>CM060967.1:103696906-104985921 GCA_030765045.1 Tenodera sinensis
GGCTGGACCTATCCCGGTGAGGATGTAGACATCGTGAACGCATCGAATGGAAACTTCAATGCCATCGTTCCTCTCTCGATGCTTCTGGGTTTTGCAGACGATCACAAGGAGGTCATACTCAATAGCAAGTTTGAACTTGTTCTCATTAGATCTAAAAATTCCAATAACTGTATCATGGGCAACGAACCAACTCTTATTAAACTAACCAGGATCGAATGGAGGATGCCCGTGCTTCGACTTTCCGACGCCGAGAGAGTGGAGAAACTTAAACTCGTCAAATCAGATCAACCTTTACACGTGGCCTTTCGAACCTTGGACCTTCACACCCAACCTGCTGTACCGCAGACTAAAGCTTTCACCTGGAACGTTGCAACAACAACAAAACTTGAGAAACCTCGTTTTGTCATTGTCGGTGCCCAATTAGACAGATTGAATTATCTTGCTAAAGACAGCTCTCTTTTTGATCACTGTAACATCACCAATCTGAAACTTTATCTCAACAGCGAGTGTTATCCCTACCATGACATGAATTTGGATTTTGGAAATTCGAGATTTGCATCTCTCTATGAACAGTATTCTAAATTTCAATACGCTTATTACGGCAAAGAGAATTACCCTCTTTTGAGGAGAAGTGACTTTCTGAAATACGCACCACTATTTGTTATCGACTGTTCTCATCAACCTGAAGAAACTGTGACCGGAGCTGTTAACATCAGATTGGAAGTTCAAGCATCAGCTAACTTTCCTCCACAAACATCACTATTTTGTTTGATTATTCATGATAAATTATTCACTTACAAACCCCTAACTCACATTGTTCAGTCTATCATTTAGGGGAAAGAATAGATGTGGTTTTTTATATTAATAATCAATGAAATACAAATTTATAAGAGCTTTTTATTGAGTCTGGTATACATCTCATTGACCTTTTTCCTGACACTCCTACCTCTAACATAGTATGAACACATGGTTTTGTGAACATCGTGTAATTGGTATAAATGACTTTCAATGTATGGAAATAGTCTCTTCAGTCCTCTTATTGTGATACAGTCCACTGTTATAACATTATTGTTTAGACATGTGTTCACAAAAGATATTTCACCTTCATTCATATAAACAATTATGTTGTATGCATATATAATGTTGTCACTGTATGAGACAGCAGGGAGCTTACCGTCTTTTAGATACGTTTCAATCACTGATATGTTTCCCACTATTATCGGCCAGTCCTCTTTTGTTATGTATACAAACTTTTTGTCGTTCGCTATGATGTAGAGGGACGGGAGTTCGTAATGCAGTCCTATATTCACACTATGCTTTGGGCTGATGGAGATCTCGTCGAGCATATACACACTATTTGGTTTCATCTTTCTTGATCTTTTCAGTATTGGGTTAGAAGATCAGTACTATAATGTTATCCAGGGCAGGATCGATCGCTTTCTTCTTAGGCTTACTTCTCTTCTTCTCCGGTTTCCTGCAGACAATAAAAATTAATACGTTTTTTCACTGCTGAGAATGATTCTAATGTGTTTTAGAGCTTACTTCTCTTTTCTTTTATTTCTTTGCACTTACCTTTCTTCGCCTACTCCATCTTTGACACGTTCTTTCTCGTCCACGGGGTGTTTGCTCGAACGATCCACATCCTGGTACGGGGGCACGTCTTCACCTTCACCTTCACCTTCTCCTTCATGTATTCTGTAAAAATTACATACTTTTCTTTTAGATCTTCTATGTTTAGCCTAAGCAACGTATATCTCTCACACGTACACATGGAAAACATTTTTACTTACACCTTTAGCTGCCGGTACACATCACAATATTGTCCACAGCGATAGAATGTGCTCATCTGATCGTGCTGGGATGGATCCTTGCAGGTGATGCTGTGCGTATCGCCATTACACGATTCCTCGTGCTTTTCCTGACAGTGCTGCTTCATTTTCTCATACTCGGCGAGGTTCACCCAACAGGCGTTATCGCTCTCGATTGCACTTCTGATTATTTCACTATTCATCTTGACGTCTCACAGCCAACTGTACTCCAGCAGGCCAGTACTAGTTTCATGTATCGCTCCGCGAGAGAAGGGGGGAGGAGGAGCCAGGCATTTCGACATGTCTGTGCTTGCATGGGCGAAGGTCACCCTGCCACACCGTACAGGTTCCCTTATATCGCTTTCTCTGTCTCAGAATGTAATTTTTCTATTTTTTTTTAAAGATTTTTTTTTATTTTCAAGATGTCCTTCCATATGATTCATAACCATACAACTCGTCACCCGCAATGGCTTAATACACAGGACAATTCTTACCTCCCCCCTACGGTAATTACACATACTCATACCCCAGTCTTCATTAGTGGTACATACACGCAAACACGCACACACACACACACACACACACAAACACACACACACACACGCACAACCCCTCTCCCAGCCTAGCATGCATTGCACTATCATCATAAACACATACACACACGCCCACACATCCAAGGGGGGGGGGGTTGGGATTGGATGGGGGGGGGTTCTATTTCCCTACTACTTCATACATACAGTCCCCCCCATCCCTGTCTCTCCCATATGCTCATATAGACTTTCTAATACCGCTGAATCGGTGGCCGTTTCAACAATATGACCCCTGCGGGGGTAACGATGAATAGGGCAATTATAATCCTTGAATCGGCCAATTATAATAGGGCAATTAAAACCGTTAAGTCGGCCAATCCCTACTACTTACCTTGATTTTCCCACCGGAATGATTCCATCCTTGGTACTGGTCCTTTATATCTTTCCCTAATCTCACTTCTATTCTGATAATACTGTGCCCCTTGCCCGAAAGAATTTACAGTTTCTTTTTCTTCATATTTATTTCCAAATGCGTGTTTTGGCTTATTGACTTCTAAGGCTGATAATAATTCGATCATAGCTGCAATGCTATCGGGTCGGGCTATGATTAGGTAGTGTTGAAGCGTTTCCGGAAAATGTGGAGTAACTATATTTATTAGATCTTTTTCATCTAAGGGAGGATCCAACATCTTCGATTTTCTCGCTATTCTCATAAAATAGTTGACCATCGATTCCTCCGATCTAGGATTAAACTTTCCATTGCTTAATTCAACTCTAATATTAGCCTGCCTACTAGCTCCCCAATATCTGGTTAAAAAGATGTTCCTAAAGGTCCCGTAATCATTATTGTTACCCATAGAAGGGCCTAGCCAATTGGCAGCATTACCCTTTAGGCATTTTCTTACTATCACCATCTTGTACTCCTCCGGTATACGTTTCACCGTGAAGTACTCTTGTAACCCTTCTAAAAAGGCTTTAGGATCATCTGAATCTTCATTTTGAAAAACTGGAGGTGTCATTTCATTTAAGACATGGTTAGGCCAATGTAAATTTGAATTGTCACCTGTCCCTGCACTATTTCTGAGATCAGAATGGGAATTACTGTTACCTCTATTTTGCATCGAAATGTCAGCTGATACACCTGGTATTGCCTCGTTTCTTGCAACTTCATTACTAAGATTGTTGTGATTACATGCATTTTCATTTAATTTCAAATTTTCTAAGGCCTCTTTTACCTGAGTAATTTCTGTTACTACCCCTTTTATTTGGTCTGTAACATCCTCCAAATTTCTAGCCTGCCTTTCACTTTCTACATCAGATCTTTCCATTCTAACTTTACACCCCTGTAACTCTTCTCTAATTTCTTCCCTTTGTTTGTCTAATCTATATGTTACTTTTTCCCTTTCTTTATCTAATTTTTCACTCACTTGTTGACCTAATTTCTTTTCGGAATTCTTTACTTCTTGCCTTATTGTCTCTAATTCTCCCTTAACCTGTTCTCTATTTTCTTTCACTTCACTACTAACTTTATTAATTTCCTCCCTAACTTCTTCCCTAAAGGTTTCGAAAGCTCTCTTCTGATTTTCCAATTGCATTCCCAATTCCTGTTGTCCCTTTTCTAATTTCTGTCCTAACTCTATTCTTAATTCTTTACTAGTTTCATCTATCTTACTCATCTTTTCCATTATCTTTTGAAACATATTCTCTATTTCTGACATAATCGCTGGCCTTTCTGAATTACTACCAAGCATTTCTAAACTACCTCTAGGTGTTTCTCTAACGTCCTGATCTTCTACTTCTTGGCATATTCGGCTACCGATTACATTCTGATTATATTCTTCCATCCTAAGTACACTTTTCTCAATTTCCGGACTCTCAAAACCTAGAAAATCGCTATCACTGTCTTCCATTTCTAAACTATTTACATGTGTTTTTCTACTCACCAATATTTCACTTTTTTTTTTTTTAACTGCACTTAAACTTGTTCACTACACGTTTCACAGATGTTGACACGCTGGGCACCTTCTTGTCTGCTGGCTCGATGCTGGCTTGGTCGTATTGGGGTTGGTCTATTGTCTCGACGCCACACGTTGGGTCACCTTCTTGTTTGCTGGTTCTATGCTGGCTTGGTCGTCTTGGGGTTGGTCTATTCACTCGACGCCACACGTTGGGTCGCCATTTGTGGCTAGAAGTCGTTTTTCGGTTCTCGTTGTTGCCCGTTGATGCTTAAATGTCGTTGGTCTCGTTGTCGCCCGTTGATTTAGTTCTTTCCCGCTAAGCTCAGCTTGAGATCTCTTTAGTTATCTCGGGTACGCGCAGGTGTTATCGAATAGACTACCCAAGAAAACCTTTATATATTGTTTATTGCATCTTAGATACTTTCGGGAGCTATGCCAATTGTATATGTAGAGGAATCGCACTCACGTCCGCACAGCACAACCCGCAGTACTGGTCTGGGGCGAGTGGTGACGCTTTCTGGCGTACCCACGCTAAGGAAAAACGTTCTCTCCAATTTTGAATGTCATGACGTCATCCAAGAAAGCCTCGTATCCAAAATGCTATTTCCTTTTCCCGCAATTTAGAAATGTCACTTTCTATTATAACATGTTATTTTATGAATTTCGAATATATAATTACCTTTTTAGGATTAAACGATGTTTACTTTATATTTTATTAAATATATCGCGCGACTTTTATGGTTGGTAGACCTGACTTTCAAACGTGTATTTAAACTATGTAGTATTACGTCATGACTCGTTAATTTCAAACCAATAATGCGTTTATCCTACAAATTTAACGACTATTATTTACTCATATCTTGCTCACCTTACAACACTTCCTGCTCTATTATCTATGTATGTTATTACTCAACACTTATCGCAAATCTCACATCCGGCAATTAAATTAAAACGTGTCTTTATCAAGCCCATTCGATTGGAAATCTAAATTTCGGAATCACCTAACCTAACACGGGCAAATTTTCGATAACACAGGGCCCTATTACCACACTCATATACACACTAAACCTAACCTAACACGGGCAAATTTTCGATAACACAGGGCCATATTACCCCACACATATACACACTAAACCTTACACAACACGGGCAAAATTTGGATAATACCGGGCCCAATTACCCACTCATATACACACTAAACCTAACCTAACACGGGCAAATTTTCGATAACACAGGGCCCTATTACCACACTCATATACACACTAAACCTAACCTAACACGGGCAAAATTTCGATAACACAGGGCCCTATTACCCCACTCATATACACACTAAACCTGACCTAACACGGGCAAAATTTCGATAACACAGGGCCCTATTACCCCACTCATATACACACTTTACCCTAACCTAACACGGGCAAATTTCGGTAACACAGGGCCCTATTACCCCACTCATATAGACACTAAACCTAAACAAACACCGGCAAAATTTCGATAACACAGGGCCCTATTACCCCACTCATATACACACTAAACCTAACCTAACACAGGCAAAATTTCGATAACACAGAGCATTATTACCCACTCATATACACACTACCCTAACCTAACACGGGCAAAATTTCGATAACACAGGGCCCTATTACCCCACTCATATACACACACTAAACCTAACTTAACAGGGGCAAAATTTCGAAAACACAGGGCCCTATTGCCCCACTCATATACACACACTAAACCAAAACTAACACGGGAAAAATTTCGATAACACAGGGCCCTATTACCCCACTCATATACACACACTACCCTAACATAACACGGGCAAAACTTCGATAACACAGGGTCCTATTACCCCACTCCTATGCACACTAAACCTAAACTAACACGGGCAAAATTTGATAACACAGGGCCCTATTACCCCACTCATATACACACTAACGTAACCTAGCTTGGGCAAAATTTCGATAACACAGGGCCCTATTACCCCTCTCATATATACACTACCCTAACATAACACGGGCAAAATTTCGATAACACAGGGCCCTATTACTCCACACATATACACACCGAACCTAAACTAACACGGGCAAAATATCGATAACACAGGGCACTATTACCCCACTCATATACACACTAAACCTAACCTAACACGGGCAAAATTTCGATAACACAGGGCCCTATTACCCCACTCATATACACACTGCCCTAGCCTAACACGGGCAAAATTTCGTTAACACAGGACACTAATACCCCACTCATATACACACTACCCTAACCTAACAACGGCAAAATTTCGATAACAAAGGGCCCTATTGATCCACTCATATACACACTACCCTAACCCAAATCGGGCAAAATTTCAATAACACAGAGCCCTAATACCCCACTCATATGCACACTAAACCTAACCTAACACGGGCAAAATTTCGATAACACAGGGCCCTATTACCCGACTCATATACACACACTAAACCTAACCTAACACGGGCAAAATTTCGATAACACAGGGCCCTTTTACCCCACTCATATACACTCTCTACCCTAACCTAGCGTGGGCAAATTTTCTATAACACAGTGCCCTAATACCCCACTCATATACACACACTGAACCTAAATTAACACGGGCAAAATTTCGATAACACAGGGCCCTATTACCCCACTCATATACACACACTAACCTAAGCTAACACAGGCAAGATTTCGATAACACAGGACCCTAATACACCACTCAGATACACACTAACCTAACCTAACACGGGCAAATTTTCGATAAAACAGCGCCCTATTACCCCACTCATATAAAGACTACCCTAACCTAACACGGGCAAAATTTCGATAACACAGGGCCCTATTAACCCAATCATATACATACACTAACCTAACCTCACCTAACGCGGGCAAAATTTCGATTACACAAGGCCCTATTACCCCACTCATATACACACTAACTTAACCTAACACGGGCAAAATTTCGATAACACAGGGCCCAATTACTCCACTCATATACACACTAACCTAATCTAACACTGGCAAAATCTCGATAACACAAGGCCCTTTTACCCCACTCATATACATACACTAAACCTAACCTCACACGGGCAAAATTTCGATAACACAGGGCCCTATTACCCCACTCATATACACACAATAATCTAACCCAACACGGGCAAATTTTCGATAACACAGGGTCCTATTACCCCACTCATATACACAGTAAACCTAACCTAACACGGGCAAAATTTCGATAACACAGGGCCCTATTACCCCACTCATATAGACACTAACTTAACCTAGCATGGGCAAAATTTCGATAACACAGGGCCCTATTACCCCTTTCATATACAAACTACCCTAACCTAACACGGGCAAAAATTCGATAACACAGGGCCCTATTACCCCACACATATACACACCGATCCAAAACTAACACGGGCAAAATTTCGATAACACAGGGCCCTATTACCCCACTCATATACACACTAAACCTAACCTAACACGGGCTAAATTTCGATAAAACAGGTTCGTATTACCCCACTCTTATACAGACTACCCTAACTTAACACGGGCAAAATTTCGATAACACAGGGCCCTATTACCCCACACATATACACACTTAACCTTACCTAACACGGGCAAAATTTGGATAATACCAGGCCCTAATACCCCACTCATAGACACACTAAACCCAACCTAACACGGGCAAAATTTCGATAACACAGGGCCCTATTACCCCACTCATATACACACTAAACCTAACCTAACACGGGCAAAATTTCGATAACACAGGGCCCTATTACCCCACTCATATACACACTACCCTAACCTAACACGGGCAAAATTTCGATAACACAGGGCCCTGATACCCCACTCATATACACACACTAAACCTAACTTAACACGGGCAAAATTTCGATAACACAGGGCCCAATTACCCCACTCATATACACACACTAAACCCAACATAACAGGGGCAAACTTTCGAAAACACAGGGCCCTATTACCCCACTCATATAAACACACTAAAATAAAATTAACACGGGCAAAATTTCGATAACACAGGGCCCTATTACCCCACTCATATACACAACTACCCTAACCTAACACGGGCAAATTTTCGATAGCACGGGGCCCTATTACCCCACTCATATACACACTAAACCTTACCTAACACGGGCAAATTTTCGATAACACAGGGTCTTATTACCCCACTACATATACACACTAAACCTAACCTAACACGGGCAAAATTTCGATAGCACAGGGCCCTATTACCCCACTCATATACACACTAAACCTAACCTAACACGGGCAAAATTTCGATAACAGAGGTTCATATTACCCCACTCTTATACAGACTACCCTAACTTAACACGGGCAAAATTTCGATAACACAGGGCCATATTACCCCACACATATACACACTAAACCTTACCTAAAACGGGCAAAATTTGGATAATACCAGGCCCTAATGCCCCACTCATAGACACACTAAACCTAACCCAACACGGGCAAAATTTCGATAACACAGGGCCCTATTACCCCACTCATATACACACTAAACCTAACCTAACACGGGCAAAATTTCGATAACACAGGGCCCTATTACCCCACTCATATACACACTACCCTAACCTAAAACGGGCAAATTTTCGTTAACACAGGTCCCTAATACCCCACTCATATACGCACTACCCTAACCTAACAACGGCAAAATTTCGATACCAAAGGGCCCCATTGACCCACTCATATACACACTACCCTAACCAAAATCGGGCAAAATTTCGATAACACAGGGCTAAATTACCCCACACATATACACACTAAACCTAACCTAACACTCGCAAAATTTCGATAACACAGAGCCCTAATACCCCACTCATATGCACACTAAACCTAACCTAACACGGGCAAAATTTCGATAACACAGGGCCCTATTACCCGACTCATATACACACACTAAACCTAACCTAACACGGGCAAAATTTCGTAAACACAGGGCCCTTTTACCCCACTTATATAGACACACTACCCTAACATAAAACGGGCAAAATTTCGATAACACAGGGCCCTATTACCCCACTCATATACACTCTCTATCCGAACCTAACTTGGGCAAATTTTCTATAACACAGGGCCCTAATACCCCACTCATATACACACACTAAACCTAACTTAACGCGGGCAAAATTTCGATAACACAGGGCCCTATTACCCAACTCATATACACACACTAACCTAAGCTAACACGGGCAAGATTTCGCTAACACAGGGCCCTAATACACCACTCATAGACACACTAACCTAACCTAACACGGGCAAATTTTCGAAAAAACAGGGTCCTATTACCCCACTCATATACACACTACACCTAACCTAACACAGGCAAAATTTCGATAACACAGAGCATTATTACCCCACTCATATACACACTACCCTAACTTAATACGGGCAAAATTTCAATAACACACGGCCCTATTACCCCATTCATATACACACACTAAACCTAACTTAACAGGGGCAAAATTTCGAAAACACAGGGCCCTATTGCCCCACTCATATACACACACTAAACCAAAACTAACACGGGAAAAATTTCGATAACACAGGGCCCCATTACCCCACTCATATACATACACTACCCTAAACTATCACGGGCAAATTTTCGATAACACAGGGTCCTATTACCCCACTCATATACACACTAAACCTAACCTAACACGGGCAAAATTTAGATAACACAGGGCCCTATTACCCAACTGATATACACACTAACCTAACCTAGCTTGGGCAAAATTTCGATAACACAGGGCCCTATTACTCCTCTCATATACACACTACCCTAAACTAACACGGGCAAAATTTCGATAACACAGGGCCCTATTACCCCACACATATACACACCGAACCTAAACTAACACGGGCAAAATTTCGATAACACATGGCCCTGTTACCCCACTCATATACACACTACCCTAACCTAAAACGGGCGAAAGTTCGTTAACACAGGACCCTAATACCCCACTCATATACACACTACCCTAACCTAACAACGGCAAAATTTCGATAACAAAGGGCCCTATTGACCCACTCATATACACACTACCCTTACCCAAATCGGGCAGAATTTCGATAACACAGGGTTAAATCACCCCACACATATACACACTAAACCTAACCTAACACGGGCAAAATTTCGATAACACAGAGCCCTAATACCCCACTCATATGCACACTAAACCTAACCTAACACGGGCAAAATTTCGATAACACAGGGTCCTATTACCCGACTCATATACACACACCAAACCTAACCTAACATGGGCAAATTTCGATAACACAGGGCCCTTTTACCCCACATATATAAACACACTAACTTAACCTAACACGGGCAAAATTTCGATAACACAGGGCCCAATTACTCCACTCATATACACACTAACCTAATCTAACACTGGCAAAATCTCGATAACACAAGGCCCTTTTACCCCACTCATATACATACACTAAACCTAACCTCACACGGGCAAAATTTCGATAACACAGGGCCCTATTACCCCACTCATATACACACAATAATCTAACCCAACACGGGCAAATTTTCGATAACACAGGGTCCTATTACCCCACTCATATACACAGTAAACCTAACCTAACACGGGCAAAATTTCGATAACACAGGGCCCTATTACCCCACTCATATAGACACTAACTTAACCTAGCATGGGCAAAATTTCGATAACACAGGGCCCTATTACCCCTTTCATATACAAACTACCCTAACCTAACACGGGCAAAAATTCGATAACACAGGGCCCTATTACCCCACACATATACACACCGATCCAAAACTAACACGGGCAAAATTTCGATAACACAGGGCCCTATTACCCCACTCATATACACACTAAACCTAACCTAACACGGGCTAAATTTCGATAAAACAGGTTCGTATTACCCCACTCTTATACAGACTACCCTAACTTAACACGGGCAAAATTTCGATAACACAGGGCCCTATTACCCCACACATATACACACTTAACCTTACCTAACACGGGCAAAATTTGGATAATACCAGGCCCTAATACCCCACTCATAGACACACTAAACCCAACCTAACACGGGCAAAATTTCGATAACACAGGGCCCTATTACCCCACTCATATACACACTAAACCTAACCTAACACGGGCAAAATTTCGATAACACAGGGCCCTATTACCCCACTCATATACACACTACCCTAACCTAACACGGGCAAAATTTCGATAACACAGGGCCCTGATACCCCACTCATATACACACACTAAACCTAACTTAACACGGGCAAAATTTCGATAACACAGGGCCCAATTACCCCACTCATATACACACACTAAACCCAACATAACAGGGGCAAACTTTCGAAAACACAGGGCCCTATTACCCCACTCATATAAACACACTAAAATAAAATTAACACGGGCAAAATTTCGATAACACAGGGCCCTATTACCCCACTCATATACACAACTACCCTAACCTAACACGGGCAAATTTTCGATAGCACGGGGCCCTATTACCCCACTCATATACACACTAAACCTTACCTAACACGGGCAAATTTTCGATAACACAGGGTCTTATTACCCCACTACATATACACACTAAACCTAACCTAACACGGGCAAAATTTCGATAGCACAGGGCCCTATTACCCCACTCATATACACACTAAACCTAACCTAACACGGGCAAAATTTCGATAACAGAGGTTCATATTACCCCACTCTTATACAGACTACCCTAACTTAACACGGGCAAAATTTCGATAACACAGGGCCATATTACCCCACACATATACACACTAAACCTTACCTAAAACGGGCAAAATTTGGATAATACCAGGCCCTAATGCCCCACTCATAGACACACTAAACCTAACCCAACACGGGCAAAATTTCGATAACACAGGGCCCTATTACCCCACTCATATACACACTAAACCTAACCTAACACGGGCAAAATTTCGATAACACAGGGCCCTATTACCCCACTCATATACACACTACCCTAACCTAAAACGGGCAAATTTTCGTTAACACAGGTCCCTAATACCCCACTCATATACGCACTACCCTAACCTAACAACGGCAAAATTTCGATACCAAAGGGCCCCATTGACCCACTCATATACACACTACCCTAACCAAAATCGGGCAAAATTTCGATAACACAGGGCTAAATTACCCCACACATATACACACTAAACCTAACCTAACACTCGCAAAATTTCGATAACACAGAGCCCTAATACCCCACTCATATGCACACTAAACCTAACCTAACACGGGCAAAATTTCGATAACACAGGGCCCTATTACCCGACTCATATACACACACTAAACCTAACCTAACACGGGCAAAATTTCGTAAACACAGGGCCCTTTTACCCCACTTATATAGACACACTACCCTAACATAAAACGGGCAAAATTTCGATAACACAGGGCCCTATTACCCCACTCATATACACTCTCTATCCGAACCTAACTTGGGCAAATTTTCTATAACACAGGGCCCTAATACCCCACTCATATACACACACTAAACCTAACTTAACGCGGGCAAAATTTCGATAACACAGGGCCCTATTACCCAACTCATATACACACACTAACCTAAGCTAACACGGGCAAGATTTCGCTAACACAGGGCCCTAATACACCACTCATAGACACACTAACCTAACCTAACACGGGCAAATTTTCGAAAAAACAGGGCCCTATTACCCCACTCATATACACACTACACCTAACCTAACACAGGCAAAATTTCGATAACACAGAGCATTATTACCCCACTCATATACACACTACCCTAACTTAATACGGGCAAAATTTCAATAACACACGGCCCTATTACCCCATTCATATACACACACTAAACCTAACTTAACAGGGGCAAAATTTCGAAAACACAGGGCCCTATTGCCCCACTCATATACACACACTAAACCAAAACTAACACGGGAAAAATTTCGATAACACAGGGCCCCATTACCCCACTCATATACATACACTACCCTAAACTATCACGGGCAAATTTTCGATAACACAGGGTCCTATTACCCCACTCATATACACACTAAACCTAACCTAACACGGGCAAAATTTAGATAACACAGGGCCCTATTACCCAACTGATATACACACTAACCTAACCTAGCTTGGGTAAAATTTCGATAACACAGGGCCCTATTACTCCTCTCATATACACACTACCCTAAACTAACACGGGCAAAATTTCGATAACACAGGGCCCTATTACCCCACACATATACACACCGAACCTAAACTAACACGGGCAAAATTTCGATAACACATGGCCCTGTTACCCCACTCATATACACACTACCCTAACCTAAAACGGGCGAAAGTTCGTTAACACAGGACCCTAATACCCCACTCATATACACACTACCCTAACCTAACAACGGCAAAATTTCGATAACAAAGGGCCCTATTGACCCACTCATATACACACTACCCTTACCCAAATCGGGCAGAATTTCGATAACACAGGGTTAAATCACCCCACACATATACACACTAAACCTAACCTAACACGGGCAAAATTTCGATAACACAGAGCCCTAATACCCCACTCATATGCACACTAAACCTAACCTAACACGGGCAAAATTTCGATAACACAGGGTCCTATTACCCGACTCATATACACACACCAAACCTAACCTAACATGGGCAAATTTCGATAACACAGGGCCCTTTTACCCCACATATATAAACACACTACCCTAACATTACACGGGCAAAATTTCTATAACACAGGGCCTTAATACCCCACTCATATACACACACTAAACCTAACTTAACACGGGCAAAATTTCGATAACACAGGGCCCTAATACCCCACTCATATACACACACTAAACCTAACTTAACACGGGCATAATTTCGATAACACAGGGCCCTATTACCCCACTCATATACACACACTAACCTAAGCTAACACGGGGAAATTTTCGATAAAACAGGGCCCTATTACCCCACTCATATACAGACTACCCTAACCTAACACGGGCAAAATTTCGATAACACAGAGACCTATTACCCAACTCATATACACACACTAACTTAACCTCACCTAACGTGGGCAAAATTTCGATAACACAGGGCCCTATTAACCCAATCATATACATACACTAACCTAAGCTCACCTAACACGGGCAAAATTTTGGTAACACAAGGCCCTATTACCCCACTCATATACACACTAACTTAACATAACACGGGCAAAATTTCGATAACACAGGGCCCAATTACCCCACCCATATACACACTAACCTAACCTAACACTGGCAAAATTTCGATAACACAGGGCCCAATTACCCCACTCATATACACACACTAACCTAAGCTAACACGGGCAAGATTTCGATAAAAGAGGGCCCTATTACCCCACTCATATACAGACTACACTAACCTAACACGGGCAAAATTTCGATAACACAGGGCCCTATTTCCCCACTCATATACACACACTAACCTAAGCTAACACGGGCAAAATTTTGATAACACAGGGCCCTAATACCCCACTCATATACACACTAACCTAACCTAACACGGGCAAAATTAAGATAACACAGGGCCCTATTATCCCCCTCATATACACACTAACCTAACCTAACACGGGCAAAATTTCGATAACACAGGGCCCTATAACCCCACTCATATACACACTAGCTTAACCTAACACGGGCAAAATTTCGATAACACAGGGCCCTATTACCCCACTCATATACACACTAACCTAACCTAACACGGGCAAAATTTCGATAACACAGGGCCCTATTACCCCACTCATGTACACACACTAAACCTAACCTCACACGGGCAAAATTTCGATAACACAGGGCCCTATTACCCCACTGATATACACACACTAACCTAACCTAACGCGGGAAAATTTTGATAACACAGGGCCCTAATACCCCACTCATATACACACTACCCTAACCTAACACGGGCAAAGTTTCGATAACACAGGGCCCTATTACCCCACTCATGTACACAAACTACCCTAACCTAACACGGGTAAATTTTCGATAACACAGGGCCCTATTACCCCACTCATATACACACTAAACCTAACCTAACACGGGCAAAATTTCGATAACACAGGGCCCTATTACCCCACTCATATACACATTACCCGAACCTAACACGGGCAAAATTTCGATAACAGAGGGCCCTATTACCCCACTCATATACACACTAACCCTAACCTAACACGGGCAAAATTTCGATAACTCAGGGCCCTATTACCCCACTCATATACACACACTAACCTATCCTAACACGCGCAAAATTTCGATAACACAGGGCCATATTACCCCACACATATACACACTAAACCTTACCTAACACGTTCAAAATTTGGATAATACTGGGCCCTATTAGCCACTCATTTACACACTAAACCTAACCTAACACGGGCAAAATTTCGATAACACAGGGCCCTATTACCCCACTCATATACACACTACTCTAACCCAACACGGGCAAAATTTCAATAACACAGGGCCCTGATACCCCACTCATATACACACACTAAACCTAACCTATCATGGGCAAAATTTCGATAACACAGGGCCCAAATACCCCACTCATATACACACTACCCTAACCTAAAACGGGCAAAATTTAGATAACAAAGGGCCCTATTACCCCACTTATGTACACAAACTACCCTAACCTAACACGGGTAAATTTTCGATAACACAGGGCCCTATTACCCCACCCATATACACACACTACCCTAACCTAACACGGGCAAATTTCGATAACACAGGGCCCTATTACTCCACTTATATACACACTAAACCTTACCTAACACAGGCAATATTTCGATAACACAGGGCCCTATTACCCCACTCATATACACACTACCCTAACCCAACACGGGCAAAATTTGGATAACACAGGGCCCTGATACCCCACTCATATACACACACTAAACCTAACTTAACAGGGGCAAAATTTCGATTACAAAGGGCCCTATTACCCCACTCATATACACACACTAACCTATCCTAACACGTGCAAAATTTCGATAACACAGGGCCATATTACCCCACTCATATACACACACTACCCTAACATAACACGGGCAAATTTCGATAACACAGGGCCCTATTACCCCACTCATATTCACACTAAACCTAACCTAACACGGGCAAAATTTCGATAACACAGGGCCCTAGTACCCCACTCATATACACAGTACCCTAACCTAACACAGGCAAAATTTCGATAACACAGGGCACTGATACCCCACTCATATACACACACTAAACCTAACTAAACATGGGAAAAATTTCGAAAACACAGGGCCCTATTACCCCACTCATATACACACACTAAACCAAACTTAACAGGGGCCAAATTTCGATAACACAAGGCCCTAATACCCCACTCATATACACACACTAAACCTAATCTCACACGGGCAAAATTTCGGTAACACAGGGCCCTATTACCCCACTAATATACACACACTAATCCTACCTAACGCGGGCAAAATTTCGATTACACAGGGCCCTAATACCCCACTCATATACACAATGCCCTAACCTAACACGGGCAAAATTTCGATAACGCAGAGCCCCATTACCCCACTCATATACCCAATTACCCCAACCTAATACGGGCAAATTTTCGATAACACAGGGCCCTATTACCACACTCATATACACACTAAACCTAACCTAACACGGGCAAAATTTCGATAACACAGGGCGCTATTACCCCACTCATATACACACTACCCGAAGCTAACACGGGCAAAATTTCGATAACAGAGGGCCCTATTACCCCACTCATATACACACTAACCCTAAACTAACACGAGCAAAATTTAGATAACACAGGGCCCTATTACCCCACACATATACACATACTAACCTATCCTAACACGGGCAAAATTTCGATAACACAGGGCCATAAAACCCCAGACATATACACACTAAACCTTACCTAAAATGGGCAAAATTTGGATAATACCGGGCCCTATTACCCATTCCTATACACACTAAACCTAACACGGGCAAAATTTCGATAACACAGGGCGCTATTACCCCACTCATATACACACTAAACCTAACCTAACACGGGCAACATTTCGATAACATAGGGCCCTATTACCCCACTCATATACACACACTACCCTAACCTAACACGGGCAAATTTCGGTAACACAGGGCCATATTACCCCACTCATATACACACTAAACCTAACCTAACACCGGCAAAATTTCGATAACACAGGGCCCTATTACCCCACTCATATACACACTAAACATAACCTAACACAGGCAAAATTTCGATAACACAGAGCCCTATTACCCCACTTAAATACACACTACCCTAACTTAACACGGGCAAAATTTCGATAACACAGGGCCCTATTGCCCCACTCATATACACACACTAAACCAAAACTAACACGGGAAAATTTCGTTAACACAGGGCCCTATTACCCCACTCATATACACATACTACCCTAACCTAACCCGGGCAAGTTTTCGATAACACATTGTCCTATTACCCCAATCATATAGACACTAAACCTAACCTAACACGGGCAAAATTTCGATAACACAGGTCCCTATTACCCCGCTCATATACACACTAACTTAACCTAGCATGGGCAAAATTTCGATAACACAGGGCCCTATTACCCCTCTCATATACACACTACCCTAACCTAACACGGGCAAAATTTCGATAACACAGGGCCCTATTACCCCACACATATACACACCGAACCTAAACTAACACGGGCAAAATTTCGATAACACAGGTCCCTGTTACCCCACTCATATACACACTAAACCTAACCTAACAAGGGCTAAATTTCGATAACGCAGGTTCGTATTACCCCACTCATATACAGACTACCCTAACTTAACACGGGCAAAATTTCGATAACACAGGGCCATATTACCCCACACATATACACACTAAACCTTACCTAACACGGGCAAAATTTGGATAATACCAGGTCCTAATGCCCCACTCATAGACACACTAAACCTAACCTAACAGGGGCAAAATTTCGATAACACAGGGCCCTATTACCGTAGTCATATACACACTAAACCTAACCTAACAAGGGCAAAATGTCGATAACAAAGGGCCCTATTGACCCACTCATATAGACACTACCCTAAACCAAATCGGGCAAAATTTCGGTAACACAGGGCTAAATTACCCCACACATATACACACTAAACCTAACCTAACACGGGCTAAATTTCGATAACACAGAGCCCTGATACCCCACTCATATACACACACTAAACCTAACTTAACAGGGGCAAAATTTCGATAACACAGGGCCCTATTACCCCACTCATATACACACAATAAACCAAACTGAACAGGGGCCAAATTTCGATAACACACGGCCCTATTACCCCACTCATATACACACACTAAACCTAACCTCACACGGGCAAAATTTCGGTAACACAGGGCCCTATTACCCCACTCATATACACTCTCTACCCTAACCCCACATGGGCAAATTTTCTATAACACAGGGCCCTAATACCCCACCCATATACACACACTAAACCTAACTTAACACGGGCAAAATTTCGATAACACAGGGCCCTATTACCTCACTCATATACACACACTAACCTAAGCAAGCACGGGCAAGATTTATATAACACAGGGCCCTAATACACCACTCATATACACACTGACCTAACCTAACACGGGCAAAATTTCGTAACACAGGGCCCTGATACCCCACTCATATACACACACTAAACGTAACTTAACATGGGCAAAATTTCGATAACACAGGGCCCTATTACCCCACTCATATACACACACTAAACCAAACTGAACAGGGGCCAAATTTCGCTAACACAAGGCCCTATTACCCCACTCATATACACACACTAAACCTAACCTCACACGGGCAAAATTTCGGTAACACAGGGCCCTATTACCCCACTCATATACACACACTAATCTAACCCAACGCGGGCAAAATTTCTATAACACAGGGCCCTATTACCCCACTCATATATACACTAACCTAATCTAACACGGGAAAAATTTCGATAACACAGGGCCCTTATACCCCACTCATGTACACACACTGAACCTAACCTCACACGGGCAAAATTTCGATAACACAGGGCCGTATTAACCCACTCATATACACACACTAACCTAACCTAGCGCGGGAAAATTTTGATAACACAGGGCCCTAATACCCCACTCATATACACACTACCCTAACCTAACACGGGCAAAATTTCGATAACACAGGGCCCTATAACCCCACTCATGTACACAAACTACCCTAACCTAACACGGGTAAATTTTCGATAACACAGGGCCCTATTACCCACTCATATACACACACTACCCTAACTTAAGAAGGGCAAAATATCGATAACACAGGGCCCTATTACCCCACTCATATACACACACTAAACCTAACTTAACAGGGGCAAAATTTCGATAACACGGGGTCCTATTACCCCACTCATATACACACTAAACCTAACCTAACACAGGCAAAATTTCGATAACACAGAGCATTATTACCCCACCTCGTATACACACACTAACCTAACCTAGCGCGGGAAAATTTTGATAACACAGGGCCCTAATACCCCACTCATATACACACACTAAACCTAACCTCACACGGGCAAAATTTCGGTAACACAGGGCCCTATTACCCCACTCATATACACTCTCTACCCTAACCCCACATGGGCAAATTTTCTATAACACAGGGCCCTAATACCCCACCCATATACACACACTAAACCTAACTTAACACGGGCAAAATTTCGATAACACAGGGCCCTATTACCTCACTCATATACACACACTAACCTAAGCAAGCACGGGCAAGATTTATATAACACAGGGCCCTAATACACCACTCATATACACACAGACCTAACCTAACACGGGCAAAATTTCGATAACACAGGGCCCTGATACCCCACTCATATACACACACTAAACGTAACTTAACATGGGCAAAATTTCGATAACACAGGGCCCTATTACCCCACTCATATACACACACTAAACCAAACTGAACAGGGGCCAAATTTCGCTAACACAAGGCCCTATTACCCCACTCATATACACACACTAAACCTAACCTCACACGGGCAAAATTTCGGTAACACAGTTCCCTATTACCCCACTCATATACACACACTAATCTAACCCAACGCGGGCAAAATTTCTATAACACAGGGCCCTATTACCCCACTCATATATACACTAACCTAATCTAACACGGGAAAAATTTCGATAACACAGGGCCCTTATACCCCACTCATGTACACACACTGAACCTAACCTCACACGGGCAAAATTTCGATAACACAGGGCCGTATTAACCCACTCATATACACACACCAACCTAACCTAGCGCGGGAAAATTTTGATAACACAGGGCCCTAATACCCCACTCATATACACACTACCCTAACCTAACACGGGCAAAATTTCGGTAACACAGGGCCCTATAACCCCACTCATGTACACAAACTACCCTAACCTAACACGGGTAAATTTTCGATAACACAGGGCCCTATTACCCACTCATATACACACACTACCCTAACTTAACAAGGGCAAAATATCGATAACACAGGGCCCTATTACCCCACTCATATACACACACTAAACCTAACTTAACAGGGGCAAAATTTCGATAACACGGGGTCCTATTACCCCACTCATATACACACTAAACCTAACCTAACACAGGCAAAATTTCGATAACACAGAGCATTATTACCCCACCTCGTATACACACACTAACCTAACCTAGCGCGGGAAAATTTTGATAACACAGGGCCCTAATACCCCACTCATATACACACACTACCCTAACCTAACACGGGCAAAATTTCGATAACACAGGGAACTATTACCCCACTCATATACACACACTACCCTAACCTAACACGGGCAAATTTTCGATAACACAGGGTCCTATTACCCCACCCATATACACACTAAACCTTACCTAACACAGGCAATATTTCGATAACACAGGGCCCTATTACCCCACTCATATACACACTACCCTAACCGAACACGGGCAAAATTTCGATAACACAGGGCCCTATTACCCCACTTATATACACACTAAACCTAACTTAACAGGGCCAAAATTTCGAAAACACAGGGCCCCTTTACCCCACTCATATACACACACTAAACCAAAACTAACACGGGAAAAATTTCGATAACACAGATCCCTATTACCACACTCATATACACACACTACCCTAACCGAACACGGGCAAATTTTCGATAACACAGGGCCCTATTACCCCACTCATATACACACTAAACCTTACCTAACACGGGCAAAATTTCGATAACACAGGGCCCTATTACCCCACTCATAAACACACTAACTTAACCTAACATGGGCAAAATTTCGATAACACAGGGCCCTATTACCCCTCTCATATCAACACTACCCTAAACTAACACGGGCAAAATTTCGATAACACAGGGCCCTATTACCCCACACATATACTCACTGGACCTAACCTAACACGGGCAAAATTTCGATAACACAGGGCCCTATTACCCCACTCATATACACAAACTACCCTAACCTAACACGGGCAAATTTTCGATAACAGAGGGCCCTATTACCCCACTCATATACACACTAATCCTAACCTATCACGGGCAAAATTTCGATTACACAGGGCCCTATTACCCCACTCATATACACACACTAACCTATCCTAACACGTGCAAAATTTCGATAACACAGGGCCCTATTACCCCACTCATGTACACAAACTACCCTAACCTAACACGGGTAAATGTTCGATAACACAGGGCCCTATTACCCACTCATATACACACACTACCCTAACCTAACAAGGGCAAAATTTCGATAACACAGGGCCCTATTACCCCACTCATATACACACACTAAACCTAACTTAACAGGGGCAAAATTTCGATAACACAGGGTCCTATTACCCCACTCATATACACACTAAACCTAACCTAACACAGGCAAAATTTCGATAACACAGAGCATTATTACCCCACTCATATACACACACTACCCTAACCTAACACGGGCAAATTTTCGATAACACAGGGCCCTATTACCCCACTCATATACACACTAACTTAACCTAGCTTGGGCAAAATTTCGATAACACAGGTTCGTATTACCCCACTCTTATACAGACTACCCTAACTTAACACGGGCAAAATTTCGATAACACAGGGCCATATTACCACACACATATACACACTAAACCTTACCTATCGCGGGCAAAATTTGGATAATACCAGGCCCTAATGCCCCACTCATAGACACACTAAACCTAACCTAACACGGGCAAAATTTCGATAACACAGGGCCCCACTACCCCACTCATATACACACTAAACCTAACCTAAAACGGGCAAAATTTCGATAACAGAGGGCCCTATTACCCCACTCATATACACACTACCCTAACCTAAAACGGGCAAAATTTCATTAACACAGGACCCTAATATCCCACTCATATACACACTACCCTAACCTAACAACGGCAAAATTTCGATACCAAAGGGCCCCATTGACCCACTTATATACACACTACCCTAACCCAAATCGGGCAAAATTTCCATAACACAGGGCTAAATTACCCCCACACGTATACACACTAAACCTAACCTAACACGGCCAAAATTTCGGTAACAAAGGGCCCAATTACCCGACTCATTTACACAAACTAAACCTAACCTAACACGGGGAAAATTTCGATAACACAGGGCCCTTTTACACCACCTATATAGAAACACTACCGTAAAATAAAACGGGCAAAATTTCGATAACACAGGGCTCTTTTACCCCACTCATATACGCTCTCTACCCTAACCTAACGTGGGCAAATTTTCTATAACAGAGGGCCCTAATACTCCACTCATATACACACACTAAACCTAACTTAACACGGGCAAAATTTCGATAACACAGGGCTCTATTACCCCAGTCATATACACACACTAACCTAAGCTAACCCGGGCAAGATTTCGATAATACAGGGCCGTAATACACCACTCACAGACACACTAACCTAACCTAACACGGGCAAATTTTCGATAAAAAAGGGCCCTATTACCCCACTCATATACAGACTTCCCTAACCTAACACGGGCAAAATTTCGATAACACAGGGCCCTATTTCCCCACTCATATACACACACTAACCTAAGCTAACCCGGGCAAAATTTTGATAACACAGGGCCCTAGTACCCCAATCATATACACACACTACCCTAACATAACACGGGCAAATTTCGATAACACAGGGCCCTATTACGCCACTCATATTCACACTAAACCTAACCTAACACGGGCAAAATTTCGATAACACAGGGCCCTATTACCCCACTCATGTACACACACTAAACCTAACCTCACACGGGCAAAATTTCGATAACACAGGGCCCTATTACCCCACTAATATATACACACACTAACCTAACCTAACGCGGGAAAATTTTGATAACACAGGGCCCTAATACCCCACTCATATACACACTACCCTAACCTAACACGGGCAAAATTTCGATAACACAGGGCCCTATTACCCCACTCATATACACATTACCCGAACCTAACACGGGCAAAATTTCGATAACAGAGGGCCCTATTACCCCACTCATATACACACTAACCCTAACCTAACACGGGCAAAATTTCGATAACTCAGGGCCCTATTACCCCACTCATACACACACACTAACCTATCCTAACACGCGCAAAATTTCGATAACACAGGGCCATATTACCCCACACATATACACACTAAACCTTACCTAACACGTTCAAAATTTGGATAATACTGGGCCCTATTAGCCACTCATATACACACTAAACCTAACCTAACACGGGCAAAATTTCGATAACGCAGGGCCCTATTACCCCACTCATATACACACTACCCTAACCCAACATGGGCAAAATTTCGATAACACAGGGCCCTGATAGCCCACCCATATACACACAATAAAACCTAACCTAACACGGGCAAAATTTCGATAACACAGGGCCCTAATACCCCACTCATATACACACTACCCTAACCAAAAACGGGCAAAATTTGGATAACACAGGGCCCTATTACCCCACTCATGTACACAAACTACCCTAACCTAACACGGGTAAATTTTCGATAACACAGGGCCCTATTACCCCACCCATATACACACACTACCCTAACCTAACACGGGCAAATTTCGATAACATAGGGCCCTATTACCCACTCATATACACACACTACCCTAACTTAACAAGGGCAAAATTTCGATAACACAGGGCCCTATTACCCCACTCATATACACACACTAAACCTAACTTAACAGGGGCAAAATTTCGATAACACAGGTTCCTATTACCCCACTCATATACACACTAAACCTAACCTAACACAGGCAAAATTTCGATAACACAGAGCATTATTACCCCACTCGTATACACACACTAACCTAACCTAGCGCGGGAAAATTTTGATAACACAGGGCCCTAATACCCCACTCATATACACACTACCCTAACCTAACACGGGCAAAATTTCGATAACACAGGGCCCTATTACCCCACTCATATACACACACTACCCTAACCTAACACGGGCAAATTTTCGATAACACAGGGTCCTATTACCCCACCCATATACACACTAAACCTTACCTAACACAGGCAATATTGCGATAACACAGGGCCCTATTACCCCACTCATATACACACTACCCTAACCGAACACGGGCAAAATTTCGATAACACAGGGCCCTATTACCCCACTTATATACACACTAAACCTAACTTAACAGGGCCAAAATTTCGAAAACACAGGGCCCTATTACCCCACTCATATACACACACTAAACCAAAACTAACACGGGAAAAATTTCGATAACACAGATCCCTATTACCACACTCATATACACACACTACCCTAACCGAACACGGGCAAATTTTCGATAACACAGGGCCCTATTACCCCACTCATATACACACTAAACCTTACCTAACACGGGCAAAATTTCGATAACACAGGGCCCTATTACCCCACTCATAAACACACTAACTTAACCTAACATGGGCAAAATTTCGATAACACAGGGCCCTATTACCCCTCTCATATCCAGACTACCCTAAACTAACACGGGCAAAATTTCGATAACACAGGGCCCTATTACCCCACACATATACTCACTGGACCTAACCTAACACGGGCAAAATTTCGATAACACAGGGCCCTATTACCCCACTCATATACACAAACTACCCTAACCTAACACGGGCAAATTTTCGATAACAGAGGGCCCTATTACCCCACTCATATACACACTAATCCTAACCTATCACGGGCAAAATTTCGATTACACAGGGCCCTATTACCCCACTCATATACACACACTAACCTATCCTAACACGTGAAAAATTTCGATAACACAGGGCCCTATTACCCCACTCATGTACACAAACTACCCTAACCTAACACGGGTAAATTTTCAATAACACAGGGCCCTATTACCCACTCATATACACACACTACCCTAACCTAACAAGGGCAAAATTTCGATAACACAGGGCCCTATTACCCCACTCATATACACACACTAAACCTAACTTAACAGGGGCAAAATTTCGATAACACAGGGTCGTATTACCCCACTCATATACACACTAAACCTAACCTAACACAGGCAAAATTTCGATAACACAGAGCATTATTACCCCACTCGTATACACACACTAACCTAACCTAGCGCGGGAAAATTTTGATAACACAGGGCCCTAATACCCCACTCATATACACACTACCCTAACCTAACACGGGCAAAATTTCGATAACACAGGGCCCTATTACCCCACTCATATACACACACTACCCTAACCTAACACGGGCAAATTTTCGATAACACAGGGTCCTATTACCCCACCCATATACACACTAAACCTAACCTAACACGGTCAAAATTTCGATAACACAGGGCCCTATTACCCCACTCATATACACACTAACTTAACCTAGCTTGGGCAAAATTTCGATAACACAGGTTCGTATTACCCCACTCTTATACAGACTACCCTAACTTAACACGGGCAAAATTTCGATAACACAGGTTCATATTACCACACACATATACACACTAAACCTTACCTATCGCGGGCAAAATTTGGATAATACCAGGCCCTAATGCCCCACTCATAGACACACTAAACCTAACCTAACACGGGCAAAATTTCGATAACACAGGGCCCCACTACCCCACTCATATACACACTAAACCTAACCTAAAACGGGCAAAATTTCGATAACAGAGGGCCCTATTACCCCACTCATATACACACTACCCTAACCTAAAACGGGCAAAATTTCATTAACACAGGACCCTAATACCCCACTCATATACACACTACCCTAACCTAACAACGGCAAAATTTCGATACCAAAGGGCCCCATTGACCCACTTATATACACACTACCCTAACCCAAATCGGGTAAAAATTTCCATAACACAGGGCTAAATTACCCCCACACGTATACACACTAAACCTAACCTAACACGGGCAAAATTTCGATAACAAAGGGCCCAATTACCCGACTCATTTACACAAACTAAACCTAACCTAACACGGGGAAAGTTTCGATAACACAGGGCCCTTTTACTCCACCTATATAGACACACTACCGTAAAATAAAACGGGCAAAATTTCGATAACACAGGGCTCTTTTACCCCACTCATATACGCTCTCTACCCTAACCTAACGTGGGCAAATTTTCTATAACAGAAGGCCCTAATACTCCACTCATATACACACACTAAACCTAACTTAACACGGGCAAAATTTCGATAACACAGGGCTCTATTACCCCACTCATATACACACACTAACCTAAGCTAACCCGGGCAAGATTTCGATAACACAGGGCCCTAATACACCACTCACAGACACACTAACCTAACCTAACACGGGCAAATTTTCGATAAAAAAGGGCCCTATTACCCCACTCATATATAGACTACCCTAACCTAACACGGGCAAAATTTCGATAACACAGGGCCCTATTTCCCCACTCATATACACACACTAACCTAAGCTAACCCGGCAAAATTTTGATAACACAGGGCCCTAGTACCCCACTCATATACACACACTACCCTAACATAACACGGGCAAATTTCGATAACACAGGGCCCTATTACCCCACTCATATTCACACTAAACCTAACCTAACACGGGCAAAATTTCGATAACACAGGGCCCTAATACCCCACTCATATACACACTACCCTAACCTAACACGGGCAAAATTTCGATAACACAGGGCCCTATTACCCCACTCATGTACACAAACTACCCTAACCTAACACGGGTAAATTTTCGATAACACAGGGCCCTATTACCCCACTCATATACACACTAAACCTAACCTAACACGGGCAAAATTTCGATAACACAGGGCCCTATTACCCCACTCATATACACATTACCCGAACCTAACACGGGCAAAATTTCGATAACAGAGGGCCCTATTACCCCACTCATATACACACTAACCCTAACCTAACACGGGCAAAATTTCGATAACTCAGGGCCCTATTACCCCACTCATACACACACACTAACCTATCCTAACACGCGCAAAATTTCGATAACACAGGGCCATATTACCCCACACATATACACACTAAACCTTACCTAACACGTTCAAAATTTGGATAATACTGGGCCCTATTAGCCACTCATATACACACTAAACCTAACCTAACACGGGCAAAATTTCGATAACACAGGGCCCTATTACCCCACTCATATACACACTACCCTAACCCAACATGGGCAAAATTTCGATAACACAGGGCCCTGATAGCCCACCCATATACACACAATAAAACCTAACCTAACACGGGCAAAATTTCGATAACACAGGGCCCTAATACCCCACTCATATACACACTACCCTAACCAAAAACGGGCAAAATTTGGATAACACAGGGCCCTATTACCCCACTCATGTACACAAACTACCCTAACCTAACACGGGTAAATTTTCGATAACACAGGGCCCTATTACCCCACCCATATACACACACTACCCTAACCTAACTAGGGCAAATTTCGATAACATAGGGCCCTATTACCCCACTTATATACACACTAAACCTTACCTAACACAGGCAATATTTCGATAACACAGGGCCCTATTACCCCACTCATATACACACTACCCTAACCGAACACGGGCAAAATTTCGATAACACAGGGCCCTATTACCCTACTTATATACACACTAAACCTAACTTAACAGGGCCAAAATTTCGAAAACACAGGGCCCTAATACCCCACTCATATACACACACTAAACCAAAACTAACACGGGAAAAATTTCGATAACACAGATCCCTATTACCACACTCATATACACACACTACCCTAACCTAACACGGGCAAATTTTCGATAACACAGGGCCCTATTACCCCACTCATATACACACTAAACCTTACCTAACACGGGCAAAATTTCGATAACACAGGGCCCTATTACCCCACTCATAAACACACTAACTTAACCTAACATGGGCAAAATTTCGATAACACAGGGCCCTATTACCCCTCTCATATCCACACTACCCTAAACTAACACGGGCAAAATTTCGATAACACAGGGCCCTATTACCCCACACATATACTCACTGGACCTAACCTAACACGGGCAAAATTTCGATAACACAGGGCCCTATTACCCCACTCATATACACAAACTACCCTAACCTAACACGGGCAAATTTTCGATAACAGGGGGCCCTATTACCCCACTCATATACACACTAATCCTAACCTAACACGGGCAAAATTTCGATTACACAGGGCCCTATTACCCCACTCATATACACACACTAACCTATCCTAACACGTGCAAAATTTCGATAACACAGGGCCCTATTACCCCACTCATGTACACAAACTACCCTAACCTAACACGGGTAAATTTTCGATAACACAGGGCCCTATTACCCACTCATATACACACACTACCCTAACCTAACAAGGGCAAAATTTCGATAACACAGGGCCCTATTACCCCACTCATATACACACTAAACCTAACCTAACACAGGCAAAATTTCGATAACACAGAGCATTATTACCCCACTCGTATACACTCACTAACCTAACCTAGCGCGGGAAAATTTTGATAACACAGGGCCCTAATACCCCACTCATATACACACTACCCTAACCTAACACGGGCAAAATTTCGATAACACAGGGCCCTATTACCCCACTCATATACACACACTACCCTAACCTAACACGGGCAAATTTTCGATAACACAGGGTCCTATTACCCCACCCATATACACACTAAACCTTACCTAACACAGGCAATATTTCGATAACACAGGGCCCTATTACCCCACTCATATACACACTACCCTAACCGAACACGGGCAAAATTTCGATAACACAGGGCCCTATTACCCCACTTATATACACACTAAACCTAACTTAACAGGGCCAAAATTTCGAAAACACAGGGCCCTATTACCCCACTCATATACACACACTAAACCAAAACTAACACGGGAAAAATTTCGATAACACAGATCCCTATTACCACACTCATATACACACACTACCCTAACCGAACACGGGCAAATTTTCGATAACACAGGGCCCTATTACCCCACTCATATACACACTAAACCTTACCTAACACGGGCAAAATTTCGATAACACAGGGCCCTATTACCCCACTCATAAACACACTAACTTAACCTAACATGGGCAAAATTTCGATAACACAGGGCCCTATTACCCCTCTCATATCCACACTACCCTAAACTAACACGGGCAAAATTTCGATAACACAGGGCCCTATTACCCCACACATATACTCACTGGACCTAATCTAACACGGGCAAAATTTCGATAACACAGGGCCCTATTACCCCACTCATATACACAAACTACCCTAACCTAACACGGGCAAATTTTCGATAACAGAGGGCCCTATTACCCCACTCATATACACACAAATCCTAACCTATCACGGGCAAAATTTCGATTACACAGGGCCCTATTACCCCACTCATATACACACACTAACCTATCCTAACACGTGCAAAATTTCGATAACACAGGGCCCTATTACCCCACTCATGTACACAAACTACCCTAACCTAACACGGGTAAATTTTCGATAACACAGGGCCCTATTACCCACTCATATACACACACTACCCTAACCTAACAAGGGCAAAATTTCGATAACACAGGGCCCTATTACCCCACTCATATACACACACTAAACCTAACTTAACAGGGGCAAAATTTCGATAACACAGGGTCGTATTACCCCACTCATATACACACTAAACCTAACCTAACACAGGCAAAATTTCGATAACACAGAGCATTATTACCCCACTCGTATACACACACTAACCTAACCTAGCGCGGGAAAATTTTGATAACACAGGGCCCTAATACCCCACTCATATACACACTACCCTAACCTAACACGGGCAAAATTTCGATAACACAGGGCCCTATTACCCCACTCATATACACACACTACCCTAACCTAACACGGGCAAATTTTCGATAACACAGGGTCCTATTACCCCACCCATATACACACTAAACCTAACCTAACACGGTCAAAATTTCGATAACACAGGGCCCTATTACCCCACTCATATACACACTAACTTAACCTAGCTTGGGCAAAATTTCGATAACACAGGTTCGTATTACCCCACTCTTATACAGACTACCCTAACTTAACACGGGCAAAATTTCGATAACACAGGTTCATATTACCACACACATATACACACTAAACCTTACCTATCGCGGGCAAAATTTGGATAATACCAGGCCCTAATGCCCCACTCATAGACACACTAAACCTAACCTAACACGGGCAAAATTTCGATAACACAGGGCCCCACTACCCCACTCATATACACACTAAACCTAACCTAAAACGGGCAAAATTTCGATAACAGAGGGCCCTATTACCCCACTCATATACACACTACCCTAACCTAAAACGGGCAAAATTTCATTAACACAGGACCCTAATACCCCACTCATATACACACTACCCTAACCTAACAACGGCAAAATTTCGATACCAAAGGGCCCCATTGACCCACTTATATACACACTACCCTAACCCAAATCGGGCAAAATTTCCATAACACAGGGCTAAATTACCCCCACACGTATACACACTAAACCTAACCTAACACGGGCAAAATTTCGATAACAAAGGGCCCAATTACCCGACTCATTTACACAAACTAAACCTAACCTAACACGGGGAAAGTTTCGATAACACAGGGCCCTTTTACTCCACCTATATAGACACACTACCGTAAAATAAAACGGGCAAAATTTCGATAACACAGGGCTCTTTTACCCCACTCATATACGCTCTCTACCCTAACCTAACGTGGGCAAATTTTCTATAACAGAAGGCCCTAATACTCCACTCATATACACACACTAAACCTAACTTAACACGGGCAAGATTTCGATAACACAGGGCTCTATTACCCCACTCATATACACACACTAACCTAAGCTAACCCGGGCAAGATTTCGATAACACAGGGCCCTAATACACCACTCACAGACACACTAACCTAACCTAACACGGGCAAATTTTCGATAAAAAAGGGCCCTATTACCCCACTCATATATAGACTACCCTAACCTAACACGGGCAAAATTTCGATAACACAGGGCCCTATTTCCCCACTCATATACACACACTAACCTAAGCTAACCCGGCAAAATTTTGATAACACAGGGCCCTAGTACCCCACTCATATACACACACTACCCTAACATAACACGGGCAAATTTCGATAACACAGGGCCCTATTACCCCACTCATATTCACACTAAACCTAACCTAACACGGGCAAAATTTCGATAACACAGGGCCCTAATACCCCACTCATATACACACTACCCTAACCTAACACGGGCAAAATTTCGATAACACAGGGCCCTATTACCCCACTCATGTACACAAACTACCCTAACCTAACACGGGTAAATTTTCGATAACACAGGGCCCTATTACCCCACTCATATACACACTAAACCTAACCTAACACGGGCAAAATTTCGATAACACAGGGCCCTATTACCCCACTCATATACACATTACCCGAACCTAACACGGGCAAAATTTCGATAACAGAGGGCCCTATTACCCCACTCATATACACACTAACCCTAACCTAACACGGGCAAAATTTCGATAACTCAGGGCCCTATTACCCCACTCATACACACACACTAACCTATCCTAACACGCGCAAAATTTCGATAACACAGGGCCATATTACCCCACACATATACACATTAAACCTTACCTAACACGTTCAAAATTTGGATAATACTGGGCCCTATTAGCCACTCATATACACACTAAACCTAACCTAACACGGGCAAAATTTCGATAACACAGGGCCCTATTACCCCACTCATATACACACTACCCTAACCCAACATGGGCAAAATTTCGATAACACAGGGCCCTGATAGCCCACCCATATACACACAATAAAACCTAACCTAACACGGGCAAAATTTCGATAACACAGGGCCCTAATACCCCACTCATATACACACTACCCTAACCAAAAACGGGCAAAATTTGGATAACACAGGGCCCTATTACCCCACTCATGTACACAAACTACCCTAACCTAACACGGGTAAATTTTCGATAACACAGGGCCCTATTACCCCACCCATATACACACACTACCCTAACCTAACTAGGGCAAATTTCGATAACATAGGGCCCTATTACCCCACTTATATACACACTAAACCTTACCTAACACAGGCAATATTTCGATAACACAGGGCCCTATTACCCCACTCATATACACACTACCCTAACCGAACACGGGCAAAATTTCGATAACACAGGGCCCTATTACCCTACTTATATACACACTAAACCTAACTTAACAGGGCCAAAATTTCGAAAACACAGGGCCCTAATACCCCACTCATATACACACACTAAACCAAAACTAACACGGGAAAAATTTCGATAACACAGATCCCTATTACCACACTCATATACACACACTACCCTAACCTAACACGGGCAAATTTTCATAACACAGGGCCCTATTACCCCACTCATATACACACTAAACCTTACCTAACACGGGCAAAATTTCGATAACACAGGGCCCTATTACCCCACTCATAAACACACTAACTTAACCTAACATGGGCAAAATTTCGATAACACAGGGCCCTATTACCCCTCTCATATCCACACTACCCTAAACTAACACGGGCAAAATTTCGATAACACAGGGCCCTATTACCCCACACATATACTCACTGGACCTAACCTAACACGGGCAAAATTTCGATAACACAGGGCCCTATTACCCCACTCATATACACAAACTACCCTAACCTAACACGGGCAAATTTTCGATAACAGGGGGCCCTATTACCCCACTCATATACACACTAATCCTAACCTAACACGGGCAAAATTTCGATTACACAGGGCCCTATTACCCCACTCATATACACACACTAACCTATCCTAACACGTGCAAAATTTCGATAACACAGGGCCCTATTACCCCACTCATGTACACAAACTACCCTAACCTAACACGGGTAAATTTTCGATAACACAGGGCCCTATTACCCACTCATATACACACACTACCCTAACCTAACAAGGGCAAAATTTCGATAACACAGGGCCCTATTACCCCACTCATATACACACTAAACCTAACCTAACACAGGCAAAATTTCGATAACACAGAGCATTATTACCCCACTCGTATACACTCACTAACCTAACCTAGCGCGGGAAAATTTTGATAACACAGGGCCCTAATACCCCACTCATATACACACTACCCTAACCTAACACGGGCAAAATTTCGATAACACAGGGCCCTATTACCCCACTCATATACACACACTACCCTAACCTAACACGGGCAAATTTTCGATAACACAGGGTCCTATTACCCCACCCATATACACACTAAACCTTACCTAACACAGGCAATATTTCGATAACACAGGGCCCTATTACCCCACTCATATACACACTACCCTAACCGAACACGGGCAAAATTTCGATAACACAGGGCCCTATTACCCCACTTATATACACACTAAACCTAACTTAACAGGGCCAAAATTTCGAAAACACAGGGCCCTATTACCCCACTCATATACACACACTAAACCAAAACTAACACGGGAAAAATTTCGATAACACAGATCCCTATTACCACACTCATATACACACACTACCCTAACCGAACACGGGCAAATTTTCGATAACACAGGGCCCTATTACCCCACTCATATACACACTAAACCTTACCTAACACGGGCAAAATTTCGATAACACAGGGCCCTATTACCCCACTCATAAACACACTAACTTAACCTAACATGGGCAAAATTTCGATAACACAGGGCCCTATTACCCCTCTCATATCCACACTACCCTAAACTAACACGGGCAAAATTTCGATAACACAGGGCCCTATTACCCCACACATATACTCACTGGACCTAACCTAACACGGGCAAAATTTCGACAACACAGGGCCCTATTACCCCACTCATATACACAAACTACCCTAACCTAACACGGGCAAATTTTCGATAACAGAGGGCCCTATTACCCCACTCATATACACACAAATCCTAACCTATCACGGGCAAAATTTCGATTACACAGGGCCCTATTACCCCACTCATATACACACACTAACCTATCCTAACACGTGCAAAATTTCGATAACACAGGGCCCTATTACCCCACTCATGTACACAAACTACCCTAACCTAACACGGGTAAATTTTCGATAACACAGGGCCCTATTACCCACTCATATACACACACTACCCTAACCTATCAAGGGCAAAATTTCGATAACACAGGGCCCTATTACCCCACTCATATACACACACTAAACCTAACTTAACAGGGGCAAAATTTCGATAACACAGGGTCCTATTACCCCACTCATATACACACTAAACCTAACCTAACACAGGCAAAATTTCGATAACACAGAGCATTATTACCCCACTCGTATACACACACTAACCTAACCTAGCGCGGGAAAATTTTGATAACACAGGGCCCTAATACCCCACTCATATACACACTACCCTAACCTAACACGGGCAAAATTTCGATAACACAGGGCCCTATTACCCCACTCATATACACACACTACCCTAACCTAACACGGGCAAATTTTCGATAACCGAGGGTCCTATTACCCCACCCATATACACACTAAACCTAACCTAACACGGTCAAAATTTCGATAACACAGGGCCCTATTACCCCACTCATATACACACTAACTTAAACTAGCTTGGGCAAAATTTCGATAACACAGGTTCGTATTACCCCACTCTTATACAGACTACCCTAACTTAACACGGGCAAAATTTCGATAACACAGGGCCATATTACCACACACATATACACACTAAACCTTACCTATCGCGGGCAAAATTTGGATAATACCACGCCCTAATGCCCCACTCATAGACACACTAAACCTAACCTAACACGGGCAAAATTTCGATAACACAGGGCCCCACTACCCCACTCATATACACACTAAACCTAACCTAAAACGGGCAAAATTTCGATAACAGAGGGCCCTATTACCCCACTCATATACACACTACCCTAACCTAAAACGGGCAAAATTTCATTAACACAGGACCCTAATACCCCACTCATATACACACTACCCTAACCTAACAACGGCAAAATTTCGATACCAAAGGGCCCCATTGACCCACTTATATACACACTACCCTAACCCAAATCGGGCAAAATTTCCATAACACAGGGCTAAATTACCCCCACACGTATACACACTAAACCTAACCTAACACGGGCAAAATTTCGATAACAAAGGGCCCAATTACCCGACTCATTTACACAAACTAAACCTAACCTAACATGGGGAAAATTTCGATAACACAGGGCCCTTTTACTCCACCTATATAGACACACTACCGTAAAATAAAACGGGCAAAATTTCGATAACACAGGGCTCTTTTACCCCACTCATATACGCTCTCTACCCTAACCTAACGTGGGCAAATTTCGATAACATAGGGCCCTATTACCCCACTTATATACACACTAAACCTTACCTAACACAGGCAATATTTCGATAACACAGAGCCCTATTACCCCACTCATATACACACACTAACCTATCCTAACACGTGCAAAATTTCGATAACACAGGGCCCTATTACCCCACTCATGTACACAAACTACCCTAACCTAACACGGGTAAATTTTCGATAACACAGGGCCCTATTACCCACTCATATACACACACTACCCTAACCTAACAAGGGCAAAATTTCGATAACACAGGGCCCTATTACCCCACCCATATACACACTAAACCTTACCTAACACAGGCAATATTTCGATAACACAGGGCCCTATTACCCCTCTCATATCCACACTACCCTAAACTAACACGGGCAAAATTTCGATAACACAAGGCCCTATTACCCCACACATATACTCACTGGACCTAACCTAACACGGGCAAAATTTCGATAACACAGGGCCCTATTACCCCACTCATATACACAAACTACCCTAACCTAACACGGGCAAATTTTCGATAACAGAGGGCCCTATTACCCCACTCATATACACACTAATCCTAACCTAACACGGGCAAAATTTCGATTACACAGGGCCCTATTACCCCACTCATATACACACACTAACCTATCCTAACACGTGCAAAATTTCGATAACACAGGGCCCTATTACCCCACTCATGTACACAAACTACCCTAACCGAACACGGGTAAATTTTCGATAACACAGGGCCCTATTACCCACTCATATACACACACTACCCTAACCTAACAAGGGCAAAATTTCGATAACACAGGGCCCTATTACCCCACTCATATACACACACTAAACCTAACTTAACAGGGGCAAAATTTCGATAACACAGGGTCCTATTTCCCCACTCATATACACACTAAACCTAACCTAACACAGGCAAAATTTCGATAACACAGAGCATTATTACCTCACTCGTATACACACACTAACCTAACCTAGCGCGGGAAAATTTTGATAACACAGGGCCCTAATACCCCACTCATATACACACTACCCTAACCTAACACGGGCAAAATTTCGATAACACAGGGCCCTATTACCCCACTCATATACACACTAACTTAACCTAGCTTGGGCAAAATTTCGATAACACAGGTTCGTATTACCCCACTCTTATACAGACTACCCTAACTTAACACGGGCAAAATTTCGATAACACAGGGCCATATTACCACACACATGTACACACTAAACCTTACCTATCACGGGCAAAATTTGGATAATACCAGGCCCTAATGCCCCACTCATAGACACACTAAACCTAACCTAACACGGGCAAAATTTCGATAACACAGGGCCCCACTACCCCACTCATATACACACTAAACCTAACCTAAAACGGGCAAAATTTCGATAACAGAGGGCCCTATTACCCCACTCATATACACATTACCCGAACCTAACACGGGCAAAATTTCGACAACAGAGGGCCCTATTACCCCACTCATATACACACTAACCCTAACCAAACACGGGCAAAATTTTGATAACTCAGGGCCCTATTAACCCACTCATACACACACACTAACCTATCCTAACACGCGCAAAATTTCGATAACACAGGGCCATATTACCCCACACATATACACAGTAAACCTTACCTAACACGTTCAAAATTTGGATAATACTGGGCCCTATTAGCCACTCATATACACACTAAACCTAACCTAACACGGGCAAAATTTCGATAACACAGGGCCCTATTACCCACCCATATACACACCATAAAACCTAATCTAACACGGGCAAAATTTCGATAACACAGGGCCCTAATACCCCACTCATATACACACTACCCTAAGCAAACACGGCAAAATTTCGATAACACAGGGCCCTATTACCCCACTCATGTACACAAACTACCCTAACCTAACACGGGTAAATTTTCGATAACACAGGGCCCTATTACCCCACCCATATACACACACTACCCTAACCTAACACGGGCAAATTTCGATAACACAGGGCCCTATTACCCCACTTATATACACACTAAACCTTACCTAACACAGGCAATATTTCGATAACACAGGGCCCTATTACCCCACTCATATACACACTACCCTAACCCAACACGGGCAAAATTTCGATAACACAGGGCCCTATTACCCCACTTATATACACACTAAACCTAACATAACAGGGCCAAAATTTCGAAAACACAGGGCCCTATTACCCCACTCATATACACACACTAAACGAAAACTAACACGGGAAAAATTTCGATAACACTGATCCCTATTACCACACTCATATACACACACTACCCTAACCTAACACGGGCAAATTTTCGATAACACAGGGCCCTATTACCCCACTCATATACACACTAAACCTTACCTAACACGGGCAAAATTTCGATAACACAGGGCCCTATTACCCCACTCATAAACACACTAACTTAACCTAACATGGGCAAAATTTCGATAACACAGGGCCCTATTACCCCTCTCATATCCACACTACCCTAAACTAACACGGGCAAAATTTCGATAACACAGGGCCCTATTACCCCACACATATACTCACTTCACCTAACCTAACATGGGCAAAATTTCGATAACACAGGGCCCTATTACCCCACTCATATACACAAACTACCCTAACCTAACACGGGCAAATTTTCGATAACAGAGGGCCCTATTACCCCACTCATATACACACTAATCCTTACCTAACACGGGCAAAATTTCGATTACACAGGGCCCTATTACCCCACTCATATACACACACTAACCTATCCTAACACGTGCAAAATTTCGATAACACAGGGCCATATTACCCCACTCATATACACACACTAAACCTAACTTAAGAGGGGCAAAATTTCGAAAACACAGGGCACTATTACCCCACTCATATACACACTAAACCTAAGCTAACACGGTCAAAATTTCGATAACACAGGGCCCTATTACCCCACTCATATACACAAACTACCCTAACATAACACGGGCAAATTTCGATAACACAGGGCCCTATTACCCCACTCATATACACACTAAACCTAACCTAAAACGGGCAAAATTTCGATAACACAGGGCCCTAGTACCCCACTCATATACACAGTACCCTAACCTAACACGGGCAAAATTTCGATAACACAGGACCCTGATACCCCACTCATATACACACACTAAACCAAAATTAACAGGGGCCAAATTTCGATAACACAAGATCCCTATTACCCCACTCATATACACACCGAACCTAAACTAACACGGGCAAAATTTCAATAACACAGGTCCCTGTCACCCCACTCATATAAACACTAAACCTAACCTAACACGGGCTAAATTTCGATAACACAGGTTCGTATTACCCCACTCATATATCGACTACCCTAACTTAACACGGGCAAAATTTCGATAACACAGGGCCATATTACCCCACACATATACACACTAAACCTTACCTAACACGGGCAAAATTTGGATAATACCAGGCCCTAATGCCCCACTCATAGACACACTAAACCTAACCTAACACGGGCAAAATTTCGATAACACAGGGCCCTATTGACCCACTCATATACACACTACCCTAAACCAAATCGGGCAAAATTTGGATAACACAGGGCTAAATTACCCCACACATATACACACTAAACCTAACCAAACACGGGCTAAATTTCGATAACACAGAGCCCTAATACCCCACTCATATACACACTAAACCTAACCTAACACGGGCAAAATTTCGATAACACAGTGCCCTTTTACCCCACTTATATAGACACACTACCCTAACATAACACGGGCAAAATTTCGATAACACAGGGCCCTATTACCCCACACATATACACTCTCTACCCTAACCTAACATGGGCAAATTTTCTACAACACAGGGCCCTAATACCCCACTCATATACACACACTAAACCTAACTTAACACGGGAAAATTTTGATAACACAGGGCCCTAATACCCCACTCATATACACACTACCCTAACCTAACACGTGCAAAATTTCGATAACACAGGGCCCTATTACCCCACTCATATACACACTAAACCTAACCTAAAACGGGCAAAATTTCGATAACACAGGGCCCTATTACCCCACTCATATACACACTAAACCTTACCTAACACGGGCAAAATTTCGATAACACAGGGCCCTATTACCCCACTCATAAACACACTAACTTAACCTAACATGGGCAAAATTTCGATAACACAGGGCCCTATTACCCCTCTCATATCCACACTACCCTAAACTAACACGGGCAAAATTTCGATAACACAGGGCCCTATTACCCCACACATATACTCACTTCACCTAACCTAACATGGGCAAAATTTCGATAACACAGGGCCCTATTACCCCACTCATATACACAAACTACCCTAACCTAACACGGGCAAATTTTCGATAACAGAGGGCCCTATTACCCCACTCATATACACACTAATCCTTACCTAACACGGGCAAAATTTCGATTACACAGGGCCCTATTACCCCACTCATATACACACACTAACCTATCCTAACACGTGCAAAATTTCGATAACACAGGGCCATATTACCCCACTCATATACACACACTAAACCTAACTTAAGAGGGGCAAAATTTCGAAAACACAGGGCCCTATTACCCCACTCATATACACACTAAACCTAAGCTAACACGGTCAAAATTTCGATAACACAGGGCCCTATTACCCCACTCATATACACAAACTACCCTAACATAACACGGGCAAATTTCGATAACACAGGGCCCTATTACCCCACTCATATACACACTAAACCTAACCTAAAACGGGCAAAATTTCGATAACACAGGGCCCTAGTACCCCACTCATATACACAGTACCCTAACCTAACACGGGCAAAATTTCGATAACACAGGACCCTGATACCCCACTCATATACACACACTAAACCAAAATTAACAGGGGCCAAATTTCGATAACACAAGATCCCTATTACCCCACTCATATACACACCGAACCTAAACTAACACGGGCAAAATTTCAATAACACAGGTCCCTGTCACCCCACTCATATACACACTAAACCTAACCTAACACGGGCTAAATTTCGATAACACAGGTTCGTATTACTCCACTCATATATCGACTACCCTAACTTAACACGGGCAAAATTTCGATAACACAGGGCCATATTACCCCACACATATACACACTAAACCTTACCTAACACGGGCAAAATTTGGATAATACCAGGCCCTAATGCCCCACTCATAGACACACTAAACCTAACCTAACACGGGCAAAATTTCGATAACACAGGGCCCTATTGACCCACTCATATACACACTACCCTAAACCAAATCGGGCAAAATTTGGATAACACAGGGCTAAATTACCCCACACATATACACACTAAACCTAACCAAACACGGGCTAAATTTCGATAACACAGAGCCCTAATACCCCACTCATATACACACTAAACCTAACCTAACACGGGCAAAATTTCGATAACACAGTGCCCTTTTACCCCACTTATATAGACACACTACCCTAACATAACACGGGCAAAATTTCGATAACACAGGGCCCTATTACCCCACACATATACACTCTCTACCCTAACCTAACATGGGCAAATTTTCTACAACACAGGGCCCTAATACCCCACTCATATACACACACTAAACCTAACTTAACACGGGAAAATTTTGATAACACAGGGCCCTAATACCCCACTCATATACACACTACCCTAACCTAACACGTGCAAAATTTCGATAACACAGGGCCCTATTACCCCACTCATATACACACTAAACCTAACCTAAAACGGGCAAAATTTCGATAACACAGGGCCCTATTACCCCACTCATATACACACTACCCGAACCTAACACGGGCAAAATTTCGATAACAGAGGGCCCTATTACCCCACTCATATACACACTAACCTATTCTAACACGCGCAAAATTTCGATAACACAGGGCCATATCACCCCACACATATACACACTGAACCTTACCCAACACGTTCACAATTTGGATAATACTGGGCCCTATTAGCCACCTATATACACACTAAACCTAGCCTAACACGGGCAAAATTTCGATAACACAGGGCTCTAATACCCCACCCAAATACACACACTACCCTAACCCAACACGGGCAAATTTCGATAACACAGGGCCCTATTACCCCACTCATATACACACTAAACCTTACCTAACACAGGCAAAATTTCGATAACACAGGGCCCTATTACCCCACTCATATACACACTACCCTAACCCAACACGGGCAAAATTTCGATAACACAGGGCCCTGACACCCCACTCATATACACACACTAAACCTAACTTAACAGGGGCAAAATTTCGAAAACACAGGGCCCTATTACCCCACTCATATACACACACTAACCCAAAACTAACACGGGAAAAATTTCGATATCACAGGGCCCTATTACCCCACTCATATACACACACTACCCTAACCTATCGCGGGCAAATTTTCGATAACACAGGGCCCTATTACCCCACTCATATACACACTAAACCTTACCTAACACGGGCAAAATTTCGATAACATCGGGCCCTATAACCCCACTCATAAACACACTAACTTAACCTAACATGGGCAAAATTTCGATAACACAGGGCCCTATTACCCTCTCATATACACACTACCCTAACCTAACACGTGCAAAATTTCGATAACCAAGGGACATATTACCCCACACAAATACTCACTGAACCTGACCTAACACGGGCAAAATTTCGATAACACAGTGCCCTATTACCCCACTCATATACACAAACTACCCTATCCTAACACGGGCAAAATTTCGATAGCAGAGGGCCCTATTACCCCACTCATATACACACTAAACCTAACCTAACACGGGCAAAATTTCGATTACACAGGGCCCTATTACCCCACTCATATACACATACTAACCTATTATAACACGGGCAAAATTTTGATAACACAGGGCCATATTACCCCACTCATACACACACACTAAACCAAACCTAACAGGGGGAAAATTTCGAAAACACAGGGCCCTATTTCCCCACTCATATACACACTAAACCTAATCCAACACGGGCAAAATTTCCATAACACAGGGCCCTATTACCCCTATCATATACACACACTACCGTAACCTAACACGGGCAAAATTTCGATAACACAGGGCCCTGATACCCAACTCATATACACACACTAAACCTAACTTAACACGGGCAAAATTTCGATAACACAGGACCCTATTACCCCACTCATATACACGCACTAAACCTAACTTTACAGGGGCCAAATTTCGATAACACAAGGCCCTATTACCCCACTCATTTACACACACTAAACCTAACCTCACACGGGCAAAATTTCGATAACACAGGGCCCTAATACCCCACTCAGATACACAATGCCCTAACCTAACACGGGCAAAATTTCGATAACACAGGGCCCCATTACCCCACTCATATACACAAACTACCCTAACCTAACACGGGCAAATTTTCGATAACACAGGGCCCTATTACCACACTCATATACACACTAAACCTAACCTAACACGGGCAAAATTTCGATAACACAGGGCCCTATTACCCCACTCATATACACACTACCCGAACATAACACGGGCAAAATTTCGATAACAGAGGGCCCTATTACCCCACACATATACACACACTAACCTATCCTAACACGCGCAAAATTTCGATAACACAGGGCCATATTACCCCACACCTATACACACTAAACCTTACCTAACACGGGAAAAATTTGGATAAAACCGGGCACTATTATCCACTACTATACACACTAAACCTAACCTAACACGGGAAAAATTTCGATAACACAGGGCCCTATTACCCCACTCATATACACACTAAACCTAACCTTACACGGGCAAAATTTCGATAACACAGGGCCCTATTACCCCACTCATATACACACACTACCCTAACCTAACACGGGCAAATTTCGGTAACACAGGGCCCTATTACCCCACTGATATACACACTAAACCTAACCTAACACCAGCAAAATTTCGATAACACAGGGCCCTATTACCCCACTCATATACACACTAAACATAACCTAACACAGGCAAAATTTCGATAACAAAGGGTCCTATTACCCCACTGATATACACACACTAAACGTAACTTAACAGGGGCAAAATTTCGAAAACACATGGCCCTGTTGCCCCACTCATATACACACACTAAACCAAAACTAACACAAGAAAAATTTCGATAACACAGGGCCCTATTACCCCACTCCTATACACACACTACCCTAACGTAACACGGGCAAATTTTCGATAACACAGGGTCCTATTTCCCCACTCATATAGACACTAAACCTAACTTAACACGGGCAAAATTTCGATAACACAGGCCCCTATTACCCCACTCATATACACACTAACTTAACCTAGCATGGGCAAAATTTTGATAACACAGGGCCATATTACCCCTCTCATATACACACTACCCTAACCTAACACGGGCAAAATTTCGATAACACAGGGCCCTATTACCCCACACATATACACACCGAACCTAAACTAACACGGGCAAAATTTCGATAACACAGGTTCGTGTTATCCCACTCATATACAGACTACCCTAACTTAACACGGGCAAAATTTCGATAACACAGTGCCATATTACCCCACACATATACACACTAAACTTTACCCAACACGGGCAAAATTTGGATAATACCAGGCCCTAATGCCCCACTCATAGACACACTAAACCTAACCTAACACGGGCAAAATTTCGATAACACAGGGCCCTATTACCCCACTCATATACACACTAAACCTAACCTAACACGGGCAAAATTTCGATAACACAGGGCCCTATTACCCCACTGATATACACACTACCCTAACCTAACACGGGCAAAATTTCGTTAACACAGGACCCTAATACCCCACTCATATACACACTACCCTAACCTAACAAGGGCAAAATTTCGATAACAAAGGGCCCTATTGACCCACTCATATACACACTACCCTAACCTAACACGGGCAAAATTTCGATAACTCAAGGCTAAATTACCCCACACATATACACATTAAACCTAACCCACCACGGGCAAAATTTCGACAACACAGAGCCCTAATACCCCACTCATATGCACACTAAACCTAACCTAACACGGGCAAAATTTCGATAACACAGAGGCCTATTACCCGACTCATATACACACACTAAACCTAACCTAACACGGGCAAAATTTCGTTATCACAGGGCACCTTTACCCCACTTATATAGACAAACTACCCTAACATAACACGGGTAAAATTTCGATAACACAGGGCCCTATTACCCCACTCATATACAGACTACCCTAACCTAACACGGGCAGAATTTCGATAACACAGGGCCCTATTTCCCCACTCATATACACACACTAACCTAAGCTAACACGAGCAAAATTTTGATAACACAGGGCCCTAATACCCCACTCATATACACACTAACCTAACCTAACACGGGCAAAATTTCGAAAACACATGGCCCTGTTGCCACACTCATATACACACACTAAACCAAAACTAACACGGGAAAAATTTCGATAACACAGGGCCCTATTACCCCACTCATATACACACACTACCCTAACCTTACACGGGCAAATTATCGATATCACAGGGTCCTATTTCAACACTCATATACACACTAAACCTAACCTAACAGGGGCAAAATTTCGATAACACAGGGCCCTATTAACCCACTCATATACACACTACCCGAAACTAACACGGGCAAAATTTCGATAACAGAGGGCCCTATTACCCCACTCATATACACACTAACCCTAACCTAACACGGGCAAAATTTTCATAACACAGGGCCCTATTACCCACACACATACACACACTAACTTATCCTAACACGGGCAAAATTTCGATAACACAGGGCCATATTACCCCACTCATATACACACACTACCCTAACCTAACAGAGGCAAAATTCCGATAACACAGGGCCCTATTACCCCACACAAATACTCACTGAACCTAACCTAACACGTGCAAAATTTGATAACACAGGGTCCTATTACCCCACACATATACACACCGAACCTAAACTAACACGGGCAAAATTTCGATAACACAGGTTCGTGTTACCCCACTCATATACAGACTACCCTATCTTAACACGGGCAAAATTTCGATAACACAGTGCCATATTACCCCACACATATACACACTAAACCTCACCCAACACGGGCAAAATTTGGATAATACCAGGCCCTAATGCCCCACTCATAGACACACTAAACCTAACCTAACACGGGCAAAATTTCGATAACACAGGGCCCTATTACCCCACTCATATACACACTAAACCTAACCTAACACGGGCAAAATTTCGATAACACAGGGCCCTATTACCCCACTCATATACACACTACCCTAACCTAACACGGGCAAAATTTCGTTAACACAGGACCCTAATACCCCACTCATATACACACTACCCTAACCTAACAAGGGCAATATTTCGATAACAAAGGGCCCTATGGACCCACTCATATACACACTATCCTAACCTAACACGGGCAAAATTTCGATAACTCAAGGCTAAATTACCCCACACATATACACATTAAACCTAACCCACCACGGGCAAAATTTCGACAACACAGAGCCCTAATACCCCACTCATATGCACACTAAACCTAACTTAACACGGGCAAAATTTCGATAAATCAGAGGCCTATTACCCGACTCATATACACACACTAAAGCTAACCTAACACGGGCAAAATTTCGTTATCACAGGGCACTTTTACCCCACTTATATAGACAAACTACCCTAACATAACACGGGTAAAATTTCGATAACACAGGGCCCTATTACCCCACTCATATACACACTCTACCCTAACCTAACATGGCAAATTTTCTATAATACAGGGCCGTAATACCCCGCTCATATACACACACTAAACCTAACTTCACATGGGCAAAATTTCGATAACACAGGGCCCTATTACCCCACTCATATACACTCACTAACCTAAGCTAACACGGGCAAGATTTCGATAACTCAGGGCCCTAATACGACACTCATATACACACTAACCTAACCTAACACGGGCAAATTTTCGATAAAACAGGGCCCTATTACCCCGCTCATATACAGACTACCCTAACCTAACACGGGCAGAATTTCGATAACACAGGGCCCTATTTCCCCACTCATATACACACACTAACCTAAGCTAACACGAGCAAAATTTTGATAACACAGGGCCCTAATACCCCACTCATATACGCACTAACCTAACCTAACACGGGCAAAATTTCGAAAACACATGGCCCTGTTGCCACACTCATATACACACACTAAACCAAAACTAACACGGGAAAAATTTCGATAACACAGGGCCCTATTACCCCACTCATATACACACACTACCCTAACCTTACACGGGCAAATTATCGATATCACAGGGGCCTATATCAACACTCATATACACACTAAACCTAACCTAACAGGGGCAAAATTTCGATAACACAGGGCCCTATTAACCCACTCATATACACACTACCCGAAACTAACACGGGCAAAATTTCGATAACAGAGGGCCCTATTACCCCACTCATATACACACTAACTCTAACCTAACACGGGAAAAATTTTCATAACACAGGGCCCTATTACCCACACACATACACACACTAACTTATCCTAACACGGGCAAAATTTCGATAACACAGGGCCATATTACCCCACTCATATACACACACTACCCTAACCTAACAGAGGCAAAATTCCAATAACACAGGGCCCTATTACCCCACACATATACTCACTGAACCTAACCTAACACGTGCAAAATTTGATAACACAGGGCCCTATTACCCCACTCATATACACAAACTACCCTAACCTAACATGGGCAAATTTTGGATAACAGAGAGCCCTATTACCCCACTCATATACACATTAACCCTAACCTAACACGGGCAAAATTTCGATTGCACAGGGCCCTATTACCCCACTCATATAAACACACTAACCTATCCTAACACGGGCAAAATTTCGATAACACAGGGCCCTATTACACCACTCATATACACACTAACCTAACCTAACACGGGCAAAATTTCGATAACACAGGGCCCTATTACCCCACTCATGTACACAAACTACCCTAACCTAACACGGGTAAATTTTCGATAACACAGGGCCCTATTAACTCACTCATATACACACTAAACCTAACCTAACACGGGCAAAATTTCGATAACACAGGGCCCTATTACCCCACTCATATACACACTACCCGAACATAACACGGGCAAAATTTCGAAAACACAGGGCCCCATTACCCCACTCATATACACACACTAAACCAAAACTAACACGGGAAAAATTTCGATAACACAGGGCCCTATTACCCCACTCATATACACACACTACCCTAACCTAACACGGGCAAATTTTCGATAACACAGTGCCCTATTACCCCACTCATATACACACTAAACCTTACCTAACACGGGCAAAATTTCGATAGCACAGGGCCCTATTACCCCACTCATAAACAAACTAACTTAACCTAGCTTGGGCAAAATTTCGATAACACAGGGCCCTATTACCCCTCTCATATACACACTACCCTAACCTAACACGGGCAAAATTTCGATAACACAGGGCCCTATTACCCCACACATATACTCACAGAACCTAACCTAACACGGGCAAAATTTCAATAACACAGGGCCCTATTACCCCACTCATATACACAAACTACCCTAACCTAACACGGGCAAATTTTCGATAACAGAGGGCCTATTACCCCACTCATATACACACACTACCCTAACATAACACGGGCAAATTTCGGTAACACAGGGCCCTATTACCCCACTCATATACACACTAAACCTAACCTAACACCAGCAAAATTTCGATAACACAGGGCCCTATTACCCCACTCATATACACACTAACCCTAACCTAACACGGGCAAAATTTTCATAACACAGGGCCATATTACCCACACACATACACACACTAACTTATCCTAACACGGGCAAAATTTCGATAACACAGGGCCATATTACCCCACTCATATACACACACTACCCTAACCTAACAGAGGCAAAATTCCGATAACACAGGGCCCTATTACCCCACACATATACTCACTGAACCTAACCTAACACGTGCAAAATTTGATAACACAGGGCCCTATGACCCCACACATATACACAAACTACCCTAACCTAACACGGGCAAATTTTCGATAACAGAGAGCCCTATTACCCCACTCATATACACATTAACCCTAACCTAACACGGGCAAAATTTCGATTACACAGGGCCCTATTACCCCACGCATATACACACACTAACCTATCCTAACACGGGCAAAATTTCGATAACACAGGGCCCTATTACACCACTCATATACACACTAACCTAACCTAACACGGGCAAAATTTCGATAACACAGGGCCCTATTACCCCACTCATGTACACAAACTACCCTAACCTAACACGGGTAAATTTTCGATAACACAGGGCCCTATTAACTCACTCATATACACACTAAACCTAACCTAACACGGGCAAAATTTCGATAACACAGGGCCCTATTACCCCACTCATATACACACTACCCGAACATAACACGGGCAAAATTTCGAAAACACAGGGCCCCATTACCCCACTCATATACACACACTAAACCAAAACTAACACGGGAAAAATTTCGATAACACAGGGCCCTATTGCCCCACTCATATACACACACTACCCTAACCTAACACGGGCAAATTTTCGATAACACAGGGCCCTATTACCCCACTCATATACACACTAAACCTTACCTAACACGGGCAAAATTTCGATAGCACAGGGCCCTATTACCCCACTCATAAACAAACTAACTTAACCTAGCATGGGCAAAATTTCGATAACACAGGGCCCTATTACCCCTCTCATATACACACTACCCTAACCTAACACGGGCAAAATTTCGATAACACAGGGCCCTATTACCCCACACATATACTCACAGAACCTAACCTAACACGGGCAAAATTTCGATAACACAGGGCCCTATTACCCCACACATATACACAAACTACCCTAGCCTAACACGGGCAAAATTTCGATAACACAGGGCCCTATTACCCCTCTCATATACACACACAAAGACCTAACTTAACAGGGGCAAAATTTCGAAAACACATGGCCCTGTTGCCCCACTCATATACACACACTAAACGAACACTAACACAGGAAAAATTTCGATAACACAGGGCCCTATTACCCCACTCATATACACACACTACCCTAACCTAACACGGGCAAATTTTCGATAACACAGGGTCCTATTTCCCCACTCATATAGACACTACACCTAACCTAACACGGGCAAAATTTCGATAACACAGGGCCCTATTACCCCACTCATATACACACTAATTTAACCTAGCATGGGCAAAATTACGATAACACAGAACCCTAATACCCCTCTCATATACACACTACCCTAACTTAACACGGGCAAAATTTCGATAACACAGGGCCCTATTACCCCACATATATACACACCGAACCTAAACTAACACGGGCAAAATTTCGATAACACAGGGCCCTATTACTCCACTCATATACACACTAAACCTAACCCAACACGGGCTAAATTTCGATAACACAGGTTCGTATTACCCCACTCATATACAGACTACCCTAACCTAACACGGGCAAAATTTCGATAACACAGGGCCATATTACCCCACACATATCCACACTAAACCTTACCTAACACGGGCAAAATTTGGATAATACCAGGCCCTAATGCCCCACTCATAGACACACTAATCCTAACCTAACACGGGCAAAATTTCGTTAACACAGGACCCTAATACCCCACTCATATACACACTACCCTAACCTAACAATGGCAAAATTTCGATAACAAAGGGCCCTATTGACCCACTCATATACACACTACCCTAACCTAAAACGGGCAAAATTTCGATAACACAGGGCTAAATTACCCCACACATATACACACTAAACCTAACCTAACACGGGCAAAATTTCGGTAACGCAGAGCCCTAATACCCCACTCATATGCACATTAAACCTAACCTAACACGGGCAAAATTTCGATAACACAGGGCCCTATTACCCGACTCATATACACACACTAAACCTAAACTAACACGGGCAACATTTCGTTAACACAGGGCCCTTTTACCCCACTTATATAGACAAACTACCCTAACATAACACGGGTAAAATTTCGATTACACTGGGTCCTATTACCCCACTCATATACACACACTAAACCTAACTTCACATGGGCAAAATTTCGATAACACAGGGCCCTATTACCCCACTCATATACACACACTAACCTAAGCTAACACGGGCAAGATTTCGATAACACAGGGCCCTAATACGACACTCATATACACACTAACCTAACCTAACACGGGCAAAATTTCGATAACACAGGGCCCTATTACCCCACTCATATACACGAACTACCCTAACCTAACAGGGCAAATTTTCGATAACAGAGAGCCCTATTACCCCACTCATATACACATTAACCCTAACCTAACACGGGCAAAATTTCGATTACACAGGGCCCTATTACCCCACTCATATAAACACACTAACCTATCCTAACACGGGCAAAATTTCGGTAACACAGGGCCCTATTACCCCACTCATATACACACTAAACCTAACCTAACAGGGGCAAAATTTCGATAACACAGGTCTAATTTACCCCACACATATACACACTAAACCTAACCTAACACGGGCAAAATTTCGATAACACAGAGCCCTAATACCCCAGTCATATGCACACTAAACCTAACCTAACACGGGCAAAATTTCGATAACACAGGGCCCTATTACCCGATTCATATACACACACTAAACCTAACCTAACACGGGCAAAATTTTGATAACACAGGGCCCTTTTACCCCACTTATATGGACACACTACCCTAACATAACACGGGCAAAATTTCGATAACACAGGGCCCTAATACCTCACTCATATACACAGTCTACCCTAACCTAACATGGGCAAATTTTCTATAACACAGGGCCCTAATACCCCGCTCATACACACACACTAAACCTAACTTAACACGGGCAAAATTTCGATTACACAGGGCTCTACTACCGCACTCATATACACACTACCCTAACCAAACACGGGCAAAATTTCGATAACACAGGGCCCTATTATCCCACTCATATACAAACTAACCTAACATAACACGGGCAAAATTTCGATAACACAGGGCCCTATTACCCCACTCATATACACATTAACTTAACCTAACACGGGCAAAATTTCGATAACACAGGGCCCTATTACACCTCTCATATACACACTAACCTAACCTAACACGGGCAAAATTTCGATAACACAGGGCCCTATTACCCCACTCATGTACACAAACTACCCTAACCTAACACGGACAAAATTTCGATAGCACAGGGCCCTATTACCCCACTCATAAACAAACTAACTTAACCTAGCATGGGCAAAATTTCGATAACACAGGGCCCTATTACCCCTCTCATATACACACTACCCTAACCTAACACGGACAAAATTTCGATAACACAGGGCCCTATTACCCCACACATATACTCACAGATTCTAACCTAACACGGGCAAAATTTCGATAACACAGTGCCCTATTACCGTACTCATATACACAAACTACCCTTACCTAACACGGGCAAATTTTCGATAACAGAGGGCCTATTACCCCACTCATATACACACACTACCCTAACATAACACGGGCAAATTTCGGTAACACAGGAACCTATTACCCCACTCATATACACACTAAACCTAACCTAACACCAGCAAAATTTCGATAACACAGGGCCCTATTACCCCACTCATATACACACTAAACATAACCTAACCCAGGCAAAATTTCGATAACACAGAGCCCTATTACCCCACTCGTATACACACTACCCTAGCCTAACACGGGCAAAATTTCGATAACACAGGGCCCTATTACCCCTCTCATATACACACACAAAGACCTAACTTAACAGGGGCAAAATTTCGAAAACACATGGCCCTGTTGCCCCACTCATATACACACACTAAACGAAAACTAACACGGGAAACATTTCGACAACACAGGGCCCTATTACCCCACTCATATACACACACTACCCTAACCTAACACGGGCAAATTTTCGATAATACAGGGTCCTATTTCCCCACTCATATAGACACTACACCTAACCTAACACGGGCAAAATTTCGATAACACAGGGCCCTATTACCCCACTCATATACACACCAATTTAACCTAGCATAGGCAAAATTACGATAACACAGAACCCTAATACCCCTCTCATATACACACTACCCTAACTTAACACGGGCAAAATTTCGATAACACAGGGCCCTATTACCCCACATATATACACACCGAACCTAAACTAACACGGGCAAAATTTCGATAACACAGGGCCCTATTACTCCACTCATATACACACTAAACCTAACCCAACACGGGCTAAATTTCGATAACACAGGTTCGTATTACCCCACTCATATACAGACTACCCTAACCTAACACGGGCAAAATTTCGATAACACAGGGCCATATTACCCCACACATATCCACACTAAACCTTACCTAACACGGGCAAAATTTGGATAATACCAGGCCCTAATGCCCCACTCATAGACACACTAATCCTAACCTAACACGGGCAAAATTTCGTTAACACAGGACCCTAATACCCCACTCATATACACACTACCCTAACCTAACAATGGCAAAATTTCGATAACAAAGGGCCCTATTGACCCACTCATATACACACTACCCTAACCTAAAACGGGCAAAATTTCGATAACACAGGGCTAAATTACCCCACACATATACACACTAAACCTAACCTAACACGGGCAAAATTTCGGTAACGCAGAGCCCTAATACCCCACTCATATGCACATTAAACCTAACCTAACACGGGCAAAATTTCGATAACACAGGGCCCTATTACCCGACTCATATACACACACTAAACCTAAACTAACACGGGCAACATTTCGTTAACACAGGGCCCTTTTACCCCACTCATATACACACACTAACCTAAGCTAACACGGGCAAGATTTCGATAACACAGGGCCCTAATACGACACTCATATACACACTAACCTAACCTAACACGGGCAAAATTTCGATAACACAGGGCCCTATTACCCCACTCATATACACAAACTACCCTAACCTAACAGGGCAAATTTTCGATAACAGAGAGCCCTATTACCCCACTCATATACACATTAACCCTAACCTAACACGGGCAAAATTTCGATTACACAGGGCCCTATTACCCCACTCATATAAACACACTAACCTATCCTAACACGGGCAAATTTTCGGTAACACAGGGCCATATTACCCCACTCATATACACACACTACCCTAAGCTAACACGGGCAAATTTCGATAACACAGGGCCCTATTACCCCGCTCATATACACACTAAACCTAACCTAACAGGGGCAAAATTTCGATAACACAGGTCTAATTTACCCCACACATATACACACTAAACCTAACCTAACACGGGCAAAATTTCGATAACACAGAGCCCTAATACCCCAGTCATATGCACACTAAACCTAACCTAACACGGGCAAAATTTCGATAACACAGGGCCCTATTACCCGATTCATATACACACACTAAGCCTAACATAACAGGGGCAAAATTTCGAAAACACAGGGCCCTATTGCCCCACTCATATACACACACTAAACCAAAACTAACACGGGAAAAATTTCGATAACACAGGGCCGTATTACCCCACTCATATACGCACACTACCCTAACCTAACACGGGCAAATTTTCGATAACACAGGGTCCTATTACCCCACTCATATACACACTAAACCTAACCTAACACGGGCAAAATTTCGATAACACAGGGCCCTATTACCCCACTCATATACACACTAACTTAACCTAGCATGGGCAAAATTTCGATAACACAGGGCCCTATTACTCCTCTCATATACACACTACCCTAACCTAACACGGGCAAAATTTCGATAACATAGGGCCCTATTACCCCACACATATACACACCGAACCTAAACTAACACGGGCAAAATTTCGATAACACAGGGCCCTATTACACCACTCATATACACACTATACCTAACCTAACACGGGCTAAATTTCGATAACACAGGTTCGTAGTACCCCACTCATATACAGACTACCCTAACTTAACACGGGCAAAATTTCGATAACACAGGGCCATATTACCCCACACATATACACACTAAACCTTACCTAACACGGGCAAAATTTGGATAATACCAGGCCCGAATGCCCCACTCATAGACACACTAAACCTAACCTAACACGGGCAAAATTTCAATTACACAGGGCCCTATTACCCCACTCATATACACACTAAACCTAACCTAACACGGGCAAAATTTTGGTAACACAGGGCCCTATTGACCCACTCATATACACACTACCCTAACCGAACACGGGCAAAATTTCGATAACACTGGGCTAAATTGCCCCTCACATATACACACTAAACCTAACCTACAACGGGCAAAATTTCAATAACACAGGGCCCTTTTACCCCACTTATATAAACATACTACCCTAACATAACACGGGCAAAATTTCGATAACACAGGGCCCTATTACCCCACTCATATGCACGCTCTACCCTAACCTGACATGGGCAAAATATCGATAACACAGGGCCCTATTACCCTATAATTCCCCTGTTTGAAGCAACTTCACTGAAATTTTCGACATTCTCTGATTTTTGTAACACTTGTCTCAAAGCGTCTCTTAGGCTCTGTAGAGACGGCAGGGCACAGTTTTTGTTGGGTGCGAGCAGGTGTTGTTTCGCGATAATTCGCTTGTTTGAAGCAATTCCACTCTAATTTTTCACATTCTCTGATTTTTGTAACACCTGTCTCAAAGCGTTTCTGACCTTCAGAAGAGAAGCGAGCTCACAGTTTTTATTGGATTCGAGCAGGTGCTGTTTCGCGATAATTAGGTTGTTTGAAGCAACTTGACTCAAATTTTCGATATTCTCAGATCTTTGTAACACTTGTCTCAATGCGTCTCTGAGGCTCAGTAGAGACGGCTGGGTACAGTTTTTGTTGGATTCGAGCAAGTGTTGTTTCGTGCTAATTGGCTTCTTTGAAGCAACTTGACTCAAATTTTCGACATTCTCTGATTTTTGTAACACTTGTCTGAAAGCGCCACTGAGGCTCGTAAGAGACGGCAGGGCACAGTTTTTGTTGGTTTTGAGCAGGTGTTGTTTGGCGATAATTCGCTTGTTTGAAACAATTTCACTCAAATTTTCGACACTCTCTGATTTTGGTAACACTTGTCTGAAAGAATCTGTGAGGCTCAGTAGAGACGGCAGGCTACAGTTTTTGTTGGATTCGAGCAGGTGTTGTTTCGCGATAATTCGCTTGTTTGAAGCAATTCCACTCTAATTTTTGACATTCTCTGATTTTTGTAACACTTGTCTCAAAGCGTTTCTGAGGCTCAGTACAGACGGCAGGGCACAGTTTTTGCTGGATTCCAGCAGGGGTTGTTTCGTGCTAATTCACTTGTTTGAAGCAACTTGACTCAAATTTTCGACATTCTCTGATTTTTGCAACACTTGTCTGAAAGCGTCTCTGAGGCTCGTTAGAGACGGCAGGGCACAGTTTTTGATGGATTTGAGCAGGTGTTGTTTCGCGATAATTCGCTTGTTTAAAGCAATTTGACTCTAATTTTTAACATTGTCTGATTTTTGTAACACTTGTCTCAAAGCGTCTCTGAGGCTTAGTTGAGACGGCAGGGAACAGTTTTTGTTAGATTCGAGCAGGATTTGTTTCGCGATAATTCGCTTGTTTGAAGCAATTCCACTCTAATTTTCGACATTCTCTGATTTTTCTAACACTTGACTCAATGCGTCTCTGAGGCTCAGTAGAGACGCCTGGGCACAGTTTTTGTTGGATTCGAGCAGGTGTTGTTTCGCGATAATTCCCTTGTTTGAAGCAATTCCACTCTAATTTTTGACATTCTCTGTTATTTGTAACACTTGTCTCAATGCGTCTCTGAGCCTCTGTAGAGACGGCTGGGGACAGTTTTTGTTGGTTTTGAGCAGGTGTTGTTTCGCGATAATTCGCTTGTTTGAAGCAATTTCACTCAAATTTTCGACATTCTCTGATTTTCGTAACACTTGTCTGAAAGAATCTGTGAGGCTCAGTAGAGACGGCAGGCTACAGTTTTTTTTGGATTCGAGCAGGTGTTGTTTCGCGATAATTCGCTTGTTTGAAGTAATTCCACTCTAATTTTTGACATTCTCTGATTTTCGTAACACTTCTTTGAAAGCGTCTCTGAGGCTCAGTAGAGACGGCAGGCCACAGTTTTGCTGGATTCGAGTAGGTGTTGTTTCGCGATAATTCGCTTGTTTGAAGCAAATCCACTCTAATTTTTGACATTCTCTGATTTTTGTAACACTTGTCTCAAAGCGTCTCTGAGGCTCAGTACAGATGGCAGGGCACAGTTTTTGTTGGATTCCAGCAGGGGTTGTTTCGTGCTAATTCACTTGTTTGAAGCAACTTGACTCAAATTTTCGACATTCTCTAATTTTTGTAACACTTGGCTGAAAGCGTCTCTGAGGCTCGTTAGAGACGGCAGGGCACAGTTTTTGATGGATTAGAGCAGGTGTTGTTTCGCGATAATTCGCTTGTTTAAAGCAATCTGACTCTAATTTATAACATTGCCTGATTTTTGTAACACTTGTCTCAAAGCGTCTCTGAGGCTTAGTAGAGACGGCAGGGAACAGTTTTTGTTAGATTCGAGCAGGATTTGTTTCGCGATAATTCGCTTGTTTGAAGCATTTCCACTCTAATTTTCGACATTCTCTGATTTTTCTAACACTTGACTCAATGCGTCTCTGAGGCTCAGTAGAGACGCCTGGGCACAGTTTTTGTTGGATTCGAGCAGGTGTTGTTTCGCGATAATTCGCTTGTTTGAAGTAATTCCACTCTAATTTTTGACATTCTCTGATTTTCGTAACACTTCTTTGCAAGCGTCTCTGAGGCTCAGTAGAGACGGCCGGCCACAGTTTTGCTGGATTCGAGTAGGTGTTGTTTCGCGATAATTCGCTTGTTTGAAGCAATTCCACTCTAATTTTTGACATTCTCTGATTTTTGTAACACTTGTCTCAAAGCGTTTTTGAGGCTCAGTACAGACGGCGGGGCACAGTTTTTGTTGGATTCGAGCAGGTGTTGTTTCGCGATAATTCGCTTGTTTAAAGCAATTTCACTCTAATTTTTAACATTCTCTGATTTTTGTAACACTTGTCTCAAAGCGTCTCTGAGGCTCATTAGAGACGGAAGGGCACACTTTTTTTTTTGGATTCGAGCAGGTGTTGTTTCGCGATAATTCGCTTGTTTGAAGCAATTTCAATCAAATTTTCGACATTCTCTGATTTTCGTAACACTTGTCTCAAAGCGTCTCTGACGCTCAGTAGAGACGCCAGGGCACAGTTTTTGTTGTATTCGAGCATCTGCTTTTTCGCTTTAAAGTCGCTTATTTGAAGCAAGTTCACTCAAATTTCCATTATTCTCAGATCATAGAAACACTTGTCTCAATGCGTCTCTGAGGCTCAGTAGAGACGGCAGGGCACTGTTTTTGTTGGATTCCAGCAGGTGTTGTTTCGCGATAATTCGCTTGCTTGAAGCAGTTCCACTAATTTTTGACATTCTCTGATATTTGTAACACTTGTCTCAAAGCGTCTCTGACGCTCTGTAGAGACGTGAGGGCACAGTTTTTATTGGATTCGAGTAGGTGTTGTTTCGCGATAATTCGCTTGTTTGAAGCAACGTGACTCAAATTTTCGATATTCTCAGATCTTTGTAACACTTGTGGCAATGTGTCTCTGAGGCTCAGTAGAGAAGCCTGGGCACAGTTTTTGTTGGATTCGAGCAGGTGTTGTTTCGCGCTAATTCCCTTGTTTGAAGCAACTTCACTCAAATTTTCGACATTCTCTGATTTTCGTAACACTTGTCTGAAAGAATCTCTGAAGCTCAGTAGAGACGGCAGGCCACAGTTTTTGTTGGATTCGAGCAGGTGTGGTTTCGCGATAATTCGCTTGTTTAAAGCAATTGCACTCAAATTTTCGACATTCTCTGATTTTCGTAACACTTGTTTCAAAGCGTCTCTGAGGCTCAGTAGAGACGGCAGGCCACAGTTTTTGTTGGATTCGAGCAGGTGTTATTTCGCGATAATTCCCTTGATTGAAGCAATTCCACTCTAATTTTTGACATTATCTGATATTTGTAACACTTGTCTCAAAGCGTCTCTGAGGCTTAGTAGAGACGGCTGAGCACAGTTTTTGTTGCATTCGAGCAAGTGTTGTTTCCTGCTAATTCGCTTGTTTGAAGCAACTTGACTCAAATTTTCGATATTCTCTGATTTTTGTAACACTTGTCTGAAAGCGTCTCTGAGGCTCGTAAAAGACGGCAGGGCACAGTTTTTGTTGGATTCGAGCAGGTGTTGTTTCGCGATAATTCGCTTGTTTAAAGCATTTTGACTCTAGTTTTTAACATTGTGTGATTTTTCTAACACTTGTCTCAAAGCGTCTCTGAGGCTTAGCAGAGACGGCAGGGAACAGTTTTTGTTAGATTCGACCAGGTGTTGTTTCGCGATCATTCGCTTGTTTGGAGCAATTTCACTCAAATTTTCGACCTTCCCTGATTTTTGTAACACTTATTTCAAAGCGTCTCTGAGGCTCAGTAGAGACGCGAAGGCACAGTTTTTGTTGGATTTGTGCAGGTGTTGTTTCGCGTTAATTCGCTTGTTTGAAGCAATTTCAATCAAATTTTCGACATTCTCTGATTTTCGTAACACTTGTCTAAAAGCGTCTCTGAGGCTCAGTAGAGATGGTAGGCCACAGTTTTTGTTGGATTCCAGCAGGGGTTGTTTCGTGCTAATTCGCTTGTTTGAAGCAACTTGACTCAAATTTTCGACATTCTCTGATTTTTGGAACACTTGTCTGAAAGCGTCTCTGAGGCTCGTTAGAGACGGCAGGGCACAGTTTTTGTTGGATTAGAGCAGGTGTTGTTTCGCGATAATTCGCTTGTTTAAAGCAATTTGACTTTAATTTTTAACATTGTCTGATTTTTGTAACACTTGTCTCAAAGCGTCTCTGAGGCTTAGTAGAGACGGCAGGAAACAGTTTTTGTTAGATTCGAGCAGGTGTTGTTTCGCGATAATTCGCTTGTTTGAAGCAATTCCACTCTAATTTTCGACATTCTCTGATTTTTCTAACACTTGACTCAATGCGTCTCTGAGGCTCAGTAGAGACGCCTGGGCACAGTTTTTGTTGGATTCGAGTAGGTGTTGTTTCGCGATAATTCGCTTGTTTGAAGCAATTCCACTCTAGTTTTTGACATTCTCTGTTATTTGTAACACTTGCCTCAATGCGTCTATGAGCCTCTGTAGAGACTGCTGGGGACAATTTTTGTTGGATTCGAGCAGGTGTTGTTTCGCGATAATTCGCTTGTTTGAAGCAATTCCACTCTAAATTTTTGACATTCGCTGATTTTTGTAACACTTGTCTCAAAGCGTCTCTGACGCTCAGTAGAGACGGCAGGCCACAGTTTTTGTTGGAATCGAGCAGGTGTTTCGCGATAATTCACTTGTTTAAAGCAATTTCACTCTAATGTTTAACATTCTCTGATTTATGTTACACTTGTCTCAAAGCGTCTCTGAGGCTCAGTAGAGACGCCTGGGCACAGTTTTTGTTGGATTCGAGTAGGTGTTGTTTCGCGATAATTCGCTTGTTTGAAGCAATTCCACTCTAGTTTTTGACATTCTCTGTTATTTGTAACACTTGCCTCAATGCGTCTATGAGCCTCTGTAGAGACTGGTGGGCACAGTTTTTGTTGGATTCGAGCAGGTGTTGTTTCGCGATAATTCTTTTGTTTGAAGCAATTCCACTCAAATTTTCGAATTTCTCTGAATTTCGTAACACTTGTCTCAAGGCGTCTCTGAGGCTCAGTAGAGACGGCAGGCCACAGTTTTTGTTGGATTCGAGCAGGTGTTATTTCGCGATAATTCACTTGATTGAAGCAATTCCACTCTAATTTTTGACCTTATCTGATATTTGTAACACTTGTCGCAAAGCGTCTCTGAGGCTCAGTAGAGACGGCAAGCCACAGTTTTTGTTGGATTCAAGCAGGTGTTGTTTCGCGATAATTCGCTTGTTTGAACCAATTCCACTCTAATTTTTGACATTCTCTGATATTTGAAACACTTGTCTCAAAGCGTCATTGAGGCTTAGTAGAGACGGCTGGGCACAGTTTTTGTTGGATTCGAGCAGGTGTTGTTTCGCGATAATTCGCTTGTTTGAAGCAATTCCACTCAAATTTTCGAATTTCTCTGAATTTCGTAACACTTGTCACAAAGCGTCTCTGAGGCTCAGTAGAGACGGCAGGCCACAGTTTTTGTTGGATTCGAGCAGGTGTTGTTTCGCGATAATTCGCTTGTTTGAAGCAATTCCACTATAATTTTTGACATTCTCTGATAATTGTAACACTTGTCTCAAAGCGTCTCTGACGCTCAGTAGAGACGTGAGGTCACAGTTTTTATTGGATTCGAGCAGGCGTTGTTTCGCGATAATTCGCTTGTTTGAAGCAATTCCACTCTAATTTTTGACATTCTCTGGTAATTGTAACACTTGTCCCAAAGCGTCTCTGACGCTCAGTAGAGACGTGAGGGCGCCGTTTTTATTGGATTCGAGCAGGTGTTGTTTCGCGATAATTCGCTTGTTTGAAGCAATTCCACTCGAATTTTTAACATTCTCTGAATTTTGTAACACTTGTCTCAAAGCGTCTCTGAGGCTTAGTAGTGACGGCCGGCCACAGTTTTTGTTGGATTCGAGCAGGTGTTGTTTCGCGATATTTCGCTTGTTTGAAGCAAATCCACTCTAATTTTTGACATTCTCTGATATTTGTAACACTTGTCTCAAAGCGTCTCTGAGGCTTAGTAGAGACGGCTGGGCACAGTTTTTGTTGGATTCGAGGTGTTGTTTCGCGATAATTCGCTTGTTTGAAGCAATTCCACTCTAATTTTTAACATTCTCTGAATTGTGTAACACTTGTCTCAAAGCGTCTCTGAGGCTCAGTAGAGACGGCTGGGAACAGCTTTGGTTGGATTCGAGTAGGTGTTGTTTTGCGATAATTCGCTTGTTTAGAGCAATTTCACTCTAATTTTTAACATTTTCTGATTTTTTTAACAATTGTCTCAAAGCGTCTCTGAGGCTCAGTAGAGACGAAAGGGCAGAGTTTTTGTTGGCAGGTGTTGTTTCGCGATAATTCGCTTGTTTAGAGCAATTACACTCTAATTTTTAACATTCTCTGATTTTTGTAACACTTGTCTGAAAGCGTCTCTGACGCTCAGTAGAGACGTGAGGGCACAGTTTTTGTTGGATTCGAGCAGGTGTTCTTTCGCGATAATTCGCTTGTTTGAAGCAATTTCACTCAAATTTTCGACATTCTCTGAATTTCGTAACACTTGTCTCAAAGCGTCTCTGAGGCTCAGTAGAGACGGCAAGCCACAGTTTTTGTTGGATTCAAGCAGGTGTTGTTTCGCGATAATTCGCTTGTTTGAACCAATTCCACTCCAATTTTTGACATTCTCTGATATTTGTAACACTTGTCTCAAAGCGTCATTGAGGCTTAGTAGAGACGGCTGGGCACAGTATTTGTTGGATTCGAGCAGGTGTTGTTTCGCGATAATTCGCTTGTTTGAAGCAATTCCACTCAAATTTTCGAATTTCTCTGAATTTCGTAACACTTGTCTCAAAGCGTCTCTGACGCTCAGTAGAGACGTGAGGTCACAGTTTTTATTGGATTCGAGCAGGCGTTGTTTCGCGATAATTCGCTTGTTTGAAGCAATTCCACTCTAATTTTTGACATTCTCTGGTAATTTTAACACTTGTCCCAAAGCGTCTCTGAGGCTTAGTAGAGACGGCCGGCCACAGTTTTTGTTGGATTCGAGCAGGTGTTGTTTCGCGATATTTCGCTTGTTTGAAGCAAATCCACTCTAATTTTTGACATTCTCTGATATTTGTAACACTTGTCTCAAAGCGTCTCTGAGGCTTAGTAGAGACGGCAGGGCACACTTTTTGTTGGATTCGAGCAGGTGTTGTTTCGCGATAATTCGCTTGTTTGAAGCAATTCCACTCTAATTTTTGACATTCGCTGATTTTTGTAACACTTGTCTCAAAGCGTCTCTGACACTCAGTAGAGACGCCAGGGCACAGTTTTTTTTTGGATTCTTGCAGGTGCTTTTTCGCTTTAAAGTCGCTTATTTGAGGCAACTTCACTCAAATTTCCGATACTCTCAGATCTTTGTAACATTTGTCTCAATGCGTCTCTGAGGCTCAGTACGGACGGCAGGGCACAGTTTTTGTTGGATTCGAACAGATGTTGTTTCGCGATAATTCGCTTGTTTAAAGCAATTTCACTCTAATTTTTAACATTCTCTGATTTTTGTAACACTTGTCTCAAAGCGTCTCTGAGGCTCAGTAGAGACGGTGGGGCACAGTTTTTTTTGGATTCGAGCAGGTGTTTTGCGATAATTCGCTTGTTTGAAGCAATTTCAATCAAATTTTCGACATTCTCTGATTTTCGTAACACTTGTCTGAAAGCGTCTCTGAGGCTCAGTAGAGACGGCAGGGCACTGTTTTTGTTGGATACCAGCAGGTGTTGTTTCGCGATAATTCGCTTGTTTGAAGCAGTTCCACTAATTTTTGACATTCTCTGACATTTGTAACACCTGTCTCAAAGCGTCTCTGACGCTCTGTAGAGACGTGAGGGCACAGTTTTTATTGGATTCGAGTAGGTGTTGTTTCGCGATAATTCGCTTGTTTGAAGCAACGTGACTCAAATTTTCGATATTCTCAGATCTTTGTAACACTTGTCTCAATGCGTCTCTGAGGCTCAGTAGAGACGCCTGGGCACAGTTTTTGTTGGATTCGAGCAGGTGTTGTTTCTCGCTAATTCCCCTGTTTGAAGCAACTTCACTCAAATTTTCGACATTCTCTAAATTGTGTAACACTTGTCTCAAAGCTTCTTTGAGGCTTAGTAGAGACGGCTGGCCACAGTTTTTTTTGGATTCGAGCAGGTGTTGTTTCGCGATAATTCGCTTGTTTGAAGCAATTTCACTCAAATTTTCGACATTCTCTGAATTTCGTAACACTTGTCTCAAAGCGTCTCTGAGGCTCAGTAGAGACGGCAAGCCACAGTTTTTGTTGGATTCAAGCAGGTGTTGTTTCGCGATAATTCGCTTGTTTGAACCAATTCCACTCTAATTTTTGACATTCTCTGATATTTGTAACACTTGTCTCAAAGCGTCATTGAGGCTTAGTAGAGACGGCTGGGCACAGTTTTTGTTGGATTCGAGCAGGTGTTGTTTCGCGATAATTCGCTTGTTTGAAGCAATTCGACTCAAATTTTCGAATTTCTCTAAATTTCGTAACACTTGTCTCAAGGCGTCTCTGAGGCTCAGTTGAGACGGCAGGCCACAGTTTTTGTTGGATTCGAGCAGGTGTTATTTCGCCATAATTCGCTTGATTGAAGCAATTCCACTCTAATTTTTGACATTCTCTGATATTTGTAACACGTGTCTCAAAGCGTCTCTGAGGCTTAGTAGAGACGGCTGGGCACAATTTCTGTTGGATTCGACCAGGTGTTGTTTCGCGATAATTCGCTTGTTTGAAGCAATTTCACTCAAATTTTCGACATTCTCTGAATTTCGTAACACTTGTCACAAAGCGTCTCTGAGGCTCAGTAGAGACGGCAGGCCACAGTTTTTGTTGGATTCGAGCAGGTGCTGTTTCGCGATAATTCGCTTGTTTGAAGCAATTCCACTCTAATTTTTGACATTCTCTGATAATTGTAACACTTGTCTCAAAGCGTCTCTGACGCTCAGTAGAGACGTGAGGTCACAGTTTTTATTGGATTCGAGCAGGCGTTGTTTCGCGATAATTCGCTTGTTTGAAGCAATTCCACTCTAATTTTTGACATTCTCTGGTAATTGTAACACTTGTCCCAAAGCGTCTCTGACGCTCAGTAGAGACGTGAGGGCGCCGTTTTTATTGGATTCGAGCAGGTGTTGTTTCGCGATAATTCGCTTGTTTGAAGCAATTCCACTCGAATTTTTAACATTCTCTGAATTGTGTAACACTTGTCTCAAAGCGTCTCTGAGGCTTAGTAGAGACGGCCGGCCACAGTTTTTGTTGGATTCGAGCAGGTGTTGTTTCGCGATATTTCGCTTGTTTGAAGCAAATCCACTCTAATTTTTGACATTCTCTGATATTTGTAACACTTGTCTCAAAGCGTCTCTGAGGCTTAGTAGAGACGGCTGGGCACAGTTTTTGTTGGATTCGAGGTGTTGTTTCGCGATAATTCGCTTGTTTGAAGCAATTCCACTCTAATTTTTAACATTCTCTGAAATGTGTAACACTTGTCTCAAAGCGTCTCTGAGGCTCAGTAGAGACGGCTGGGAACAGCTTTGGTTGGATTCGAGTAGGTGTTGTTTTGCGATAATTCGCTTGTTTAGAGCAATTTCACTCTAAATTTTAACATTTTCTGATTTTTTTAACAATTGTCTCAAAGCGTCTCTGAGGCTCAGTAGAGACGAAAGGGCAGAGTTTTTGTTGGCAGGTGTTGTTTCGCGATAATTCGCTTGTTTAGAGCAATTACACTCTAATTTTTAACATTCTCTGATTTTTGTAACACTTGTCTCAAAGCGTCTCTGACGCTCAGTAGAGACGTGAGGGCACAGTTTTTGTTGGATTCCAGCAGGTGTTATTTCGCGATAATTCGTTTGTTTGAAGCAATTACACTCTAATTTTTGACATTCTTTGATAATTGTAACACTTGTCTCAAAGCGTCTCAGACGCTCAGTAGAGACGTGAGGGCACAGTTTTTATTGGATTCGAGCAGATGTTGTTTCGCGATAATTCGCTTGTTTGAAGCAATTCCACTCTAATTTTTAACATTCTCTGAATTGTGTAACACTTGTCTCAAAGCGTCTCTGAGGCTTAGTAGAGACGGCTGGGCACAGTTTTTGTTGGATTCGAGCAGGTTTGATGCAATTTCACTCAAATTTTCGAATTTCTCGGAATTTCGTAACACTTGTTTCAAGGCGTCTCTGAGGCTCAGTAGAGACGGCAGGCCACAGTTTTTGTTGGATTCGAGCAGGGGTTGTTTCGCGATAATTCGCTTTTTTGAAGCAATTCCACTCTAATTTTTGACATTCTCTGATATTTGTAATACTTGTCTCAAAGCGTTTCTGAGGCTTAGTAGAGACGGCTGAGCAGAGTTTTTGTTGGATTCGGGCAGGTGTTGTTTCGCGATAATTCGCTTGTTTAGAGCAATTTCACTCTAATTTTTAACATTCTCTAATTTTGGTAACACTTGTCTCAAAGCGTCTCTGAAGCTCATTAGAGACGGCAGGGCACAGTTTTTGTTGGATTCGAGCAGGTGTTGTTTCGCGATATTTCGCTTGTTTGAAGCAATTCCACTCTAATTTTTGACATTCTCTGATATTTGTAACACTTGTCTCAAAGCGTCTCTGAGGCTTAGTAGAGACGGCTGAGCAGAGTTTTTGTTGCATTCGAGCAGGTGTTTCGCGATAATTCGCTTGTTTAGAGCAATTTCACTCTAATTTTTAACATTTTCTGACTTTTTTAACAATTGTCTCAAAGCGTCTCTGAGGCTCAGTAGAGACGAAAGGGCAGAGTTTTTGTTGGATTCGAGCAGGTGTTGTTTCGCGATAATTCGCTTGTTTAGAGCAATTTCACTCTAATTTTTAACATTCTCTGATTTTTGTAACACTTGTCTCAAAGCGTCTCTGACGCTCAGTAGAGACGTGAGGGCACAGTTTTTGTTGGATTCGAGCAGGTGTTATTTCGCGATAATTCGTTTGTTTGAAGCAATTACACTCTAATTTTTGACATTCTTTGATAATTGTAACACCTGTCTCAAAGCGTCTCTGACGCTCAGTAGAGACGTGAGGGCACAGTTTTTATTGGATTCGAGCAGGTGTTGTTTCGCGATAATTCGCTTGTTTGAAGCAATTCCACTATAATTTTTAACATTCTCTGAATTGTGTAACACTTGTCTCAGAGCGTCTCTGAGGCTTAGTAGAGACGGCTGGGCACAGTTTTTGTTGGATTCGAGCTAATGTTGTTTCGCGATAATTCGCTTGTTTGAAGCAATTTCAGTCAAATTTTCGAATTTCTCTGAATTTCGTAACACCTGTCTCAAAGCGTCTCTGAGGCTCAGTAGAGACGGCAAGCCACAGTTTTTGTTGGATTCGAGCAGGTGTTGTTTCGCGAAAATTCGCTCGTTTGAAGCAATTTCACTCAAATTTTCGACATTCTCTGAATTTCGTAACACTTGTCTCAAAGCGTCTCTGAGGCTCAGTAGAGACGTGAGGGCACAGTTTTTATTTGATTTGAGCAGGTGTTATTTCGCGATAATTCGCCTGGTTGAAGCCACTGGACTCAAATTTTCGATATTCTCAGATCTTTGTAAAACTTGTCGCAAAGCGTCTCTGAGGCTCAGTAGAGACGGCAGGGCACAGTTTTTGTTGGATTCGAGCAGGTGTTGTTCCGCGATAATTCGCTTGTTTGAAGCAATTTCACACAAATTTTCGACATTCTCTGATTTTTGTAACACTTGTCTCAAAGCGTCTCTGACGCTCAGTAGAGACGGCAGGGCACAGTTTTTGTTGGATTCGAGCATGTGTTGTTTCGCGATAATTCGCTTGTTTGAAGCAATTCCACTCTAATTTTTGACATTCTCTGATATTTGTAACACTTGACTCAAAGCGTCTCTGAGGCTTAGTAGAGACGGCTGGGCACAGTTTTCGTTGGATTCTAGCAGGTGTTGTTTCGCGATAATGCGCTTGTTTGAAGCAATTTCACTCAAATTTTCGACATTCTCTGAATTTCGTAACACTTGTCTCAAAGCGTCTCCGATGCTCAGTAGAGACGGCAAGCCACAGTTTTTGTTGGATTCCAGCAGGTGTTGTTTCGCGATAATTCGCTTGTTTGAAGCAACTCCACTCTAATTTTTGACATTCTCTGATAATTGTAACACTTGTCTGAAAGCGTCTCTGACGCTCAATAGAGACGTGAGGACACAGTTTTTATTGGATTCGAGCAGGTGTTGTTTAGCGAATTTTCGCTTGTTTAAAGCAATTTCACTCTAATTTTTAACATTCTCTGAATTGTGTAACACTTGTCTCAAAGCGTCTTTGAGGCTTAGTAGAGACGGCTGGCTACAGTTTTTGTTGGATTCGAGCAGGGTTTGTTTCGCGATAATTCGCTTCTTTGAAGCAATTCCACTCTAATTTTTGACATTCTCTGAATTGTGTAACACTTGTCTCAAAGCGTCTCTGAGGCTCAGTAGAGACGACCGGGCAGAGTTTTTGTTGGATTTGAGCAGGTGTTGTTTCGCGATAATTCGCTTGTTTAGAGCAATTTCACTCGAATTATAAATATTCTCTGATTTTTGTAACACTTGTCTCAAAGCGTCTCTGACGCTCAGTAGAGACGGCAGGGCACAGTTTTTGTTGGATACGATCAGGTGTTGTTTCGCGATAATTCGTTTGTTTGAAGCAACTTGACTCCAATTTTCGATATTCTGATATCTTTGTAAAACTTGTCGCAAAGCGTCTCTGAGGCTCAGTGGAGGCGGCAGGGCAGAGTGTTTGTTGGATTCGAGTAGGTGTTGTTTCGCGATAATTCGCTTGTTTGAAGCAATTCCACTCTAATTTTTGACATTATCCGATATCTGTAACACTTGTCTCAAGGCGTCTCTGAGGCTTAGTAGAGACGGCTGAGCAGAGTTTTTGTTGGATTCGAGCAGGTGTTGTTTCGCGATAATTCGCTTGTTTAGAGCAATTTCACTCTAATTTTTAACATTCTCTGATTTTTGTAACACTTGTCTCAAAGCGTCTCTGACGCTCAGTAGAGACGTGAGGGCACAGTTTTTGTTGGATTCGAGCAGGTGTTATTTCGCGATAATTCGTTTGTTTGAAGCAATTACACTCTAATTTTTGACATTCTTTGATAATTGTAACACCTGTCTCAAAGCGTCTCTGACGCTCAGTAGAGACGTGAGGGCACAGTTTTTATTGGATTCGAGCAGGTGTTGTTTCGCGATAATTCGCTTGTTTGAAGCAATTCCACTATAATTTTTAACATTCTCTGAATTGTGTAACACTTGTCTCAGAGCGTCTCTGAGGCTTAGTAGAGACGGCTGGGCACAGTTTTTGTTGGATTCGAGCTGATGTTGTTTCGCGATAATTCGCTTGTTTGAAGCAATTTCACTCAAATTTTCGAATTTCTCTGAATTTCGTAACACCTGTCTCAAAGCGTCTCTGAGGCTCAGTAGAGACGGCAAGCCACAGTTTTTGTTGGATTCGAGCAGGTGTTGTTTCGCGAAAATTCGCTCGTTTGAAGCAATTTCACTCAAATTTTCGACATTCTCTGAATTTCGTAACACTTGTCTCAAAGCGTCTCTGAGGCTCAGTAGAGACGGCTGGGCACAGTTTTCGTTGGATTCTAGCAGGTGTTGTTTCGCGATAATGCGCTTGTTTGAAGCAATTTCACTCAAATTTTCGACATTCTCTGAATTTCGTAACACTTGTCTCAAAGCGTCTCTGACGCTCAGTAGAGACGGCAGGGCACAGTTTTTGTTGGATTCGAGCATGTGTTGTTTCGCGATAATTCGCTTGTTTGAAGCAATTCCACTCTAATTTTTGACATTCTCTGATATTTGTAACACTTGACTCAAAGCGTCTCTGAGGCATAGTAGAGACGGCTGGGCACAGTTTTCGTTGGATTCTAGCAGGTGTTGTTTCGCGATAATGCGCTTGTTTGAAGCAATTTCACTCAAATTTTCGACATTCTCTGAATTTCGTAACACTTGTCTCAAAGCGTCTCCGATGCTCAGTAGAGACGGCAAGCCACAGTTTTTGTTGGATTCCAGCAGGTGTTGTTTCGCGATAATTCGCTTGTTTGAAGCAACTCCACTCTAATTTTTGACATTCTCTGATAATTGCAACACTTGTCTGAAAGCGTCTCTGACGCTCAGTAGAGACGTGAGGACACAGTTTTTATTGGATTCGAGCAGGTGTTGTTTAGCGACAATTCGCTTGTTTTAAGCAATTTCACTCTAATTTTTAACATTCTCTGAATTGTGTAACACTTGTCTCAAAGCGTCTTTGAGGCTTAGTAGAGACGGCTGGCCACAGTTTTTGTTGGATTCGAGCAGGGTTTGTTTCGCGATAATTCGCTTGTTTGAAGTAATTCCACTCTAATTTTTGACATTCTCTGAATTGTGTAACACTTGTCTCAAAGCGTCTCTGAGGCTCAGTAGAGACGACCGGGCAGAGTTTTTGTTGGATTTGAGCAGGTGTTGTTTCGCGATAATTCGCTTGTTTAGAGCAATTTCACTCGAATTATAAATATTCTCTGATTTTTGTAACACTTGTCTCAAAGCGTCTCTGACGCTCAGTAGAGACGGCAGGGCACAGTTTTTGTTGGATACGATCAGGTGTTGTTTCGCGATAATTCGCTTGTTTGAAGCAACTTGACTCCAATTTTCGATATTCTGATATCTTTGTAAAACTTGTCGCAAAGCGTCTCTGAGGCTCAGTGGAGGCGGCAGGGCAGAGTTTTTGTTGGATTCGAGTAGGAGTTGTTTCGCGATAATTCGCTTGTTTGAAGCAATTCCACTCTAATTTTTGACATTATCCGTTATCTGTAACACTTGTCTCAAAGCGTCTCTGAGGCTTAGTAGAGACGGCTGAGCAGAGTTTTTGTTGGATTCGAGCAGGTGATGTTTCGCGATAATTCGCTTGTTTAGAGCGATTTCACTCTAATTTTTAACATTCTCTGATTTGTGTAACACTTGTCTCAAGGCGTCTCTGAGGCTTAGTAGAGACGGCTGGGCACAGCTTTGGTTGGATTCGAGCAGGTGTTGTTTCGCGATAATTCGCTTGTTTGAAGCAATTTCACTCAAATTTTCGAATTTCTCTGAATTTCGTAACACTTGTCTCAAGGCGTCTCTGAGGCTGAGTAGAGACGGAAGGCCGCAGTTTTGGTTGGATTCGAGCAGGTGTTGTTTCGCGATAATTCGCTTGTTTGAAGCAATTCCACTCTAATTTTTGACATTATCTGATATTTGTAACACTTGTCTCAAAGCGTTTCTGAGGCTTAGTAGAGACGGCTGAGCAGAGTTTTTGTTGGATTCGAGCAGGTGTTGTTTCGCGATAATTCGCTTGTTTAGACCAATTTCACACTAATTTTTAACATTCCCTGATTTTGGTAACACTTGTCTCGAAGCGTCTCTGAAGCTCATTAGAGACGGTAGGGCACAGTTTTTGCTGGTTTCGAGCACGTGTTGTTTCGCGATAATTCGCTTGTTTAAAGCAATTTCACTTTAATCTTTAACATTCTCTGAATTGTGTAACACTTGTCTCAAAGCGTCTCTGAGGCTTAGTAGAGACGGCTGGGCACAGTTTTTGTTGGATTCGAGCAGGGTTTGTTTCGCGATAATTCGCTTCTTTGAAGCAATTCCACTCTAATTTTTGACATTCTCTGAATTGTGTAACACTTGTCTCAAAGCGTCTCTGAGGCTCAGTAGAGACGACCGGGCAGAGTTTTTGTTGGATTTGAGCAGGTGTTGTTTCGCGATAATTCGCTTGTTTAGAGCAATTTCACTCGAATTATAAATATTCTCTGATTTTTGTAACACTTGTCTCAAAGCGTCTCTGACGCTCAGTAGAGACGGCAGGGCACAGTTTTTGTTGGATACGATCAGGTGTTGTTTCGCGATAATTCGTTTGTTTGAAGCAACTTGACTCCAATTTTCGATATTCTGATATCTTTGTAAAACTTGTCGCAAAGCGTCTCTGAGGCTCAGTGGAGGCGGCAGGGCAGAGTTTTTGTTGGATTCGAGTAGGTGTTGTTTCGCGATAATTCGCTTGTTTGAAGCAATTCCACTCTAATTTTTGACATTATCCGATATCTGTAACACTTGTCTCAAGGCGTCTCTGAGGCTTAGTAGAGACGGCTGAGCAGAGTTTTTGTTGGATTCGAGCAGGTGTTGTTTCGCGATAATTCGCTTGTTTAGAGCAATTTCACTCTAATTTTTAACATTCTCTGATTTTTGTAACACTTGTCTCAAAGCGTCTCTGACGCTCAGTAGAGACGTGAGGGCACAGTTTTTGTTGGATTCGAGCAGGTGTTATTTCGCGATAATTCGTTTGTTTGAAGCAATTACACTCTAATTTTTGACATTCTTTGATAATTGTAACACCTGTCTCAAAGCGTCTCTGACGCTCAGTAGAGACGTGAGGGCACAGTTTTTATTGGATTCGAGCAGGTGTTGTTTCGCGATAATTCGCTTGTTTGAAGCAATTCCACTATAATTTTTAACATTCTCTGAATTGTGTAACACTTGTCTCAGAGCGTCTCTGAGGCTTAGTAGAGACGGCTGGGCACAGTTTTTGTTGGATTCGAGCTGATGTTGTTTCGCGATAATTCGCTTGTTTGAAGCAATTTCACTAAAATTTTTGAATTTCTCTGAATTTCGTAACACCTGTCTCAAAGCGTCTCTGAGGCTCAGTAGAGACGGCAAGCCACAGTTTTTGTTGGATTCGAGCAGGTGTTGTTTCGCGAAAATTCGCTCGTTTGAAGCAATTTCACTCAAATTTTCGACATTCTCTGAATTTCGTAACACTTGTCTCAAAGCGTCTCTGAGGCTCAGTAGAGACGTGAGGGCACAGTTTTTATTTGATTTGAGCAGGTGTTATTTCGCGATAATTCGCCTGTTTGAAGCCACTGGACTCAAATTTTCGATATTCTCAGATCTTTGTAAAACTTGTCGCAAAGCGTCTCTTAGGCTCAGTAGAGACGGCAGGGCACAGTTTTTGTTGGATTCGAGCAGGTGTTGTTCCGCGATAATTCGCTTGTTTGAAGCAATTTCACACAAATTTTCGACATTCTCTGATTTTTGTAACACTTGTCTCAAAGCGTCTCTGACGCTCAGTAGAGACGGCAGGGCACAGTTTTTGTTGGATTCGAGCATGTGTTGTTTCGCGATAATTCGCTTGTTTGAAGCAATTCCACTCTAATTTTTGACATTCTCTGATATTTGTAACACTTGACTCAAAGCGTCTCTGAGGCATAGTAGAGACGGCTGGGCACAGTTTTCGTTGGATTCTAGCAGGTGTTGTTTCGCGATAATGCGCTTGTTTGAAGCAATTTCACTCAAATTTTCGACATTCTCTGAATTTCGTAACACTTGTCTCAAAGCGTCTCCGATGCTCAGTAGAGACGGCAAGCCACAGTTTTTGTTGGATTCCAGCAGGTGTTGTTTCGCGATAATTCGCTTGTTTGAAGCAACTCCACTCTAATTTTTGACATTCTCTGATAATTGTAACACTTGTCTGAAAGCGTCTCTGACGCTCAGTAGAGACGTGAGGACACAGTTTTTATTGGATTCGAGCAGGTGTTGTTTAGCGACAATTCGCTTGTTTAAAGCAATTTCACTCTAATTTTTAACATTCTCTGAATTGTGTAACACTTGTCTCAAAGCGTCTTTGAGGCTTAGTAGAGACGGCTGGCCACAGTTTTTGTTGGATTCGAGCAGGGTTTGTTTCGCGATAATTCGCTTGTTTGAAGCAATTTCACTCAAATTTTCGAATTTCTCTGAATTTCGTAACACTTGTCTCAAGGCGTCTCTGAGGCTGAGTAGAGACGGAAGGCCGCAGTTTTGGTTGGATTCGAGCAGGTGTTGTTTCGCGATAATTCGCTTGTTTGAAGCAATTCCACTCTAATTTTTGACATTATCTGATATTTGTAACACTTGTCTCAAAGCGTCTCTGAGGCTTAGTAGAGACGGCTGAGCAGAGTTTTTGTTGGATTCGAGCAGGTGTTGTTTCGCGATAATTCGCTTGTTTAGACCAATTTCACACTAATTTTTAACATTCCCTGATTTTGGTAACACTTGTCTCGAAGCGTCTCTGAAGCTCATTAGAGACGGTAGGGCACAGTTTTTGCTGGTTTCGAGCACGTGTTGTTTCGCGATAATTCGCTTGTTTAAAGCAATTTCACTTTAATCTTTAACATTCTCTGAATTGTGTAACACTTGTCTCAAAGCGTCTCTGAGGCTTAGTAGAGACGGCTGGGCACAGTTTTTGTTGGATTCGAGCAGGGTTTGTTTCGCGATAATTCGCTTCTTTGAAGCAATTCCACTCTAATTTTTGACATGCTCTGAATTGTGTAACACTTGTCTCAAAGCGTCTCTGAGGCTCAGTAGAGACGACCGGGCAGAGTTTTTGTTGGATTTGAGCAGGTGTTGTTTCGCGATAATTCGCTTGTTTAGAGCAATTTCACTCGAATTATAAATATTCTCTGATTTTTGTAACACTTGTCTCAAAGCGTCTCTGACGCTCAGTAGAGACGGCAGGGCACAGTTTTTGTTGGATACGATCAGGTGTTGTTTCGCGATAATTCGTTTGTTTGAAGCAACTTGACTCCAATTTTCGATATTCTGATATCTTTGTAAAACTTGTCGCAAAGCGTCTCTGAGGCTCAGTGGAGGCGGCAGGGCAGAGTTTTTGTTGGATTCGAGTAGGTGTTGTTTCGCGATAATTCGCTTGTTTGAAGCAATTCCACTCTAATTTTTGACATTATCCGATATCTGTAACACTTGTCTCAAGGCGTCTCTGAGGCTTAGTAGAGACGGCTGAGCAGAGTTTTTGTTGGATTCGAGCAGGTGTTGTTTCGCGATAATTCGCTTGTTTAGAGCAATTTCACTCTAATTTTTAACATTCTCTGATTTTTGTAACACTTGTCTCAAAGCGTCTCTGACGCTCAGTAGAGACGTGAGGGCACAGTTTTTGTTGGATTCGAGCAGGTGTTATTTCGCGATAATTCGTTTGTTTGAAGCAATTACACTCTAATTTTTGACATTCTTTGATAATTGTAACACCTGTCTCAAAGCGTCTCTGACGCTCAGTAGAGACGTGAGGGCACAGTTTTTATTGGATTCGAGCAGGTGTTGTTTCGCGATAATTCGCTTGTTTGAAGCAATTCCACTATAATTTTTAACATTCTCTGAATTGTGTAACACTTGTCTCAGAGCGTCTCTGAGGCTTAGTAGAGACGGCTGGGCACAGTTTTTGTTGGATTCGAGCTGATGTTGTTTCGCGATAATTCGCTTGTTTGAAGCAATTTCACTAAAATTTTTGAATTTCTCTGAATTTCGTAACACCTGTCTCAAAGCGTCTCTGAGGCTCAGTAGAGACGGCAAGCCACAGTTTTTGTTGGATTCGAGCAGGTGTTGTTTCGCGAAAATTCGCTCGTTTGAAGCAATTTCACTCAAATTTTCGACATTCTCTGAATTTCGTAACACTTGTCTCAAAGCGTCTCTGAGGCTCAGTAGAGACGTGAGGGCACAGTTTTTATTTGATTTGAGCAGGTGTTATTTCGCGATAATTCGCCTGTTTGAAGCCACTGGACTCAAATTTTCGATATTCTCAGATCTTTGTAAAACTTGTCGCAAAGCGTCTCTTAGGCTCAGTAGAGACGGCAGGGCACAGTTTTTGTTGGATTCGAGCAGGTGTTGTTCCGCGATAATTCGCTTGTTTGAAGCAATTTCACACAAATTTTCGACATTCTCTGATTTTTGTAACACTTGTCTCAAAGCGTCTCTGACGCTCAGTAGAGACGGCAGGGCACAGTTTTTGTTGGATTCGAGCATGTGTTGTTTCGCGATAATTCGCTTGTTTGAAGCAATTCCACTCTAATTTTTGACATTCTCTGATATTTGTAACACTTGACTCAAAGCGTCTCTGAGGCATAGTAGAGACGGCTGGGCACAGTTTTCGTTGGATTCTAGCAGGTGTTGTTTCGCGATAATGCGCTTGTTTGAAGCAATTTCACTCAAATTTTCGACATTCTCTGAATTTCGTAACACTTGTCTCAAAGCGTCTCCGATGCTCAGTAGAGACGGCAAGCCACAGTTTTTGTTGGATTCCAGCAGGTGTTGTTTCGCGATAATTCGCTTGTTTGAAGCAACTCCACTCTAATTTTTGACATTCTCTGATAGTTGTAACACTTGTCTGAAAGCGTCTCTGACGCTCAGTAGAGACGTGAGGACACAGTTTTTATTGGATTCGAGCAGGTGTTGTTTAGCGACAATTCGCTTGTTTAAAGCAATTTCACTCTAATTTTTAACATTCTCTGAATTGTGTAACACTTGTCTCAAAGCGTCTTTGAGGCTTAGTAGAGACGGCTGGCCACAGTTTTTGTTGGATTCGAGCAGGGTTTGTTTCGCGATAATTCGCTTGTTTGAAGTAATTCCACTCTAATTTTTGACATTCTCTGAATTGTGTAACACTTGTCTCAAAGCGTCTCTGAGGCTCAGTAGAGACGACCGGGCAGAGTTTTTGTTGGATTTGAGCAGGTGTTGTTTCGCGATAATTCGCTTGTTTAGAGCAATTTCACTCGAATTATAAATATTCTCTGATTTTTGTAACACTTGTCTCAAAGCGTCTCTGACGCTCAGTAGAGACGGCAGGGCACAGTTTTTGTTGGATACGATCAGGTGTTGTTTCGCGATAATTCGCTTGTTTGAAGCAACTTGACTCCAATTTTCGATATTCTGATATCTTTGTAAAACTTGTCGCAAAGCGTCTCTGAGGCTCAGTGGAGGCGGCAGGGCAGAGTTTTTGTTGGATTCGAGTAGGAGTTGTTTCGCGATAATTCGCTTGTTTGAAGCAATTCCACTCTAATTTTTGACATTATCCGTTATCTGTAACACTTGTCTCAAAGCGTCTCTGAGGCTTAGTAGAGACGGCTGAGCAGAGTTTTTGTTGGATTCGAGCAGGTGATGTTTCGCGATAATTCGCTTGTTTAGAGCGATTTCACTCTAATTTTTAACATTCTCTGATTTGTGTAACACTTGTCTCAAGGCGTCTCTGAGGCTTAGTAGAGACGGCTGGGCACAGCTTTGGTTGGATTCGAGCAGGTGTTGTTTCGCGATAATTCGCTTGTTTGAAGCAATTTCACTCAAATTTTCGAATTTCTCTGAATTTCGTAACACTTGTCTCAAGGCGTCTCTGAGGCTGAGTAGAGACGGAAGGCCGCAGTTTTGGTTGGATTCGAGCAGGTGTTGTTTCGCGATAATTCGCTTGTTTGAAGCAATTCCACTCTAATTTTTGACATTATCCGTTATCTGTAACACTTGTCTCAAAGCGTCTCTGAGGCTTAGTAGAGACGGCTGAGCAGAGTTTTTGTTGGATTCGAGCAGGTGTTGTTTCGCGATAATTCGCTTGTTTAGACCAATTTCACACTAATTTTTAACATTCCCTGATTTTGGTAACACTTGTCTCGAAGCGTCTCTGAAGCTCATTAGAGACGGTAGGGCACAGTTTTTGCTGGTTTCGAGCACGTGTTGTTTCGCGATAATTCGCTTGTTTAAAGCAATTTCACTTTAATCTTTAACATTCTCTGAATTGTGTAACACTTGTCTCAAAGCGTCTCTGAGGCTTAGTAGAGACGGCTGGGCACAGTTTTTGTTGGATTCTAGCAGGTGTTGTTTCGCGATAATTCGTTTGTTTGAAGCAATTACCCTCTAATATTTGACATTCTCTGATAATATAACACTTGTCTCAAAGCGTCTCTGACGCTCAGTAGAGACGTGAGGGCACAGTTTTTATTGGATTCGAGCAGGTGTTGTTTCGCGATAATTCGCTTGTTTGAAGCAATTCCACTCTAATTTTTAACATTCTCTGAATTGTGTAACACTTGTCTCAGAGCGTCTCTGAGGCTTAGTAGAGACGGCTGGGCACAGTTTTTGTTGGATTCGAGCAGGTGTTGTTTCGCGATAATTGGCTTGTTTGAAGCAATTTCACTCAAATTTTCGAATTTCTCTGAATTTCGTAACACTTGTCTCAAGGCGTCTCTGAGGCTCAGTAGAGACGGCTGAGCAGAGTTTTTGTTGGATTCGAGCAGGTGTTGGTTCGCGATAATTCGCTTGTTTAGAGCAATTTCACTCTAATTTTTAACATTTTCTGATTTTTTTAACAATTGTCTCAAAGCGTCTCTGAGGCTCAGTAGAGACGTGAGGGCACAGTTTTTATTTGATTTGAGCAGGTGTTATTTCGAGATAATTCGCTTGTTTGAAGCAATTCCACTCTAATTTTTGACATTATCCGTTATCTGTAACACTTGTCTCAAAGCGTCTCTGAGGCTCAGTAGAGACGGCAGGGCAAAGTTTTTGTTGGATTCGAGCCGGTGTTGTTTCGCGATAATTCGCTTGTTTGAAGCAATTTCACTCAAATTTTCGACATTCTCTGATATTTGTAACACTTGTCTCAAAGCGTCTCTGACGCTCAGTAGAGACGGCAGGGCACAGTTTTTGTTGGATTCGAGCATGTGTTGTTTCGCGATAATTCGCTTGTTTGAAGCAATTCCACTCTAATTTTTGACATTCTCTGATATTTGTAACATTTGACTCAAAGCGTCTCTGAGGCTTAGTAGAGACGGCTGGGCACAGTTTTTGTTGGATTCTAGCAGGTGTTGTTTCGCAATAATTCGCTTGTTTGAAGCAATTTCACTCAAATTTTCGACATTCTCTGAATTTCGTAACACTTGTCTCAAAGCGTCTCTGAGGCTCAGTAGAGACGGCAAGCCACAGTTTTTGTTGGATTCCAGCAGGTGTTGTTTCGCGATAATTCGCTTGTTTGAAGCAACTCCACTCTAATTTTTGACATTCTCTGATAATTGTAACACTTGTCTGAAAGCGTCTCTGACGCTCAGTAGAGACGTGAGGACACAGTTTTTATTGGATTCGAGCAGGTGTTGTTTAGCGACAATTCGCTTGTTTAAAGCAATTTCACTCGAATTATAAATATTCTCTGATTTTTGTAACACTTGTCTCAAAGCGTCTCTGACGCTCAGTAGAGACGGCAGGGCACAGTTTTTGTTGGATACGAGCAGGTGTTGTTTCGCGATAATTCGCTTGTTTGAAGCAACTTGACTCCAATTTTCGATATTCTCATATCTTTGTAAAACTTGTCGCAAAGCGTCTCTGAGGCTCAGTGGAGGCGGCAAGGCAGAGTTTTTGTTGGATTCCAGTAGGTGTTGTTTCGCGATAATTCGCTTGTTTAAAGCGATTTCACTCTAATTTTTAACATTCTCTGATTTGTGTAACACTTGTCTCAAAGCGTCTCTGAGGCTTAGTAGAGACGGCTGGGCACAGCTTTGGTTGGATGCGAGCAGGTGTTGTTTCGCGATAATTCGCTTGTTAGAAGCAATTTCACTCAAATTTTCGAATTAATCTGAATTTCGTAACACTTGTCTCAAGGCGTCTCTGAGGCTCAGTAGAGACGGAAGGCCACAGTTTTTGTTGGATTCGAGCAGGTGTTGTTTCGCCATAATTCGCTTGTTTGAAGCAACTCCACTCTAATTTTTGACATACTCTGATAATTGTAACACTTGTCTGAAAGCGTCTCTGACGCTCAGTAGAGACGTGAGGACACAGTTTTTATTGGATTCGAGCAGGTGTTGTTTCGCGATAATTCCCTTGTTTGAAACAATTCCACTCTAATTTTTAACATTCTCTGAATTGTGTAACACTTGTGTCAAAGTGTCTCTGAGGCTCAGTAGAGACGGCTGGCCACAGTTTTTGTTGGATTCGAGCAGGTGTTGTTTCGCGATAATTCGCTTGTTTGAAGCAATTTCACTCAAATTTTCGACATTCTCTGAATTTCGTAACACTTGTCTCAAAGCGTCTCTGAGGCTCAGTAGAGGCGGCAGGGCAGAGTTTTTGTTGGATTCGAGTAGGTGCTGTTTCGCGATAATTCGCTTGTTTAAAGCAATTTCACTCTAATTTTTAACATTCTCTGAATTGTGTAACACTTGTCTCAAAGCGTCTCTGAGGCTTAGTAGAGACGGCTGGGCACAGCTTTGGTTGGATTCGAGCAGGTGTTGTTTCGCGATAATTCGCTTGTTTGAAGCAATTTCACTCAAATTTTCGAATTTCTCTGAATTTCGTAACACTTGTCTCAAGGCGTCTCTGAGGCTCAGTAGAGACGGCAGGCCACAGTTTTTGTTGGATTCGAGCAGGTGTTGTTTCGCGATAATTCGTTTGTTTGAAGCAATTCCACTCTAATTTTTGACATTATCTGATATTTGTAACACTTGTCTCAAAGCGTCTCTGAGGCTTAGTAGAGACGGCTGAGCAGAGTTTTTGTTGGATTCGAGCAGGTGTTGTTTCGCGATAATTCGCTTGTTTAGAGCAATTTCACTCTAATTTTTAACATTCTCTGATTTTGGTAACACTTGTCTCGAAGCGTCTTTGAGGCTTAGTAGAGACGGCTGGCCACAGTTTTTGTTGGATTCGAGCAGGTGTTGTTTCGCGATAATTCGCTTGTTTGAAGCAATTTCACTCAAATTTTCGACATTCTCTGAATTTCGTAACACTTGTCTCAAAGCGTCTCTGAGGCTCAGTAGAGACGGCAGGCCACAGTTATTGTTGGATTCGAGCAGGTGTTGTTTCGCGATAATTCGCTTGTTTGAAGCAATTCCACTCTAATTTTTGACATTCTCTGATATTTGTAACACTTGTCTCAAAGCGTCTCTGACGCTCAGTAGAGACGTGAGGGCACAGTTTTTGTTGGATTCGAGCAGGTGTTATTTCGCGATAATTCGTTTGTTTGAAGCAATTACCCTCTAATTTTTGACATTCTCTGATAATTGTAACACTTGTCTCAAAGCGTCTCTGACGCTGAGTAGAGACGTGAGGCCACAGTTTTTATTGGATTCGAGCAGGTGTTGTTTCGCGATAATTCGCATGTTTGAAGCAATTCCACTCTAATTTTTGACATTCTCTGATATTTGTAACACTTGTCTCAAAGCGTCTCTGAGGCTTAGTAGAGACGGCTGGGCACAGTTTTTGTTGGATTCTAGCAGGTGTTGTTTCGCGATAATTCGCTTGTTTGAAGCAATTTCACTCAAATTTTCGACATTCTCTGAATTTCGTAACACTTGTCTCAAAGCGTCTCTGAGGCTCAGTAGAGACGGCAAGCCACTGTTTTTGTTGGATTCGAGCAGGTGTTGTTTCGCGATAATTCGCTTGTTTGAAGCAATTCCACTCTAATTTTTGACATTCTCTGATAATTATAACACTTGTCTGAAAGCGTCTCTGACGCTCAGTAGAGACGTGAGGACACAGTTTTTATTGGATTCGAGCAGGTGTTGTTTCGCGATAATTCGCTTGTTTGAAGCAATTCCACTATAATTTTTAACAGTCTGTGAATTGTGTAACACTTGTCTCAGAGGCTTAGTAGAGACGGCTGCGCACAGTTTTTGTTGGATTCGAGCAGGTGTTGTTTCGCGATAATTCGCTTGTTTGAAGCAATTTCACTCAAATTTTCGAATTTCTCTGAATTTCGTAACACTTGTCTCAAGGCGTCTCTGAGGCTCAGTAGAGACGGCAGGCCACAGTTTTTGTTGGATTCGAGCAGGTGTTGTTTCGCGATAATTCGCTTGTTTGAAGCAATTCCACTCTAATTTTTGACATTCTCTGATATTTGTAACACTTGTCTCAAAGCGTCTCTGAGGCTCAGTAGAGACGAAAGGGCAGAGTTTTTGTTGGATTCGAGCAGGTGTTGTTTCGCGATAATTCGCTTGTTTTGAGCAATTTCACTCTAATTTATAACATTCTCTGATTTTTGTAACACTTGTCTCAAAGCGTCTCTGACGCTCAGTAGAGACGTGAGGGCACAGTTTTTATTAGATTTGAGCAGGTGTTGTTTCGCGATAATTCGCTTGTTTGAAGCAACTTGACTCCAATTTTCGATGTTCTCAGATCTTAGTAACGCTTGCCTCAATGCGTCTCTGAGGCTTAGTAGAGACGGCTGGGCCCAGTTTTTGTTGGATTCGAGCAGGTGTTGTTTCGCGATAATTCGCTTGTTTGAAGCAATTTCACTCAAATGTTCGACATTCTCTGAATTTCGTAACACTTGTCTCAAAGCGTCTCTGAGGATCAGTAGGGACGGCAGGCCACAGTTTTTGTTGGATTCGAGCAGGTGTTGTTTCGCGATAATACGCTTGTTTGAAGCAATTCCACTCTAATTTTTGACATTCTCTGATATTTCGTAACACTTGTCTCAAAGCGTCTCTGAGGCTCAGTAGAGACGGCAAGCCACAGTTTTTGTTGGATTCTAGCAGGTGTTGTTTCGCGATAATTCGCTTGTTTGAAGCAATTCCACTCTAATTTTTGACATTCTCTGATAATTGTAACACTTGTCTGAAAGCGTCTCTGACGCTCAGTAGAGACGTGAGGACACAGTTTTTATTGGATTCGAGCAGGTGTTGTTTCGCGATAATTCGCTTGTTTGAAGCAATTCCACTCTAATTTTTAACAGTCTCTGAATTGTGTAACACTTGTCTCAGAGGCTTAGTAGAGACGGCTGGGCACAGTTTTTGTTGGATTCGAGCAGGTGTTGTTTCTCGATAATTCGCTTGTTTGAAGCAATTTCACTCAAATTTTCGAATTTCCCTGAATTTCGTAACACTTGTCTCAAGGCGTCTCTGAGGCTCAGTAGAGACGGCAGGCCACAGTTTTTGTTGGATTCGAGCAGGTGTTGTTTCGCGATAATTCGCTTGTTTGAAGCAATTCCGCTCTAATTTTTGACATTCTCTGATATTTGTAATACTTGTCTCAAAGCGTCTCTGAGGCTTAGTAGAGACGGCAGACCAGAGTTTTTGTTGGATTCGAGCAGGTGTTGTTTCGCGATATTTCGCTTGTTTAGAGCAATTTCACTCTAATTTTTAACATTTTCTGATTTTTTTAACAATTGTCTCAAAGCGTCTCTGGGGCTCAGTAGAGACGAAAGGGCAGAGTTTTTGTTGGATTCGAGCAGGTGTTGTTTCGCGATAATTCGCTTGTTTAGAGCAATTTCACTCTAATTTATAACATTCTCTGATTTTTGTAACACTTGTCTCAAAACGTCTCTGACGCTCAGTAGAGACGTGAGGGCACAGTTTTTATTTGATTTGAGCAGGTGTTGTTTCGCGATAATTCGCTTGTTTAGAGCGATTTCACTCTAATTTTTAACATTCTCTGATTTGTGTAACACTTGTCTCAAGGCGTCTCTGAGGCTTAGTAGAGACGGCTGGGCACAGCTTTGGTTGGATTCGAGCAGGTGTTGTTTCGCGATAATTCGCTTGTTTGAAGCAATTTCACTCAAATTTTCGAATTTCTCTGAATTTCGTAACACTTGTCTCAAGGCGTCTCTGAGGCTGAGTAGAGACGGAAGGCCGCAGTTTTGGTTGGATTCGAGCAGGTGTTGTTTCGCGATAATTCGCTTGTTTGAAGCAATTCCACTCTAATTTTTGACATTATCTGATATTTGTAACACTTGTCTCAAAGCGTCTCTGAGGCTTAGTAGAGACGGCTGAGCAGAGTTTTTGTTGGATTCGAGCAGGTGTTGTTTCGCGATAATTCGCTTGTTTAGACCAATTTCACACTAATTTTTAACATTCCCTGATTTTGGTAACACTTGTCTCGAAGCGTCTCTGAAGCTCATTAGAGACGGTAGGGCACAGTTTTTGCTGGTTTCGAGCACGTGTTGTTTCGCGATAATTCGCTTGTTTAAAGCAATTTCACTTTAATCTTTAACATTCTCTGAATTGTGTAACACTTGTCTCAAAGCGTCTCTGAGGCTTAGTAGAGACGGCTGGGCACAGTTTTTGTTGGATTCTAGCAGGTGTTGTTTCGCGATAATTCGTTTGTTTGAAGCAATTACCCTCTAATATTTGACATTCTCTGATAATATAACACTTGTCTCAAAGCGTCTCTGACGCTCAGTAGAGACGTGAGGGCACAGTTTTTATTGGATTCGAGCAGGTGTTGTTTCGCGATAATTCGCTTGTTTGAAGCAATTCCACTCTAATTTTTAACATTCTCTGAATTGTGTAACACTTGTCTCAGAGCGTCTCTGAGGCTTAGTAGAGACGGCTGGGCACAGTTTTTGTTGGATTCGAGCAGGTGTTGTTTCGCGATAATTGGCTTGTTTGAAGCAATTTCACTCAAATTTTCGAATTTCTCTGAATTTCGTAACACTTGTCTCAAGGCGTCTCTGAGGCTCAGTAGAGACGGCTGAGCAGAGTTTTTGTTGGATTCGAGCAGGTGTTGGTTCGCGATAATTCGCTTGTTTAGAGCAATTTCACTCTAATTTTTAACATTTTCTGATTTTTTTAACAATTGTCTCAAAGCGTCTCTGAGGCTCAGTAGAGACGTGAGGGCACAGTTTTTATTTGATTTGAGCAGGTGTTATTTCGAGATAATTCGCTTGTTTGAAGCCACTGGACTCAAATTTTCGATATTCTCAGATCTTTGTAAAACTTGTCGCAAAGCGTCTCTGAGGCTCAGTAGAGACGGCAGGGCAAAGTTTTTGTTGGATTCGAGCCGGTGTTGTTTCGCGATAATTCGCTTGTTTGAAGCAATTTCACTCAAATTTTCGACATTCTCTGATTTTTGTAACACTTGTCTCAAAGCGTCTCTGACGCTCAGTAGAGACGGCAGGGCACAGTTTTTGTTGGATTCGAGCATGTGTTGTTTCGCGATAATTCGCTTGTTTGAAGCAATTCCACTCTAATTTTTGACATTCTCTGATATTTGTAACATTTGACTCAAAGCGTCTCTGAGGCTTAGTAGAGACGGCTGGGCACAGTTTTTGTTGGATTCTAGCAGGTGTTGTTTCGCGATAATTCGCTTGTTTGAAGCAATTTCACTCAAATTTTCGACATTCTCTGAATTTCGTAACACTTGTCTCAAAGCGTCTCTGAGGCTCAGTAGAGACGGCAAGCCACAGTTTTTGTTGGATTCCAGCAGGTGTTGTTTCGCGATAATTCGCTTGTTTGAAGCAACTCCACTCTAATTTTTGACATTCTCTGATAATTGTAACACTTGTCTGAAAGCGTCTCTGACGCTCAGTAGAGACGTGAGGACACAGTTTTTATTGGATTCGAGCAGGTGTTGTTTAGCGACAATTCGCTTGAATAAAGCAATTTCACTCTAATTTTTAACATTCTCTGAATTGTGTAACACCTGTCTCAAAGCGTCTTTGAGGCTTAGTAGAGACGGCTGGCCACAGTTTTTGTTGGATTCGAGCAGGTGTTGTTTCGCGATAATTCGCTTGTTTGAAGCAATTCCACTCTAATTTTTAACATTCTCTGAATTGTGTAACACTTGTCTCAAAGCGTCTCTGAGGCTCAGTAGAGACGACCGGGCAGAGTTTTTGTTGGATTTGAGCAGGTGTTCTTTCGCGATAATTCGCTTGTTTAGAGCAATTTCACTCGAATTATAAATATTCTCTGATTTTTGTAACACTTGTCTCAAAGCGTCTCTGACGCTCAGTAGAGACGGCAGGGCACAGTTTTTGTTGGATACGAGCAGGTGTTGTTTCGCGATAATTCGCTTGTTTGAAGCAACTTGACTCCAATTTTCGATATTCTCATATCTTTGTAAAACTTGTCGCAAAGCGTCTCTGAGGCTCAGTGGAGGCGGCAAGGCAGAGTTTTTGTTGGATTCCAGTAGGTGTTGTTTCGCGATAATTCGCTTGTTTAAAGCGATTTCACTCTAATTTTTAACATTCTCTGATTTGTGTAACACTTGTGTCAAAGCGTCTCTGAGGCTTAGTAGAGACGGCTGGGCACAGCTTTGGTTGGATTCGAGCAGGTGTTGTTTCGCGATAATTCGCTTGTTAGAAGCAATTTCACTCAAATTTTCGAATTAATCTGAATTTCGTAACACTTGTCTCAAGGCGTCTCTGAGGCTCAGTAGAGACGGAAGGCCACAGTTTTTGTTGGATTCGAGCAGGTGTTGTTTCGCCATAATTCGCTTGTTTGAAGCAACTCCACTCTAATTTTTGACATACTCTGATAATTGTAACACTTGTCTGAAAGCGTCTCTGACGCTCAGTAGAGACGTGAGGACACAGTTTTTATTGGATTCGAGCAGGTGTTGTTTCGCGATAATTCCCTTGTTTGAAACAATTCCACTCTAATTTTTAACATTCTCTGAATTGTGTAACACTTGTGTCAAAGCGTCTCTGAGGCTCAGTAGAGACGGCTGGCCACAGTTTTTGTTGGATTCGAGCAGGTGTTGTTTCGCGATAATTCGCTTGTTTGAAGCAATTTCACTCAAATTTTCGACATTCTCTGAATTTCGTAACACTTGTCTCAAAGCGTCTCTGAGGCTCAGTAGAGGCGGCAGGGCAGAGTTTTTGTTGGATTCGAGTAGGTGCTGTTTCGCGATAATTCGCTTGTTTAAAGCAATTTCACTCTAATTTTTAACATTCTCTGAATTGTGTAACACTTGTCTCAAAGCGTCTCTGAGGCTTAGTAGAGACGGCTGGGCACAGCTTTGGTTGGATTCGAGCAGGTGTTGTTTCGCGATAATTCGCTTGTTTGAAGCAATTTCACTCAAATTTTCGACATTCTCTGAATTTCGTAACACTTGTCTCAAAGCGTCTCTGAGGCTCAGTAGAGACGGCAGGCCACAGTTATTGTTGGATTCGAGCAGGTGTTGTTTCGCGATAATTCGCTTGTTTGAAGCAATTCCACTCTAATTTTTGACATTCTCTGATATTTGTAACACTTGTCTCAAAGCGTCTCTGACGCTCAGTAGAGACGTGAGGGCACAGTTTTTGTTGGATTCGAGCAGGTGTTATTTCGCGATAATTCGTTTGTTTGAAGCAATTACCCTCTAATTTTTGACATTCTCTGATAATTGTAACACTTGTCTCAAAGCGTCTCTGACGCTGAGTAGAGACGTGAGGCCACAGTTTTTATTGGATTCGAGCAGGTGTTGTTTCGCGATAATTCGCATGTTTGAAGCAATTCCACTCTAATTTTTGACATTCTCTGATATTTGTAACACTTGTCTCAAAGCGTCTCTGAGGCTTAGTAGAGACGGCTGGGCACAGTTTTTGTTGGATTCTAGCAGGTGTTGTTTCGCGATAATTCGCTTGTTTGAAGCAATTTCACTCAAATTTTCGACATTCTCTGAATTTCGTAACACTTGTCTCAAAGCGTCTCTGAGGCTCAGTAGAGACGGCAAGCCACTGTTTTTGTTGGATTCGAGCAGGTGTTGTTTCGCGATAATTCGCTTGTTTGAAGCAATTCCACTCTAATTTTTGACATTCTCTGATAATTATAACACTTGTCTGGAAGCGTCCTTGACGCTCAGTAGAGACGTGAGGACACAGTTTTTATTGGATTCGAGCAGGTGTTGTTTCGCGATAATTCGCTTGTTTGAAGCAATTCCACTAATTTTTAACAGTCTGTGAATTGTGTAACACTTGTCTCAGAGGCTTAGTAGAGACGGCTGCGCACAGTTTTTGTTGGATTCGAGCAGGTGTTGTTTCGCGATAATTCGCTTGTTTGAAGCAATTTCACTCAAATTTTCGAATTTCTCTGAATTTCGAAACACTTGTCTCAAGGCGTCTCTGAGGCTCAGTAGAGACGGCAGGCCACAGTTTTTGTTGGATTCGAGCAGGTGTTGTTTCGCGATAATTCGCTTGTTTGAAGCAATTCCGCTCTAATTTTTGACATTCTCTGATATTTGTAACACTTGTCTCAAAGCGTCTCTGAGGCTCAGTAGAGACGAAAGGGCAGAGTTTTTGTTGGATTCGAGCAGGTGTTGTTTCGCGATAATTCGCTTGTTTTGAGCAATTTCACTCTAATTTATAACATTCTCTGATTTTTGTAACACTTGTCTCAAAGCGTCTCTGACGCTCAGTAGAGACGTGAGGGCACAGTTTTTATTAGATTTGATCAGGTGTTGTTTCGCGATAATTCGCTTGTTTGAAGCAACTTGACTCCAATTTTCGATGTTCTCAGATCTTAGTAACGCTTGCCTCAATGCGTCTCTGAGGCTTAGTAGAGACGGCTGGGCCCAGTTTTTGTTGGATTCGAGCAGGTGTTGTTTCGCGATAATTCGCTTGTTTGAAGCAATTTCACTCAAATGTTCGACATTCTCTGAATTTCGTAACACTTGTCTCAAAGCGTCTCTGAGGATCAGTAGGGACGGCAGGCCACAGTTTTTGTTGGATTCGAGCAGGTGTTGTTTCGCGATAATACGCTTGTTTGAAGCAATTCCACTCTAATTTTTGACATTCTCTGATATTTCGTAACACTTGTCTCAAAGCGTCTCTGAGGCTCAGTAGAGACGGCAAGCCACAGTTTTTGTTGGATTCTAGCAGGTGTTGTTTCGCGATAATTCGCTTGTTTGAAGCAATTCCACTCTAATTTTTGACATTCTCTGATAATTGTAACACTTGTCTGAAAGCGTCTCTGACGCTCAGTAGAGACGTGAGGACACAGTTTTTATTGGATTCGAGCAGGTGTTGTTTCGCGATAATTCGCTTGTTTGAAGCAATTCCACTCTAATTTTTAACAGTCTCTGAATTGTGTAACACTTGTCTCAGAGGCTTAGTAGAGACGGCTGGACACAGTTTTTGTTGGATTCGAGCAGGTGTTGTTTCGCGATAATTCGCTTGTTTGAAGCAATTTCACTCAAATTTTCGAATTTGACTGAATTTCGTAACACTTGTCTCAAGGCGTCTCTGAGGCTCAGTAGAGACGGCAGGCCACAGTTTTGTTGGATTCGAGCAGGTGTTGTTTCGCGATAATTCGCTTGTTTGAAGCAATTCCGCTCTAATTTTTGACATTCTCTGATATTTGTAATACTTGTCTCAAAGCGTCTCTGAGGCTTAGTAGAGACGGCAGACCAGAGTTTTTGTTGGATTCGAGCAGGTGTTGTTTCGCGATATTTCGCTTGTTTAGAGCAATTTCACTCTAATTTTTAACATTTTCTGATTTTTTTAACAATTGTCTCAAAGCGTCTCTGGGGCTCAGTAGAGACGAAAGGGCAGAGTTTTTGTTGGATTCGAGCAAGTGTTGTTTCGCGATAATTCGCTTGTTTAGAGCAATTTCACTCTAATTTATAACATTCTCTGATTTTTGTAACACTTGTCTCAAAGCGTCTCTGACGCTCATTAGAGACGTGAGGGCACAGTTTTTATTTGATTTGAGCAGGTGTTGTTTCGCGATAATTCGCTTGTTCGAAGCCACTGGACTCAAATTTTCGATATTCTCAGATCTTTGTAAAAGTTGTCGCAAAGCGTCTCTCAGGCTCAGTAGAGACGGCAGGGCACAGTTTTTGTTGGATTCGAGCAGGTGTTGTTTCGCGATAATTCGCTTGTTTGAAGCAATTCCGCTCTAATTTTTGACATTCTCTGATATTTGTAATACTTGTCTCAAAGCGTCTCTGAGGCTTAGTAGAGACGGCAGACCAGAGTTTTTGTTGGATTCGAGCAGGTGTTGTTTCGCGATATTTCGCTTGTTTAGAGCAATTTCACTCTAATTTTTAACATTTTCTGATTTTTTTAACAATTGTCTCAAAGCGTCTCTGGGGCTCAGTAGAGACGAAAGGGCAGAGTTTTTGTTGGATTCGAGCAGGTGTTGTTTCGCGATAATTCGCTTGTTTAGAGCAATTTCACTCTAATTTATAACATTCTCTGATTTTTGTAACACTTGTCTCAAAGCGTCTCTGACGCTCAGTAGAGACGTGAGGGCACAGTTTTTATTTGATTTGAGCAGGTGTTGTTTCGCGATAATTCGCTTGTTCGAAGCCACTGGACTCAAATTTTCGATATTCTCAGATCTTTGTAAAAGTTGTCGCAAAGCGTCTCTCAGGCTCAGTAGAGACGGCAGGGCACAGTTTTTGTTGGATTCGAGCAGGTGTTGTTTCGCGATAATTCGCTTGTTTGAAGCAATTTGACTCAAATTTTCGACATTCTCTGATTTTTGTAACACTTGTCTCAAAGCGTCTCTGACGCTCAGTAGAGACGGCAGGGCACAGTTTTTGTTGGATTCGAGCAGGTGTTGTTTCGCGATAATTCGCTTGTTTGAAGCAACTTGACTCCAATTTTCGATATTCTCAGATCTTAGTAACACTTGCCTCAATGCGTCTCTGAGGCTTAGTAGAGACGGCTGGGCACAGTTTATGTTGGATTCGAGCAGGTGTTGTTTCGCGATAATTCGCTTGTTTGAAGCAATTTCACTCAAATGTTCGACATTCTCTGAATTTCGTAACACTTGTCTCAAAGCGTCTCTGAAGATCAGTAGAGACGGCAGGCCACAGTTTTTGTGGGATTCGAGCAGGTGTTGTTTCGCGATAGTACACTTGTTTGAAGCAACTCCACTCTAATTTTTGACATTCTCTGATATTTGTAACACTTGTCTCAAAGCGTCTCTGAGGCTTAGTATTGACGGCTGGGCACAGTTTTTCTTGGATTCGAGCAGGTGTTGTTTCGCGATAATTCGCTTCTTTGAAGCAATTCCACTCTAATTTTTGACATTCTCTGATAATTGTAACACTTGTCTGAAAGCGTCTCTGACGCTCAGTAGAGACGTGAGGACACAGTTTTTATTGGATTCGAGCAGGTGTTGTTTCGCGATAATTCGCTTGTTTAAAGCAATTTCACTCTAATTTTTAACATTCTCTGAATTGTGTAACACTTGTCTCAAAGCGTCTCTGAGGCTTAGTAGAGACAGCTGGTCACAGTTTTTGTTGGATTCGAGCAGGTGTTGTTTCGCGATAATTCGCTTGTTTAAAGCAATTTCACTCTAATTTTTAACATCCTCTGAATTGTGTAACACTTGTCTCAAAGCCCCTCTGAGGCTTAGTAGAGACGTGAGGACACAGTTTTTGTTGGATTCGACCAGGTGTTGTTTCGCGATAATTCGCTTGTTTAGAGCAATGTCACTCTAATTTTTAACATTCTCTGATTTTAGTAACATGTGTCTCAAAGCGTCTCTGAGGCTTAGTAGAGACGTTTGGGCACAGTTTTTGTTGAATTCGAGCAGGTGTTGTTTCGCGATAATTCGCTTGTTTAGAGCAATTTCCCTCTAATTTTCTAAATTCTCTGATTTTTGTAACACTTGTCTCAAAGCGTCTCTGAGGCTTAGTAGAGACGGCAGACCAGAGTTTTTGTTGGATTCGAGCAGGTGTTGTTTCGCGATAATTCGCTTGTTTAGAGCAATTTCCCTCTAATTTTCGAAATTCTCTGATTTTTGTAACACTTGTCTCAAACCGTCTCTGACGCTCATTAGAGACGGCAGGGAACAGTTGTTGTTGGATTCGAGCAGGTGTTGTTTCGCGATAATTCGCTTGTTTGAAGCAACTTGACTCCAATTTTCGATATTCTCAGATCTTCGTAACACTTGCCTCAATGCGTCTCTGAGGCTTAGTAGAGACGGCTGGGCACAGTTTTTGTTGGATTGGAGCAGGTGTTGTTTCGCGATAATTCGCTTCTTGGAAGCAATTTCACTCAAATGTTCGACATTCTCTGAATGTCGTAACACTTGTCTCAAAGCGTCTCTGAGGATCAGTAGAGACGGCAGGCCACAGTTTTTGTTGGATTCGAGCAGGTGTTGTTTCGCGATAATACGCTTGTTTGAAGCAATTCCACTCTAATTTTTGACATTCTCTGATATTTGTAACACTTGTCTCAAAGCGTCTCTAAGGCTTAGTAGAGACGGCTGGGCACAGTTTTTGTTGGATTTGAGCAGGTGTTGTTTCGCGATAATTCGCTTTTTTGAAGCAATTTCACTCAAATTTTCGACATTCTCGGAATTTCGTAACACTTGTCTCAAAGCGTCTCTGAGGCTCAGTAGAGTCGGCAAGCCACAGTTTTTGTTGGATTCGAGCAGGTGTTGTTTCGCGATAATTCGCTTGTTTGAAGCAATTCCACCCTAATTTTGACATTCTCTGATAATTGTAACACTTGTCTGAAAGCGTCTCTGACGCTCAGTAGAGACGTGAGGACACAGTTTTTATTGGATTCGAGCAGGTGTTGTTTTGCGATAATTCGCTTGTTTAGAGCAATTTCACTCTAATTTATAACATTCTCTGATTTTTGTAACACTTGTCTCAAAGCGTCTCTGACGCTCAGTAGAGACGTGAGGGCACAGTTTTTATTTGATTTGAGCAGGTGTCGTTTAGCGATAATTCGCTTGTTCAAAGCCACTGGACTCAAATTTTCGATATTCTCAGATCTTTGTAAAACTTGTCGCAAAGCGTCTCTGAGGCTCAGTAGAGACGGCAGGGCACAGTTTTTGTTGGATTTGAGGAGGTGATGTTTCGCGATAATTCGCTTGTTTGAAGCAATTTCACTCAAATTTTCGACATTCTCTGATTTTTGTAACACTTGTCTCAAAGCGTCTCTGACGCTCAGTAGGGACGGCAGGGCACAGTTTTTGTTGGAATCGAGCAGGTGTTGTTTCGCGATAATTCGCTTGTTTGAAGCAACTTGACTCCAATTTTCGATATTCTCAGATCTTAGTAACACTTGCCTCAATGCGTCTCTGAGGCTTAGTAGAGACGGCTGGGCACAGTTTTTGTTGGATTCGAGCAGGTGTTGTTTCGCGATAATTCGCTTGTTTGAAGCAATTTCACTCAAATGTTCGACATTCTCTGAATTTGGTAACACTTGTCTCAAAGCGTCTCTGAGGATCAGTAGAGACGGCAGGCCACAGTTTTTGTTGGATTCGAGCAGGTGTTGTTTCGCGATAATTCCCTTGTTTGAAGCAATTCCACTCTAATTTTTGACATTCTCTGATATTTGTAACACTTGTCTCAAAGCGTCTCTGAGGCTTAGTAGAGACGGCTGGGCACAGTTTTTCTTGGATTCGAGCAGGTGTTGTTTCGCGATAGTTCGCTTGTTTGAAGCAATTCCACTCTAATTTTTGACACTCTGTAATAATTGTAACACTTGTCTGAAAGCGTCTCTGACGCTCAGTAGAGACGTGAGGACACAGTTTTTATTGGATTCGAGCAGGTGTTGTTTCGCGATAATTCGCTTGTTTGAAGTAACTTAACTCCAATTTTCGATATTCTCAGATCTTTGTAAAACTTGTCGTAAAGCGTCTCTGAGGCTCAGTAGAGACGGCAGGGCCGAGTTTTTGTTGGATTCGAGCAGGTGTTGTTTCGCGATAATTCGCTTGTTTAAAGCAATTTCACTCTAATTTTTAACATTCTCTGAATTGTGTAACACTTGTCTCAAAGCGTGTCTGAGGCTCAGTAGAGACGGCAAGCCACAGTTTTTGTTGGATTCGAGCAGGTGTTGTTTCGCGAAAATTCGCTTGTTTGAAGTAATTCCACTCTGATTTTTAACATTCTCTGAATTCCACTCTAATTTTTGACATTCTCTGATAATTGTAACACTTGTCTGAAAGCGTCTCTGACGCTCAGTAGAGACGTGAGGACACAGTTTTTATTGGATTCGAGCAGGTGTTGTTTCGCGAAAATTCGCTTGTTTGAAGTAATTCCACTCTGATTTTTAACATTCTCTGAATTCCACTCTAATTTTTGACATTCTCTGATAATTGTAACACTTGTCTCGAAGCGTCTCTGAGGCTCAGTAGAGACGACAGGGCAGAGTTTTTTTGGATCTGAGCAGGTGTTGTTTCGCGATAATTCGCTTGTTTAGAGCAATTTCACTCGAATTATAAACATTCTCTGATTTTTGTAACACTTGTCTCAAAGCGTCTCTGACGCTCAGTAGAGACGGCAGGGCACAGTTTTTGTTGGATTCGAGCAGGTGTTGTTTCGCGATAATTCGCTTGTTTGAAGCAACTTGACTCCAATTTTCGATATTCTGAGATCTTTGTAAAATTTGTCGCAAAGCGTCTCTGAGGCTCAGTAGAGACGGCAGGGCAGAGTTTTTGTTGGATTCGAGCAGGTGTTGTTTCGCGATAATTCGCTTGTTTAAAGCAATTTCACTCTAAATTTTAACATCCTCTGAATTGTGTAACACTTGTCTCAAAGCGTCTCTGATGCTTAGTAGAGACGGCTGAGCAGAGTTTTTGTTGCATTCGACCAGGTGTTGTTTCGCGATAATTCGCTTGTTTAGAGCAATTTCACTCTAATTTTTAACATTCTCTGATTTTAGTAACACTTGTCTCAAAGCGGCTCTGAGGCTCATTAGAGACGGCAGGGCACAGTTTTTGTTGAATTCGAGCAGGTGTTGTTTCGCGATATTTCGCTTGTTTAGAGCAATTTCACTCCAATTTTTAACATTCTCTGATTTTTGTAACACTTGTCTCAAAGCGTCCCTGAACCTCAGTAAAGACGGTAGGGCAGAGTTTTTGTTGGATTCGAGCAGGTGTTGTTTCGCGATAATTCGCTTGTTTAAGGCGATTTCACTCTAATTTTTAACATTCTCTGAATTGTGTAACACTTATCTTAAAGCACCTCTGAGGCTTAGTACAGACCGCTGGGCATAGTTTTTGTTGGATTCGAGCAGGTGGTGTTTCGCGATAATTCGCTTGTTTGAAGCAACTTGACTCCAATTTTCGATATTCTCAGATCTTCGTAACACTTGCCTCAATGCGTCTCTGAGGCTCAGTAGAGACGGCAGGGCACAGTTTTTGTTGGATTTGAGCAGGTGTTGTTTCGCGATAATTCGCTTGTTTGAAGCAATTTCACTCAAATTTTCGACATTCTCTGAATTGTGTAACACCTGTCTCAAAGCGTCTTTGAGGCTTAGTAGAGACGGCTGGCCACAGTTTTTGTTGGATTCGAGCAGGTGTTGTTTCGCGATAATTCGCTTGTTTAGAGCAATTTCACTCTAATTTATAACATTCTCTGATTTTTGTAACACTTGTCTCAAAGCGTCTCTGACGCTCAGTAGAGACGTGAGGGCACAGTTTTTATTTGATTTGAGCAGGTGTTGTTTCGCGATAATTCGCTTGTTCGAAGCCACTGGACTCAAATTTTCGATATTCTCAGATCTTTGTAAAACTTGTCGCAAAGCGTCTCTGAGGCTCAGTAGAGACGGCAGGGCACAGTTTTTGTTGGATTCGAGCAGGTGTTGTTTCGCGATAATTCGCTTGTTTGAAGCAATTTCACTCAAATTTTCGACATTCTCTGATTTTTGTAACACTTGTCTCAAAGCGTCTCTGACGCTCAGTAGAGACGGCAGGGCACAGTTTTTGTTGGATTCGAGCAGGTGTTGTTTCGCGATAATTCGCTTGTTTGAAGCAACTTGACTCCAATTTTCGATATTCTCAGATCTTAGTAACACTTGCCTCAATGCGTCTCTGAGGCTTAGTAGAGACGGCTGGGCAGAGTTTTTGTTGGATTCGAGCAGGTGTTGTTTCGCGATAATTCGCTTGTTTGAAGCATTTTCACTCCAATTTTCGACATTCTCTGAATTTCGTAACTCTTGTCTCAAAGCATCTCTGAGGCTCAGTAGAGACGGCAAGCCACAGTTTTTGTTGGATTCGAGCAGGTGTTGTTTCGCGATAATTCGCTTGTTTGAAGCAATTCGACTCTAATTTTTGACATTCTCTGATAATTGTAACACTTGTCTGAAAGCGTCTCTGACGCTCAGTAGAGACGTGAGGACACAGTTTTTATTGGATTCGAGCAGGTGTTGTTTCGCGAAAATTCGCTTGTTTGAAGTAATTCCACTCTGATTTTTAACATTCTCTGAATTCCACTCTAATTTTTGACATTCTCTGATAATTGTAACACTTGTCTCGAAGCGTCTCTGAAGCTCAGTAGAGACGACAGGGCAGAGTTTTTTACGATCTGAGCAGGTGTTGTTTCGCGATAATTCGCTTGTTTAGAGCAATTTCACTCGAATTATAAACATTCTCTGATTTTTGTAACACTTGTCTCAAAGCGTCTCTGACGCTCAGTAGAGACGGCAGGGCACAGTTTTTGTTGGATTCGAGCAGGTGTTGTTTCGCGATAATTCGCTTGTTTGAAGCAACTTGACTCCAATTTTCGATATTCTCAGATCTTTGTAAAATTTGTCGCAAAGCGTCTCTGAGGCTCAGTAGAGACGGCAGGGCAGAGTTTTTGTTGGATTCGAGCAGGTGTTGTTTCGCGATAATTCGCTTGTTTAAAGCAATTTCACTCTAATTTTTAACATTCTCTGAATTGTGTAACACTTGTGTCAAAGCGTCCCTGAGGCTTAGTAGAGACAGCTGGTCACAGTTTTTGATAGATTCGAGCAGGTGTTGTTTCGCGATAATTCGCTTGTTTAAAGCAATTTCACTCTAATTTTTAACATTTTCTGATTTTTGTAACAATTGTCTCAAAGCGTCTCTCAGGCTCAGTAGAGACGGCAGGGCAGCGTTTTTGTTGGATTCGAGCAGGTGTTGTTTCGCGATAATTCGCTTGTTTAAAGCAATTTCACTCTAAATTTTAACATCCTCTGAATTGTGTAACACTTGTCTCAAAGCGTCTCTGATGCTTAGTAGAGACGGCCGAGCAGAGTTTTTGTTGCATTCGACCAGGGGTTGTTTCGCGATAATTCGCTTGTTTAGAGAAATTTCACTCTAATTTTTAACATTCTCTGACTTTAGTAACACTTGTCTCAAAGCGTCTCTGAGGCTCATTAGAGACGGCAGGGCACAGTTTTTGTTGAATTCGAGCAGGTGTTGTTTCGCGATTATTCGCTTGTTTAGAGCAATTTCACTCCGATTTTTAACATTCTCTGATTTTTGTAACACTTGTCTCAAAGCGTCCCTGACGCTCAGTAAAGACGGTAGGGCAGAGTTTTTGTTGGATTCGAGCAGGTGTTGTTTCGCGATAATTCGCTTGTTTAAGGCGATTTCACTCTAATTTTTAACATTCTCTGAATTGTGTAACACTTATCTTAAAGCACCTCTGAGGCTTAGTACAGACGGCTGGGCATAGTTTTTGTTGGATTCGAGCAGGTGGTGTTTCGCGATAATTCGCTTGTTTGAAGCAACTTGACTCCAATTTTCGATATTCTCAGATCTTCGTAACACTTGCCTCAATGCGTCTCTGAGGCTCAGTAGAGACGGCAGGGCACAGTTTTTGTTGGATTTGAGCAGGTGTTGTTTCGCGATAATTCGCTTGTTTGAAGCAATTTCACTCAAATTTTCGACATTCTCTGAATTGTGTAACACCTGTCTCAAAGCGTCTTTGAGGCTTAGTAGAGACGGCTGGCCACAGTTTTTGTTGGATTCGAGCAGGTGTTGTTTCGCGATAATTCGCTTGTTTAGAGCAATTTCACTCTAATTTATAACATTCTCTGATTTTTGTAACACTTGTCTCAAAGCGTCTCTGACGCTCAGTAGAGACGTGAGGGCACAGTTTTTATTTGATTTGAGCAGGTGTTGTTTCGCGATAATTCGCTTGTTCGAAGCCACTGGACTCAAATTTTCGATATTCTCAGATCTTTGTAAAACTTGTCGCAAAGCGTCTCTGAGGCTCAGTAGAGACGGCAGGGCACAGTTTTTGTTGGATTCGAGCAGGTGTTGTTTCGCGATAATTCGCTTGTTTGAAGCAATTTCACTCAAATTTTCGACATTCTCTGATTTTTGTAACACTTTTCTCAAAGCGTCTCTGACGCTCAGTAGAGACGGCAGGGCACAGTTTTTGTTGGATTCGAGCAGGTGTTGTTTCGCGATAATTCGCTTGTTTGAAGCAACTTGACTCCAATTTTCGATATTCTCAGATCTTAGTAACACTTGCCTCAATGCGTCTCTGAGGCTTAGTAGAGACGGCTGGGCAGAGTTTTTGTTGGATTCGAGCAGGTGTTGTTTCGCGATAATTCGCTTGTTTGAAGCATTTTCACTCCAATTTTCGACATTCTCTGAATTTCGTAACTCTTGTCTCAAAGCATCTCTGAGGCTCAGTAGGGACGGCAAGCCACAGTTTTTGTTGGATTCGAGCAGGTGTTGTTTCGCGATAATTCGCTTGTTTGAAGCAATTCCACTCTAATTTTTGACATTCTCTGATAATTGTAACACTTGTCTGAAAGCGTCTCTGACGCTCAGTAGAGACGTGAGGACACAGTTTTTATTGGATTCGAGCAGGTGTTGTTTCGCGAAAATTCGCTTGTTTGAAGTAATTCCACTCTGATTTTTAACATTCTCTGAATTCCACTCTAATTTTTGACATTCTCTGATAATTGTAACACTTGTCTCGAAGCGTCTCTGAAGCTCAGTAGAGACGACAGGGCAGAGTTTTTTTGGATCTGAGCAGGTGTTGTTTCGCGATAATTCGCTTGTTTAGAGCAATTTCACTCGAATTATAAACATTCTCTGATTTTTGTAACACTTGTCTCAAAGCGTCTCTGACGCTCAGTAGAGACGGCAGGGCACAGTTTTTGTTGGATTCGAGCAGGTGTTGTTTCGCGATAATTCGCTTGTTTGAAGCAACTTGACTCCAATTTTCGATATTCTCAGATCTTTGTAAAATTTGTCGCAAAGCGTCTCTGAGGCTCAGTAGAGACGGCAGGGCAGAGTTTTTGTTGGATTCGAGCAGGTGTTGTTTCGCGATAATTCGCTTGTTTAAAGCAATTTCACTCTAATTTTTAACATTCTCTGAATTGTGTAACACTTGTGTCAAAGCGTCTCTGAGGCTTAGTAGAGACAGCTGGTCACAGTTTTTGATAGATTCGAGCAGGTGTTGTTTCGCGATAATTCGCTTGTTTAAAGCAATTTCACTCTAATTTTTAACATTTTCTGATTTTTGTAACAATTGTCTCAAAGCGTCTCTCAGGCTCAGTAGAGACGGCAGGGCAGCGTTTTTGTTGGATTCGAGCAGGTGTTGTTTCGCGATAATTCGCTTGTTTAAAGCAATTTCACTCTAAATTTTAACATCCTCTGAATTGTGTAACACTTGTCTCAAAGCGTCTCTGATGCTTAGTAGAGACGGCCGAGCAGAGTTTTTGTTGCATTCGACCAGGGGTTGTTTCGCGATAATTCGCTTGTTTAGAGAAATTTCACTCTAATTTTTAACATTCTCTGACTTTAGTAACACTTGTCTCAAAGCGTCTCTGAGGCTCATTAGAGACGGCAGGGCACAGTTTTTGTTGAATTCGAGCAGGTGTTGTTTCGCGATAATTCGCTTGTTTAGAGCAATTTCACTCCAATTTTTAACATTCTCTGATTTTTGTAACACTTGTCTCAAAGCGTCCCTGACGCTCAGTAAAGACGGTAGGGCAGAGTTTTTGTTGGATTCGAGCAGGTGTTGTTTCGCGATAATTCGCTTGTTTAAAGCGATTTCACTCTAATTTTTAACATTCTCTGAATTGTGTAACACTTATCTTAAAGCACCTCTGAGGCTTAGTACAGACGGCTGGGCATAGTTTTTGTTGGATTCGAGCAGGTGGTGTTTCGCGATAATTCGCTTGTTTGAAGCAACTTGACTCCAATTTTCGATATTCTCAGATCTTCGTAACACTTGCCTCAATGCGTCTCTGAGGCTCAGTAGAGACGGCAGGGCACAGTTTTTGTTGGATTTGAGCAGGTGTTGTTTCGCGATAATTCGCTTGTTTGAAGCAATTTCACTCAAATTTTCGACATTCTCTGAATTGTGTAACACCTGTCTCAAAGCGTCTTTGAGGCTTAGTAGAGACGGCTGGCCACAGTTTTTGTTGGATTCGAGCCGGTGTTGTTTCGCGATAATTCGCTTGTTTAGAGCAATTTCACTCTAATTTATAACATTCTCTGATTTTTGTAACACTTGTCTCAAAGCGTCTCTGACGCTCAGTAGAGACGTGAGGGCACAGTTTTTATTTGATTTGAGCAGGTGTTGTTTCGCGATAATTCGCTTGTTCGAAGCCACTGGACTCAAATTTTCGATATTCTCAGATCTTTGTAGAACTTGTCGCAAAGCGTCTCTGAGGCTCAGTAGAGACGGCAGGGCACAGTTTTTGTTGGATTCGAGCAGGTGTTGTTTCGCGATAATTCGCTTGTTTGAAGCAATTTCACTCAAATTTTCGACATTCTCTGATTTTTGTAACACTTGTCTCAAAGCGTCTCTGACGCTCAGTAGAGACGGCAGGGCACAGTTTTTGTTGGATTCGAGCAGGTGTTGTTTCGCGATAATTCGCTTGTTTGAAGCAACTTGACTCCAATTTTCGATATTCTTAGATCTTAGTAACACTTGCCTCAATGCGTCTCTGAGGCTTAGTAGAGACGGCTGGGCACAGTTTTTGTTGAATTCGAGCAGGTGTTGTTTCGCGATAATTCGCTTGTTTGAAGCAATTTCACTCAAATGTTCGACATTCTCTGAATTTCGTAATACTTGTCTCAAAGCGTCTCTGAGGATCAGTAGAGACGGCAAGCCACAGTTTTTGTTGGATTCGAGCAGGTGTGGTTTCGCGATAATACGCTTGTTTGAAGCAATTCCACTCTAATTTTTGACATTCTCTGATAATTGTAACACTTGTCTTAAAGCGTCTCTGACGCTCAGTAGAGACGTGAGGACACAGTTTTTATTGGATTCGAGCAGGTGTTGTTTCGCGATAATTCGCTTGTTTAAAGCAATTTCACTCTAATTTTTAACATTCTCTGAATTGTGTAACACTTGTCTCAAAGCGTCTCTGAGGCTTAGTAGAGACAGCTGGTCACAGTTTTTGTTGGATTCGAGCAGGTGTTGTTTCGCGATAATTCGCTTGTTTAAAGCAATTTCACTCTAATTTTTAACATTTTCTGATTTTTGTTACAATTGTCTCAAAGCGTCTCTCAGGCTCAGTAGAGACGGCAGGGCAGAGTTTTTGTTGGATTCGAGCAGGTGTTGTTTCGCGATAATTCCCTTGTTTAAAGCAATTTCACTCTAATTTTTAACATCCTCTGAATTGTGTAACACTTGTCTCAAAGCGCCTCTGAGGCTTAGTAGAGACGGCTGAGCAGAGTTTTTGTTGGATTCGACCAGGTGTTGTTTCGCGATAATTCGCTTGTTTGAAGCAACTTAACTCCAATTTTCGATATTCTCAGATCTTTGTAAAACTTGTCGCAAAGCGTCTCTGAGGCTCAGTAGAGACGGCAGGGCCGAGTTTTTGTTGGATTCGAGCAGGTGTTGTTTCGCGATAATTCGCTTGTTTAAAGCAATTTCACTCTAATTTTAAACATTCTCTGAATTGTGTAACACTTGTCTCAAAGCGTGTCTGAGGCTTAGTAGAGACAGCTGGTCACAGTTTTTGTTGGATTCGAGCAGGTGTTGTTTCGCGATAATTCGCTTGTTTAAAGCAATTTCACTCTAATTTTTAACATTTTCTGATTTTTATAACAATTGTCTCAAAGCGTCTCTCAGGCTCAGTAGAGACGGCAGGGCAGAGTTTTTGTTGGATTCGAGCAGGTGTTGTTTCGCGATAATTCGCTTGTTTGAAGCAATTTCACTCTAATTTTCGACATTCTCTGAATTTCGTAACAATTGTCTCAAAGCATCTCTGAGGCTCAGTAGAGACGGCAAGCCACAGTTTTTGTTGGATTCGAGCAGGTGTTGTTTCGCGATAATTCGCTTGTTTGAAGCAATTCCACTCTAATTTTTGACACTCTCTGATAATTGTAACACTTGTCTGAAAGCGTCTCTGACGCTCAGTAGAGACGTGAGGACACAGTTTTTATTGGATTCGAGCGGGTGTTGTTTCGCGATAATTCGCTTGTTTGAAGCAATTCCACTCTAATTTTTAACATTCTCTGAATTGTGTAACACTTGTCTCAAAGCGTCTCTGAGGCTCAGTAGAGACGGCAGGCCACAGTTATTGTTGGATTCGAGCAGGTGTTGTTTCGCGAAAATTCGCTTGTTTGAAGTAATTCCACTCTGATTTTTAACATTCTCTGAATTGTGTAACACTTGCCTCGAAGCGTCTCTGAGGCTCAGTAGAGACGACAGGGCAGAGTTTTTTTGGATCTGAGCAGGTGTTGTTTCGCGATAATTCGCTTGTTTAGAGCAATTTCACTCGAATTATAAACATTCTCTGATTTTTGTAACACTTGTCTCAAAGCGTCTCTGACGCTCAGTAGAGACGGCAGGGCACAGTTTTTGTTGGATTCGAGCAGGTGTTGTTTTGCGATAATTCGCTTGTTTGAAGCAACTTGACTCCAATTTTCGATATTCTCAGATCTTTGTAAAATTTGTCGCAAAGCGTCTCTGAGGCTCAGTAGAGACGGCAGGGCAGAATTTTTGTTGGATTCGAGCAGGTGTTGTTTCGCGATAATTCGCTTGTTTAAAGCAATTTCACTCTAATTTTTAACATTCTCTGAATTGTGTAACACTTGTGTCAAAGCGTCTCTGAGGCTTAGTAGAGACAGCTGGCCACAGTTTTTGTTGCATTCGACCAGGTGTTGTTTCGCGATAATTCGCTTGTTTAGAGCAATTTCACTCCAATTTTTAACATTCTCTGATTTTAGTAACACTTGTCTCAAAGCGTCTCTGAGGCTCATTAGAGACGGCAGGGCACAGTTTTTGTTGGATTCGAGCAGGTGTTGTTTAGCGATAATTCGCTTGTTTAAAGCAATTTCACTCTAATTTTTAACATTCTCTGAATTGTGTAACGCTTGTCTCAAAGCGTCTCTGAGGCTTAGTAGAGACGGTTGGGCACAGTTTTTGTTGAATTCGAGCAGGTGTTGTTTCGCGATAATTCGCTTGTTTAGAGCAATTTCACTCCAATTTTTAACATTCTCTGATTTTTGTAACACTTGTCTCAAAGCGTCCCTGACGCTCAGTAAAGACGGTAGGGCAGAGTTTTTGTTGGATTCGAGCAGGTGTTGTTTCGCGATAATTCGCTTGTTTAAAGCAATTTCACTCTTATTTTTAACATTCTCTGAATTGTGTAACACTTATCTTAAAGCACCTCTGAGGCTTAGTACAGACGGCTGGGCATAGTTTTTGTTGGATTCGAGCAGGTGGTGTTTCGCGATAATTCGCTTGTTTGAAGCAACTTGACTCCAATTTTCGATATTCTCAGATCTTCGTAACACTTGCCTCAATGCGTCTCTGAGGCTCAGTAGAGACGGCAGGGCACAGTTTTTTTTTGGATTTGAGCAGGTGTTGTTTCGCGATAATTCGCTTGTTTGAAGCAATTTCACTCAAATTTTCGACATTCTCTGAATTGTGTAACACCTGTCTCAAAGCGTCTCTGACGCTCAGTACAGACGTGAGGGCACAGTTTTGATTTGATTTGAGCAGGTGTTGTTTCGCGATAATTCGCTTGTTCGAAGCCACTGGACTCAAATTTTCGATATTCTCAGAGCTTTGTAAAACTTCTCGCAAAGCGTCTCTGAGGCTCAGTAGAGACGGCAGGGCACAGTTTTTGTTGGATTCGAGCAGGTGTTGTTTCGCGATAATTCGCTTGTTTGAAGCAATTTCACTCAAATTTTCGACATTCTCTGATTTTTGTAACACTTGTCTCAAAGCACCTCTGAGGCTTAGTAGAGACGGCTGAGCAGAGTTTTTGTTGGATTCGACCAGGTGTTGTTTCGCGATAATTCGCTTGTTTAGAGCAATTTCACTCTAATTTTTAACATTCTCTGATTTTAGTAACACTTGTCTCAAAGCGTCTCTGAGGCTCATTAGAGACGGCAGGGCACAGTTTTTGTTGGATTCGAGCAGGTGTTGTTTCGGATAATTCGCTTGTTTAAAGCAATTTCTCTCTAATTTTTAACATTCTCTGAATTGTGTAACGCTTGTCTCAAAGCGTCTCTGAGGCTTAGTAGTGACGGTTGGGCACAGTTTTTGTTGAATTCGCGCAGGTGTTGTTTCGCGATAATTCGCTTGTTTAGAGCAATTTCCCTCTAATTTTCGAAATTCTCTGATTTTTGTAACACTTGTCTCAAAGCGTCTCTGACGCTCAGTAGAGACGGCAGGGAACAGTTGTTGTTGGATTCGAGCAGGTGTTGTTTCGCGATAATTCGCTTGTTTGAAGCAACTTGACTCCAATTTTCGATATTCTCAGATCTTCGTAACACTTGCCTCAATGCGTCTATGAGGCTTAGTAGAGACGGCTGGGCACAGCTTTTGTTGGATTCGAGCAGGTGTTGTTTCGCGATAATTCGCTTGTTTGAAGCAATTTCACTCAAATGTTCGACATTCTCTGAATTTCGTTACACTTGTCTCAAAGCGTCTCTGAGGATCAGTAGAGACGGCTGGCCACAGTTTTTTTTGGATTCGAGCGGGTGTTGTTTCGCGATAATTCGCTTGTTTGAAGCAATTTCACTCAAATTTTCGACATTCTCTGAATTTCGTAACACTTGTCTCAAAGCGTCTCTGAGGCTCAGTAGAGACGGCAAGCCACAGTTTTTGTTGGATTCGAGCAGGTGTTGTTTCGCGATAATTCGCTTGTTTGAAGCAATTCCACTCTAATTTTTAACATTCTCTGAATTCTGTAACACTTGTCTCAAAGCGTCTTTGAGGCTTAGTAGAGACGGCTGGCCACAGTTTTTGTTGGATTCGAGCAGGTGTTGTTTCGCGATAATTCGCTTATTTGAAGCAATTTCACTCAAATTTTCGACATTCTCTGAATTTCGTAGCACTTGTCTCAAAGCGTCTCTGAGGCTCAGTAGAGACGGCAGGCCACAGTTATTGTTGGATTCGAGCAGGTGTTGTTTCGCGATAATTCGCTTGTTTGAAGCAATTCCACTCTAATTTTTGACATTCTCTGATATTTGTAACACTTGTCTCAAAGCGTCTCTGACGCTCAGTAGAGACGTGAGGGCACAGTTTTTGTTGGATTCGAGCAGGTGTTATTTCGCGATAATTCGTTTGTTTGAAGCAATTACCCTCTAATTTTTGACATTCTCTGATAATTGTAACACTTGTCTCAAAGCGTCCCTGACGCTGAGTAGAGACGTGAGGCCACAGTTTTTATTGGATTCGAGCAGGTGTTGTTTCGCGATAATTCGCTTGTTTGAAGCAATTCCGCTCTAATTTTTGACATTCTCTGATATTTGTAACACTTGTCTCAAAGCATCTCTGAGGCTTAGTAGAGACGGCTGGGCACAGTTTTTGTTGGATTCTAGCAGGTGTTGTTTCGCGATAATTCGCTTGTTTGAAGCAATTTCACTCAAATTTTCGACATTCTCTGAATTTCGTAACACTTGTCTCAAAGCGTCTCTGAGGCTCAGTAGAGACGGCAAGCCACAGTTTTTGTTGGATTCGAGCAGGTGTTGTTTCGCGATAATTCGCTTGTTTGAAGCAATTCCACTCTAATTTTTGACATTCTCTGATAATTGTTACACTTGTCTGAAAGCGTCTCTGACGCTCAGTAGAGACGTGAGGACACAGTTTTTATTGGATTCGAGCAGGTGTTGTTTCGCGATAATTCGCTTGTTTGAAGCAATTCCACTCTAATTTTTAACAGTCTCTGAATTGTGTAACACTTGTGTCAGAGGCTTAGTAGAGACGGCTGGGCACAGTTTTTGTTGGATTCGAGCAGGTGTTGTTTCGCGATAATTCGCTTGTTTGAAGCAATTTCACTCAAATTTTCGAATTTCTCTGAATTTCGTAACGCTTGTCTCAAGGCGTCTCTGAGGCTCAGTAGAGACGGCAGGCCACAGTTTTTGTTGGATTCGAGCAGGTGTTGTTTCGCGATAATTCGCTTGTTTAGAGCAATTTCACTCTAATTTTTAACATTTTGTGATTTTTTTAACAATTGTCTCAAAGCGTCTCTGAGGTTCAGTAGAGACGAAAGGGCAGAGTTTTTGTTGGATTCGAGCAAGTGTTGTTTCGCGATAATTCGCTTGTTTAGAGCAATTTCACCCTAATTTATAACATTCTCTGATTTTTGTAACACTTGTCTCAAAGCGTCTCTGACGCTCAGTAGAGACGTGAGGGCACAGTTTTTATTTGATTTGAGCAGGTGTTGTTTCGCGATAATTCGCTTGTTCGAAGCCACTGGACTCAAATTTTCGATATTCTCAGATCTTTGTAAAACTTGTCGCAAAGCGTCTCTGAGGCTCAGTAGAGACGGCAGGGCACAGTTTTTGTTGGAATCGAGCAGGTGTTGTTTCGCGATAATTCGCTTGTTAGAAGCAATTTCACTCAAATTTTCGACATTCTCTGATTTTTGTAACACTTGTCTCAAAGCGTCTCTGACGCTCAGTAGAGACGGCAGGGCACAGTTTTTGTTGGATCCGAGCAGGTGTTGTTTCGCGATAATTCGCTTGTTTGAAGCAACTTCACTCCAATTTTCGATATTCTCAGATCTTAGTAATACTTGCCTCAATGCGTCTCTGAGGCTTAGTAGAGACGGCTGGGCACAGTTTTTGTTGGATTTGAGCAGGTGTTGTTTCGCGATAATTCGCTTGTTTGAAGCAATTTCGCTCAAATGTTCGACATTCTCTGAATTTCGTAACACTTGTCTCAAAGCGTCTCTGAGGATCAGTAGAGACGGCAGGCCACAGTTTTTGTTGGATTCGAGCAGGTGTTGCTTCGCGATAATACGCTTGTTTGAAGCAATTCCACTCTAATATTTGACATTCTCTGATATTTGTAACACTTGTCTCAAAGCGTCTCTGAGGCTTAGTAGAGACGGCTGGGCACAGTTTTTCTTGGATTCGAGCAGGTGTTGTTTCGCGATAATTCGCTAGTTCGAAGCAATTCCACTCTAATTTTTAACATTCTCTGATAATTGTAACACTTATCTGAAAGCGTCTCTGACGCTCAGTAGAGACGTGAGGACACAGTTTTTATTGGATTCGAGCAGGTGTTGTTTCGCGATAATTCGCTTGTTTAAAGCAATTTCACTCTAATTTTTAACATTCTCTGATAATTGTAACACTTGTCTCAAAGCGTCTCTGACGCTGAGTAGAGACGTGAGGCCACAGTTTTTATTGGATTCGAGCAGGTGTTGTTTCGCGATAATTCGCTTGTTTGAAGCCATTCCACTCTAATTTTTGACATTCTCTGATATTTGTAACACTTGTCTCAAAGCGTCTCTGAGGCTTAGTAGAGACGGCTGGGCACAGTTTTTGTTGGATTCTAGCAGGTGTTGTTTCGCGATAATTCGCTTGTTTGAAGCAATTTCACTCAAATTTTCGACAATCTCTGAATTTCGTAACACTTGTCTCAAAGCGTCTCTGAGGCTCAGTAGAGACGGCAAGCCACAGTTTTTGTTGGATTCGAGCAGGTGTTGTTTCGCGATAATTCGCTATTTTGAAGCAATTCCACTCTAATTTTTGACATTCTCTGTTAATTGTAACACTTGTCTGAAAGCGTCTCTGACGCTCAGTAGAGACGTGAGGACACAGTTTTTATTGGATTCGAGCAGGTATTGTTTCGCGATAATTCGCTTGTTTAAAGCAATTTCACTCAAATTTTTAACATTCTCTTAATTGTGTAACACTGGTCTCAAAGCGTCTCTGAGGCTTAGTAGAGACAGCTGGTCACAGTTTTTGTTGGATTCGAGCAGGTGTTGTTTCGCGATAATTCGCTTGTTTAAAGCAATTTCACTCTAATTTTTAACATTTTCTGATTTTTGTTACAATTGTCTCAAAGCGTCTCTCAGGCTCAGTAGAGACGGCAGGGCAGAGTTTTCGTTGGATTCGAGCAGGTGTTGTTTCGCGATAATTCGCTTGTTTAAAGCAATTTCACTCTAATTTTTAACATTCTCTGAATTGTGTAACGCTTGTCTCAAAGCGTCTCTGAGGCTTAGTAGTGACGGTTGGGCACAGTTTTTGTTGAATTCCAGCAGGTGTTGTTTCGCGATAATTCGCTTGTTTAGAGCAATTTCCCTCTAATTTTCGAAATTCTCTGATTTTTGTAACACTTGTCTCAAAGCGTCTCTGACGCTCAGTAGAGACGGCAGGGAACAGTTGTTGTTGGATTCGAGCAGGTGTTGTTTCGCGATAATTCGCTTGTTTGAAGACTCTTGACTCCAATTTTCGATATTCTCAGATATTCGTAACACTTGCCTCAATGCGTCTCTGAGGCTTAATAGAGACGGCTGGGCACAGTTTTTGTTGGATTCGAGCAGGTGTTGTTTCGCGATAATTCGCTTGTTTGAAGCAATTTCACTCAAATTTTCGACATTCTCTGAATTTCGTAACACTTGTCTCAAAGCGTCTCTGAGGCTCAGTAGAGACTGCAAGCCACAGTTTTTGTTGGATTCGAGCAGGTGTTGTTTCGCGATAATTCGCTTGTTTGAAGCAATTCCACTCTAATTTTTGACATTCTCTGATAATTGTAACACTTGTCTGAAAGCGTCTCTGACGCTCAGTAGAGACGTGAGGACACAGTTTTTATTGGATTCGAGCAGGTGTTGTTTTGCGATAATTCGCTTGTTTGAAGCAACTTCACTCCAATTTTCGATATTCTCAGATCTTAGTAACATTTGCCTCAATGCGTCTCTGAGGCTTAGTAGAGACGGCTGGGCACAGTTTTTGTTGGATTCGAGCAGGTGTTGTTTCGCGATAATTCGCTTGTTTGAAGCAATTCCACTCTAATTTTTAACATTCTCTGAATTCTGTAACACTTGTCTCAAAGCGTCTTTGAGGCTTAGTAGAGACGGCTGGCCACAGTTTTTGTTGGATTCGAGTAGGTGTTGTTTCGCGATAATACGCTTGTTTGAAGCAATTTCACTCAAATTTTCGACATTCTCTGATTTTTGTAACACTTGTCTCAAAGCGTCTCTGACGCTCAGTAGAGACGGCAGGGCACAGTTTTTGTTGGATTCGAGCAGGTGTTGTTTCGCGATAATTCGCTTGTTTGAAGCAACTTCACTCCAATTTTCGATATTCTCAGATCTTAGTGACACTTGCCTCAATGCGTCTCTGAGGCTTAGTAGAGGCGGCTGGGCACAGTTTTTGTTGGATTCGAGCAGTTGTTGTTTCGCGATAATTCGCTTGTTTGAAGCAATTTCACTCAAATGTTCCACATTCTCTGAATTTCGTAACACTTGTCTCAAAGCGTCTCTGAGGATCAGTAGAGACGGCAGGCCACAGTTTTTGTTGGATTCGAGCAGGTGTTGTTTCGCGATAATACGCTTGTTTGAAGCAATTCCACTCTAATATTTGACATTCTCTGATATTTGTAACACTTGTCTCAAAGCGTCTCTGAGGCTTAGTACAGACGGCTGGGCACAGTTTTTCTTGGATTCGAGCAGGTGTTGTTTCGCGATAATTCGCTTGTTTGAAGCAATTCCACTCTAATTTTTGACATTCTCTGATAATTGTAACACTGGTCTGAAAGCGTCTCTGACGCTCACTAGAGACGTGAGGACACAGTTTTTATTGGATTCGAGCAGGTGTTGTTTCGCGATAATTCGCTTGTTTAAAGCAATTTCACTCTAATTTTTAACATTTTCTGATTTTTGTTACAATTGTCTCAAAGCGTCTCTCAGGCTCAGTAGAGACGGCAGGGCAGAGTTTTTGTTGGATTCGAGCAGGTGTTGTTTCGCGATAATTCGCTTGTTTAAAGCAATTTCACTCTAATTTTTAACATCCTCTGAGTTGTGTAACACTTGTCTCAAAGCGCCTCTGAGGCTTAGTAGAGACGGCTGAGCAGAGTTTTTGTTGGATTCGACCAGGTGTTGTTTCGCGATAATTCGCTTGTTTAGAGCAATTTCACTCTAATTTTTAACATTCTCTGATTTTAGTGACACTTGTCTCAAAGCTTCTCTGAGGCTCATTAGAGACGGCAGGGCACAGCTTTTGTTGGATTCGAGCAGGTGCTGTTTCGCGATAATTCGCTTGTTTAAAGCAATTTAACTCTAATTTTTAACATTCTCTGAATTGTGTAACGCTTGTCTCAAAGCGTCTCTGAGGCTTAGTAGTGACGGTTGGGCACAGTTTTTGTTGAATTCGAGCAGGTGTTGTTTCGCGAGAATTCGCTTGTTTAGAGCAATTTCCCTCTAATTTTCGAAATTCTCTGATTTTTGTAACACTTGTCTCAAAGCGTCTCTGACGCTCAGTAGAGACGGCAGGGAACAGTTGTTGTTGGATTCGAGCAGGTGTTGTTTCGCGATAATTCGCTTGTTTGAAGCAATTTCACTCAAATGTTCGACATTCTCTGAATTTCGTAACACTTGTCTCAAAGCGTCTCTGAGGATCAGTTGAGACGGCAGGCCACAGTTTTTGTTGGATTCGAGCAGGTGTTGTTTCGCGATAATACGCTTGTTTGAAGCAATTCCACTCTAATTTTTGATATTGTCTGATATTTGTAACACTTGTCTCAAAGCGTCTCTGAGGCTTAGTAGAGACGGCTGGGCACAGTTTTTGTTGGATTCGAGCAGGTGTTGTTTCGCGATAATTCACTTGTTTGAAGCAATTTCACTCAAATTTTCGACATTCTCTGAATTTCGTAACACATGTCTCAAAGCGTCTCTGAGGCTCAGTAGAGACTGCAAGCCACAGTTTTTGTTGGATTCGAGCAGGAGTTGTTTCGCGATAATTCGCTTGTTTGAAGCAATTCCACTCTAATTTTTGACATTCTCTGATAATTGTAACACTTTTCTGAAAGCGTCTCCGACGCTCAGTAGAGACGTGAGGACACAGTTTTTATTGGATTCGAGCAGGTGTTGTTTCGCGATAATTCGCTTGTTTGAAGGAATTCCACTCTAATTTTTAACATTCTCTGAATTCTGTAACACTTGTCTCAAAGCGTCTTTGAGGCTTACTAGAGACGGCTGGCCACAGTTTTTGTTGGATTCGAGCAGGTGTTGTTTCGCGATAATTCGCTTGTTTGAAGCAATTTCACTCAAATTTTCGACATTCTCTGATTTTTGTAACACTTGTCTCAAAGCGTCTCTGACGCTCAGTAGAGACGGCAGGGCACAGTTTTTGTTGGATTCGAGCACGTGTTGTTTCGCGATAATTCGCTTGTTTGAAGCAACTTCACTCAAATGTTCCACATTCTCTGAATTTCGTAACACTTGTCTCAAAGCGTCTCTGAGGCTTAGTAGAGACGGCTGGGCACAGTTTTTCTTGGATTCGAGCAGGTGTTGTTTCGCGATAATTCGCTTGTTTGAAGCAATTCCACTCTAATTTTTGACATTCTCTGATAATTGTAACACTTGTCTGAAAGCGTCTCTGACGCTCAGTGGAGACGTGAGGACACAGTTTTTATTGGATTCTAGCAGGTGTTGTTTCGCGATAATTCGCTTGTTTAAAGCAATTTCACTCTAATTTTTAACATTTTGTGATTTTTGTTACAATTGTCTCAAAGCGTCTCTCAGGCTCATTAGAGACGGCAGGGCAGAGTTTTTGTTGGATTCGAGCAGGTGTTGTTTTGCGATAATTCGCTTGTTTGAAGCAATTCCACACTAATTTTTGACATTCTCTGAATTGTGTAACACTTGTCTCAAAGCGTCTCTGAGGCTTAGTAGAGACAGCTGGTCACAGTTTTTCTTGGATTCGAGCAGGTGTTGTTTCGCGATAATTCGCTTGTTTAAAGCAATTTCACTCTAATTTTTAACATTTTGTGATTTTTTCTTACAATTGTCTCAAAGCGTCTCTCAGGCTCAGTAGAGACTGCAGGGCAGAGTTTTTGTTGGATTCGAGCAGGTGTTGTTTCGCGATAATTCGCTTGTTTAAAGCAATTTCACTCTAATTTTTAACATCCTCTGAATTGTGTAACACTTGTCTCAAAGCGCCTCTGAGGCTTAGTAGAGACGGCTGAGCAGAGTTTTTGTTGGATTCGACCAGGTGTTGTTTCGCGATAATTCGCTTGTTTAGAGCAATTTCACTCTAATTTTTAACATTCTCTGATTATAGTAACACTTGTCTCAAAGCGTCTCTGAGGCTCATTAGAGACGGCAGGGCACAGGTTTTGTTGGATTCGAGCAGGTGCTGTTTCGCGATAATTCGCTTGTTTAAAGCAATTTCACTCTAATTTTTAACATTCTCTGAATTGTGTAACCCTTGTCTCAAAGGGTCTCTGAGGCTTAGTAGTGACGGTTGGGCACAGTTTTTGTTGAATTCGAGCAGGTGTTGTTTCGCGATAATTCGCTTGTTTAGAGCAATATCCCTCTAATTTTCGAAATTCTCTGATTTTTGTAACACTTGTCTCAAAGCGTCTCTGACGCTCAGTAGAGACGGCAGGGAACTGTTGTTGTTGGATTCGAGCAGGTGTTGTTTCGCGATAATTCGCTTGTTTGAAGACTCTTGACTCCAATTTTCGATATTCTCAGATCTTCGTAACACTTGTCTCAAAGCGTCTCGGAGGATCAGTAGAGACGGCAGGCCACAGTTTTTGTTGGATTCGAGCAGGTGTTGTTTCGCGATAATACGCTTGTTTGAAGCAATTCCACTCTAATTTTTGACATTGTCTGATATTTGTAACACTTGTCTCAAAGCGTCTCTGAGGCTTAGTAGAGACGGCTGGGCACAGTTTTTGTTGGATTCGGGCAGGTGTTGTCTCGCGATAATTCGCTTGTTTGAAGCAATTTCACTCAAATGTTCGACATTCTCTGAATTTCGTAACACTTGTCTCAAAGCGTCTCTGAGGCTCAGTAGAGACTGCAAGCCACAGTTTTTGTTGGATTCGAGCAGGTGTTGTTTCGCGATAATTCGCTTGTTTGAAGCAATTTCACTCTAATGTTTGACATTCTCTGATAATTGTAACACTGGTCTGAAAGCGTCTCTGACGCTCAGTAGAGACGTGAGGACACAGTTTTTATTGGATTCGAGCAGGTGTTGTTTCGCGATAATTTGCTTGTTTGAAGCAATTCCACTCTAATTTTTAACATTCTCTGAATTCTGTAACACTTGTCTCAAAGCGTCTTTGAGGCTTAGTAGAGACGGCTGGCCACAGTTTTTGTTGGATTCGAGCAGGTGTTGTTTCGCGATAATTCGCTTGTTTGAAGCAATTTCACTCAAATTTTCGACATTCTCTGAATTTCGTAACACTTGTCTCAAAGCGTCTGTGAGGCTCAGTAGAGACGGCAGGCCACAGTTATTGTTGGATTCGAGCAGGTGCTGTTTCGCGATAATTCGCTTGTTTAAAGCAATTTCACTCTAATTTTTAACATTCTCTGAATTGTGTAACCCTTGTCTCAAAGGGTCTCTGAGGCTTAGTAGTGACGGTTGGGCACAGTTTTTGTTGAATTCGAGCAGGTGTTGTTTCGCGATAATTCGCTTGTTTAGAGCAATTTCCCTCTAATTTTCGAAATTCTCTGATTTTTGTAACACTTGTCTCAAAGCGTCTCTGACGCTCAGTAGAGACGGCAGGGAACAGTTGTTGTTGGATTCGAGCAGGTGTTGTTTCGCGATAATTCGCTTGTTTGAAGACTCTTGACTCCAATTTTCGATATTCTCAGATCTTCGTAACACTTGTCTCAGAGCGTCTCGGAGGATCAGTAGAGACGGCAGGCCACAGTTTTTGTTGGATTCGAGCAGGTGTTGTTTCGCGATAATACGCTTGTTTGAAGCAATTCCACTCTAATTTTTGACATTGTCTGATATTTGTAACACTTGTCTCAAAGCGTCTCTGAGGCTTAGTAGAGACGGCTGGGCACAGTTTTTGTTGGATTCGAGCAGGTGTTGTCTCGCGATAATTCGCTTGTTTGAAGTAATTTCACTCAAATGTTCGACATTCTCTGAATTTCGTAACACTTGTCTCAAAGCGTCTCTGAGGCTCAGTAGAGACTGCAAGCCACAGTTTTTGTTGGATTCGAGCAGGTGTTGTTTCGCGATAATTCGCTTGTTTGAAGCAATTCCACTCTAATTTTTGACATTCTCTGATAATTGTAACACTGGTCTGAAAGCGTCTCTGACGCTCAGTAGAGACGTGAGGACACAGTTTTTATTGGATTCGAGCAGGTGTTGTTTCGCGATAATTTGCTTGTTTGAAGCAATTCCACTCTAATTTTTAACATTCTCTGAATTCTGTAACACTTGTCTCAAAGCGTCTTTGAGGCTTAGTAGAGACGGCTGGCCACAGTTTTTGTTGGATTCGAGCAGGTGTTGTTTCGCGATAATTCGCTTGTTTGAAGCAATTTCACTCAAATTTTCGACATTCTCTGAATTTCGTAACACTTGTCTCAAAGCGTCTGTGAGGCTCAGTAGAGACGGCAGGCCACAGTTATTGTTGGACTCGAGCAGGTGTTGTTTCGCGATAATTCGCTTGTTTGAAGCAACTCCACTCTAATTTTTGACATTCTCTGATATTTGTAACACTTGTTTCAAAGCGTCTCTGACGCTCAGTAGAGACGTGAGGGCACAGCTTTTGTTGGATTCGAGCAGGTGTTATTTCGCGATAATTCGTTTGTTGGAAGCAATTACCCTCTAATTTTTGACATTCTCTGATAATTGTAAGACTTGTCTCAAAGCGTCTCTGACGCTGAGTAGAGACGTGAGGCCACAGTTTTTATTCGATTCGAGCAGGTGTTGTTTCGCGATAATTCGCTTGTTTGAAGCAATTCCACTCTAATTTTTGACATTCACTGATATTTGTAACACTTGTCTCAAAGCGTCTCTGAGGCTTAGTAGAGACGGCTGGGCACAGTTTTTGTTGGATTCTAGCAGGTGTTGTTTCGCGATAATTCGCTTGTTTGAAGCAATTTCACTCAAATTTTCGAGATTCTCTGAATTTCGTAACACTTGTCTCAAAGCGTCTCTGAGGCTCAGTAGAGACGGCAAGCCACAGTTTTTGTTGGATTCGAGCAGGTGTTGTTTCGCGATAATTCGCTTGTTTGAAGCAATTCCACTCTAATTTTTAACAGTCTCTGAATTGTGTAACACTTGTCTCAGAGGCTTAGTAGAGACGGCTGGGCACAGTTTTTGTTGGATTCGAGCAGGTGTTGTTTCGCGATAATTCGCTTGTTTGAAGCAATTCCACTCTAATTTTTGACATTCTCTGATATTTGTAACACATGTCTCAAAGCGTCTCTGAGGCTTAGTAGAGACGGCAGACCAGAGTTTTTGTTGGATTCGAGGAGGTGTATTTCGCGATAATTCGCTTGTTTAGAGCAATTTCACTCTAATTTATAACATTCTGTGATTTTTGTAACGCTTGTCTCAAAGCGTCTCTGACGCTCAGTAGAGACGTGAGGGCACAGTTTTTATTTGATTTGGGCAGGTGTTGTTTCGCTATAATTCGCTTGTTCGAAGCCACTGGACTCAAATTTTCGATATTCTCAGATCTTTATAAAACTTGTCGCAAAGCGTCTCTGAGGCTCAGTAGAGACGGCAGGACACAGTTTTTGTTGGATTCGAGGAGGTGTTGTTTCGCGATAATTCGCTTGTTTGAAGCAATTTCACTCAAATTTTCGACATTCTCTGATTTTTGTAACACTTGTCTCAAAGCGTCTCTGACGCTCAGTAGAGACGGCAGGGCACAGTTTTTGTTGGATTCGAGCAGGTGTTGTTTCGCGATAATTCGCTTGTTTGAAGCAACTTGACTCCAATTTTGGATATTCTCAGATTTTAGTAACACTTGCCTCAATGCGTCTCTGAGGCTTAGTAGAGACGGCTGGGCACAGTTTTTGTTGGATTCGAGCAGGTGTTGTTTCGCGATAATTCGCTTGTTTGAAGCAATTTCACTCAAATGTTCGACATTCTGTGAATTTCGTAACACTTGTCTCAAAGCGTCTCTGAGGATCAGTAGAGACGGCACGCCACAGTTTTTGTTGGATTCGAGCAGGTGTTGTTTCGCGATAATACGCTTGTTTGAAGCAATTCCACTCTAATTTTTGACATTCTCTGATATTTGTTACACTTGTCTGAAAGCTTCTCTGACGCTCAGTAGAGACGTGAGGACAGTTTTTATTGGATTCGAGCAGGTGTTGTTTCGCGATAATTCGCTTGTTTGAAGCAACTTAACTCCAATTTTCGATATTCTCAGATCTTTGTAAAACTTGTCGCAAAGCGTCTCTGAGGCTCAGTAGAGACGGCAGGGCCGAGTTTTTGTTGGATTCGAGCAGGTGTTGTTTCGCGATAATTCGCTTGTTTAAAGCAATTTCACTCTAATTTTGAACATTCTTTGAATTGTGTAACTCTTGTCTCAAAGCGTCTCTCAGGCTCAGTAGAGACGGCAGGGCAGAGTTTTTGTTTGAGTCGAGCAGGTGTTGTTTCGCGATAATTCGCTTGTTTAAAGCAATTACACTCTAATTTTTAACATCCTCTGAATTGTGTAACACTTGTCCCAAAACGCCTCTGAGGCTTAGTAGAGACGGCTGAGCAGAGTTTTTGTTGGATTCGACCAGGTGATGTTTCGCGATAATTCGCTTGTTTAGAGCAATTTCACTCTAATTTCTAACATTCTCTGATTTTAGTAACACTTGTCTCAAAGCGTCTCTGACGCTCAGTAGAGACGTGAGGACACAGTTTTTATTGGATTCGAGCAAGTGTTGTTTCGCGATAATTCGCTTGTTTAAAGCAATTTCACTCTAATTTTTAACATTTTCTGAATTGTGTAACGCTTGTCTCAAAGCGTCTCTGAGGCTTAGTAGAGACGGTTGGGCACAGTTTTTGTTGAATTCGAGCAGGTGTTGTTTCGCGATAATTTGCTTGTTTAGAGCAATTTCCCTCTAATTTTCGAAATTCTCTGATGTTTGTAACACTTGTCTCAAAGCGTCTCTGAGGCTTAGTAGAGACGGCAGACCAGAGTTTTTGTTGGATTCGAGCAGGTGTTGTTTCGCGATAATTCGCTTGTTTCAAGAAATTTCACTCAAATGTTCGACATTCTCTGAATTTCGTAACACTTGTCTCAAAGCGTCTCTGAGGATCAGTAGAGACAGCAGGCCACAGTTTTTGTTGGATTCGAGCAGGTGTTGTTTCGCGATAATACGCTTGTTTGAAGCAATACCACTCTAATTTTTGACATTCTCTGATATTTGTAACATTTGTCTCAAAGCGTCTCTGAGGCTTAGCAGAGACGGCTGGGCACAGTTTTTGTTGGATTCGAGCAGGTGTTGTTTCGCGATAATTCGCTTGTTTGAAGCAATTTCACTCAAATTTTCGACATTCTCTGAATTTCGTAACATTTGTCTCAAAGCGTCTCTGAGGCTCAGTAGAGACGGCAAGCCACAGTTTTTGTTGGATTCGAGCAGGTGTTGTTTCGCGATAATTCGCTTGTTTGAAGCAATTCCACTCTAATTTTTGACATTCGCTGATAATTGTAACACTTGTTTCAAAGCGTCTCTGACGCTCAGTAGAGACGTGAGGGCACAGTTTTTGTTGGATTCGAGCAGGTGCTATTTCGCGATAATTCGTTTGTTGGAAGCAATTACCCTCTAATTTTTGACATTCTCTGATAATTGTAAGACTTGTCTCAGAGCGTCTCTGACGCTGAGTAGAGACGTGAGGCCACAGTTTTTATTCGATTCGAGCAGGTGTTGTTTCGCGATAATTCGCTTGTTTGAAGCAATTCCACTCTAATTTTTGACATTCACTGATATTTGTAACACTTGTCTCAAAGCGTCTCTGAGGCTTAGTAGAGACGGCTGGGCACAGTTTTTGTTGGATTCTAGCAGGTGTTGTTTCGCGATAATTCGCTTGTTTGAAGCAATTTCACTCAGATTTTCGAGATTCTCTGAATTTCGTAACACTTGTCTCAAAGCGTCTCTGAGGCTCAGTAGAGACGGCAAGCCACAGTTTTTGTTGGATTCGAGCAGGTGTTGTTTCGCGATAATTCGCTTGTTTGAATCAATTCCACTCTAATTTTTGACATTCTCTGATAATTGTAACACTTGTCTGAAAGCGTCTCTGACGCTCAGTAGAGACGTGAGGACACAGTTTTTATTGGATTTGAGCAGGTGTTGTTTCGCGATAATTCGCTTGTTTGAAGCAATTCCACTCTAATTTTTAACAGTCTCTGAATTGTGTAACACTTGTCTCAGAGGCTTAGTAGAGACGGCTGGGCACAGTTTTTGTTGGATTCGAGCAGGTGTTGTTTCGCGATAATTCGCTTGTTTGAAGCAATTCCACTCTAATTTTTGACATTCTCTGATATTTGTAACACATGTCTCAAAGCGTCTCTGAGGCTTAGTAGAGACGGCAGACCAGAGTTTTTGTTGGATTCGAGAAGGTGTATTTCGCGATAATTCGCTCGTTTAGAGCAATTTCACTCTAATTTATAACATTCTGTGATTTTTGTAACGCTTGTCTCAAAGCGTCTCTGAGGCTCAGTAGAGACGTGAGGGCACAGTTTTTGATTTGGGCAGGTGTTGTTTCGCGATAATTCGCTTGTTTGAAGCAATTTCACTCAAATTTTCGACATTCTCTGATTTTTGTAACACTTGTCTCAAAGCGTCTCTGACGCTCAGTAGGGACGGCAGGGCACAGTTTTTGTTGGATTCGAGCAGGTGTTGTTTCGCGATAATTCGCTTGTTTGAAGCAACTTGACTCCAATTTTGGATATTCTCAGATTTTAGTAACACTTGCCTCAATGCGTCTCTGAGGCTTAGTAGAGACGGCTGGGCACAGTTTTTGTTGGATTCGAGCAGGTGTTGTTTCGCGATAATTCGCTTGTTTGAAGCAATTTCACTCAAATTTTCGACATTCTCTGATTTTTGTAACACTTGTCTCAAAGCGTCTCTGACGCTCAGTAGAGACGGCAGGGCACAGTTTTTGTAGGATTCGAGCAGGTGTTGTTTCGCGATAATTCGCTTGTTTGAAGCAACTTGACTCCAATTTTGGATATTCTCAGATTTTAGTAACACTTGCCTCAATGCGTCTCTGAGGATCAGTAGAGACGGCAGGCCACAGTTTTTGTTGGATTCGAGCAGGTGTTGTTTCGCGATAATACGCTTGTTTGAAGCAATTCCACTCTAATTTTTGACATTCTCTGATATTTGTAACACTTGTCTGAAAGCTTCTCTGACGCTCAGTAGAGACGTGAGGACACAGCTTTTATTGGATTCGAGCAGGTGTTGTTTCGCGATAATTCGCTTGTTTGAAGCAACTTAACTCCAATTTTCGATATTCTCAGATCTTTGTAACACTTGTCTCAAAGCGTCTCTGAGGCTTAGTAGAGACGGTTGGGCACAGTTTTTGTTGAATTCGAGCAGGTGTTGTTTCGCGATAATTTGCTTGTTTAGAGCAATTTCCCTCTAATTTTCGAAATTCTCTGATTTTTGTAACACTTGTCTCAAAGCGTCTCTGAGGCTTAGTAGAGACGGCAGACCAGAGTTTTTGTTGGATTCGAGCAGGTGTTGTTTCGCGATAATTCGCTTGTTTCAAGAAATTTCACTCAAATGTTCGACATTCTCTGAATTTCGTAACACTTGTCTCAAAGCGTCTCTGAGGATCAGTAGAGACAGCAGGCCACAGTTTTTGTTGGATTCGAGCAGGTGTTGTTTCGCGATAATACGCTTGTTTGAAGCAATTCCACTCTAATTTTTGACATTCTCTGATATTTGTAACACTTGTCTCAAAGCGTCTCTGAGGCTTAGCAGAGACGGCTGGGCACAGTTTTTGTTGGACTCCAGCAGGTGTTGTTTCGCGATAATTCGCTTGTTTGAAGCAATTTCACTCAAATTTTCGACATTCTCTGAATTTCGTAACATTTGTCTCAAAGCGTCTCTGAGGCTCAGTAGAGACGGCAAGCCACAGTTTTTGTTGGATTCGAGCAGGTGTTGTTTCGCGATAATTCGCTTGTTTGAAGCAATTCCACTCTGATTTTTAACATTCTCTGAATTGTGTAACACTTGTCTCGAAGCGTCTCTGAGGCTCAGTAGAGACGACAGGGCAGAGTTTTTGTTCGATCTGAGCAGGTGTTGTTTCGCGATAATTCGCTTGTTTAGAGCAATTTCACTCGAATTATAAACATTCTCTGATTTTTGTAACACTTGTCTCAAAGCGTCTCTGACGCTCAGTAGACACGGCAGGGCACAGTTTTTGTTGGATTCGAGCAGGTGCTGTTTCGCGATAATTCGCTTGTTTGAAGCAACTTGACTCCAATTTTCGATATTCTCAGATCTTTGTAAAATTTGTCGCAAAGCGTCTCTGAGGCTCAGTAGAGACGGCAGGGCAGAGTTTTTGTTGGATTCGAGCAGGTGTTGTTTCGCGATAATTCGCTTGTTTAAATCAATTTCACTCTAATTTTTAACATTCTCTGAATTGTGTAACACTTGTCTCAAAGCGTCTCTGAGGATTATTAGAGACAGCTGGTCACAGTTTTTGTTGGATTCGAGCAGGTGTTGTTTCGCGATAATTTGCTTGTTTAAAGCAATTTCACTCTAATTTTTAACATTTTCTGATTTTTGTAACAATTGTCTCAAAGCGTCTCTCAGGCTCAGTAGAGACGGCAGGGCAGCGTTTTTGTTGGATTCGAGCAGGTGATGTTGCGCGATAATTCGCTTGTTTAAAGCAATTTCACTCTAATTTTTAACATCCTCTGAATTGTGTAACACTTGTCTCAAAGCGTCTCTGATGCTTAGTAGAGACGGCTGAGCAGAGTTTTTGTTGCATTCGACCAGGTGTTGTTTCGCGATAATTCGCTTGTTTAGAGCAATTTCACTCTAATTTTTAACATTCTCTGATTTTAGTAACACTTGTCTCAAAGCGTCTCTGAGGCTGATTAGAGACGGCAGGGCACAGTTTTTGTTGGATTTGAGCAGGTGTTGTTTCGCGATAATTCGCTTGTTTGAAGCAATTTCACTCAAATTTTCGACATTCTCTGAATTGTGCAACACCTGTCTCAAAGCGTCTTTGAGGCTTAGTAGAGACGGCTGGCCACAGTTTTTGTTGGATTCGAGCAGGTGTTGTTTCGCGATAATTCGCATGTTTGAAGCAATTTCACTCAAATTTTCGACATTCTCTGAATTTCGTAACACTTGTCTCAAAGCGTCTCTGAGGCTCAGTAGAGACGGCAGGCCACAGTTTTTGTTTGATACGAGCAGGTGTTGTTTCGCGACAATTCGCTTGTTTGAAGCAACTTGACTCCAATTTTCGATGTTCTCAGATCTTTGTAAAACTTGTCGCAAAGCGACTCTGAGGCTCAGTGGAGACGGCAGGGCATAGTTTTTGTTGGATTCGAGCAGGTGTTGTTTCGCGATAATTCGCTTGTTAAAGCAATTTCACTCTAATTTTTAACATTCTCTGATTCTTGTAACACTTGTCTCAAAGCGTCTCTGACGCTCAGTAAAGACGGCAGGGCAGAGTTTTTGTTGGATTTGAGCAGGTGTTGTTTCGCGATAATTCGCTTGTTTAAAGCAACTTCACTCTAATTTTTAACATTCTCTGATTTGTGTAACACTTGTCTCAAAGCGTCTTTGAGCCTTAGTAGAGTCAGCAGGCCACAGTTTTTGTTGGATTCGAGCAGGTGTTGTTTCGCGATAATTCGCTTGTTTGAAGCAATTCCACTCTAATTTTTAACATTTTCTGATTTTTGTAACAATTGTCTCAAAGCGTCTCTGAGGCTCAGTAGAGGCGGCAGGGCAGAGTTTTTGTTGGATTTGAGCAGGTGTTGTTTCGCGATAATTCGCTTGTTTAAAGCAATTTCACTGTAATTTTTAACATTCTCTGATTTGTGTAACACTTGTCTCAAAGCGTCTCTGAGCCTTAGTAGAGTCGGCAGGCCACAGTTTTTGTTGGATTCGAGCAGGTGTTGTTTCGCGATAATTCTATTGTTTGAAGCAATTCCACTCTAATTTTTGACATTATCTGATATTTGTAACACTTGTCTCAAAGCGTCTCTGAGGCTTACTAGAGACGGCTGAGCAGAGTTTTTGGTGGATTCGAGCAGGTGTTGTTTTGCGATAATTCGCATGTTTGAAGCAATTTCACTCAAATTTTCGACATTCTCTGAATTTCGTAACACATGTCTCAAAGCGTCTGTGAGGCTCAGTAGAGACGGCTGGGCACAGTTTTTGTTGAATTCGAGCAGGTGTTGTTTCGCGATAATTCGCTTGTTTGAAGCAACTTGACTCCAATTCTCGATATTCTCAGACCTTTGTAAAACTTCTCGCAAAGCGTCTCTGAGGTTCAGTAGAGACGGCACTGCAGAGTTTTTGTTGGATTCGAGCAGGTGTTGTTTCGCGATAATTCGCTTGTTTAGAGCAATTTCACTCTAATTTTTAACATTCTCTGAATTGTGTAACACTTGTCTCAAAGCGTCTCTGAGGCTTAGTAGAGACGGCTGGGCACAGTTTTTGTCGGATTCGAGCAGGTGCTGTTTCGCGATAATTCGCTTGTTTAGAGCAATTTCACTCTAATTTTTAACATTCTCTGAATTTTGTAACACTTGTCTCAAAGCGTCTCTGACGCTCAGTAAAGACGGCAGGGCAGAGTTTTTGTTGGATTCGAGCAGGTGTTGTTTCGCGATAATTCGCTTGTTTAAAGCAATTTCACTCTGATTTTATACATTCTCTGAATTGTGTAACACTTGTCTTAAAGCACCTCTGAGGCTTAGTACAGACAGCTGGGCACAGTTTTTGTTGGATTCGAGCAGGTGTTGTTTCGCGATAATTCGCTTGTTTGAATCAACCTGACTCCAATTTTCGATATTCTCAGATCTTCGTAACACTTGCCTCAATGCGACTCTGAGGCTCAGTAGGGACGGCAGGGCACAGTTTTTGTTGGATTCGAGCAGGTGTTGTTTCGCGATAATTCGCTTGTTTAAAGCAATTTCACTCTAATTTTTAACATTCTCTGAATAGTGTAACACTTGTCTCAAAGCGTCTCTGAGGCTTAGTAGACGGCTGGGCACAGCTTTTGTTGGATTTGAGCAGGTGTTGTTTCGCGATAATTCGCTTGTTCAAAGCAATTTCACTCAAATTTTCGACATTCTCTGAATTTCGAAACACATGTCTCAAAGCGTCTCTGAGGCTCAGTAGAGACGGCAGGCAACAGTTTTTGTTGGATACGAGCAGGTGTTGTTTCGCGATAATTCGCTTGTTTGAAGCAATTCCACTCTAATTTTCGACATTCTCTGATATTTGTAACACTTGTCTCAAAGCGTCTCTGAGGCTTAGTAGAGACGGCTGGGCACAGTCTTTGTTGGATTCGAGCAGGTGTTGTTTCGCGATAATTCGCTTGTTTGAAGCAATTTCACTCAAATTTTCGACATTGTCTGAATTGTGTAACACCTGTCTCAAAGCGTCTTTGAGGCTTAGTGGAGACGGCTGGCCACAGTTTTTGTTGGATTCGAGCAGGTGTTGTTTCGCGATAATTCGCATGTTTGAAGCAATTTCACTCAAATTTTCGACATTCTCTGAATTTCGTAACACTTGTCTCAAAGCGTCTCTGACGCTCAGTAGAGACGGCAGGCCACAGTTTTTGTTGGATTCGAGCAGGTGTTGTTTCGCGATAATTCGCTTTTTTGAAGCAACTTGACTCTAAATTTTGATATTCTAAGATCTTTGTAAAACTTGTCGCAAAGTCTCTCTGAGGCTCAGTAGAGACGGCAGGGCAGAGTTTTTGTTGTATTTGAGCAGGTGTTGTTTCGCGATAATTCGCTTGTTTAAAGCAATTTCACTCTAATTTTTAACATTCTCTGATTTGTGTAACACTTGTCTCAAAGCGTCTCTGAGCCTTAGTAGAGTCGGCAGGCCACAGTTTTTGTTGGATTCGAGCAGGTGTTGTTTCGCGATAATTCGCTTGTTTGAAGCAATTCCACTCTAATTTTTAACATTTTCTGATTTTTGTAACAATTGTCTCAAAGCGTCTCTGAGGCTCAGTAGAGGCGGCAGGGCAGAGTTTTTGTTGGATTTGAGCAGGTGTTGTTTCGCGATAATTCGCTTGTTTAAAGCAATTTCACTCTAATTTTTAACATTCTCTGATTTGTGTAACACTTGTCTCAAAGCGTCTCTGAGCCTTAGTAGAGTCGGCAGGCCACAGTTTTTGTTGGATTCGAGCAGGTGTTGTTTCGCGATAATTCTATTGTTTGAAGCAATCCCACTCTAATTTTTGACATTATCTGATATTTGTAACACTTGTCTCAAAGCGTCTCTGAGGCTTAGTAGAGACGGCTGAGCAGAGTTTTTGGTGGATTCGAGCAGGTGTTGTTTCGCGATAATTCGCTTGTTTGAAGCAACTTGACTCCAATTTTGGATATTCTCAGATCTTTGTAAAACTTGTCGCAAAGCGTCTCTGAGCCTCAGTAGAGACGGCAGGGCAGAGCTTTTGTTGGATTCGAGCAGGTGTTGTTTCGCGATAATTCGCTTGCTTAAAGCAATTTCACTCTAATTTTTAACATTCTCTGAATTGTGTAACACTTGTCTCAAAGCGTCTCTGAGGCTTAGTAGAGACGGCTGGGCAAAGCTTTGGTTGTATTCGAGCAGGTGTTGTTTCGCGATAATTCGCTTGTTTGAAGCAATTTCACTCAAATTTTCGAATTTCTCTGAATTTCGTAACACTTGTCTCAAGGCGTCTCTGAGGCTAACTAGAGACGGCAGGCCACAGTTTTTGTAGGATTCGAGCAGGTGTTGTTTCGCGATAATTCGCTTGTTTGAAGCAACTTGACTCCAATTTTCGATATTCTCAGATCTTTGTAAAACTTGTCGCAAAGCGTCTCTGAGGCTCAGTAGAGACGGCAGGCCACAGTTTTTGTTGGATTCGAGCAGGTGTTCTTTCGCGATTATTCGCTTGTTTGAAGCAATTCCACTCTAATCTTTAACATTCTCTGAATTGTGTAACACTTGTCTCAAAGCGTCTCTGAGCCTCAGTAGAGCCGACAGGGCAGAGTTTTTGTTGGATTGGAGCAGGTGTTGTTTCGCGATAATTCGCTTGTTTAGAGCAATTTCACTCGAATTATAAACATTCTCTGATTTTTGTAACACTTGTCTCAAAGCGTCTCCGACGCTCAGTAGAGACGGCAGGGCACAGTTTTTGTTGGATTCGAGCAGGTGTTGTTTCGCGATAATTCGCTTGTTTGAAGCAACTTGACTCCAATTCTCGATATTCTCAGATCTTTGTAAAACTTGTCGCAAAGCGTCTCTGAGGTTCAGTAGAGACGGCAGGGCAGAGTTCTTGTTGGATTTGAGCAGGTGTTGTTTAGCGATAATTCGCTTGTTTGAAGCAATTCCACTCTAATTTTTAACATTCTCTGATTTTTGTAACACTTGTCTCAAAGCGTTTCTGACGCTCAGTATAGACGGCAGGGCAGAGTTTTTGTTGGATTCGAGCAGGTGTTGTTTCGCGATAATTCGCTTGTTTAAAGCAATTTCACTCTAATTTTTATCATTCTCGGAATTGTGTAACACTTGTCTCAAAGCGTCTCTGAGGCTAAGTAGAGACGGCTGGGCACAGCTTTGGTTGGATTCGAGCAGGTGTTGTTTCGCGATAATTCGCTTGTTTGAAGCAATTTCAGTCAAATTTCGAATTTTTCTGAATTTCGTCACACTTGTCTCAAGGCGTCTCTGAGGCTCGGTAGAGACGGCAGGCCACAGTTTTTGTTGGATTCGAGCAGGTGTTGTTTCGCGATAATTCGCTAGCTTGAAGCAATTCCACTCCAATTTTTGACATTATCTCATATTTGTAACACTTGTCTCAAAGCGTCTCTGAGGCTTAGTAGAGACGGCTGAGCAGAGTTTTTGTTGGATTTGAGCAGGTGTTGTTTCGCGATAATTCGCTTGCTTGAAGCAATTTCACTCAAATTTTCGACATTCTCTGAATTTCGTAACACATGTCTCAAAGCGTCTCTGAGGCTCAGTAGAGACGGCAGGCAACAGTTTTTGTGGGATTCGAGCAGGTATTGTTTCTCGATAATTCGCTTGTTTGAAGCAATTCCACTCTAATTTTCGCCATTCTCTGATATTTGTACACTTGTCTCAAAGCGTCTCTGAGGCTTAGTAGAGACGGCTGGGCACAGTATTTGTTGGATCCGAGCAGGTGTTGTTTCGCGATAATTCGCTTGTTTGAAGCAATTTCACTCAAATTTTCGACATTGTCTGAATTGTGTAACACCTGTCTCAAAGCGTCTTTGAGGCTTAGTAGAGACGGCTGGCCACAGTTTTTGTTGGATTCGAGCAGGTGTTGTTTCGCGATAATTCGCATGTTTGAAGCAATTTCACTCAAATTTTCGACATTCTCTAAATTTCGTAACACTTGTCTCAAAGCGTCTCTGACGCTCAGTAGAGACGGCAGGGCAGAGTTTTTGTTTGATTTGAGCAGGTGTTGTTTCGCGATAATTCGCTTGTTTAAAGCAATTTCACTCTAATTTTTAACATTCTCTGAATTGTGTAACACTTGTCTCAAAGCATCTCTGAGGCTTAGTAGAGACGGCTAGGCACAGTTTTTGTTGGATTCGAGCAGGTGTTGTTTCAAGATAATTCGCTTGTTTAAAGCAATTTCACTCTAATTTTTAACATTTTCTGATTTTTGTAACAACTGTCTCAAAGCGTCTCTGAGGCTCAGTAGAGGCGGCAAGGCAGAGTTTTTGTTGGATTCGAGCAGGTGTTGTTTCGCGATAATTCGCTTGTTTAAAGCAATTTCACTCTAATTTTTAACATTTTCTGATTTTTGTAACAATTGTCTCAAAGCGTCTCTGAGGCTCAGTAGAGACGGCAGGGCAGAGTTTTTGTTGGATTCGAGCAGGTGTTGTTTCGCGATAATTCGCATGTTTGAAGCAATTTCACTCAAATTTTCGACATTCTCTGAATTTCGTAACACTTGTCTCAAAGCGTCTCTGAGGCTCAGTAGAGACGGCAGGCCACAGTTTTTGTTGGATTTGAGCAGGTGTTGTTTCGCGATAATTCGCTTGTTTGAAGCAACTTGACTCCAATTTTCGATATTCTCAGATCTTTGTAAAACTTGTCGCAAAGCGTCTCTGAGGTTCAGTAGAGACGGCAGGGCAGAGTTTTTGTTGGATTCGAGCAGGTGTTTTTCGCGATAAATCGCTTGTTTAGAGCAATTTCACTCTAATTTTTAACATTCTCTGATTTTTGAAACACTTGTCTCAAAGCGTCTCTGACGGTCAGTAAAGACGGCAGGGCAGAGTTTTTGTTGGATTCGAGCAGGTGTTGTTTCGCGATAATTCGCTTGTTTAAAGCAATTTCACTCTAATTTTTAACATTCTCTGAATTGTGTAACACTTGTCTTAAAGCACCTCTGAGGCTTAGTACAGACAGCTGGGCACAGTTTTTGTTGGATTCGAGCAGGTGTTGTTTCGCGATAATTCGCTTGTTTAGAGCAATTTCACTCTAATTTTTAACATTCTCTGATTTTATGTAACACTTGTCTCAAAGCGTCTCTGACGCTCAGTAGAGACGTGAGGGCACAGTTTTTGTTTAATTCGAGCGGTTGTTATTTCGCGATAATTCGTTTGTTTGAAGCAATTACACTCTAATTTTTGACATTCTCTGATAATCGTAACACTTGTCTCAAAGCGTCTCTGACGCTCAGTAGAGACGTGAGGGCACAGTTTTTTGTTGGATTCGAGCAGGTGTTGTTTCGCGATAATTCGCATGTTTGAAGCGATTTCACTCAAATTTTTGATATTCTCTGAATTTCGTAACACTTGTCTCAAAGCGTCTCTGAGGCTCAGAAGAGACGGCAGGCCACAGTTTTTGTTGGATTCGAGCAGGTGTTGTTTCGCGATAATTCGCTTGTTTGAAGCAACTTGACTCCAATTTTGGATATTCTCAGATCTTTGTAAAACTTGTCGCAAAGCGTCTCTGTGGGTCAGTAGAGACGGCTGGGCACAGTTTTTGTTGAATTCGAGCAGGTGTTGTTTCGCGATAATTCGCTTGTTTAAAGCAATTTCACTCTAATTTTTAACATTTTCTGATTTCTTTAACAATTGTCTCAAAGCGTCTCTGAGGCTCAGTAGAGACGAAAGGGCAGAGTTTTTGTTGGATTCGAGCAGGTGTTGTTTCGCGATAATTCGCTTGTTTAGAGCAATTTCACTCTAATTTTTAACATTCTCTGATTTTTTTAACACTTGTCTCAAAGCGTCTCTGACGCTCAGTAGAGACGTGAGGGCACAGTTTTTGTTGGATTCGAGCAGGTGTTGTTTCGCGATAATTCGCTTGTTTGAAGCAATTTCACTCAAATTTTCGACATTGTCTGAATTGTGTAACACCTGTCTCAAAGCGTCTTTGAGGCTTAGTAGAGACGGCTGGCCACAGTTTTTGTTGGATTCGAGCAGGTGTTGTTTCGCGATAATTCGCATGTTTGAAGCAATTTCACTCAAATTTTCGACATTCTCTAAATTTCGTAACACTTGTCTCAAAGCGTCTCTGACGCTCAGTAGAGACGGCAGGCCACAGTTTTTGTTGGATTCGAGCAGGTGTTGTTTCGCGATAATTCGCTTGTTTGAAGCAACCTACTCCAATTTTCGATATTCTCAGATCTTTGTAAAACTTGTCGCAAAGCGTCTCTGAGGCTCAGTAGAGACGGCAGGGCAGAGTTTTTGTTGGATTTGAGCAGGTGTTGTTTCGCGATAATTCGCTTGTTTAAAGCAATTTCACTCTAATTTTTAACATTCTCTGAATTGTGTAACACTTGTCTCAAAGCGTCTCTGAGGCTTAGTAGAGACGGCTAGGCACAGTTTTTGTTGGATTCGAGCAGGTGTTGTTTCAAGATAATTCGCTTGTTTAAAGCAATTTCACTCTAATTTTTAACATTTTCTGATTTTTGTAACAACTGTCTCAAAGCGTCTCTGAGGCTCAGTAGAGGCGGCAAGGCAGAGTTTTTGTTGGATTCGAGCAGGTGTTGTTTCGCGATAATTCGCTTGTTTAAAGCAATTTCACTCTAATTTTTAACATTTTCTGATTTTTGTAACAATTGTCTCAAAGCGTCTCTGAGGCTCAGTAGAGACGGCAGGGCAGAGTTTTTGTTGGATTCGAGCAGGTGTTGTTTCACGATAATTCGCATGTTTGAAGCAATTTCACTCAAATTTTCGACATTCTCTGAATTTCGTAACACTTGTCTCAAAGCGTCTCTGAGGCTCAGTAGAGACGGCAGGCCACAGTTTTTGTTGGATTTGAGCAGGTGTTGTTTCGCGATAATTCGCTTGTTTGAAGCAATTCCACTCGAATTATAAACATTCTCTGATTTTTGTAACACTTGTCTCAAAGCGTCGGCGGCAGGGCACAGTTTTTGTTGGATTCGAGCAGGTGTTGTTTCGCGATAATTCGCTTGTTTGAAGCAACTTGACTCCAATTTTCGATATTCTCAGATCTTTGTAAAACTTGTCGCAAAGCGTCTCTGAGGTTCAGTAGAGACGGCAGGGCAGAGTTTTTGTTGGATTCGAGCAGGTGTTTTTCGCGATAAATCGCTTGTTTAGAGCAATTTCACTCTAATTTTTAACATTCTCTGATTTTTGAAACACTTGTCTCAAAGCGTCTCTGACGGTCAGTAAAGACGGCAGGGCAGAGTTTTTGTTGGATTCGAGCAGGTGTTGTTTCGCGATAATTCGCTTGTTTAAAGCAATTTCACTCTAATTTTTAACATTGTCTGAATTGTGTAACACTTGTCTTAAAGAACCTCTGAGGCTTAGTACAGACAGCTGGGCACAGTTTTTGTTGGATTCGAGCAGGTGTTGTTTCGCGATAATTCGCTTGTTTAGAGCAATTTCACTCTAATTTTTAACATTCTCTGATTTTATGTAACACTTGTCTCAAAGCGTCTCTGACGCTCAGTAGAGACGTGAGGGCACAGTTTTTGTTTAATTCGAGCGGTTGTTATTTCGCGATAATTCGTTTGTTTGAAGCAATTACACTCTAATTTTTGACATTCTCTGATAATCGTAACACTTGTCTCAAAGCGTCTCTGACGCTCAGTAGAGACGTGAGGGCACAGTTTTTGTTGGATTCGAGCAGGTGTTGTTTCGCGATAATTGGCTTGTTTGAAGCAATTCCACTCTAATTTTTGACATTCTCTGATATTTGTAACACTTGTCTCAAAGCGTCTCTGACGCTTAGTAGAGACGGCTGAGCAGAGTTTTTGTTGGATTCGAGCAGGTGTTGTTTCGCGATAATTCGCTTGTTTGAAGCCACTGGACTCAAATTTTCGATGTTCTCAGATCTTTGTAAAACTTGTGGCAAAGCGTATCTGAGACTCAGTAGAGACGCCAGGGCAGAGTTTTTGTTGGATTCGAGCAGGTGTTGTTTCGCGATAATTCGCTTGTTTAAAGCAATTTCACTCTAATTTTTAACATTCTCTGAATTGTGTAACACTTGTCTCAAAGCGTCTGTGAGGCTTAGTAGAGACGGCTGGGCACAGCTTTGGTTGGATTCGAGCAGGTGTTGTTTCGCGATAATTCGCTTGTTTGAAGCAATTTCACTCAAATTTTCGAATTTCTCTGAATTTCGTAACACTTGTCTCAAGGGGTCTCTGAGGCTAAGTAGAGACGGCAGGCCACAGTTTTTGTTGGATTCGAGCAGGTGTTGTTTCGCGATAATTCGCTTGTTTAGAGCAATTCCACTCTAATTTTTAACATTTTCTGATTTTTGTAACAATTGTCTCAAAGCGTCTCTGAGGCTCAGTAGAGACGAAAGGGCAGAGTTTTTGTTGGATTCGAGCAGGTGTTGTTTCGCGATAATTCGCTTGTTTAAAGCAATTTGACTCTAATTTTTAACATTCTCTGAATTGTGTAACACCTGTCTCAAAGCGTCTCTGAGGCGTAGTAGAGACGGCTGGGCACAGCTTTGGTTGGATTCGAGCAGGTGTTGTTTCGCGGTTATTCGCTTGTTTGAAGCAATTTCACTCAAATTTTCGAATTTCTCTGAATTTCGTAACACTTGTCTCAAGGAGTCTCTTAGGCTCAGTAGAGACAGCAGGCCACAGTTTTTGTTGGATTCGAGCAGGTGTTGTTTCGCGATAATTCGCTTGTTTGAAGCAATTCCAATCTAATTTTTGACATTATCTGATAATTGTAACACTTGTCTCAAAGCGTCTCTGAGGCTTAGTAGAGACGGCTGAGCAGAGTTTTTGTTGGATTCGAGCAGGTGTTGTTTCGCGATAATTCGCTTGTTTAGCGCAATTTCACTCTAATTTTTAACATTCTCTGATTTTGGTAACACTTGTCTCATAGCGTCTCTGAGGCTCATTAGAGACGGCAGGGCAGAGTTTTTGTTGGAGTTGAGAAGGTGTTGTTTCGCGATAATTCGCTTGTTTAGAGCAATTTCACTCGAATTATAAACATTCTCTGATTTTTGTAACACTTGTCTCAAAGCGTCTCTGAGGCTCAGTAGACACGGCAGGCCACAGTTTTTGTTGGATTCGAGCAGGTGCTGTTTCGCGATAATTCGCTTGTTTGAAGCAACTTGACTCCAATTTTCGATATTCTCAGATCTTTATAAAACTTGTCGCAAAGCGTCTCTGTGGCTCAGTAGAGACCGCTGGGCACAGTTTTTGTTGAATTCGAGCAGGTGTTGTTTCGCGATAATTCGCATGTTTGAAGCAATTTCACTCAAATTTTCGACATTCTCTGAATTTCGTAACACTTGTCTCAAAGCGTCTCTGAGGCTTAGTAGAAACGGCTGGGCACAGTTTTTGTTGGATTCGAGCAGGTGTTGTTTCGCGATAATTCGCTTGTTTAGCGCAATTTCACTCTAATTTTTAACATTCTCTGATTTTGGTAACACTTGTCTCAAAGCGTCTCTGAGGCTCATTAGAGACGGCAGGGCACAGTTTTTGTTCGATTCGAGCAGGTGCTGTTTCGCGATAATACGCTTGTTTAAATCAATTTTACTCTAATTTTTAACATTCTCTGATAATTGTAACACTTGTCTCAGAGCGTCTCTGAGGCTTAGTAGAGACGGCTGACCAGAGTTTTTGTTGGATTCGAGCAGGTGTTTTTTCGCGATATTTCGCTTGTTTAGAGCAATTCCACTCAAATTTTTAACATTTTCTGATTTTTTTAACAATTGTCTCAAAGCGTCTCTGAGGCTCAGTAGAGACGAAATAGCAGAGTTTTTGTTGGATTCGAGCAGGTGTTGTTTCGCGATAATTCGCTTGTTTAGAGCAATTTCACTCTAATTTTTAACATTCTCTAATTTTTTTAACACTTGTCTCAAAGCGTCTCTGACGCTCAGTAGAGACGTGAGGGCACAGTTTTTTGTTGGATTCGAGCAGGTGTTGTTTCGCGATAATTCGCATGTTTGAAGAGATTTCACTCAAATTTTTGATATTCTCTGAATTTCGTAACACTTGTCTCAAAGCGTCTCTGAGGCTCAGAAGAGACGGCAGGCCACAGTTTTTGTTGGATTCGAGCAGGTGTTGTTTCGCGATAAATCGCTTGTTTGAAGCAACTTGACTCCAATTTTGGATATTCTCAGATCTTTGTAAAACTTGTCGCAAAGCGTCGCTGTGGGTCAGTAGAGACGGCTGGGCACAGTTTTTGTTGAATTCGAGCAGGTGTTGTTTCGCGATAATTCGCTTGTTTAGAGCAATTTCACTCTAATTTTTAACATTCTCTGATTTTTTTAACACTTGTCTCAAAGCGTCTCTGACGCTCAGTAGAGACGTGAGGGCACAGTTTTTGTTGGATTCGAGCAGTTGTTATTTCGCGATAATTTGTTTGTTTGAAGCAATTACACTCTAATTTTGGACATTCTCTGATAAACGTAACACTTGTCTCAAAGCGTCCCTGACGCTCAGTAGAGACGTGAGGGCACAGTTCTTATTGGATTTGAGCAGGTGTTGTTTCGCGATAATTCGCTTGTTTGAAGCAATTCCACTAATTTTTAACATTCTCTGAATTGTGTAACACTTGTCTCAAAGCGTCTCTGAGGCTTAGTAGAGACGGCTGAGCAGAGATTTTGTTGGATTCGAGCAGGTGTTGTTTCGCGATAATTCGCTTGTTTGAAGCCACTGGACTCAAATTTTCGATATTCTCAGATCTTTGTAAAACTTGCCGCAAAGCGTCTCTGAGGCTCAGTAGAGACGGCAGGGCACAGTTTTTGTTGGATTCGAGCAGGTGTTGTTTTGCGATAATTCGCTTGTTTAGCGCAATTTCACTCTAATTTTTAACATTCTCTGATTTTGGTAACACTTGTCTCAAAGCGTCTCTGGGGCTCATTAGAGACGGTAGGGCACAGCTTTTGTTGGATTCGAGCAGGTGTTGTTTCGCGATAATTCGCTTGTTTGAAGCAATTTCACTCAAATTTTCGACATTCTCTGAATTTCGTAACACTTGTCTCAAAGCGTCTCTGAGGCTCAGTAGAGACGGCAGGCCACAGTTTTGTTGGATTCGAGCAGGTGTTGTTTCGCGATAATTCGCTTGTTTGAAGCAATTCCACTCTAATTTTTAACATTCTCTGAATTGTGTAACACTATCTCAAAGCGTCTCTGAGCCTCAGTAGAGACGACAGGGCAGAGTTTTTGTTGGATTTGAGCAGGTGTTGTTTGGCGATAATTCGCTTGTTTAGAGCAATTTCACTCGAATTATAAACATTCTCTGATTTTTGTAACACTTGTCTCAAAGCGTCTCCGACGCTCAGTAGAGACGGCAGGGCACAGTTTTTGTTGGATTCGAGCAGGTGTTGTTTCGCGATAATACGCTTGTTTAAAGCAATTTTACTCTAATTTTTAACATTCTCTGAATTGTGTAACACTTGTCTCAAAGCGTCTCTGAGGCTCAGTAGAGACGGCAGAGCAGAGTTTTTGTTGGATTCGAGCAGGTGTTGTTTCGTGATAATTCGCTTGTTTGAAGCAATTTCACTAAAATTTTCGAATTTGTCTGAATTTCGTAACACTCGTCTCAAGGCGTCTCTGAGGCTCAGTAGAGACCGCAGGCCACAGTTTCTGTTGGATTCGAGCAGGTGTTGTTTCGCGATAATTCGCTTGTTTGAAGCAATTCCACTCTAATTTTTGACATTATCTGATATTTGTAACACTTGTCTCAAAGCGTCTCTGAGCCTCAGTAGAGACGACAGGGCAGAGTTTTTGTTGGATTTGAGCAGGTGTTGTTTCGCGATAATTCGCTTGCTTAAAGCAATTTCACTCTAATTTTTAACATTCTCTGAATTGTGTAACACTTGTCTCAAAGCGTCTCTGAGGCTTAGTAGAGACGGCTGGGCAAAGCTTTGGTTGGATTCGAGCAGGTGTTGTTTCGCGATAATTCGCTTGTTTGAAGCAATTTCACCCAAATTTTCGAATTTCTCTGAATTTCGTAACACTTGTCTCAAGGCGTCTCTGAGGCTAAGTAGAGACGGCAGGCCACAGTTTTTGTAGGATTCGAGCAGGTGTTGTTTCGCGATAATTCGCTTGTTTGAAGCAACTTGACTCCAATTTTCGATATTCTCAGATCTTTGTAAAACTTGTCGCAAAGCGTCTCTGAGGCTCAGTAGAGACGGCAGGGCAGAGTTTTTGTTGGATTCGAGCAGGTGTTGTTTCGCTATAATTCGCTTGTTTAAAGCAATTTCACTCTAATTTTTAACATTCTCTGAATTGTGTAACACTTGTCTCAAAGCGTCTCTGAGGCTTAGTAGAGACGGCTGGGCACAGTTTTTGTTGGATTCGAGCAGGTGTTGTTTCGCGATAATTCGCTTGTTTAAAGCAATTTCACTCAAATTTTCGACATTCTCTGAATTTCGTAACACTTGTCTCAAAGCGTCTCTGAGGCTCAGTAGAGACGGCAGGCCACAGTTTCTGTTGGATTCGAGCAGGTGATGTTTCGCGATAATTCGCTTGTTTGAAGCAATTCCACTCTAATTTTTGACATTATCTGATATTTGTAACACTTGTCTCAAAGCGTCTCTGAGGCTTAGTAGAGACGGCTGAGCAGAGTTTTTGTTGGATTCGAGCAGGTGTTGTTTCGCGATAATTCGCATGTTTGAAGCAATTTCACTCAAATTTTCGACATTCTCTGAATTTCGTAACACTTGTCTCAAAGCGTCTCTGAGGCTCAGTAGAGACGGCAGGCCACAGTTTTTGTTGGATTCGAGCAGGTGTTGTTTCGCGATAATTCGCTTGTTTGAAGCAATTCCACTCTAATTTTTAACATTCTCTGAATTGTGTAACACTTGTCTCAAAGCGTCTCTGAGCCTCAGTAGAGACGACAGGGCAGAGTTTTTGTTGGATTTGAGCAGGTGTTGTTTCGCGATAATTCGCTTGTTTAGAGCAATTTCACTCGAATTATAAACATTCTCTGATTTTTGTAACACTTGTCTCAAAGCGTCTCCGACGCTCAGTAGAGACGGCAGGCACAGTTTTTGTTGGATTCGAGCAGGTGTTGTTTCGCGATAATTCGCTTGTTTGAAGCAACTTGAATCCAATTTTCGATATTCTCAGATCTTTGTAAAACTTGTCGCAAAGCGTCTCTGAGGTTCAGTAGAGACGGCAGGGCAGAGTTTTTGTTGGATTACAGCAGGTGTTGTTTCGCGATAATTCGCTTGTTTGAAGCAATTCCACTCTAATTTTTAACATTTTCTGATTTTAGTAACACTTGTCTCAAAGCGTCTCTGGGGCTCATTATAGACGGCAGGGCACAGTTTTTGTTGGATTCGAGCAGGTGTTGTTTCGCGATAATTCGCTAGTTTATAGCAATTTCACTCTAATTTTTAACATTCTCTGAATTGTGTAACACTTGTCTCAAAGCGTCTCTGAGGCTTAGTAGAGACGGCTGGACACAGTTTTTGTTGGATTCGAGCAGGTGTTGTTTCGCGATAATTCGCTTGTTTAGAGCAATTTCACTCTAATTTTTAACATTCTCTGATTTTTGTAACACTTGTCTCAAAGCGTCTCTGACGCTCAGTAAAGACGGCAGGGCAGAGTATTTGTTGGATTCGAGCAGGTGTTGTTTCGCGATAATTCGCTTGTTTGAAGCAACTTGACTCCAATTTTCGATGTTCTCAGATCGTCGTAACACTTGCCTCAATGCGTCTCTGAGGCTCAGTAGAGACGGCAGAGCAGAGTTTTTGTTGGATTCGAGCAGGTGTTGTTTCGCGCTAACTCGCTTGTTTAAAGCAATTTCACCCTAATTTGTCACATTCTCTGAATTCTCTAACACTTGTCTCAAAGCGTCTCTGAGGCTTAGTAGAGACGGCTGGGCACAGTCTTTGTTGGATTCGAGCAGGTGTTGTTGCGCGATAATTCGCTTGTTTGAAGCAATTTTACTCAAATTTTCGACATTCTCTGAATTGTGTAACACCTGCCTCAAAGCGTCTTTCAGGCTTAGTAGAGACGGCTGGCCACAGTTTTTGTTTGATTCGAGCAGATGTTGTTTCGCGATAATTCGCATGTTTGAAGCAATTTCACTCAAATTTTCGACATTCTCTGAATTTCGTAACACTTGTCTCAAAGCGTCTCTGAGGCTCAGTAGAGACAGCAGGCCACAGTTTTTGTTGGATTCTAGCAGGTGTTGTTTCGCGATAATTCGCTTGTTTGAAGCCACTTGACTCCAATTTTCGATATTCTCAGATCTTTGTAAAACTTATCGCAAAGCGTCTCTGAGCCTCAGTAGAGACGGCAGGGCAGAGTTTTTGTTGGATTCGAGCAGGTGTTGTTTCGCGATAATTCGCTTGTTTAAAGCAATTTCACTCTAATTTCTAAAATTTTCTGATTTTTGTAACAATTGTCTCAAAGCGTCTCTGAGGCTCAGTAGAGGCGGCAGGGCAGAGTTTTTGTTGGATTGGAGCAGGTGCTGTTTTGCGATAATTCGCTTGTTAAAGCAATTTCACTCTAATTTTTAACATTCTCTGATTTGTGTAACACTTGTCTCAAAGCGTCTCTGAGGCTTAGTAGAGACGGCTGGGCACAGCTTTGGTTGGATTTGAGCAGGTCTTGTTTCGCGATAATTCGCTTGTTTGAAGCAATTTCACTCGAATTTTCGAATTTCTCTGAATTTCGTAACACTTGTCTCAAGGCGTCTCTGAGGCTCAGTAGAGACGGCAGGCCACAGTTTTGTTGGATACGAGCAGGTGTTGTTTCGCGATAATTCGCTTGTTTGAAGCAATTCCACTCTAATTTTTGACATTATCTGATATTTGTAACACTTGTCTCAAAGTGTCTCTGAGGCTTGGTAGAGACGGCTAAGCAGAGTTTTTGTTGGATTCGAGCAGGTGTTGTTTCGCGATAATTCGCATGTTTGGAGCAATTCCACTCAAATTTTCGATATGCTCTGAATTTCGTAACACTTGTCTCAAAGCGTCTCTGAGGCTCAGTAGAGACGGCAGGCTACAGTTTTTGTTGGATTCGAGCAGGTGTTGTTTCGCGAAAATTCGCTTGTTTGAAGCAACTTGACTCCAATTTTCGATATTCTCAGATCTTTGTAAAACTTGTCGCAAGGCGTCTCTGAGGCTCAGTAGAGACGGTAGGGCAGAGTTTTTGTTGGATTCGAGCAGGTGTTGTTTCGCGATAATTCGTTTGTTTAAAGCAATTTCACTCTAATTTTTAACATTCTCTGAATTGTGTAACACTTGTCTCATAGCGTCTCTGGGGCTCATTATAGACGGCAGGGCACAGTTTTTGTTGGATTCGAGCAGGTGTTGTTTCGCGATAATTCGCTAGTTTATAGCAATTTCACTCTAATTTTTAACATTCTCTGAATTGTGTAACACTTGTCTCAAAGCGTCTCTGAGGCTTAGTAGAGACGGCTGGACACAGTTTTTGTTGGATTCGAGCAGGTGTTGTTTCGCGATAATTCGCTTGTTTAGAGCAATTTCACTCTAATTTTTAACATTCTCTGATTTTTGTAACACTTGTCTCAAAGCGTCTCTGACCCTCAGTAAAGACGGCAGGGCAGAGTTTTTGTTGGATTCGAGCAGGTGTTGTTTCGCGATAATTCGCTTGTTTGAAGCAACTTGACTCCAATTTTCGATATTCTCAGATCGTCGTAACACTTGCCTCAATGCGTCTCTGAGGCTCAGTAGAGACGGCAGAGCAGAGTTTTTGTTGGATTCGAGTAGGTGTTGTTTCGCGCTAACTCGCTTGTTTAAAGCAATTTCACTCTAATTTGTCACATTCTCTGAATTCTCTAACACTTGTCTCAAAGCGTCTCTGAGGCTTAGTAGAGACGGCTGGGCACAGTTTTTGTTGGATTTGAGCAGGTGTTTTTTCGCGATAATTCGCTTGTTTGAAGCAATTTCACTCAAATTTTCGACATTCTCTGAATTTCGTAACACATGTCTCAAAGCGTCTCTGAGGCTCAGTAGAAATGGCAGGCAACAGTTTTTGTTGGATTCGAGCAGGTGTTGTTTCGCGATAATTCGCTTGTTTGAAGCAATTCCACTCTAATTTTTGACATTCTCTGATATTTGTAACACTTGTCTCAAAGCGTCTCTGAGGCTTAGTAGAGACGGCTGGGCACAGTCTTTGTTGGATTCGAGCAGGTGTTGTTGCGCGATAATTCGCTTGTTTGAAGCAATTTTACTCAAATTTTCGACATTCTCTGAATTGTGTAACACCTGCCTCAAAGCGTCTTTCAGGCTTAGTAGAGACGGCTGGCCACAGTTTTTGTTGGATTCGAGCAGATGTTGTTTCGCGATAATTCGCATGTTTGAAGCAATTTCACTCAAATTTTCGACATTCTCTGAATTTCGTAACACTTGTCTCAAAGCGTCTCTGAGGCTCAGTAGAGACAGCAGGCCACAGTTTTTGTTGGATTCTAGCAGGTGTTGTTTCGCGATAATTCGCTTGTTTGAAGCCACTTGACTCCAATTTTCGATATTCTCAGATCTTTGTAAAACTTATCGCAAAGCGTCTCTGAGCCTCAGTAGAGACGGCAGGGCAGAGTTTTTGTTGGATTCGAGCAGGTGTTGTTTCGCGATAATTCGCTTGTTTAAAGCAATTTCACTCTAATTTCTAAAATTTTCTGATTTTTGTAACAATTGTCTCAAAGCGTCTCTGAGGCTCAGTAGAGGCGGCAGGGCAGAGTTTTTGTTGGATTGTAGCAGGTGCTGTTATGCGATAATTCGCTTGTTAAAGCAATTTCACTCTAATTTTTAACATTCTCTGATTTGTGTAACACTTGTCTCAAAGCGTCTCTGAGGCTTAGTAGAGACGGCTGGGCACAGCTTTGGTTGGATTTGAGCAGGTCTTGTTTCGCGATAATTCGCTTGTTTGAAGCAATTTCACTCGAATTTTCGAATTTCTCTGAATTTCGTAACACTTGTCTCAAGGCGTCTCTGAGGCTCAGTAGAGACGGCAGGCCACAGTTTTGTTGGATACGAGCAGGTGTTGTTTCGCGATAATTCGCTTGTTTGAAGCAATTCCACTCTAATTTTTGACATTATCTGATATTTGTAACACTTGTCTCAAAGTGTCTCTGAGGCTTGGTAGAGACGGCTAAGCAGAGTTTTTGTTGGATTCGAGCAGGTGTTGTTTCGCGATAATTCGCATGTTTGGAGCAATTCCACTCAAATTTTCGATATTCTCTGAATTTCGTAACACTTGTCTCAAAGCGTCTCTGAGGCTCAGTAGAAATGGCAGGCAACAGTTTTTGTTGGATTCGAGCAGGTGTTGTTTCGCGATAATTCGCTTGTTTGAAGCAATTCCACTCTAATTTTTGACATTCTCTGATATTTGTAACACTTGTCTCAAAGCGTCTCTGAGGCTTAGTAGAGACGGCTGGGCACAGTCTTTGTTGGATTCGAGCAGGTGTTGTTGCGCGATAATTCGCTTGTTTGAAGCAATTTTACTCAAATTTTCGACATTCTCTGAATTGTGTAACACCTGCCTCAAAGCGTCTTTCAGGCTTAGTAGAGACGGCTGGCCACAGTTTTTGTTGGATTCGAGCAGATGTTGTTTCGCGATAATTCGCATGTTTGAAGCAATTTCACTCAAATTTTCGACATTCTCTGAATTTCGTAACACTTGTCTCAAAGCGTCTCTGAGGCTCAGTAGAGACAGCAGGCCACAGTTTTTGTTGGATTCTAGCAGGTGTTGTTTCGCGATAATTCGCTTGTTTGAAGCCACTTGACTCCAATTTTCGATATTCTCAGATCTTTGTAAAACTTATCGCAAAGCGTCTCTGAGCCTCAGTAGAGACGGCAGGGCAGAGTTTTTGTTGGATTCGAGCAGGTGTTGTTTCGCGATAATTCGCTTGTTTAAAGCAATTTCACTCTAATTTCTAAAATTTTCTGATTTTTGTAACAATTGTCTCAAAGCGTCTCTGAGGCTCAGTAGAGGCGGCAGGGCAGAGTTTTTGTTGGATTGTAGCAGGTGCTGTTTTGCGATAATTCGCTTGTTAAAGCAATTTCACTTTAATTTTTAACATTCTCTGATTTGTGTAACACTTGTCTCAAAGCGTCTCTGAGGCTTAGTAGAGACGGCTGGGCACAGCTTTGGTTGGATTTGAGCAGGTCTTGTTTCGCGATAATTCGCTTGTTTGAAGCAATTTCACTCGAATTTTCGAATTTCTCTGAATTTCGTAACACTTGTCTCAAGGCGTCTCTGAGGCTCAGTAGAGACGGCAGGCCACAGTTTTGTTGGATACGAGCAGGTGTTGTTTCGCGATAATTCGCTTGTTTGAAGCAATTCCACTCTAATTTTTGACATTATCTGATATTTGTAACACTTGTCTCAAAGTGTCTCTGAGGCTTGGTAGAGACGGCTAAGCAGAGTTTTTGTTGGATTCGAGCAGGTGTTGTTTCGCGATAATTCGCATGTTTGGAGCAATTCCACTCAAATTTTCGATATTCTCTGAATTTCGTAACACTTGTCTCAAAGCGTCTCTGAGGCTCAGTAGAGACGGCAGGCTACAGTTTTTGTTGGATTCGAGCAGGTGTTGTTTCGCGAAAATTCGCTTGTTTGAAGCAACTTGACTCCAATTTTCGATATTCTCAGATCTTTGTAAAACTTGTCGCAAGGCGTCTCTGAGGCTCAGTAGAGACGGTAGGGCAGAGTTTTTGTTGGATTCGAGCAGGTGTTGTTTCGCGATAATTCGTTTGTTTAAAGCAATTTCACTCTAATTTTTAACATTCTCTGAATTGTGTAACACTTGTCTCATAGCGTCTCTGAGGCTTAGTAGAGACGGCTGGGCACAGCTTTGTTGGATTCGAGCAGGTGTTGTTTCGCGATAATTCGCTTGTTTGGAGCAATTACACTCTAATTTTTGACATTCTCTGATATTTGTAACACTTGTCTTAAAGCACCTCTGAGGCTTAGTGCAGACAGCTGGGCACAGTTTTTGTTGGATCCGAGCAGGTGTTGTTTCGCGATAATTCGCTTGTTTGAGGCAATTCCACTCTAATTTTTGACATTCTCTGATATTTGTAACACTTGTCTTAAAGCACCTCTGAGGCTTAGTGCAGACAGCTGGGCACAGTTTTTGTTGGATCCGAGCAGGTGTTGTTTCGCGATAATTCGCTTGTTTAGAGCAATTTCACTCTAATTTTTAACATTCTCTGATTTTTGTAACCCCTGTTCTAAAAGCGTCTCTGACGCTCAGTACAGACGTGAGGGCACAGTTTTTGTTGGATTCGAGCAGCTGTTATTTCGCGATAATTCGTTTGTTTGAAGCAATTACACTCTAATTTTTGACATTCTCTGATAATCGTAACACATGTCTCAAAGCGTCTCTGACGCTCAGTATAGACGTGAGGGCACAGTTCTTGTTGGATTCGAGCAGGTGCTGTTTCGCGATAATTCGCTTGTTTTAAGCAATTCCACTAATTTTTAACATTCTCTGAATTGTGTAACACTTGTCTCAAAGCGTCTCTGAGGCTTAGTAGAGACGGCTGGGCACGATTTTTGTTGGATTCGAGCAGGTGTTGTTTCGCGATAATTCGCTTGTTTGAAGCAACTTGACTCCAATTTTCGATATTCTCAGATCTTTGTAAAACTTGTCGCAAAGCGTCTCTGAGGCTCAGTAGAGACGGCATAGCAGAGTTTTTGTTGGATTCGAGCAGGTGTTGTTTCGTGATAATTCGCTTGTTTGAAGCAATTTCACTCAAATTTTCGAATTTCTCTGAATTTCGTAACACTCGTCTCAAGGCGTCTCTGAGGCTCAGTAGAGACGGCAGGCCACCGTTTCTGTTGGATTCGAGCAGGTGTTGTTTCGCGATAATTCGCTTGTTTGAAGCAATTCCACTCTAATTTTTTACATTCTCTGATATTTGTAACACTTGTCTTAAAGCGTCTCTGACGCTTAGTAGAGACGGCTGGGCACAGGTTTGGTTGGATTCGAGCAGGTGTTGTTTCGCGATAATTCGCTTGTTTGAAGCAATTTCACTCAAATTTTCGAATTTCTCTGAATTTCGTAACACTTGTCTCAAGGCGTCTCTGAGGCTAAGTAGAGACGGCAGGCCACTGTTTTTGTTGGATTCGAGCAGGTGTTGTTTCGCGATAATTCGCTTGTTTGAAGCAATTCCACTCTAATTTTTGACATTCTCTGATAATTGTAACACTTGTCTCTAAGCGTCTCTGAGGCTTAGTAGAGACGACTGAGCAGAGTTTTTGTTGGATTCGAGCAGGTGTTGTTTCGCGATAATTCGCTTGTTTAGAGCAATTCCACTCTAATTTTTAACATTTTCTGATTTTTTTAACAATTGTCTCAAAGCGTCTCTGAGGCTCAGTAGAGAAGAAAGGGCAGAGTTTTTGTTGGATTCGAACAGGTGTTGTTTCGCGATAATTCGCTTGTTTAGAGCAATTTCACTCTAATTTTTAACATTCTCTGATTTTTGTAACACTTGTCTCAAAGCGTCTCTGACGCTCAATAGAGACGTGAGGGCACAGTTCTTGTTGGATTCGAGCAGGTGTTGTTTCGCGATAATTCGCATGTTTGAAACAATTACACTCAAATTTTCGACATTCTCTGAATTTCGTAACATTTGTCTCAAAGCGTCTCTGAGGCTCAGTAGAGACGACAGGCCACAGTTTTTGTTGGATTCGAGCAGGTGTTGTTTCGCGATATTTCGCTTGTTTGAAGCAACTTGACTCCAATTTTCAATATTCTCAGATCTTTGTAAAACTTGTCGCAAAGCGTCTGTGAGGCTCAGTAGAGACGGCAGGGCGCAGTTTTTGTTGGATTCGAGCAGGTGTTGTTTTGCGATAATTCGCTTGTTTAAAGCAATTTCACTCTAATTTTTAACATTCTCTGAATTGTGTAACACTTGTCTCAAAGCGTCTCTGAGGCTTAGTAGAGACGGCTGGGCACAGCTTTGGTTGGATTCGAGCAGGTGTTGTTTCGCGATAATTCGCTTGTTTGAAGCAATTTCACTCAAACTTTCGAATTTCTCTGAATTTCGTAACACTTGTCTCAAGGCGTCTCTGAGGCTAAGTAGAGACGGCAGGCCACAGTTTTTGTTGGATTCGAGCAGGTGTTGTTTCGCGATAATTCGCTTGTTTGAAGCAATTCCACTCTAATTTTTGACATTCTCTGATAATTGTAACACTTGTCTCTAAGCGTCTCTGAGGCTTACTAGAGACGGCTGAGCAGAGTTTTTGTTGGCTTCGAGCAGGTGTTGTTTCGCGATAATTCGCTTGTTTACAGCAATTCCACTCTAATTTTTAACATTTTCTGATTTTTTTAACAATTGTCTCAAAGCGTCTCTGAGGCTCAGTAGAGACGAAAGGGCAGAGTTTTTGTTGGATTCGAGCAGGTGTTGTTTCGCGATAATTCGCTTGTTTAGAGCAATTTCACTCTAATTTTTAACATTCTCTGATTTTTGTAACACTTGTCTCAAAGCGTCTCTGACGCTCAGTATAGAGACGTGAGGGCACAGTTCTTGTTGGATTCGAGCAGGTGTTGTTTCGCGATAATTCGCATGTTTGAAACAATTTCACTCAAATTTTCGACATTCTCTGAATTTCGTAACACTTGTCTCAAAGCGTCTCTGAGGCTCATTAGAGACGGCAGGCCACAGTTTTTGTTGGATTCGAGCAGGTGTTGTTTCGCGATAATTCGCTTTTTTTGAAGAAATTTCACTCAAATTTTCGACTTTCTCTGAATTTCGTAACACTTGTCTCAAAGCGTCTCTGAGGCTCACTAGAGACGGCAGGCCACATTTTTTTGGATTCGAGCAGGTGTTGTTTCGCGATAATTCGCTTGTTTGAAGCAATTTCACTCAAATTTCGACATTCTCTGAATTTCGTAACACTTGCCTCAGAGCGTCTCTGAGGCTCAGTAGAGACGGCAGGCCACTGTTTTTGTTGGATTCCAGCAGGTGTTGTTTCGCGATAATTCGCTTGTTTGAAGCAACTTGACTCCAATTTTTGACATTCTCTGATAATTGTAACAATTGTCTCAAAGCGTCTCTGAGGCTCACTAGAGACGGCAGGGCAGAGTTTTATTTGGATTCGAACAGGTTTTGTTTTGCGATAATTCGCTTGTTTAAAGCAATTTCACTCTAACTTTTAACATTCTCTGAATTGTGTAACACTTGTCTCAAAGTGCCTTTGAGGCTTAGTAGAGACGGCTGGCAACAGTTTTTGTTGGATTCGAGCAGGTGTTGTTTCGCGATAATTCGCTTGTTTGAAGCAATTTCACTCAAAATTTCGACATTCTCTGAATTTCGTAACACTTGTCTCAAAGCGTCTCTGAGGCTCAGTAGAGACGGCAGGCCACAGTTTTTGTTTGGATTCGAGCAGGTGTTGTTTCGCGATTATTCGCTTGTTTGAAGCAATTCCACTCTAATTTTTGACATGCTCTGATAATTGTAACACTTGTCTCAAAGCGTCTCAGACGCTCAGTAGAGACGTGAGGTCACAGTTTTTATTGGATTCGAGCAGGTGTTGTTTCGCGATAATTCGCTTGTTTACAGCAATTCCACTCTAATTTTTAACATTTTCTGATTTTTTTAACAATTGTCTCAAAGCGTCTCTGAGGCTCAGTAGAGACGGCAGGGCACAGGTTTATTTGGATTCGAGCAGGTGTTGTTTCGCGATAATTCGCTTATTTAAAGCAATTTCACTCTAATTTTTAACATTCTCTGAATTGTGTAAGACTTGTCCCAAAGCGTCTCTGAGGCTTAGTAGAGTTGGCAGGGCACAGTTTTTGTTGATTTCGAGCAGGTGTTGTTTCGCGATAATTCGCTTGTTTGAAGCAATTTCACTCAAATTTTCGACATTCTTTGAATTTCGTAACACTTGCCTCAAAGCGTCTCTGAGGCTCAGTAGAGACGGCAGGCCACAGTTTTTGTTGGATTCTAGCAGGTGTTGTTTCGCGATAATTCGCTTGTTTGAAGCAATTTCACTCAAATTTTCGACATTCTCTGAATTGTGTAACACTTGTCTCAAAGCGTCTTTGAGGCTTAGTAGAGACGGCTGGCAACAGTTTTTGTTGGATTCGAGCAGGTGTTGTTTCGCGATAATTCGCTTGTTTGAAGCAATTTCACTCAAATTTTCGACATTCTCTGAATTTCGTAACACTTGTCTCAAAGCGTCTCTGAGGCTCAGTAGAGACGGCAGGCCACAGTTTTTGTTGGATTCGAGCAGGTGTTGTTTCGCGATAATTCGCTTGTTTAAAGCAATTTCACTCTAATTTTTAACATTCTCTGAATTGTGTAACACTTGTGTCAAAGCGTCTCTGAGGCTTAGTAGAGACGGCTGGGCACAGTTTTTGTTGGATTCGAGCAGGTGTTGTTTCGCGATAATTCGCTTGTTTGAAGCAATTCCACTCTAATTTTTGACATTCTCTGATAATTGTAGCACTTGTCTCAAAGCGTCTCTGACGCTCATTAGAGACGTGAGGTCACAGTTTTTATTGGATTCGAGCAGGTGTTGTTTCTCGAAATTTCGCTTGTTTAAAGCAATTTCACTCTAATTTTTAATATTTTCTGATTTTTCTAACAATTGTCTCAAAGCGTCTCTGAGGCTCAGTAGAGACGGCAGGGCAGAGTTTTATTTGGATTCGAGCAGGTGTTGTTTCGCGATAATTCCCTTGTTTAAAGCAATTTCACTCTAATTTTTAACATTCTCTGAATTGTGTAACACTTGTCTCAAAGCTTCTTTGAGGCTTAGTTAAGACGGCTGGCCACAGTTTTTGTTGGATTCGAGCAGTTGTTGTTTCGCGATAATTCGCTTGTTTGGAGCAATTTCACTCAAATTTTCGACATTCTCTGAATTTCGTAACACTTGTCTCAAAGCGTCTCTGAGGCTCAGTAGAGACGGCAGGGCAGAGTTTTTGTTGGATTCGAGCAGGTGTTGTTTCGCGATAATTCGCTTGTTTAAAGCAATTTCACTCTAATTTTTAACATTCTCTGAATTGTGTAACACTTGTGTCAAAGCGTCTCGGAGGCTTAGTAGAGACGGCTGGGCACAGTTTTTGTTGGATTCGAGCAGGTGTTGTTTCGCGATAATTCGCTTGTTTGAAGCAATTCCACTCTAATTTTTGACATTCTCTGACATTTGTAACACTTGCCTCAAAGCGTCTCTGAGGCTTAGTAGGGACCGCTGGGAACAGTTTTTGTTTGATTCGAGCAGGTGTTATTTCGCGATAATTCGCTTGTTTGAAGCAATTTCACTCAAATTTTCGACATTCTCTGATTTGTGTAACACTTGTCTCAAAGCGTCTTTGAGGCTTAGTAGAGACGGCTGGCAACAGTTTTTGTTGGATTCGAGCAGGTGTTGTTTCGCGATAATTCGCTTGTTTGAAGAAATTTGACTCACATTTTCGACTTTCTCTGAATTTCGTAACACTTGTCTCAAAGCGTCTCTGAGGCTCAGTAGAGACGGCAGGCCACAGTCTTTGTTGGATTCGAGCAGGTGTTATTTCGCGGTAATTCGCTTGTTTGAAGCAATTCTACTCTAATTTTTGACATTCTCTGATAATTGTAACACTTGTCTCAAAGCGTCTCTGACGCTCAGTAGAGACGTGAGGTCACAGTTTTTATTGGATTCGAGCAGGTGTTGTTTCGCGAAATTTCGCTTGTTTAAAGCAATTTCATTCTAATTTTTAATATTTTCTGATTTTTGTAACAATTGTCTCAAAGCGTCTCTGAGGCTCAGTAGAGACGGCAGGGCAGAGTTTTATTTGGATTCGAGCAGGTTTTGTTTCGCCATAATTCGCTTGTTTGAAGCAATTTCACTTAAATTTTCGACATTCTCTGAATTTCGTAACACTTGTCTCAAAGCGTCTCTGAGGCTCAGTAGAGACGGCAGGCCACAGTTTTTGTTGGATTCGAGCAGGTGTTGTTTCGCGATAATTCGCTTGTTTGAAGCAACTTGACTCTAATTTTTAACATTTTCTGATTTTTGTAACAATTGTCTCAAAGCGTCTCTGAGGCTCAGTAGAGACGGCAGGGCAGAGTATCTGTTGGATTCGAGCAGGTGTTGTTTCGCGATAATTCGCTTGTTTAAAGCAATTTCACTCTAATCTTTAACATTTTCTGATTTTTGTAACAATTGTCTCAAAGCGTCTCTGAGGCTCAGTAGAGACGGCAGGGCAGAGTTTTTGTTGGATTCGAGCAGGTGTTGTTTCGCGTTAATTCGCTTGTTTGAAGCAATTCCACTCTAATTTATGACATTCTCTGATATTTGTAACACTTGTCTCAAAGCGTCTCTGAGGCTTAGTAGAGACGGCTGGGCACAGTTTCTGTTAGAACCGAGCAGGTGTTGTTTCGCGATAATTCGCTTGTTTAAAGCAATTTCACTCTAATTTTTAACATTTTCTGATTTTTGTAACAATTGTCTCAAAGCGTCTCTGAGGCTCAGTAGAGACTGCAGGGCAGAGTTTTATTTGGATTCGAGGAGGTTTTGTTTCGCGATAATTCGCTTGTTTAAAGCAATTTCACTCAAATTTCGACATTCTCTGAATTTCGTAACACTTGTCTCAAAGCGTCTCTGAGGCCCAGTAGAGACGGCAGGGCAGAGTTTTTGTTGGATTCGAGCAGGTGCTATTTCGCGATAATTCGCTTGTTTGAAGCAATTCCACTCTAATTTTTGACATTCTCTGATAATTGTAACACTTGTCTCAAAGCGTCTCTGACGCTCAGTAGAGACGTGAGGTCACAGTTTTTATTGGATTCGAGCAGGTGTTGTTTCGCGATAATTCGCTTGTTTAAAGAAATTTCACTCTAATTTTTAACATTTTCTGATTTTTGTAACAATTGTCTCAAAGCGTCTCTGAGGCTCAGTAGAGACGGCAGGGCAGAGTTTTATTTGGATTCGAGCAGGTGTTGTTTCGCGATAATTCGCTTGTTTAAAGCAATTTCACTCTAATTTTTAACATTCTCTGAATAGTGTAACACTTGTCTCAAAGTGCCTTTGAGGCTTAGTGGAGACGGCTGGCTACAGTCTTTGTTGGATTCGAGCTGGTGTTGTTTCGCGATAATTCGCTTGTTTAAAGCAACTTGACTCTAATTTTTAACATTTTCTGATTTTTGTAACAATTGTCTCAAAGCGTCTCTGAGGCTCAGTAGAGACGGCAGGGCAGAGTTTTTGTTGGATTCGAGCAGGTGTTGTTTCGCGATAATTCGCTTGTTTAAAGCAATTTCACTCTAATTTTTAACATTTTCTGATTTTTGTAACAATTGTCTCAAAGCGTCTCTGAGGCTCAGTAGAGACGGCAGGGCAGAGTTTTTGTTGATTTCGAGCAGGTGTTGTTTCGCGTTAATTCGCTTGTTTGAAGCAATTCCACTCTAATTTTTGACATTCTCTGATATTTGTAACACTTGTCTCAAAGCGTCTCTGAGGCTTAGTAGAGACGGCTGGGCACAGTTTCTGTTAGAACCGAGCAGGTGTTGTTTCGCGATAATTCGCTTGTTTAAAGCAATTTCACTCTAATTTTTAACATTTTCTGATTTTTGTAACAATTGTCTCAAAGCGTCTCTGAGGCTCAGTAGAGACTGCAGGGCAGGGTTTTATTTGGATTCGAGCAGGTTTTGTTTCGCGATAATTCGCTTGTTTAAAGCAATTTCACTCAAATTTCGACATTCTCTGAATTTCGTAACACTTGTCTCAAAGCGTCTCTGAGGCTCAGTAGAGACGGCAGGGCAGAGTTTTTGTTGGATTCGAGCAGGTGTTATTTCGCGATAATTCGCTTGTTTGAAGCAATTCCACTCTAATTTTTGACATTCTCTGATAATTGTAACACTTGTCTCAAAGCGTCTCTGACGCTCAGTAGAGACGTGAGGTCCAGTTTTTATTGGATTCGAGCAGGTGTTGTTTCGCGATAATTCGCTTGTTTAAAGAAATTTCACTCTAATTTTTAACATTTTCTGATTTTTGTAACAATTGTCTCAAAGCGTCTCTGAGGCTCAGTAGAGACGGCAGGGCAGAGTTTTATTTGGATTCGAGCAGGTGTTGTTTCGCGATAATTCGCTTGTTTAAAGCAATTTCACTCTAATTTTTAACATTCTCTGAATAGTGTAACACTTGTCTCAAAGTGCCTTTGAGGCTTAGTAGAGACGGCTGGCTACAGTCTTTGTTGGATTCGAGCTGGTGTTGTTTCGCGATAATTCGCTTGTTTGAAGCAACTTGACTCCAATTTTCGATATTCTCAGATCCTTGTAAAACTTGTCGCAAAGCGTCTCTGAGGCTCAGTAGAGACGGCAGGGCAGAGTTTTTGTTGGATTCGAGCAGGTGTTGTTTCGCGATAATTCGCTTGTTTAAAGCAATTTCACTCTAATTTTTAACATTCTCTGAATTGTGTAACACTTGTCTCAAAGCGTCTCTGAGGCTTAGTAGAGACAGCTGGGCACAGTTTTTGTTGGATTCGAGCAGGTGTTGTTTCGCGATAATTCGCTTGTTTGAAGCAATTCCACTCTAATTTTTGACATTCTCTGATATTTGTAACACTTGCCTCAAAGCGTCTCTGAGGCTCAGTAGAGACGGCAGGCCACAGTCTTTGTTGGATTCGAGCAGGTGTTATTTCGCGATAATTCGCTTGTTTGAAGCAATTCTACTCTAATTTTTGACATTCTCTGATAATTGTAACACTTGTCTCAAAGCGTCTCTGACGCTCAGTAGAGACGTGAGGTCACAGTTTTTATTGGATTCGAGCAGGTGTTGTTTCGCGAAATTTCGCTTGTTTAAAGCAATTTCATTCTAATTTTTAATATTTTCTGATTTTTGTAACAATTGTCTCAAAGCGTCTCTGAGGCTCAGTAGAGACGGCAGGGCAGAGTTTTATTTGGATTCGAGCAGGTTTTGTTTCGCCATAATTCGCTTGTTTGAAGCAATTTCACTTAAATTTTCGACATTCTCTGAATTTCGTAACACTTGTCTCAAAGCGTCTCTGAGGCTCAGTAGAGACGGCAGGCCACAGTTTTTGTTGGATTCGAGCAGGTGTTGTTTCGCGATAATTCGCTTGTTTGAAGCAACTTGAATCTAATTTTTAACATTTTCTGATTTTTGTAACAATTGTCTCAAAGCGTCTCTGAGGCTCAGTAGAGACGGCAGGGCAGAGTATTTGTTGGATTCGAGCAGGTGTTGTTTCGCGATAATTCGCTTGTTTAAAGCAATTTCACTCTAATCTTTAACATTTTCTGATTTTTGTAACAATTGTCTCAAAGCGTCTCTGAGGCTCAGTAGAGACGGCAGGGCAGAGTTTTTGTTGGATTCGAGCAGGTGTTGTTTCGCGTTAATTCGCTTGTTTGAAGCAATTCCACTCTAAGTTTTGACATTCTCTGATATTTGTAACACTTGTCTCAAAGCGTCTCTGAGGCTTAGTAGAGACGGCTGGGCACAGTTTCTGTTAGAACCGAGCAGGTGTTGTTTCGCGATAATTCGCTTGTTTAAAGCAATTTCACTCTAATTTTTAACATTTTCTGATTTTTGTAACAATTGTCTCAAAGCGTCTCTGAGGCTCAGTAGAGACTGCAGGGCAGAGTTTTATTTGGATTCGAGGAGGTTTTGTTTCGCGATAATTCGCTTGTTTAAAGCAATTTCACTCAAATTACGACATTCTCTGAATTTCGTAACACTTGTCTCAAAGCGTCTCTGAGGCCCAGTAGAGACGGCAGGGCAGAGTTTTTGTTGGATTCGAGCAGGTGCTATTTCGCGATAATTCGCTTGTTTGAAGCAATTCCACTCTAATTTTTGACATTCTCTGATAATTGTAACACTTGTCTCAAAGCGTCTCTGACGCTCAGTAGAGACGTGAGGTCACAGTTTTTATTGGATTCGAGCAGGTGTTGTTTCGCGATAATTCGCTTGTTTAAAGAAATTTCACTCTAATTTTTAACATTTTCTGATTTTTGTAACAATTGTCTCAAAGCGTCTCTGAGGCTCAGTAGAGACGGCAGGGCAGAGTTTTATTTGGATTCGAGCAGGTGTTGTTTCGCGATAATTCGCTTGTTTAAAGCAATTTCACTCTAATTTTTAACATTCTCTGAATAGTGTAACACTTGTCTCAAAGTGCCTTTGAGGCTTAGTGGAGACGGCTGGCTACAGTCTTTGTTGGATTCGAGCTGGTGTTGTTTCGCGATAATTCGCTTGTTTAAAGCAACTTGACTCTAATTTTTAACATTTTCTGATTTTTGTAACAATTGTCTCAAAGCATCTCTGAGGCTCAGTAGAGACGGCAGGGCAGAGTTTTTGTTGGATTCGAGCAGGTGTTGTTTCGCGATAATTCGCTTGTTTAAAGCAATTTCACTCTAATTTTTAACAATTTCTGATTTTTGTAACAATTGTCTCAAAGCGTCTCTGAGGCTCAGTAGAGACGGCAGGGCAGAGTTTTTGTTGATTTCGAGCAGGTGTTGTTTCGCGTTAATTCGCTTGTTTGAAGCAATTCCACTCTAATTTTTGACATTCTCTGATATTTGTAACACTCGTCTCAAAGCGTCTCTGAGGCTTAGTAGAGACGGCTGGGCACAGTTTCTGTTAGAACCGAGCAGGTGTTGTTTCGCGATAATTCGCTTGTTTAAAGCAATTTCACTCTAATTTTTAACATTTTCTGATTTTTGTAACAATTGTCTCAAAGCGTCTCTGAGGCTCAGTAGAGACTGCAGGGCAGAGTTTTATTTGGATTCGAGCAGGTTTTGTTTCGCGATAATTCGCTTGTTTAAAGCAATTTCACTCAAATTTCGACATTCTCTGAATTTCGTAACACTTGTCTCAAAGCGTCTCTGAGGCTCAGTAGAGACGGCAGGGCAGAGTTTTTGTTGGATTCGAGCAGGTGTTATTTCGCGATAATTCGCTTGTTTGAAGCAATTCCACTCTAATTTTTGACATTCTCTGATAATTGTAACACTTGTCTCAAAGCGTCTCTGAGGCTCAGTAGAGACGGCAGGGCAGAGTTTTATTTGGATTCGAGCAGGTTTTTTTTCGCGATAATTCGCTTGTTTAAAGCAATTTCACTAAAATTTCGACATTCTCTGAATTTCGTAACACTTGTCTCAAAGCGTCTCTGAGGCTCAGTAGAGACGGTAGGCCACAGTTTTTGTTGGATTCAAGCAGGTGTTATTTCGCGATAATTCGCTTGTTTGAAGCAATTCCACTCTAATTTTTGACATTCTCTGATAATTGTAACAATTGTCTCAAAGCGTCTCTGAGGCTCAGTAGAGACGGCAGGGCAGAGTTTTATGTGGATTCGAGCAGGTGTTGTTTCGCGATAATTCGCTTGTTTAAAGCAATTTCACTCTAATTTTTAACATTCTCTGAATAGTGTAACACTTGTCTCAAAGTGCCTTTGAGGCTTAGTAGAGACGGCTGGCTACAGTCTTTGTTGGATTCGAGCTGGTGTTGTTTCGCGATAATTCGCTTGTTTGAAGCAACTTGACTCCAATTTTCGATATTCTCAGATCCTTGTAAAACTTGTCGCAAAGCGTCTCTGAGGCTCAGTAGAGACGGCAGGGCAGAGTTTTTGTTGGATTCGAGCAGGTGTTGTTTCGCGATAATTCGCTTGTTTAAAGCAATTTCACTCTAATTTTTGACATTCTCTGATATTTGTAACACTTGCCTCAAAGCGTCCCTGAGGCTTAGTAGAGACGGCTGGGAACAGTTTTTGTTGGATTCGAGCAGGTGTTATTTCGCGATAATTCGCTTGTTTGAAGCAATTTCACTCAAATTTTCGACATTCTCTGAATTTCGTAACACTTGTCTCAAAGCGTCTCTGAGGCTTAGTAGAGACAGCTGGGCACAGTTTTTGTTGGATTCGAGCAGGTGTTGTTTCGCGATAATTCGCTTGTTTGAAGCAATTCCACTCTAATTTTTGACATTCTCTGATATTTGTAACACTTGCCTCAAAGCGTCCCTGAGGCTTAGTAGAGACGGCTGGGAACAGTTTTTGTTGGATTCGAGCAGGTGTTATTTCGCGATAATTCGCTTGTTTTAAGCAATTTCACTCAAATTTTCGACATTCTCTGAATTGTGTAACACTTGTCTCAAAGCGTCTTTGAGGCTTAGTAGAGGCGGCTGGAAACAGTTTTTGTTGGATTGGAGCAGGTGTTGTTTCGCGATAATTCGCTTGTTTGAAGAAATTTCACTCAAATTTTCGACTTTTTCTGAATTTCGTAACACTTGTCTCAAAGCGTCTCTGAGGCTCAGTAGAGACGGCAGGCCACAGTTTTTGTTGGATTCGAGCAGGTGTTATTTCGCGATAATTCGCTTGTTTAAAGCAATTTCAGTCTAATTTTTAACATTTTCTGATTTTTTTAACATTTGTCTCAAAGCGTCTCTGAGGCTCAGTAGAGACGGCAGGGCAGAGTTTTATTTGGATTCGAGCAGGTTTTGTTTCGCGATAATTCGCTTGTTTAAAGCAATTTCACTAAAATTTCGACATTCTCTGAATTACGTAACACTTGTCTCAAAGCGTCTCTGAGGCTCAGTAGAGACGGTAGGCCACAGTTTTTGTTGGATTCAAGCAGGTGTAATTTCGCGATAATTCGCTTGTTTGAAGCAATTCCACTCTAATTTTTGACATTCTCTGATAATTGTAGCACTTGTCTCAAAGCGTCTCTGACGCTCAGTAGAGACGTGAGGTCACAGTTTTTATTGGATTCGAGCAGGTGTTGTTTCGCGATCATTCGCTTGTTTAAAGCAATTTCACTCTAATTTTTAACATTCTCTGAATTGTGTAAGACTTGTCTCAAAGCGTCTTTGAGGCTCAGTAGAGACGGCAGGCCACAGTTTTTGTTGGATGCGAGCAGGTGTTGTTTCGCGATAATTCGCGTGTTTGAAGCAACTTGACTCCAATTTTCGATATTCTCAGATCTTTGTAAAACTTGTCTCAAAGCGTCTCTGAGGCTCAGTAGAGACGGCAGGGCAGAGTTTTATTTGGATTCGAGCAGGTGTAGTTTCGCGATATTTCGCTTGTTTAAAGCAATTTCACTCTAATTTCTAACATTCTCTGAATTGTGTAACACTTGTCTCAAAACGTCTCTGAGGCTTAGTAGAGACCGCTGGGCACAGTTTTTGTTGGATTCGAGCAGGTGTTGTTTCGCGATAATTCGCTTGTTTGAAGCAATTCCACTCTAATTTTTGACATTCTCTGATATTTGTAACACGTGCCTCAAAGCGTCTCTGAGGCTTAGTAGAGACGGCTGGGAACAGTTTTTGTTGGATTCGAGCAGGTGTTATTTCGCGATAATTCGCTTGTTTGAAGCAATTTCACTCAAATTTTCGACATTCTCTGAATTTCGTAACACTTGTCTCAAGGCGTCTCTGAGGCTCAGTAGAGACGGCAGGCCACAGTTTTTGTTGGATTCGAGCAGGTGCTGTTTCGCGATAATTCGCTTGTTTAAAGCAATTTCACTCTAATTTTTAACATTCTCTGAATAGTGCAACACTTGTCTCAAAGTGCCTTTGAGGCTCAGTAGAGACGGCAGGCCACAGTTTTTGTTGGATTCGAGCAGGTGTTGTTTCGCGATAATTCACTTGTTTGAAGCAACTTGACTCCAATTTTCGATATTCTCAGATCTTTGAAAAACTTGTCGCAAAGCGTCTCTGAGGCTCAGTAGAGACGGCAGGGCAGAGTTTTTGTTGGATTCGAGCAGGTGTTGTTTCGCGATAATTCGCTTGTTTAAAGCAATTTCACTCTACTTTTTAACATTCTCTGAATTGTGTAACACTTGTCTCAAAGCGTCTCTGAGGCTTAGTAGAGACGGCTGGGCACAGTTTTTGTTGGATTCGAGCAGGTGTTGTTTCGCGATAATTCGCTTGTTTGAAGCAATTCCACTCTAATTTTTGACATTCTCTGATATTTGTAACACTTGCCTCAAAGCGTCTCTGAGGCTTAGTAGAGACGGCTGGGAACAGTTTTTGTTGGATTCGAGCAGGTGTTATTTCGCGATAATTCGCTTGTTTGAAGCAATTTCACTCAAATTTTCGACATTCTCTGAATTTCGTAACACTTGTCTCAAAGCGTCTTTGAGGCTAAGTACAGACGGCTGGCAAGAGTTTTTGTTGGATTCGAGCAGGTGTTGTTTCGTGATAATTTGCTTGTTTGAAGCAATTTCACTCAAATTTTCGACATTCTCTGAATTTCGTAACACTTGTCTCAAAGTGTCTCTGAGGCTCAGTAGAGACGGTAGTCCACAGTTTTTGTTGGATTCGAGCAGGTGTTATTTCGCGATAATTCGCTTGTTTGAAGCAATTCAACTCTAATTTTTGACATTCTCTGATAATTGTAACACTTGTCTCAAAGCGTCTCTGACGCTCAGTAGAGACGTGAGGTCACAGCTTTTATTGGATTCGAGCAGGTGTTGTTTCGCGATAATTCGCTTGTTTAAAGCAATTTCACTCTAATTTTTAACATTTTCTGATTTTTGTAACAATTGTCTCAAAGCGTCTTTGAGGCTCAGTAGAGTTTTATTTGGATTCGAGCTGGTGTTGTTTCGCGATAATTCGCTTGTTTAAAGCAATTTCACTCTACTTTTTAACATTCTCTGAATTGTGTAACACTTGTCTCAAAGCGTCTCTGAGGCTTAGTAGAGACGGCTGGCTACAGTCTTTGTTGGATTCGAGCAGGTGTTGTTTCGCGATAATTCGCTTGTTTGAAGCAATTTCACTCTAATTTTTAACATTCTCTGAATAGTGTAACACTTGCCTCAAAGCGTCTCTGAGGCTTAGTAGAGACGGCTGGGAACAGTTTTTGTTGGATTCGAGCAGGTGTTATTTCGCGATAATTCGCTTGTTTGAAGCAATTTCACTCAAATTTTCGACATTCTCTGAATTTCGTAACACTTGTCTCAAAGCGTCTTTGAGGCTCAGTAGAGACGGCAGGCCACAGTTTTTGTTGGATTCGAGCAGGTGTTGTTTCGCGATAATTCGCGTGTTTGAAGCAACTTGACTCCAATTTTCGATATTCTCAGATCTTTGTAAAACTTGTCTCAAAGCGTCTCTGAGGCTCAGTAGAGACGGCTGGCAACAGTTGTTGTTGGATTCGAGCAGGTGTTGTTTCGCGATAATTCGCTTGTTTAAAGCAATTTCACTCTAATTTTTAACATTCTCTGAATTGTGTAACACTTGTCTCAAAGTGCCTTTGAGGCTTAGTAGAGACGACTAGCAACAGTTTTTGTTGGATTCGAGCAGGTGCTGTTTCGCGATAATTCGCTTGTTTGAAGCAATTTCACTCAAATTTTCGACATTCTCTGAATTTCGTAACACTTGTCTCAAAGCGTCTCTGAGGCTCAGTAGAGACGGCAGGCCACAGTTTTTGTTGGATTCGAGCAGGTGTTGTTTCGCGATAATTCGCTTGTTTGAAGCAACTTGACTCCAATTTTCGATATTCTCAGATCTTTGTAAAACTTGTCGCAAAGCGTCTCTGAGGCTCAGTAGAGACGGCAGGGCAGAGTTTTTGTTGGATTCGAGCAGGTGTTGTTTCGCGATAATTCGCTGGTTCGAAGCAATTCCACTCTAATTTTTGACATTCTCTGATATTTGTAACACTTGCCTCAAAGCGTCTCTGAGGCTTAGTAGAGACGGCAGCCAACAGTTGTTGTTGGATTCGAGCAGGTGTTGTTTCGCGATAATTCGCTTGTTTAAAGCAATTTCACTCTAATATTTAACATTCTCTGAATTGTGTAACACTTGTCTCAAAGTGCCTTTGAGGCTTAGTAGAGACGATTAGCATCAGTTTTTGTTGGATTCGAGCAGGTGTTGTTTCGCGATAATTCGCTTGTTTGAAGCAATTCCACTCTAATTTTTGACATTCTCTGATATTTGTAACACTTGCCTCAAAGCGTCTGTGAGGCTTAGTAGAGACGGCTGGGAACAGTTTTTGTTGGATTCGTGCAGGTGTTATTTCGCGATAATTCGCTTGTTTGAAGCAATTTCACTCAAATTTTCGACATTCTCTGAATTTCGTAACACTTGTCTCAAAGCGTCTCTGAGGCTCAGTAGAGACGGCAGGCCACAGTTTTTGTTGGATTCGAGCAGGTGTTGTTTCGCGATAATTCGCTTGTTTAAAGCAATTTCACTCTAATTTTTAACATTCTCTGAATAGTGTAACACTTGTCTCAAAGTGCCTTTGAGGCTCAGTAGAGACGGCAGGCCACAGTTTTTGTTGGATTCGAGCAGGTGTTGTTTCGCGATAATTCGCTTGTTTGAAGCAACTTGACTCCAATTTTCGATATTCTCAGATCTTTGTAAAACTTGTCGCAAAGCGTCTCTGAGGCTCAGTAGAGACGGCAGGGCAGAGTTTTTGTTGGATTCGAGCAGGTGTTGTTTCGCGATAATTCGCTTGTTTAAAGCAATTTCACTCTAATTTTTAACATTCTCTGAATTGTGTAACACTTGTGTCAAAGCGTCTCTGAGGCTTAGTAGAGACGGCTGGGCACAGTTTATGTTGGACTCGAGCCGGTGTTTTTTCGCGATAATTCGCTTGTTTGAAGCAATTCCACTCTAATTTTTGACATTCTCTGATATTTGTAACACGTGCCTCAAAGCGTCTCTGAGGCTTAGTAGAGACGGCTGGGAACAGTTTTTGTTGGATTCGAGCAGGTGTTATTTCGCGATAATTCGCTTGTTTGAAGCAATTTCACTCAAATTTTCGCAATTCTCTGAATTGTGTAACACTTGTCTCAAAGCGTCTTTGAGGCTTAGTAGAGACGGCTGGCAACAGTTTTTGTTGGATTCGAGCAGGTGTTGTTTCGCGATAATTCGCTTGTTTGAAGCAATTTCACTCAAATCTTCGACTTTCTCTGAATTTCGTAACACTTGTCTCAAAGCGTCTCTGAGGCTCACTAAAGACGGCAGGCCACAGTTTTTGTTGGATTCGAGCAGGTGTTGTTTCGCGATAATTCGCTTGTTTGAAGCAATTTCACTCAAATTTCGACATTCTCTGAATTTCGTAACACTTGTCTCAAAGCGTCTCTGAGGCTCAGCAGAGACGGTAGGCCACAGTTTTTGTTGGATTCGAGCAGGTGTTATTTCGCGATAATTCGCTTGTTTGAAGCAATTCCACTCTAATTTTTGACATTCTCTGATATTTGTAACACTTGCCTCAAAGCGTCTCTGAGGCTCAGTAGAGACGGCAGGCCATAGTTTTTGTTGGATTCGAGCAGGCGTTGTTTCGCGATAATTCGCTTGTTTAAAGCAATTTCACTCTAATTTTTAACATTCTCTGAATAGTGTAACACTTGTCTCAAAGTGCCTTTGAGGCTTAGTAGAGACGGCTGGCTACAGTCTTTGTTGGATTCGAGCAGGTGTTGTTTCGCGATAATTCGCTTGTTTCAAGCAATTTCACTTAAATTTTCGACATTCTCTGAATTTCGTAACACTTGTCTCAAAGCGTCTCTGAGGCTCAGTAGAGACGGCAGGCCACAGTTTTTGTTGGATTCGAGCAGGTGTTGTTTCGCGATAATTCGCTTGTTTGAAGCAACTTGACTCCAATTTTCGATATTCTCAGATCTTTGTAAAACTTGTCGCAAAGCGTCTCTGAGGCTCAGTAGAGACGGCAGGGCAGAGTTTTTGTTGGATTCGAGCAGGTGTTGTTTCGCGATAATTCGCTTGTTTAAAGCAATTTCACTCTAATTTTTAACATTCTCTGAATTATGTAACACTTGTCTCAAAGCGTCTCTGAGGCTTAGTAGAGATGGCTGGGCACAGTTTTTGTTGGATTCGAGCAGGTGTTGTTTCGCGATAATTCGCTTGTTTGAAGCAATTCCACTCTAATTTTTGACATTCTCTGATATTTGTAACACGTGCCTCAAAGCGTCTCTGAGGCTTAGTAGAGACGGCTGGGAACAGTTTTTGTTGGATTCGAGCAGGTGTTATTTCGCGATAATTCGCTTGTTTGAAGCAATTTCACTCAAATTTTCGACATTCTCTGAATTTCGTAACACTTGTCTCAAAGCGTCTCTGAGGCTCAGTAGAGACGGCAGGCCATAGTTTTTGTTGGATTCTAGCAGGTGTTGTTTCGCGATAATTCGCTTGTCTGAAGCAATTGCACTCAAATTTCGACATTCTCTGAATTTCGTAACACTTGTCTCAAAGCGTCTCTGAGGCTCAGTAGAGACAGCAGGCCACAGTTTTTGTTGGATTCGAGCAGGTGTTATTTCGCGATAATTCGCTTGTTTGAAGCAATTCCAGTTTAATTTTCGACATTCTCTGAATTTCGTAACACTTGTCTCAAAGCGTCTTTGAGGCTCAGTAGAGACGGCAGGCCACAGTTTTTGTTGGATTCGAGCAGGTGTTGTTTCGCGATAATTCGCTTGTTTAAAGCAATTTCACTCTAATTTTTAACATTCTCTGAATAGTGTAACACTTGTCTCAAAGTGCCTTTGAGGCTCAGTAGAGACGGCAGGCCACAGTTTTTGTTGGATTCGAGCAGGTGTTGTTTCGCGATAATTCGCTTGTTTGAAGCAACTTGACTCCAATTTTCGATATTCTCAGATCTTTGAAAAACTTGTCGCAAAGCGTCTCTGAGGCTCAGTAGAGACGGCAGGGCAGAGTTTTTGTTGGATTCGAGCAGGTGTTGTTTCGCGATAATTCGCTTGTTTAAAGCAATTTCACTCTAATTTTTAACATTCTCTGAATTGTGTAACACTTGTCTCAAAGCGTCTCTGAGGCTTAGTAGAGACGGCTGGGCACAGTTTTTGTTGGATTCGAGCAGGTGTTGTTTCGCGATAATTCGCTTGTTTGAAGCAATTCCACTCTAATTTTTGACATTCTCTGATATTTGCAACACTTGCCTCAAAGCGTCTCTGAGGCTTAGTAGAGACGGCTGGGAACAGTTTTTGTTGGATTCGAGCAGGTGTTATTTCGCGATAATTCGCTTGTTTGAAGCAATTTCACTCAAATTTTCGACATTCTCTGAATTTCGTAACACTTGTCTCAAAGCGTCTTTGAGGCTTAGTACAGACGGCTGGCAACAGTTTTTGTTGGATTCGAGCAGGTGTTGTTTCGTGATAATTTGCTTGTTTGAAGCAATTTCACTCAAATTTTCGACATTCTCTGAATTTCGTAACACTTGTCTCAAAGCGTCTCTGAGGCTCAGTAGAGACGGTAGGCCACAGTTTTTGTTGGATTCGAGCAGGTGTTATTTCGCGATAATTCGCTTGTTTGAAGCAATTCCACTCAAATTTTTGACATTCTCTGATAATTGTAACACTTGTCTCAAAGCGTCTCTGACGCTCAGTAGAGACGTGAGGTCACAGCTTTTATTGGATTCGAGCAGGTGTTGTTTCGCGATAATTCGCTTGTTTAAAGCAATTTCACTCTAATTTTTAACATTTTCTGATTTTTGTAACAATTGTCTCAAAGCGTCTTTGAGGCTCAGTAGAGTTTTATTTGGATTCGAGCAGGTGTTGTTTCGCGATAATTCGCTTGTTTAAAGCAATTTCACTCTTATTTTTAACATTCTCTGAATAGTGTAACACTTGTCTCAAAGTGCCTTTGAGGCTTAGTAGAGACGGCTGGCTACAGTCTTTGTTGGATTCGAGCAGGTGTTGTTTCGCGATAATTCGCTTGTTTGAAGCAATTTCACTCTAATTTTTAACATTCTCTGAATAGTGTAACACTTGCCTCAAAGCGTCTCTGAGGCTTAGTAGAGACGGCTGGGAACAGTTTTTGTTGGATTCGAGCAGGTGTTATTTCGCGATAATTCGCTTGTTTGAAGCAATTTCACTCAAATTTTCGACATTCTCTGAATTTCGTAACACTTGTCTCAAAGCGTCTTTGAGGCTCAGTAGAGACGGCAGGCCACAGTTTTTGTTGGATTCGAGCAGGTGTTGTTTCGCGATAATTCGCGTGTTTGAAGCAACTTGACTCCAATTTTCGATATTCTCAGAACTTTGTAAAACTTGTCTCAAAGCGTCTCTGAGGCTCAGTAGAGACGGCTGGCAACAGTTGTTGTTGGATTCGAGCAGGTGTTGTTTCGCGATAATTCGCTTGTTTAAAGCAATTTCACTCTAATTTTTAACATCCTCTGAATTGTGTAACACTTGTCTCAAAGTGCCTTTGAGGCTTAGTAGAGACGACTAGCAACAGTTTTTGTTGGATTCGAGCAGGTGCTGTTTCGCGATAATTCGCTTGTTTGAAGCAATTTCACTCAAATTTTCGACATTCTCTGAATTTCGTAACACTTGTCTCAAAGCGTCTCTGAGGCTCAGTAGAGACGGCAGGCCACAGTTTTTGTTGGATTCGAGCAGGTGTTGTTTCGCGATAATTCGCTTGTTTGAAGCAACTTGACTCCAATTTTCGATATTCTCAGATCTTTGTAAAACTTGTCGCAAAGCGTCTCTGAGGCTCAGTAGAGACGGCAGGGCAGAGTTTTTGTTGGATTCGAGCAGGGGTTGTTTCGCGATAATTCGCTTGTTCGAAGCAATTCCACTCTAATTTTTGACATTCTCTGATATTTGTAACACTTGCCTCAAAGCGTCTCTGAGGCTTAGTAGAGACGACTAGCAACAGTTTTTGTTGGATTCGAGCAGGGGTTGTTTCGCGATAATTCGCTTGTTTGAAGCAATTTCACTCAAATTTTCGACATTCTCTGAATTTCGTAACACTTGTCTCAAAGCGTCTCTGAGGCTCAGTAGAGACGGCAGGCCACAGTTTTTGTTGGATTCGAGCAGGTGTTGTTTCGCGATAATTCGCTTGTTTGAAGCAACTTGACTCCAATTTTCGATATTCTCAGATCTTTGTAAAACTTGTCGCAAAGCGTCTCTGAGGCTCAGTAGAGACGGCAGGGCAGAGTTTTTGTTGGATTCGAGCAGGTGTTGTTTCGCGATAATTCGCTTGTTTAAAGCAATTTCACTCTAATTTTTAACATTCTCTGAATTGTGTAACACTTGTCTCAAAGTGCCTTTTAGGCTTAGTAGAGACGACTAGCAACAGTTTTTGTTGGATTCGAGCAGGTGTTGTTTCGCGATAATTCGCTTGTTTGAAGCAATTCCACTCTAATTTTTGACATTGTCTGATATTTGTAACACTTGCCTCAAAGCGTCTGTGAGGCTTAGTAGAGACGGCTGGGAACAGTTTTTGTTGGATTCGTGCAGGTGTTATTTCGCGATAATTCGCTTGTTTGAAGCAATTTCACTCAAATTTTCGACATTCTCTGAATTTCGTAACACTTGTCTCAAAGCGTCTCTGAGGCTCAGTAGAGACGGCAGGCCACAGTTTTTGTTGGATTCGAGCAGGTGTTGTTTCGCGATAATTCGCTTGTTTAAAGCAATTTCACTCTAATTTTTAACATTCTCTGAATAGTGTAACACTTGTCTCAAAGTGCCTTTGAGGCTCAGTAGAGACGGCAGGCCACAGTTTTTGTTGGATTCGAGCAGGTGTTGTTTCGCGATAATTCGCTTGTTTGAAGCAACTTGACTCCAATTTTCGATATTCTCAGATCTTTGTAAAACTTGTCGCAAAGCGTCTCTGAGGCTCAGTAGAGACGGCAGGGCAGAGTTTTTGTTGGATTCGAGCAGGTGTTGTTTCGCGATAATTCGCTTGTTTAAAGCAATTTCACTCTAATTTTTAACATTCTCTGAATTGTGTAACACTTGTGTCAAAGCGTCTCTGAGGCTTAGTAGAGACGGCTGGGCACAGTTTATGCTGGACTCGAGCCGGTGTTTTTTCGCGATAATTCGCTAGTTTGAAGCAATTCCACTCTAATTTTTGACATTCTCTGATATTTGTAACACGTGCCTCAAAGCGTCTCTGAGGCTTAGTAGAGACGGCTGGGAACAGTTTTTGTTGGATTCGAGCAGGTGTTATTTCGCGATAATTCGCTTGTTTGAAGCAATTTCACTCAAATTTTCGACATTCTCTGAATTGTGTAACACTTGTCTCAAAGCGTCTTTGAGGCTTAGTAGAGACGGCTGGCAACAGTTTTTGTTGGATTCGAGCAGGTGTTGTTTCGCGATAATTCGCTTGTTTGAAGCAATTTCACTCAAATCTTCGACTTTCTCTGAATTTCGTAACACTTGTCTCAAAGCGTCTCTGAGGCTCACTAGAGACGGCAGGCCACAGTTTTTGTTGGATTCGAGCAGGTGTTGTTTCGCGATAATTCGCTTGTTTGAAGCAATTTCACTCAAATTTCGACATTCTCTGAATTTCGTAACACTTGTCTCAAAGCGTCTCTGAGGCTCAGCAGAGACGGTAGGCCACAGTTTTTGTTGGATTCGAGCAGGTGTTATTTCGCGATAATTCGCTTGTTTGAAGCAATTCCACTCTAATTTTTGACATTCTCTGATATTTGTAACACTTGCCTCAAAGCGTCTCTGAGGCTCAGTAGAGACTGCAGGCCATAGTTTTTGTTGGATTCGAGCAGGTGTTGTTTCGCGATAATTCGCTTGTTTAAAGCAATTTCACTCTAATTTTTAACATTCTCTGAATAGTGTAACACTTGTCTCAAAGTGCCTTTGAGGCTTAGTAGAGACGGCTGGCTACAGTCTTTGTTGGATTCGAGCAGGTGTTGTTTCGCGATAATTCGCTTGTTTCAAGCAATTTCACTTAAATTTTCGACATTCTCTGAACTTCGTAACACCTGTCTCAAAGCGTCTTTGAGGCTCAGTAGAGACGGCAGGCCACAGTTTTTGTTGGATTCGAGCAGGTGTTGTTTCGCGATAATTCGCTTGTTTGAAGCAATTTCACTCAAATTTCGACATTCTCTGAATTTCGTAACACTTGTCTCAAAGCGTCTCTGAGGCTCAGTAGAGACGGTAGGACACAGTTTTTGTTGGATTCGAGCAGGTGTTATTTCGCGATAATTCGCTTGTTTGAAGCAATTCCACTCTAATTTTTAACATTCTCTGAATAGTGTAACACTTGTCACAAAGTGCCTTTGAGGCTTAGTAGAGACGGCTGGCTACAGTCTTTGTTGGACTCGAGCAGGGAGTTGCTTCGCGATAATTCGCTTGTTTCAAGCAATTTCACTTAAATTTTCGACATTCTCTGAATTTCGTAACACTTGTCTCAAAGCGTCTCTGAGGCTCAGTAGAGACGGCAGGCCACAGTTTTTGTTGGATTCGAGCAGGTGTTGTTTCGCGATAATTCGCTTGTTTGAAGCAACTTGACTCCAATTTTCGATATTCTCAGATCTTTGTAAAACTTGTCGCAAAGCGTCTCTGAGGCTCAGTAGCGACGGCAGGGCAGAGTTTTTGTTGGATTCGAGCAGGTGTTGTTTCGCGATAATTCGCTTGTTTAAAGCAATTTCACTCTAATTTTTAACATTCTCTGAATTATGTAACACTTGTCTCAAAGCGTCTCTGAGGCTTAGTAGAGATGGCTGGGCACAGTTTTTGTTGGATTCGAGCAGGTGTTGTTTCGCGATAATTCGCTTGTTTGAAGCAATTCCACTCTAATTTTTGACATTCTCTGATATTTGTAACACTTGCCTCAAAGCGTCTCTGAGGCTTAGTAGAGACGGCTGGGAACAGTTTTTGTTGGATTCGAGCAGGTGTTATTTCGCGATAATTCGCTTGTTTGAAGCAATTTCACTCAAATTTTCGACATTCTCTGAATTTCGTAACACTTGTCTCAAAGCGTCTTTGAGGCTCAGTAGAGACGGCAGGCCACAGTTTTTGTTGGATTCGAGCAGGTGTTGTTTCGCGATAATTCGCTTGTTTGAAGCAACTTGACTCCAATTTTAGATATTCTCAGATCTTTGTAAAACTTGTCGCAAAGCGTCTCTGAGGCTCAGTAGAGACGTGAGGTCACAGCTTTTATTGGATTCGAGCAGGTGTTGTTTCGCGATAATTCGCTTGTTTAAAGCAATTTCACTCTAATTTTTAACATTCTCTGAATTGTGTAACACTTGTCTCAAAGCGTTTCCGACGCTCAGTAGAGACGTGAGGTCACAGCTTTTATTGGATTCGAGCAGGTGTTGTTTCGCGATAATTCGCTTGTTTAAAGCAATTTCAGTCTAATTTTTAACATTTTCGGATTTTTGTAACAACTGTCTCAAAGCGTCTCTGAGGCTCAGTCGAGACGGCAGGGCAGAGTTTTATTTGGATTCGAGCAGGTGTTGTTTCGCGATAATTCGCTTGTTTAAAGCAATTTCACTCTTATTTTTAACATTCTCTGAATAGTGTAACACTTGTCTCAAAGTGCCTTTGAGGCTTAGTAGAGACGGCTGGCTACAGTCTTTGTTGGATTCGAGCAGGTGTTGTTTCGCGATAATTCGCTTGTTTGAAGCAATTTCACTTAAATTTTCGACATTCTCTGAATTTCGTAACACTTGTCTCAAAGCGTCTTTGAGGCTCAGTAGAGACGGCAGGCCACAGTTTTTGTTGGATTCGAGCAGGTGTTGTTTCGCGATAATTCGCTTGCTTGAAGCAACTTGACTCCAATTTTCGATATTCTCAGATCTTTGTAAAACTTGTCGCAAAGCGTCTCTGAGGCTCAGTAGAGACGGCAGGGCAGAGTTTTTGTTGGATTCGAGCAGGTGTTGTTTCGCGATAATTCGCTTGTTTAAAGCAATTTCACTCTAATTTTTAACATTCTCTGAATTGTGTAACACTTGTCTCAAAGCGTCTCTGAGGCTTAGTAGAGACGGCTGGGCACAGTTTTTGTTGGATTCGAGCAGGTGTTATTTCGCGATAATTCGCTTGTTTGAAGCAATTCCACTCTAATTTTTGACATTCTCTGATATTTGTAACACTTGCCTCAAAGCGTCTCTGAGGCTCAGTAGAGACGGCAGGCCATAGTTTTTGTTGGATTCGAGCAGGTGTTGTTTCGCGATAATTCGCTTGTTTAAAGCAATTTCACTCTAATTTTTAACATTCTCTGAATAGTGTAACACTTGTCTCAAAGTGCCTTTGAGGCTTAGTAGAGACGGCTGGCTACAGTCTTTGTTGGATTCGAGCAGGTGTTGTTTCGCGATAATTCGCTTGTTTCAAGCAATTTCACTTAAATTTTCGACATTCTCTGAACTTCGTAACACCTGTGTCAAAGCGTCTTTGAGGCTCAGTAGAGACGGCAGGCCACAGTTTTTGTTGGATTCGAGCAGGTGTTGTTTCGCGATAATTCGCTTGTTTGAAGCAATTTCACTCAAATTTCGACATTCTCTGAATTTCGTAACACTTGTCTCAAAGCGTCTCTGAGGCTCAGTAGAGACGGTAGGCCACAGTTTTTGTTGGATTCGAGCAGGTGTTATTTCGCGATAATTCGCTTGTTTGAAGCAATTCCACTCTAATTTTTAACATTCTCTGAATAGTGTAACACTTGTCTCAAAGTGCCTTTGAGGCTTAGTAGAGACGGCTGGCTACAGTCTTTGTTGGATTCGAGCAGGTGTTGTTTCGCAATAATTCGCTTGTTTCAAGCAATTTCACTTAAATTTTCGACATTCTCTGAATTTCGTAACACTTGTCTCAAAGCGTCTCTGAGGCTCAGTAGAGACGGCAGGCCACAGTTTTTGTTGGATTCGAGCAGGTGTTGTTTCGCGATAATTCGCTTATTTAAAGCAATTTCACTCTAATTTTTAACATTCCCTGAATTATGTAACACTTGTCTCAAAGCGTCTCTGAGGCTTAGTAGAGATGGCTGGGCACAGTTTTTGTTGGATTCGAGCAGGTGTTGTTTCGCGATAATTCGCTTGTTTGAAGCAATTCCACTCTAATTTTTGACATTCTCTGATATTTGTAACACTTGCCTCAAAGCGTCTCTGAGGCTTAGTAGAGACGGCTGGGAACAGTTTTTGTTGGATTCGAGCAGGTGTTATTTCGCGATAATTCGCTTGTTTGAAGCAATTTCACTCAAATTTTCGACATTCTCTGAATTTCGTAACACTTGTCTCAAAGCGTCTCTGAGGCTCAGTAGAGACGGCAGGCCATACTTTTTGTTGGATTCTAGCAGGTGTTGTTTCGCGATAATTCGCTTGTCTGAAGCAACTGCACTCAAATTTCGACATTCTCTGAATTTCGTAACACTTGTCTCAAAGCGTCTCTGAGGCTCAGTAGAGACAGCAGGCCACAGTTTTTGTTGGATTCGAGCAGGTGTTGTTTCGCGATAATTCGCTTGTTTGAAGCAACTTGACTCCAATTTTCGATATTCTCAGATCTTTGTAAAACTTGTCGCAAAGCTTCTCTGAGGCTCAGTAGAGACGGCAGGGCAGAGTTTTTGTTGGATTTGAGCAGGTGTTGTTTCGCGATAATTCGCTTGTTTAAAGCAATTTCACTCTAATTTTTAACATTCTCTGAATTGTGTAACACTTGTCTCAAAGCGTCTCCGACGCTCAGTAGAGACGTGAGGTCACAGCTTTTATTGGATTCGAGCAGGTGTTGTTTCGCGATAATTCGCTTGTTTAAAGCAATTTCACTCTAATTTTTAACATTTTCTGATTTTTGTAACAACTGTCTCAAAGCGTCTCTGAGGCTCAGTAGAGACGGCAGGGCAGAGTTTTATTTGGATTCGAGCAGGTGTTGTTTCGCGATAATTCGCCTGTTTAAAGCAATTTCACTCTTATTTTTAACATTCTCTGAATAGTGTAACACTTGTCTCAAAGTGCCTTTGAGGCTTAGTAGAGACGGCTGGCTACAGTCTTTGTTGGATTCGAGCAGGTGTTGTTTCGCGATAATTCGCTTGTTTGAAGCAATTTCACTTAAATTTTCGACATTCTCTGAATTTCGTAACACTTGTCTCAAAGCGTCTTTGAGGCTCAGTAGAGACGGCAGGCCACAGTTTTTGTTGGATTCGAGCAGGTGTTGTTTCGCGATAATTCGCTTGCTTGAAGCAACTTGACTCCAATTTTCGATATTCTCAGATCTTTGTAAAACTTGTCGCAAAGCGTCTCTGAGGCTCAGTAGAGACGGCAGGGCAGAGTTTTTGTTGGATTCGAGCAGGTGTTGTTTCGCGATAATTCGCTTGTTTAAAGCAATTTCACTCTAATTTTTAACATTCTCTGAATTGTGTAACACTTGTCTCAAAGCGTCTCTGAGGCTTAGTAGAGACGGCTGGGCACAGTTTTTGTTGGATTCGAGCAGGTGTTGCTTCGCGATAATTCGCTTGTTTGAAGCAATTCCACTCTAATTTTTGACATTCTCTGATATTTGTAACACTTGCCTCAAAGCGTCTCTGAGGCTTAGTAGAGACGGCTGTGATCAGTTTTTGTTGGATTCGAGCAAGTGTTATTTCGCGATAATTCGCCTGTTTGAAGCAATTTCACCCAAATTTTCGACATTCTCTGAATTGTGTAACACTTGTCTCAAAGCGTCTTTGAGGCTTAGTAGAGACGGCTGGCAACAGTTTTTGTTGGATTCGAGCAGGTGTTGTTTCGCGATAATTCGCTTGTTTGAAGAAATTTCACTCAAATTTTCGACTTTTTCTGAATTTCGTAACACTTGTCTCAAAGCGTCTCTGAGGCTCAGTAGAGACGGCAGGCCACAGTTTTTGTTGGATTCGAGCAGCTGTTGTTTCGCGATAATTCGGTTGTCTGAAGCAATTTCACTCAAATTTCGACATTCTCTGAATTTCGTAACACTTGTCTCAAAGCGTCTCTGAGGCTCAGTAGAGACAGCAGGCCACAGTTTTTGTTGGATTCGAGCAGGTGTTATTTCGCGATAATTCGCTTGTTTGAAGCAATTCCACTCTAATTTTTGACATTCTCTGACAATTGTAACACTTGTCTCAAAGCGTCTCTGACGCTCAGTAGAGACGTGAGGTCACAGTTTTTATTGGATTGGAGCAGGTGTTGTTTCGCGATAATTCGCTTGTTTAAAGCAATTTCACTCTAATTTTTAACATTTTCTGATTTTTGTAACAATTGTCTCAAAGCGTCTCTGAGGCTCAGTAGAGACGGCAGGGCAGAGTTTTATTTGGATTCGAGCAGGTTTTGTTTCGCGATAATTCGCTTGTTTAAAGCAATTTCACTTTAATTTTAAACATTCTCTGAATTGTGTAACACTTGTGACAAAGCGTCTCTGAGGCTTAGTAGAGACGGCTGGGCACAGTTTTTGTTGGACTCGAGCAGGTGTTTTTTCGCGATAATTCGCTTGTTTGAAGCAATTCCACTCTAATTTTTGACATTCTCTGATATTTGTAACACTTGCCTCAAAGCGTCTCTGAGGCTTAGTAGAGACGGCTGGGAACAGTTTTTGTTGGATTCGAGCAGGTGTTATTTCGCGATAATTCGCTTGTTTGAAGTAATTTCACTCAAATTTTCGACATTCTCTGAATTGTGTAACACTTGTCTCAAAGCGTCTCTGAGGCTTAGTAGAGACGGCTGGGCACAGTTTTTGTTGGATTCGAGCAGGTGTTGTTTCGCGGTAATTCGCTTGTTTGAAGCAATTCCACTCTAATTTTTGACATTGTCTGATATTTGTAACACTTGCCTCAAAGCGTCTGTGAGGCTTAGTAGAGACGGCTGGGAACAGTTTTTGTTGGATTCGTGCAGGTGTTATTTCGCGATAATTCGCTTGTTTGAAGCAATTTCACTCAAATTTTCGACATTCTCTGAATTTCGTAACACTTGTCTCAAAGCGTCTCTGAGGCTCAGTAGAGACGGCAGGCCACAGTTTTTGTTGGATTCGAGCAGGTGTTGTTTCGCGATAATTCGCTTGTTTAAAGCAATTTCACTCTAATTTTTAACATTCTCTGAATAGTGTAACACTTGTCTCAAAGTGCCTTTGAGGCTCAGTAGAGACGGCAGGCCACAGTTTTTGTTGGATTCGAGCAGGTGTTGTTTCGCGATAATTCGCTTGTTTGAAGCAACTTGACTCCAATTTTCGATATTCTCAGATCTTTGTAAAACTTGTCGCAAAGCGTCTCTGAGGCTCAGTAGAGACGGCAGGGCAGAGTCTTTGTTGGATTCGAGCAGGTGTTGTTTCGCGATAATTCGCTTGTTTAAAGCAATTTCACTCTAATTTTTAACATTCTCTGAATTGTGTAACACTTGTGTCAAAGCGTCTCTGAGGCTTAGTAGAGACGGCTGGGCACAGTTTATGTTGGACTCGAGCCGGTGTTTTTTCGCGATAATTCGCTTGTTTGAAGCAATTCCACTCTAATTTTTGACATTCTCTGATATTTGTAACACGTGCCTCAAAGCGTCTCTGAGGCTTAGTAGAGACGGCTGGGAACAGTTTTTGTTGGATTCGAGCAGGTGTTATTTCGCGATAATTCGCTTGTTTGAAGCAATTTCACTCAAATTTTCGACATTCTCTGAATTGTGTAACACTTGTCTCAAAGCGTCTTTGAGGCTTAGTAGAGACGGCTGGCAACAGTTTTTGTTGGATTCGAGCAGGTGTTGTTTCGCGATAATTCGCTTGTTTGAAGCAATTTCACTCAAATCTTCGACTTTCTCTGAATTTCGTAACACTTGTCTCAAAGCGTCTCTGAGGCTCACTAGAGACGGCAGGCCACAGTTTTTGTTGGATTCGAGCAGGTGTTGTTTCGCGATAATTCGCTTGTTTGAAGCAATTCCACTCTAATTTTTGACATTCTCTGATATTTGTAACACGTGCCTCAAAGCGTCTCTGAGGCTCAGTAGAGTCGGCAGGCCATAGTTTTTGTTGGATTCGAGCAGGTGTTGTTTCGCGATAATTCGCTTGTTTAAAGCAATTTCACTCTAATTTTTAACATTCTCTGAATAGTGTAACACTTGTCTCAAAGTGCCTTTGAGGCTTAGTAGAGACGGCTGGCTACAGTCTTTGTTGGATTCGAGCAGGTGTTGTTTCGCGATAATTCGCTTGTTTCAAGCAATTTCACTTAAATTTTCGACATTTTCTGAATTTCGTAACACTTGTCTCAAAGCGTCTTTGAGGCTCAGTAGAGACGGCAGGCCACAGTTTTTGTTGGATTCGAGCAGGTGTTGTTTCGCGATAATTCGCTTGTTTGAAGCAATTTCACTCAAATTTCGACATTCTCTGAATTTCGTAACACTTGTCTCAAAGCGTCTCTGAGGCTCAGTAGAGACGGTAGGCCACAGTTTTTGTTGGATTCGAGCAGGTGTTATTTCGCGATAATTCGCTTGTTTGAAGCAATTCCACTCTAATTTTTAACATTCTCTGAATAGTGTAACACTTGTCTCAAAGTACCTTTGAGGCTTAGTAGAGACGGCTGGCTACAGTCTTTGTTGGATTCGAGCAGGTGTTGTTTCGCGATAATTCGCTTGTTTCAAGCAATTTCACTTAAATTTTCGACATTCTCTGAATTTCGTAACACTTGTCTCAAAGCGTCTCTGAGGCTCAGTAGAGACGGCAGGCCACAGTTTTTGTTGGATTCGAGCAGGTGTTGTTTCGCGATAATTCGCTTGTTTGAAGCAACTTGACTCCAATTTTCGATATTCTCAGATCTTTGTAAAACTTGTCGCAAAGCGTCTCTGAGGCTCAGTAGAGACGGCAGGGCAGAGTTTTTGTTGGATTCGAGCAGGTGTTGTTTCGCGATAATTCGCTTGTTTAAAGCAATTTCACTCTAATTTTTAACATTCTCTGAATTATGTAACACTTGTCTCAAAGCGTCTCTGAGGCTTAGTAGAGATGGCTGGGCACAGTTTTTGTTGGATTCGAGCAGGTGTTGTTTCGCGATAATTCGATTGTTTGAAGCAATTCCACTCTAATTTTTGACATTCTCTGATATTTGTAACACCTGCCTCAAAGCGTCTCGGAGGCTTAGTAGAGACGGCTGGGAACAGTTTTTGTTGGATTCGAGCAGGTGTTATTTCGCGAAAATTCGCTTGTTTGAAGCAATTTCACTCAAATTTTCGTCATTCTATGAATTTCGTAACACTTGTCTCAAAGCGTCTCTGAGGCTCAGTAGAGACGGCAGGCCATAGTTTTTGTTGGATTCTAGCAGGTGTTGTTTCGCGATAATTCGCTTGTCTGAAGCAATTGCACTCAAATTTCGACATTCTCTGAATTTCGTAACACTTGTCTCAAAGCGTCTCTGAGGCTCAGTAGAGACAGCAGGCCAGAGTTTTTGTTGGATTCGAGCAGGTGTTATTTCGCGATAATTCGCTTGTTTGAAGCAATTCCAGTTTAATTTTCGACATTCTCTGAATTGTGTAACACTTGTCTCAAAGTGCCTTTGAGGCTTAGTAGAGACGGCTGGCCACAGTCTTTGTTGGATTCGAGCAGGTGTTGTTTCGCGATAATTCGCTTGTTTGAAGCAATTTCACTTAAATTTTCGACATTCTCTTAATTTCGTAACACTTGTCTCAAAGCGTCTCTGAGGCTCAGTAGAGACGGCAGGTCACAGTTTTTGTTGGATTCGAGCAGGTGTTGTTTCGCGATAATTCGCTTGTTTGAAGCAACTTGACTCCAATTTTCGATATTCTCAGATCTTTGTAAAACTTGTCGCAAAGCGTCTCTGAGGCTCAGTAGAGATGGCACGGCAGAGTTTTTGTTGGATTCGAGCAGGTGTTGTTTCGCGATAATTCGCTTGTTTAAAGCAATTTCACTCTAATTTTTAACATTCTCTGAATTGTGTAACACTTGTGTCAAAGCGTCTCTGAGGCTTAGTAGAGACGGCTGGGCACAGTTTATGTTGGACTCGAGCAGGTGTTTTTTCGCGATAATTCGCTTGTTTGAAGCAATTCCACTCTAATTTTTGACATTCTCTGATATTTGTAACACTTGCCTCAAAGCATCTCTGAGGCTTAGTAGAGACGGCTGGGAACAGTTTTTGTTGGATTCGAGCAGGTGTTATTTCGCGATAATTCGCTTCTTTGAAGCAATTTCACTCAAATTTTCGACATTCTCTGAATTGTGTAACACTTGTCTCAAAGCGTCTTAGAGGCTTAGTAGAGACGGCTGGCAACAGTTTTTGTTGGATTCGAGCAGGTGTTGTTTCGCGATAATTCGCTTGTTTGAAGCAATTTCACTCAAATCTTCGACTTTCTCTGAATTTCGTAACACTTGTCTCAAAGCGTCTCTGAGGCTCAGTAGAGACGGCAGGCCACAGTTTTTGTTGGATTCGAGCAGGTGTTGTTTTGCGATAATTCGCTTGTTTGAAGCAATTTCACTCAAATTTTTGACATTCTCTGATAATTGTAACACCTGTCTCAAAGCGTCTCTGACGCTCAGTAGAGACGTGAGGTCACAGTTTTTATTGGATTCGAGCAGGTGTTGTTCCGCGATAATTCGCATGTTTAAAGCAATTTCACTCTAATTTTTAACATTTTCTGCTTTTTGTAACAGTTGTCTCAAAGCGTCTCTGAGGCTCAGTAGAGACGGCAGGGCAGAGTTTTATTTGGATTCGAGCAGGTGTTCTTTCGCGATAATTCGCTTGTTTAAAGCAATTTCACTCTAATTTTTAACATTCTCTGAATAGTGTAACACTTGTCTCAAAGTGCCTTTGAGGCTTAGTAGAGACGGCTGGCTACAGTTTTTGTTGGATTCGAGCAGGTGTTGTTTCGCGATAATTCGCTTGTTTGAAGCAACTTGACTCCAATTTTCGATATTCTCAGATCTTTGTAAAACTTGTCGCAAAGCGTCTCTGAGGCTCAGTAGAGACGGCAGGGCAGAGGTTTTGTTGGATTCGAGCAGGTGTTGTTTCGCGATAATTCGCTTGTTTAAAGCAATTTCACTGTAATTTTTGACATTCTCTGATATTTGTAACACTTGCCTAAAAGCGTCTCTGACGCTTAGTAGAGACGGCTGGGAACATTTTTTGTTGGATTGGAGCAGGTGTTATTTCGCGATAATTCGCTTGTTTGAAGAAATTTCTCTCAAATTTTCGACATTCTCTGAATTGTGCAACACTTGTCTCAAAGCGTCTTTGAGGCTTAGTAGAGACGGCTGGCAACAGTTTTTGTTGGATTCGAGCAGGTGTTGTTTCGCGATAATTCGCTTGTTTGAAGAAATTTCACTCAAATTTTCGACTTTCTCTGAATTTCGTAACACTTGTCTCAAAGCGTCTCTGAGGCTCAGTAGAGACGGCAGGCCACAATTTTAATTGGATTCGAGCAGGTGTTGTTTCGCGATAATTCGCTTGTTTGAAGCAACTTGACTCCAATTTTCGATATTCTCAGATCTTTGTAAAACTTGTCGCAAAGCGTCTCTGAGGCTCAGTAGAGACGGCAGGGCAGAGTTTTTGTTGGATTCGAGCAGGTGTTGATTCGCGATAATTCGCTTGTTTAAAGCAATTTCACTCTAATTCTTAACATTCTCTGAATTGTGTAACACTTGTGTCAAAGCGTCTCTGAGGCTTAGTAGAGACGGCTGGGCACAGTTTTTGTTGGATTCGAGCAGGTGGTGTTTCGCGATAATTCGCTTGTTTGAAGCAATTCAACTCTAATTTTTGACATTCTCTGATATCTGTAACACTTGCCTCAAAGCGTCTCTAAGGCTTAGTAGAGACGGCTGGGAACAGTTTCTGTTGGATTCGAGCAGGTGTTATTTCGCGATAATTCGCTTGTTTGAAGCAATTTCACTCAAATTTTCGACATTCTCTGAATTGTGTAACACTTGTCTCAAAGCGTCTTTGAGGCTTAGTAGAGACGGCTGGCAACAGTTTTTGTTGGATTCGAGCAGGTGTTGTTTCGTGATAATTCTCTTGTTTGAAGCAATTTCACTCAAATTTTCGACTTTCTCTGAATTTCGTAACACTTGTCCCAAAGCGTCTCTGAGGCTCAGTAGAGACGGCAGGGCAGAGATTTTGTTGGATTCGAGCAGGTGTTGTTTCGCGATAATTCGCTTGTTTAAAGCAATTTCACTCTAATTTTTAACATTCTCTGAATTGTGTAACACTTGTCTCAAAGTGCCTTTAAGGCTTAGTAGAGACGGCTGGCCACAGTCTTTGTTGGATTCGAGCAGGTGATGTTTCGCGATAATTCGCTTGTTTGAAGAAATTTCACTTAAATTTTCGACATTCTCTGAATTTCGTAACACTTGTCTCAAAGAGTCTCTGAGGCTCAGTAGAGACGGCAGGCCACAGTTTTTGTTGGATTCGAGCAGGTGTTATTTCGCGATAATTCGCTTGTTTGAAGCAACTTGACTCCAATTTTCGATATTCTCAGATCTTTGTAAAGCTTGTCGCAAAGCGTCTCTGAGGCTCAGTAGAGACGGCAGGGCAGAGTTTTTGTTGGATTCGAGCAGGTGTTGTTTCGCGATAATTCGCTTGTTTAAAGCAATTTCACTCTAATTTTTAACATTCTCTGAATTGTGTAACACTTGTCTCAAAGCGTCTCTGAGGCTTAGCAGAGACGGCTGGGCACAGTTTTTGTTGGATTCGAGCAGGTGTTGTTTCGCGATAATTCGCCTGTTTAAAGCAATTTCACTCTAATTTTTAACATTTTCTGATGTTTGTAACAATTGTCTCAAAGCGTCTCTGAGGCTCAGTAGAGACGGCAGGGCAGAGTTTTATTTGGATTCGAGCAGGTGTTGTATCGCGATAATTCGCTTGTTTAAAGGAATTTCACTCTAATTTTTAACATTCTCTGAATTGTGTAACACTTGTGTCAAAGCGTCTCTAAGGCTTAGTAGAGACAGCTGGCTACAGTCTTTGTTGGATTCGAGCAGGTGTTGTTTCGCGATGATTCGCTTGTTTGAAGCAATTTCACTTAAATTTTCGACATTCTCTGAATTGCGTAACACTTGTCTCAAAGCGTCTTTGAGGCTCAGTAGAGACGGCAGGCCACAGTTTTTGTTGGATTCGAGCAGGTGTTGTTTCGCGATAATTCGCTTGTTTGAAGCAACTTGACTCCAATTTTCGATATTCTCAGATCTTTGTAAAACTTGTCGCAAAGCGTCTCTGAGGCTCAGTAGAGACGGCAGGGCAGAGTTTTTGTTGGACTCGAGCAGGTGTTGTTTCGCGATAATTCGCTTGTTTAAAGCAATTTCACTCTAATTTTTAACATTCTCTGAATTGTGTAACACTTGTCTCAAAGCGTCTCTGAGGCTTAGTAGAGACGGTTGGGCACAGTTTTTGTTGGATTCGAGCAGGTGTTGTTTCGCGATAATTCGCTTGTTTGAAGCAACTTGACTCCAATTTTCGATATTCTCAGATCTTTGGAAAACTTGTCGCAAAGCGTCTCTGAGGCTCAGTAGAGACGGCAGGGCAGAGTTTTTGTTGGATTCGAGCAGGTGTTGTATCGTGATAGACGCTTTGAGACAAGTGTTACGAAATTCAGAGAATGTCGAAAATTTAAGTGAAATTGCTTGAAACAAGCGAATTATCGCGATACACCACCTGCTCGAATCCAACAAAGACTGTAGCCAGCCGTCTCTACTAAGCCTCAAAGGCACTTTGAGACAAGTGTTACGCTATTCAGAGAATGTTAAAAATTAGAGTGAAATTGCTTTAACCAAGCGAATTATCGCGAAACAAGACCTGCTCGAATCCAAATAAAACTCTGCCCTGCCGTCTCTACTGAGCCTCAGAGACGCTTTGAGACAATTGTGACAAAAATCAGAAAATGTTAAAAATTAGAGTGAAATTGCTTTAAACAAGCGAATTATCGCGAAACAACACCTGCTCGAATCCAATAAAAACTGTGACCTCACGTCTCTACTGAGCGTCAGAGACGCTTTCAGACAAGTGTTACAATTATCAGAGAATGTCAAAAATTAGAGTGGAATTGCCTCAAACAAGCGAATTATCGCGAAATAACACCTGCTCGAATCCAACAAAAACTGTGGCCTACCGTCTCTACTGAGCCTCAGAGACGCTTTGAGACAAGTGTTACGAAATTCAGAGAATGTCGAAATTTGAGTGAAATTGCTTCAAACAAGCGAATTATCGCGAAACAACTTCTTCCCGAATCCAACAAAAACTGTGGCCTGCCGTCTCTACTAAGCCTCAGAGACTCTTTGAGACAAGTGTTACACAATTCAGAGAATGTTAAAAATTAGAGTCAAATTGCTTTAAACAAGCGAATTATCGCGAAACAACACCTGCTCGAATCCAACAAAAACTCTGCCCTGCCGTCTCTACTGAGCCTCAGAGACGCTTTGCGACAAGTTTTACAAAGATCTGAGAATATCGAAAATTGGAGTCAAGTTCCTTCAAACAAGCGAATTATCGCGAAACAACACCTGCTCGAGTACAACAAAAACTGTGGCCTGCCGTCTCTACTGAGCCTCAGAGACGCTTTGAGACAAGTGTTACGAAATTAAAAGAATGTCGAAAATTTAAGTGAAATTGCTTCAAACAAGCGAATTATCGCGAAACAACACCTGCTCGAATCCAACAAAGACTGTGGCCAGCCGTCTCTACTAAGCCTCAGAGGCACTTTGAGACAAGTGTTACACAATTCAGAGAATGTCAAAAATTAGAGTGAAATTGCTTTAAACAAGCGAATTATCGCGAAACAAAACCTGCTCGAATCCAAATAAAACTCTGCCCTGCCGTCTCTACTGAGCCTCAGAGACGCTTTGAGGCAATTGTTACAAAAATCAGAAAATCTTAAAAATTAGAGTGAAATTGCTTTAAACAAGCGAATTATCGCGAAACAACACCTGCTCGAATCCAATAAAAACTGTGACCTCACGTCTCTACTGAGCGTCAGAGACGCTTTGAGACAAGTGTTACAATTATCAGAGAATGTCAAAAATTAGAGTGGAATTGCTTCAAACAAGCGAATTATCGCGAAATAACACCTGCTCGAATCCAACAAAAACTGTGGCCTGCTGTCTCTACTGAGCCTCAGAGACGCTTTGAGACAAGTGTTACGAAATTCAGAGAATGTCGAAATTTGAGTGAAAATGCTTCAGACAAGCGAATTATCGCGAAACAACACCTGCTCGAATCCAACAAAAACTGTGGCCTGCCGCCTCTACTGAGACTCAGAGACGCTTTGAGACAAGTGTTACACAATTCAGAGAATGTCGAAAATTTGAGTGAAATTGCTTCAAACAAGCGAATTATCGCGAAATAACACCTGCTCGAATCCAACAAAAACTGTTCCCAGCCGTCTCTACTAAGCCTCAGAGACGCTTTGAGGCAAGTGTTACAAATATCAGAGAATGTCAAAAATTAGAGTGGAATTGCTTCAAACAAGCGAATTACCGCGAAACAACACCTGCTCGAATCCAACAAAAACTGTGCCCAGCCGTCTCTACTAAGCCTCAGAGACGCTTTGAGACAAGTGTTACACAATTCAGAGAATGTTAAAAATTAGAGTGAAATTGCTTTAAACAAGCGAATTATCGCGAAACAACACCTGCTCGAATCCAAATAAAACTCTGCCCTGCCGTCTCTACTGAGCCTCAGAGACGCTTTGAGACAATTGTTACAAAAATCAGAAAATGTTAAAAATTAGAGTGAAATTGCTTTAAACAAGCGAATTATCGCGAAACAAAACCTGCTCGAATCCAACAAAAACTGTGCCCAGCCGTCTCTACAAAGCCTCAGAGACGCTTTGAGACAAGTGTTACGAAATTCAGAAAAAGTCGAAAATTTGAGTGAAATTTCTTCAAACAAGCGAATTATCGCGAAACAACACCTGCTCGAATCCAACAAAAACTGTTACCAGCCGTCTCTACTAAGCCTCAAAGACGCTTTGAGCCAAGTGTTACACAATTCAGAGAATGTCGAAAATTTGAGTGAAATTGCTTCAAACAAGCGAATTATCGCGAAATAACACCTGCTCGAATCCAACAAAAACTGTTCCCAGCCGTCTCTACTAAGCCTCAGAGACGCTTTGAGGCAAGTGTTACAAATATCAGAGAATGTCAAAAATTAGAGTGGAATTGCTTCAAACAAGCGAATTATCGCGAAACAACACCTGGTCGAATCCAACAAAAACTGTGCCCAGCCGTCTCTACTAAGCCTCAGAGACGCTTTGAGACAAGTGTTACACAATTCAGAGAATGTTAAAAATTAGAGTGAAATTGCTTTAAACAAGCGAATTATCGCGAAACAACACCTGCTCGAATCCAAATAAAACTCTGCCCTGCCGTCTCTTCTGAGCCTCAGATACGCTTTGACACAAGTGTTACACAATTCAGAGAATGTTAAAAATTAGAGTGAAATTGCTTTAAACAAGCGAATTATCGCGAAACAACACCTGCTCGAATCCAACAAAAACTGTGGCCTGCCGTCTCTACTGAGCCTCAGAGACGCTTTGAGACAAGTGTTACGAAATTAAGAGAATGTCGAAAATTTAAGTGAAATTGCTTCAAACAAGCGAATTATCGCGAAACAACACCTGCTCGAATCCAACAAAGACTGTAGCCAGCCGTCTCTATTAAGCCTCAAAGGCACTTTGAGACAAGTGTTACACTATCCAGAGAATGTTAAAAATTAGAGTGAAATTGCTTTAAACAAGCGAATTATCGCGAAACAACACCTGCTCGATTCCAAATAAAACTCTGCCCTGCCGTCTCTACTGAGCCTCAGAGACGCTTTGAGACAATTGTTACAAAATCAGAAAATGTTAAAAATTAGAGTGAAATTGCTTTAAACAAGCGAATTATCGCGAAACAACACCTGCTCGAATCCAATAAAAACTGTGACCTCACGTCTCTACTGAGCGTCAGAGACGCTTTGAGACAAGTGTTACAATTATCAGAGAATGTCAAAAATTAGAGTGGAATTGCTTCAAACAAGCGAATTATCGCGAAATAACACCTGCTCGAATCCAACAAAAACTGTGGCCTACCGTCTCTACTGAGCCTCAGAGACGCTTTGAGACAAGTGTTACGAAATTCAGAGAATGTCGAAATTTGAGTGAAATTGCTTTAAACAAGCGAATTATCGCGAAACAACACCTGCTCGAATCCAACAAAAACTGTTGCCAGCCGTCTCTACTAAGCCTCAGAGACGCTTTGAGGCAAGTGTTACAAATAACAGAGAATGTCAAAAATTAGAGTGGAATTGCTTCAAACAAGCGAATTATCGCGAAAAACACCTGCTCGAATCCAACAAAAACTCTGCCCTGCCGTCTTTACTGAGCCTCAGAGACGCTTTGCGACAAGTTTTACAAAGATCTGAGAATATCGAAAATTGGAGTCAAATTGCTTCAAACAAGCGAATTATCGCGAAACAACACCTGCTCGAATCCAACAAAAACTGTGGCCTGCCGTCTCTACTGAGCCTCAGAGACGCTTTGAGACAAGTGTTACGAAATTAAGAGAATGTCGAAAATTTAAGTGAAATTGCTTCAAACAAGCGAATTATCGCGAAACAACACCTGCTCGAATCCAACAAAGACTGTGGCCAGCCGTGTCTACTAAGCCTCAAAGGCACTTTGAGACAAGTGTTACACAATTCAGAGAATGTTAAAAATTAGAGTGAAATTGCTTTAAACAAGCGAATTATCGCGCAACAAAACCTGCTCGAATCCAAATAAAACTCTGCCCTGTCGTCTCTACTGAGCCTCAGAGGCGCTTTGAGACAATTGTTACAAAAATCAGAAAATGTTAAAAATTAGAGTGAAATTGCTTTAAACAAGCGAATTATCGCGAAACAACACCTGCTCGAATCCAATAAAAACTGTGACCTCACGTCTCTACTGAGCCTCAGAGACGCTTTGAGACAAGTGTTACGAAATTCAGAGAATGTCGAAATTTGAGTGAAATTGCTTCAGACAAGCGAATAATCGCGAAACAACAGCTGCTCGAATCCAAAAAAAACTGTGGCCTGCCGTATCTACTGAGCGTCAGAGACGCTTTGAGACCAGTGTTACGAAATTCAGAGAATGTTAAAAATTAGAGTGAAATTGCTTTAAACAAGCGAATTATCGCCAAACAACACCTGCTCGAATCCAACAAAAACACTGCCCTGCCGTCTCTACTGAGCCTCATAGACGCTTTGAGACAAGTGTTACACAATTCAGAGAATGTTAAACATTAGAGTGAAATTGCTTTAAACAAGCGAATTATCTTGAAACAACACCTGCTCGAATCCAACAAAAACTCTGCCCTGCCGTCTCTACTGAGCCTCAGAGACGCTTTGCGACAAGTTTTACAAAGATCTGAGAATATCGAAAATTGGAGTCAAGTTGCTTCAAACAAGCGAATTATCGCGAAACAACACCTGCTAGAATCCAACAGAAACTTTAGCCAGCCGTCTCTACTAAGCCTCAAAGGCACTTTGAGACAAGTGTTACACTATTCAGAGAATGTTAAAAATTAGAGTGAAATTGCTTTAAACAAGCGAATTATCGCGAAACAACACCTGCTCGAATCCAAATAAAACTCTACCCTGCCGTCTCTACTGAGCCTCAGAGACGCTTTGAGACAATTGTTACAAAAATCAGAAAATGTCGAAAATTTGAGAGAAATTGCTTCAAACAAGCGAATTATCGCGAAATAACACCTGCTCGAATCCAACAAAAACTGTTCCCAGCCGTCTCTACTAAGCCTCAGAGACGCTTTGAGGCAAGTGTTACAAATATCAGAGAATGTCAAAAATTAGAGTGGAATTGCTTCAAACAAGCGAATTATCGCGAAACAACACCTGCTCGAGTCCAACATAAACTGTGCCCAGCCGTCTCTACTAAGCGTCAGAGACGCTTTGAGGCAAGTGTTACAAATATCAGAGAATGTCAAAAATTAGAGTGGAATTGCTTCAAACAAGCGAATTATCGCGAAACAACACCTGCTCGAATCCAACAAAAACTGTGCCCAGCCGTCTCTACTAAGCCTCAGAGACGCTTTGAGACAAGTGTTACACAATTCAGAGAATGTTAAAAATTAGAGTGAAATTGCTTTAAACAAGCGAATTATCGCCAAACAACACCTGCTCGAATCCAACAAAAACTCTGCCCTGCCGTCTCTACTGAGCCTCAGAGACGCTTTGCGACAAGTTTTACAAAGATCTGAGAATATCGAAAATTGGAGTCAAGTTGCTCCAAACAAGCGAATTATCGCGAAACAACACCTGCTCGAGTACAACAAAAACTGTGGCCTGCCGTCTCTACTGAGCCTCAGAGACGCTTTGAGACAAGTGTTACGAAATTAAGAGAATGTCGAAAATTTAAGTGAAATTGCTTCAAACAAGCGAATTATCGCGAAACAACACCTACTCGAATCCAACAAAGACTGTGGCCAGCCGTCTCTACTAAGCCTCTAAGGCACTTTGAGACAAGTGTTACACAATTCAGAGAATGTTAAAAATTAGAGTGAAATTGCTTTAAACAAGCGAATTATCGCGAAACAAAACCTGCTCGAATCCAAATAAAACTCTGCCCTGCCGTCTCTACTGAGCCTCAGAGACGCATTGAGACAATTGTTACAAAAATCAGAAAATGTTAAAAATTAGAGTGAAATTGCTTTAAACAAGCGAATTATCGCGAAACAACACCTGCTCGAATCCAATAAAAACTGTGACCTCACGTCTCTACTGAGCGTCAGAGACGCTTTGAGACAAGTGTTACAATTATCAGAGAATGTCAAAAATTAGAGTGGAATTGCTTCAAACAAGCGAATTATCGCGAAATAACACCTGCTCGAATCCAACAAAAGCTGTGGCCTGCTGTCTCTACTGAGCCTCAGAGACGCTTTGAGACAAGTGTTACGAAATTCAGAGAATGTCGAAATTTGAGTGAAAATGCTTCAGACAAGCGAATTATCGCGAAACAACACCTGCTCGAATCCAACAAAAACTGTGGCCTGCCGTCTCTACTGAGCCTCAGAGACGCTTTGAGACAAGTGTTACAAAATTCAGAGAATGTCGAAAATTTGAGTGAAATTGCTTCAAACAAGCGAATTATCGCGAAATAACACCTGCTCGAATCCAACAAAAACTGTTCCCAGCCGTCTCTACTAAGCCTCAGAGACGCTTTGAGGCAAGTGTTACAAATATCAGAGAATGTCAAAAATTAGAGTGGAATTGCTTCAAACAAGCGAATTATCGCGAAACAACACCTGCTCGAATCCAACAAAAACTGTGCCCAGCCGTCTCTACTAAGCCTCAGAGACGCTTTGAGACAAGTGTTACACAATTCAGAGAATGTTAAAAATTAGAGTGAAATTGCTTTAAACAAGCGAAATATCGCGAAACAACACCTGCTCGAATCCAACAAAAACTCTGCCCTGCCGTCTCTACTGAGCCTCACAGACGCTTTGCGACAAGTTTTACAAAGATCTGAGAATATCGAAAATTAGAGTCAAGTTGCTTCAAACAAGCGAATTATCGCGAAACAACACCTGCTGGAATCCAACAAAAACTGTGGCCTGCTGTCTCTACTGAGCCTCAGAGACGCTTTGAGACAAGTGTTACGAAATTCAGAGAATGTCGAAATTTGAGTGAAAATGCTTCAGACAAGCGAATTATCGCGAAACAACACCTGCTCGAATCCAAAAAAAACTGTGCCCAGCCGTCTCTACTAAGCCTCAGAGACGCTTTGACACATGTGTTACACAATTCAGAGAATGTTAAAAATTAGAGTGAAATTGCTTTAAACAAGCGAATTATCGCGAAACAACACCTGCTCGAATCCAACAAAAACTCTGCCCTGCCGTCTCTACTGAGCCTCAGAGACGCTTTGCGACAAGTTTTACAAAGATCTGAGAATATCGAAAATTGGAGTCAAGTTGCTTCAAACAAGCGAATTATCGCGAAACAACACCTGCTCGAATCCAACAAAAACTGTGGCCTGCCGTCTCTACTGAGCCTCAGACACGCTTTGAGACAAGTGTTACGAAATTCTGAGAATGTCGAAAATTTAAGTGAAATTGCTTCAAACAAGGGAATTATCGCGAAACAACACCTGCTCGAATCCAACAAAGACTGTGGCCAGCCGTCTCTACTAAGCCTCAAAGGCACTTTGAGACAACTGTTACACAATTCAGAGAATGTTAAAAATTAGAGTGAAATTGCTTTAAACAAGCGAATTATCGCGAAACAACACCTGCTCGAATCCAATAAAAACTGTGACCTCACGTCTCTACTGAGCGTCAGAGACGCTTTGAGACAAGTGTTACAATTATCAGAGAATGTCAAAAATTAGAGTGGAATTGCTTCAAGCAAGCGAATTATCGCGAAATAACACCTGCTCGAATCCAACAAAAACTGTGGCCTGCTGTCTCTACTGAGCCTCAGAGACGCTTTGAGACAAGTGTTACGAAATTCAGAGAATGTCGAAATTTGAGTGAAATTGCTTCAGACAAGCGAATTATCGGGAAACAACAGCTGCTCGAATCCAACAAAAACTGTGGCCTGCCGTCTCTACTGAGCCTCAGAGACGCTTTGAGACAAGTGTTACGAAATTCAGAAAAAGTCGAAAATTTGAGTGAAATTTCTTCAAACAAGCGAATTATCGCGAAACAACACCTGCTCGAATCCAACAAAAACTGTTACCAGCCGTCTCTACTAAGCCTCAAAGACGCTTTGAGACAAGTGTTACACAATTCAGAGAATGTCAAAAATTAGAGTGGAATTGCTTCAAACAAGCGAATTATCGCGAAAAAGCACCTGTTCGAGTCCAACAAAAACTGTGCCCAGCCGTCTCTACTAAGCCTCAGAGACGCTTTGACACATGTGTTACACAATTCAGAGAATGTTAAAAATTAGAGTGAAATTGCTTTAAACAAGCGAATTATCGCGAAACAACACCTGCTCGAATCCAACAAAAACTCTGCCTGCCGTCTCTACTGAGCCAGAGACGCTTTGCGACAAGTTTTACAAAGATCTGAGAATATCGAAAATTGGAGTCAAGTTGCTTCAAACAAGCGAATTATCGCGAAACAACACCTGCTCGAATCCAACAAAAACTGTGGCCTGCCGTCTCTACTGAGCCTCAGAGACGCTTTGAGACAAGTGTTACGAAATTAAGAGAATGTCGAAAATTTAAGTGAAATATCTTCAAACAAGCGAATTATCGCGAAACAACACCTGCTCGAATCCAACAAAGACTGTGGCCAGCCGTCTCTACTAAGCCTCAAAGGCACTTTGAGACAACTGTTACACAATTCAGAGAATGTTAAAAATTAGAGTGAAATTGCTTTAAACAAGCGAATTATCGCGAAACAACACCTGCTCGAATCCAATAAAAACTGTGACCTCACGTCTCTACTGAGCGTCAGAGACGCTTTGAGACAAGTGTTACAATTATCAGAGAATGTCAAAAATTAGAGTGGAATTGCTTCAAGCAAGGGAATTATCGCGAAATAACACCTGCTCGAATCCAACAAAAACTGTGGCCTGCTGTCTCTACTGAGCCTCAGAGACGCTTTGAGACAAGTGTTACGAAATTCAGGGAATGTCGAAATTTGAGTGAAATTGCTTCAGACAAGCGAATTATCGCGAAACAACACCTGCTCGAATCCAACAAAAACTGTTACCAGCCGTCTCTACTAAGCCTCAAAGACGCTTTGAGACAAGTGTTACACAATTCAGAGAATGTCGAAAATTTGAGTGAAATTGCTTCAAACAAGCGAATTATCGCGAAACAACACCTGCTCGAATCCAACAAAAACTGTGGCCTGCCGTCTCTACTGAGCCTCAAAGACGCTTTGAGACAAGTGTTACGAAATTCAGAGAATGTCGAAAATTTAAGTGAAATTGCTTCAAACAAGCGAATTATCGCGAAACAACACCTGCTCGAATCCAACAAAGATTGTAGCCAGCCGTCTCTACTAAGCCTCAAAGGCACTTTGAGACAAGTGTTACACTATCCAGAGAATGTTAAAAATTAGAGTGAAATTGCTTTAAACAAGCGAATTATCGCGAAACAACACCTGCTCGAATCCAAATAAAACTCTGCCCTGCCGTCTCTACTGAGCCTCAGAGACGCTTTGAGACAAGTGTTACAATTATCAGAGAATGTCAAAAATTAGAGTGGAATTGCTTCAAACAAGCGAATTATCGCGAAATAACACCTGCTCGAATCCAACAAAAACTGTGGCCTACCGTCTCTACTGAGCCTCAGAGACGCTTTGAGACAAGTGTTACGAAATTCAGAGAATGTCGAAATTTGAGTGAAATTGCTATAAACAAGCGAATTATCGCGAAACAACACCTGCTCGAATCCAACAAAAACTGTTGCCAGCCGTCTCTACTAAGCCTCAAAGACGCTTTGAGACAAGTGTTACACAATTCAGAGAATGTCGAAAATTTGAGTGAAATTGCTTCAAACAAGCGAGTTATCGCGAAACAACACCTGCTCGAATCCAATAAAAACTGTGACCTCACGTCTCTACTGAGCGTCAGAGACGCTTTGAGACAAGTGTTACAATTATCAAGAATGTCAAAAATTAGCGTGGAATTGCTAAAAACAAGCGAATTATCGCGAAATAACACGTGCTCGAATCCAGCAAAAACTGTGGCCTGCTGTCTCTACTGAGCCTCAGAGACGCTTTGAGACAAGTGTTACAAATATCAGAGAAGGTCGAAATTTGAGTGAAATTGCTTCAGACAAGCGAATTATCGCGAAACAACACCTGCTCGAATCCAAATAAAACTCTACCCTGCCGTCTCTACTGAGCCTCAGAGACGCTTTGAGACAATTGTTACAAAAATCAGAAAATGTCGAAAATTTGAGAGAAATTGCTTCAAACAAGCGAATTATCGCGAAATAACACCTGCTCGAATCCAACAAAAACTGTTCCCAGCCGTCTCTACTAAGCCTCAGAGACGCTTTGAGGCAAGTGTTACAAATATCAGAGAATGTCAAAAATTAGAGTGGAATTGCTTCAAACAAGCGAATTATCGCGAAACAACACCTGCTCGAGTCCAACATAAACTGTGCCCAGCCGTCTCTACTAAGCGTCAGAGACGCTTTGAGGCAAGTGTTACAAATATCAGAGAATGTCAAAAATTAGAGTGGAATTGCTTCAAACAAGCGAATTATCGCGAAACAACACCTGCTCGAATCCAACAAAAACTGTGCCCAGCCGTCTCTACTAAGCCTCAGAGACGCTTTGAGACAAGTGTTACACAATTCAGAGAATGTTAAAAATTAGAGTGAAATTGCTTTAAACAAGCGAATTATCGCCAAACAACACCTGCTCGAATCCAACAAAAACTCTGCCCTGCCGTCTCTACTGAGCCTCAGAGACGCTTTGCGACAAGTTTTACAAAGATCTGAGAATATCGAAAATTGGAGTCAAGTTGCTCCAAACAAGCGAATTATCGCGAAACAACACCTGCTCGAGTACAACAAAAACTGTGGCCTGCCGTCTCTACTGAGCCTCAGAGACGCTTTGAGACAAGTGTTACGAAATTAAGAGAATGTCGAAAATTTAAGTGAAATTGCTTCAAACAAGCGAATTATCGCGAAACAACACCTACTCGAATCCAACAAAGACTGTGGCCAGCCGTCTCTACTAAGCCTCTAAGGCACTTTGAGACAAGTGTTACACAATTCAGAGAATGTTAAAAATTAGAGTGAAATTGCTTTAAACAAGCGAATTATCGCGAAACAAAACCTGCTCGAATCCAAATAAAACTCTGCCCTGCCGTCTCTACTGAGCCTCAGAGACGCATTGAGACAATTGTTACAAAAATCAGAAAATGTTAAAAATTAGAGTGAAATTGCTTTAAACAAGCGAATTATCGCGAAACAACACCTGCTCGAATCCAATAAAAACTGTGACCTCACGTCTCTACTGAGCGTCAGAGACGCTTTGAGACAAGTGTTACAATTATCAGAGAATGTCAAAAATTAGAGTGGAATTGCTTCAAACAAGCGAATTATCGCGAAATAACACCTGCTCGAATCCAACAAAAGCTGTGGCCTGCTGTCTCTACTGAGCCTCAGAGACGCTTTGAGACAAGTGTTACGAAATTCAGAGAATGTCGAAATTTGAGTGAAAATGCTTCAGACAAGCGAATTATCGCGAAACAACACCTGCTCGAATCCAACAAAAACTGTGGCCTGCCGTCTCTACTGAGCCTCAGAGACGCTTTGAGACAAGTGTTACAAAATTCAGAGAATGTCGAAAATTTGAGTGAAATTGCTTCAAACAAGCGAATTATCGCGAAATAACACCTGCTCGAATCCAACAAAAACTGTTCCCAGCCGTCTCTACTAAGCCTCAGAGACGCTTTGAGGCAAGTGTTACAAATATCAGAGAATGTCAAAAATTAGAGTGGAATTGCTTCAAACAAGCGAATTATCGCGAAACAACACCTGCTCGAATCCAACAAAAACTGTGCCCAGCCGTCTCTACTAAGCCTCAGAGACGCTTTGAGACAAGTGTTACACAATTCAGAGAATGTTAAAAATTAGAGTGAAATTGCTTTAAACAAGCGAAATATCGCGAAACAACACCTGCTCGAATCCAACAAAAACTCTGCCCTGCCGTCTCTACTGAGCCTCACAGACGCTTTGCGACAAGTTTTACAAAGATCTGAGAATATCGAAAATTAGAGTCAAGTTGCTTCAAACAAGCGAATTATCGCGAAACAACACCTGCTGGAATCCAACAAAAACTGTGGCCTGCTGTCTCTACTGAGCCTCAGAGACGCTTTGAGACAAGTGTTACGAAATTCAGAGAATGTCGAAATTTGAGTGAAAATGCTTCAGACAAGCGAATTATCGCGAAACAACACCTGCTCGAATCCAAAAAAAACTGTGCCCAGCCGTCTCTACTAAGCCTCAGAGACGCTTTGACACATGTGTTACACAATTCAGAGAATGTTAAAAATTAGAGTGAAATTGCTTTAAACAAGCGAATTATCGCGAAACAACACCTGCTCGAATCCAACAAAAACTCTGCCCTGCCGTCTCTACTGAGCCTCAGAGACGCTTTGCGACAAGTTTTACAAAGATCTGAGAATATCGAAAATTGGAGTCAAGTTGCTTCAAACAAGCGAATTATCGCGAAACAACACCTGCTCGAATCCAACAAAAACTGTGGCCTGCCGTCTCTACTGAGCCTCAGACACGCTTTGAGACAAGTGTTACGAAATTCTGAGAATGTCGAAAATTTAAGTGAAATTGCTTCAAACAAGGGAATTATCGCGAAACAACACCTGCTCGAATCCAACAAAGACTGTGGCCAGCCGTCTCTACTAAGCCTCAAAGGCACTTTGAGACAACTGTTACACAATTCAGAGAATGTTAAAAATTAGAGTGAAATTGCTTTAAACAAGCGAATTATCGCGAAACAACACCTGCTCGAATCCAATAAAAACTGTGACCTCACGTCTCTACTGAGCGTCAGAGACGCTTTGAGACAAGTGTTACAATTATCAGAGAATGTCAAAAATTAGAGTGGAATTGCTTCAAGCAAGCGAATTATCGCGAAATAACACCTGCTCGAATCCAACAAAAACTGTGGCCTGCTGTCTCTACTGAGCCTCAGAGACGCTTTGAGACAAGTGTTACGAAATTCAGAGAATGTCGAAATTTGAGTGAAATTGCTTCAGACAAGCGAATTATCGGGAAACAACAGCTGCTCGAATCCAACAAAAACTGTGGCCTGCCGTCTCTACTGAGCCTCAGAGACGCTTTGAGACAAGTGTTACGAAATTCAGAAAAAGTCGAAAATTTGAGTGAAATTTCTTCAAACAAGCGAATTATCGCGAAACAACACCTGCTCGAATCCAACAAAAACTGTTACCAGCCGTCTCTACTAAGCCTCAAAGACGCTTTGAGACAAGTGTTACACAATTCAGAGAATGTCAAAAATTAGAGTGGAATTGCTTCAAACAAGCGAATTATCGCGAAAAAGCACCTGTTCGAGTCCAACAAAAACTGTGCCCAGCCGTCTCTACTAAGCCTCAGAGACGCTTTGACACATGTGTTACACAATTCAGAGAATGTTAAAAATTAGAGTGAAATTGCTTTAAACAAGCGAATTATCGCGAAACAACACCTGCTCGAATCCAACAAAAACTCTGCCTGCCGTCTCTACTGAGCCAGAGACGCTTTGCGACAAGTTTTACAAAGATCTGAGAATATCGAAAATTGGAGTCAAGTTGCTTCAAACAAGCGAATTATCGCGAAACAACACCTGCTCGAATCCAACAAAAACTGTGGCCTGCCGTCTCTACTGAGCCTCAGAGACGCTTTGAGACAAGTGTTACGAAATTAAGAGAATGTCGAAAATTTAAGTGAAATATCTTCAAACAAGCGAATTATCGCGAAACAACACCTGCTCGAATCCAACAAAGACTGTGGCCAGCCGTCTCTACTAAGCCTCAAAGGCACTTTGAGACAACTGTTACACAATTCAGAGAATGTTAAAAATTAGAGTGAAATTGCTTTAAACAAGCGAATTATCGCGAAACAACACCTGCTCGAATCCAATAAAAACTGTGACCTCACGTCTCTACTGAGCGTCAGAGACGCTTTGAGACAAGTGTTACAATTATCAGAGAATGTCAAAAATTAGAGTGGAATTGCTTCAAGCAAGGGAATTATCGCGAAATAACACCTGCTCGAATCCAACAAAAACTGTGGCCTGCTGTCTCTACTGAGCCTCAGAGACGCTTTGAGACAAGTGTTACGAAATTCAGGGAATGTCGAAATTTGAGTGAAATTGCTTCAGACAAGCGAATTATCGCGAAACAACACCTGCTCGAATCCAACAAAAACTGTTACCAGCCGTCTCTACTAAGCCTCAAAGACGCTTTGAGACAAGTGTTACACAATTCAGAGAATGTCGAAAATTTGAGTGAAATTGCTTCAAACAAGCGAATTATCGCGAAACAACACCTGCTCGAATCCAACAAAAACTGTGGCCTGCCGTCTCTACTGAGCCTCAAAGACGCTTTGAGACAAGTGTTACGAAATTCAGAGAATGTCGAAAATTTAAGTGAAATTGCTTCAAACAAGCGAATTATCGCGAAACAACACCTGCTCGAATCCAACAAAGATTGTAGCCAGCCGTCTCTACTAAGCCTCAAAGGCACTTTGAGACAAGTGTTACACTATCCAGAGAATGTTAAAAATTAGAGTGAAATTGCTTTAAACAAGCGAATTATCGCGAAACAACACCTGCTCGAATCCAAATAAAACTCTGCCCTGCCGTCTCTACTGAGCCTCAGAGACGCTTTGAGACAAGTGTTACAATTATCAGAGAATGTCAAAAATTAGAGTGGAATTGCTTCAAACAAGCGAATTATCGCGAAATAACACCTGCTCGAATCCAACAAAAACTGTGGCCTACCGTCTCTACTGAGCCTCAGAGACGCTTTGAGACAAGTGTTACGAAATTCAGAGAATGTCGAAATTTGAGTGAAATTGCTATAAACAAGCGAATTATCGCGAAACAACACCTGCTCGAATCCAACAAAAACTGTTGCCAGCCGTCTCTACTAAGCCTCAAAGACGCTTTGAGACAAGTGTTACACAATTCAGAGAATGTCGAAAATTTGAGTGAAATTGCTTCAAACAAGCGAGTTATCGCGAAACAACACCTGCTCGAATCCAATAAAAACTGTGACCTCACGTCTCTACTGAGCGTCAGAGACGCTTTGAGACAAGTGTTACAATTATCAAGAATGTCAAAAATTAGCGTGGAATTGCTAAAAACAAGCGAATTATCGCGAAATAACACGTGCTCGAATCCAGCAAAAACTGTGGCCTGCTGTCTCTACTGAGCCTCAGAGACGCTTTGAGACAAGTGTTACAAATATCAGAGAAGGTCGAAATTTGAGTGAAATTGCTTCAGACAAGCGAATTATCGCGAAACAACAGCTGCTCGAATCCAACAAAAACTGTGGCCTGCCGTCTCTACTGAGCCTCAGAGACGCTTTGAGACAAGTGTTACGAAATTCAGAAATAGTCGAGAATTTGAGTGAAATTTGTTCAAACAAGCGAATTATCGCGAAACAACACCTGCTCGAATCCAACAAAGACTGTGGCCAGCCGTCTCTACTAAGCCTTAAAGGCACTTTGAGACAAGTGTTACACAATTCAGAGAATGTTAAAAATTAGAGTGAAATTGCTTTAAACAAGCGAATTATCGCGAAACAACACCTGCTCGAATCCAACAAAAACTCTGCCCTGCCGTCTCTACTGAGCCTCATAGACGCTTTGAGACAAGTGTTACGAAATTCAGAGAAAGTCGAAAATTTGAGTGAAATTGCTTCAAACAAGCGAATTATCACGAAACAACACCTGCTCGAATCCAACAAAAACTGTTGCCAGCCGTCTCTACTAAGCCTCAAAGACGCTTTGAGACAAGTGTTACACAATTCAGAGAATGTCGAAAATTTGAGTGAAATTGCTTCAAACAAGCGAATTATCGCGAAATAACACCTGCTCGAATCCAACAAAAACTGTTCCCAGCCGTCTCTACTAAGCCTCAGAGACGCTTTGAGACAAGTGTTACAAATATCAGAGAATGTCAAAAATTAGAGTGGAATTGCTTCAAACAAGCGAATTATCGCGAAACAACACCTGCTCGAATCCAACAAAAACTGTGCCCAGCCGTCTCTACTAAGCCTCAGAGACGCTTTGAGACAAGTGTTACACAATTCAGAGAATGTTAAAAATTAGAGTGAAATTGCTTTAAACAAGCGAATTATCGCGAAACAACACCTGCTCGAATCCAACAAAAACTCTGCCCTGCCGTCTCTACTGAGCCTCAGAGACGCTTTGCGACAAGTTTTATAAAGATCTGAGAATATCAAAAATTGGAGTCAAGTTGCTTCAAACAAGCGACTTATCGCGAAACAACACCTGCTCGAATCCAACAAAAACTGTGGCCTGCCGTCTCTACTGAGCCTCAAAGACGCTTTGAGACAAGTGTTACGAAATTCAGAGAATGCCGAAAATTTAAGTGAAATTGCTTCAAACAAGCGAATTATCGCGAAACACACCTGCTCGAATCCAACAAAGACTGTAGCCAGCCGTCTCTACTAGGCCTCAAAGGCACTTTGAGACAAGTGTTACACTATTCAGAGAATGTTAAAAATTAGAGTGAAATTGCTTTAAACAGGCGAATTATCGCGAAACAACACCTGCTCGAATCCAAATAAAACTCTGCCCTGCCGTCTCTACTGAGCCTCAGAGACGCTTTGAGACAATTGTTACAAAAATCAGAAAATGTTAAAAATTAGAGTGAAATTGCTTTAAACAAGCGAATTATCGCGAAACAACACCTGCTCGAATGCAATAAAAACTGTGACCTCACGTCTCTACTGAGCGTCAGAGACGCTTTGAGACAAGTGTTACAATTATCAGAGAATGTCAAAAATTAGAGTGGAATTGCTTCAAACAAGCGAATTATCGTGAAATAACACCTGCTCGAATCCAACAAAAACTGTGCCCTACCGTCTCTACTGAGCCTCAGAGATGCTTTGAGACAAGTGTTACGAAATTCAGAGAATGTCGAAATTTGAGTGAAATTGCTTTAAACAAGCGAATTATCGCGAAACAACACCTGCTCGAATCCAACAAAAACTGTTGCCAGCCGTCTCTATTAAGCCTCAAAGACGCTTTGAGACAAGTGTTACACTATTCAGAGAATGTCGAAAATTTGAGTGAAATTGCTTCAAACAAGCGAATTATCGCGAAATAACACCTGGCCGAATCCAACAAAAACTGTTCCCAGCCGTCTCTACTAAGCCTCAGAGACGCTTTGAGGCAAGTGTTACAAATAACAGAGAATGTCAAAAATTAGAGTGGAATTGCTTCAAACAAGCGAATTATCGCGAAAAAGCACCTGCTCGAGTCCAACAAAAACTGTGCCCAGCCGTCTCTACTAAGCCTCAGAGACGCTTTGACACAAGTGTTACTCAATTCAGGGAATCTTAAAAATTATACTGAAATTGCTTTAAACAAGCGAATTATCGCGAAACAACACCTGCTCGAATCCAACAAAAACTCTGCCCTGCCGTCTCTACTGAGCCTCAGAGACGCTTTGCGACAAGTTTTACAAAGATCTGAGAATATCGAAAATTGGAGTCAAGTTGCTTCAAACAAGCGAATTATCGCGAAACAACACCTGCTCGAATCCAACAAAAACTGTGGCCTGCCGTCTCTACTGAGCCTCAGAGACGCTTTGAGACAAGTGTTACAAAATTAACAGAATGTCGAAAATTTAAGTGAAATTGCTTCAAACAAGCGAATTATCGCGAAACAACACCTGCTCGAATCCAACGAAGACTGTGGCCAGCCGTCTCTACTAAGCCTCAAAGGCACTTTGAGACAAGTGTTACACAATTCAGAGAATGTTAAAAATTAGATTGAAATTGCTTTAAACAAGCGAATTATCGCGAAACAAAACCTGCTCGAATCCAAATAAAACTCTGCCCTGCCGTCTCTATTGAGCCTCAGAGACGCTTTGAGACAATTGTTACAAAAATCAGAAAATGTTAAAAATTAGATTGGAATTGCTTCAAACAAGCGAATTATCGCGAAATAACACCTGCTCGAATCCAACAAAAACTGTGGCCTGCTGTCTCTACTGAGCCTCAGAGACGCTTTGAGACAAGTGTTACGAAATTCAGAGAATGTCGAAATTTGAGTGAAATTGCTTCAGACAAGCGAATTATCGCGAAACAACAGCTGCTCGAATCCAACAAAAATGTGGCCTGCCGTCTCTACTGAGCCTCAGAGACGCTTTGAGACAAGTGTTACGAAATTCAGAAAAAGTCAAAAATTCGAGTGAAATTTCTTCAAACAAGCGAATTATCGCGAAACAACACCTGCTCGAATCCAACAAAAGCTGTTGCCAGCCGTCTCTACTAAGCCTCAAAGACGCTTTGAGACAAGTGTTACACAATTCAGAGAATGTCGAAAATTTGAGTGAAATTGCTTCAAACAAGCGAATTATCGCGAAATAACACCTGCTCGAATCCAACAAAAACTGTTCCCAGCCGTCTCTACTAAGCCTCAGAGACGCTTTGAGGCAAGTGTTACAAATATCAGAGAATGTCAAAAATTAGAGTGGAATTGCTTCAAACAAGCGAATTATCGCGAAACAACACCTGCTCGAATCCAACAAAAACTGTGCCCAGCCGTCTCTACTAAGCCTCAGAGACGCTTTGAGACAAGTGTTACACAATTCAGAGAATGTTAAAAATTAGAGTGAAATTGCTTTAAACAAGCGAATTATCGCGAAACAACACCTGCTCGAATCCAACAAAAACTCTGCCCTGCCGTCTCTACTGAGCCTCAGAGACGCTTTGCCACAAGTTTTACATAGATCTGAGAATATCGAAAATTGGAGTCAAGTTGCTTCAAACAAGCGAATTATCGCGAAACAACACCTGCTCGAATCCAACAAAAACTGTGGCCTGCCGTCTCTACTGAGCCTCAAAGACGCTTTGAGACAAGTGTTACTAAATTCAGAGAATGTCGAAAATTTAAGTGAAATTGCTTCAAACAAGCGAATTATCGCGAAACAACACCTGCTCGACTCCAACAAAGACTGTAGCCAGCCGTCTCCACTAAGCCTCCAAGGCACTTTGAGACAAGTGTTACACTATTCAGAGAATGTTAAAAATTAGAGTGAAATTGCTTTAAACAAGCGAATTATCGCGAAACAACACCTGCTCGAATCCAAATAAAACTCTGCCCTGCCGTCTCTGTTGAGCCTCAGAGACGCTTTGAGACAATTGTTACAAAAATCAGAAAATGTTAAAAATTAGAGTGAAATTGCTTTAAACAAGCGAATTATCGCGAAACAATTCCTGCTCGAATCCAATAAAAACTGTGGCCTGCCGTCTCTACTGAGCCTCAGAGACGCTTTGAGACAAGTGTTACGAAATTCAGAGAATGTCGAAAATTTGAGTGAAATTGCTTCAAACAAGCGAATTATCGCGAAACAACACCTGCTCGGATCCAACAAAAACTGTGCCCTGCCAACTCTACTAAGCCTCAGAGACGCTTTGAGACAAGTCTTACACAATTCAGAGAATGTTAAAACTTAGAGTGAAATTGCTTTATATAAGCGAATTATCGCGAAACAACACCTGCTCGAATCCAAATAAAACTGTGCCCTGCCGTCTCTACTGAGCCTCAGAGACGCTTTGCGACAAGTTTTACAAAGATCTGAGAATATCGAAAATTTGAGTCCAGTGGCTTCAAGCAAGCGAATTATCGCGAAACAACACCTGCTCAAATCAAATAAAAACTGTACCCTCACGTCTCTACTTAGCGTCAGAGACGCTTTGAGACAATTGTTAAAAAAATCAGAAGATGTCAAAAATTAGAGTGAAATTGCTCTATACAAGCGAATTATCGCGAAACAACACCTGCTCGAATGCAACAAAAACTCTGCTCAGCCGTCTCTACTAAGCCTCAGAGACGCTTTGAGACAAGTATTACAAATATCAGAGAATGTCAAAAATTAGAGTGGAATTGCTTCAAACAAGCGAATTATCACGAAACAACACCTGCTCGAATCCAACAAAAACTGTGGCCTGCCGTCTCTACTGAGCCTCAGAGACGCTTTGACACAAGTGTTACACAATTCAGAGAATGTTAAAAATTAGAGTGGAATTGCTTCAAACAAGCGAATTATCGCGAAACAACACCTCCTCGAATCCAATAAAAACTGTGCCCTCACTTCTCTACTGAGCCTCAGAGACGCTTTGAGACAAGTGTTACGATTATCAGAGAATGTCAAAAATTAGAGTGGAATTTCTTCAAACAAGCGAATTATCGCGAAACAACACCTGCTCGAATCCAATAAAAACTGTGCCCTCACGTCTCTACTGAGCGTCAGAGACGCTTTGAGACAAATGTTACAATTATCAGAGAATGTCAAAAATTAGAGTGGAATTGCTTCAAACAAGCGAATTATCACGAAACAACACCTGCTCGAATCCAACAAAAACTGTGGCCTGCCGTCTCTACTGAGCCTCAGAGACGCTTTGACACAAGTGTTACACAATTCAGAGAATGTTAAAAATTAGAGTGGAATTGCTTCAAACAAGCGAATTATCGCGAAACAACACCTCCTCGAATCCAATAAAAACTGTGCCCTCACTTCTCTACTGAGCCTCAGAGACGCTTTGAGACAAGTGTTACGATTATCAGAGAATGTCAAAAATTAGAGTGGAATTTCTTCAAACAAGCGAATTATCGCGAAACAACACCTGCTCGAATCCAATAAAAACTGTGCCCTCACGTCTCTACTGAGCGTCAGAGACGCTTTGAGACAAATGTTACAATTATCAGAGAATGTCAAAAATTAGAGTGGAATTGCTTCAAACAAGCGAATTATCGCGAAACAACACCTGCTCGAATCCAACAGAAACTGTGGCCTGCCGTCTCTACTGAGCCTCAGAGACGCTTTGAGACAAGTGTTACGAAATTCAGAAAAAGTCGAAAATTTGAGTGAAATTTCTTCAAACAAGCGAATTATCGCGAAACAACACCAGCTCGAATCCAACAAAAACTGTTGCCAGCCGTCTCTACTAAGCCTCAAAGACGCTTTGAGACAAGTGTTACACAATTCAGAGAATGTCGAAAATTTGAGTGAAATTGCTTCAAACAAGCGAATTATCGCGAAATAACACCTGCTCGAATCCAACAAAAACTGTTCCCAGCCGTCTCTACTAAGCCTCAGAGACGCTTTGAGGCAAGTGTTACAAATATCAGAGAATGTCAAAAATTAGAGTGGAATTGCTTCAAACAAGCGAATTATCGCGAAACAACACCTGCTCGAATCCAACAAAAACTGTACCCAGCCGTCTCTACTAAGCCTCAGAGACGCTTTGAGACAAGTGTTACACAATTCAGAGAATGTTAAAAATTAGAGTGAAATTGCTTTAAACAAGCGAATTATCGCGAAACAACACCTGCTCGAATCCAACAAAAACTCTGCCCTGCCGTCTCTACTGAGCCTCAGAGACGCTTTGCGACAAGTTTTACAAAGATCTGAGAATATCGAAAATTGGAGTCAAGTTGCTTCAAACAAGCGAATTATCGCGAAACAACACCTGCTCGAATCCAACAAAAACTGTGGCCTGCCGTCTCTACTGAGCCTCAAAGACGCTTTGAGACAAGTGTTACGAAATTCAGAGAATGTCGAAAATTTAAGTGAAATTGCTTCAAACAAGCGAATTATCGCGAAACAACACCTGCTCTAATCCAACAAAGACTGTAGCCAGCCGTCTCTACTAAGCCTCAAAGGCACTTTGAGACAAGTGTTACACTATTCAGAGAATGTTAAAAATTAGAGTGAAATTGCTTTAAACAAGCGAATTATCGCGAAACAACACCTGCTCGAATCCAAATAAAACTCTGCCCTGCCGTCTCTGTTGAGCCTCAGAGACGCTTTGAGACAATTGTTACAAAAATCAGAAAATGTTAAAAATTAGAGTGAAATTGCTTTAAACAAGCGAATTATCGCGAAACAACACCTGCTCGAATCCAATAAAAACTGTGGCCTGCCGTCTCTACTGAGCCTCAGAGACGCTTTGAGACAAGTGTTACGAAATTCAGAGAATGTCCCATATTTGAGTGAAATTGCTTCAAACAAGCGAATTATCGCGAAACAACACCTGCTCGAATCCAACAAAAACTGTGCCCTGCCAACTCTACTAAGCCTCAGAGACGCTTTGAGACAAGTCTTACACAATTCAGAGAATGTCAAAATTAAAGTGAAATTGCTTTAAATAAGCGAATTATCGCGAAACAACACCTGCTCGAATCCAAATAAAACTGTGCCCTGCCGTCTCTACTGAGCCTCAGAGACGCTTTGCGACAAGTTTTACAAAGATCTGAGAATATCGAAAATTTGAGTCCAGTGGCTTCAAACAAGCGAATTATCGCGAAACAACACCTGCTCAAATCATATAAAAACTGTACCCTCACGTCTCTACTTAGCGTCAGAGACGCTTTGAGACAATTGTTAAAAAAATCAGAAGATGTCAAAAATTAGAGTGAAATTGCTCTAAACAAGCGAATTATCGCGAAACAACACCTGCTCGAATGCAACAAAAACTCTGCTCAGCCGTCTCTACTAAGCCTCAGAGACGCTTTGAGACAAGTATTACAAATATCAGAGAATGTCAAAAATTAGAGTGGAATTGCTTCAAACAAGCGAATTATCACGAAACAACACCCGCTCGAATCCAACAAAAACTGTGGCCTGCCGTCTCTACTGAGCCTCAGAGACGCTTTGACACAAGTGTTACACAATTCAGAGAATGTTAAAAATTAGAGTGGAATTGCTTCAAACAAGCGAATTATCGCGAAACAACACCTACTCGAATCCATCAAAAACTGTGGCCTGCCGTCTCTACTGAGCCTCAAAGACGCTTTGAGACAAGTGTCACGAAATTCAGAGAATGTCGAAAATTTAAGTGAAATTGCTTCAAACAAGCGAATTATCGCGAAACAACACCTGCTCGAATCCAACAAAGACTGTAGCCAGCCGTCTCTACTAAGCCTCAAAGGCACTTTGAGACAAGTGTTACACTATTCAGAGAATGTTAAAAATTAGAGTGAAATTGCTTTAAACAAGCGAATTATCGCGAAACGACACCTGCTCGAATCCAATAAAAACTGTGACCTCACGTCTCTACTGTCAGAGACGCTTTGAGACAAGTGTTACGAAATTCAGAGAATGTCGAAATTTGAGTGAAATTCCTTTAAACAAGCGAATTATCGCGAAACAAAACCTGCTCGAATCCAAATAAAACTCTGCCCTGCCGTCTCTACTGAGCCTCAGAGACGCTTTGAGACAATTGTTACAAAAATCAGAAAATGTTAAAAATTAGAGTGAAATTGCTTTAAACAAGCGAATTATCGCGAAACAGCACCTGCACGATTCTAAAAGAAACTGTGCCCAGCCGTCTCTACTAAGCCTCAGAGACGCTTTAACACAAGTGTTACGAAATTCAGAGAATGTCGAAAATTTAAGTGAAATTGCTTCAAGCAAGCGAATTATGGCGAAACAAAACCTGCTCGAATCCAAATAAAACTCTGCCCTGCCGTCTCTACTGAGCCTCAGAGACGCTTTGAGACAATTGTTACAAAAATCAGAAAATGTTAAAAATTAGAGTGAAATTGCTTTAAACAAGCGAATTTTCGCGAAACAACACCTGCTCGAATCCAATAAAAACTGTGACCTCACGTCTCTACTAAGCCTCCAAGACGCTTTGAGGCAAGTGTTTCAAATATCAGAGAATGTCAAAAATTAGAGTGGAATTGCTTCAAACAAGCGAATTATCGCGAAACAACACCTGCTCGAATCCAACAAAAAGTGTGCCCAGCCGTCTCTACTAAGCCTCAGAGACGCTTTGACACAAGTGTTACACAATTCAGAGAATGTTAAAAATTAGAGTGAAATTGCTTTAAACAAGCGAATTATCGCGAAACAACACCTGCTCGAATCCAACAAAAACTCTGCCCTGCCGTCTCTACTGAGCCTCAGAGACGCTTTGAGACAAGTGTTACGAAATTCAGAGAATGTCGAAAATTTGAGTGAAATTGCTCCAAACAAGCGAATTATCGCGAAACAACACCTGCTCGAATCCAACAAAAACTGTGGCCAGCCGTCTCTACTAAGCCTCAAAGACGCTTTGAGACAAGTGTTACACAATTCAGAGAATGTTAAAAATTAGAGTGAAATTGCTTTAAACAAGCGAATTATCGCGAAACAACACCTGCTCGAATCCAAATAAAACTCTGCCCTGCCGTCTCTACTGAGCCTCAGAGACGCTTTGAGACAATTGTTACAAAAATCAGAAAATGTTAAAAATTAGAGTGAAATTGCTTTAAACAACCGAGTTATCGCGAAACAACACCTGCTCGAATCTAACAGAAACTGTGCCCAGCCGTTTCTACTAAGCCTCAGAGACGCTTTGAGACAAGTGTTACAAATATCAGAGAATGTCAAAAATTAGAGTGGAATTGCTTCAAACAAGCGAATTATCGGGAAAAAACACCTGCTCGAATCCAACAAAAACTGTGGCCTGCCGTCTCTACTGAGCCTCAGAGACGCTTTGAGACAAGTGTTACCAAATTCATAGAAAGTCGAAAATTTGAGTGAAATTGCTTCAAACAAGCGAATTATCGCGAAACAACACCTGCTCGAATCCAACAAAAACTGTAGCCAGCCGTCTCTACTAAGCCTCAAAGGCACTTTGAGACAAGTGTTACAGTATTCAGAGAATGTTAAAAATTAGAGTGAAATTGCTTTAAACAAGCGAATTATCGCGAAACAACACCTGCTCGAATCCAATAAATACTGTGACCTCACGTCTCTACTGAGTGTCAGAGACGCTTTGAGACAAGTGTTACGAAATTCAGAGAATGTCGAAATTTGAGTGAAATTGCTTTAAACAAGCGAATTATCGCGAAACAAAACCTGCTCGAATCCAAATAAAACTCTGCCCTGCCGTCTCTACGGAGCCTCACAGACGCTTTGAGACAATTGTTACAAAAATCAGAAAATGTTATAAATTAGAGTGAAATTGCTTTAAACAAGCGAATTATCGCGAAACAACACCTGCTCGATTCTAAAAGAAACTGTGCCCAGCCGTCTCTACTAAGCCTCAGAGACGCTTTAAGACAAGTGTTACGAAATTCAGAGAATGTCGAAAATTTAAGTGAAATTGCTTCAAACAAGCGAATTATCGCGAAACAACACCTGCTCGAATCCAACAAAAACTGTGGCCAGCCGTCTCTACTGAGCCTCAGAGACGCTTTGAGACAATTGTTACAAAAATCAGAAAATGTTAAAAATTAGAGTGAAATTGCTTTAAACAAGCGAATTTTCGCGAAACAACACCTGCTCGAATCCAATAAAAACTGTGACCTCACGTCTCTACTGAGCGTCAGAGACGCTTTGAGACAAGTGTTACAATTATCAGAGAATGTCAAAAATTAGAGTGGAATTGCTTCAAACAAGCGAATTATCGCGAAATAACACCTGCTCGAATCCAACAAAAACTGTTGCCAGCTGTCTCTACTAAGCCTCAAAGACGCTTTGAGGCAAGTGTTACAAATATCAGAGAATGTCAAAAATTAGAGTGGAATTGCTTCAAACAAGCGAATTATCGCGAAACAACACCTGCTCGAATCCAACAAAAAGTGTGCCCAGCCGTCTCTACTAAGCCTCAGAGACGCTTTGACACAAGTGTTACACAATTCAGAGAATGTTAAAAATTAGAGTGAAATTGCTTTAAACAAGCGAATTATCGCGAAACAACACCTGCTCGAATCCAACAAAAACTCTGCCCTGCCGTCTCTACTGAGCCTCAGAGACGCTTTGAGACAAGTGTTACGAAATTCAGAGAATGTCGAAAATTTGAGTGAAATTGCTCCAAACAAGCGAATTATCGCGAAACAACACCTGCTCGAATCCAACAAAAACTGTGGCCAGCCGTCTCTACTAAGCCTCAAAGACGCTTTGAGACAAGTGTTACACAATTCAGAGAATGTTAAAAATTAGAGTGAAATTGCTTTAAACAAGCGAATTATCGCGAAACAACACCTGCTCGAATCCAAATAAAACTCTGCCCTGCCGTCTCTACTGAGCCTCAGAGACGCTTTGAGACAATTGTTACAAAAATCAGAAAATGTTAAAAATTAGAGTGAAATTGCTTTAAACAACCGAATTATCGCGAAACAACACCTGCTCGAATCTAACAGAAACTGTGCCCAGCCGTCTCTACTAAGCCTCAGAGTAGCTTTGAGACAAGTGTTACAAATATCAGAGAATGTCAAAAATTAGAGTGGAATTGCTTCAAACAAGCGAATTATCGGGAAAAAACACCTGCTCGAATCCAACAAAAACTGTGGCCTGCCGTCTCTACTGAGCCTCAGAGACGCTTTGAGACAAGTGTTACGAAATTCATAGAAAGTCGAAAATTTGAGTGAAATTGCTTCAAACAAGCGAATTATCGCGAAACAACACCTGCTCGAATCCAACAAAAACTGTAGCCAGCCGTGTCTACTAAGCCTCAAAGGCACTTTGAGACAAGTGTTACAGTATTCAGAGAATGTTAAAAATTAGAGTGAAATTGCTTTAAACAAGCGAATTATCGCGAAACAACACCTGCTCGAATCCAATAAAAACTGTGACCTCACGTCTCTACTGAGTGTCAGAGACGCTTTGAGACAAGTGTTACGAAATTCAGAGAATGTCGAAATTTGAGTGAAATTGCTTTAGACAAGCGAATTATCGCGAAACAGAACCTGCTCGAATTCAAATAAAACTCTGCCCTGCCGTCTCTACGGAGCCTCAGAGACGCTTTGAGACAATTGTTACAAAAATCAGAAAATGTTAAAAATTAGAGTGAAATTGCTTTAAACAAGCGAATTATCGCGAAACAACACCTGCTCGATTCTAAAAGAAACTGTGCCCAGCCGTTTCTACTAAGCCTCAGAGACGCTTTAAGACAAGTGTTACGAAATTCAGAGAATGTCGAAAATTTAAGTGAAATTGCTTCAAACAAGCGAATTATCGCGAAACAACACCTGCTCGAATCCAACAAAAACTGTGGCCAGCCGTCTCTACTGAGCCTCAGAGACGCTTTGAGACAATTGTTACAAAAATCAGAAAATGTTAAAAATTAGAGTGAAATTGCTTTAAACAAGCGAATTTTCGCGAAACAACACCTGCTCGAATCCAATAAAAACTGTGACCTCACGTCTCTACTGAGCGTCAGAGACGCTTTGAGACAAGTGTTACAATTATCAGAGAATGTCAAAAATTAGAGTGGAATTGCTTCAAACAAGCGAATTATCGCGAAATAACACCTGCTCGAATCCAACAAAAACTGTTGCCAGCTGTCTCTACTAAGCCTCAAAGACGCTTTGAGGCAAGTGTTACAAATATCAGAGAATGTCAAAAATTAGAGTGGAATTGCTTCAAACAAGCGAATTATCGCGAAACAAGACCTGCTCGAATCCAACAAAAAGTGTGCCCAGCCGTCTCTACTAAGCCTCAGAGACGCTTTGACACAAGTGTTACACAATTCAGAGAATGTTAAAAATTAGAGTGAAATTGCTTTAAACAAGCGAATTATCGCGAAACAACACCTGCTCGAATCCAACAAAAACTCTGCCCTGCCGTCTCTACTGAGCCTCAGAGACGCTTTGAGACAAGTGTTACGAAATTCAGAGAATGTCGAAAATTTGAGTGAAATTGCTCCAAACAAGCGAATTATCGCGAAACAACACCTGCTCGAATCCAACAAAAACTGTGGCCAGCCGTCTCTACTAAGCCTCAAAGACGCTTTGAGACAAGTGTTACACAATTCAGAGAATGTTAAAAATTAGAGTGAAATTGCTTTAAACAAGCGAATTATCGCGAAACAACACCTGCTCGAATCCAAATAAAACTCTGCCCTGCCGTCTCTACTGAGCCTCAGAGACGCTTTGAGACAATTGTTACAAAAATCAGAAAATGTTAAAAATTAGAGTGAAATTGCTTTAAACAACCGAATTATCGCGAAACAACACCTGCTCGAATCTAACAGAAACTGTGCCCAGCCGTCTCTACTAAGCCTCAGAGACGCTTTGAGACAAGTGTTACAAATATCAGAGAATGTCAAAAATTTGAGTGGAATTGCTTCAAACAAGCGAATTATCGGGAAAAAACACCTGCTCGAATCCAACAAAAACTGTGGCCTGCCGTCTCTACTGAGCCTCAGAGACGCTTTGAGACAAGTGTTACGAAATTCAGAGAATGTCGAAAATTTGAGTGAAATTGCTTCAAACAAGCGAATTATCGCGAAACAACACCTGCTCGAATCCAACAAAAACTGTGAACAGCCGTCTCTACTGAGACTCAGAGACGCTTTGCGACAAGTTTTACAAAGATCTGAGAATATCGAAAATTTGAGTCCAGTGGCTTCAAACAAGCGAATTATCGCGAAACAACACCTGCTCAAATCAAATAAAAACTGTACCCTCACGTCTCTACTTAGCGTCAGAGACGCTTTGAGACAATTGTTAAAAAAATCAGAAGATGTCAAAAATTAGAGTGATATTGCTCTAAACAAGCGAATTATCGCGAAACAACACCTGCTCGAATGCAACAAAAACTGTGGTCAGCCGTCTCTACTAAGCCTCAAAGACGCTTTGAGACAAGTGTTACACAATTCAGAGAATGTTAAAAATTAGAGTGAAATTGCTTTAAACAAGCGAATTATCGCGAAACAACACCTGCTCGAATCCAAATAAAACTCTGCCCTGCCGTCTCTACTGAGCCTCAGAGACGCTTTGAGACAATTGTTACAAAAATCAGAAAATGTTAAAAATTAGAGTGAAATTGCTTTAAACAAGCGAATTATCGCGAAACAACACCTGCTCGAATCTAACAGAAACTGTGCCCAGCCGGCTCTACTAAGCCTCAGAGACGCTTTGAGACAAGTGTTACAAATATCAGAGAATGTCAAAAATTAGAGTGGAATTGCTTCAAACAAGCGAATTATCGCGAAACAACACCTGCTCGAATCCAACAAAAACTGTGGCCTGCCGTCTCTACTGAGCCTCAGAGACGCTTTGAGACAAGTGTTACGAAATTCAGCGAATGTCGAAAATTTGAGTGACATTGCTTCAAACAAGCGAATTATCGCGAAACAACACCTGCTCGAATCCAACAAAAACTGTTGCCAGCCGTCTCTACTAAGCCTCAAAGACGCTTTGAGACAAGTGTTACACAATTCAGAGAATGTCAAAAATTTGAGTGAAATTGCTTCAAACAAGCGAATTATCGCGAAACAACACCTGCTGGAATCCAACAAAAACTGTGGCCTGCCGTCTCTACTGAGCCTCAGAGACGCTTTGAGACAAGTGTTACGAAATTCAGAGAATGTCTGAAATTTGGGTGAAATTGCTTCAAACAAGCGAATTATCGCGAAACAACACCTGCTCGAATCCAACAAAAACTGTGCCCTGCCAACTCTACTAAGCCTCAGAGACGCTTTGAGACAAGTCTTACACAATTCAGAGAATGTTGAAAATTAGAGTGAAATTGCCTTAAATAAGCGAATTATCGCGAAACAACACCTGCTCGAATCCAAATAAAACCGTGCCCTGCCGTCTCTACAGAGCCTCAGAGACGTTTTGAGACAATTGTTAAAAAAATCAGAAGATGTCAAAAATTAGAGTGAAATTGCTCTAAACAAGCGAATTATCGCGAAACAACACCTGCTCGAATCCAACAAAATCTGTGCCCAGCCGTCTCTACTTAGCGTCAGAGACGTTTTGAGACAATTGTTAAAAAAATCAGAAGATGTCAAAAATTAGAGTGAAATTGCTCTAAACAAGCGAATTATCGCGAAACAACACCTGCTCGAATGCAACAAAAACTCTGCTCAGCCGTCTCTACTAAGCCTCAGAGACGCTTTGAGACAAGTATTACAAATAACAGAGAATGTCAAAAATTAGAGTGGAATTGCTTCAAACAAGCGAATTATCACGAAAAAACACCTGCTCGAATCCAACAAAAACTGTGGCCTGCCGTCTTTACTGAGCCTCAGAGACGCTTTGACACAAGTGTTACACAATTCAGAGAATGTTAAAAATTAGAGTGGAATTGCTTCAAACAAGCTAATTATCGCGAAACAACACCTACTCGAATCCAATAAAAACTGTGCCCTCACGTCTCTACTGAGCGTCAGAGACGCTTTGAGACAAGTGTTACGATTATCAGAGAATGTCAAAAATTAGAGTGGAATTGCTTCAAACAAGCGAATTATCGCGAAACAACACCTGCTCGAATCCAATAAAAACTGTGCCCTCACGTCTCTACTGAGCGTCAGAGACGCTTTGAGACAAATGTTACAATTATCAGAGAATGTCAAAAATTAGAGTGGAATTGCTTCAAACAAGCGAATTATCGCGAAACAACACCTGCTCGAATCCAACAAAAACTGTGGCCTGCCGTCTCTACTGAGCTTCAGAGACGCTTTGAGACAAGTGTTACGAAATTCAGAGAATGTCGAAAATTTGAGTGAAATTGCTTCAAACAAGCGAATTATCGCGAATCAAAACCTGCTCGAATCCAAATAAAACTCTGCCCTGCCGTCTCTACTGAGCCTCAGAGACGCTTTGAGACAATTGTTACAAAAATCAGGAAATGTTAAAAATTAGAGTGAAATTGCTTTAAACAAGCGAATTATCGCGAAACAACACCTGCTCGAATCCAATAAAAACTGTGACCTCACGTCTCTACTGAGCGTCAGAGACGCTTTGAGACAAGTTTTACACAATTCAGAGAATGTCAGAAATTTGAGTGAAATTGCTTCAAACAAGCGAATTATCGCGAAACAACACCTGCTGGAATCCAACAAAAACTGTGGCCTGCCGTCTCTACTGAGCCTCAGAGACGCTTTGAGACAAGTGTTACGAAATTCAGAGAATGTCGGAAATTTGAGTGAAATTGCTTCAAACAAGCGAATTATCGCGAAACAACACCTGCTCGAATCCAACAAAAACTGTGCCCTGCCAACTCTACTAAGCCTCAGAGACGCTTTGAGACAAGTCTTACACAATTCAGAGAATGTTGAAAATTAGAGTGACATTGCCTTAAATAAGCGAATTATCGCGAAACAACACCTGCTCGAATCCAAATTAAACTGTGCCCTGCCGTCTCTACTGAGCCTCAGAGACGCTTTGCGACAAGTTTTACAAAGATCTGAGAATATCGAAAATTTGAGTCCAGTGGCTTCAAACAAGCGAATTATCGCGAAACAACACCTGCTCGAATCCAACAAAAACTGTGCCCAGCCGTCTTTACTTAGCGTCAGAGACGTTTTGAGACAATTGTGAAAAAAATCAGAAGATGTCAAAAATTAGAGTGAAATTGCTCTAAACAAGCGAATTATCGCGAAACAACACCTGCTCGAATGCAACAAAAACTCTGCTCAGCCGTCTCTACTAAGCCTCAGAGACGCTTTGAGACAAGTGTTACACAATTCAGAGAATGTTAAAAATTAGAGTGGAATTGCTTCAAACTAGCGAATTATCGCGAAACAACACCTACTCGAATCCAATAAAAACTGTGCCCTCACGTCTCTACTGAGCGTCAGAGACGCTTTGAGACAAGTGTTACGATTATCAGAGAATGTCAAAAATTAGAGTGGAATTGCTTCAAACAAGCGAATTATCGCGAAACAACACATGCTCGAATCCAATAAAAACTGTGCCCTCACGTCTCTACTGAGTGTCAGAGACGCTTTGAGACAAATGTTACAATTATTAGAGAATGTCAAAAATTAGAGTGGAATTGCTTCAAACAAGCGAATTATCGCGAAACAACACCTGCTCGAATCCAACAAAAACTGTGGCCTGCCGACTCTACTGAGCTTCAGAGACGCTTTGAGACAAGTGTTACGAAATTCAGAGAATGTCGAAAATTTGAGTGAAATTGCTTCAAACAAGCGAATTATCGCGAAACAACACCTGCTCGAATCCAACAAAAACTGTTGCCAGCCGTCTCTACTAAGCCTCAAAGGCACTTTGAGACAAGTGTTACACAATTCAGAGAATGTTAAAAATTAGAGTGAAATTGCTTTAAACAAGCGAATTATCGCGAATCAAAACCTGCTCGAATCCAAATAAAACTCTGCCCTGCCGTCTCTACTGAGCCTCAGAGACGCTTTGAGACAATTGTTACAAAAATCAGGAAATGTTAAAAATTAGAGTGAAATTGCTTTAAACAAGCGAATTATCGCGAAACAACACCTGCTCGAATCCAATAAAAACTGTTACCTCACGTCTCTACTGAGCGTCAGAGACGCTTTGAGACAAGTGTCACAATTATCAGAGAATGTCAAAAATTAGAGTGGAATTGCTTCAAACAAGCGAATTATCGCGAAATATCACCTGCTCGAATCCAACAAAAACTGTGGCCTGCCGTCTCTACTGAGCCTCAGAGACGCTTTGAGACAAGTGTTACGAAATTCAGAGAATGTCGAAATTTGAGTGAAATTGCTTGAAACAAGCGAATTATCGCAGAAACAACACCTGCTCGAATCCAACAAAAACTGTGGCCTGCCGTCTCTACTGAGCCTCAGAGACGCTTTGAGAAAAGTGTTACGAAATTCAGAGAAAGTCGAAAATTTGAGTGAAATTTCTTCAAACAAGCGAATTATCGCGAAACAACACCTGCTCGAATCCAACAAAAACTGTGCCCAGCCGTCTCTACTAAGTCTAGAAAAGACGCTTTGACACAAGTGTTACACAATTCAGAGAATGTTAAAAATTAGAGTGAAATTGCTTTAAACAAGCGAATTATCGCGAAACAACACCTGCTCGAATCCAACAAAAACTCTGCCCTGCCGTGTCTACTGAGCCTCAGAGACGCTTTGCGACAAGTTTTACAAAGTCTGAGAATATCGAAAATTGGAGTCAAGTTGCTTCAAACAAGCGAATTATCGCGAAACAACACCTGCTCGAACCCAACAAAAACTGTGGCCCGCCGTCTCTACTGAGCCTCAGAGACGCTTTGAGACAAGTGTTACGAAATTCAGAGAATGTCGAAAATTTGAGCGAAATTTCTTCAAACAAGCGAATTATCGCGAAACAATACCGGCTCGAATCCAACAAAAACTCTGGCCATCCGTCTCTACTAAGCCTCAAAGACGCTTTGAGACAAGTGTTACACAATTCAGAGAATGTTAAAAATTAGAGTGAAATTGCTTTAAACAAGCGAATTTTCGCGAAACAACACCTGCTCGAATCTAACAGAAACTGTGCCCAGCCGTCTCTACTAAGCCTCAGAGACGCTTTGAGACAAGTGTTACAAATATCAGAGAATGTCAAAAATTAGAGTGGAATTGCTTCAAACAAGCGAATTATCGCGAAACAACACCTGCTCGAATCCAACAAAAACTGTGGCCTGCCGTCTCTTCTGAGCCTCAGAGACGCTTTGAGACAAGTGTTACGAAATTCAGAGAATGTCGAAAATTTGAGTGAAATTGCTTCAAACAAGCGAATTGTCGCGAAACAACACCTGCTCGAATCCAACAAAAACTGTTGCCAGCCGTCTCTACTAAGCCTCAAAGACGCTTTGAGACAAGTGTTACACAATTCAGAGAATGTCGAAAATTTGAGTGAAATTGCTTCAAACAAGCGAATTATCGCGAAACAACACCTGCTCGAATCCAACAAAAACTGTGGCCTGCCGTCTCTACTGAGCCTCAGAGACGCTTTGAGACAAGTGTTACGAAATTCAGAGAATGTCGAAAATTTGAGTGAAATTGCTTCAAACAAGCGAATTATCGCGAAACAACACCAGCTCGAATCCAACAAAAACTGTGCCCTGCCGTCTCTACTGAGCCTCAGAGACGCTTTGCGACAAGTTTTACAAAGATCTGAGAATATCGAAAATTTGAGTCAGTGGCTTCAAACAAGCGAATTATCGCGAAACAACACCTGCTCAAATCAAATAAAAACTGTACCCTCACGTCTCTACTTAGCGTCAGAGACGCTTTGAGACAATTGTTAAAAAAATCAGAAGATGTCAAAAATTAGAGTGAAATTGCTCTAAACAAGCGAATTATCGCGAAACAACACCTGCTCGAATGCAACAAAAACTGTTCCCAGCCGTCTCTACTAAGCCTCAGAGACGCTTTGAGGCAAGTGTTACAAATATCAGAGAATGTAAAAAATTAGAGTGGAATTGCTTCAAACAAGCGAATTATCGCGAAACAACACCTGCTCGAATCCAATAAAAACTGTGCCCTCACGTCTCTACTGAGCGTCAGAGACGCTTTGAGACAAGTGTTACAATTATCAGAGAATGTCAAAAATTAGAGTGGAATTGCTTCAAACAAGCGAATAATCGCGAAACAACACCTGCTCGAATCCAACAAAAACTGTGGCCTGCCGTCTCTACTGAGCCTCAGAGACGCTTTGAGACAAGTGTTACGAAATTCAGAGAATGTCGAAAATTTGAGTGAAATTGCTTCAAACAAGCGAATTATCGCGAAACAACACCTGCTCGAATCCAACAAAAACTGTTGCCAGGCATCTCTACTAAGCCTCAAAGACGCTTTGAGACAAGTGTTACACAATTCAGAGAATGTCGAAAATTTGAGTGAAATTGCTTCAAACAAGCGAATTATCGCGAAATAACACCTGCTCGAATCCAACAAAAACTGTTCCCAGCCGTCTCTACTAAGCCTCAGAGACGCTTTGAGGCAAGTGTTACAAATATCAGAGAATGTCAAAAATTAGAGTGGAATTGCTTCGAACAAGCGAATTATCGCGAAACAACACCTGCTCGAATCCAACAAAAACTCTGCCCTGCCGTCTCTACTGAGCCTCAGAGACGCTTTGCGACAAGTTTTACAAAGATCTGAGAATATCGAAAATTGGAGTCAAGTTGCTTCAAACAAGCGAATTATCGCGAAACAACACCTGCTCGAATCCAACAAAAACTGTGGCCTGCCGTCTCTACTGAGCCTCAGAGACGCTTTGAGACAAGTGTTACGAAATTCAGAGAATGTCGAAAATTTGAGTGAAATTGCTTCAAACAAGCGAATTATCGCGAAACAGCACCTGCTCGAATCCAACAAAAACTGTTGCTAGCCGTCTCTACTAAGCCTCAAAGGCACTTTGAGACAAGTGTTACACAATTCAGAGAATGTTAAAAAATAGAGTGAAATTGCTTTAAACAAGCGAATTATCGCGAAACAACACCTGCTCGAATCCAACAACAACTGGTACCAGCCGTCTCTACTGAGCCTCAGAGACGCTTTGAGACAATTGTTACAAAAATCAGAAAGTGTTAAAAATTAGAGTGAAATTGCTTTAAACAAGCGAATTATCGCGAAACAACACCTGCTCGAATCCAATAAAAACTGTGACCTCACGTCTCTACTGAGCGTCAGAGACGCTTTGAGACAAGTGTTACAATTATCAGAGAATGTCAAAAATTAGAGTGGAATTGCTTCAAACAAGCGAATTATCGCGAAATAACACCTGCTCGAATCCAACAAAAACTGTGGCCTGCCGTCTCTACTGAGCCTCAGAGACGCTTTGAGACAAGTGTTACGAAATTCAGAAAATGTCGAAATTTGAGTGAAATTGCTTCAAACAAGCGAATTATCACGAAACAACACCTGCTCGAATCCAACAAAAACTGTGGCAAGCCGTCTCTACGAAGCCTCAAAGACGCTTTGAGACAAGTGTTACACAATTCAGAGAATGTCGAAAATTTGAGTGAAATTGCTTCAAACAAGCGAATTATCGCGAAATAACACCTGCTCGAATCCAACAAAAACTGTTCCCAGCCGTCTCTACTAAGCCTCAGAGACGCTTTGAGACAAGTGTTACGAAATTCAGAGAATGTCGAAAATTTGAGTGAAATTGCTTCAAACAAGCGAATTATCGCGAAACAACACCTGCTCGAGTCCAACAAAAACTGCTGCCAGCCGTCTCTACTAAGCCTCAAAGGCCCTTTGAGACAAGTGTTACACAATTCAGAGAATGTTAAAAATTAGAGTGAAATTGCTTTAAACTAGCGAATTATCGCGAAACAACACCTGCTCGAATCCAACAAAAACTGTTGCCAGCCGTCTCTACTCAGCCTCAGAGACGCTTTGAGACAATTGTTACAAAAATCAGAAAACGTTAAAAATTAGAGTGAAATTGCTTTAAACAAGCGAATTATCGCGAAACAACACCTGCTCGAATGCAACAAAAACTGTGCCCAGCCGTCTCTACTAAGCCTCAGAGACACTTTGAGACAAGTGTTACGAAATTCAGAGAATGTTAAAAATTAGAGTGAAATTGCTTTAAACAAGCGAATTAACGCGAAACAACACCTGCTCGAATCCAAATAAAACTCTGCCCAGCCGTCTCTACCGAGCCTCAGAGACGCTTTGAGACAAGTGTTACGAAATTCAGAGAATGTCGAAAATTTGGGTGAAATTGCTTCAAACAAGCGAATTATCGCGAAACAACACCTGCTCGAATCCAACAAAAACTGTGCCCTGCCGTCTCTACTAAGCCTCAGGGACGCTTTGAGACAAGTCTTACACAATTCAGAGAATGTTAAAAATTAGAGTGAAATTGCTTTAAATAAGCGAATTATCGCGAAAGAACACCTGCTCGAATCCAAATAAAACTGTGCCCTGCCGTCTCTACTGAGCCTCAGAGACGCTTTGCGACAAGTTTTACAAAGATCTGAGAATATCGAAAATTTGAGTCCAGTGGCTTCAAACAAGCGAATTATCGCGAAACAACACCTACTCAAATCAAATAAAAACTGTACCCTCACGTCTCTACTTAGCGTCAGAGACGCTTTGAGACAATTGTTAAAAAAATCAGAAGATGTCAAAAATTAGAGTGAAATTGCTCTAAACAAGCGAATTATCGCGAAACAACACCTGCTCGAATGCAACAAAAACTCTGCTCAGCCGTCTCTACTAAGCCTAACTGTGGCCTGCCGTCTCTCCTGAGCCTCAGAGACGCTTTGACACAAGTGTTACACAATTCAGAGAATGTTAAAAATTAGAGTGGAATTGCTTCCAACAAGCGAATTATCGCGAAACAACACCTACTCGAATCCAATAACAACTGTGCCCACACGTCTCTACTGAGCGTCAGAGACGCTTTGAGACAAGTGTTACGATTATCAGAGAATGTCAAAAATTAGAGTGGAATAGCTTCAAACAAGCGAGTTATCGCGAAACAACACCTGCTCGAATCCAACAAAAACTCTGCCCTGCCGTGTCTACTGAGCCTCAGAGACGCTTTGCGACAAGTTTCACAAAGACTGAGAATATCGAAAATTGGAGTCAAGTTGCTTCAAACAAGCGAATTATCGCGAAACAACACCTGCTCGAACCCAACAAAAACTGTGGCCTGCCGTCTCTACTGAGCCTCAGAGACGCTTTGAGGCAAGTGTTACAAATATCAGAGAATGTAAAAAATTTGAGCGAAATTGCTTCAAACAAGCGAATTATCGGGAAACAATACCGGCTCGAATCCAACAAAAACTCTGGCCAGCCGTCTCTACTAAGCCTCAAAGACGCTTTGAGACAAGTGTTACACAATTCAGAGAATGTTAAAAATTAGAGTGAAATTGCTTTAAACAAGCGAATTATCGCGAAACAACACCTGCTCGAATCTAACAGAAACTGTGCCCAGCCGTCTCTACTAAGCCTCAGCGACGCTTTGAGACAAGTGTTACAAATATCAGAGAATGTCAAAAATTAGAGAGGAATTGCTTCAAACAAGCGAATTATCGCGAAACAACACCTGCTCGAATCCAACAAAAACTGTGGCCTGCCGTCTCTTCTGAGCCTCAGAGACGCTTTGAGACAAGTGTTACTAAATTCAGAGAATATCGAAAATTTGAGTGCAATTGCTTCAAACAAGCGAATTGTCGCGAAACAACACCTGCTCGAATCCAACAAAAACTGTTGCCAGCCGTCTCTACTAAGCCTCAAAGACGCTTTGAGACAAGTGTTACACAATTCAGAGAATGTCGAAAATTTGAGTGAAATTGCTTCAAACAAGCGAATTATCGCGAAACAACACCTGCTCAAATCAAATAAAAACTGTACCCTCACGTCTCTACTTAGCGTCAGAGACGCTTTGAGACAATTGTTAAAAAAATCAGAAGATGTCAAAAATTAGAGTGAAATTGCTCTAAACAAGCGAATTATCGCGAAACAACACCTGCTCGAATGCAACAAAAACTGTTCCCAGCCGTCTCTACTAAGCCTCAGAGACGCTTTGAGGCAAGTGTTACAAATATCAGAGAATGTAAAAAATTAGAGTGGAATTGCTTCAAACAAGCGAATTATCGCGAAACAACACCTGCTAGAATCCAATAAAAACTGTGCCCTCACGTCTCTACTGAGCGTCAGAGACGCTTTGAGACAAGTGTTACAATTATCAGAGAATGTCAAAAATTAGAGTGGAATTGCTTCAAACAAGCGAATAATCGCGAAACAACACCTGCTCGAATCCAACAAAAACTGTGGCCTGCCGTCTCTACTGAGCCTCAGAGACGCTTTGAGACAAGTGTTACGAAATTCAGAGAATGTCGAAAATTTGAGTGAAATTGCTTCAAACAAGCGAATTATCGCGAAACAACACCTGCTCGAATCCAACAAAAACTGTTGCCAGCCGTCTCTACTAAGCCTCAAAGACGCTTTGAGACAAGTGTTACACAATTCAGAGAATGTCGAAAATTTGAGTGAAATTGCTTCAAACAAGCGAATTATCGCGAAATAACACCTGCTCGAATCCAACAAAAACTGTTCCCAGCCGTCTCTACTAAGCCTCAGAGACGCTTTGAGGCAAGTGTTACAAATATCAGAGAATGTCAAAAATTAGAGTGGAATTGCTTCGAACAAGCGAATTATCGCGAAACAACACCTGCTCGAATCCAACAAAAACTGTGGCCTGCCGTCTCTACTGAGCCTCAGAGACGCTTTGAGACAAGTGTTACGAAATTCAGAGAATGTCGAAAATTTGAGTGAAATTGCTTCAAACAAGCGAATTATCGCGAAACAACACCTGCTCGAATCCAATAAAAACTGTGCCCTCACGTCTCTACTAAGCGTCAAGGACGCTTTGAGACAAGTGTTACAATTATCAGAGAATATCGAAAATTGGAGTCAAGTTGCTTCAAACAAGCGAATTATCGCGAAACAACACCTGCTCGAATCCAATAAAAACTGTGACCTCACGTCTCTACTGAGCGTCAGAGACGCTTTGAGACAAGTGTTACAATTATCAGAGAATGTCAAAAATTAGAGTGGAATTGCTTCAAACAAGCGAATTATCGCGAAACAACACCTTATCGAATCCAATAAAAACTGTGACCTCACGTCTCTACTGAGCGTCAGAGACGCTTTGAGACAAGTGTTACAATTATCAGAGAATGTCAAAAATTAGAGTGGAATTGCTTCAAACAAGCGAATTATCGCGAAATAAAACCTGCTCGAATCCAACTAAAACAGTGGCCTGCCGTCTCTACTGAGCCTCAGAGACGCTTTGAGACAAGTGTTACGAAATTCAGAGAATGTCGAAATTTGAGTGAAATTGCTTCAAACAAGCGAATTATCGCGAAACAACACCTGCTCGAATCCAACAAAAACTGTGGCCTGCCGTCTCTAGTGAGCCTCAGAGACGCTTTGAGACAAGTGTTACGAAATTCAGAGAATGTCGAAAATTTGAGTGAAATTGCTTCAAACAAGCGAATTATCGCGAAACAACACCTGCTCGAATCCAACAAAAACTGTTGCCAGCCGTCTCTACTAAGCCTCAAAGACGCTTTGAGACAAGTGTTACACAATTCAGAGAATGTCGAAAATTTGAGTGAAATTGCTTCAAACAAGCGAATTATCGCGAAATAACACGTGCTCGAATCCAACAAAAACTGTTCCCAGCCGTCTCTACTAAGCCTCAGAGACGCTTTGAGGCAAGTGTTACAAATATCAGAGAATGTCAAAAATTAGAGTGGAATTGCTTCGAACAAGCGAATTATCGCGAAACAACACCTGCTAGAATCCAACAAAAACTCTGCCCTGCCGTCTCTACTGAGCCTCAGAGACGCTTTGCGACAAGTTTTACAAAGATCTGAGAATATCGAAAATTGGAGTCAAGTTGCTTCAAACAAGCGAATTATCGCGAAACAACACCTGCTCGAATCCAACAAAAACTGTGGCCTGCCGTCTCTACTGAGCCTCAGAGACGCTTTGAGACAAGTGTTACGAAATTCAGAGAATGTCGAAAATTTGAGTGAAATTGCTTCAAACAAGCGAATTATCGCGAAACAACACCTGCTCGAATCCAATAAAAACTGTGCCCTCACGTCTCTACTGAGCGTCAAGGACGCTTTGAGACAAGTGTTACAATTATCAGAGAATATCGAAAATTGGAGTCAAGTTGCTTCAAACAAGCGAATTATCGCGAAACAACACCTGCTCGAATCCAACAAAAACTGTGGCCTGCCGTCTCTACTGAGCCTCAGAGACGCTTTGAGACAAGTGTTACGAAATTCAGAGAATATCGAAAATTTGAGTGAAATTGCTTCAAACAAGCGAATTATCGCGAAACAACACCTGCTCGAATCCAACAAAAACTGTGCCCTGCCGTCTCTACTAAGCCTCAGAGACGCTTTGAGACAAGTCTTACACAATTCAGAGAATGTTAAAAATTAGAGTGAAATTGCTCTTAACAAGCGAACTATCGCGAAACAACACCTACTCAAATCAAATAAAAACTGTACCCTCACGTCTCTACTTAGCGTCAGAACCGCTTTGAGACAATTGTTAAAAAAATCAGAAGATGTCAAAAATTAGAGTGAAATTGCTCTAAACAAGCGAATTATCGCGAAACAACACCTGCTCGAATGCAACAAAAACTCTGCTCAGCCGTCTCTACTAAGCCTCAGAGACGCTTTGAGACAAGTGTTACAAATATCAGAGAATATCAAAAATTGGAGTGGAATTGCTTCAAACAAGCGAATTATCACGAAACCACACCTGCTCGAATCCAACAAAAACTGTGGCCTGCCGTCTCTCCTGAGCCTCAGAGACGCTTTGACACAAGTGTTGCACAATTCAGAGAATGTTAAAAATTAGAGTGGAATTGCTTCCAACAAGCGAATTATCGCGAAACAACACCTACTCGAATCCAATAGAAACTGTGGCCTCACGTCTCTACCGAGCGTCAGAGACGCTTTGAGACAAGTGTTACGATTATCAGAGAATGTCAAAAATTAGAGTGGAATTGCTTCAAACAAGCGAATTATCGCGAAACAACACCTGCTCGAATCCAATAAAAACTGTGCCCTCACGTCTCTACTGAGCGTCAGAGACGCTTTGAGACAAGTGCTACAGTTATCAGAGAATGTCAAAAATTAGAGTGGAATGGCTTCAAACAAGCGAATTATCGCAAAACAACACCTGCTCGAATCCAACAAAAACTGTGCCCTGCCGTCTCTACTGAGCCTCAGAGACGCTTTGAGACAAGTGTTACGAAATTCAGAGAATGTCGAAAATTTGAGTGAAATTGCTTCAAACAAGCGAATTACCGCGAAACAGCACCTGCTCGAATCCAACAAAAACTGTTGCCAGCCGTCTCTACTAAGCCTCAAAGGCACTTTGAGACAAGTGTTACACAATTCAGAGAATGTTAAAAATTAGAGTGAAATTGCTTTAAACAAGCGAATTATCGCGAAACAACACCTTATCGAATCCAATAAAAACTGTGACCTCACGTCTCTACTGAGCGTCAGAGACGCTTTGCGACAAGTTTTAAAAAGATCTGAGAACATCGAAAATTGGAGTCAAGTTGCTTCAAACAAGCGAATTATCGCGAAACAACACCTGCTCGAATCCAACAAAAACTGTGGCCTGCCGTCTCTACTGAGCCTCAGAGACGCTTTGAGACAAGTGTTACGAAATTCAGAGAATGTCGAAATTTGAGTGAAATTGCTTCAAACAAGCGAATTATCGCGAAACAACACCTGCTCGAATCCAACAAAAACTGTGGCCTGCCGTCTCTAGTGAGCCTCAGAGACGCTTTGAGACAAGTGTTACGAAATTCAGAGAAAGTCGAAAATTTGAGTGAAATTTCTTGAAACAAGCGAATTATCACGAAACAACACCTGCTCGAATCCAACAAAAACTGTTGCCAGCCGTTTCTACTAAGCCTCAAAGACGCTTTGAGACAAGTGTTACACAATTCAGAGAATGTCGAAAATTTGAGTGAAATTGCTTCAAACAAGCGAATTATCGCGAAATTACACCTGCTCGAATCCAACAAAAACTGTTCCCAGCCGTCTCTACTAAGCCTCAGAGACGCTTTGACGCAAGTGTTTCAAATATCAGAGAATGTCAAAAATTAGAGTGGAATTGCTTCAAACAAGCGAATTATCGCGAAATAAAACCTGCTCGAATCCAACAAAAACAGTGGCCTGCCGTCTCTACTGAGCCTCAGAGACGCTTTGAGACAAGTGTTACGAAATTCAGAGAATGTCGAAATTTGAGTGAAATTGCTTCAAACAAGCGAATTATCGCGAAACAACACCTGCTCGAATCCAACAAAAACTGTGGCCTGCCGTCTCTAGTGAGCCTCAGAGACGCTTTGAGACAAGTGTTACGAAATTCAGAGAAAGTCGAAAATTTGAGTGAAATTTCTTGAAACAAGCGAATTATCACGAAACAACACCTGCTCGAATCCAACAAAAACTGTTGCCAGCCGTTTCTACTAAGCCTCAAAGACGCTTTGAGACAAGTGTTACACAATTCAGAGAATGTCGAAAATTTGAGTGAAATTGCTTCAAACAAGCGAATTATCGCGAAATTACACCTGCTCGAATCCAACAAAAACTGTTCCCAGCCGTCTCTACTAAGCCTCAGAGACGCTTTGACGCAAGTGTTTCAAATATCAGAGAATGTCAAAAATTAGAGTGGAATTGCTTCAAACAAGCGAATTATCGCGAAATAAAACCTGCTCGAATCCAACAAAAACAGTGGCCTGCCGTCTCTACTGAGCCTCAGAGACGCTTTGAGACAAGTGTTACGAAATTCAGAGAATGTCGAAATTTGAGTGAAATTGCTTCAAACAAGCGAATTATCGCGAAACAACACCTGCTCGAATCCAACAAAAACTGTGGCCTGCCGTCTCTAGTGAGCCTCAGAGACGCTTTGAGACAAGTGTTACGAAATTCAGAGAAAGTCGAAAATTTGAGTGAAATTTCTTGAAACAAGCGAATTATCACGAAACAACACCTGCTCGAATCCAACAAAAACTGTTGCCAGCCGTTTCTACTAAGCCTCAAAGACGCTTTGAGACAAGTGTTACACAATTCAGAGAATGTCGAAAATTTGAGTGAAATTGCTTCAAACAAGCGAATTATCGCGAAATAACACCTGCTCGAATCCAACAAAAACTGTTCCCAGCCGTCTCTACTAAGCCTCAGAGACGCTTTGACGCAAGTGTTACAAATATCAGAGAATGTCAAAAATTGGAGTGGAATTGCTTCAAACAAGCGAATTATCGCGAAACAACACCTGCTCGAATCCAACAAAAACTCTGCCGTGCCGTCTCTACTGAGCCTCAGAGACGCTTTGCGACAAGTTTTAAAAAGATCTGAGAACATCGAAAATTGGAGTCAAGTTGCTTCAAACAAGCGAATTATCGCGAAACAACACCTGCTCGAATCCAACAAAAACTGTGGCCTGCCGTCTCTACTGAGCCTCAGAGACGCTTTGAGACAAGTGTTACGAAATTCAGAGAATGTCGAAAATTTGAGTGAAATTGCTTCAAACAAGCGAATTATCGCGAAACAACACCTGCTCAAATCAAATAAAAACTGTACCCTCACATCTCTACTTAGCGACAGAGACGCTTTGAGACAATTGTTAAAAAAATCAGAAGATGTCAAAAATTAGAGTGAAATTGCTCTAAACAAGCGAATTATCGCGAAACAACACCTGCTCGAATGCAACAAAAACTCTACCCAGCAGTCTCTACTAAGCCTCAGAGACGCTTTGAGTCAAGTGTTACAAATATCAGAGAATGTCAAAAATTAGGGTGGAATTGCTTCAAACAAGCGAATTATCACGAAACAACACCTGCTCGAATGCAACAAAAACTGTGGCCTGCCGTCTCTACTGAGCCTCAGAGACGCTTCGACACAAGTGTTACACAATTCAGAGAATGTTAAAAATTAGAGTGGAATTGCTTCAAACAAGCGAATTATCGCGAAACAACACCTGCTCGAATCCAATAAAAACTGTGCCCTCACGTCTCTACTGAGCGTCAGAGACGCTTTGAGACAAGTGTTACAATTATATGAGAATGTCAAAAATTAGAGTGGAATTGCTTCAAACAAGCGAATTATCGCGAAACAACTCCAGCTCGAATCCAACAAAAACTGTTGCCTGCCGTCGCTACTGAGACTCAGAGACGCTTTGAGACAAGTGTTACGAAATTCAGAGAATGTCGAAAATTTGAGTGAAATTGCTTCAATCAAGCGAATTATCGCGAAACAACACCTGCTCGAATCCAACAAAAACTGTTGCCAGCCGTCTCTACTAAGCCTCAAACGCACTTTGTGGACAAGTGTTACACAATTCAGAGAATGTTAAAAATTAGAGTGAAATTGCTTTAAACAAGCGAAATATCGCGAAACAAAACCTGCTCGAATCCAAATAAAACTCTGCCCTGCCGTCTCTACTGAGCCTCAGAGACGCTTTGAGACAATTGTTACAAAAATCAGAAAATGTTAAAAATTAGAGTGAAATTGCTTTAAACAAGCGAATTATCGCGAAACAAAACCTGCTCGAATCCAAATAAAAACTGTACCCTCACATCTCTACTTAGCGACAGAGACGCTTTGAGACAATTGTTAAAAAAATCAGAAGATGTCAAAAATTAGAGTGAAATTGCTCTAAACAAGCGAATTATCGCGAAACAACACCTGCTCGAATGCAACAAAAACTCTGCTCAGCAGTCTCTACTAAGCCTCAGAGACGCTTTGAGACAAGTGTTACAAATATCAGAGAATGTCAAAAATTAGGGTGGAATTGCTTCAAACAAGCGAATTATCACGAAACAACACCTGCTCGAATGCAACAAAAACTGTGGCCTGCCGTCTCTACTGAGCCTCAGAGACGCTTTGACACAAGTGTTACACAATTCAGAGAATGTTAAAAATTAGAGTGGAATTGCTTCAAACAAGCGAATTATCGCGAAACAACACCTGCTCGAATCCAATAGAAACTGTGCCCTCACGTCTCTACTGAGCGTCAGAGACGCTTTGAGACAAGTGTTACAATTATATGAGAATGTCAAAAATTAGAGTGCAATTGCTTCAAACAAGCGAATTATCGCGAAACAACACCTGCTCGAATCCAACAAAAACTGTTGCCAGCCGTTTCTACTAAGCCTCAAAGACGCTTTGAGACAAGTGTTACACAATTCAGAGAATGTCGAAAATTTGAGTGAAATTGCTTCAAACAAGCGAATTATCGCGAAATAACACCTGCTCGAATCCAACAAAAACTGTTCCCAGCCGTCTCTACTAAGCCTCAGAGACGCTTTGACGCAAGTGTTACAAATATCAGAGAATGTCAAAAATTAGAGTGGAATTGCTTCAAACAAGCGAATTATCGCGAAACAACACCTGCTCGAATCCAACAAAAACTGTGCCCAGCCGTCTCTACTAAGCCTCAGAGACGCTTTGACACAAGTGTTCCACAATTCAGAGAATGTTAAAAATTAGAGTGAAATTGCTTTAAACAAGCGAATGATCGCGAAACAACACCTGCTCGAATCCAACAAAAACTCTGCCGTGCCGTCTCTACTGAGCCTCAGAGACGCTTTGCGACAAGTTTTAAAAAGATCTGAGAACATCGAAAATTGGAGTCAAGTTGCTTCAAACAAGCGAATTATCGCGAAACAACACCTGCTCGAATCCAACAAAAACTGTGGCCTGCCGTCTCTACTGAGCCTCAGAGACGCTTTGAGACAAGTGTTACGAAATTCAGAGAATGTCGAAAATTTGAGTGAAATTGCTTCAAACAAGCGAATTATCGCGAAACAACACCTGCTCAAATCAAATAAAAACTGTACCCTCACATCTCTACTTAGCGACAGAGACGCTTTGAGACAATTGTTAAAAAAATCAGAAGATGTCAAAAATTAGAGTGAAATTGCTCTAAACAAGCGAATTATCGCGAAACAACACCTGCTCGAATGCAACAAAAACTCTGCTCAGCCGTCTCTACTAAGCCTCAGAGACGCTGTGAGACAAGTGTTACAAATATCAGAGAATGTCAAAAATTAGAGTGGAATTGCTTCAAACAAGCGAATTATCACGAAACAACACCTGCTCGAATGCAACAAAAACTGTGGCCTGCCGTCTCTACATAGCCTCAGAGACGCTTTGACACAAGTGTTACACAATTCAGAGAATGTTAAAAATTAGAGTGGAATTGCTTCAAACAAGCGAATTATCGCGAAACAACACCTACTCGAATCCAATAAAAACTGTGCCCTCACGTCTCTACTGAGCGTCAGAGACGCTTTGAGACAAGTGTTACGATTATCAGAGAATGTCAAAAATTAGAGTGGAATTGCTTCAAACAAGCGAATTATCGCGAAACAACACCTGCTCGAATCCAATAAAAACTGTGCCCTCACGTCTCTGCTGAGCCTCAGAGACGCTTTGAGACAAGTGTTACAATTATCAGAGAATGTCAAAAATTAGAGTGGAATTGCTTCAAACAAGCGAATTATCGCGAAACAACACCTGCTCGAATCCAACAAAAACTGTGGCCTGCCGTCGCTACTGAGCCTCAGAGACGCTTTGAGACAAGTGTTACGAAATTCAGAGAATGTCGAAAATTTGAGTGAAATTGCTTCAATCAAGCGAATTATCGCGAAACAACACCTGCTCGAATCCAACAAAAACTGTTGCCAGCCGTCTCTACTAAGCCTCAAAGGCACTTTGAGACAAGTGTTACACAATTCAGAGAATGTTAAAAATTAGAGTGAAATTGCTTTAAACAAGCGAAATATCGCGAATCAAAACCTGCTCGAATCCAAATAAAACTCTGCCCTGCCGTCTCTACTGAGCCTCAGAGACGCTTTGAGACAATTGTTACAAAAATCAGAAAATGTTAAAAATTAGAGTGAAATTGCTTTAAACAAGCGAATTATCGCGAAACAAAACCTGCTCGAATCCAAATAAAACTCTGCCCTGCCGTCTCTACTGAGCCTCAGAGACGCTTTGAGACAATTGTTACAATTATCAGAGAATGTCAAAAATTAGAGTGGAATTGCTTCAAACAAGCGAATTATCGCGAAATAACACCTGCTCAAATCCAACAAAAACTGTGGCCTGCCGTCTCTACTGAGCCTCAGAGACGCTTTGAGACAAGTGTTACGAAATTCAGAGAATGTCGAAATTTGAGTGAAATTACTTCAAACAAGCGACTTATCGCAAAACAACACCTGCTCGAATCCAACAAAAACTGTGGCCAGCCGTCTCTACTGAGCCTCAGAGACGCTTTGAGACATGTGTTACGAAATTCAGAGAAAGTCGAAAATTTGAGTGAAATTTCTTCAAACAAGCGAATTATCGCGAAACAACACCTGCTCAAATCCAACAAAAACTGTTCCCAGCCGTCTCTACTAAGCCTCAGAGACGCTTTGAGGCAAGTGTTATAAATATCAGAGAATGTCGAAAATTAGAGTGGAATTGCTTCAAACAAGCGAATGATCGCGAAACAACACCTGCTCGAATCCAACAAAAACTGTGCCCAGCCGTCTCTACTAAGCCTCAGAGACGCTTTGACACAAGTGTTACACAATTCAGAGAATGTTAAAAATTAGAGTGAAATTGCTTTAAACAAGCGAATTATCGCGAAACAACACCTGCTCGAATCCAACAAAAACTCTGCCCTGCCGTCTCTACTGAGCCTCACAGACGCTTTGCGACAAGTTTTACAAAGATCTGAGAATATCGAAAATTGGAGTCAAGTTGCTTCAAACAAGCGAATTATCGCGAAACAACACCTACTCGAATCCAACAAAAACTGTGGCCTGCCGTCTATACTGAGCCTCAGAAACGCTTTGAGACAAGTGTTACGAAATTCAGAGAAAGTCGAAAATTTGAGTGAAATTTCTTCAAACAAGCGAATTATCGCGAAACAACACCTGCTCGAATACAACAAAAACTGTTGCCAGCCGTCTCTACTAAGCCTCAAAGACGCTTTGAGACAAGTGTTACACAATTCAGAGAATGTCGAAAATTTGAGTGAAATTGCTTCAAACAAGCGAATTATCGCGAAACAACACCTGCTCGAATACAACAAAAACTCTGCTCAGCCGTCTCTACTAAGCCTCAGAGACGCTTTGAGACAAGTGTTACACAATTCAGAGAATGTTAAAAATTAGAGTGAAATTGCTTTAAACAAGCGAATTATCGCGAAACAAAACCTGCTCGAATCCAAATAAAAGTCTGCCGTGCCGTCTCTACTGAGCCTCAGAGACGCTTTGAGACAATTGTTACAAAAATCAGAAAATGTTAAAAATTAGAGTGAAATTGCTTTAAACAAGCGAATTATCGCGAAACAACACCTGCTCGAATCCAATAAAAACTGTGACCTCACGTCTCTACTGAGCGTCAGAGACGCTTTGAGACAAGTGTTACAATTATCAGAGAATGTCAAAAATTAGAGTGGAATTGCTTCAAGCAAGCGAATTATCGCGAAATAACACCTGCTCGAATCCAACAAAAACTGTGGCCTGCCGTCTCTACTGAGCCTCAGAGACGCTTTGAGACAAGTGTTACGAAATTCAGAGAATGTCGAAATTTGAGTGAAATTGCTTCAAACAAGCGAATTATCACGAAACAACACCTGCTCAAATCCAACAAAAACTGTGGCCTGCCGTCTCTACATAGCCTCAGAGACGCTTTGACACAAGTGTTACACAATTCAGAGAATGTTAAAAATTAGAGTGGAATTGCTTCAAACAAGCGAATTATCGCGAAACAACACCTACTCGAATCCAATAAAAACTGTGCCCTCACGTCTCTACTGAGCGTCAGAGACGCTTTGAGACAAGTGTTACGATTGTCAGAGAATGTCAAAAATTAGGGTGGAATTGCTTCAAACAAGCGAATTATCGCGAAACAACACCTGCTCGAATCCAATAAAAACTGTGCCCTCACGTCTCTGCTGAGCCTCAGAGACGCTTTGAGACAAGTGTTACAATTATCAGAGAATGTCAAAAATTAGAGTGGAATTGCTTCAAACAAGCGAATTATCGCGAAACAACACCTGCTCGAATCCAACAAAAACTGTGGCCTGCCGTCGCTACTGAGCCTCAGAGACGCTTTGAGACAAGTGTTACGAAATTCAGAGAATGTCGAAAATTTGAGTGAAATTGCTTCAATCAAGCGAATTATCGCGAAACAACACCTGCTCGAATCCAACAAAAACTGTTGCCAGCCGTCTCTACTAAGCCTCAAAGGCACTTTGAGACAAGTGTTACACAATTCAGAGAATGTTAAAAATTAGAGTGAAATTGCTTTAAACAAGCGAAATATCGCGAATCAAAACCTGCTCGAATCCAAATAAAACTCTGCCCTGCCGTCTCTACTGAGCCTCAGAGACGCTTTGAGACAATTGTTACAAAAATCAGAAAATGTTAAAAATTAGAGTGAAATTGCTTTAAACAAGCGAATTATCGCGAAACAAAACCTGCTCGAATCCAAATAAAACTCTGCCCTGCCGTCTCTACTGAGCCTCAGAGACGCTTTGAGACAATTGTTACAATTATCAGAGAATGTCAAAAATTAGAGTGGAATTGCTTCAAACAAGCGAATTATCGCGAAATAACACCTGCTCAAATCCAACAAAAACTGTGGCCTGCCGTCTCTACTGAGCCTCAGAGACGCTTTGAGACAAGTGTTACGAAATTCAGAGAATGTCGAAATTTGAGTGAAATTACTTCAAACAAGCGACTTATCGCAAAACAACACCTGCTCGAATCCAACAAAAACTGTGGCCAGCCGTCTCTACTGAGCCTCAGAGACGCTTTGAGACATGTGTTACGAAATTCAGAGAAAGTCGAAAATTTGAGTGAAATTTCTTCAAACAAGCGAATTATCGCGAAACAACACCTGCTCAAATCCAACAAAAACTGTTCCCAGCCGTCTCTACTAAGCCTCAGAGACGCTTTGAGGCAAGTGTTATAAATATCAGAGAATGTCGAAAATTAGAGTGGAATTGCTTCAAACAAGCGAATGATCGCGAAACAACACCTGCTCGAATCCAACAAAAACTGTGCCCAGCCGTCTCTACTAAGCCTCAGAGACGCTTTGACACAAGTGTTACACAATTCAGAGAATGTTAAAAATTAGAGTGAAATTGCTTTAAACAAGCGAATTATCGCGAAACAACACCTGCTCGAATCCAACAAAAACTCTGCCCTGCCGTCTCTACTGAGCCTCACAGACGCTTTGCGACAAGTTTTACAAAGATCTGAGAATATCGAAAATTGGAGTCAAGTTGCTTCAAACAAGCGAATTATCGCGAAACAACACCTACTCGAATCCAACAAAAACTGTGGCCTGCCGTCTATACTGAGCCTCAGAAACGCTTTGAGACAAGTGTTACGAAATTCAGAGAAAGTCGAAAATTTGAGTGAAATTTCTTCAAACAAGCGAATTATCGCGAAACAACACCTGCTCGAATACAACAAAAACTGTTGCCAGCCGTCTCTACTAAGCCTCAAAGACGCTTTGAGACAAGTGTTACACAATTCAGAGAATGTCGAAAATTTGAGTGAAATTGCTTCAAACAAGCGAATTATCGCGAAACAACACCTGCTCGAATACAACAAAAACTCTGCTCAGCCGTCTCTACTAAGCCTCAGAGACGCTTTGAGACAAGTGTTACACAATTCAGAGAATGTTAAAAATTAGAGTGAAATTGCTTTAAACAAGCGAATTATCGCGAAACAAAACCTGCTCGAATCCAAATAAAAGTCTGCCGTGCCGTCTCTACTGAGCCTCAGAGACGCTTTGAGACAATTGTTACAAAAATCAGAAAATGTTAAAAATTAGAGTGAAATTGCTTTAAACAAGCGAATTATCGCGAAACAACACCTGCTCGAATCCAATAAAAACTGTGACCTCACGTCTCTACTGAGCGTCAGAGACGCTTTGAGACAAGTGTTACAATTATCAGAGAATGTCAAAAATTAGAGTGGAATTGCTTCAAGCAAGCGAATTATCGCGAAATAACACCTGCTCGAATCCAACAAAAACTGTGGCCTGCCGTCTCTACTGAGCCTCAGAGACGCTTTGAGACAAGTGTTACGAAATTCAGAGAATGTCGAAATTTGAGTGAAATTGCTTCAAACAAGCGAATTATCACGAAACAACACCTGCTCAAATCCAACAAAAACTGTGGCCTGCCGTCTCTACATAGCCTCAGAGACGCTTTGACACAAGTGTTACACAATTCAGAGAATGTTAAAAATTAGAGTGGAATTGCTTCAAACAAGCGAATTATCGCGAAACAACACCTACTCGAATCCAATAAAAACTGTGCCCTCACGTCTCTACTGAGCGTCAGAGACGCTTTGAGACAAGTGTTACGATTGTCAGAGAATGTCAAAAATTAGGGTGGAATTGCTTCAAACAAGCGAATTATCGCGAAACAACACCTGCTCGAATCCAATAAAAACTGTGCCCTCACGTCTCTGCTGAGCCTCAGAGACGCTTTGAGACAAGTGTTACAATTATCAGAGAATGTCAAAAATTAGAGTGGAATTGCTTCAAACAAGCGAATTATCGCGAAACAACACCTGCTCGAATCCAACAAAAACTGTGGCCTGCCGTCGCTACTGAGCCTCAGAGACGCTTTGAGACAAGTGTTACGAAATTCAGAGAATGTCGAAAATTTGAGTGAAATTGCTTCAATCAAGCGAATTATCGCGAAACAACACCTGCTCGAATCCAACAAAAACTGTTGCCAGCCGTCTCTACTAAGCCTCAAAGGCACTTTGAGACAAGTGTTACACAATTCAGAGAATGTTAAAAATTAGAGTGAAATTGCTTTAAACAAGCGAAATATCGCGAATCAAAACCTGCTCGAATCCAAATAAAACTCTGCCCTGCCGTCTCTACTGAGCCTCAGAGACGCTTTGAGACAATTGTTACAAAAATCAGAAAATGTTAAAAATTAGAGTGAAATTGCTTTAAACAAGTGAATTATCGCGAAACAAAACCTGCTCGAATCCAAATAAAACTCTGCCCTGCCGTCTCTACTGAGCCTCAGAGACGCTTTGAGACAATTGTTACAATTATCAGAGAATGTCAAAAATTAGAGTGGAATTGCTTCAAACAAGCGAATTATCGCGAAATAACACCTGCTCGAATCCAACAAAAACTGTGGCCTGCCGTCTCTACTGAGCCTCGGAGACGCTTTGAGACAAGTGTTACGAAATTCAGAGAATGTCGAAATTTGAGTGAAATTACTTCAAACAAGCGACTTATCGCAAAACAACACCTGCTCGAATCCAACAAAAACTGTGGCCAGCCGTCTCTACTGAGCCTCAGAGACGCTTTGAGACATGTGTTACGAAATTCAGAGAAAGTCGAAAATTTGAGTGAAATTTCTTCAAACAAGCGAATTATCGCGAAACAACACCTGCTCAAATCCAACAAAAACTGTTCCCAGCCGTCTCTACTAAGCCTCAGAGACGCTTTGAGGCAAGTGTTATAAATATCAGAGAATGTCGAAAATTAGAGTGGAATTGCTTCAAACAAGCGAATGATCGCGAAACAACACCTGCTCGAATCCAACAAAAACTGTGCCCAGCCGTCTCTACTAAGCCTCAGAGACGCTTTGACACAAGTGTTACACAATTCAGAGAATGATAAAAATTAGAGTGAAATTGCTTTAAACAAGCGAATTATCGCGAAACAACACCTGCTCGAATCCAACAAAAACTCTGCCCTGCCGTCTCTACTGAGCCTCACAGACGCTTTGCGACAAGTTTTACAAAGATCTGAGAATATCGAAAATTGGAGTCAAGTTGCTTCAAACAAGCGAATTATCGCGAAACAACACCTACTCGAATCCAACAAAAACTGTGGCCTGCCGTCTATACTGAGCCTCAGAAACGCTTTGAGACAAGTGTTACGAAATTCAGAGAAAGTCGAAAATTTGAGTGAAATTTCTTCAAACAAGCGAATTATCGCGAAACAACACCTGCTCGAATACAACAAAAACTGTTGCCAGCCGTCTCTACTAAGCCTCAAAGACGCTTTGAGACAAGTGTTACACAATTCAGAGAATGTCGAAAATTTGAGTGAAATTGCTTCAAACAAGCGAATTATCGCGAAACAACACCTGCTCGAATACAACAAAAACTCTGCTCAGCCGTCTCTACTAAGCCTCAGAGACGCTTTGAGACAAGTGTTACACAATTCAGAGAATGTTAAAAATTAGAGTGAAATTGCTTTAAACAAGCGAATTATCGCGAAACAAAACCTGCTCGAATCCAAATAAAAGTCTGCCGTGCCGTCTCTACTGAGCCTCAGAGACGCTTTGAGACAATTGTTACAAAAATCAGAAAATGTTAAAAATTAGAGTGAAATTGCTTTAAACAAGCGAATTATCGCGAAACAACACCTGCTCGAATCCAATAAAAACTGTGACCTCACGTCTCTACTGAGCGTCAGAGACGCTTTGAGACAAGTGTTACAATTATCAGAGAATGTCAAAAATTAGAGTGGAATTGCTTCAAGCAAGCGAATTATCGCGAAATAACACCTGCTGGAATCCAACAAAAACTGTGGCCTGCCGTCTCTACTGAGCCTCAGAGACGCTTTGAGACAAGTGTTACGAAATTCAGAGAATGTCGAAATTTGAGTGAAATTGCTTCAAACAAGCGAATTATCACGAAACAACACCTGCTCAAATCCAACAAAAACTGTGGCCTGCCGTCTCTACTGAGCCTCAGAGACGCTTTGACACAAGTGTTACACAATTCAGAGAATGTTAAAAATTAGAGTGAAATGGCTTTAAACAAGCGAATTATCGCGAAACAAAACCTCCTCGAATCCAAATAAAAGTCTGCCCTGCCGTCTCTACTGAGCCTCAGAGACGCTTTGAGACAATTGTTACAAAAATCAGAAAATGTTAAAAATTAGAGTGAAATTGCTTTAAACAAGCGAATTATCGCGAAACAACACCTGCTCGAATCCAATAAAAACTGTGACCTCACGTCTCTACTGAGCGTCAGAGACGCTTTGAGACAAGTGTTACAATTATCAGAGAATGTCAAAAATTAGAGTGGAAATGCTTCAAACAAGCGAATTATCGCGAAATAACACCTGCTCGAATCCAACAAAAAAAGTGGCCTGCCATCTCTACTGAGCCTCAGAGACGCTTTGAGACAAGTGTTACGAAATTCAGAGAAAGTCGAAAATTTGAGTGAAATTTCTTCAAACAAGCGAATTATCGCGAAACAACACCTGCTCGAATCCAACAAAAACTGTTGCCAGCCGTCTCTAATAAGCCTCAAAGACGCTTTGAGACAAGTGTTACACAATTCAGAGAATGTCGAAAATTTGAGTGAAATTGCTTCAAACAAGCGAATTATCGCGAAATAACACCTCCTCGAATCCAACAAAAAAAGTGAACTGCCGTCTCTAATGAGCCTCAGAGACGCTTTGACACAAGTGTTACACAATTCAGAGAATGTTAAAAATTAGAGTGGAATTGCTTCAAACAAGCGAATAATCGGGAAACAACACCTACTCGAATCCAATAAAAATTTTGCCCTCACGTCTCTACTGAGCGTCAGAGACGCTTTGAGACAAGTGTTACGATTATCAGAGAATGTCAAAAATTAGAGTGGAATTGCTTCAAACAAGCGAATTATCGCGAAACAACACCTGCTCGAATCCAATAAAAACTGTGCCCCCACGTCTCTACTGAGCCTCAGAGACGCTTTGAGACAAGTGTTACGAAATTCAGAGAATGTCGAAAATTTGAGTGAAATTGCTTCAATCAAGCGAATTATCGCGAAACAACACCAGCTCGAATCCAAATAAAACTCTGCCCTGCCGTCTCTACTGAGCCTCAGAGACGCTTTGAGACAATTGTTACAATTATCAGAGAATGTCAAAAATTAATGTGGAATTGCTTCAAACAAGCGAATTATCGCGAAATAACACCTGCTCGAATCCAACAAATACTGTTCCCAGCCGTCTCTGATGAGCCTCAGAGACGCTTTGAGGCAAGTGTTACAAATATCAGAGAATGTCAAAAATTAGAGTGGAATGCTTCAAACAAGCGAATTATCGCGAAACAACACCTGCTCGAATCCAACAAAAACTGTGCCCAGCCGTCTCTACTAAGCCTCAGAGACGCTTTGACACAAGTGTTACACAATTCAGAGAATGTTAAAAATTAGAGTGAAATTGCTTTAAACAAGCGAATTATCGCGAAACAACACCTGCTCGAATCCAACAAAAACTCTGCCCTGCCGTCTCTGCTGAACCTGAGAGACGCTTTGCGACAAGTTTTACAAAGATCTGAGATAATCGAAAATTGGAGTCAAGTTGCTTCAAACAAGCGAATTATCGCGAAACAACACCTGCTCGAATCCAACAAAAACTGTGCCCTGCCGTCTCTACTGAGCCTCAGAGACGCTTTGAGACAAGTGTTACGAAATTCAGAGAATGTCGAAAATTTGAGTGAAATTGCTTCAAACAAGCGAATTATCGCGAAACAAAACCTGCTCGAATCCAACAAAAACTGTTCCCAGCCGTCTCTACTAAGCCTCAGAGACGCTTTGAGACAAGTGTTACAAATATCAGAGAATGTCAAATATTAGAGTGCAATTGCTTCAAACAAGCGAATTATCGCGAAACAACACCAGCTCGAATCCAACAAAACCTGTGCCCAGCCGTCTCTACTAAGCCTCAGAGACGCTTTGACACAAGTGTTACACAATTCAGAGAATGTTAAAAATTAGAGTGGAATTGCTTCAAACAAGCGAATTATCGCGAAACAACACCTGCTCGAATCCAACAAAAACTGCCCTGCCGTCTCTACTGAGCCTCAGAGACGCTTTGCGACAAGTTTTACAAAGATCTGAGAATATCGAAAATTGGAGTCAAGTTGCTTCAAACAAGCGAATTATCGCGAAACAACACCTGCTCTAATCCAACAAAAACTGTGGCCTGCCGTCTCTACTGAGCCTCAGAGACGCTTTGAGACAAGTGTTAGGAAATTCAGAGAATGTCGAAAATTTGAGTGAAATTGCTTCAAACAAGCGAATTATCGCGAAACAACACCTGCTCTAATCCAACAAAAACTGTGCCCTGCCGTCTCTACTAAGCCTCAGAGACGCTTTGAGACAAGTCTTACACAATTCAGAGAATGTTAAAAATTAGAGTGAAATTGCTCTAAATAAGCGAATTATCGCGAAACAACACCTGCTCGAATCCAACAAAAACTGTGGCCTGCCGTCTCTACTGAGCCTCAGAGACGCTTTGACACAAGTGTTACACAATTCAGAGAATGTTAAAAATTAGAGTGGAATTGCTTCAAACAAGCGAATTATCGCGAAACAACACCTACTCGAATCCAATAAAAACTGTGCCCTCACGTCTCTACTGAGCGTCAGAGACGCTTTGAGACAAGTGTTACAATTATCAGAGAATGTCAAAAATTAGAGTGGAATTGCTTCAAACAAGCGAATTATCGCGAAACAACACGTGCTCGAATCCAATAAAAACTGTGCCCTCACGTCTCTACTGAGCGTCAGAGACGCTTTGAGACAAGTGTTACAATTATCAGAGAATGTCAAAAATTAGAGTGAAATTGCTTCAAACAAGCGAATTATCGCGAAACAACACCTGCTCGAATCCAACAAAAACTGTTACCAGCCGTCTCTAGTAAGCCTCAAAGGCACTTTGAGACAAGTGTTACACAATTCAGAGAATGTTAAAAATTAGAGTGAAATTGCTTTAAACAAGCGGAATATCGGGAAACAAAACCTGCTCGAATCCAAATAAATCTCTGCACTGCCGTCTCTACTGAGCCTCAGAGACGCTTTGAGACAATTGTTACAAAAACCAGAAAATGTTAAAAATTAGAGTGAAATTGCTTTAAACAAGCGAATTATCGCGAAACAACACCTGCTCGAATCCAATAAAAACTGTGACCTCACGTCTCTACTGAGCCTCAGAGACGCTTTGAGACAAGTGTTACGAAATTCAGAGAAAGTCGAAAATTTGAGTGAAATTTCTTCAAACAAGCGAATTATCGCGAAACAACACCTGCTCTAATCCAACAAAAACTGTGGCCTGCCGCTCTACTGAGCCTCAGAGACGCTTTGAGACAATTGTTACAAAAACCAGAAAATGTTAAAAATTAGGGTGAAATTGCTTCAAACAAGGGAATTATCGCGAAACAACACCTGCTCGAATCCAACAAAAACTGCCCTGCCGTCTCTACTGAGCCTCAGAGACGCTTTGCGACAAGTTTTACAAAGATCTGAGAATATCGAAAATTGGAGTCAAGTTGCTTCAAACAAGCGAATTATCGCGAAACAACACCTGCTCTAATCCAACAAAAACTGTGGCCTGCCGTCTCTACTGAGCCTCAGAGACGCTTTGAGACAAGTGTTAGGAAATTCAGAGAATGTCGAAAATCTGAGTGAAATTGCTTCAATCAAGCGAATTATCGCGAAACAACACCAGCTCGAATCCAAATAAAACTCTGCCCTGCCGTCTCTACTGAGCCTCAGAGACGCTTTGAGACAATTGTTACAATTATCAGAGAATGTCAAAAATTAATGTGGAATTGCTTCAAACAAGCGAATTATCGCGAAATAACACCTGCTCGAATCCAACAAAAACTGTTCCCAGCCGTCTCTGATGAGCCTCAGAGACGCTTTGAGGCAAGTGTTACAAATATCAGAGAATGTCAAAAATTAGAGTGGAATGCTTCAAACAAGCGAATTATCGCGAAACAACACCTGCTCGAATCCAACAAAAACTGTGCCCAGCCGTCTCTACTAAGCCTCAGAGACGCTTTGACACAAGTGTTACACAATTCAGAGAATGTTAAAAATTAGAGTGAAATTGCTTTAAACAAGCGAATTATCGCGAAACAACACCTGCTCGAATCCAACAAAAACTCTGCCCTGCCGTCTCTGCTGAACCTGAGAGACGCTTTGCGACAAGTTTTACAAAGATCTGAGATAATCGAAAATTGGAGTCAAGTTGCTTCAAACAAGCGAATTATCGCGAAACAACACCTGCTCGAATCCAACAAAAACTGTGCCCTGCCGTCTCTACTGAGCCTCAGAGACGCTTTGAGACAAGTGTTACGAAATTCAGAGAATGTCGAAAATTTGAGTGAAATTGCTTCAAACAAGCGAATTATCGCGAAACAAAACCTGCTCGAATCCAACAAAAACTGTTCCCAGCCGTCTCTTCTAAGCCTCAGAGACGCTTTGAGACAAGTGTTACAAATATCAGAGAATGTCAAATATTAGAGTGCAATTGCTTCAAACAAGCGAATTATCGCGAAACAACACCAGCTCGAATCCAACAAAACCTGTGCCCAGCCGTCTCTACTAAGCCTCAGAGACGCTTTGACACAAGTGTTACACAATTCAGAGAATGTTAAAAATTAGAGTGGAATTGCTTCAAACAAGCGAATTATCGCGAAACAACACCTGCTCGAATCCAACAAAAACTGCCCTGCCGTCTCTACTGAGCCTCAGAGACGCTTTGCGACAAGTTTTACAAAGATCTGAGAATATCGAAAATTGGAGTCAAGTTGCTTCAAACAAGCGAATTATCGCGAAACAACACCTGCTCTAATCCAACAAAAACTGTGGCCTGCCGTCTCTACTGAGCCTCAGAGACGCTTTGAGACAAGTGTTAGGAAATTCAGAGAATGTCGAAAATTTGAGTGAAATTGCTTCAAACAAGCGAATTATCGCGAAACAACACCTGCTCTAATCCAACAAAAACTGTGCCCTGCCGTCTCTACTAAGCCTCAGAGACGCTTTGAGACAAGTCTTACACAATTCAGAGAATGTTAAAAATTAGAGTGAAATTGCTCTAAATAAGCGAATTATCGCGAAACAACACCTGCTCGAATCCAACAAAAACTGTGGCCTGCCGTCTCTACTGAGCCTCAGAGACGCTTTGACACAAGTGTTACACAATTCAGAGAATGTTAAAAATTAGAGTGGAATTGCTTCAAACAAGCGAATTATCGCGAAACAACACCTACTCGAATCCAATAAAAACTGTGCCCTCACGTCTCTACTGAGCGTCAGAGACGCTTTGAGACAAGTGTTACAATTATCAGAGAATGTCAAAAATTAGAGTGGAATTGCTTCAAACAAGCGAATTATCGCGAAACAACACGTGCTCGAATCCAATAAAAACTGTGCCCTCACGTCTCTACTGAGCGTCAGAGACGCTTTGAGACAAGTGTTACAATTATCAGAGAATGTCAAAAATTAGAGTGAAATTGCTTCAAACAAGCTAATTATCGCGAAACAACACCTGCTCGAATCCAACAAAAACTGTTACCAGCCGTCTCTAGTAAGCCTCAAAGGCACTTTGAGACAAGTGTTACACAATTCAGAGAATGTTAAAAATTAGAGTGAAATTGCTTTAAACAAGCGGATTATCGGGAAACAAAACCTGCTCGAATCCAAATAAATCTCTGCACTGCCTTCTCTACTGAGCCTCAGAGACGCTTTGAGACAATTGTTACAAAAACCAGAAAATGTTAAAAATTAGAGTGAAATTGCTTTAAACAAGCGAATTATCGCGAAACAACACCTGCTCGAATCCAATAAAAACTGTGACCTCACGTCTCTACTGAGCCTCAGAGACGCTTTGAGACAAGTGTTACGAAATTCAGAGAAAGTCGAAAATTTGAGTGAAATTTCTTCAAACAAGCGAATTATCGCGAAACAACACCTGCTCTAATCCAACAAAAACTGTGGCCTGCCGCTCTACTGAGCCTCAGAGACGCTTTGAGACAATTGTTACAAAAACCAGAAAATGTTAAAAATTAGGGTGAAATTGCTTCAAACAAGGGAATTATCGCGAAACAACACCTGCTCGAATCCAACAAAAACTGCCCTGCCGTCTCTACTGAGCCTCATAGACGCTTTGCGACAAGTTTTACAAAGATCTGAGAATATCGAAAATTGGAGTCAAGTTGCTTCAAACAAGCGAATTATCGCGAAACAACACCTGCTCTAATCCAACAAAAACTGTGGCCTGCCGCTCTACTGAGCCTCAGAGACGCTTTGAGACATTTGTTACAAAAACCAGAAAATGTTAAAAATTAGGGTGAAATTGCGTTAAACAAGCGAATTATCGCGAAACAACACCTGCTCGAATCCAATAAAAACTGTGACCTCACGTCTCTACTGAGCGTCAGAGACGCTTTGAGACAAGTGTTACAAATATGAGAGAATGTCAAAAATTAGATTGGAATTGCTTCAAACAAGCGAATTATCGCGAAAGAACACCTGCTCGAATCCAACAAAAACTGTGGCCTGCCGTCTCTACTGAACCTCAGAGACGCTTTGAGACAAGTGTTACGAAATTCAGAGAATGTCGAAATTTGAGTGAAATTGCTTCAAACAAGGGAATTATCGCGAAACAACACCTGCTCGAATCCAACAAAAAAAGTGGCCTGCCGTCTCTACTGAGCCTCAGAGACGCTTTGAGACAAGTGTTACGAAATTCAGAGAAAGTCGAAAATTTGAGTGAAATTTCTTCAAACAAGCGAATTATCGCGAAACAACACCTGCTCGAATCCAACAAAAACTGTTGCCAGCCGTCTCTAATAAGCCTCAAAGACGCTTTGAGACAAGTGTTACACAATTCAGAGAATTTCGAAAATTTGAGTTAAATTGCTTCAAACAAGCGAATTATTGCGAAATAACACCTGCTCGAATCCAACAAAAACTGTTCCCAGCCGTCTCTAATGAGCCTCAGAGACGCTTTGAGGCAAGTGTTACAAATATCAGAGAATGTCAAAAATTAGAGTGAAATTGCTTTAAACAAGCGAATTATCACGAAACAACACCTGCTCGAATCCAAATAAAACTCTGCCCTGCCGTCTCTACTGAGCCTCAGAGACGCTTTGAGACAATTGTTACAAAAATCAGAAAATGTTAAAAATTAGAGTGAAATTGCTTTAAACAAGCGAATTATCGCGAAACAACACCTGCTCGAATCTAACAGAAACTGTGCCCAGCCGTCTCTACTAAGCCTCAGAGACGCTTTGAGACAAGAGTTACAAATGTCAAAAATTAGAGTGAAATTGCTTCAAACAAGCGAATTATCGCGAAACAACACCTGCTCGAATCCAACAAAAACTGTGCCCTGCCGTCTCTACTGAGCCTCAGACACGCTTTGAGACAAGTGTTACGAAATTCAGAGAATGTCGAAAATTTGAGTGAAATTGCTTCAAACAAGCGAATTATCGCGAAACAAAACCTGCTCGAATCCAACAAAAACTGTTCCCAGCCGTCTCTACTAAGCCTCAGAGACGCTTTGAGACAAGTCTTACACAATTCAGAGAATAATAAAAATTAGAGTGAAATTGCTTTAAATAAGCGAATTATCGCGAAACAACACCTGCTCGAATCCAACAAAAACTGTGGCCTGCCGTCTCTACTGAGCCTCAGAGACGCTTTGCGACAAGTTTTACAAAGATCTGAGACTATCGAAAATTTGAGTCCAGTGGCTTCAAACAAGCGAATTATCGCGAAACAACACCTGCTCGAATCCAACAAAAACTGCCCTGCCGTCTCTACTGAGCCTCAGAGACGCTTTGAGACAAGTGTTACGAAATTCAGAGAATGTCGAAAATTTGAGTGAAATTGCTTCAAACAAGCGAATTATCGCGAAACAAAACCTGCTCGAATCCAACAAAAACTGTTCCCAGCCGTCTCTTCTAAGCCTCAGAGACGCTTTGAGACAAGTGTTACAAATATCAGAGAATGTCAAATATTAGAGTGCAATTGCTTCAAACAAGCGAATTATCGCGAAACAACACCAGCTCGAATCCAACAAAACCTGTGCCCAGCCGTCTCTACTAAGCCTCAGAGACGCTTTGACACAAGTGTTACACAATTCAGAGAATGTTAAAAATTAGAGTGGAATTGCTTCAAACAAGCGAATTATCGCGAAACAACACCTGCTCGAATCCAACAAAAACTGCCCTGCCGTCTCTACTGAGCCTCAGAGACGCTTTGCGACAAGTTTTACAAAGGTCTGAGAATATCGAAAATTGGAGTCAAGTTGCTTCAAACAAGCGAATTATCGCGAAACAACACCTGCTCTAATCCAACAAAAACTGTGGCCTGCCGTCTCTACTGAGCCTCAGAGACGCTTTGAGACAAGTGTTAGGAAATTCAGAGAATGTCGAAAATTTGAGTGAAATTGCTTCAAACAAGCGAATTATCGCGAAACAACACCTGCTCTAATCCAACAAAAACTGTGCCCTGCCGTCTCTACTAAGCCTCAGAGACGCTTTGAGACAAGTCTTACACAATTCAGAGAATGTTAAAAATTAGAGTGAAATTGCTCTAAATAAGCGAATTATCGCGAAACAACACCTGCTCGAATCCAACAAAAACTGTGGCCTGCCGTCTCTACTGAGCCTCAGAGACGCTTTGACACAAGTGTTACACAATTCAGAGAATGTTAAAAATTAGAGTGGAATTGCTTCAAACAAGCGAATTATCGCGAAACAACACCTACTCGAATCCAATAAAAACTGTGCCCTCACGTCTCTACTGAGCGTCAGAGACGCTTTGAGACAAGTGTTACAATTATCAGAGAATGTCAAAAATTAGAGTGGAATTGCTTCAAACAAGCGAATTATCGCGAAACAACACGTGCTCGAATCCAATAAAAACTGTGCCCTCACGTCTCTACTGAGCGTCAGAGACGCTTTGAGACAAGTGTTACAATTATCAGAGAATGTCAAAAATTAGAGTGAAATTGCTTCAAACAAGCGAATTATCGCGAAACAACACCTGCTCGAATCCAACAAAAACTGTTACCAGCCGTCTCTAGTAAGCCTCAAAGGCACTTTGAGACAAGTGTTACACAATTCAGAGAATGTTAAAAATTAGAGTGAAATTGCTTTAAACAAGCGGATTATCGGGAAACAAAACCTGCTCGAATCCAAATAAATCTCTGCACTGCCGTCTCTACTGAGCCTCAGAGACGCTTTGAGACAATTGTTACAAAAACCAGAAAATGTTAAAAATTAGAGTGAAATTGCTTTAAACAAGCGAATTATCGCGAAACAACACCTGCTCGAATCCAATAAAAACTGTGACCTCACGTCTCTACTGAGCCTCAGAGACGCTTTGAGACAAGTGTTACGAAATTCAGAGAAAGTCGAAAATTTGAGTGAAATTTCTTCAAACAAGCGAATTATCGCGAAACAACACCTGCTCTAATCCAACAAAAACTGTGGCCTGCCGCTCTACTGAGCCTCAGAGACGCTTTGAGACAATTGTTACAAAAACCAGAAAATGTTAAAAATTAGGGTGAAATTGCTTCAAACAAGGGAATTATCGCGAAACAACACCTGCTCGAATCCAACAAAAACTGCCCTGCCGTCTCTACTGAGCCTCATAGACGCTTTGCGACAAGTTTTACAAAGATCTGAGAATATCGAAAATTGGAGTCAAGTTGCTTCAAACAAGCGAATTATCGCGAAACAACACCTGCTCTAATCCAACAAAAACTGTGGCCTGCCGCTCTACTGAGCCTCAGAGACGCTTTGAGACATTTGTTACAAAAACCAGAAAATGTTAAAAATTAGGGTGAAATTGCGTTAAACAAGCGAATTATCGCGAAACAACACCTGCTTGAATCCAATAAAAACTGTGACCTCACGTCTCTAATGAGCGTCAGAGACGCTTTGAGACAAGTGTTACAATTATCAGAGAATGTCAAAAATTAGAGTGAAATTGCTTCAAACAAGCGAATTATCGCGAAACAACACCTGCTCTAATCCAACAAAAACTGTGCCCTGCCGTCTCTACTAAGCCTCAGAGACGCTTTGAGACAAGTCTTACACAATTCAGAGAATGTTAAAAATTAGAGTGAAATTGCTCTAAATAAGCGAATTATCGCGAAACAACACCTGCTCGAATCCAAATAAAACTGTGCCCTGCCGTCTCTACTGAGCGTCAGAGACGCTCTGCGACAAGTTTTACAAAGATCTGAGACTATCGAAAATTTGAGTCCAGTGGCTTCAAACAAGCGAATTATTGCGAAACAACACCTGTTCAAATCAAATAAAAACTGTACCCTCACGTCTCTACTTAGCGTCAGAGACGCTTTGAGACAATTGTTAAAAAAATCAGAAGATGTCAAAAATTAGAGTGAAATTGCTCTGAACAAGCGAATTATCGCGAAACAACACCTGCTCGAATCCAACAAAAACTCTGCTCAGCCGTCTCTACTAAGCCTCAGAGACACTTTGAGACAAGTGTTACAAATATCAGAGAATGTCAAAAATTAGAGTGGAATTGCTTCAAACAAGCGAATTATCACGAAACAACACCTGCTCGAATCCAACAAAAACTGTGGCCTGCCGTCTCTACTGAGCGTCAGAGACGCTTTGAGACAAGTGTTACAATTATCAGAGAATGTCAAAAATTAGAGTGGAATTGCTTCAAACAAGCGAATTATCGCGAAACAACACCTGCTCGAATCCAATAAAAACTGTGCCCTCACGTCTCTAATGAGCGTCAGAGACGCTTTGAGACAAGTGTTACAATTATCAGAGAATGTCAAAAATTAGAGTGAAATTGCTTCAAACAAGCGAATTATCGCGAAACAACACCTGATCGAATCCAAGAAAAACTGTTACCAGCCGTCTCTACTAAGCCTCAAAGGCACTTTGAGACAAGTGTTACACAATTCAGAGAATGTTAAAAATTAGAGTGAAATTGCTTTAAACAAGCGAATTATCGCGAAACAAAACCTGCTCGAATCCAAGTAAAACTCTGCACTGCCGTCTCTACTGAGCCTCAGAGACGCTTTGAGACAATTGTTACAAAAACCAGAAAATGTTAAAAATTAGAGTGAAATTGCTTTAAACAAGCGAATTATCGCGAAACAACACCTGCACGAATCCAATAAAAACTGTGACCTTACGTCTCTACTGAGCGTCAGAGACGCTTTGAGACAAGTGTTACAATTATCAGAGAATGTCAAAAATTAGAGTGGAATTGCTTAAAACAAGCGAATTATCGCGAAAGAACACCTTCTCGAATCCAACAAAAACTGTGGCCTGCCGTCTCTACTAAGCCTCAGAGACGCTTTGAGAAAAGTGTTACGAAATTCAGAGAATGTCGAAATTTGAGTGAAATTGCTTCAAACAAGGGAATTATTTCGAAACAACACCTGCTCGAATCCAACAAAAAAAGTGGCCTGCCGTCTCTACTGATCGTCAGAGACGCTTTGAGACAAGTGTTACGAAATTCAGAGAAAGTCGAAAATTTGAGTGAAATTTCTTCAAACAAGCGAATTATCGCGAAACAACACCTGCTCGAATCCAACAAAAACTGTTGCCAGCCGTCTCTAATAGGCCTCAAAGACGCTTTGAGACAAGTGTTACACAATTCAGAGAATGTCGAAAATTTGAGTTAAATTGCTTCAAACAAGCGAATTATAGCGAAATAACACCTGCTCGAATCCAACAAAAACTGTTCCCAGCCGTCTCTAATGAGCCTCAGAGACGCTTTGAGGCAAGTGTTACAAATATCAGAGAATGTCAACATTTAGAGTGGAATTGCTTCAAACAAGCGAATTATCGCGAAACAACACCTGCTCGAATCCAATAAAAACTGTGCCCTCACGTCTCTACTGAGCCTCAGAGACGCTTTGAGACAAGTGTTACGAAATTCAGAGAATGTCCAAAATTAGAGTGGAATTGCTTCAAACAAGCGAATTATCGCGAAACAACACCTGCTCGAATCCAACAAAAACTATTACCAGCCGTCTCTACTAAGCCTCAAAGGCACTTTGAGACAATTGTTACACAATTCAGAGAATGTTAAAAATTAAAGTGAAATTGCTTTAAACAAGCGAATTATCGCGAAACAAAACCTGCTCGAATCCAACAAAAAAAGTGGCCTGCCGTCTCTCCTGAGCCTCAGAGACGCTTTGAGACAAGTGTTACGAAATTCAGAGAAAGTCGAAAATTTGAGTGAAATTTCTTCAAACAAGCGAATTATCGCGAAACAACACCTGCTCGAATCCTACAAAAACTGTTGCCAGCCGTCTCTAATAAGCCTCAAAGACGCTTTGAGACAAGTGTTACACAATTCAGAGAATGTCGAAAATTTGAGTTAAATTGCTTCAAACAAGCGAATTATCGCGAAACAACACCTGCTCGAATCCAACAAAAAATGTGGCCTGCCGTCTCTGCGGAACCTCAGAGACGCTTTGCGACAAGTTTTACAAAGATCTGAGAATATCGAAAATTGGAGTCAAGTTGCTTCAAACAAGCGAATTATCGCGAAACAACACCTGCTCGAATCCAACAAAAACTGTGGCCTGCCGTCTCTACTGAGCCTCAGAGACGCTTTGAGACAAGTGTTACGAAATTCAGAGAATGTCGAAAATTTGAGTGAAATTGCTTCAAACAAGCGAATTATCGCGAAACAACACCTGCTCGAATCCAACAAAAACTCTGCCCTGCCGTCTCTACTGAGCCTCAGAGACGCTTTGACACAAGTGTTACACAATTCAGAGAATGTTAAAAATTAGAGTGGAATTCTTCAAACAAGCCAATTATCGCGAAACAACACCTACTCGAATCCAATAAAAACTGTGCGCTCACGTCTCTACTGAGCGTCAGAGACGCTTTGAGACAAGTGTTACAATTATCAGAGAATGTCAAAAATTAGAGTGGAATTGCTTCAAACAAGCGAATTATCGCGAAACAACACCTGCTCGAATCCAATAAAAACTGTGCCCTCACGTCTCTACTGAGCGTCAGAGACGCTTTGAGACAAGTGTTACAATTATCAGAGAATGTCAAAAATTAGAGTGGAATTGCTTCAAACAAGCGAATTATCGCGAAACAACACCTGCTCGAATCCAACAAAAACTGTGGCCTGCCGTCTCTACTGAGCCTCAGAGACGCTTTGAGACAAGTGTTACGAAATTCAGAGAATGTCGAAAATTTGAGTGAAATTGCTTCAAACAAGCGAATTATCGCGAAACAACACCTGCTCGAATCCAACAAAAACAATTACCAGCCGTCTCTACTAAGCCTCAAAGGCACTTTGAGACAAGTGTTACACAATTCAGAGAATGTTAAAAATTAGAGTGAAATAGCTTTAAACAAGCGAATTATCGCGAAACAAAACCTGCTCGAATCCAACAAAAAAAGTGGCCTGCCGTCTCTTCTGAGCCTCAGAGACGCTTTGAGACAAGTGTTACGAAATTCAGAGAATGTCGAAAATTTGAGTGAAATTGCTTCAAACCAGCGAATTATCGCGAAACAACACCTGCTCGAATCCAACAAAAACTGTTCCCAGCCGTCTCTACTAAGCCTCAGAGACGCTTTGAGACAAGTGTTACAAATATCAGAGAATGTCAAAAATTAGAGTGCAATTGCTTCAAACAAGCGAATTATCGCGAAACAACACCAGCTCGAATCCAACAAAACCTGTGCCCAGCCGTCTCTACTAAGCCTCAGAGACGCTTTGACACAAGTGTTACACAATTCAGAGAATGTTAAAAATTAGAGTGAAATTGCTTTAAACAAGCGAATTATCGCGAAACAACACCTGCTCGAATCCAACAAAAACTCTGCCCTGCCGTCTCTACTGAGCATCAGAGACGCTTTGCGACAAGTTTTACAAGGATCTGAGAATATCGAAAATTGGAGTCAAGTTGCTTCAAACAAGCGAATTATCGCGAAACAACACCTGCTCGAATCCAACAAAAACTGTGGCCTGCCGTCTCTACGGAGCCTCAGAGACGCTTTGAGACAAGTGTTACGAAATTCAGAGAATGTCGAAAATTTGAGTGAAATTGCTTCAAACGAGCGAATTATCGCGAAACAACACCTCCTCGAATCCAACAAAAGCTGTGGCCAGCCGTCTCTACTAAGCCTCAAAGACGCTTTGAGACAAGTGTTACACAATTCAGAGAATGTTAAAAATTAGAGTGAAATTGCTTTAAACAAGCGAATTATCGCGAAACAGCACCTGCTCGAATCCAACAAAAACTGTGCCCTGCTGTCTCTACTAAGCCTCAGAGACGCTTCGAGACAAGTCTTACACAATTCAGAGAATGTTAAAAATTAGAGTGAAATTGCTTCAAACAAGCGAATTATCGCGAAACAACACCTGCTCGAATCCAAATAAAACTCTGCCCTGCCGTCTCTACTGAGCCTCAGAGACGCTTTGAGACAATTGTTACAAAAATCAGAAAATGTTCAAAATTAGAGTGAAATTGCTTTAAATAAGCGAATTATCGCGAAACAACACCTGCTCGAATCTAACAGAAACTGTGCCCAGCCGTCTCTACTAAGATTCAGAGACGCTTTGAGACAAGTGTGACAAATATCAGAGAATGTGAAAAATTAGAGTGGAATTGCTTCAAACAAGCGAATTATCGCGAAACAACACCTGCTCGAATCCAACAAAAACTGTGGCCAGCCGTCTCTACTAAGCCTCAAAGACGCTTTGAGACAAGTGTTACACAATTCAGAGAATGTTAAAAATTGGAGTGAAATTGCTTTAAACAAGCGAATTATCGCGAAACAACACCTGCTCGAATCCAACAAAAACTGTGCCCTGCCGTCTCTACTAAGCCTCAGAGACGCTTTGAGACAAGTCTTACACAATTCAGAGAATGTTAAAAATTAGAGTGAAATTGCTTTAAACAAGGGAATTATCGCGAAACAACACCTGCTCGAATCCAAATAAAACTCTGCCCTGCCGTCTCTACTGAGCCTCAGAGACGCTTTGAGACAATTGTTACAAAAATCAGAAGATGTCAAAAATTAGAGTGAAATTGCTCTAAACAAGCGAATTATCGAGAAACAACACTTGCTCGAATGCAACAAAAACTCTGCTCAGCCGTCTCTACTAAGCCTCAGAGACGCTTTGAGACAAGTGTTACAAATATCAGAGAATGTCAAAAATTAGAGTGGAATCGCTTCAAACAAGCGAATTATCGCGAAACAACACCTGCTCGAATCCAACAAAAACTGTGGCCTGCCGTCTCTACTGAGCCTCAGAGACGCTTTGACACAAGTGTTACACAATTCAGAGAATGTTAAAAATTAGAGTGGAATTGCTTCAAACAAGCGAATTATCGCGAAACAACACCTACTCGAATCCAATAAAAACTGTGCCCTCACGTCTCTACTGAGCCTCAGAGACGCTTTGACACAAGTGTTACACAATTCAGAGAATGTTAAAAATTAGAGTGGAATTGCTTCAAACAAGCGAATTATCGCGAAACAACACCTGCTCGAATCCAACAAAAACTTACCAGCCGTCTCTACTAAGCCTCAAAGGCACTTTGAGACAAGTGTTACATAATTCAGAGAATGTTAAAAATTAGAGTGAAATTGCTTTAAACAAGCGAATTATCGCGAAACAAAACCTGCTCGAATGCAAATAAAACTCTGCCCTGCCGTCTCTACTGAGCCTCAGAGACGCTTTGAGACAATTGTTACAAAAACCAGAAAATGTTAAAAATTAGAGTGAAATTGCTTTAAACAAGCGAATTATCGCGAAACAACACCTGCTCGAATCCAATAAAAACTGTGACCTCACCTCTCTACTGAGCGTCAGAGACGCTTTGAGACAAGTGTTACAATTATCAGAGAATGTCAAAAATTAGAGTGGAATTGCTTCAAACAAGCGAATTATCGCGAAATAACACCTGCTCGAATCCAACAAAAACTGTGGCGTGCCGTCTCTACTGAGCCTCAGGGACGCTTTGAGACAAGTGTTACGAAATTCAGAGAATGTTGAAATTTGAGTGAAATTGCTTCAAACAAGCGAATTATCGCGAAACAACACCTGCTCGAATCCAACAAAAAAAGTGGCCTGCCGTCTCTACTGAGCCTCAGAGACGCTTTGAGACAAGTGTTACGAAATTCAGAGAAAGTCGAAAATTTGAGTGAAATTTCTTCAAACAAGCGAATTATCGCGAAACAACACCTGCTCGAATCCAACAAAAACTGTTTCCATCCGTCTCTAATGAGCCTCGGAGACGCTTTGAGGCAAGTGTTACAAATATCAGAGAATGTCAAAAATTAGAGTGGAATGCTTCAAACAAGCGAATTATCGCGAAAGAACACCTGCTCGAATCCAACAAAAACTGTGCCCAGCCGTCTCTACTAAGCCTCAGAGACGCCTTGACACAAGTGTTACACAATTAAGAGAATGTTAAAAATTAGAGTGAAATTGCTTTAAACAAGCGAATTATCGCGAAACAACACCTGCTCGAATCCAACAAAACCTCTGCCCTGCCGTCTCTGCGGAACCTCAGAGACGCTTTGCGACAAGTTTTACAAAGATCTGAGAATATCGAAAATTGGGGTCAAGTTGCTTCAAACAAGCGAATTATCGCAAAACAACACCTGCTCGAATCCAACAAAAACTGTGGCCTGCCGTCTCTACTGAGCCTCAGAGACGCTTTGAGACAAGTGTTACGAAATTCAGAGAATGTCGAAAATTTGAGTCAAATTGCTTCAAACAAGCGAATTATCGCGAAACAACAGCTGCTCGAATCCAACAAAAACTCTGCCCTGCCGTCTCTACTGAGCCTCAGAGACGCTTTGACACAAGTGTTACACAATTCAGAGAATGTTAAAAATTAGAGTGGAATTGCTTCAAACATGCGAATTATCGCGAAACAACACCTACTCGAATCCAATAAAAACTGTGCGCTTACGTCTCTACTGAGCGTCAGAGACGCTTTGCGACAAGAGTTAAAATTATCAGAGAATGTCAAAAATTAGAGTGGAATTGCTTCAAACAAGCGAATTATCGCGAAACAACACCTGCTCGAATCCAACAAAAACTGTAGCCTGCCGTCTCTACTGAGCCTCAGAGACGCTTTGAGACAATTGTTACGAAATTCAGAGAATGTCCAAAATTTGAGTGAAATTGCTTCAAACAAGCGAATTATCGCGAAACAACACCTGCTCGAATCCAACAAAAACTATTACCAGCCGTCTCTACTAAGCCTCAAAGGTACTTTGACACAAGTGTTACACAATTCAGAGAATTTTAAAAATTAGAGTGAAATTGCTTTAAACAAGCGAATTATCGCGAAACAAAACCTGCTCGAATCCAACAAAAAAAGTGGCCTGCCGTCTCTACTGAGCCTCAGAGACGCTTTGAGACAAGTGTTACGAAATTCAGAGAATGTCGAAAATTTGAGTGAAATTGCTACAAACAAGCGAATTATCGCGAAACAACACCTGCTCGAATCCAACAAAAACTGTTCCCAGCCGTCTCTACTAAGCCTCAGAGACGCTTTGAGACAAGTGTTACAAATATCAGAGAATGTCAAAAATTAGAGTGCAATTGCTTCAAACAAGCGAATTATCGCGAAACAACACCAGCTCGAATCCAACAAAACCTGTGCCCAGCCGTCTCTACTAAGCCTCAGAGACGCTTTGACACAAGTGTTACACAATTCAGAGAATGTTAAAAATAAGAGTGAAATTGCTTTAAACAAGCGAATTATCGCGAAACAACACCTGCTCGAATCCAACAAAAACTCTGCCCTGCCGTCTCTACTGAGCCTCAGAGACGCTTTGCGACAAGCGTTACAAAGATCTGAGAATATCGAAAATTGGAGTCAAGTTGCTTCAAACAAGCGAATTATCGCGAAACAACACCTGCTCGAATCCAACAAAAACTGTGGCCTGCCGTCTCTACTGAGCCTCAGAGACGCTTTGAGACAAGTGTTACGAAATTCAGAGAATGTCGAAAATTTGAGTGAAATTGCTTCAAACAAGCGAATTATCGCGAAACAACACCTGCTCGAATCCAACAAAACCAGTGCCCAGCCGTCTCTACTAAGCCTCAGAGACGCTTTGACACAAGTGTTACACAATTCAGAGAATGTTAAAAATTAGAGTGAAATTGCTTTAAACAAGCGAATTATCGCGAAACAACACCTGCTCGAATCCAACAAAAACTCTGCCCTGCCGTCTCTACTGAGCCTCAGAGACGCTTTGCGACAAGCGTTACAAAGATCTGAGAATATCGAAAATTGGAGTCAAGTTGCTTCAAACAAGCGAATTATCGCGAAACAACACCTGCTCGAATCCAACAAAAACTGTGGCCTGCCGTCTCTACTGAGCCTCAGAGACGCTTTGAGACAAGTGTTACGAAATTCAGAGAATGTCGAAAATTTGAGTGAAATTGCTTCAAACAAGCGAATTATCGCGAAACAACACCTGCTCGAATCCAACAAAAACAATTACCAGCCGTCTCTACTAAGCCTCAAAGGCACTTTGAGACAAGTGTTACACAATTCAGAGAATGTTAAAAATTAGAGTGAAATTGCTTTAAACAAGCGAATTATCGCGAAACAAAACCTGCTCGACTCCAACAAAAAAAGTGGCCTGCCGTCTCTACTGAGCCTCAGAGACGCTTTGAGACAAGTGTTACGAAATTCAGAGAATGTCGAAAATTTGAGTGAAATTGCTTCAAACCAGCGAATTATCGCGAAACAACACCTGCTCGAATCCAACAAAAACTGTTCCCAGCCGTCTCTACTAAGCCTCAGAGACGCTTTGAGACAAGTGTTACAAATATCAGAGAATGTCAAAAATTAGAGTGCAATTGCTTCAAACAAGCGAATTATCGCGAAACAACACCAGCTCGAATCCAACAAAACCTGTGCCTAGCCGTCTCTACTAAGCCTCAGAGACGCTTTGACACAAGTGTTACACAATTCAGAGAATGTTAAAAAATAGAGTGAAATTGCTTTAAACAAGCGAATTATCGCGAAACAACACCTGCTCGAATCCAACAAAAACTCTGCCCTGCCGTCTCTACTGAGCATCAGAGACGCTTTGCGACAAGTTTTACAAGGATCTGAGAATATCGAAAATTGGAGTCAAGTTGCTTCAAATAAGCGAATTATCGCGAAACAACACCTGCTCGAATCCAACAAAAACTGTGGCCTGCCGTCTCTACTGAGCCTCAGAGACGCTTTGAGACAAGTGTTACGAAATTCAGAGAATGTCGAAAATTTGAGTGAAATTGCTTCAAACGAGCGAATTATCGCGAAACAACACCTGCTCGAATCCAACAAAAGCTGTGGCCAGCCGTCTCTACTAAGCCTCAAAGACGCTTTGAGACAAGTGTTACACAATTCAGAGAATGTTAAAAATTAGAGTGAAATTGCTTTAAACAAGCGAATTATCGCGAAACAACACCTGCTCGAATCCAACAAAAACTGTGCCCTGCCGTCTCTACTAAGAGTCAGAGACGCTTTGAGACAAGTCTTACACAATTCAGAGAATGTTAAAAATTAGAGTGAAATTGCTTCAAACAAGCGAATTATCGCGAAACAACACCTGCTCAAATCCAACAAAAACTGTTACCAGCCGTCTCTACTAAGCCTCAAAGGCACTTTGAGACAAGTGTTACATAATTCAGAGAATGTTAAAAATTAGAGTGAAATTGGTTTAAACAAGCGAATTATCGCGAAACAAAACCTGCTCGAATCCAAATAAAACTCTGCCCTGCCGTCTCTACTGAGCCTCAGAGACGCTTTGAGACAATTGTTACAAAAACCAGAAAATGTTAAAAATTAGAGTGAAATTGCTTTAAACAAGCGAATTATCGCGAAACAACGCCTGCTCGAATCCAATAAAAACTGTGACCTCACGTCTCTACTAAGCCTCAGAGACGCTTTGACACAAGTGTTACACAATTCAGAGAATGTTAAAAATTAGAGTGAAATTGCTTTAAACAAGCAAATTATCGCGAAACAACACCTGCTCGAATCCAACAAAAACTCTGCCCTGCCGTCTCTACTGAGCCTCAGAGACGCTTTGCGACAAGCGTTACAAAGATCTGAGAATATCGAAAATTGGAGTCAAGTTGCTTCAAATAAGCGAATTATCGCGAAACAACACCTGCTCGAATCCAACAAAAACTGTGGCCTGCCGTCTCTACTGAGCCTCAGAGACGCTTTGAGACAAGTGTTACGAAATTCAGAGAATGTCGAAAATTTGAGTGAAATTGCTTCAAACAAGCGAATTATCGCGAAACAACACCTGCTCAAATCCAACAAAAACTCTGCCCTGCCGTCTCTACTGAGCCTCAGAGACGCTTTGACACAAGTGTTACACAATTCAGAGAATGTTAAAAATTAGAGTGGAATTGCTTCAAACATGCGAATTATCGCAAAACAGCACCTACTCGAATCCAATAAAAACTGTGCGCTTACGTCTCTACTGAGCGTCAGAGACGCTTTGAGACAATTGTTACGAAATTCAGAGAATGTCCAAAATTAGAGTGGAATTGCTTCAAACAAGCGAATTATCGCGAAACAACACCTGCTCGAATCCAACAAAAACTGTGGCCTGCCGTCTCTACTGAGCCTCAGAGACGCTTTGAGACAATTGTTACGAAATTCAGAGAATGTCCAAAATTTGAGTGAAATTCCTTCAAACAAGCGAATTATCGCGAAACAACACCTGCTCGAATCCAACAAAAACTATTACCAGCCGTCTCTACTAAGCCTCAAAGGCACTTTGAGACAAGTGTTACACAATTCAGAGAATGTTAAAAATTAGAGTGAAATTGCTTTAAACAAGCGAATTATCGCGAAACAAAACCTGCTCGAATCCAACAAAAAAAGTGGCCTGCCGTCTCTACTGAGCCTCAGAGACGCTTTGAGACAAGTGTTACGAAATTCAGAGAATGTCGAAAATTTGAGTGAAATTGCTTCAAACAAGCGAATTATCGCGAAACAACACCTGCTCGAATCCAACAAAAACAGTTCCCAGCCGTCTCTACTAAGCCTCAGAGACGCTTTGAGACAAGTGTTACAAATATCAGAGAATGTCGAAAATTTGAGTGAAATTGCTTCAAACAAGCGAATTATCGCGAAACAACACCTGCTCGAATCCAACAAAACCTGTGCCCAGCCGTCTCTACTAAGCCTCAGAGACGCTTTGACACAAGTGTTACACAATTCAGAGAATGTTAAAAATTAGAGTGAAATTGCTTTAAACAAGCGAATTATCGCGAAACAACACCTGCTCGAATCCAACAAAAACTCTGCCCTGCCGTCTCTACTGAGCCTCAGAGACGCTTTGTTACAAGCGTTACAAAGATCTGAGAATATCGAAAATTGGAGTCAAGTTGCTTCAAACAAGCGAATTATCGCGAAACAACACCTGCTCGAATCCAACAAAAACTGTGGCCTGCCGTCTCTACTGAGCCTCAGAGACGCTTTGAGACAAGTGTTACGAAATTCAGAGAATGTCGAAAATTTGAGTGAAATTGCTTCAAACAAGCGAATTATCGCGAAACAACTCCTGCTCGAATCCAACAAAAACAATTACCAGCCGTCTCTACTAAGCCTCAAAGGCACTTTGAGACAAGTGTTACACAATTCAGAGAATGTTAAAAATTAGAGTGAAATTGCTTTAAACAAACGAATTATCGCGAAACAAAACCTGCTCGAATCCAACAAAAAAAGTGGCCTGCCGTCTCTACTGAGCCTCAGAGACGCTTTGCGACAAGTGTTACAAAGATCTGAGAATATCGAAAATTGGAGTCAAGTTGCTTCAAACAAGCGAATTATCGCAAAACAACACCTGCTCGAATCCAACAAAAACTGTGGCCTGCCGTCTCTACTGAGCCTCAGAGACGCTTTGAGACAAGTGTTACGAAATTCAGAGAATGTCGAAAATTTGAGTGAAATTGCTTCAAACAAGCGAATTATCGCGAAACAACACCTGCTCGAATCCAACAAAAACTCTGCCCTGTCGTCTCTACTGAGCCTCAGAGACGCTTTGACACAAGTGTTACACAATTCAGAGAATGTTAAAAATTAGAGGGGAATTGCTTCAAACATGCGAATTATCGCGAAACAACACCTACTCGAATCCAATAAAAACTGTGCGCTTACGTCTCTACTGAGCGTCAGAGACGCTTTGCGACAAGAGTTACAATTATCAGAGAATGTCAAAAATTAGAGTGGAATTGCTTCAAACAAGCGAATTATCGCGAAACAACACCTGCTCGAATCCAACAAAAACTGTGGCCTGCCGTCTCTACTGAGCCTCAGAGACGCTTTGAGACAATTGTTACGAAATTCAGAGAATGTCCAAAATTTGAGTGAAATTGCTTCAAACAAGCGAATTATCGTGAAACAACACCTGCTCGAATCCAACAAAAACTATTACCAGCCGTCTCTACTAAGCCTCAAAGGCACTTTGAGACAAGTGTTACACAATTCAGAGAATGTTAAAAATTAGAGTGAAATTGCTTTAAACAAGCGAATTATCGCGAAACAACACCTGCTCGAATCCAACAAAAACTGTGGCCTGCCGTCTCTACTGAGCCTCAGAGACGCTTTAAGACAAGTGTTACGAAATTCAGAGAATGCCGAAAATTTGAGTGAAATTGCTTCAAACGAGCGAATTATCGCGAAACAACACCTGCTCGAATCCAACAAAAACTGTGGCCAGCCGTCTCTACTAAGCCTCAAAGACGCTTTGAGACAAGTGTTACACAATTCAGAGAATGTTAAAAATTAGAGTGAAATTGCTTTAAACAAGCGAATTATCGCGAAACAACACCTGCTCGAATCCAACAAAAACTGTGCCCTGCCGTCTCTATTAAGCCTCAGAGACGCTTTGAGACAAGTCTTACACAATTCAGAGAATGTTAAAAATTAGAGTGAAATTGTTTTAAACAAGGGAATTATCGCGAAACAACACCTGCTCGAAACCAAATAAAACTCTGCCCTGCCGTCTCTACTGAGCCTCAGAGACGCTTTGAGACAATTGTTACAAAAATCAGAAAATGTTAAAAATTAGAGTGAAATTGCTTTAAACAAGCGAATTATCGCGAAACAACACCTGCTCGCATCTAACAGAAACTGTGCCCAGCCGTCTCTACTAAGCCTCAGAGACGCTTTGAGACAAGTGTTACAAATATCAGAGAATGTCAAAAATTAGAGTGAAATTGCTTCAAACAAGCGAATTATCGCGAAACAACACCTGCTCAAATCCAACAAAAACTGTTACCAGCCGTCTCTACTAAGCCTCAAAGGCACTTTGAGACAAGTGTTACATAATTCAGAGAATGTTAAAAATTAGAGTGAAATTGCTTTAAACAAGCGAATTATCGCGAAACAAAACCTGCTCGAATCCAAATAAAACTCTGCCCTGCCGTCTCTACTGAGCCTCAGAGACGCTTTGAGACAATTGTTACAAAAACCAGAAAATGTTAAAAATTAGATTGAAATTGCTTTAAACAAGCGAATTATCGCGAAACAACACCTGCTCGAATCCAATAAAAACTGTGACCTCACGTCTCTACTGAGCATCAGAGACGCTTTGAGACAAGTGTTACAATTATCAGAGAATGTCAAAAATTAGAGTGGAATTGCTTCAAACAAGCGAATTATCGCGAAATAACACCTGCTCGAATCCAACAAAAACTTTGGCGTGCCGTCTCTACTGAGCCTCAGAGACGCTTTGAGACAAGTGTTACGAAATTCAGAGAAAGTCGAAAATTTGAGTGAAATTTCTTCAAACAAGCGAATTATCGCGAAACAACACCTGCTCGAATCCAACAAAAACTGTTGCCAGCCGCCTCTAATAAGCCTCAAAGACGCTTTGAGACAAGTGTTACACAATTCAGAGAATGTCGAAAATTTGAGTGAAATTGCTTCAAACAAGCGAATTATCGAGAAATAACACCTGCTCGAATCCAACAAAAACTGTTTCCAGCCTTCTCAAATGAGCCTCAGAGACGCTTTGAGGCAAGTGTTACAAATATCAGAGAATGTCAAAAATTAGAGTGGAATGCTTCAAACAAGCGAATTATCGCGAAACAACACCTGCTCGAATCCAACAAAACCTCTGCCCTGCCGTCCCTGCGGAACCTCAGAGACGCTTTGCGACAAGTTTTACAAAGATCTGAGAATATCGAAAATTGGAGTCAAGTTGCTTCAAACAAGCGAATTATCGCAAAACAACACCTGCTCGAATCCAACAAAAACTGTGGCCTGCCGTCTCTACTGAGCCTCAGAGACGCTTTGAGACAAGTGTTACGAAATTCAGAGAATGTCGAAAATTTGAGTGAAATTGCTTCAAACAAGCGAATTATCGCGAAACAACACCTGCTCGAATCCAACAAAAACTCTGCCCTGCCGTCTCTACTGAGCCTCAGAGACGCTTTGACACAAGTGTTACACAATTCAGAGAATGTTAAAAACTAGAGTGGAATTGCTTCAAACATGCGAATTATCGCGAAACAACACCTACTCGAATCCAATAAAAACTGTGCGCTTACGTCTCTACTGAGCGTCAGAGAGGCTTTGCGACAAGAGTTACAATTATCAGAGAATGTCAAAAATTAGAGTGGAATTGCTTCAAACAAGCGAATTATCGCGAAGCAACACCTGCTCGAATCCAACAAAAACTGTGGCCTGCCGTCTCTACTGAGCCTCAGAGACGCTTTGAGACAGTTGTTACGAAATTCAGAGAATGTCCAAAATTTGAGTGAAATTGCTTCAAACAAGCGAATTATCGCGAAACAACACCTGCTCGAATCCAACAAAAACTATTACCAGCCGTCTCTACTAAGCCTCAAAGGCACTTTGAGACAAGTGTTACACAATTCAGAGAATGTTAAAAATTAGAGTGAAAATGCTTTAAACAAGCGAATTATCGCGAAACAAAACCTGCTCGAATTCAACAAAAAAAGTGGCCTGCCGTCTCTACTGAGCCTCAGAGACGCTTTGAGACAAGTGTTACGAAATTCAGAGAATGTCGAAAATTTGAGTGAAATTGCTTCAAACAAGCGAACTATCGCGAAACAACACCTGCTCGAATCCAACAAAAACTGTTCGCAGCCGTCTCTACTAAGCCTCAGAGACGCTTTGAGACAAGTGTTACAAATATCAGAGATTGTCAAAAATTAGAGTGCAATTGCTTCAAACAAGCGAATTATCGCGAAACAACACCAGCTCGAATCCAACAAAACCTGTGCCCAGCCGTCTCTACTAAGCCTCAGAGACGCTTTGACACAAGTGTTACACAATTCAGAGAATGTTAAAAATTAGAGAGAAATTGCTTTAAACAAGCGAATTATCGCGAAACAACACCTGCACGAATCCAACAAAAACTCTGCCCTGCCGTCTCTACTGAGCCTCAGAGACGCTTTGCGACAAGCGTTACAAAGATCTGGAATATCGAAAATTGGAGTCAAGTTGCTTCAAACAAGCGAATTATCGCGAAACAACACCTGCTCGAATCCAACAAAAACTGTGGCCTGCCGTCTCTACTGAGCCTCAGAGACGCTTTGAGACAAGTGTTACGAAATTCAGAGAATGTCGAAAATTTGAGTGAAATTGCTTCAAACGAGCGAATTATCGGGAAACAACACCTGCTCGAATCCAACAAAAACTGTGGCCAGCCGTCTCTACTAAGCCTCAAAGACGCTTTGAGACAAGTGTTACACAATTCAGAGAATGTTAAAAATTAGAGTGAAATTGCTTTAAACAAGCGAATTATCGCGAAACAACACCTGCTCGAATCCAACAAAAACTGTGCCCTGCCGTCTCTACTAAGCCTCAGAGACGCTTTGAGACAAGTCTTACACAATTCAGAGAATGTTAAAAATTAGAGTGAAATTGTTTTAAACAAGGGAATTATCGCGAAACAACACCTGCTCGAAACCAAATAAAACTCTGCCCGGCCGTCTCTACTGAGCCTCAGAGACGCTTTGAGACAATTGTTACAAAAATCAGAAAATGTTAAAAATTAGAGTGAAATTGCTTTAAACAAGCGAATTATCGCGAAACAACACCTGCTCGCATCTAACAGAAACTGTGCCCAGCCGTCTCTACTAAGCCTCAGAGACGCTTCGAGACAAGTGTTACAAATATCAGAGAATGTCAAAAATTAGAGTGAAATTGCTTCAAACAAGCGAATTATCGCGAAACAACACCTGCTCGAATCCAACAAAAACTGTTGCCAGCCGTTTCTACTAAGCCTCAAAGACGCTTTGAGACAAGTGTTACACAATTAAGAGAATGTTAAAAATTAGAGTGAAATTGCTTTAAACAATAGAATTATCGCGAAACAACACCTGCTCGAATGCAACAAAAACTCTGCCCTGCCGTCTCTACTGAGCCTCAGAGACGCTTTGCGACAAGTTTTACAAAGATCTGAGAATATCGAAAATTGGAGTCAAGTTGCTTCAAACAAGCGAATTATCGCGAAACAACACCTGCTCGAATCCAACAAAAAATTTGGCCTGCCGTCTCTACTGAGCTTCAGAGACGCTTTGACACAAGTGTTACACAATTCAGAGAATGTTAAAAATTAGAGTGAAATTGCTTTAAACAAGCGAATTATCGCGAAACAACACCTGCTCGAATCCAACAAAAACTCTGCCCTGCCGTCTCTACTGAGCCTCAGAGACGCTTTGCGACAAGTTTTACAAAGATCTGAGAATATCGAAAATTGGAGTCAAGTTGCTTCAAACAAGCGAATTATCGCGAAACAACACCTGCTCGAATCCAACAAAAACTGTGGCCTGCCGTCTCTACTGAGCCTCAGAGACGCTTTGAGACAATTGTTACAAAAATCAGAAAATGTTCAAAATTAGAGTGAAATTGCTTTAAACAAGCGACTTATCGCGAAACAACACCTGCTCGAATCTAACAGAAACTGTGCCCAGCCGTCTCTACTAAGCCTCAGAGACGCTTTCAGACAAGTGTTACAAATATCAGAGAATGTCAAAAATTAGAGTGAAATTGCTTCAAACAAGCGAATTATCGCGAAACAACACCTGCTCAAATCCAACAAAAACTGTTACCAGCCGTCTCTACTAAGCCTCAAAGGCACTTTGAGACAAGTGTTACATAATTCAGAGAATGTTAAAAATTAGAGTGAAATTGCTTTAAACAAGCGAATTATCGCGAAACAAAACCTGCTCGAATCCAAATAAAACTCTGCCCTGCCGTCTGTACTGAGCCTCAGAGACGCTTTGAGACAATTGTTACAAAAACCAGAAAATGTTAAAAAGTAGAGTGAAATTGCTTGAAACAAGCGAATTATCGCGAAACAACACCTGCTCGAATCCAATAAAAACTGTGACCTCACGTCTCTACTGAGCGTCAGAGACGCTTTGAGACAAGTGTTACAATTATCAGAGAATGTCAAAAATTAGAGTGGAATTGCTTCAAACAAGCGAATTATCGCGAAATAACACCTGCTCGAATCCAACAAAAACTTTGGCTTGCCGTCTCTACTGAGCCTCAGAGACGCTTTGAGACAAGTGTTACGAAATTCAGAGAATTTCGAAATTTGAGTGAAATTGCTTCAAACAAGCGAATTATCGCGAAACAACACCTGCTCGAATCCAACAAAAAAAGTGGCCTGCCGTCTCTACTGAGCCTCAGAGACGCTTTGAGACAAGTGTTACGAAATTCAGAAAAAGTCGAAAGTTTGAGTGAAATTTCTTCAAACAAGCGAATTATCGCGAAACAACACCTGCTCGAATCCAACAAAAACTGTTGCCAGCCGCCTCTAATAAGCCTCAAAGACGCTTTGAGACAAGTGTTACACAATTCAGAGAATGTCGAAAATTTGAGTGAAATTGCTTCAAACAAGCGAATTATCGAGAAATAACACCTGCTTGAATCCAACTAAAACTGTTTCCAGCCGTCTCTAATGTGCCTCAGAGACGCTTTGAGGCAAGTGTTACAAATATCAGAGAATGTCAAAAATTAGAGTGGAATGCTTCAAACAAGCGAATTATCGCGAAACAACACCTGCTCGAATCCAACAAAAACTGTGCCCAGCCGTCTCTACTAAGCCTCAGAGACGCTTTGACACAAGTGTTACACAATTCAGAGAATGCTAAAAATTAGAGTGAAATTGCTTTAAACAAGCGAATTATCGCGAAACAACACCTGCTCGAATCCAACAAAAACTGTGGCCTGCCGTCTCTACTGAGCCTCAGAGAAGCTTTGACACAAGTGTTACGAAATTCCGAGAATGTCGAAAATTTGAGTGGAATTGCTTCAAACAAGCGAATTATCGCGAAACAACACCTGCTCGAATACAACAAAAACTGTGGCCAGCCGTCTCTACTAAGCCTCAGAGACGCTTTGACACAAGTGTTACACAATTCAGAGAATGTTAAAAATTAGAGTGAAATTGCTTTAAACAAGCGAATTATCGCGAAACAACACCTGCTCGAATCCAACAAAACCTCTGCCCTGCCGTCTCTGCGGAACCTCAGAGACGCTTTGCGACAAGTTTTACAAAGATCTGAGAATATCGAAAATTGGAGTCAAGTTGCTTCAAACAAGCGAATTATCGCAAAACAACACCTGCTAGAATCCAACAAAAACTGTGGCCTGCCGTCTCTACTGAGCCTCAGAGACGCTTTGACACAAGTGTTACACAATTCAGAGAATGTTAAAAATTAGAGTGGAATTGCTTCAAACATGCGAATTATCGCGAAACAACACCTACTCGAATCCAATAAAAACTGTGCGCTTACGTCTCTACTGAGCGTCAGAGAGGCTTTGCGACAAGAGTTACAATTATCAGAGAATGTCAAAAATTAGAGTGGAATTGCTTCAAACAAGCGAATTATCGCGAAACAACACCTGCTCGAATCCAACAAAAACTGTGGCCTGCCGTCTCTACTGAGCCTCAGAGAAGCTTTGACACAAGTGTTACGAAATTCCGAGAATGTCGAAAATTTGAGTGGAATTGCTTCAAACAAGCGAATTATCGCGAAACAACACCTGCTCGAATACAACAAAAACTGTGGCCAGCCGTCTCTACTAAGCCTCAGAGACGCTTTGACACAAGTGTTACACAATTCAGAGAATGTTAAAAATTAGAGTGAAATTGCTTTAAACAAGCGAATTATCGCGAAACAACACCTGCTCGAATCCAACAAAACCTCTGCCCTGCCGTCTCTGCGGAACCTCAGAGACGCTTTGCGACAAGTTTTACAAAGATCTGAGAATATCGAAAATTGGAGTCAAGTTGCTTCAAACAAGCGAATTATCGCAAAACAACACCTGCTAGAATCCAACAAAAACTGTGGCCTGCCGTCTCTACTGAGCCTCAGAGACGCTTTGACACAAGTGTTACACAATTCAGAGAATGTTAAAAATTAGAGTGGAATTGCTTCAAACATGCGAATTATCGCGAAACAACACCTACTCGAATCCAATAAAAACTGTGCGCTTACGTCTCTACTGAGCGTCAGAGAGGCTTTGCGACAAGAGTTACAATTATCAGAGAATGTCAAAAATTAGAGTGGAATTGCTTCAAACAAGCGAATTATCGCGAAACAACACCTGCTCGAATCCAACAATAACTGTGGCCTGCCGTCTCTACTGAGCCTCAGAGACGCTTTGAGACAATTGTTACGAAATTCAGAGAATGTCCAAAATTTGAGTGAAATTGCTTCAAACAAGCGAATTATCGCGAAACAACACCTGCTCGAATCCAACAAAAACTATTACCAGCCGTCTCTACTAAGCCTCAAAGGCACTTTGAGACAAGTGTTACACAATTCAGAGAATGTTAAAAATTAGAGTGAAATTGCTTTAAACAAGCGAATTATCGCGAAACAAAACCTGCTCGAATCCAACAAAAAAAGTGGCCTGCCGTCTCTACTGAGCCTCAGAGACGCTTTGAGACAAGTGTTACGAAATTCAGAGAATGTCGAAAATTTGAGTGAAATTGCTTCAAACAAGCGAATTATCGCGAAACAACACCTGCTCGAATCCAACAAAAACTGTTCCCAGCCGTCTCTACTAAGCCTCAGAGACGCTTTGAGACAAGTGTTACAAATATCAGAGAATGTCAAAAATTAGAGTGCAATTGCTTCAAACAAGCGAATTATCGCGAAACAACACCAGCTCGAATCCAACAAAACCTGTGCCCAGCCGTCTCTACTAAGCCTCAGAGACGCTTTGACACAAGTGTTACACAATTCAGAGAATGTTAAAAATTAGAGTGAAATTGCTTTAAACAAGCGAATTATCGCGAAACAACACCTGCTCGAATCCAACAAAAACTCTGCCCTGCCGTCTCTACTGAGCCTCAGAGACGCTTTGCGACAAGCGTTACACAATTCAGAGAATGCTAAAAATTAGAGTGAAATTGTTTTAAACAAGGGAATTATCGCGAAACAACACCTGCTCGAAACCAAATAAAACTCTGCCCTGCCGTCTCTACTGAGCCTCAGAGACGCTTTGAGACAATTGTTACAAAAATCAGAAAATGTTAAAAATTAGAGTGAAATTGCTTTAAACAAGCGAATTATCGCGAAAGAACACCTGCTCGAATCCATCAAATACTGTGCCCAGCCGTCTCTACTAAGCCTCAGAGACGCTTTGAGACAAGTGTTACACAATTCAGAGAATGTTAAAAGTTAGAGTGAAATTGCTTTAAACAAGCGAATTATCGCGAAACAACACCTGCTCGAATCCAACAAAAACTGTGGCCCGCCGTCTCTACTGAGCCTCAGAGACGCTTTGAGACAAGTGTTACGAAATTCAGAGAATGTCGAAAATTTGAGTGAAATTGCTTCAAACAAGCGAATTATCGCGAAACAACACCTGCTCGAATCCAACAAAAACTGTTGCCAGCCGTTTCTACTAAGCCTCAAAGACGCTTTGAGACAAGTGTTACACAATTCAGAGAATGTTAAAAATTAGAGTGAAATTGCTTTAAACAATAGAATTATCGCGAAACAACACCTGCTCGAATGCAACAAAAACTCTGCCCTGCCGTCTCTACTGAGCCTCAGAGACGCTTTGAGACAATTGTTACAAAAATCAGAAAATGTTAAAAATTAGAGTGAAATTGCTTTAAACAAGCGAATTATCGCGAAACAACACCTTCTCGAATCCAACAAAAACTGTGCCCAGCCGTCTCTACTAAGCCTCAGAGACGCTTTGAGACAAGTGTTACACAATTCAGAGAATGTTAAAAGTTAGAGTGAAATTGCTTTAAACAAGCGAATTATCGCGAAACAACACGTGCTCGAATCCAACAAAAACTCTGCCCTGCCGTCTCTACTGAGCCTCAGAGACGCTTTGCGACAAGTTTTACAGAGATCTGAGAATATCGAAAATTGGAGTCAAGTTGCTTCAAACAAGCGAATTATCGCGAAACAACACCTGCTCGAATCCAACAAAAACTGTGGCCTGCATTCTCTACTGAGCCTCAGAGACGCTATGAGACAAGTGTTACGAAATTCAGAGATTGTCGAAAATTAGAGTGAAATTGCTTTAAACAAGCGAATTATCGCGAAACAACACCTGCTCGAATCCAACAAAAACTGTGCCCTGCCGTCTCTACTAAGCCTCAGAGACGCTTTGAGACAAGTCTTACACAATTCAGAGAATGTTAAAAATTGGAGTGAAATTGCTTCAAACAAGGGAATTATCGCGAAACAACACCTGCTCGAATCCAAATAAAACTCTGCCCTGCCGTCTCTACTGAGCCTCAGAGACGCTTTGAGACAATTGTTACAAAAATCAGAAAATGTTCAAAATTAGAGTGAAATTGCTTTAAACAAGCGAATTATCGCGAAACAACTCCTGCTCGAATCTAACAGAAACTGTGCCCAGCCGTCTCTACTAAGCCTCAGAGACGCTTTGAGACAAGTGTGACAAATATCAGAGAATGTCAAAACTTAGAGTGGAATTGCTTCAAACAAGCGAATTATCGCGAAACAACACCTGCTCGAATCCAACAAAAACTGTGGCCAGCCGTCTCTACTAAGCCTCAAAGACGCTTTGAGACAAGTGTTACACATTTCAGAGAATGTTAAAAATTAGAGTGAAATTGCTTTAAACAAGCGAATTATCGCGAAACAACACCTGCTCGAATCCAACAAAAACTGTGCCCTGCCGTCTCTACTAAGCCTCAGAGACGCTTTGAGACAAGTCTTACACAATTCAGAAAATGTTAAAAATTAGAGTGAAATTGCTTTAAACAAGCGAATTTTCGCGAAACAACACCTGCTCGAATCTAACAGAAACTGTGCCCAGCCGTCTCTACTAAGCCTCAGAGACGCTTTGAGACAAGTGTTACAAATATCAGAGAATGTCAAAAATTAGAGTGGAATTGCTTTAAACAAGCGAATTTTCGCGAAACAACACCTGCTCGAATCTAACAGAAACTGTCCCTGCCGTCTCCACTAAGCCTCAGAGACGCTTTGAGACAAGTCTTACACAATTCAGAAAATGTTAAAAATTAGAGTGAAATTGCTTTAAACAAGCGAATTTTCGCGAAACAACACCTGCTCGAATCTAACAGAAACTGTGCCCAGCCGTCTCTACTAAGCCTCAGAGACGCTTTGAGACAAGTTTTACAAAGATCTGAGAATATCGAAAATTGGAGTCAAGTTGCTTCAAACAAGCGAATTATCGCGAAACAACACCTGCTCGAATCCAACAGAAACTGTGGCCTGCCGTCTCTACTGAGCCTCAGAGACGCTTTGAGACAAGTGTTACGAAATTCAGAGAATGTCGAAAATTTGAGTGAAATTGCTTCAAACAAGCGAATTATCGCGAAACAACACCTGCTCGAATCCAACAAAAACTGTTGCCAGCCGTCTCTACTAAGCCTCAAAGACGCTTTGAGACAAGTGTTACACAATTCAGAGAATGTTCAAAATTAGAGTGAAATTGCTTTAAACAATAGAATTATCGCGAAACAACACCTGCTCGAATGCAACAAAAACTCTGCCCTGCCGTCTCAACTGAGCCTCAGAGACGCTTTGAGACAATTGTTACAAAAATCAGAAAATGTTAAAAATTAGAGTGAAATTGCTTTAAACAAGCGAATTATCGCGAAACAACACCTGCTCGAATCCAACAAAAACTGTGCCCAGCCGTCTCTACTAAGCCTCAAAGACGCTTTGAGACAAGTGTTACACAATTCAGAGAATGTTCAAAATTAGAGTGAAATTGCTTTAAACAATAGAATTATCGCGAAACAACACCTGCTCGAATGCAACAAAAACTCTGCCCTGCCGTCTCAACTGAGCCTCAGAGACGCTTTGAGACAATTGTTACAAAAATCAGAAAATGTTAAAAATTAGAGTGAAATTGCTTTACACAAGCGAATTATCGCGAAACAACACCTGCTCGAATCCAACAAAAACTCTGCCCTGCCGTCTCTACTGAGCCTCAGAGACGCTTTGCGACAAGTTTTACCAAGATCTGAGAATGTCGAAAATTGGAGTCAAGTTGCTTCAAACAAGCGAATTATCGCGAAACAACACCTGCTCGAATCCAACAGAAACTGTGGCCTGCCGTCTCTACTGAGCCTCAGAGACGCTTTGAGACAAGTGTTACGAAATTCAGAGAATGTCGAAAATTTAAGTGAAATTGCTTCAAACAAGGGAATTATCGCGAAACAACACCTGCTCGAATCCAACAAAGACTGTGGCCAGCCGTCTCTACTAAGCCTCTAAGGCACTTAGAGACAAGTGTTACACAATTCAGAGAATGTTAAAAATTAGAGTGAAATTGCTTTAAACAAGTGAATTATCGCGAAACAAAACCTGTTCGAATCCAAATAAAAATCTGCCCTGCCGTCTCTATTGAGCCTCAGAGACGCTTTGAGACAATTGTTACAAAAATCAGAAAATGTTAAAAATTAGAGTGAAATTGCTTTAAACAAGCGAATTAACGCGAAACAACACCTGCTCGAATCCAATAAAAACTGTGACCTCACGTCTCTACTGAGCGTCAGAGACGCTTTGAGACAAGTGTTACAATTATCAGAGAATGTCAAAAATTAGAGTGGAATTGCTTCAAACATGCGAATTATCGCGAAATAACACCTGCTCGAATCCAACAAAAACTGTAGCCTGCCGTCTCTACTGAGCCTCAGAGACGCTTTGAGACAAGTGTTACACAATTCAGAGAATGTTAAAAATTGGAGTGAAATTGCTTTAAACAAGCGAATTATTGCGAAACAACACCTGCTCGAATCCAACAAAAACTGTGCCCTGCTGTCTCTACTAAGCCTCAGAGACGCTTTGAGACAAGTCTTACACAATTCAGAGAATGTTAAAAATTAGAGTGAAATTGCTTTAAACAAGCGATTTATCGCGAAACAACACCTGCTCGAATCCAAATAAAACTCTGCCCTGCCGTCTCTACTGAGTCTCAGAGACGCTTTGAGACAATTGTTACAAAAATCAGAAAATGTTAAAAATTAGAGTCAAGTTGCTTCAAACAAGCGAATTATCGCGAAACAACACCTGCTCGAATCCAACAGAAACTGTGGCCTGCCGTCTCTACTGAGCCTCAGAGACGCTTTGAGACAAGTGTTACGAAATTCAGAGAATATCGAAAATTGGAGTCAAGTTGCTTCAAACAAGCGAATTATCGCGAAACAACACCTGCTCGAATCCAACAGAAACTGTGGCCTCCCGTCTCTACTGAGCCTCAGAGACGCTTTGAGACAAGTGTTACGAAATTCAGAGAATGTCGAAAATTTGAGTGAAATTGCTTCAAACAAGCGAATTATCGCGAAACAACACCTGCTCGAATCCAACCAAAACTGTTTGCCAGCCGTCTCTACTAAGCCTCAAAGACGCTTTGAGACAAGTGTTACACAATTCAGAGAATGTTAAAAATTAGAGTGAAATTGCTTTAAACAATAGAATTATCGCGAAACAACACCTGCTCGAATGCAACAAAAACTCTGCCCTGCCGTCTCAACTGAGCCTCAGAGACGCTTTGAGACAATTGTTACAAAAATCAGAAAATGTTAAAAATTAGAGTGAAATTGCTTTAAACAAGCGAATTATCGCGAAACAACACCTGCTCGAATCCAACAAAAACTGTGCCCAGCCGTCTCTACTAAGCCTCAGAGACGCTTTGAGACAAGTGTTACACAATTCAGAGAATGTTAAAAATTAGAGTGAAATTGCTTTACACAAGCGAATTATCGCGAAACAACACCTGCTCGAATCCAACAAAAACTCTGCCCTGCCGTCTCTACTGAGCCTCAGAGACGCTTTGCGACAAGTTTTACCAAGATCTGAGAATGTCGAAAATTGGAGTCAAGTTGCTTCAAACAAGCGAATTATCGCGAAACAACACCTGCTCGAATCCAACAGAAACTGTGGCCTGCCGTCTCTACTGAGCCTCAGAGACGCTTTGAGACAAGTGTTACGAAATTCAGAGAATGTCGAAAATTTAAGTGAAATTGCTTCAAACAAGGGAATTATCGCGAAACAACACCTGCTCGAATCCAACAAAGACTGTGGCCAGCCGTCTCTACTAAGCCTCTAAGGCACTTAGAGACAAGTGTTACACAATTCAGAGAATGTTAAAAATTAGAGTGAAATTGCTTTAAACAAGTGAATTATCGCGAAACAAAACCTGTTCGAATCCAAATAAAAATCTGCCCTGCCGTCTCTACTGAGCCTCAGAGACGCTTTGAGACAATTGTTACAAAAATCAGAAAATGTTAAAAATTAGAGTGAAATTGCTTTAAACAAGCGAATTAACGCGAAACAACACCTGCTCGAATCCAATAAAAACTGTGACCTCACGTCTCTACTGAGCGTCAGAGACGCTTTGAGACAAGTGTTACAATTATCAGAGAATGTCAAAAATTAGAGTGGAATTGCTTCAAACATGCGAATTATCGCGAAATAACACCTGCTCGAATCCAACAAAAACTGTAGCCTGCCGTCTCTACTGAGCCTCAGAGACGCTTTGAGACAAGTGTTACGAAATTCAGAGAATGTCAAAAATTAGAGTGGAATTCCTTCAAACAAGCGAATTATCGCGAAACAACACCTGCTCTAATCCAACAAAAACTGTGGCCAGCCGTCTCTACTAAGCCTCAAAGACGCTTTGAGACAAGTGTTACACATTTCAGAGAATGTTAAAAATTAGAGTGAAAATGCTTTAAACAAGCGAATTATCGCGAAACAACACCTGCTCGAATCCAACAAAAACTGTGGCCTGCCGTCTCTACTGAGCCTCAGAGACGCTTTGAGACAAGTGTTACGAAATTCAGAGAATGTCGAAAATTTGAGTGAAATTGCTTCAAAAAAGCGAATTATCGCGAAACAACACCTGCTCGAATCCAACAAAAACTGTGGCCTGCCGTCTCTACTGAGCCTCAGAGACGCTTTGAGACAAGTGTTACGAAATTCAGAGAATGTCGAAAATTTGAGTGAAATTGCTTCAAAAAAGCGAATTATCGCGAAACAACACCTGCTCGAATCCAACAAAAACTGTTTCCAGCCGTCTCTACTAAGCCTCAGAGACGCTTAGAGACAAGTGTTACACAATTCAGAGAATGTTAAAAATTAGAGTGAAATTGCTTTAAACAATAGAATTATCGCGAAACAACACCTGCTCGAATGCAACTAAAACTCTGCCCTGCCGTCTCAACTGAGCCTCAGAGACGCTTTGAGACAATTGTTACAAAAATCAGAAAATGTTAGAAATTAGAGTGAAATTGCTTTAAACAAGCGAATTATCGCGAAACAACACCTGCTCGAATCCAACAAAACTGTGCCCAGCCGTCTCTACTAAGCCTCAGAGACGCTTTGAGACAAGTGTTACACAATTCAGAGAATGTTAAAAATTAGAGTGAAATTGCTTTACCCAAGCCAATTATCGCGAAACAACACCTGCTCGAATCCAACAAAAACTCTGCCCTGCCGTCTCTACTGAGCCTCAGAGACGCTTTGCGACAAGTTTTACAAAGATCTGAGAATATCGAAAATTGGAGTCAAGTTGCTTCAAACAAGCGAATTATCGCGAAACAACACCTGCTCGAATCCAACAGAAACTGTGGCCTGCCGTCTCTACTGAGCCTCAGAGACGCTTTGAGACAAGTGTTACGAAATTCAGAGAATGTCGAAAATTTAAGTGAAACTGCTTCAAACAAGGGAATTATCGCGAAACAACACCTGCTCGAATCCAAATAAAACTCTGCCCTGCCGTCTCTACTGAGCCTCAGAGACGCTTTGAGACAAGTGTTACAATTATCAGAGAATGTCAAAAATTAGAGTGGAATTGCTTCAAACATGCGAATTATCGCGAAATAACACCTGCTAGAATCCAACAAAAACTGTGGCCTGCCGTCTCTACTGAGCCTCAGAGACGCTTTGAGACAAGTGTTACGAAATTCAGAGAATGTCGAAATTTGAGTGAAATTGCTTCAAACAAGCGAATTATCGCGAAACAACACCTGCTCGAATCCACCAAAAACTGTGCCCAGCCGTCTCTACTAAGCCTCAGAGACGCTTTGAGACAAGTGTTACAAATATCAGAGAATGTCAAAAATTAGAGTGGAATTCCTTCAAACAAGCGAATTATCGCGAAACAACACCTGCTCTAATCCAACAAAAACTGTGGCCAGCCGTCTCTACTAAGCCTCAAAGACGCTTTGAGACAAGTGTTACACATTTCAGAGAATGTTAAAAATTAGAGTGAAAATGCTTTAAACAAGCGAATTATCGCGAAACAACACCTGCTCGAATCCAACAAAAACTGTGCCCTGCCGTCTCTACTAAGCCTCATAGACGCTTTGAGACAAGTCTTACACAATTCAGAAAATGTTAAAAATTAGAGTGAAATTGCTTTAAACAAGCGAATTTTCCTGAAACAACACCTGCTCGAATCTAACAGAAACTGTGCCCAGCCGTCTCTACTAAGCCTCAGAGACGCTTTGAGACAAATGTTACAAATATCAGAGAATGTCAAAAATTAGAGTGGAATTGCTTCAAACAAGCGAATTATCGCGAAACAACACCTGCTCGAATCCAACAAAAACTGTGGCCTGCCGTCTCTACTGAGCCTCAGAGATGCTTTGAGACAAGTGTTACGAAATTCAGAGAATGTCGAAAATTTGAGTGAAATTGCTTCAAAAAAGCGAATTATCGCGAAACAACACCTGCTCGAATCCAACAAAAACTGTTTCCAGCCGTCTCTACTAAGCCTCAGAGACGCTTAGAGACAAGTGTTACACAATTCAGAGAATGTTAAAAATTAGAGTGAAATTGCTTTAAACAATAGAATTATCGCGAAACAACACCTGCTCGAATGCAACTAAAACTCTGCCCTGCCGTCTCAACTGAGCCTCAGAGACGCTTTGAGACAATTGTTACAAAAATCAGAAAATGTTAAAAATTAGAGTGAAATTGCTTTAAACAAGCGAATTATCGCGAAACAACACCTGCTCGAATCCAACAAAACTGTGCCCAGCCGTCTCTACTAAGCCTCAGAGACGCTTTGAGACAAGTGTTACACAATTCAGAGAATGTTAAAAATTAGAGTGAAATTGCTTTACGCAAGCCAATTATCGCGAAACAACACCTGCTCGAATCCAACAAAAACTCTGCCCTGCCGTCTCTACTGAGCCTCAGAGACGCTTTGCGACAAGTTTTACAAAGATCTGAGAATATCGAAAATTGGAGTCAAGTTGCTTCAAACAAGCGAATTATCGCGAAACAACACCTGCTCGAATCCAACAGAAACTGTGGCCTGACGTCTCTACTGAGCCTCAGAGACGCTTTGAGACAAGTGTTACGAAATTCAGAGAATGTCGAAAATTTAAGTGAAACTGCTTCAAACAAGGGAATTATCGCGAAACAACACCTGCTCGAATCCAAATAAAACTCTGCCCTGCCGTCTCTACTGAGCCTCAGAGACGCTTTGAGACAAGTGTTACAATTATCAGAGAATGTCAAAAATTAGAGTGGAATTGCTTCAAACATGCGAATTATCGCGAGATAACACCTGCTAGAATCCAACCTAAACTGTGGCCTGCCGTCTCTACTGAGCCTCAGAGACGCTTTGAGACAAGTGTTACGAAATTCAGAGAATGTCGAAATTTGAGTGAAATTGCTTCAAAAAAGCGAATTATCGCAAAACAACACCTGCTCGAATCCACCAAAAACTGTGCCCAGCCGTCTTTACTAAGCCTCAGGGACGCTTTGAGACAAGTGTTACAAATATCAGAGAATTGTCAAAAATTAGAGTGGAATTCCTTCAAACAAGCGAATTATCGCGAAACAACACCTGCTCGAATCCAACAAAAACTGTGGCCTGCCGTCTCTACTGAGCCTCAGAGACGCTTTGAGACAAGTGTTGCGAAATTCAGAGAACGTCGAAAATTTGAGTGAAATTGCTTCAAACAAGCGAATTATCGCGAAACAACACCTGCTCGAATCCAACAAAAACTGTGCCCAGCCGTCTCTACTAAGCCTCAGAGACGCTTTGAGACAAGTGTTACAAATATCAGAGAATGTCAAAAATTAGAGTGCAATTGCTTCAAACAAGCGAATTATCGCGAAACAACACCAGCTCGAATCCAACAAAACCTGTGCCCAGCCGTCTCTACTAAGCCTCAGAGACGCTTTGACACAAGTGTTACACAATTCAGAGAATGTTAAAAATTAGAGTGAAATTGCTATAAACAAGCGAATTATCGCGAAACAACACCTGCTCGAATCCAACAAAAACTCTGCCCTGCCGTCTCTACTGAGCCTCAGAGACGCTTTGCGACAAGTTTTACAAAGATCTGAGAATATCGAAAATTGGAGTCAAGTTGCTTCAAACAAGCGAATTATCGCGAAACAACACCTGCTCGAATCCAAATAAAACTCTGCCCCACCGTCTCTACTGAGCCTCAGAGACGCTTTGAGACAATTGTTACAAAAATCAGAAAATGTTCAAAATTAGAGTGAAATTGCTTTAAACAAGCGAATTATCGCGAAACAACACCTGCTCGAATGTAACAGAAACTGTGCCCAGCCGTCTCTACTAACCCTCAGAGACGCTTTGAGACAAGTGTGACAAATATCAGAGAATGTCAAAAATTAGAGTGGAATTGCTTCAAACAAGCGAATTATCGCGAAACAACACCTGCTCGAATCCAACAAAAACTGTGGCCAGCCGTCTCTACTAAGCCTCAAAGACGCTTTGAGACAAGTGTTACACAATTCAGAGAATGTTAAAAATTGGAGTGAAATTGCTTTAAACAAGCGAATTATTGCGAAACAACACCTGCTCGAATCCAACAAAAACTGTGCCCTGCTGTCTCTACTAAGCCTCAGAGACGCTTTGAGACAAGTCTTACACAATTCAGAGAATGTTAAAAATTAGAGTGAAATTGCTTTAAACAAGCGATTTATCGCGAAACAACACCTGCTCGAATCCAAATAAAACTCTGCCCTGCCGTCTCTACTGAGTCTCAGAGACGCTTTGAGACAATTGTTACAAAAATCAGAAAATGTTAAAAATTAGAGTCAAGTTGCTTCAAACAAGCGAATTATCGCGAAACAACACCTGCTCGAATCCAACAGAAACTGTGGCCTGCCGTCTCTACTGAGCCTCAGAGACGCTTTGAGACAAGTGTTACGAAATTCAGAGAATGTCGAAAATTTAAGTGAAATTGCTTCAAACAAGGGAATTATCGCGAAACAACACCTGCTCGAATCCAACAAAGACTGTGGCCAGCCGTCTCTACTAAGCCTCTAAGGCACTTAGCGACAAGTGTTACACAATTCAGAGAATGTTAAAAATTAGAGTGAAATTGCTTTAAACAAGTGAATTATCGCGAAACAAAACCTGTTCGAATCCAAATAAAAATCTGCCCTGCCGTCTCTACTGAGCCTCAGAGACGCTTTGAGACAATTGTTACAAAAATCAGAAAATGTTAAAAATTAGAGTGAAATTGCTTTAAACAAGCGAATTAACGCGAAACAACACCTGCTCGAATCCAATAAAAACTGTGACCTCACGTCTCTACTGAGCGTCAGAGACGCTTTGAGACAAGTGTTACAATTATCAGAGAATGTCAAAAATTAGAGTGGAATTGCTTCAAACATGCGAATTATCGCGAAATAACACCTGCTCGAATCCAACAAAAACTGTAGCCTGCCGTCTCTACTGAGCCTCAGAGACGCTTTGAGACAAGTCTTACACAATTCAGAAAATGTTAAAAATTAGAGTGAAATTGCTTTAAACAAGCGAATTTTCGCGAAACAACACCTGCTCGAATCTAACAGAAACTGTGCCCAGCCGTCTCTACTAAGCCTCAGAGACGCTTTGAGACAAGTGTTACAAATATCAGAGAATGTCAAAAATTAGAGTGGAATTGCTTTAAACAAGCGAATTATCGCGAAACAACACCTGCTCGAATCCAACAAAAACTGTCCCTGCCGTCTCCACTAAGCCTCAGAGACGCTTTGAGACAAGTCTTACACAATTCAGAAAATGTTAAAAATTAGAGTGAAATTGCTTTAAACAAGCGAATTTTCGCGAAACAACACCTGCTCGAATCTAACAGAAACTGTGCCCAGCCGTCTCTACTAAGCCTCAGAGACGCTTTGAGACAAGTTTTACAAAGATCTGAGAATATCGAAAATTGGAGTCAAGTTGCTTCAAACAAGCGAATTATCGCGAAACAACACCTGCTCGAATCCAACAGAAACTGTGGCCTCCCGTCTCTACTGAGCCTCAGAGACGCTTTGAGACAAGTGTTACGAAATTCAGAGAATGTCGAAAATTTGAGTGAAATTGCTTCAAACAAGCGAATTATCGCGAAACAACACCTGCTCGAATCCAACCAAAACTGTTTGCCAGCCGTCTCTACTAAGCCTCAAAGACGCTTTGAGACAAGTGTTACACTTTTCAGAGAATGTTAAAAATTAGAGTGAAATTGCTTTAAACAATAGAATTATCGCGAAACAACACCTGCTCGAATGCAACAAAAACTCTGCCCTGCCGTCTCAACTGAGCCTCAGAGACGCTTTGAGACAATTGTTACAAAAATCAGAAAATGTTAAAAATTAGAGTGAAATTGCTTTAAACAAGCGAATTATCGCGAAACAACACCTGCTCGAATCCAACAAAAACTGTGCCCAGCCGTCTCTACTAAGCCTCAGAGACGCTTTGAGACAAGTGTTACACAATTCAGAGAATGTTAAAAATTAGAGTGAAATTGCTTTACACAAGCGAATTATCGCGAAACAACACCTGCTCGAATCCAACAAAAACTCTGCCCTGCCGTCTCTACTGAGCCTCAGAGACGCTTTGCGACAAGTTTTACCAAGATCTGAGAATGTCGAAAATTGGAGTCAAGTTGCTTCAAACAAGCGAATTATCGCGAAACAACACCTGCTCGAATCCAACAGAAACTGTGGCCTGCCGTCTCTACTGAGCCTCAGAGACGCTTTGAGACAAGTGTTACGAAATTCAGAGAATGTCGAAAATTTAAGTGAAATTGCTTCAAACAAGGGAATTATCGCGAAACAACACCTGCTCGAATCCAACAAAGACTGTGGCCAGCCGTCTCTACTAAGCCTCTAAGGCACTTAGAGACAAGTGTTACACAATTCAGAGAATGTTAAAAATTAGAGTGAAATTGCTTTAAACAAGTGAATTATCGCGAAACAAAACCTGTTCGAATCCAAATAAAAATCTGCCCTGCCGTCTCTACTGAGCCTCAGAGACGCTTTGAGACAATTGTTACAAAAATCAGAAAATGTTAAAAATTAGAGTGAAATTGCTTTAAACAAGCGAATTAACGCGAAACAACACCTGCTCGAATCCAATAAAAACTGTGACCTCACGTCTCTACTGAGCGTCAGAGACGCTTTGAGACAAGTGTTACAATTATCAGAGAATGTCAAAAATTAGAGTGGAATTGCTTCAAACATGCGAATTATCGCGAAATAACACCTGCTCGAATCCAACAAAAACTGTAGCCTGCCGTCTCTACTGAGCCTCAGAGACGCTTTGAGACAAGTGTTACGAAATTCAGAGAATGTCAAAAATTAGAGTGGAATTCCTTCAAACAAGCGAATTATCGCGAAACAACACCTGCTCTAATCCAACAAAAACTGTGGCCAGCCGTCTCTACTAAGCCTCAAAGACGCTTTGAGACAAGTGTTACACATTTCAGAGAATGTTAAAAATTAGAGTGAAAATGCTTTAAACAAGCGAATTATCGCGAAACAACACCTGCTCGAATCCAACAAAAACTGTGCCCTGCCGTCTCTACTAAGCCTCAGAGACGCTTTGAGACAAGTCTTACACAATTCAGAAAATGTTAAAAATTAGAGTGAAATTGCTTTAAACAAGCGAATTTTCCTGAAACAACACCTGCTCGAATCTAACAGAAACTGTGCCCAGCCGTCTCGACTAAGCCTCAGAGACGCTTTGAGACAAATGTTACAAATATCAGAGAATGTCAAAAATTAGAGTGGAATTGCTTCAAACAAGCGAATTATCGCGAAACAACACCTGCTCGAATCCAACAAAAACTGTGGCCTGCCGTCTCTACTGAGCCTCAGAGACGCTTTGAGACAAGTGTTACGAAATTCAGAGAATGTCGAAAATTTGAGTGAAATTGCTTCAAAAAAGCGAATTATCGCGAAACAACACCTGCTCGAATCCAACAAAAACTGTTTCCAGCCGTCTCTACTAAGCCTCAGAGACGCTTAGAGACAAGTGTTACACAATTCAGAGAATGTTAAAAATTAGAGTGAAATTGCTTTAAACAATAGAATTATCGCGAAACAACACCTGCTCGAATGCAACTAAAACTCTGCCCTGCCGTCTCAACTGAGCCTCAGAGACGCTTTGAGACAATTGTTACAAAAATCAGAAAATGTTAGAAATTAGAGTGAAATTGCTTTAAACAAGCGAATTATCGCGAAACAACACCTGCTCGAATCCAACAAAACTGTGCCCAGCCGTCTCTACTAAGCCTCAGAGACGCTTTGAGACAAGTGTTACACAATTCAGAGAATGTTAAAAATTAGAGTGAAATTGCTTTACCCAAGCCAATTATCGCGAAACAACACCTGCTCGAATCCAACAAAAACTCTGCCCTGCCGTCTCTACTGAGCCTCAGAGACGCTTTGCGACAAGTTTTACAAAGATCTGAGAATATCGAAAATTGGAGTCAAGTTGCTTCAAACAAGCGAATTATCGCGAAACAACACCTGCTCGAATCCAACAGAAACTGTGGCCTGCCGTCTCTACTGAGCCTCAGAGACGCTTTGAGACAAGTGTTACGAAATTCAGAGAATGTCGAAAATTTAAGTGAAACTGCTTCAAACAAGGGAATTATCGCGAAACAACACCTGCTCGAATCCAAATAAAACTCTGCCCTGCCGTCTCTACTGAGCCTCAGAGACGCTTTGAGACAAGTGTTACAATTATCAGAGAATGTCAAAAATTAGAGTGGAATTGCTTCAAACATGCGAATTATCGCGAAATAACACCTGCTAGAATCCAACAAAAACTGTGGCCTGCCGTCTCTACTGAGCCTCAGAGACGCTTTGAGACAAGTGTTACGAAATTCAGAGAATGTCGAAATTTGAGTGAAATTGCTTCAAAAAAGCGAATTATCGCAAAACAACACCTGCTCGAATCAACCAAAAACTGTGCCCAGCCGTCTTTACTAAGCCTCAGGGACGCTTTGAGACAAGTGTTACAAATATCAGAGAATTGTCAAAAATTAGAGTGGAATTCCTTCAAACAAGCGAATTATCGCAAAACAACACCTGCTCGAATCCAACAAAAACTGTGGCCTGCCGTCTCTACTGAGCCTCAGAGACGCTTTGAGACAAGTGTTACGAAATTCAGAGAATGTCGAAAATTTGAGTGAAATTGCTTCAAACAAGCGAATTATCGCGAAACAACACCTGCTCGAATCCAACAAAAACTGTGCCCAGCCGTCTCTACTAAGCCTCAGAGACGCTTTGAGACAAGTGTTACACAATTCAGAGAATGTTAAAAATTAGAGTGAAATTGCTATAAACAAGCGAATTATCGCGAAACAACACCTGCTCGAATCCAACAAAAACTCTGCCCTGCCGTCTCTACTGAGCCTCAGAGACGCTTTGCGACAAGTTTTACAAAGATCTGAGAATATCGAAAATTGGAGTCAAGTTGCTTCAAACAAGCGAATTATCGCGAAACAACACCTGCTCGAATCCAAATAAAACTCTGCCCCGCCGTCTCTACTGAGCCTCAGAGACGCTTTGAGACAATTGTTACAAAAATCAGAAAATGTTCAAAATTAGAGTGAAATTGCTTTAAACAAGCGAATTATCGCGAAACAACACCTGCTCGAATGTAACAGAAACTGTGCCCAGCCGTCTCTACTAACCCTCAGAGACGCTTTGAGACAAGTGTGACAAATATCAGAGAATGTCAAAAATTAGAGTGGAATTGCTTCAAACAAGCGAATTATCGCGAAACAACACCTGCTCGAATCCAACAAAAACTGTGGCCAGCCGTCTCTACTAAGCCTCAAAGACGCTTTGAGACAAGTGTTACACAATTCAGAGAATGTTAAAAATTGGAGTGAAATTGCTTTAAACAAGCGAATTATTGCGAAACAACACCTGCTCGAATCCAACAAAAACTGTGCCCTGCTGTCTCTACTAAGCCTCAGAGACGCTTTGAGACAAGTCTTACACAATTCAGAGAATGTTAAAAATTAGAGTGAAATTGCTTTAAACAAGCGATTTATCGCGAAACAACACCTGCTCGAATCCAAATAAAACTCTGCCCTGCCGTCTCTACTGAGTCTCAGAGACGCTTTGAGACAATTGTTACAAAAATCAGAAAATGTTAAAAATTAGAGTGAAATTGCTTTAAACAAGCGAATTATCGCGAAACAACACCTGCTCGCATCTAACAGAAACTGTGCCCAGCCGTCTGTACTAAGCCTCAGAGACGCTTTGAGACAAGTGTTACAAATATCAGAGAATGTCAAAAATTAGAGTGGAATTGCTTCAAACAAGCGAATTATCGCGAAACAACACCTGCTCGAATCCAACAAAAACTGTGGCCTGCCGTCTCTACTGAGCCTCAGAGACGCTTTGAGACAAGTGTTACGAAATTCAGAGAATGTCAAAAATTAGAGTGCAATTGCTTCAAACAAGCGAATTATCGCGAAACAACACCAGCTCGAATCCAACAAAACCTGTTCCCAGCCGTCTCTACTAAGCCTCAGAGACGCCTTGACACAAGTGTTACACAATTCAGAGAATGTTAAAAATTAGAGTGAAATTGGTTTACACAATAGAATTATCGCGAAACAACACCTGCTCGAATGCAACAAAAACTCTGCCCTGCCGTCTCTACTGAGCCTCAGAGACGCTTTGCGAGAATTTTTACAAAGATCTGAGAATAGCGAGAATTGGAGTCAAGTTGCTTCAAACAAGCGAATTATCGCGAAACAACACCTGCTCGAATCCAACAAAAACTGTGGCCTGCCGTCTCTACTGAGCCTCAGAGACGCTTTGAGACAAGTGTTACGAAATTCAGAGAATGTCGAAAATTTGAGTGGAATTGCTTCAAACAAGCGAATTATCGCGAAACAACACCTGCTCGAATCCAACAAAAACTGTCGCCTGCCGTCTCTACTGAGCCTCAGAGACGCTTTGAGACAAGTGTTACAAATATCAGAGAATGTCAAAAATTAGAGTGCAATTGCTTCAAACAAGCGAATTATCGCGAAACAACACCAGCTCGAATCCAACAAAACCTGTTCCCCGCCGTCTCTACTAAGCCTCAGAGACGCTTTGACACAAGTGTTACACAATTCAGAGAATGTTAAAAATTAGAGTGAAATTGCTTTAAACAATCGAATTATCGCGAAACAACACCTGCTCGAATCTAACAGAAACTGTGCCCAGCCGTCTCTACTAACCCTCAGAGACGCTTTGAGACAAGTGTGACAAATATCAGAGAATGTCAAAAATTAGAGTGGAATTGCTTCAAACAACGAATTATCGCGAAACAACACCTGCTCGAATCCAACAAAAACTGTAGCCAGCCGTCTCTACTAAGCCTCAAAGACGCTTTGAGACAAGTGTTACACAATTCAGAGGATGTTAAAAATTAGAGTGAAATTGCTTTACACAATAGAATTATCGCGAAACAACACGTGCTCGAATGCAACAAAAACTCTGCCCTGCCGTCTCTACTGAGCCTCAGAGACGCTTTGCGACAAGTTTTACAAAGATCTGAGAATATCGAAAATTGGAGTCAAGTTGCTTCAAACAAGCGAATTATCGCGAAACAACACCTGCTCGAATCCAACAAAAACTGTGGCCTGCCGTCTCTACTGAGCCTCAGAGACGCTTTGAGACAAGTGTTACGAAATTCAGAGAATGTCGAAAATTTGAGTGGAATTGCTTCAAACAAGCGAATTATCGCGAAACAGCACCTGCTCGAATCCAACAAAAACTGTGGCCTGCCGTCTCTACTGAGCCTCAGAGACGCTTTGAGACAAGTGTTACAAATATCAGAGAATGTCAAAAATTAGAGTGCAATTGCTTCAAACAAGCGAATTATCGCGAAACAACACCAGCTCGAATCCAACAAAACCTGTGCCCAGCCGTCTCTACTAAGCCTCAGAGACGCTTTGACACAAGTGTTACACAATTCAGAGAATGTTAAAAATTAGAGTGAAATTGCTTTAAACAATCGAATTATCGCGAAACAACACCTGCTCGAATCTAACAGAAACTGTGCCCAGCCGTCTCTACTAACCCTCAGAGACGCTTTGAGACAAGTGTGACAAATATCAGAGAATGTCAAAAATTAGAGTGGAATTGCTTCAAACAAGCGAATTATCGCGAAACAACACCTGCTCGAATCCAACAAAAACTGTGGCCAGCCGTCTCTACTAAGCCTCAAAGACGCTTTGAGACAAGTGTTACACAATTCAGAGAATGTTAAAAATTGGAGTGAAATTGCTTTAAACAAGCGAATTATCGCGAAACAACACCTGCTCGAATCCAACAAAAACTGTGCCCTGCCGTCTCTACTAAGCCTCAGAGACGCTTTGAGACAAGTCTTACACAATTCAGAGAATGTTAAAAATTAGAGTGAATTTGCTTTAAACAAGCGAATTATCGCGAAACAACACCTGCTCGAATCCAAATAAAACTCTGCCCTGCCGTCTCTACTGAGCCTCAGAGACGCTTTGAGACAATTGTTACAAAAATCAGAAAATGTTAAAAATTAGAGTGAAATTGCTTTAAACAAGCGAATTATCGCGAAACAACACCTGCTCGCATCTAACAGAAACTGTGCCCAGCCGTCTGTACTAAGCCTCAGAGACGCTTTGAGACAAGTGTTACAAATATCAGAGAATGTCAAAAATTAGAGTGGAATTCCTTCAAACAAGCGAATTATCGCGAAACAACACCTGCTCGAATCCAACAAAAACTGTGGCCTGCCGTCTCTACTGAGCCTCAGAGACGCTTTGAGACAAGTGTTACGAAATTCAGAGAATGTCGAAAATTTGAGTGAAATTGCTTCAAACAACGAATTATCGCGAAACAGCACCTGCTCAAATCCAACAAAAACTGTTGCCAGCCGTCTCTACTAAGCCTCAAAGACGCTCTGAGACAAGTGTTACACAATTCAGAGAATGTTAAAAATTAGAGTGAAATTGCTTTACACAATAGAATTATCGCGAAACAACACCTGCTCGAATGCAAGAAAAACTCTGCCCTGCCGTCTCTACTGAGCCTCAGAGACGCTTTGCGACAAGTTTTACAAAGATCTGAGAATATCGAAAATTGGAGTCAAGTTGCTTCAAACAAGCGAATTATCGCGAAACAACACCTGCTCGAATCCAACAAAAACTGTGGCCTGCCGTCTCTACTGAGCCTCAGAGACGCTTTGAGACAAGTGTTACGAAATTCAGAGAATGTCGAAAATTTGAGTGGAATTGCTTCAAACAAGCGAATTATCGCGAAACAACCCCTGCTCGAATCCAACAAAGACTGTGGCCTGCCGTCTCTACTGAGCCTCAGAGACGCTTTGAGACAAGTGTTACAAATATCAGAGAATGTCAAAAATTAGAGTACAATTGCTTCAAACCAGCGAATTATCGCGAAACAACACCAGTTCGAATCCAACAAAACCTGTGCCCAGCCGTCTCTACTAAGCCTCAGAGACGCTTCGACACAAGTGTTACACAATTCAGAGAATGTTAAAAATTAGAGTGAAATTGCTTTAAACAAGCGAATTATCGCGAAACAACACCTGCTCGAATCCAACAAAAACTCTGCCCTGCCGTCTCTACTGAGCCTCAGAGACGCTTTGCGACAAGTTTTACAAAGATCTGAGAATATCGAAAATTGGAGTCAAGTTGCTTCAAACAAGCGAATTATCGCGAAACAACACCTGCTCGAATCCAACAAAAACTGTGGCCAGCCGTCTCTACTAAGCCTCAAATACGCTTTGAGACAAGTGTTACACAATTCAGAGAATGTTAAAAATTAGAGTGAAATTGCTTTAAACAAGCGAATTATCGCGAAACAAAACCTGCTCGAATCCAAATAAAACTCTGCCCTGCCGTCTCTACTGAGCCTCAGAGACGCTTTGAGACAATTGTTACAAAAATCAGAAAATGTTAAAAATTAGAGTGAAATTGCTTTAAACAAGCGAATTAACGCGAAAAAACACCTGCTCGAATCCAATAAAAACTGTGCCCTCACGTCTCTACTGAGCGTCAGAGACGCTTAGAGACAAGTGTTACAATTATCAGAGAATGTCAAAAATTAGAGTGAAATTGCTTCAAACAAGCGAATTATCGCGAAACAACACCTGCTCGAATCCAACAAAAACTGTGGCCAGCCGTCTCTACTAAGCCTCAAAGACGCTTTGAGATAAGTGTTACACAATTCAGAGAATGTTAAAAATTAGTGTGAAATTGCTTTAAACAAGCGAATTATCGCGTAACAAAACCTGCTCGAATCCAAATAAAACTCAGCCCTGCCGTCTCTACTGAGCCTCAGAGACGCTTTGAGACAATTGTTACAAAAATCAGAAAATGTTAAAAATTAGAGTGAAATTGCTTTAAACAAGCGAATTAACGCGAAAAAACACCTGCTCGAATCCAATAAAAACTGTGACCTCACGTCTCTACTGAGCGTCAGAGACGCTTTGAGACAAGTGTTACAATTATCAGAGAATGTCAAAAATTAGAGTGGAATTGCTTCAAACATGCGAATTACCTCGAAATAACACCTGCTCGAATCCAACAAAAACTGTGGCCTGCCGTCTCTACTGAGCCTCAGAGACGCTTTGAGACAAGTGTTACGAAATTCAGAGAATGTCGAAATTTGAGTGAAATTGCTTCAAACAAGCGAATTATCGCGAAACAACACCTGCTCGAATCCAACAAAAACTGTGGCCTGCCGTCTCTACTGAGCCTCACAGACGCTTTGAGACAAGTGTTACAAATATCAGAGAATGTCAAAAATTAGAGTGCAATTGCTTCAAACAAGCGAATTATCGCGAAACAACACCAGCTCGAATCCAACAAACCCTGTGCCCAGCCGTCTCTACTAAGCCTCAGAGACGCTTTGACACAAGTGTTACACAATTCAGAGAATGTTAAAAATTAGAGTGAAATTGCTTTAAACAAGCGAATTATCGCGAAACAACACCTGCTCGAATCTAACAGAAACTGTGCCCAGCCGTCTCTACTAACCCTCAGAGACGCTTTGAGACAAGTGTGACAAATATCAGAGAATGTCAAAAATTAGAGTGGAATTGCTTCAAACAAGCGAATTATCGCGAAACAACACCTGCTCGAATCCAACAAAAACTGTAGCCAGCCGTCTCTACTAAGCCTCAAAGACGCTTTGAGACAAGTGTTACACAATTCAGAGAATGTTAAAAATTGGAGTGAAATTGCTTTAAACAAGCGAATTATCGCGAAACAACACCTGCTCGAATCCAACAAAAACTGTGCCCTGCCGTCTCTACTAAGCCTCAGAGACGCTTTGCGACAATTGTTACAAAAATCAGAAAATGTTAAAAATTAGAGTGAAATTGCTTTAAACAAGCGAAATATCGCGAAACAACACCTGCTCGCATCTAACAGAAACTGTGCCCAGCCGTCTGTACTAAGCCTCAGAGACGCTTTGAGACAAGTGTTACACAATTCAGAGAATGTTAAAAATTTGAGTGAAATTGCTTAAAACAACGAATTATCGCGAAACAACACCTGCTCGAATCTAACAAAAACTGTTGCCAGCCGTCTCTACTAAGCCTCAAAGACGCTTTGAGACAAGTGTTACACAATTCAGAGAATGTTAAAAATTAGAGTGAAATTGCTTTACACAATAGAATTATCGCGAAACAACACCTGCTCGAATGCAACAAAAACTCTGCCCTGCCGTCTCTACTGAGCCTCAGAGACGCTTTGCGACAAGCTTTACAAAGATCTGAGAATATCGAAAATTGGAGTCAAGTTGCTTCAAACAAGCGAATTATCGCGAAACAACACCTGCTCGAATCCAACAAAAACTGTGGCCTGCCGTCTCTACTGAGCCTCAGAGACGCTTTGAGACAAGTGTTACGAAATTCAGAGAATGTCGAAAATTTGAGTGGAATTGCTTCAAACAAGCGAATTATCGCGAAACAAAACCTGCTCGAATCCAAATAAAACTCTGCCCTGCCGTCTCTACTGAGCCTCAGAGACGCTTTGAGACAATTGTTACAAAAATCAGAAAATCTTAAAAATTAGAGTGAAATTGCTTTAAACAAGCGAATTAACAAGAAACAACACCTGCTCGAATCCAATAAAAACTGTGACCTCACGTCTCTACTGAGCGTCAGAGACGCTTTGAGACAAGTGTTACAATTATCACAGAATGTCAAAAATTAGAGTGAAATTGCTTCAAACAAGCGAATTATCGCGAAACAACACCTGCTCGAATCCAACAAAAACTGTGGCCAGCCGTCTCTACTAAGCCTCAAAGACGCTTTGAGACAAGTGTTACACAATTCAGAGAATGTTAAAAATTAGAGTGAAATTGCTTTAAACAAGCGAATTATCTCGAAACAAAACCTGCTCGAATCCAAATAAAACTCTGCCCTGCCGTCTCTACTGAGCCTCAGAGACGCTTTGAGACAATTGTTACAAAAATCAGAAAATGTTAAAAATTAGAGTGAAATTGCTTTAAACAAGCGAATTAACGCGAAACAACACCTGCTCGAATCCAATAAAAACTGTGACCTCACGTCTCTACTGAGCGTCAGAGAAGCTTTGAGACAAGTGTTACAATTATCAGAGAATGTCAAAAATTAGAGTGGAATTGCTTCAAACATGCGAATTATCGCGAAATAACACATGCTCGAATCCAACAAAAACTGTGGCCTGCCGTCTCGACTGAGCCTTAGAGACGCTTTGAGACAAGTGTTACGAAATTCAGAGAATGTCGAAATTTGAGTGAAATTGCTTCAAACAAGCGAATTATCGCGAAACAACACCTGCTCGAATCCACCAAAAACTGTGCCCAGCCGTCTCTATTAAGCCTCAGAGACGCTTTGAGACAAGTGTTACAAATATCAGAGAATGTCAAAAATTAGAGTGGAATTCCTTCAAACAAGCGAATTATCGCGAAACAACACCTGCTCGAATCCAACAAAAACTGTGGCCTCACGTCTCTACTGAGCCTCAGAGACGCTTTGAGACAAGTGTTACGAAATTCAGAAAATGTCGAAAATTTGAGTGAAATTGCTTCAAACAAGCGACTTATCGCGAAACAACACCTGCTCGAATCCAACAAAAACTGTTCCCAGCCGTCTCTACTAAGCCTCAGAGACGCTTTGAGACAAGTGTTACAAATATCAGAGAATGTCAAAAATTAGAGTGCAATTGCTTCAAACAAGCGAATTATCGCGAAACAACACCAGCTCGAATCCAACAAAACCTGTGCCCAGCCGTCTCTACTAAGCCTCAGAGACGCTTTGACACAAGTGTTACACAATTCAGAGAATGTTAAAAATTAGAGTGAAATTGCTATAAACAAGCGAATTATCGCGAAACAACACCTGCTCGAATCCAACAAAAACTCTGCCCTGCCGTCTCCACTGAGCCTCAGAGACGCTTTGCGACAAGTTTTACAAAGATCTGAGAATATCGAAAATTGGTGTCAAGTTGCTTCAAACAAGCGAATTATCGCGAAACAACACCTGCTCGAATCCAAATAAAACTCTGCCTTGCCGTCTCTACTGAGCCTCAGAGACGCTTTGACACAATTGTTACAAAAATCAGAAAATGTTCAAAATTAGAGTGAAATTGCTTTAAACAAGCGAATTATCGCGAAACAACACCTGCTAGAATCTAACAGAAACTGTGCCCAGCCGTCTCTACTAAGCTTCAGAGACGCTTTGAGACAAGTGTGACAAATGTCAGAGAATGTCAAAAATTAGAGTGGAATTGCTTCAAACAACACCTGCTCGAATCCAACAAAAACTGTGGCCAGCCGTCTCTACTAAGCCTCAAAGACGCTTTGAGACAAGTCTTACACAATTCAGAGAATGTTAAAAATTAGAGTGAAATTGCTTTAAACAAGCGAATTATCGCGAAACAACACCTGCTCGAATCCAAATAAAACTCTGCCCTGCCGTCTCTACTGAGCCTCAGAGACGCTTTGAGACAAGTGTTACGAAATTCAGAGAATGTCGAAAATTTGAGTGAAATTGCTTCAAACAAGCGAATTATCGCGAAACAACACCTGCTCGAATCCAACAAAAACTGTTGCCAGCCGTCTCTACTAAGCCTCAAAGACGCTTTGAGACAAGTGTTACACAATTCAGAGAATGTTAAAAATTAGAGTGAAATTGCTTTAAACAATAGAATTATCGCGAAACAACACCTGCTCGAATGCAACAAAAACTCTGCCCTGCCGTCTCTACTGAGCCTCAGAGACGCTTTGCGACAAGTTTTACAAAGATCTGAGAATATCGAAAATTGGAGTCAAGTTGCTTCAAACAAGCGAATTATCGCGAAACAACACCTGCTCGAATCCAACAAAAACTGTGGCCTGCCGTCTCTACTGAGCCTCAGAGACGCTTTGAGACAAGTGTTACGAAATTCAGAGAATGTCGAAAATTTGAGTGGAATTGCTTCAAACAAGCGAATTATCGCGGAACAACACCTGCTCGAATCCAACAAAAACTGTGGCCTGCCGTCTCTACTGAGCCTCAGAGACGCTTTGAGACAAGTGTTACGAAATTCAGAGAATGTCGAAAATTTGAGTGAAATTGCTTCAAACAAGCGACTTATCGCGAAACAACACCTGCTCGAATCCAACAAAAACTGTTCCCAGCCGTCTCTACTAAGCCTCAGAGACGCTTTGAGACAAGTGTTACAAATATCAGAGAATGTCAAAAATTAGAGTGCAATTGCTTCAAACAAGCGAATTATTGCGAAACAACACCAGCTCGAATCCAACAAAACCTGTGCCCAGCCGTCTCTACTAAGCCTCAGAGACGCTTTGACACAAGTGTTACACAATTCAGAGAATGTTAAAAATTAGAGTGAAATTGCTATAAACAAGCGAATTATCGCGAAACAACACCTGCTCGAATCCAACAAAAACTCTCCCCTGCCGTCTCCACTGAGCCTCAGAGACGCTTTGCGACAAGTCTTACAAAGATCTGAGAATATCGAAAATTGGTGTCAAGTTGCTTCAAACAAGCGAATTATCGCGCAACAACACCTGCTCGAATCCAAATAAAACTCTGCCCTGCCGTCTCTACTGAGCCTCAGAGACGCTTTGACACAATTGTTACAAAAATCAGAAAATGTTCAAAATTAGAGTGAAATTGCTTTAAACAAGCGAATTATCGCGAAACAACACCTGCTAGAATCTAACAGAAACTGTGCCCAGCCGTCTCTACTGAGCCTCAGAGACGCTTTGAGACAAGTGTTACGAAATTCAGAGAATGTCGAAATTTGAGTGAAATTGCTTCAAACAAGCGAATTATCGCGAAACAACACCTGCTCGAATCCAACAAAAACTGTGGCCTGCCGTCTCTACTGAGCCTCACAGACGCTTTGAGACAAGTGTTACAAATATCAGAGAATGTCAAAAATTAGAGTGCAATTGCTTCAAACAAGCGAATTATCGCGAAACAACACCAGCTCGAATCCAACAAACCCTGTGCCCAGCCGTCTCTACTAAGCCTCAGAGACGCTTTGACACAAGTGTTACACAATTCAGAGAATGTTAAAAATTAGAGTGAAATTGCTTTAAACAAGCGAATTATCGCGAAACAACACCTGCTCGAATCCAACAAAAACTGTGGCCTGCCGTCTCTACTGAGCCTCACAGACGCTTTGAGACAAGTGTGACAAATATCAGAGAATGTCAAAAATTAGAGTGGAATTGCTTCAAACAAGCGAATTATCGCGAAACAACACCTCCTCGAATCCAACAAAAACTGTAGCCAGCCGTCTCTACTAAGCCTCAAAGACGCTTTGAGACAAGTGTTACACAATTCAGAGAATGTTAAAAATTGGAGTGAAATTGCTTTAAACAAGCGAATTATCGCGAAACAACACCTGCTCGAATCCAACAAAAACTGTGGCCTGCCGTCTCTACTGAGCCTCACAGACGCTTTGAGACAAGTGTGACAAATATCAGAGAATGTCAAAAATTAGAGTGGAATTGCTTCAAACAAGCGAATTATCGCGAAACAACACCTGCTCGAATCCAACAAAAACTGTAGCCAGCCGTCTCTACTAAGCCTCAAAGACGCTTTGAGACAAGTGTTACACAATTCAGAGAATGTTAAAAATTGGAGTGAAATTGCTTTAAACAAGCGAATTATCGCGAAACAACACCTGCTCGAATCCAACAAACCCTGTGCCCAGCCGTCTCTACTAAGCCTCAGAGACGCTTTGACACAAGTGTTACACAATTCAGAGAATGTTAAAAATTAGAGTGAAATTGCTTTAAACAAGCGAATTATCGCGAAACAACACCTGCTCGAATCCAACAAAAACTGTGGCCTGCCGTCTCTACTGAGCCTCACAGACGCTTTGAGACAAGTGTGACAAATATCAGAGAATGTCAAAAATTAGAGTGGAATTGCTTCAAACAAGCGAATTATCGCGAAACAACACCTGCTCGAATCCAACAAAAACTGTAGCCAGCCGTCTCTACTAAGCCTCAAAGACGCTTTGAGACAAGTGTTACACAATTCAGAGAATGTTAAAAATTGGAGTGAAATTGCTTTAAACAAGCGAATTATCGCGAAACAACACCTGCTCGAATCCAACAAAAACTGTGCCCTGCCGTCTCTACTAAGCCTCAGAGACGCTTTGAGACAATTGTTACAAAAATCAGAAAATGTTAAAAATTAGAGTGAAATTGCTTTAAACAAGCGAATTATCGCGAAACAACACCTGCTCGCATCTAACAGAAACTGTGCCCAGCCGTCTGTACTAAGCCTCAGAGACGCTTTGAGACAAGTGTTACGAAATTCAGAGAATGTCGAAAATTTGAGTGAAATTGCTTAAAACAACGAATTATCGCGAAACAACACCTGCTCGAATCCAACAAAAACTGTTGCCAGCCGTCTCTACTAAGCCTCAAAGACGCTTTGAGACAAGTGTTACACAATTCAGAGAATGTTAAAAATTAGAGTGGAATTGCTTTACACAATAGAATTATCGCGAAACAACACCTGCTCGAATGCAACAAAAACTCTGCCCTGCCGTCTCTACTGAGCCTCAGAGACGCTTTGCGACAAGTTTTACAAAGATCTGAGAATATCGAAAATTGGAGTCAAGTTGCTTCAAACAAGCGAATTATCGCGAAACAACACCTGCTCGAATCCAACAAAAACTGTGGCCTGCCGTCTCTACTGAGCCTCAGAGACGCTTTGAGACAAGTGTTACGAAATTCAAAGAATGTCGAAAATTTGAGTGGAATTGCTTCAAACAAGCGAATTATCGCGAAACAACACCTGCTCGAATCCAACAAAAACTGTGGCCTGCCGTCTCTACTGAGCCTCAGAGACGCTTTGAGACAAGTGTTACAAATATCAGAGAATGTCAAAAATTAGAGTGCAATTGCTTCAAACAAGCGAATTATCGCGAAACAACACCAGCTCGAATCCAACAAAACTTGTGCCCAGCCGTCTCTACTAAGCCTCAGAGACGCTTTGACACAAGTGTTACACAATTCAGAGAATGTTAAAAATTATAGTGAAATTGCTTTAAACAAGCGAATTATCGCGAAACAACACCTGCTCGAATCCAACAAAAACTCTGCCCTGCCGTCTCTACTGAGCCTCAGAGACGCTTTGCGACAAGTTTTACAAAGATCTGAGAATATCGAAAATTGGAGTCAAGTTGCTTCAAACAAGCGAATTATCGCGAAACAACACCTGCTCGAATCCAACAAAAACTGTGGCCAGCCGTCTCTACTAAGCCTCAAATACGCTTTGAGACAAGTGTTACACAATTCAGAGAATGTTAAAAATTAGAGTGAAATTGCTTTAAACAAGCGAATTATCGCGAAACAAAACCTGCTCGAATCCAAATAAAACGCTGCCCTGCCGTCTCTACTGAGCCTCAGAGACGCTTTGAGACAATTGTTACAAAAATCAGAAAATCTTAAAAATTAGAGTGAAATTGCTTTAAACAAGCGAATTAACAAGAAACAACACCTGCTCGAATCCAATAAAAACTGTGACCTCACGTCTCTACTGAGCGTCAGAGACGCTTTGAGACAAGTGTTACAATTATCAGAGAATGTCAAAAATTAGAGTGAAATTGCTTCAAACAAGCGAATTATCGCGAAACAACACCTGCTCGAATCCAACAAAAACTGTGGCCAGCCGTCTCTACTAAGCCTCAAAGACGCTTTGAGACAAGTGTTACACAATTCAGAGAATGTTAAAAATTAGAGTGAAATTGCTTTAAACAAGCGAATTATCTCGAAACAAAACCTGCTCGAATCCAAATAAAACTCTGCCCTGCCGTCTCTACTGAGCCTCAGAGACGCTTTGAGACAATTGTTACAAAAATCAGAAAATGTTAAAAATTAGAGTGAAATTGCTTTAAACAAGCGAATTAACGCGAAACAACACCTGCTCGAATCCAATAAAAACTGTGACCTCACGTCTCTACTGAGCGTCAGAGACGCTTTGAGACAAGTGTTACAATTATCAGAGAATGTCAAAAATTAGAGTGGAATTGCTTCAAACATGCGAATTATCGCGAAATAACACCTGCTCGAATCCAACAAAAACTGTGGCCTGCCGTCTCGACTGAGCCTTAGAGACGCTTTGAGACAAGTGTTACGAAATTCAGAGAATGTCGAAATTTGAGTGAAATTGCTTCAAACAAGCGAATTATCGCGAAACAACACCTGCTCGAATCCACCAAAAACTGTGCCCAGCCGTGTCTATTAAGCCTCAGAGACGCTTTGAGACAAGTGTTACAAATATCAGAGAATGTCAAAAATTAGAGTGGAATTCCTTCAAACAAGCGAATTATCGCGAAACAACACCTGCTCGAATCCAACAAAAACTGTGGCCTGCCGTCTCTACTGAGCCTCAGAGACGCTTTGAGACAAGTGTTACGAAATTCAGAGAATGTCGAAAATTTGAGTGAAATTGCTTCAAACAAGCGACTTATCGCGAAACAACACCTGCTCGAATCCAACAAAAACTGTTCCCAGCCGTCTCTACTAAGCCTCAGAGACGCTTTGAGACAAGTGTTACAAATATCAGAGAATGTCAAAAATTAGAGTGCAATTGCTTCAAACAAGCGAATTATCGCGAAACAACACCAGCTCGAATCCAACAAAACCTGTGCCCAGCCGTCTCTACTAAGCCTCAGAGACGCTTTGACACAAGTGTTACACAATTCAGAGAATGTTAAAAATTAGAGTGAAATTGCTATAAACAAGCGAATTATCGCGAAACAACACCTGCTCGAATCCAACAAAAACTGTGGCCTGCCGTCTCTACTGAGCCTCAGAGACGCTTTGAGACAAGTGTTACGAAATTTAGAGAATGTCGAAAATTTGAGTGAAATTGCTTCAAACAAGCGAATTATCGCGAAACTACACCTGCTCGAATCCAACAGAAACTGTTGCCAGCCGTCTCTACTAAGCCTCAAAGACGCTCTGAGACAATTGTTACAAAAATCAGAAAATGTTCAAAATTAGAGTGAAATTGCTTTAAACAAGCGAATTATCGCGAAACAACACCTGCTAGAATCTAACAGAAACTGTGCCCAGCCGTCTCTACTAAGCCTCAGAGACGCTTTGAGACAAGGGTGACAAATGTCAGAGAATGTCAAAAATTAGAGTGGAATTGCTTCAAACAACACCTGCTCGAATCCAACAAAAACTGTGGCCAGCCGTCTCTACTAAGCCTCAAAGACGCTTTGAGACAAGTCTTACACAATTCAGAGAATGTTAAAAATTAGAGTGAAATTGCTTTAAACAAGCGAATTATCGCGAAACAACACCTGCTCGAATCCAAATAAAACTCTGCCCTGCCGTCTCTACTGAGCCTCAGAGACGCTTTGAGACAAGTGTTACGAAATTCAGAGAATGTCGAAAATTTGAGTGAAATTGCTTCAAACAAGCGAATTATCGCGAAACAACACCTGCTCGAATCCAACAAAAACTGTTGCCAGCCGTCTCTACTAAGCCTCAAAGACGCTTTGAGTCAAGTGTTACACAATTCAGAGAATGTTAAAAATTAGAGTGAAATTGCTTTAAACAATAGAATTATCGCGAAACAACACCTGCTCGAATGCAACAAAAACTCTGCCCTGCCGTCTCTACTGAGCCTCAGAGACGCTTTGCGACAAGTTTTACAAAGATCTGAGAATATCGAAAATTGGAGTCAAGTTGCTTCAAACAAGCGAATTATCGCGAAACAACTCCTGCTCGAATCCAACAAAAACTGTGGCCTGCCGTCTCTACTGAGCCTCAGGGACGCTTTGAGACAAGTGTTACGAAATTCACAGAATGTCGAAAATTTGAGTGGATTTGCTTCAAACAAGCGAATTATCGCGGAACAACACCTGCTCGAATCCAACAAAAACTGTGGCCTGCCGTCTCTACTGAGCCTCAGAGACGCTTTGAGACAAGTGTTACGAAATTCAGAGAATGTCGAAAATTTGAGTGAAATTGCTTCAAACAAGCGACTTATCGCGAAACAACACCTGCTCGAATCCAACAAAAACTGTTCCCAGCCGTCTCTACTAAGCCTCAGAGACGCTTTGAGACAAGTGTTACAAATATCAGAGAATGTCAAAAATTAGAGTGCAATTGCTTCAAACAAGCGAATTATCGCGAAACAACACCAGCTCGAATCCAACAAAACCTGTGCCCAGCCGTCTCTACTAAGCCTCAGAGACGCTTTGACACAAGTGTTACACAATTCAGAGAATGTTAAAAATTAGAGTGAAATTGCTATAAACAAGCGAATTATCGCGAAATAACACCTGCTCGAATCCAACAAAAACTCTGCCCTGCCGTCTCCACTGAGCCTCAGAGACGCTTTGCGACAAGTTTTACAAAGATCTGAGAATATCGAAAATTGGTGTCAAGTTGCTTCAAACAAGCGAATTATCGCGAAACAACACCTGCTCGAATCCAAATAAAACTCTGCCCTGCCGTCTCTACTGAGCCTCAGAGACGCTTTGACACAATTGTTACAAAAATCAGAAAATGTTCAAAATTAGAGTGAAATTGCTTTAAACAAGCGAATTATCGCGAAACAACAGCTGCTAGAATCTAACAGAAACTGTGCCCAGCCGTCTCTACTAAGCCTCAGAGACGCTTTGAGACAAGTGTGACAAATGTCAGAGAATGTCAAAAATTAGAGTGGAATTGCTTCAAACAACACCTGCTCGAATCCAACAAAAACTGTGGCCAGCCGTCTCTACTAAGCCTCAAAGACGCTTTGAGACAAGTCTTACACAATTCAGAGAATGTTAAAAATTAGAGTGAAATTGCTTTAAACAAGCGAATTATCGCGAAACAACACCTGCTCGAATCCAAATAAAACTCTGCCCTGCCGTCTCTACTGAGCCTCAGAGACGCTTTGAGACAAGTGTTACGAAATTCAGAGAATGTCGAAAATTTGAGTGAAATTGCTTCAAACAAGCGAATTATCGCGAAACAACACCTGCTCGAATCCAACAAAAACTGTTGCCAGCCGTCTCAACTAAGCCTCAAAGACGCTTTGAGACAAGTGTTACACAATTCAGAGAATGTTAAAAATTAGAGTGAAATTGCTTTAAACAATAGAATTATCGCGAAACAACACCTGCTCGAATGCAACAAAAACTCTGCCCTGCCGTCTCTACTGAGCCTCAGAGACGCTTTGCGACAAGTTTTACAAAGATCTGAGAATATCGAAAATTGGAGTCAAGTTGCTTCAAACAAGCGAATTATCGCGAAACAACACCTGCTCGAATCCAACAAAAACTGTGGCCTGCCGTCTCTACTGAGCCTCAGAGACGCTTTGAGGCAAGTGTTACGAAATTCAGAGAATGTCGAAAATTTGAGTGGAATTGCTTCAAACAAGCGAATTATCGCGGAACAACACCTGCTCGAATCCAACAAAAACTGTGGCCTGCCGTCTCTACTAAGCCTCAGAGACGCTTTGACACAAGTGTTACACAATTCAGAGAATGTTAAAAATTAGAGTGAAATTGCTTTAAACAAGCGAATTATCGCGAAACAACACCTGCTCGAATCCAACAAAAACTCTGCCCTGCCGTCTCTACTGAGCCTCAGAGACGCTTTGCGACAAGTTTTACAAAGATCTGAGAATATCGAAAATTGGAGTCAAGTTGCTTCAAACAAGCGAATTATCGCGAAACAACACCTGCTCGAATCCAACAAAAACTGTGGCCAGCCGTCTCTACTAAGCCTCAAAGACGCTTTGAGACAAGTGTTGCACAATTCAGAGAATGTTAAAAATTAGAGTGAAATTGCTTTAAACAAGCGAATTATCGCTAAACAACACCTGCTCGAATCCAAATAAAACTCTGCCCTGACGTCTCTACTGAGCCTCAGAGACGCTTTGAGACAATTGTTACAAAAATCAGAAAATCTTAAAAATTAGAGTGCAATTGCTTCAAACATGCGAATTATCGCGAAACAACACCAGCTCGAATCCAACAAAACCTGTGCCCAGCCGTCTCTACTAAGCCTCAGAGACGCTTTGACACAAGTGTTACACAATTCAGAGAATGATAAAAATTAGAGTGAAATTGCTTCAAACAAGCGAATTATCGCGAAACAACACCTGCTCGAATCCAAATAAAACTCTGCCCTGCCGTCTCTACTGAGCCTCAGAGACGCTTTGAGACAATTGTTACAAAAATCAGAAAATCTTAAAATTTAGAGTGCAATTGCTTCAAACAAGCGAATTATCGCGAAGAGACGCTTTGACACAAGTGTTACACAATTCAGAGAATGTTAAAAATTAGAGTGAAATTGCTTTAAACAAGCGAATTATCGCGAAACAACACCTGCTCGAATCCAACAAAAACTCTGCCCTGCCGTCTCTACTGAGCCTCAGAGACGCTTTGCGACAAGTTTTACAAAGATCTGAGAATATCGAAAATTGGAGTCAAGTTGCTTCAAACAAGCGAATTATCGCGAAACAACACCTGCTCGAATCCAAATAAAACTCTGCCCTGCCGTCTCTACTGAGCCTCAGAGACGCTTTGAGACAATTGTTACAAAAATCAGAAAATGTTCAAAATTAGAGTGGAATTGCTTCAAACAAGCGAATTATCGCGAAATAACACCTGCTCGAATCCAACAAAAACTGTGGCCAGCCGTCTCTACTAAGCCTCAAAGACGCTTTGAGACAAGTGTTACAAATATCAGAGAATGTCAAAAATTAGAGTGGAATTGCTTTAAACAAGCGAATTATCGCGAAACAACACCTGCTCGAATCCAACAAAAACTGTGCCGTGCCGTCTCTACTAAGCTTCAGAGACGCTTGGAGACAAGTCTTACACAATTCAGAGAATGTTGAAAATTAGAGTGAAATTGCTTCAAACAACGAATTATCGCGAAACAACACCTGCTCGATTCCAACAAAAACTGTTGCCAGCCGTCTCTACTAAGCCTCAAAGACGCTTTGAGACAAGTGTTACACAATTCAGAGAATGTTAAAAATTAGAGTGAAATTGCTTTACACAATAGAATTATCGCGAAACAACACGTGCTCGAATGCAACAAAAACTCTGCCCTGCCGTCTCTACTGAGCCTCAGAGACGCTTTGCGACAAGTTTTACAAAGATCTGAGAATATCGAAAATTGGAGTCAAGTTGCTTCAAACAAGCGAATTATCGCGAAACAACACCTGCTCGAATCCAACAAAAACGTTGGCCAGCCGTCTCTACTAAGTCTCAAAGACGCCTTGAGACAAGTGTTACACAATTCAGAGAATGTTAAAAATTGGAGTGAAATTGCTTTAAACAAGCGAATTATCGCGAAACAACACCTGCTCGAATCCAACAAAAACTGTGCCCTGCCGTCTCTACTAAGCCTCAGAGACGCTTTTAGACAAGTCTTACACAATTCAGAGAATGTTAAAAATTAGAGTGAAATTGCTTTAAACAAGCGAATTATCGCGAAACAACACCTGCTCGAATCCAAATAAAACTCTGCCCTGCCGTCTCTACTGAGCCTCAGAGACGCTTTGAGACAATTGTTACAAAAATCAGAAAATGTTAAAAATTAGAGTGAAATTGCTTCAAACAAGCGAATTATCGCGAAACAACACCAGCTCGAATCCAACAAAACCTGTGCCCAGCCGTCTCTACTAAGCCTCAGAGAGGCTTTCACTCAAGTGTTACACAATTCAGAGAATGATAAAAATTAGAGTGAAATTGCTTCAAACAAGCGAATTATCGCGAAACAACACCTGCTCGAATCCAAATAAAACTCTGCCCTGCCGTCTCTACTGAGCCTCAGAGACGCTTTGAGACAATTGTTACAAAAATCAGAAAATCTTAAAAATTAGAGTGCAATTGCTTCAAACAAGCGAATTATCGCGAAGAGACGCTTTGACACAAGTGTTACACAATTCAGAGAATGTTAAAAATTAGAGTGAAATATCTTTAAACAAGCGAATTATCGCGAAACAACACCTGCTCGAATCCAACAAAAACTCTGCCCTGCCGTCTCTACTGAGCCTCAGAGACGCTTTGCGACAAGTTTTACAAAGATCTGAGAATATCGAAAATTGGAGTCAAGTTGCTTCAAACAAGCGAATTATCGCGAAACAACACCTGCTCGAATCCAAATAAAACTCTGCCCTGCCGTCTCTACTGAGCCTCAGAGACGCTTTGAGACAATTGTTACAAAAATCAGAAAATGTTCAAAATTAGAGTGGAATTGCTTCAAACAAGCGAATTATCGCGAAACAACACCTGCTCGAATCCAACAAAAACTGTGGCCAGCCGTCTCTACTAAGCCTCAAAGACGCTTTGAGACAAGTGTTACAAATATCAGAGAATGTCAAAAATTAGAGTGGAATTGCTTTAAACAAGCGAATTATCGCGAAACAACACCTGCTCGAATCCAACAAAAACTGTGCCCTGCCGTCTCTACTAAGCTTCAGAGACGCTTGGAGACAAGTCTTACACAATTCAGAGAATGTTGAAAATTAGAGTGAAATTGCTTTAAACAAGCGAATTATCGCGAAACAACACCTGCTCGAATCCAAATAAAACTCTGCCCTGCCGTCTCTACTGAGCCTCAGAGACGCTTTGAGACAATTGTTACAAAAATCAGAAAATGTTCAAAATTAGAGTGAAATTGCTTTAAACAAGCGAATTATCGCGAAACAACACCTGCTCGAATCTAACAGAAACTGTGCCCAGCCGTCTCTACTAACCCTCAGAGACGCTTTGAGACAAGTGTGACAAATATCAGAGAATGTCAAAAATTAGAGTGGAATTGCTTCAAACAAGCGAATTATCGCGAAACAACACCTGCTCGAATCCAACAAAAACGTTGGCCAGCCGTCTCTACTAAGCCTCAAAGACGCTTTGAGACAAGTGTTACACAATTCAGAGAATGTTAAAAATTGGAGTGAAATTGCTTTAAACAAGCGAATTATCGCGAAACAACACCTGCTCGAATCCAACAAAAACTGTGCCCTGCCGTCTCTACTAAGCCTCAGAGACGCTTTTAGACAAGTCTTACACAATTCAGAGAATGTTAAAAATTAGAGTGAAATTGCTTTAAACAAGCGAATTATCGCGAAACAACACCTGCTCGAATCCAAATAAAACTCTGCCCTGCCGTCTCTACTGAGCCTCAGAGACGCTTTGAGACAATTGTTACAAAAATCAGAAAATGTTAAAAATTAGAGTGAAATTGCTTTAAGCAAGCGAATTATCGCGAAACAACACCTGCTCGCATCTAACGGAAACTGTGCCCAGCCGTCTGTACTAAGCCTCAGAGACGCTTTGAAACAAGTGTTACCAATATCAGAGAATGTCAAAAATTAGAGTGGAATTGCTTCAAACAAGCGAATTATCGCGAAACAACACCTGCTCGAATCCAACAAAAACTGTTGCCAGCCGTCTCTACTAAGCCTCAAAGACGCTTTGAGACAACTGTTACAAAAATCAGAAAATGTTAAAAATTAGAGTGAAATTGCTTTAAACAAGCGAATTATCGCGAAACAACACCTGCTCGAATCCAACAAAAACTGTGCCCAGCCGTCTCTACTAAGCCTCAGAGACGCTTTGAGACAAGTGTTACACAATTCAGAGAATGTTAAAAATTAGAGTGAAATTGCTTTAAACAAGCGAATTATCCCGAAACAACACCTGCTCGAATCCAACAAAAACTCTGCCCTGCCGTCTCTACTGAGCCTCAGAGATGCTTTGCGACAAGTTTTACAAAGATCTGAGAATATCGAAAATTGGAGTCAAGTTGCTTCAAACAAGCGAATTATCGCGAAACAACACCTGCTCGAATCCAACAAAAACTGTAGCCTGCCGTCTCTACTGAGCCTCAGAGACGCTTTGAGACAAGTGTTACGAAATTCAGAGAATGTCGAAAATTTAAGTGAAATTGCTTCAAACAAGCGAATTGTCGCGAAACAACACCTGCTCGAATCCAACAAAGACTGTGGCCAGCCGTCTCTACTAAGCCTCAAAGGCACTTAGAGACAAGTGTTACACAATTCAGAGAATGTTAAAAATTAGAGTGAAATTGCTTTAAACAAGCGAATTATCGCGAAACAAAACCTGCTCGAATCAAAATGAAACTCTGCCGTGCCGTCTCTACTGAGCCTCAGAGACGCTTTGAGACAATTGTTACAAAAATCAGAAAATGTTAAAAATTAGAGTGAAATTGCTTTAAACAAGCGAATTAACGCGAAACAACACCTGCTCGAATCCAATAAAAACTGTGACCTCACGTCTCTACTGAGCGTCAGAGACGCTTTGAGACAAGTGTTACAATTATCAGAGAATGTCAAAAATTAGAGTGGAATTGCTTCAAACATGCGAATTATCGCGAAATAACACCTGCTCGAATCCAACAAAAACTGTGGCCTGCCGTCTCTACTGAGCCTCAGAGACGCTTTGAGACAAGTGTTACGAAATTCAGAGAATGTCGAAATTTGAGTGAAATTGCTTCAAACAAGCGAATTATCGCGAAACAACACCTGCTCGAATCCAACAAAAACTGTGGCCTGCCGTCTCTACTGAGCCTCAGAGACGCTTTGAGACAAGTGTTACGAAATTCAGAGAAAGTCGAAAATTTGAGTGAAATTTCTTCAAACAAGCGAATTATCGCGAAACAACACCTGCTCGAATCCAACAAAAACTGTCGCCAGCCGTCTCTACTAAGCCTCAAAGACGCTTTGAGACAAGTGTTACACAATTCAGAGAATGTCGAAAATTTGAGTGAAATTGCTTCAAACAAGCGAATTATCGCGAAATAACACCTGCTCGAATCCAACAAAAACTGTTCCCAGCCGTCTCTACTAAGCCTCAGAGACGCTTTGAGGCAAGTGTCACAAATATCAGAGAATGTCAAAAATTAGAGTGGAATTGCTTCAAACAAGCGAATTATCGCGAAACAACACCTGCTCGAATCCAACAAAAACTGTGCCCAGCCGTCTCTACTAAGCCTCAGAGACGCTTTGACACAAGTGTTACACAATTCAGAGAATGTTAAAAATTAGAGTGAAATTGCTTTAAACAAGCGAATTATCGCGAAACAACACCTGCTCGAATCCAAATAAAACTCTGCCCTGCCGTCTCTACTGAGCCTCAGAGAGGCTTTGAGACAATTGTTACAAAAATCAGAAAATCTTAAAAATTAGAGTGCAATTGCTTCAAACAAACGAATTATCGCGAAGAGACGCTTTGACACAAGTGTTACACAATTCAGAGAATGTTAAAAATTAGAGTGAAATTGCTTTAAACAAGCGAATTATCGCGAAACAACACCTGCTCGAATCCAACAAAAACTCTGCCCTGCCGTCTCTACTTAGCCTCAGAGACGCTTTGCGACAAGTTTTACAAAGATCTGAGAATATCGAAAATTGGAGTCAAGTTGCTTCAAACAAGCGAATTATCGCGAAACAACACCTGCTCGAATCCAACAAAAACTGTGGCCTGCCGTCTCTACTGAGCCTCAGAGACGCTTTGAGACAAGTGTTACGAAATTCAGAGAATGTCGGAAATTTGTGTGAAATTGCTTCGAACAAGCGAAATATCGCGAAACAACACCTGCTCGAATCCAACAAAAACTGTGGCCAGCCGTCTCTACTAAGCCTCAAAGACGCTTTGAGACAAGTGTTACACAATTGAGAGAATGTTAAAAATTAGAGTGAAATTGCTTTAAACAAGGAAATTATCGCGAAACAACACCTGCTCGAATCCAAATTAAACTCTGCCCTGCCGTCTCTACTGAGCCTCAGAGACGCTTTGAGACAATTGTTACAAAAATCAGAGAACCTTAAAAATTAGAGTGCAATTGCTTCATACAAGCGAATTATCGCGAAACAACACCAGCTCGAATCCAACAAAACCTGTGCCCAGCCGTCTCTACTAAGCCTCAGAGACGCTTTGACACAAGTGTTACACAATTCAGAGAATGTTAAAAATTAGACTGAAATTGCTTTAAACAAGCGAATTATAGCGAAACAACACCTGCTCGAATCCAACAAAAACTCTGCCCTGCCGTCTCTACTGAGCCTCAGAGACGCTTTGCGACAAGTTTTAAAAAAATCTGAGAATATCGAAAATTGGAGTCAAGTTGCTTCAAACAAGCGAATTATCGCGAAACAACCCCTGCTCGAATCCAACAAAAACAGTGGCCTGCCGTCTCTACTGAGCCTCAGAGACGCTTTGAGACAAGTGTTACGAAATTCAGAAAATGTCGAAAATTTGAGTGGAATTGCTTCAAACAAGCGAATTATCGCGAAACAACACCTGCTCGAATCCGACAAAAACTGTGGCCAGCCGTCTCTACTAAGCCTCAAAGACGCTTTGAGACAAGTGTTACACAATTCAGAGAATGTTAAAAATTAGAGTGAAATTGCTTTAAACAAGCGAATTATCGCGAAACAACACCTGCTCGAATCCAACAAAAACTGTGCCCTGCCGTCTCTACTAAGCCTCAGAGACGCTTTGAGACAAGTCTTACACAATTCAGAGAATGTTAAAAATTAGAGTGAAATTGCTTTAAAGAAGCGAATTATCGCGAAACAACACCTGCTCGAATCCAAATAAAACTCTGCCCTGCCATCTCTACTGAGCCTCAGAGACGCTTTGAGACAATTGTTACAAAAATCAGAAAATGTTAAAAATTAGAGTTAAATTGCTTTAAACAAGCGAATTATCGCGAAACAACACCTGCTCGCATCTGACAGAAACTGTGCCCAGCCGTCTGTACTAAGCCTCAGAGACGCTTTGAGACAAGTGTTACAAATATCAGAAAATGTTAAAAATTAGAGTGGAATTGCTTCAAACAAGCGAATTATCGCGAAACAACACCTGCTCGAATCCAACAAAAACTGTGGCCTGCCGTCTCTACTGAGCCTCAGAGACGCTTTGAGACAAGTGTTACGAAATTCAGAGAATGTCGAAAATTTGAGTGAAATTGCTTCAAACAAGCGAATTATCGCGAAACAACACCTGCTCGAATCCAACAGAAACTGTTGCCAGACGTCTCTACTAAGCCTCAAAGACGCTCTGAGACAATTGTTACAAAAATCAGAAAAAGTTAAAAATTAGAGTGAAATTGCTTTAAACAAGCGAATTATCGCGAAACAACACCTACTCGAATCCAACAAAAACTGTGGCCAGCCGTCTCTATTAAGCCTCAGAGACGCTTTGAGACAAGTGTTACACAATTCAGAGAATGTTAAAAATTAGAGTGAAATTGCTTTAAACAAGCGAATTATCGCGAAACAACACCTGCTCGAATCCAACAAAAAATGTGCCCTTCCGTCTCTACTAAGCCTCAGAGACGCTTTGAGACAAGTCTTACACAATTCAGAGAATGTTGAAAATTAGAGTGAAATCGCTTTAAACAAGCAATTATCGCGAAACAACACCTGCTCGAATCCAAATAAAACTCTGCCCTGCCGTCTCTACTAAGCCTCAGAGACGCTTTGAGACAATTGTTACAAAAATCAGAAAATGTTCAAAATTAGAGTGAAATTGCTTTAAACAAGCGAATTATCGCTAAACAACACCTGCTCGAATCTAACAGAAACTGTGCCCAGCCGTCTCTACTAAGCCTCAGAGACGCTTTGAGACAAGTGTTACGAAATTCAGAGAATGTCGAAAATTTGAGTGAAATTGCTTCAAACAAGCGAATTATCGCGAAACAACACCTGCTCGAATCCAACAAAAACTGTGCCCTGCCGTCTCTACTAAGCCTCAGAGACGCTTTGAGACAAGTCTTACACAATTCAGAGAATGTTAAAAATTAGAGTGAAATTGCTTTAAACAAGCGAATTATCGCGAAATAACACCTGCTCGGATCCAACAAAAACTGTGGCCAGCCGTCTCTACTAAGCCTCAAAGACGCTTTGAGACAAGTGTTACACAATTCAGAGAATTTTAAAAATTGGAGTGAAATTGCTTTAAACAAGCGAATTATCGCGAAACAGCACCTGCTCGCATCTGACAGAAACTGTGCCCAGCCGTCTGTACTAAGCCTCAGAGACGCTTTGAGACAAGTGTTACAAATATCAGAGAATGTCAAAAATTAGAGTGGAATTGCTTCAAACAAGCGAATTATGGCGAAACAACACCTGCTCGAATCCAACAAAAACTGTGGCCTACCGTCTCTACTGAGCCTCAGAGACGCTTTGCGACAAGTTTTACAAAGATCTGAGAATATCGAAAATTGGAGTCAAGTTGCTTCAAACAAGCGAATTATCGCGAAACAACACCCGCTCGAGTCTAACAGAAACTGTGCCCAGCCGTCTCTACTAACCCTCAGAGACGCTTTGAGACAAGTGTGACAAATATCAGAGAATGTCAAAAATTAGAGTGGAATTGCTTCAAACAAGCGAATTATCGCGAAACAACACCTGCTCGAATCCAACAAAAACTGTGGCCAGCCGTCTCTGCTAAGCCTCAAAGACGCTTTGAGACAAGTGTTACACAATTCAGAGAATGTTAAAAATTGGAGAGAAATTGCTTTAAACAAGCGAATTATCGCGAAACAACACCTGCTCGAATCCAAATAAAACTCTGCCCTGCCGTCTCTACTGAGCCTCAGAGACGCTTTGAGACAATTGTTACAAAAATCAGAAAATGTTAAAAATTAGAGTGAAATTTCTTTAAACAAGCGAATTATCGCGAAACAACACCTGCTCGCATCTAACAGAAACTCTGCCCAGCCGTCTGTACTAAGCCTCAGAGACGCTTTGAGACAAGTGTTACAAATATCAGAGAATGTCATAAATTAGAGTGGAGTTGCTTCAAACAAGCGAATTATCGCGAAACAACACCTGCTGGAATCCAACAAAAACTGTGGCCTGCCCTCTCTACTGAGCCTCAGAGACGCTTTGAGAAGGTGTTACGAAATTCAGAGAATGTCGAAAATTAATGTGAAATTGCTTCAAACAAGCGAATTATCGCGAAACAACACCTGCTCGAATCCAACAAAGACTGTGGCCAGCCGTCTCTACTAAGCCTCAAAGGCACTTAGATACAAGTGTTACACAATTCAGAGAATGTTAAAAATTAGAGTGAAATTGCTTTAAACAAGCGAATTATCGCGAAACAAAACCTGCTCGAATCCAACAAAAACTGTGGCCAGCCGTCTCTACTAAGCCTCAGAGACGCTTTGAGACAAGTGTTACACAATTCAGAGAATGTTTAAAATTAGAGTGAAATTGCTTTAAACAAGCGAATTATCGCGAAACAACACCTGCTCGAATCCAACAAAAACTGTGCCCTGCCGTCTCTACTGAGCCTCAGAGACGCTTTCAGACAATTGTTACAAAAATCAGAAAATGTTAAAAATTAGAGTGAAATTGCTTTAAACAAGCGAATTATCGCGAAACAACACCTGCTCGAATCCAACAAAAACTGTGCCCTGCCGTCTCTACTGAGCCTCAGAGACGCTTTGCGACAAGTTTTACAAAGATCTGAGAATATCGAAAATTGGAGTCAAGTTGCTTCAAACAAGCGAATCATCGCGAAACAACACCCGCTCGAATCCAACAAAAACTGTGGCCTGCCGTCTCTACTGAGCCTCAGAGACGCTTTGAGACAAGTGTTACGAAATTCAGAGAATGTCGAAAATTAAAGTGAAATTGCTTCAAACAAGCGAATTATCGCGAAACAACACCTGCTCGAATCCAACAAAGACTGTGGCCAGCCGTCTCTACTAAGCCTCAAAGGCACTTAGATACAAGTGCTACACAATTCAGAGAATGTTAAAAATTAGAGTGAAATTGCTTTAAACAAGCGAATTATCGCGAAACAAAACCTGCTCGAATCCAACAAAAACTGTGGCCAGCCGTCTCTACTAAGCCTCAGAGACGCTTTGAGACAAGTGTTACACAATTCAGAGAATGTTTAAAATTAGAGTGAAATTGCTTTAAACAAGCGAATTATCGCGAAACAACACCTGCTCGAATCCAACAAAAACTGTGCCCTGCCGTCTCTACTAAGCCTCAGAGACGCTTTGAGACAGTTCTTACACAATTCAGAGAATGTTAAAAATTAGAGTGAAATTGCTTTAAACCAGCGAATTATCGCGAAACAACACCTGCTCGAATCCAACAAAAACTGTGGCCTGCCGTCTCTACTGAGCCTCAGAGACGCTTTGAGAAAAGTGTTACGAAATTCAGAGAATGTCAAAAATTTGAGTGAAATTGCTTCAAACAAGCGAATTATCGCGAAACAACACCTGCTCGAATCCAACAAAAACTGTGGCCAGCCGTCTCTACTAAGCCTCAAAGACGCTTTGAGACAAGTGTTACACAATTCAGAGAATGTTAAAAATTGGAGTGAAATTGCTTTAAACAAGCGAATTATCGCGAAACAACACCTGCTCGAATCCAACAAAAACTGTACCCTGCCGTCTCTACTAAGCCTCAGAGACGCTTTGAGACAAGTGTTACGAAATTCAGAGAATGTCGAAAATTTGAGTGAAATTGCTTCAAACAAGCGAATTATCGCGAAACAACACCTGCTCGAATCCAACAAAAACTGTGCCCTGCCGTCTCTACTAAGCCTCAGAGACGCTTTGAGACAGTTCTTACACAATTCAGAGATTGTTAAAAATTAGAGTGAAATTGCTTTAAACCAGCGAATTATCGCGAAACAACACCTGCTCGAATCCAACAAAAACTGTGGCCTGCCGTCTCTACTGAGCCTCAGAGACGCTTTGAGACAAGTGTTACGAAATTCAGAGAATGTCAAAAATTTGAGTGAAATTGCTTCAAACAAGCGAATTATCGCGAAACAACACCTGCTCGAATCCAACAGAAACTGTTGCCAGCCGTCTCTACTAAGCCTCAAAGACGCTCTGAGACAATTGTTACAAAAATCAGAAAATGTTAAAAATTAGAGTGAAATTGCTTTAAACAAGCGAATTATCGCGAAACAACACCTGCTCGAATCCAACAAAAACTGTGGCCAGCCGTCTCTACTAAGCCTCAGAGACGCTTTGAGACAAGTGTTACACAATTCAGAGAATGTTTAAAATTAGAGTGAAATTGCTTTAAACAAGCGAATTATCGCGAAACAACACCTGCTCGAATCCAACAAAAACTGTGCCCTGCCGTCTCTACTAAGCCTCAGAGACGCTTTGAGACAAGTCCTACACAATTCAGAGAATGTTGAAAATTGGAGTGAAATTGCTTTAAACAAGCGAATTATCGCGAAACAACACCTGCTCGAATCCAACAAAAACTGTGCCCTGCCATCTCTACTAAGCCTCAGAGACGCTGAGAGACACGTGTTACGAAATTCAGAGAATGTCGAAAATTTGAGTGAAATTGCTTCAAACAAGCGAATTATCGCGAAACAACACCTGCTCGAATCCAACAAAAACTGTGCCCTGCCGTCTCTACTAAGCCTCAGAGACGCTTTGAGACAAGTCTTACACAATTCAGAGAATTTTAAAAATTGGAGTGAAATTGCTTTAAACAAGCGAATTATCGCGAAACAACAACTGCTCGCATCTGACAGAAACTGTGCCCAGCCGTCTGTACTAAGCCTCAGAGACGCTTTGAGACAAGTGTTACAAATATCAGAGAATGTCAAAAATTAGAGTGGAATTGCTTCAAACAAGCGAATTGTCGCGAAACAACACCTGCTCGAATCCAACAAAAACTGTGGCCTGCCGTCTCTACTGAGCCTCAGAGACGCTTTGAGACAAGTGTTACGAAATTTAGAGAATGTCGAAAATTTGAGTGAAATTGCTTCAAACAAGCGAATTATCGCGAAACTACACCTGCTCGAATCCAACAGAAACTGTTGCCAGCCGTCTCTACTAAGCCTCAAAGACGCTCTGAGACAATTGTTACAAAAATCAGAAAATGTTGAAAATTAGAGTGAAATTGCTTTAAACAAGCGAATTATCGCGAAACAACACCTGCTCGAATCCAACAAAAACTGTGGCCAGCCGTCTCTACTAAGCCTCAGAGACGCTTTGAGACAAGTGTTACACAATTCAGAGAATGTTAAAAATTAGAGTGAAATTGCTTTAAACAAGCGAATTATCGCGAAACAACACCTGCTCGAATCCAACAAAAACTGTGCCCTGCCGTCTTTACTAAGCCTCAGAGACGCTTTGAGACAAGTCTTACACAATTCAGAGAATGTTAAAAATTGGAGTGAAATTGCTTTAAACAAGCGAATTATCGCGAAACAACACCTGCTCGAATCCAAATAAAACTCTGCCCTGCCGTCTCTACTGAGCCTCAGAGACGCTTTGAGACAATTGTTACAAAAATCAGAAAATATTAAAAATTAGAGTGAAATTGCTTTAAACAAGCGAATTATCGCGAAACAACACCTGCTCGCATCTAACAGAAACTGTGCCCAGCCGTCTGTACTAAGCCTCAGAGACGCTTTGAGACAAGTGTTACAAATATCAGAGAATGTCAAAAATTAGAGTGGAATTGCTTCAAACAAGCGAATTATCTCGAAACAACACCTGCTCGAATCCAACAAAAACTGTTGCCAGCCGTCTCTACTAAGCCTCAAAGACGCTTTGAGACAAGTGTTACACAATTCGGAGAATGTTAAAAATTAGAGTGAAATTGCTTTAAACAAGCGAATTATCGCGAAACAACACCTGCTCGAATCCAACAAAAACTCTGCCCTGCCGTGTCTACTGAGCCTCAGAGACGCTTTGCGACAAGTTTTACAAAGATCTGAGAATATCGAAAATTGGAGTCAAGTTGCTTCAAACAAGCGAATTATGGCGAAACAACACCCGCTCGAATCCAACAAAAACTGTGGCCTGCCGGCTCTACTGAGCCTCAGAGACGCTTTGAGACAAGTGTTACGAAATTCAGAGAATGTCGAAAATTTAAGTGAAATTGCTTCAAACAAGCGAATTATCGCGAAACAGCACCTGCTCGAATCCAACAAAGAATGTGGCCAGCCGTCTCTACTAAGCCTCAAAGGCACTTAGAGACAAGTGTTACACAATTCAGAGAATGTTAAAAATTAGAGTGAAATTGCTTTAAACAAGCGAATTTTCGCGAAACAACACCTGCTCGAATCTAACAGAAACTGTGCCCAGCCATCTCTACTAAGCCTCAGAGACGCTTTGAGACAAGTGTTACAAATATTAGAGAATGTCAAAAATTAGAGTGGAATTCCTTCAAACAAGCGAATTGTCGCGAAACAACACCTGCTCGAATCCAACAAAAACTGTGGCCTGCCGTCTCTACTAAGCCTCAAAGACGCTTTGAGACAAGTGTTACGAAATTCAGAGAACGTCGAAAATTTTAGTGAAATTGCTTCAAACAAGCGAATTATCGCGAAACATCACCTGCTCGAATCCAACAAAAACTGTTCCCAGCCGTCTCTACTTAGCCTCAGAGACGCTTTGAGACAAGTGTGACAAATATCAGAGAATGTCAAAAATTAGAGTGGAATTGCTTCAAACAAGCGAATTATCGCGAAACAACACCTGCGCGAATCCAACAAAAACTGTGGCCAGCCGTCTCTACTAAGCCTCAAAGACGCTTTGAGACAAGTGTTACACAATTCAGAGAATGTTAAAAATTGGAGTGAAATTGCTTTAAACAAGCGAATTATCGCGAAACAACACCTGCTCGAATCCAACAAAAACTGTGCCCTGCCGTCTCTACTAAGCCTCAGAGACGCTTTGAGACAAGTCTTACACAATTCAGAGAATGTTAAAAATTAGAGTGAAATTGCTTTAAACAAGCGAATTATCGCGAAACAACACCTGCTCGAATCCAAATAAAACTCTGCCCTGCCGTCTCTACTGAGCCTCAGAGACGCTTTGGGACAATTGTTACAAAAATCAGAAAATGTTAAAAATTAGAGTGAAATTGCTTTAAACAAGCGAATTATCGCGAAACAACACCTGCTCGAATCCAAATAAAACTCTGCCCTGCCGTCTCTACTGAGCCTCAGAGACGCTTTGAGACAATTGTTACAAAAATCAGAAAATATTAAAAATTAGAGTGAAATTGCTTTAAACAAGCGAATTATCGCGAAACAACACCTGCTCGCATCTAACAGAAACTGTGCCCAGCCGTCTGTACTAAGCCTCAGAGACGCTTTGAGACAAGTGTTACAAATATCAGAGAATGTCAAAAATTAGAGTGGAATTGCTTCAAACAAGCGAATTATCGCGAAACAACACCTGCTCGAATCCAACAAAAACTGTGCCCAGCCGTCTCTACTAAGCCTCAGAGACGCTTTGAGACAAGTGTTACACAATTCAGAGAATGTTAAAAATTAGAGTGAAATTGCTTTAAACAAGCGAATTATCGCGAAACAACACCTGCTCGAATCCAACAAAAACTCTGCCCTGCCGTCTCTACTGAGCCTCAGAGACGCTTTGCGACAAGTTTTACAAAGATCTGAGAATATCGAAAATTGGAGTCAAGTTGCTTCAAACAAGCGAATTATCGCGAAACAACACCTGCTCGAATCCAACAAAAACTGTGGCCTGCCGTCTCTACTGAGCCTCAGAGACGCTTTGAGACAAGTGTTACGAAATTCAGAGAATGTCGAAAATTTGAGTGGAATTGCTTCAAACAAGCGAATTATCGCGAAACAACACCTGCTCGAATCCAACAAAAACTGTGGCCTGCCGTCTCTAATGAGCCTCAGAGACGCTTTGAGACAAGTGTTACAAATATCAGAGAATGTGAAAAATTAGAGTGCAATTGCTTCAAACAAGCGAATTATCGCGAAACAACACCAGCTCGAATCCAAGAAAACCTGTGCCCAGCCGTCTCTACTAAGCCTCAGAGACGCTTTGACACAAGTGTTACACAATTCAGAGAATGTTAAAAATTAGAGTGAAATTGCTTTAAACAAGCGAATTATCGCGAAACAACACCTGCTCGAATCCAACAAAAACTCTGCCCTGCCGTCACTACTGAGCCACAGAGACGCTTTGCGACAAGTTTTACAAAGATCTGAGAATATCGAAAATTGGAGTCAAGTTGCTTCAAACAAGCGAATTATCGCGAAACAACACCTGCTCGAATCCAACAAAAACTGTGGCCAGCCGTCTCTACTAAGCCTCAGAGACGCTTTGAGACAAGTGTTATACAATTCAGCGAATGTTAAAAATTAGAGTGAAATTGCTTTAAACAAGCGAATTATCGCGAAACAACACCTGCTCGAATCCAACAAAAACTGTGCCCTGCCGTCTCTACTAAGCCTCAGAGACGCTTTGAGACAAGGCTTACACAATTCAGAGAATGTTGAAAATTAGAGTGAAATTGCTTTAAACAAGCGAATTATCGCGAAACAACACCTGCTCGAATCCAAATAAAACTCTGCCCTGCCGTCTCTACTGAGCCTCAGAGACGCTTTGAGACAATTGTTACAAAAATCAGAAAATGTTAAAAATTAGAGTGAAATTGCTTTAAACAAGCGAATTTTCGCGAAACAACACCTGCTCGAATCTAACAGAAACTGTGCCCAGCCGTCTCTACTAAGCCTCAGAGACGCTTTGAGACAAGTGTTACAAATATCAGAGAATGTCAAAAATTAGAGAGGAATTGCTTCAAACAAGCGAATTATCGCGAAACAACACCTGCTCGAATCCAACAAAAACTGTGGCCTGCCGTCTCTACTGAGCCTCAGAGACGCTTTGAGACAAATGTTACGAAATTCAGAGAATGTCGAAAATTTGAGTGAAATTGCTTCAAACAAGCGAATTATCGCGAAACAACACCTGCTCGAATCCAACAAAAACTGTGCACTGCCGTCTCTACTAAGCCTCAGAGACGCTTTGAGACAAGTCTTACACAATTCAGAGAATGTTAAAAATTAGAGTGAAATTGCTTTAAACAAGCGAATTATCGCGAAACAACACCTGCTCGAATCCAAATAAAACTCTGCCCTGCCGTCTCTACTGAGCCTCAGAGACGCTTTGAGACAAGTGTTACACAATTCAGAGAATGTTAAAAATTAGAGTGAAATTGCTTTAAACAATAGAATTATCGCGAAACAACACCTGCTCGAATGCAACAAAAACTCTGCCCTACCGTCTCTACTGAGCCTCAGAGACGCTTTGAGACAATTGTTACAAAAATCAGAAAATGTTAAAAATTAGAGTGAAATTGCTTTAAACAAGCGAATTATCGCGAAACAACACCTGCGCGAATCCAACAAAAACTGTGGCCAGCCGTCTCTACTAAGCCTCAAAGACGCTTTGAGACAAGTGTTACACAATTCAGAGAATGTTAAAAATTGGAGTGAAATTGCTTTAAACAAGCGAATTATCGCGAAACAACACCTGCTCGAATCCAACAAAAACTGTGCCCTGCCGTCTCTACTAAGCCTCAGAGACGCTTTGAGACAAGTCTTACACAATTCAGAGAATGTTAAAAATTAGAGTGAAATTGCTTTAAACAAGCGAATTATCGCGAAACAACACCTGCTCGAATCCAAATAAAACTCTGCCCTGCCGTCTCTACTGAGCCTCAGAGACGCTTTGGGACAATTGTTACAAAAATCAGAAAATGTTAAAAATTAGAGTGAAATTGCTTTAAACAAGCGAATTATCGCGAAACAACACCTGCTCGAATCCAACAAAAACTGTGCCCAGCCGTCTCTACTAAGCCTCAGAGACGCTTTGAGACAAGTGTTACACAATTCAGAGAATGTTAAAAATTAGAGTGAAATTGCTTTAAACAAGCGAATTATCGCGAAACAACACCTGCTCGAATCCAACAAAAACTCTGCCCTGCCGTCTCTACTGAGCCTCAGAGACGCTTTGCGACAAGTTTTACAAAGATCTGAGAATATCGAAAATTGGAGTCAAGTTGCTTCAAACAAGCGAATTATCGCGAAACAACACCTGCTCGAATCCAACAAAAACTGTGGCCTGCCGTCTCTACTGAGCCTCAGAGACGCTTTGAGACAAGTGTTACGAAATTCAGAGAATGTCGAAAATTTGAGTGGAATTGCTTCAAACAAGCGAATTATCGCGAAACAACACCTGCTCGAATCCAACAAAAACTGTGGCCTGCCGTCTCTAATGAGCCTCAGAGACGCTTTGAGACAAGTGTTACAAATATCAGAGAATGTGAAAAATTAGAGTGCAATTGCTTCAAACAAGCGAATTATCACGAAACAACACCAGCTCGAATCCAAGAAAACCTGTGCCCAGCCGTCTCTACTAAGCCTCAGAGACGCTTTGACACAAGTGTTACACAATTCAGAGAATGTTAAAAATTAGAGTGAAATTGCTTTAAACAAGCGAATTATCGCGAAACAACACCTGGTCGAATCCAACAAAAACTCTGCCCTGCCGTCACTACTGAGCCACAGAGACGCTTTGCGACAAGTTTTACAAAGATCTGAGAATATCGAAAATTGGAGTCAAGTTGCTTCAAACAAGCGAATTATCGCGAAACAACACCTGCTCGAATCCAACAAAAACTGTGGCCAGCCGTCTCTACTAAGCCTCAGAGACGCTTTGAGACAAGTGTTATACAATTCAGCGAATGTTAAAAATTAGAGTGAAATTGCTTTAAACAAGCGAATTATCGCGAAACAACACCTGCTCGAATCCAACAAAAACTGTGCCCTGCCGTCTCTACTAAGCCTCAGAGACGCTTTGAGACAAGGCTTACACAATTCAGAGAATGTTGAAAATTAGAGTGAAATTGCTTTAAACAAGCGAATTATCGCGAAACAACACCTGCTCGAATCCAAATAAAACTCTGCCCTGCCGTCTCTACTGAGCCTCAGAGACGCTTTGAGACAATTGTTACAAAAATCAGAAAATGTTAAAAATTAGAGTGAAATTGCTTTAAACAAGCGAATTTTCGCGAAACAACACCTGCTCGAATCTAACAGAAACTGTGCCCAGCCGTCTCTACTAAGCCTCAGAGACGCTTTGAGACAAGTGTTACAAATATCAGAGAATGTCAAAAATTAGAGAGGAATTGCTTCAAACAAGCGAATTATCGCGAAACAACACCTGCTCGAATCCAACAAAAACTGTGGCCTGCCGTCTCTACTGAGCCTCAGAGACGCTTTGAGACAAATGTTACGAAATTCAGAGAATGTCGAAAATTTGAGTGAAATTGCTTCAAACAAGCGAATTATCGCGAAACAACACCTGCTCGAATCCAACAAAAACTGTGCACTGCCGTCTCTACTAAGCCTCAGAGACGCTTTGAGACAAGTCTTACACAATTCAGAGAATGTTAAAAATTAGAGTGAAATTGCTTTAAACAAGCGAATTATCGCGAAACAACACCTGCTCGAATCCAAATAAAACTCTGCCCTGCCGTCTCTACTGAGCCTCAGAGACGCTTTGAGACAAGTGTTACACAATTCAGAGAATGTTAAAAATTAGAGTGAAATTGCTTTAAACAATAGAATTATCGCGAAACAACACCTGCTCGAATGCAACAAAAACTCTGCCCTACCGTCTCTACTGAGCCTCAGAGACGCTTTGAGACAATTGTTACAAAAATCAGAAAATGTTAAAAATTAGAGTGAAATTGCTTTAAACAAGCGAATTATCGCGAAACAACACCTGCTCGAATCCAACAAAAACTGTGCCCTGCCGTCTCTACTAAGCCTCAGAGACGCTTTGAGACAAGTCTTACACAATTCAGAGAATGTTAAAAATTAGAGTGAAATTGCTTTAAACAAGCGAATTATCGCGAAACAACACCTGCTCGAATCCAACAAAAACTCTGCCCTGCCGTCTCTACTGAGCCTCAGAGACGCTTTGCGACAAGTTTTACAAAGATCTGACAATATCGAAAATTGGAGTCAGGTTGCTTCAAACAAGCGAATTATCGCGAAACAACACCTGCTCGAATCCAACAAAAACTGTGCCCTGCCGTCTCTACTGAGCCTCAGAGACGCTTTGAGACAAGTGTTACGAAATTCAGAGAATGTCGAAAATTTGAGTGGAATTGCTTCAAACAAGCGAATTATCGCGAAACAACACCTGCTCGAATCCAACAAAAACTGTGCCCTGCCGTCTCTACTGAGCCTCAGAGACGCTTTGAGACAAGTGTTAGAAATATCAGAGAATGTCAAAAATTAGAGTGCAATTGCTTCAAACAAGCGAATTATCGCGAAACAACACCAGCTCGAATCCAACAAAACCTATGCCCAGCCGTCTCTACTAAGCCTCAGAGACGCTTTGACACAAGTGTTACACAATTCAGAGAACGTTAAAAATTAGAGTGAAATTGCTTTAAACAAGCGAATTATCGCGAAACAACACCTGCTCGAATCCAACAAAAACTCTGCCCTGCCGTCTCTACTGAGCCTCAGAGACGCTTTGCGACAAGTTTTACAAAGATCTGAGAATATCGAAAATTGGAGTCAAGTTGCTTCAAACAAGCGAATTATCGCGAAACAACACCTGCTCGAATCCAACAAAAACTGTGCCCTGCCGTCTCTACTGAGCCTCAGAGACGCTTTGAGACAATTGTTACAAAAATCAGAAAATGTTAAAAATTAGAGTGAAATTGCTTTAAACAAGCGAATTTTCGCGAAACAGCACCTGCTCGAATCTAACAGAAACTGTGCCCAGCCGTCTCTACTAAGCCTCAGAGACGCTTTGAGACAAGTGTTACAAATATCAGAGAATGTCAAAAATTAGAGTGGAATTGCTTCAAACAAGCAAATTATCGCGAAACAACACCTGCTCGAATCCAACAAAAACTGTGGCCTGCCGTCTCTACTGAGCCTCAGAGACGCTTTGAGACAAGTGTTACGAAATTCAGAGAATGTCGAAAATTTGAGTGAAATTGCTTCAAACAAGCGAATTATCGCGAAACAACACCTGCTCGAATCCAACAAAAACTGTTGCTAGCCGTCTCTACTAAGCCTCAGAGACGCTTTGAGACAATTGTTACAAAAATCAGAAAATGTTAAAAATTAGAGTGAAATTGCTTTAAACAAGCGAATTATCGCGAAACAACACCTGCTCGAATCCAACAAAAACTGTGCCCAGCCGTCTCTACTAAGCCTCAGAGACGCTTTGAGACAAGTGTTACACAATTCAGAGAATGTTAAAAATTAGAGTGAAATTGCTTTAAACCAGCGAATTATCGCGAAACAACACCTGCTCGAATCCAAATGAAACTCTGCCCTGCCGTCTCTACTGAGCCTCAGAGACGCTTTGAGACAATTGTTACAAAAATCAGAAAATGTTAAAAATTAGGGTGAAATTGCTTTAAACAAGCGAATTAACGCGAAACAACACCTGCTCGAATCCAATAAAAACTGTGACCTCACGTCTCTACTGAGCGTCAGAGACGCTTTGAGACAAGTGTTACAATTATCAGAGAATGTCAAAAATTAGAGTGGAATTGCTTCAAACATGCGAATTATCGCGAAATAACACCTGCTCGAATCCAACAAAAACTGTGGCCTGCCGTCTCTACTGAGCCTCAGAAACGCTTTGAGACAAGTGTTACGAAATTCAGAGAATGTCGAAATTTGAGTGAAATTGCTTCAAACAAACGAATTATCGCGAAACAACACCTGCTCGAATCCAACAAAAACTGTGGCCTGCCGTCTCTACTGAGCCTCAGAGACGCTTTGAGACAAGTGTTACGAAATTCAGAGAAAGTCGAAAATTTGAGTGAAATTTCTTCAAACAAGCGAATTATCGCGAAACAACACCTGCTCGAATCCAACAAAAACTGTCGCCAGCCGTCTCTACTAAGCCTCAAAGACGCTTTGAGACAAGTGTTACACAATTCAGAGAATGTCGAAAATTTGAGTGAAATTGCTTCAAACAAGCGAATTATCGCGAAATAACACCTGCTCGAATCCAACAAAAACTGTTCCCAGCCGTCTCTACTAAGCCTCAGAGACGCTTTGAGGCAAGTGTTACAAATATCAGAGAATGTCAAAAATTAGAGTGGAATTGCTTCAAACAAGCGAATTATCGCGAAACAACACCTGCTCGAATCCAACAAAAACTGTGCCCAGCCGTCTCTACTAAGCCTCAGAGACGCTTTGACACAAGTGTTACACAATTCAGAGAATGTTAAAAATTAGAGTGAAATTGCTTTAAACAAGCGAATTATCGCGAAACAACACCTGCTCGAATCCAACAAAAACTCTGCCCTGCCGTCTCTACTGAGCCTCAGAGACGCTTTGCGACAAGTTTTACAAAGATCTGAGAATATCGAAAATTGGAGTCAAGTTGCTTCAAACAAGCGAATTATCGCGAAACAACACCTGCTCGAATCCAACAAAAACTGTGGCCTGCCGTCTCTACTGAGCCTCAGAGACGCTTTGAGACAAGTGTTACGAAATTCAGAGAATGTCGGAAATTTGAGTGAAATTGCTTCAAAAAAGCGAATTATCGCGAAACAACACCTGCTCGAATCCAACAAAAACTGTGGCCAGCCGTCTCTACTAAGCCTCAAAGACGCTTTGAGACAAGTGTTACACAATTCAGAGAATGTTAAAAATTAGAGTGAAATTGCTTTAAACAATAGAATTATCGCGAAACAACACCTGCTCGAATGCAACAAAAACTCTGCCCTGCCGTCTCTACTGAGCCTCAGAGACGCTTTGAGACAATTGTTACAAAAATCAGAAAATGTTAAAAATTAGAGTGAAATTGCTTTAAACAAGCGAATTATCGCGAAACAACACCTGCTCGAATCCAACAAAAACTGTGCCCAGCCGTCTCTACTAAGCCTCAGAGACGCTTTGAGACAAGTGTTACACAATTCAGAGAATGTTAAAAATTAGAGTGAAATTGCTTTAAACCAGCGAATTATCGCGAAACAACACCTGCTCGAATCCAACAAAAACTCTGCCCTGCCGTCTCTACTGAGCCTCAGAGACGCTTTGCGACAAGTTTTACAAAGATCTGAGAATATCGAAAATTGGAGTCAAGTTGCTTCAAACAAGCGAATTATCGCGAAACAACATCTGCTCGAATCCAACAAAAACTGTGGCCTGCCGTCTCTACTGAGCCTCAGAGACGCTTTGAGACAAGTGTTACGAAATTCAGAGAATGTCGAAAATTTAAGTGAAATTGCTTTAAACAAGCGAATTATCGCGAAACAAAACCTGCTCGAATCCAAATGAAACTCTGCCCTGCCGTCTCTACTGAGCCTCAGAGACGCTTTGAGACAATTGTTACAAAAATCAGAAAATGTTAAAAATTAAAGTGAAGTTGCTTTAAACAAGCGAATTAACGCGAAACAACACCTGCTCGAATCCAATAAAAACTGTGACCTCACGTCTCTACTGAGCGTCAGAGACGCTTTGAGACAAGTGTTACAATTATCAGAGAATGTCAAAAATTAGAGTGGAATTGCTTCAAACATGCGAATTATCGCGAAATAACACCTGCTCGAATCCAACAAAAACTGTGGCCTGCCGTCTCTACTGAGCCTCAGAAACGCTTTGAGACAAGTGTTACGAAATTCAGAGAATGTCGAAATTTGAGTGAAATTGCTTCAAACAAACGAATTATCGCGAAACAACACCTGCTCGAATCCAACAAAAACTGTGGCCTGCCGTCTCTACTGAGCCTCAGAGACGCTTTGAGACAAGTGTTACGAAATTCAGAGAAAGTCGAAAATTTGAGTGAAATTTCTTCAAACAAGCGAATTATCGCGAAACAACACCTGCTCGAATCCAACAAAAACTGTCGCCAGCCGTCTCTACTAAGCCTCAAAGACGCTTTGAGACAAGTGTTACACAATTCAGAGAATGTCGAAAATTTGAGTGAAATTGCTTAAAACAAGCGAATTACCGCGAAATAACACCTGCTCGAATCCAACAAAAACTGTTCCCAGCCGTCTCTACTAAGCCTCAGAGACGCTTTGAGGCAAGTGTTACAAATATCAGAGAATGTCAAAAATTAGAGTGGAATTGCTTCAAACAAGCGAATTATCGCGAAACAACACCTGCTCGAATCCAACAAAAACCGTGGCCAGCCGTCTCTACTAAGCCTCAAAGACGCTTTGAGACAAGTGTTACGAAATTCAGAGAATGTCGAAAATTTGAGTGAAATTGCTTCAAACAAGCGAATTATCGCGAAACAACACCTGCTCGAATCCAACAAAAACTGTGGCCAGCCGTCTCTACTGAGCCTCAGAGACGCTTTGAGACAAGTGTTACGAAATTCAGAGAATGTCGAAAATTTGAGTGAAATTGCTTCAAACAAGCGAATTATCGCGAAACAACACCTTCTCGAATCCAACAAAAACTCTGCCCTGCCGTCTCTACTGAGCCTCAGAGACGCTTTGAGACAATTGTTACAAAAATCAGAAAATGTTCAAAATTAGAGTGAAATTGCTTCAAACAAGCGAATTATCGCGAAACAACACCTGCTCGAATCTAACAGAAACTGTGCCCAGCCGTCTCTACTAAGCCTCAGAGACGCTTTGAGACAAGTGTGACAAATATCAGAGAATGTCAAAAATTAGAGTGGAATTGCTTCAAACAAGCGAATTATCGCGAAACAACACCTGCTCGAATCCAACAAAAACTGTGGCCAGCCGTCTCTACTAAGCCTCAAAGACGCTTTGAGACAAGTGTTACACAATTCAGAGAATGTTAAAAATTAGAGTGAAATTGCTTTAAACAAGCGAATTATCGCGAAACATCACCTGCTCGAATCCAACAAAAACTGTGCCCTGCCGTCTCTACTAAGCCTCATAGACGCTTTGAGACAAGACTTACACAATTCAGAGAATGTTAAAAATTAGAGTGAAATTGCTTTAAACAAGCGAATTATCAAGAAACAACACCTGCTCGAATCCAAACAAAACTCTGCCCTGCCGTCTCTACTGAGCCTCAGAGACGGTTTGAGACAATTGTTACAAAAATCAGAAAATGTTAAAAATTAGAGTGAAATTGCTTTAAACAAGCGAATTTTCGCGAAACAACACCTGCTCGAATCTAACAGAAACTGTGCCCAGCCGTCTCTACTAAGCCTCAGAGACGCTTTGAGACAAGTGTTACAAATATCAGAGAATGTCAAAAATTAGAGTGGAATTGCTTCAAACAAGCGAATTATGGCGAAACAACACCTGCTCGAATCCAACAAAAACTGTGGCCTGCCGTCTCTACTGAGCCTCAGAGACGCTTTGAGACAAGTGTTACGAAATTCAGAGAATGTCGAAAATTTGAGTGAAATTGCTTCAAACAAGCGAATTATCGCGAAACAACACCTGCTCGAATCCAACAAAAACTGTTCCCAGCCGTCTCTACTAAGCCTCAGAGACGCTTCTAGACAAGTGTGACAAATATCAGAGAATGTCAAAAATTAGAGTGGAATTGCTTCAAACAAGCGAATTATCGCGAAACAACACCTGCGCGAATCCAACAAAAACTGTGGCCAGCCGTCTCTACTAAGCCTCAAAGACGCTTTGAGACAAGTGTTACACAATTCAGAGAATGTTAAAAATTGGAGTGAAATTGCTTTCAACAAGCGAATTATCGCGAAACAACACCTGCTCGAATCCAACAAAAACTGTGCCCTGCCGTCTCTACTAAGCCTCAGAGACGCTTTGAGACAAGTCTTACACAATTCAGAGAATGTTAAAAATTAGAGTGAAATTGCATTAAACAAGCGAATTATCGCGAAACAACACCTGCTCGAATCCAAATAAAACTCTGCCCTGCCGTCTCTACTGAGCCTCAGAGACGCTTTGAGACAATTGTTACAAACATCAGAAAATGTTAAAAATTAGAGTGAAATTGCTTTAAACAAGCGAATTATCGCGAAACAACACCTGCTCGAATCCAACAAAAACTCTGCCCAGCCGTCTCTACTAAGCCTCAGAGACGCTTTGCGACAAGTTTTACAAAGATCTGAGAATATCGAAAATTGGAGTCAAGTTGCTTCAAACAGGCGAATTATCGCGAAACAACACCTGCTCGAATCCAACAAAACCTGTGCCCAGCCGTCTCTACTAAGCCTCAGAGACGCTTTGACACAAGTGTTACACAATTCACAGAATGTTAAAAATTAGAGTGAAATTGCTTTAAACAAGCGAATTATCGCGAAACAACACCTGCTCGAATCCAACAAAAACTCTGCCCTGCCGTCTCTACTGAGCCTCAGAGACGCTTTGCGACAAGTTTTACAAAGATCTGAGAATATCGATAATTGGAGTCAAGTTTCTTCAAACAAGCGAATTATCGCGAAACAACACCTGCTCGAATCTAACAAAAACTGTGGCCAGCCGTCCTTACTAAGCCTCAAAGACGCTTTGAGACAAGTGTTATACAATTCAGAGAATGTTAAAAATTAGAGTGAAATTGCTTTAAACAAGCGAATTATCGCGAAACAACACCTGCTCGAATCCAACAAAAACTGTGCCCTACCGTCTCTACTAAGCCTCAGAGACGCTTTGAGACAAGTCTTACACAATTCAGAGAATGTTGAAAATTAGAGTGATATTGCTTTAAACAAGCGAATTATCGCGAAACAACACCTGCTCGAATCCAACAAAAACTGTGGCCTGCCGTCTCTACTGAGCCTCAGAGACGCTTTGAGACAAGTGTTACGAAATTCAGAGAATGTCGAAAATTTGAGTGAAATTGCTTCAAACAAGCGAATTATCGCGAAACAACACCTGCTCGAATCCAACAAAAACTGTGCCCTGCCGTCTCTACTAAGCCTCAGAGACGCTTTGAGACAAGTCTTACACTATTCAGAGAATGTTAAAAATTAGAGTGAAATTGCTTCAAACAAGCGAATTATCGCGAAAGAACACCTGCTCGAAACCAAATAAAACTCTGCCCTGCCGTCTCTACTGAGCCTCAGAGACGCTTTGAGACAATTGTTACAAAAATCAGAAAATGTTCAAAATTAGAGTGAAATTGCTTTAAACAAGCGAATTATCGCGAAACAACACCTGCTCGAATCCACCAAAAACTGTGCCCAGCCGTCTCTACTAAGCCTCAGAGACGCTTTGAGACAAGTGTCACAAATATCAGAGAATGTCAAAAATTAGAGTGGAATTCCTTCAAACAAGCGAATTGTCACGAAACAACACCTGCTCGAATCCAACAAAAACTGTGGCCTGCCGTCTCTACTGAGCCTCAGAGACGCTTTGAGACAAGTGTTACGAAATTCAGAGAATGTCGAAAATTTGAGTGAAATTGCTTCAAACAAGAGAATTATCGCGAAACAACACCTGCTCGAATCCAACAAAAACTGTTCCCAGCCGTCTCTACTGAGCCTCAGAGACGCTTTGAGACAAGTGTGACAAATATCACAGAATGTCAAAAATTAGAGTGGAATTGCTTCAAACAAGCGAATTATCGCGAAACAACACCTGCGCGAATCCAACAAAAACTGTGGCCAGCCGTCTCTACTAAGCCTCAAAGACGCTTTGAGACAAGTGTTACACAATTCAGAGAATGTTAAAAATTGGAGTGAAATTTCTTTAAACAAGCGAATTATCGCGAAACAACACCTGCTCGAATCCAACAAAAACTGTGCCCTGCCGTCTCTACTAAGCCTCAGAGACGCTTTGAGACAAGTCTTACACAATTCAGAGAATGTTAAAAATTAGAGTGAAATTGCTTTAAACAAGCGAATTATCGCGAAACAACACCTGCTCGAATCCAAATAAAACTCTGCCCTGCCGTCTCTACTGAGCCTCAGAGACGCTTTGAGAGAATCGTTACAAACATCAGAAAATGTTAAAAATTAGAGTGAAATTGCTTTAAACAAGCGAATTATCGCGAAACAACACCTGCTCGAATCCAACAAAAACTGTGCCCAGCCGTCTCTACTAAGCCTCAGAGACGCTTTGCGACAAGTTTTACAAAGATCTGAGAATATCGAAAATTGGAGTCAAGTTGCTTCAAACAGGCGAATTATCGCGAAACAACACCTGCTCTAATCCAACAAAAACTGTGGCCTGCCGTCTCTACTGAGCCTCAGAGACGCTTTGAGACAAGTGTTACGAAATTCAGAGAATGTCGAAAATTTGAGTGGAATTGCTTCATGCAAGCAAATTATCGCGAAACAACACCTGCTCGAATCCAACAAAAACTGTGGCCTGCCGTCTCTACTGAGCCTCAGAAACGCTTTGAGACAAGTGTTACAAATATCAGAGAATGTCAAAAATTAGAGTGCAATTGCTTCAAACAAGCGAATTATCGCGAAACAACACCAGCTCGAATCGAACAAAACCTGTGCCCAGCCGTCTCTACTAAGCCTGAGAGACGCTTTGACACAAGTGTTACACAATTCAGAGAATGTTAAAAATTAGAGTGAAATTGCTTTAAACAAGCGAATTATCGCGAAACAACACCTGCTCGAATCCAACAAAAACTCTGCCCTGCCGTCTCTACTGAGCCTCAGAGACGCTTTGCGACAAGTTTTACAAAGATCTGAGAATATCGAAAATTGGAGTCAAGTTGCTTCAAACAAGCGAATTATCGGGAAACAACACCTGCTCGAATCCAACAGAAACTGTGGCCAGCCGTCTCTACTAAGCCTCAAAGACGCTTTGAGACAAGTGTTATACAATTCAGAGAATGTTAAAAATTAGAGTGAAATTGCTTTAAACAAGCGAATTATCGCGAAACAACACCTGCTCGAATCCAACAAAAACTGTGCCCTGCCGTCTCTACTAAGCCTCAGAGACGCTTTGAGACAAGTCTTACACAATTCAGAGAATGTTGAAAATTAGAGTGAAATTGCTTTAAACAAGCGAATTATCGCGAAACAACACCTGCTCGAATCCAAATAAAACTCTGCCCTGCCGTCTCTACTGAGCCTCAGAGACGCTTTGAGACAATTATTACAAAAATCAGAAAATGTTAAAAATTGGAGTGAAATTGCTTTAAACAAGCGAATTTTCGCGAAACAACACCTGCTCGAATCTAACAGAAACTGTGCCCAGCCGTCTCTACTAAGCCTCAGAGACGCTTTGAGACAAGTGTTACAAATATCAGAGAATGTCAAAAATTAGAGTGGAATTGCTTCAAACAAGCGAATTATCGCGAAACAACACCTGCTCGAATCCAACAAAAACTGTGGCCTGCCGTCTCTACTGAGCCTCAGAGACGCTTTGAGACAAGTGTTACACAATTCAGAGAATGTTAAAAATTAGAGTGAAATTGCTTTAAACAATAGAATTATCGCGAAACAACACCTGCTCGAATGCAACAAAAACTCTGCCCTGCCGTCTCTACTGAGCCTCAGAGACGCTTTGAGACAATTGTTACAAAAATCAGAAAATGTTAAAAATTAGAGTGAAATTGCTTTAAACAAGCGAAATATCGCGAAACAACACCTGCTCGAATCCAACAAAAACTGTGCCCAGCCGTCTCTACTAAGCCTCAGATACGCTTTGAGACAAGTGTTACACAATTCAGAGAATGTTAAAAATTAGAGTGAAATTGCTTTATACAAGCGAATTATCGCGAAACAACACCTGCTCGAATCCAACAAAAACTGTGGCCTGCCGTCTCTACTGAGCCTCAGAGACGCTTTGAGACAAGTGTTACGAAATTCAGAGAATGTCGAAAATTTGGGTGGAATTGCTTCAAACAAGCGAATTATCGCGAAACAACACCTGCTCGAATCCAACAAAAACTGTGGCCTGCCGTCTCTACTGAGCCTCAGAGACGCTTTGAGACAAGTGTTACAAATATCAGAGAATGTCAAAAATTAGAGTGCAATTGCTTCAAACAGGCGAATTATCGCGAAACAACACCAGCTCGAATCCAACAAAACCTGTGCCCAGCCGTCTCCACTAAGCCTCAGAGACGCTTTGACACAAGTGTTACACAATTCAGAGAATGTTAAAAATTAGAGTGAAATTGCTTTAAACAAGCGAATTATCGCGAAACAACACCTGCTCGAATCCAACAAAAACTCTGCCCTGCCGTCTCTACTGAGCCTCAGAGACGCTTTGCGACAAGTTTTACAAAGATCTGAGAATATCGAAAATTAAGGTCAAGTTGCTTCAAACAAGCGAATTATCGCAAAACAACACCTGCTCGAATCCAACAAAAACTGTGGCCAGCCGTCTCTACTAAGCCTCAGAGACGCTTTGAGACAAGTGTTACAAATATCAGAGAATGTCAAAAATTAGAGTGGAATTGCTTCAAACAAGCAAATTATCGCGAAACAACACCTGCTCGAATCCAACAAAAGCTGTGGCCTGCCGTCTCTACTGAGCCTCAGAGACGCTTTGAGACAAGTGTTACGAAATTCAGAGAATGTCGAAAATTTGAGTGAAATTGCTTCAAACAAGCGAATTATCGCGAAACAACACCTTCTCGAATCCAACAAAAACTCTGCCCTGCCGTCTCTACTGAGCCTCAGAGACGCTTTGAGACAATTGTTACAAAAATCAGAAAATGTTCAAAATTAGAGTGAAATTGCTTCAAACAAGCGAATTATCGCGAAACAACACCTGCTCGAATCTAACAGAAACTGTGCCCAGCCGTCTCTACTAAGCCTCAGAGACGCTTTGAGACAAGTGTGACAAATATCAGAGAATGTCAAAAATTAGAGTGGAATTGCTTCAAACAAGCGAATTATCGCGAAACAACACCTGCTCGAATCCAACAAAAACTGTGGCCAGCCGTCTCTACTAAGCCTCAAAGACGCTTTGAGACAAGTGTTACACAATTCAGAGAATGTTAAAAATTAGAGTGAAATTGCTTTAAACAAGCGAATTATCGCGAAACATCACCTGCTCGAATCCAACAAAAACTGTGCCCTGCCGTCTCTACTAAGCCTCATAGACGCTTTGAGACAAGACTTACACAATTCAGAGAATGTTAAAAATTAGAGTGAAATTGCTTTAAACAAGCGAATTATCAAGAAACAACACCTGCTCGAATCCAAACAAAACTCTGCCCTGCCGTCTCTACTGAGCCTCAGAGACGGTTTGAGACAATTGTTACAAAAATCAGAAAATGTTAAAAATTAGAGTGAAATTGCTTTAAACAAGCGAATTTTCGCGAAACAACACCTGCTCGAATCTAACAGAAACTGTGCCCAGCCGTCTCTACTAAGCCTCAGAGACGCTTTGAGACAAGTGTTACAAATATCAGAGAATGTCAAAAATTAGAGTGGAATTGCTTCAAACAAGCGAATTATGGCGAAACAACACCTGCTCGAATCCAACAAAAACTGTGGCCTGCCGTCTCTACTGAGCCTCAGAGACGCTTTGAGACAAGTGTTACGAAATTCAGAGAATGTCGAAAATTTGAGTGAAATTGCTTCAAACAAGCGAATTATCGCGAAACAACACCTGCTCGAATCCAACAAAAACTGTTCCCAGCCGTCTCTACTAAGCCTCAGAGACGCTTCTAGACAAGTGTGACAAATATCAGAGAATGTCAAAAATTAGAGTGGAATTGCTTCAAACAAGCGAATTATCGCGAAACAACACCTGCGCGAATCCAACAAAAACTGTGGCCAGCCGTCTCTACTAAGCCTCAAAGACGCTTTGAGACAAGTGTTACACAATTCAGAGAATGTTAAAAATTGGAGTGAAATTGCTTTCAACAAGCGAATTATCGCGAAACAACACCTGCTCGAATCCAACAAAAACTGTGCCCTGCCGTCTCTACTAAGCCTCAGAGACGCTTTGAGACAAGTCTTACACAATTCAGAGAATGTTAAAAATTAGAGTGAAATTGCATTAAACAAGCGAATTATCGCGAAACAACACCTGCTCGAATCCAAATAAAACTCTGCCCTGCCGTCTCTACTGAGCCTCAGAGACGCTTTGAGACAATTGTTACAAACATCAGAAAATGTTAAAAATTAGAGTGAAATTGCTTTAAACAAGCGAATTATCGCGAAACAACACCTGCTCGAATCCAACAAAAACTCTGCCCAGCCGTCTCTACTAAGCCTCAGAGACGCTTTGCGACAAGTTTTACAAAGATCTGAGAATATCGAAAATTGGAGTCAAGTTGCTTCAAACAGGCGAATTATCGCGAAACAACACCTGCTCGAATCCAACAAAACCTGTGCCCAGCCGTCTCTACTAAGCCTCAGAGACGCTTTGACACAAGTGTTACACAATTCACAGAATGTTAAAAATTAGAGTGAAATTGCTTTAAACAAGCGAATTATCGCGAAACAACACCTGCTCGAATCCAACAAAAACTCTGCCCTGCCGTCTCTACTGAGCCTCAGAGACGCTTTGCGACAAGTTTTACAAAGATCTGAGAATATCGAAAATTGGAGTCAAGTTTCTTCAAACAAGCGAATTATCGCGAAACAACACCTGCTCGAATCTAACAAAAACTGTGGCCAGCCGTCCTTACTAAGCCTCAAAGACGCTTTGAGACAAGTGTTATACAATTCAGAGAATGTTAAAAATTAGAGTGAAATTGCTTTAAACAAGCGAATTATCGCGAAACAACACCTGCTCGAATCCAACAAAAACTGTGCCCTACCGTCTCTACTAAGCCTCAGAGACGCTTTGAGACAAGTCTTACACAATTCAGAGAATGTTGAAAATTAGAGTGATATTGCTTTAAACAAGCGAATTATCGCGAAACAACACCTGCTCGAATCCAACAAAAACTGTGGCCTGCCGTCTCTACTGAGCCTCAGAGACGCTTTGAGACAAGTGTTACGAAATTCAGAGAATGTCGAAAATTTGAGTGAAATTGCTTCAAACAAGCGAATTATCGCGAAACAACACCTGCTCGAATCCAACAAAAACTGTGCCCTGCCGTCTCTACTAAGCCTCAGAGACGCTTTGAGACAAGTCTTACACTATTCAGAGAATGTTAAAAATTAGAGTGAAATTGCTTCAAACAAGCGAATTATCGCGAAAGAACACCTGCTCGAAACCAAATAAAACTCTGCCCTGCCGTCTCTACTGAGCCTCAGAGACGCTTTGAGACAATTGTTACAAAAATCAGAAAATGTTCAAAATTAGAGTGAAATTGCTTTAAACAAGCGAATTATCGCGAAACAACACCTGCTCGAATCCACCAAAAACTGTGCCCAGCCGTCTCTACTAAGCCTCAGAGACGCTTTGAGACAAGTGTCACAAATATCAGAGAATGTCAAAAATTAGAGTGGAATTCCTTCAAACAAGCGAATTGTCACGAAACAACACCTGCTCGAATCCAACAAAAACTGTGGCCTGCCGTCTCTACTGAGCCTCAGAGACGCTTTGAGACAAGTGTTACGAAATTCAGAGAATGTCGAAAATTTGAGTGAAATTGCTTCAAACAAGAGAATTATCGCGAAACAACACCTGCTCGAATCCAACAAAAACTGTTCCCAGCCGTCTCTACTGAGCCTCAGAGACGCTTTGAGACAAGTGTGACAAATATCACAGAATGTCAAAAATTAGAGTGGAATTGCTTCAAACAAGCGAATTATCGCGAAACAACACCTGCGCGAATCCAACAAAAACTGTGGCCAGCCGTCTCTACTAAGCCTCAAAGACGCTTTGAGACAAGTGTTACACAATTCAGAGAATGTTAAAAATTGGAGTGAAATTTCTTTAAACAAGCGAATTATCGCGAAACAACACCTGCTCGAATCCAACAAAAACTGTGCCCTGCCGTCTCTACTAAGCCTCAGAGACGCTTTGAGACAAGTCTTACACAATTCAGAGAATGTTAAAAATTAGAGTGAAATTGCTTTAAACAAGCGAATTATCGCGAAACAACACCTGCTCGAATCCAAATAAAACTCTGCCCTGCCGTCTCTACTGAGCCTCAGAGACGCTTTGAGAGAATCGTTACAAACATCAGAAAATGTTAAAAATTAGAGTGAAATTGCTTTAAACAAGCGAATTATCGCGAAACAACACCTGCTCGAATCCAACAAAAACTGTGCCCAGCCGTCTCTACTAAGCCTCAGAGACGCTTTGCGACAAGTTTTACAAAGATCTGAGAATATCGAAAATTGGAGTCAAGTTGCTTCAAACAGGCGAATTATCGCGAAACAACACCTGCTCTAATCCAACAAAAACTGTGGCCTGCCGTCTCTACTGAGCCTCAGAGACGCTTTGAGACAAGTGTTACGAAATTCAGAGAATGTCGAAAATTTGAGTGGAATTGCTTCATGCAAGCAAATTATCGCGAAACAACACCTGCTCGAATCCAACAAAAACTGTGGCCTGCCGTCTCTACTGAGCCTCAGAAACGCTTTGAGACAAGTGTTACAAATATCAGAGAATGTCAAAAATTAGAGTGCAATTGCTTCAAACAAGCGAATTATCGCGAAACAACACCAGCTCGAATCGAACAAAACCTGTGCCCAGCCGTCTCTACTAAGCCTGAGAGACGCTTTGACACAAGTGTTACACAATTCAGAGAATGTTAAAAATTAGAGTGAAATTGCTTTAAACAAGCGAATTATCGCGAAACAACACCTGCTCGAATCCAACAAAAACTCTGCCCTGCCGTCTCTACTGAGCCTCAGAGACGCTTTGCGACAAGTTTTACAAAGATCTGAGAATATCGAAAATTGGAGTCAAGTTGCTTCAAACAAGCGAATTATCGGGAAACAACACCTGCTCGAATCCAACAGAAACTGTGGCCAGCCGTCTCTACTAAGCCTCAAAGACGCTTTGAGACAAGTGTTATACAATTCAGAGAATGTTAAAAATTAGAGTGAAATTGCTTTAAACAAGCGAATTATCGCGAAACAACACCTGCTCGAATCCAACAAAAACTGTGCCCTGCCGTCTCTACTAAGCCTCAGAGACGCTTTGAGACAAGTCTTACACAATTCAGAGAATGTTGAAAATTAGAGTGAAATTGCTTTAAACAAGCGAATTATCGCGAAACAACACCTGCTCGAATCCAAATAAAACTCTGCCCTGCCGTCTCTACTGAGCCTCAGAGACGCTTTGAGACAATTATTACAAAAATCAGAAAATGTTAAAAATTGGAGTGAAATTGCTTTAAACAAGCGAATTTTCGCGAAACAACACCTGCTCGAATCTAACAGAAACTGTGCCCAGCCGTCTCTACTAAGCCTCAGAGACGCTTTGAGACAAGTGTTACAAATATCAGAGAATGTCAAAAATTAGAGTGGAATTGCTTCAAACAAGCGAATTATCGCGAAACAACACCTGCTCGAATCCAACAAAAACTGTGGCCTGCCGTCTCTACTGAGCCTCAGAGACGCTTTGAGACAAGTGTTACACAATTCAGAGAATGTTAAAAATTAGAGTGAAATTGCTTTAAACAATAGAATTATCGCGAAACAACACCTGCTCGAATGCAACAAAAACTCTGCCCTGCCGTCTCTACTGAGCCTCAGAGACGCTTTGAGACAATTGTTACAAAAATCAGAAAATGTTAAAAATTAGAGTGAAATTGCTTTAAACAAGCGAAATATCGCGAAACAACACCTGCTCGAATCCAACAAAAACTGTGCCCAGCCGTCTCTACTAAGCCTCAGATACGCTTTGAGACAAGTGTTACACAATTCAGAGAATGTTAAAAATTAGAGTGAAATTGCTTTATACAAGCGAATTATCGCGAAACAACACCTGCTCGAATCCAACAAAAACTGTGCCCTGCCGTCTCTACTGAGCCTCAGAGACGCTTTGCGACAAGTTTTACAAAGATCTGAGAATATCGAAAATTGGAGTCAAGTTGCTTCAAAAGAGCGAATTATCGCGAAACAACACCTGCTCGAATCCAACAAAAACTGTGGCCTGCCGTCTCTACTGAGCCTCAGAGACGCTTTGAGACAAGTGTTACGAAATTCAGAGAATGTCGAAAATTTGGGTGGAATTGCTTCAAACAAGCGAATTATCGCGAAACAACACCTGCTCGAATCCAACAAAAACTGTGGCCTGCCGTCTCTACTGAGCCTCAGAGACGCTTTGAGACAAGTGTTACAAATATCAGAGAATGTCAAAAATTAGAGTGCAATTGCTTCAAACAGGCGAATTATCGCGAAACAACACCAGCTCGAATCCAACAAAACCTGTGCCCAGCCGTCTCCACTAAGCCTCAGAGACGCTTTGACACAAGTGTTACACAATTCAGAGAATGTTAAAAATTAGAGTGAAATTGCTTTAAACAAGCGAATTATCGCGAAACAACACCTGCTCGAATCCAACAAAAACTCTGCCCTGCCGTCTCTACTGAGCCTCAGAGACGCTTTGCGACAAGTTTTACAAAGATCTGAGAATATCGAAAATTAAGGTCAAGTTGCTTCAAACAAGCGAATTATCGCAAAACAACACCTGCTCGAATCCAACAAAAACTGTGGCCAGCCGTCTCTACTAAGCCTCAGAGACGCTTTGAGACAAGTGTTACAAATATCAGAGAATGTCAAAAATTAGAGTGGAATTGCTTCAAACAAGCAAATTATCGCGAAACAACACCTGCTCGAATCCAACAAAAGCTGTGGCCTGCCGTCTCTACTGAGCCTCAGAGACGCTTTGAGACAAGTGTTACGAAATTCAGAGAATGTCGAAAATTTGAGTGAAATTGCTTCAAACAAGCGAATTATCGCGAAACAACACCTGCTCGAATCCAACAAAAACTGTTGCCAGTAGTCTCTACTAAGCCTAAAAGACGCATTGAGACAAGTGTTACACAATTCAGAGAATGTTAAAAATTAGAGCGAAATTGCTTTAAACAATAGAATTATCGCGAAACAACACCTGCTCGAGTGCAACAAAAACTCTGCCCTGCCGTCTCTACTGCGCCTCAGAGACGCTTTGAGACAATTGTTACAAAAATCAGAAAATGTTAAAAATTAGAGTGAAATTGCTTTAAACAAGCGAATTATCGCGAAACAACACCTGCTCGAATCCAACAAAAACTGTGCCCAGCCGTCTCTACTAAGCCTCAGAGACGCTTTAAGACAAGTGTTACACAATTCAGAGAATGTTAAAAATTAGAGTGAAATTGCTTTAAACAAGCGAATTATCGCGAAACTACACCTGCTCGAATTCAACAAAAACTCTGCCCTGCCGTCTCTACTGCGCCTCAGAGACGCTTTGAGACAAGTGTTACAAATATCAGAGAATGTCAAAAATTAGAGTGCAATTGCTTCAAACAGGCGAATTATCGCGAAACAACACCTGCTCGAATCCAACAAAAACTGTGGCCTGCCGTCTCTACTGAGCCTCAGAGACGCTTTACGACAAGTGTTACGAAATTCAGAGAATGTCGAAAATTTGAGTGCAATTGCTTCAAACAAGCAAATTATCGCGAAACAACACCTGCTCGAATCCAACAAAAACTGTGGCCTGCCGTCTCTACTGAGCCTCAGAAACGCTTTGAGACAACTGTTACAAATATCAGAGAATGTCAAAAATTAGAGTGCAATTGCTTCAAACAAGCGAATTATCGCGAAACAACACCAGCTCGAATCCAACAAAACCTGTGCCCCGCCGTCTCTACTAAGCCTCAGAGACGCTTTGACACAAGTGTTACACAATTCACAGAATGTTAAAAATTAGAGTGAAATTGCTTTAAACAAGCGAATTATCGCGAAACAACACCTGCTCGAATCCAACAAAAACTCTGCCCTGCCGTCTCTACTGAGCCTCAGAGACGCTTTGCGACAAGTTTTACAAAGATCTGAGAATATCGAAAATTGGAGTCACGTTGCTTCAAACAAGCGAATTATAGCGAAACAACACCTGCTCCAATCCAACAAAAACTGTGGCCAGCCGTCCTTACTAAGCCTCAAAGACGCTTTGAGACAAGTGTTATACAATTCAGAGAATGTTAAAAATTAGAGTGAAATTGCTTTAAACAAGCGAATTATCGCGAAACAACACCTGCTCGAATCCAACAAAAACTGTGCCCTGCCGTCTCTACTAAGCCTCAGAGACGCTTTGAGACAAGTCTTACACAATTCAGAGATTGTTGAAAATTAGAGTGAAATTGGTTTAAACAAGCGAATTATCGCGAAACAACACCTGCTCGAATCCAACAAAAACTGTGGCCTGCCGTCTCTACTGAGCCTCAGAGACGCTTTGAGACAAGTGTTACGAAATTCAGAGAATGTCGAAAATTTGAGTGAAATTGCTTCAAACAAGCGAATTATCGCGAAACAACACCTGCTCGAATCCAACAAAAACTGTGCCCTGCCGTCTCTACTAAGCCTCAGAGACGCTTTGAGACAAGTCTTACACTATTCAGAGAATGTTCAAAATTAGAGTGAAATTGCTTTAAACAAGCGAATTATCGCGAAACAACACCTGCTCGAATCCACCAAAAACTGTGCCCAGCCGTCTCTACTAAGCCTGAGAGACGCTTTGAGACAAGTGTTACAAATATCAGAGAATGTCAAAAATTAGAGTGGAATTCCTTCAAACAAGCGAATTGTCACGAAACAACACCTGCTCGAATCCAACAAAAACTGTGGCCTGCCGTCTCTACTGAGCCTCAGAGACGCTTTGAGACAAGTGTTACGAAATTCAGAGAATGTCGAAAATTTGAGTGAAATTGCTTCAAACAAGAGAATTATCGCGAAACAGCACCTGCTCGAATCCAACAAAAACTGTTCCCAGCCGTCTCTACTAAGCCTCAGAGACACTTTGAGACAAGTGTGACTAATATAAGAGAATGTCAAAAATTAGAGTGGAATTGCTTCAAACAAGCGAATTATCGCGAAACAACACCTGCGCGAATCCAACAAAAACTGTGGCCAGCCGTCTCTACTAAGCCTCAAAGACGCTTTGAGACAAGTGTTACACAATTCAGAGAATGTTAAAAATTGGAGTGAAATTGCTTTAAACAAGCGAATTATCGCGAAACAACACCTGCTCGAATCCAACAAAAACTGTGCCCTGCCGTCTCTACTAAGCCTCAGAGATGCTTTGAGACAAGTCTTACACAATTCAGAGAATGTTAAAAATTAGAGTGAAATTGCTTTAAACAAGCGAATTATCGCGAAACAACACCTGCTCGAATCCAAATAAAGCTCTGCCCTGCCGTCTCTACTGAGCCTCAGAGACGCTTTGAGACAATTGTTACAAACATCAGAAAATGTTAAAAATTAGAGTGAAATTGCTTTAAACAAGCGAATTATCGCGAAACAACACCTGCTCGAATCCAACAAAAACTGTGCCCAGCCGTCTCTACTAAGCCTCAGAGACGCTTTGCGACAAGTTTTACAAAGATCTGAGAATATCGAAAATTGGAGTCAAGTTGCTTCAAACAGGCGAATTATCGCGAAACAACACCTGCTCTAATCCAACAAAAACTGTGGCCTGCCGTCTCTACTGACCCTCAGAGACGCTTTGAGACAAGTGTTACGAAATTCAGAGAATGTCGAAAATTTGAGTGGAATTGCTTCAAGCAAGCAAATTATCGCGAAACAACACCTGCTCGAATCCAACAAAAACTGTGGCCTGCCGTCTCTGCTGAGCCTCAGAAACGCTTTGAGACAAGTGTTACAAATATCAGAGATTGTCAAAAATTAGAGTGCAATTGCTTCAAACAAGCGAATTATCGCGAAACAACACCAGCTCGAATCGAACAAAACCTGTGCCCAGCCGTCTCTACTAAGCCTCAGAGACGCTTTGACACAAGTGTTACACAATTCAGAGAATGTTAAAAATTAGAGTGAAATTGCTTTAAACAAGCGAATTATCGCGAAACAACACCTGCTCGAATCCAACAAAAACTCTGCCCTGCCGTCTCTACTGATCCTCAGAGACGCTTTGCGACAAGTTTTACAAAGATCTGAGAATATCGAAAATTGGAGTCAAGTTGCTTCAAACAAGCGAATTATCGCGAAACAACACCTGCTCGAATCCAACAAAAACTGTGGCCAGCCGTCTCTACTAAGCCTCAAAGACGCTTTGAGACAAGTGTTATACAATTCAGAGAATGTAAAAAATTAGAGTGAAATTGCTTTAAACAAGCGAATTATCGCGAAACAACACCTGCTCGAATCCAACAAAAACTGAGCCCTGCCGTCTCTACTAAGCCTCAGAGACGCTTTGAGACAAGTCTTACACAATTCAGAGAATGTTGAAAATTAGAGTGAAATTGCTTTAAACAAGCGAATTATCGCGAAACAACACCTGCTCGAATCCAAATAAAACTCTGCCCTGCCGTCTCTACTGAGCCTCAGAGACGCTTTGAGACAATTATTACAAAAATCAGAAAATGTTAAAAATTAGAGTGAAATTGCTTTAAACAAGCCAATTTTCGCGAAACAACACCTTCTCGAATCTAACAGAAACTGTGCCCAGCCGTCTCTACTAAGCCTCAGAGACGCTTTGAGACAAGTGTTACAAAAATCAGAAAATGTTAAAAATTAGAGTGAAATTGCTTTAAACAAGCGAAATATCGCGAAACAACACCTGCTCGAATCCAACAAAAACTGTGCCCAGGCGTCTCTACTAAGCCTCAGATACGCTTTGAGACAAGTGTTACACAATTCAGAGAATGTTAAAAATTAGAGTGAAATTGCTTTAAACAAGCGAATTATCGCGAAACAACACCTGCTCGAATCCAACAAAAACTGTGGCCTGCCGTCTCTACTGAGCCTCAGAGACGCTTTGAGACAAGTGTTACGAAATTCAGAGAATGTCGAAAATTTGAGTGGAATTGCTTCAAACAAGCGAATTATCGCGAAACAACACCTGCTCGAATCCAACAAAAACTGTGGCCTGCCGTCTCTACTGAGCCTCAGAGACGCTTTGAGACAAGTGTTACAAATATCAGAGAATGTCAAAAATTAGAGTGCAATTGCTTCAAACAAGCGAATTATCGCGAAACAACACCAGCTCGAATCCAACAAAACCTGTGCCCAGCCGTCTCTACTAAGCCTCAGAGACGCTTTGACACAAGTGTTACACAATTCAGAGAATGTTAAAAATTAGAGTGAAATTGCTTTAAACAAGCGAATTATCGCGAAACAACACCTGCTCGAATCCAACAAAAACTCTGCCCTGCCGTCTCTACTGAGCCTCAGAGACGCTTTGCGACAAGTTTTACAAAGATCTGAGAATATCGAAAATTAAGGTCAAGTTGCTTCAAACAAGCGAATTATCGCGAAACAACACCTGCTCGAATCCAACAAAAACTGTGGCCAGCCGTCTCTACTAAGCCTCAGAGACGCTTTGAGACAAATGTTACAAATATCAGAGAATGTCAAAAATTAGAGTGGAATTGCTTCAAACAAGCGAATTATCGCGAAACAACACCTGCTCGAATCCAAAAAAAGCTGTGGCCTGCCGTCTCTACTGGGCCTCAGAGACGCTTTGAGACAAGTGTTACGAAATTCAGAGAATGTCGAAAATTTGAGTGAAATTGCTTCAAACAAGCGAATTATCGCGAAACAACACCTGCTCGAATCCAACAAAAACTGTTGCCAGTAGTCTCTACTAAGCCCAAAAGACGCATTGAGACAAGTGTTACACAATTCAGAGAATGTTAAAAATTAGAGCGAAATTGCTTTAAACAATAGAATTATCGCGAAACAACACCTGCTCGAGTGCAACAAAAACTCTGCCCTGCCGTCTCTACTGCGCCTCAGAGACGCTTTGAGACACTTGTTACAAAAATCAGAAAATGTTAAAAATTAGAGTGAAATTGCTTTAAACAAGCGAATTATCGCGAAACAACACCTGCTCGAATCCAACAAAAACTGTGCCCAGCCGTCTCTACTAAGCCTCAGAGACGCTTTGAGACAAGTGTTACACAATTCAGAGAATGTTAAAAATTAGAGTGAAATTGCTTTAAACAAGCGAATTATCGCGAAACTACACCTGCTCGAATTCAACAAAAACTCTGCCCTGCCGTCTCTACTGAGCCTCAGAGACGCTTTGCGACAAGTTTTACAAAGATCTGAGAATATCGAAAATTGGAGTCAAGTTGCTTCAAACAGGCGAATTATCGCGAAACAACACCTGCTCGAATCCAACAAAAACTGTGGCCTGCCGTCTCTACTGAGCCTCAGAGACGCTTTACGACAAGTGTTACGAAATTCAGAGAATGTCGAAAATTTGAGTGGAATTGCTTCAAACAAGCAAATTATCGCGAAACAACACTTGCTCGAATCCAACAAAAACTGTTGCCTGCCGTCTCTACTGAGCCTCAGAAACGCTTTGAGACAACTGTTACAAATATCAGAGAATGTCAAAAATTAGAGTGCAATTGCTTCAAACAAGCGAATTATCGCGTAACAACACCAGCTCGAATCCAACAAAACCTGTGCCCAGCCGTCTCTACTAAGCCTCAGAGACGCTTTGACACAAGTGTTACACAATTCACAGAATGTTAAAAATTAGAGTGAAATTGCTTTAAACAAGCGAATTATCGCGAAACAACACCTGCTCGAATCCAACAAAAACTCTGCCCTGCCGTCTCTACTGAGCCTCAGAGACGCTTTGCGACAAGTTTTACAAAGATCTGAGAATATCGAAAATTGGAGTCAAGTTGCTTCAAACAAGCGAATTATCGCGAAACAACACCTGCTCGAATCCAACAAAAACTGTGGCCAGCCGTCCTTACTAAGCCTCAAAGACGCTTTGAGACAAGTGTTATACAATTCAGAGAATGTTAAAAATTAGAGTGAAATTGCTTTAAACAAGCGAATTATCGCGAAACAACACCTGCTCGAATCCAACAAAAACTGTGCCCTGCCGTCTCTACTAAGCCTCAGACACGCTTTGAGACAAGTCTTACACAATTCAGAGAATGTTGAAAATTAGTGTGAAATTGCTTTAAACAAGCGAATTATCGCGAAACAACACCTGCTCGAATCCAACAAAAACTGTGGCCTGCCGTCTCTACTGAGCCTCAGAGACGCTTTACGACAAGTGTTACGAAATTCAGAGAATGTCGAAAATTTGAGTGGAATTGCATCAAACAAGCAAATTATCGCGAAACAACACCTGCTCGAATCCAACAAAAACTGTGGCTTGCCGTGTCTACTGAGCCTCAGAAACGCTTTGAGACAACTGTTACAAATATCAGAGAATGTCAAAAATTAGAGTGCAATTGCTTCAAACAAGCGAATTATCGCGAAACAAAACCTGCTCGAATCCAAATAAAACTCTGCCCTGCCGTCTCTACTGAGCCTCAGAGACGCTTTGAGACAATTGTTACAAAAATCAGAAAATGATAAAAATTAGGGTGAAATTGCTTTAAACAAGCGAATTAACGCGAAACAACACCTGCTCGAATCCAATAAAAACTGTGACCTCACGTCTCTAGTGAGCGTCAGAGACGCTTTGAGTCAAGTGTTACAATTATCAGAGAATGTCAAAAATTAGAGTGGAATTGCTTCAAACATGCGAATTATCGCGAAATAACACCTGCTCGAATCCAACAAAAACTGTGGCCTGCCGTCTCTACTGAGCCTCAGAGACGCTTTGAGACAAGTGTTACGAAATTCAGAGAATGTCGAAATTTGAGTGAAATTGCTTCAAACAAGCGAATTATCGCGAAACAACACCTGCTCGAATCCAACAAAAACTGTTCCCAGCCGTCTCTACTAAGCCTCAGAGACGCTTTGAGGCAAGTTTTACAAATATCAGAGAATGTCAAAAATTAGAGTGAAATTGCTTTAAACAAGTGAATTATCGCGAAACAACACCTGCTCGAATCCAACAAAAACTCTGCCCTGCCGTCTCTACTGAGCCTCAGAGACGCTTTGCGACAAGTTTTACAAAGATATGAGAATATCGAAAATTGGAGTCAAGTTGCTTCAAACAAGCGAATTATCGCGAAACAACACCTGCTCGAATCCAACAAAAACTGTGGCCTGCCGTCTCTACTGAGCCTCAGAGACGCTTTGAGACAAGTGTTTCGAAATTCAGAGAATGTCGGAAATTTGAGTGAAAAAGCTTCAAACAAGAGAATTATCGCGAAACAACACCTGCTCGAATGCAACAAAAACTGTGGCCAGCCGTCTCTACTAAGCCTCAGAGACGCTTTAAGACAAGTGTTACACAATTCAGAGAATGTTAAAAATTAGAGTGAAATTGCTTTAAACAAGCGAATTATCGCGAAACTACACCTGCTCGAATTCAACAAAAACTCTGCCCTGCCGTCTCTACTGAGCCTCAGAGACGCTTTGCGACAAGTTTTACAAAGATCTGAGAATATCGAAAATTGGAGTCAAGTTGCTTCAAACAGGCGAATTATCGCGAAACAACACCTGCTCGAATCCAACAAAAACTGTGGCCTGCCGTCTCTACTGAGCCTCAGAGACGCTTTACGACAAGTGTTACGAAATTCAGAGAATGTCGAAAATTTGAGTGCAATTGCTTCAAACAAGCAAATTATCGCGAAACAACACCTGCTCGAATCGAACAAAAACTGTGTCCTGCCGTCTCTACTGAGCCTCAGAAACGCTTTGAGACAACTGTTACAAATATCAGAGAATGTCAAAAATTAGAGTGCAATTGCTTCAAACAAGCGAATTATCGCGAAACAACACCAGCTCGAATCCAACAAAACCTGTGCCCCGCCGTCTCTACTAAGCCTCAGAGACGCTTTGACACAAGTGTTACACAATTCACAGAATGTTAAAAATTAGAGTGAAATTGCTTTAAACAAGCGAATTATCGCGAAACAACACCTGCTCGAATCCAACAAAAACTCTGCCCTGCCGTCTCTACTGAGCCTCAGAGACGCTTTGCGACAAGTTTTACAAAGATCTGAGAATATCGAAAATTGGAGTCACGTTGCTTCAAACAAGCGAATTATAGCGAAACAACACCTGCTCCAATCCAACAAAAACTGTGGCCAGCCGTCCTTACTAAGCCTCAAAGACGCTTTGAGACAAGTGTTATACAATTCAGAGAATGTTAAAAATTAGAGTGAAATTGCTTTAAACAAGCGAATTATCGCGAAACAACACCTGCTCGAATCCAACAAAAACTGTGCCCTGCCGTCTCTACTAAGCCTCAGAGACGCTTTGAGACAAGTCTTACACAATTCAGAGATTGTTGAAAATTAGAGTGAAATTGCTTTAAACAAGCGAATTATCGCGAAACAACACCTGCTCGAATCCAACAAAAACTGTGGCCTGCCGTCTCTACTGAGCCTCAGAGACGCTTTGAGACAAGTGTTACGAAATTCAGAGAATGTCGAAAATTTGAGTGAAATTGCTTCAAACAAGCGAATTATCGCGAAACAACACCTGCTCGAATCCAACAAAAACTGTGCCCTGCCGTCTCTACTAAGCCTCAGAGACGCTTTGAGACAAGTCTTACACTATTCAGAGAATGTTCAAAATTAGAGTGAAATTGCTTTAAACAAGCGAATTATCGCGAAACAACACCTGCTCGAATCCACCAAAAACTGTGCCCAGCCGTCTCTACTAAGCCTGAGAGACGCTTTGAGACAAGTGTTACAAATATCAGAGAATGTCAAAAATTAGAGTGGAATTCCTTCAAACAAGCGAATTGTCACGAAACAACACCTGCTCGAATCCAACAAAAACTGTGGCCTGCCGTCTCTACTGAGCCTCAGAGACGCTTTGAGACAAGTGTTACGAAATTCAGAGAATGTCGAAAATTTGAGTGAAATTGCTTCAAACAAGAGAATTATCGCGAAACAACACCTGCTCGAATCCAACAAAAACTGTTCCCAGCCGTCTCTACTAAGCCTCAGAGACACTTTGAGACAAGTGTGACTAATATAAGAGAATGTCAAAAATTAGAGTGGAATTGCTTCAAACAAGCGAATTATCGCGAAACAACACCTGCGCGAATCCAACAAAAACTGTGGCCAGCCGTCTCTACTAAGCCTCAAAGACGCTTTGAGACAAGTGTTACACAATTCAGAGAATGTTAAAAATTGGAGTGAAATTGCTTTAAACAAGCGAATTATCGCGAAACAACACCTGCTCGAATCCAACAAAAACTGTGCCCTGCCGTCTCTACTAAGCCTCAGAGATGCTTTGAGACAAGTCTTACACAATTCAGAGAATGTTAAAAATTAGAGTGAAATTGCTTTAAACAAGCGAATTATCGCGAAACAACACCTGCTCGAATCCAAATAAAGCTCTGCCCTGCCGTCTCTACTGAGCCTCAGAGACGCTTTGAGACAATTGTTACAAACATCAGAAAATGTTAAAAATTAGAGTGAAATTGCTTTAAACAAGCGAATTATCGCGAAACAACACCTGCTCGAATCCAACAAAAACTGTGCCCAGCCGTCTCTACTAAGCCTCAGAGACGCTTTGCGACAAGTTTTACAAAGATCTGAGAATATCGAAAATTGGAGTCAAGTTGCTTCAAACAGGCGAATTATCGCGAAACAACACCTGCTCTAATCCAACAAAAACTGTGGCCTGCCGTCTCTACTGACCCTCAGAGACGCTTTGAGACAAGTGTTACGAAATTCAGAGAATGTCGAAAATTTGAGTGGAATTGCTTCAAGCAAGCAAATTATCGCGAAACAACACCTGCTCGAATCCAACAAAAACTGTGGCCTGCCGTCTCTGCTGAGCCTCAGAAACGCTTTGAGACAAGTGTTACAAATATCAGAGATTGTCAAAAATTAGAGTGCAATTGCTTCAAACAAGCGAATTATCGCGAAACAACACCAGCTCGAATCGAACAAAACCTGTGCCCAGCCGTCTCTACTAAGCCTCAGAGACGCTTTGACACAAGTGTTACACAATTCAGAGAATGTTAAAAATTAGAGTGAAATTGCTTTAAACAAGCGAATTATCGCGAAACAACACCTGCTCGAATCCAACAAAAACTCTGCCCTGCCGTCTCTACTGATCCTCAGAGACGCTTTGCGACAAGTTTTACAAAGATCTGAGAATATCGAAAATTGGAGTCAAGTTGCTTCAAACAAGCGAATTATCGCGAAACAACACCTGCTCGAATCCAACAAAAACTGTGGCCAGCCGTCTCTACTAAGCCTCAAAGACGCTTTGAGACAAGTGTTATACAATTCAGAGAATGTAAAAAATTAGAGTGAAATTGCTTTAAACAAGCGAATTATCGCGAAACAACACCTGCTCGAATCCAACAAAAACTGAGCCCTGCCGTCTCTACTAAGCCTCAGAGACGCTTTGAGACAAGTCTTACACAATTCAGAGAATGTTGAAAATTAGAGTGAAATTGCTTTAAACAGGCGAATTATCGCGAAACAACACCTGCTCGAATCCAAATAAAACTCTGCCCTGCCGTCTCTACTGAGCCTCAGAGACGCTTTGAGACAATTATTACAAAAATCAGAAAATGTTAAAAATTAGAGTGAAATTGCTTTAAACAAGCGAATTTTCGCGAAACAACACCTTCTCGAATCTAACAGAAACTGTGCCCAGCCGTCTCTACTAAGCCTCAGAGACGCTTTGAGACAAGTGTTACAAAAATCAGAAAATGTTAAAAATTAGAGTGAAATTGCTTTAAACAAGCGAAATATCGCGAAACAACACCTGCTCGAATCCAACAAAAACTGTGCCCAGGCGTCTCTACTAAGCCTCAGATACGCTTTGAGACAAGTGTTACACAATTCAGAGAATGTTAAAAATTAGAGTGAAATTGCTTTAAACAAGCGAATTATCGCGAAACAACACCTGCTCGAATCCAACAAAAACTGTGGCCTGCCGTCTCTACTGAGCCTCAGAGACGCTTTGAGACAAGTGTTACGAAATTCAGAGAATGTCGAAAATTTGAGTGGAATTGCTTCAAACAAGCGAATTATCGCGAAACAACACCTGCTCGAATCCAACAAAAACTGTGGCCTGCCGTCTCTACTGAGCCTCAGAGACGCTTTGAGACAAGTGTTACAAATATCAGAGAATGTCAAAAATTAGAGTGCAATTGCTTCAAACAAGCGAATTATCGCGAAACAACACCAGCTCGAATCCAACAAAACCTGTGCCCAGCCGTCTCTACTAAGCCTCAGAGACGCTTTGACACAAGTGTTACACAATTCAGAGAATGTTAAAAATTAGAGTGAAATTGCTTTAAACAAGCGAATTATCGCGAAACAACACCTGCTCGAATCCAACAAAAACTCTGCCCTGCCGTCTCTACTGAGCCTCAGAGACGCTTTGCGACAAGTTTTACAAAGATCTGAGAATATCGAAAATTAAGGTCAAGTTGCTTCAAACAAGCGAATTATCGCGAAACAACACCTGCTCGAATCCAACAAAAACTGTGGCCAGCCGTCTCTACTAAGCCTCAGAGACGCTTTGAGACAAATGTTACAAATATCAGAGAATGTCAAAAATTAGAGTGGAATTGCTTCAAACAAGCGAATTATCGCGAAACAACACCTGCTCGAATCCAAAAAAAGCTGTGGCCTGCCGTCTCTACTGGGCCTCAGAGACGCTTTGAGACAAGTGTTACGAAATTCAGAGAATGTCGAAAATTTGAGTGAAATTGCTTCAAACAAGCGAATTATCGCGAAACAACACCTGCTCGAATCCAACAAAAACTGTTGCCAGTAGTCTCTACTAAGCCCAAAAGACGCATTGAGACAAGTGTTACACAATTCAGAGAATGTTAAAAATTAGAGCGAAATTGCTTTAAACAATAGAATTATCGCGAAACAACACCTGCTCGAGTGCAACAAAAACTCTGCCCTGCCGTCTCTACTGCGCCTCAGAGACGCTTTGAGACACTTGTTACAAAAATCAGAAAATGTTAAAAATTAGAGTGAAATTGCTTTAAACAAGCGAATTATCGCGAAACAACACCTGCTCGAATCCAACAAAAACTGTGCCCAGCCGTCTCTACTAAGCCTCAGAGACGCTTTGAGACAAGTGTTACACAATTCAGAGAATGTTAAAAATTAGAGTGAAATTGCTTTAAACAAGCGAATTATCGCGAAACTACACCTGCTCGAATTCAACAAAAACTTTGCCCTGCCGTCTCTACTGAGCCTCAGAGACGCTTTGCGACAAGTTTTACAAAGATCTGAGAATATCGAAAATTGGAGTCAAGTTGCTTCAAACAGGCGAATTATCGCGAAACAACACCTGCTCTAATCCAACAAAAACTGTGGCCTGCCGTCTCTACTGACCCTCAGAGACGCTTTGAGACAAGTGTTACGAAATTCAGAGAATGTCGAAAATTTGAGTGGAATTGCTTCAAGCAAGCAAATTATCGCGAAACAACACCTGCTCGAATCCAACAAAAACTGTGGCCTGCCGTCTCTGCTGAGCCTCAGAAACGCTTTGAGACAAGTGTTACAAATATCAGAGATTGTCAAAAATTAGAGTGCAATTGCTTCAAACAAGCGAATTATCGCGAAACAACACCAGCTCGAATCGAACAAAACCTGTGCCCAGCCGTCTCTACTAAGCCTCAGAGACGCTTTGACACAAGTGTTACACAATTCAGAGAATGTTAAAAATTAGAGTGAAATTGCTTTAAACAAGCGAATTATCGCGAAACAACACCTGCTCGAATCCAACAAAAACTCTGCCCTGCCGTCTCTACTGATCCTCAGAGACGCTTTGCGACAAGTTTTACAAAGATCTGAGAATATCGAAAATTGGAGTCAAGTTGCTTCAAACAAGCGAATTATCGCGAAACAACACCTGCTCGAATCCAACAAAAACTGTGGCCAGCCGTCTCTACTAAGCCTCAAAGACGCTTTGAGACAAGTGTTATACAATTCAGAGAATGTAAAAAATTAGAGTGAAATTGCTTTAAACAAGCGAATTATCGCGAAACAACACCTGCTCGAATCCAACAAAAACTGAGCCCTGCCGTCTCTACTAAGCCTCAGAGACGCTTTGAGACAAGTCTTACACAATTCAGAGAATGTTGAAAATTAGAGTGAAATTGCTTTAAACAAGCGAATTATCGCGAAACAACACCTGCTCGAATCCAAATAAAACTCTGCCCTGCCGTCTCTACTGAGCCTCAGAGACGCTTTGAGACAATTATTACAAAAATCAGAAAATGTTAAAAATTAGAGTGAAATTGCTTTAAACAAGCGAATTTTCGCGAAACAACACCTTCTCGAATCTAACAGAAACTGTGCCCAGCCGTCTCTACTAAGCCTCAGAGACGCTTTGAGACAAGTGTTACAAAAATCAGAAAATGTTAAAAATTAGAGTGAAATTGCTTTAAACAAGCGAAATATCGCGAAACAACACCTGCTCGAATCCAACAAAAACTGTGCCCAGGCGTCTCTACTAAGCCTCAGATACGCTTTGAGACAAGTGTTACACAATTCAGAGAATGTTAAAAATTAGAGTGAAATTGCTTTAAACAAGCGAATTATCGCGAAACAACACCTGCTCGAATCCAACAAAAACTGTGGCCTGCCGTCTCTACTGAGCCTCAGAGACGCTTTGAGACAAGTGTTACGAAATTCAGAGAATGTCGAAAATTTGAGTGGAATTGCTTCAAACAAGCGAATTATCGCGAAACAACACCTGCTCGAATCCAACAAAAACTGTGGCCTGCCGTCTCTACTGAGCCTCAGAGACGCTTTGAGACAAGTGTTACAAATATCAGAGAATGTCAAAAATTAGAGTGCAATTGCTTCAAACAAGCGAATTATCGCGAAACAACACCAGCTCGAATCCAACAAAACCTGTGCCCAGCCGTCTCTACTAAGCCTCAGAGACGCTTTGACACAAGTGTTACACAATTCAGAGAATGTTAAAAATTAGAGTGAAATTGCTTTAAACAAGCGAATTATCGCGAAACAACACCTGCTCGAATCCAACAAAAACTCTGCCCTGCCGTCTCTACTGAGCCTCAGAGACGCTTTGCGACAAGTTTTACAAAGATCTGAGAATATCGAAAATTAAGGTCAAGTTGCTTCAAACAAGCGAATTATCGCGAAACAACACCTGCTCGAATCCAACAAAAACTGTGGCCAGCCGTCTCTACTAAGCCTCAGAGACGCTTTGAGACAAATGTTACAAATATCAGAGAATGTCAAAAATTAGAGTGGAATTGCTTCAAACAAGCGAATTATCGCGAAACAACACCTGCTCGAATCCAAAAAAAGCTGTGGCCTGCCGTCTCTACTGGGCCTCAGAGACGCTTTGAGACAAGTGTTACGAAATTCAGAGAATGTCGAAAATTTGAGTGAAATTGCTTCAAACAAGCGAATTATCGCGAAACAACACCTGCTCGAATCCAACAAAAACTGTTGCCAGTAGTCTCTACTAAGCCCAAAAGACGCATTGAGACAAGTGTTACACAATTCAGAGAATGTTAAAAATTAGAGCGAAATTGCTTTAAACAATAGAATTATCGCGAAACAACACCTGCTCGAGTGCAACAAAAACTCTGCCCTGCCGTCTCTACTGCGCCTCAGAGACGCTTTGAGACACTTGTTACAAAAATCAGAAAATGTTAAAAATTAGAGTGAAATTGCTTTAAACAAGCGAATTATCGCGAAACAACACCTGCTCGAATCCAACAAAAACTGTGCCCAGCCGTCTCTACTAAGCCTCAGAGACGCTTTGAGACAAGTGTTACACAATTCAGAGAATGTTAAAAATTAGAGTGAAATTGCTTTAAACAAGCGAATTATCGCGAAACTACACCTGCTCGAATTCAACAAAAACTCTGCCCTGCCGTCTCTACTGAGCCTCAGAGACGCTTTGCGACAAGTTTTACAAAGATCTGAGAATATCGAAAATTGGAGTCAAGTTGCTTCAAACAGGCGAATTATCGCGAAACAACACCTGCTCGAATCCAACAAAAACTGTGGCCTGCCGTCTCTACTGAGCCTCAGAGACGCTTTACGACAAGTGTTACGAAATTCAGAGAATGTCGAAAATTTGAGTGGAATTGCTTCAAACAAGCAAATTATCGCGAAACAACACTTGCTCGAATCCAACAAAAACTGTTGCCTGCCGTCTCTACTGAGCCTCAGAAACGCTTTGAGACAACTGTTACAAATATCAGAGAATGTCAAAAATTAGAGTGCAATTGCTTCAAACAAGCGAATTATCGCGTAACAACACCAGCTCGAATCCAACAAAACCTGTGCCCAGCCGTCTCTACTAAGCCTCAGAGACGCTTTGACACAAGTGTTACACAATTCACAGAATGTTAAAAATTAGAGTGAAATTGCTTTAAACAAGCGAATTATCGCGAAACAACACCTGCTCGAATCCAACAAAAACTCTGCCCTGCCGTCTCTACTGAGCCTCAGAGACGCTTTGCGACAAGTTTTACAAAGATCTGAGAATATCGAAAATTGGAGTCAAGTTGCTTCAAACAAGCGAATTATCGCGAAACAACACCTGCTCGAATCCAACAAAAACTGTGGCCAGCCGTCCTTACTAAGCCTCAAAGACGCTTTGAGACAAGTGTTATACAATTCAGAGAATGTTAAAAATTAGAGTGAAATTGCTTTAAACAAGCGAATTATCGCGAAACAACACCTGCTCGAATCCAACAAAAACTGTGCCCTGCCGTCTCTACTAAGCCTCAGACACGCTTTGAGACAAGTCTTACACAATTCAGAGAATGTTGAAAATTAGTGTGAAATTGCTTTAAACAAGCGAATTATCGCGAAACAACACCTGCTCGAATCCAACAAAAACTGTGGCCTGCCGTCTCTACTGAGCCTCAGAGACGCTTTACGACAAGTGTTACGAAATTCAGAGAATGTCGAAAATTTGAGTGGAATTGCATCAAACAAGCAAATTATCGCGAAACAACACCTGCTCGAATCCAACAAAAACTGTGGCTTGCCGTGTCTACTGAGCGTCAGAAACGCTTTGAGACAACTGTTACAAATATCAGAGAATGTCAAAAATTAGAGTGCAATTGCTTCAAACAAGCGAATTATCGCGAAACAAAACCTGCTCGAATCCAAATAAAACTCTGCCCTGCCGTCTCTACTGAGCCTCAGAGACGCTTTGAGACAATTGTTACAAAAATCAGAAAATGATAAAAATTAGGGTGAAATTGCTTTAAACAAGCGAATTAACGCGAAACAACACCTGCTCGAATCCAATAAAAACTGTGACCTCACGTCTCTAGTGAGCGTCAGAGACGCTTTGAGTCAAGTGTTACAATTATCAGAGAATGTCAAAAATTAGAGTGGAATTGCTTCAAACATGCGAATTATCGCGAAATAACACCTGCTCGAATCCAACAAAAACTGTGGCCTGCCGTCTCTACTGAGCCTCAGAGACGCTTTGAGACAAGTGTTACGAAATTCAGAGAATGTCGAAATTTGAGTGAAATTGCTTCAAACAAGCGAATTATCGCGAAACAACACCTGCTCGAATCCAACAAAAACTGTTCCCAGCCGTCTCTACTAAGCCTCAGAGACGCTTTGAGGCAAGTTTTACAAATATCAGAGAATGTCAAAAATTAGAGTGGAATTGCTTCAAACAAGCGAATTATCGCGAAACAACACCTGCTTGAATCCAACAAAAACTGTGCCCAGCCGTCTCTACTAAGCCTCAGAGAAGCTTTGACACAAGTGTTACACAATTCAGAGAATGATAAAAATTAGAGTGAAATTGCTTTAAACAAGTGAATTATCGCGAAACAACACCTGCTCGAATCCAACAAAAACTCTGCCCTGCCGTCTCTACTGAGCCTCAGAGACGCTTTGCGACAAGTTTTACAAAGATATGAGAATATCGAAAATTGGAGTCAAGTTGCTTCAAACAAGCGAATTATCGCGAAACAACACCTGCTCGAATCCAACAAAAACTGTGGCCTGCCGTCTCTACTGAGCCTCAGAGACGCTTTGAGACAAGTGTTTCGAAATTCAGAGAATGTCGGAAATTTGAGTGAAAAAGCTTCAAACAAGAGAATTATCGCGAAACAACACCTGCTCGAATGCAACAAAAACTGTGGCCAGCCGTCTCTACTAAGCCTCAAAGACGCTTTGAGACAATTGTTACAAAAATCAGAAAATGTTAAAAATTAGAGTGAAATTGCTTTAAACAAGCGAATTAACGCGAAACAACACCTGCTAGAATCCAATAAAAACTGTGACCTCACGTCTCTACTGAGCGTCAGAGACGCTTTGAGACAAGCGTTACAATTATCAGAGAATGTCAAAAATTAGAGTGGAATTGCTTCAAACATGAGAATTATCGCGAAATAACACCTGCTCGAATCCAACAAAACCTGTGCCCAGCCGTCTCTACTAAGCCTCAGAGACGCTTTGACACAAGTATTACACAATTCAGAGAATGTTAAAAATTAGAATGAAATTGCTTTAAACAAGCGAATTATCGCGAAACAACACCTGCTCGAATCCAACAAAAACTGTGGCCAGCCGTCTCTACTAAGCCTCAGAGACGCTTTGAGACAAGTCTTACACTATTCAGAGAATGTTAAAAATTAGAGTGAAATTGCTTTAAACAAGCGAATTATCGCGAAACAACACCTGCTCGAATCCAAATAAAACTCTGCCCTGCCGTCTCTAATGAGCCTCAGAGACGCTTTGAGACAATTGTTACAAAAATCAGAAAATGTTAAAAATTAGAGTGAAATTGCTTTAAACAAGCGAATTTTCGCGAAACAACACCTGCTCGAATCTAACAGAAACTGTGCCCAGCCGTCTCTACTAGGCCTCAGAGACGCTTTGAGACAAGTGTTACAAATATCAGAGTATGTCAAAAATTAGAGTGGAATTGCTTCAAACAAGCGAATTATCGCGAAACAACACCTGCTCGAATCCAACAAAAACTGTGGCCTGCCGTCTCTACTGAGCCTCAGAGACGCTTTGAGACAAGTGTTACGAAATTCAGAGAATGTCGAAAATTTGAGTGAAATTGCTTCAAACAAGCGAATTATCGCGAAACAACACCTGCTCGAATCCAACAAAAACTGTGCCCTGCCGTCTCTACTAAGCCTCAGAGACGCTTTGAGACAAGTCTTACACTATTCAGAGAATGTTAAAAATTAGAGTGAAATTGCTTCAAACAAGCGAATTATCGCGAAACAACACCTGCTCGAATCCAAATAAAACTCTGCCCTGCCGTCTCTACTGAGCCTCAGAGACGCTTTGAGACAATTGTTACAAAAATCAGAAAATGTTCAAAATTAGAGTGAAATTGCTTTAAACAAGCGAATTAGCGCGAAACAACACCTGCTCGACTCTAACAGAAACTGTGCCCAGCCGTCTCTACTAAGCCTCAGAGACGCTTTGAGACAAGTGTGACAAATATCAGAGAATGTCAAAAATTAGAGTGGAATTGCTTCAAACAAGCGAATTATCGCGAAACAACACCTGCTCGAATCCAACAAAAACTGTGGCCAGCCGTCTCTACTAAGCCTCAAGGACGCTTTGAGACAAGTGTTACACAATTCAGAGAATGTTAAAAATTAGAGTGAAATTGCTTTAAACAAGCGAATTATCGCGAAACAACACCTGCTCGAATCCAAGAAAAACTGTGCCCTGCCGTCTCTACTAAGCCTCAGAGACGCTTTGAGACAAGACTTACACAATTCAGAGAATGTTAAAAATTAGAGTGAAATTGCTTTAAACAAGCAAATTATCGCGAAACAACACCTGCTCGAATCCAAATAAAACTCTGCCCTGCCGTCTCTACTGAGCCTCAGAGACGCTTTGAGACAATTGTTACAAAAATCAGAAAATGTTAAAAATTAGAGTGAAATTGCTTTAAACAAGCGAATTTTCGCGAAACAACACCTGCTCGAATCTAACAGAAACTGTGCCCAGCTGTCTCTACTAAGCCTCAGAGACGCTTTGAGACAAGTGTTACAAATATCAGAGAATGTCAAAAATTAGAGTGGAATTGCTTCAAACAAGCGAATTATCGCGTAACAACACCTGCTCGAATCCAACAAAAACTGTGGCCTGCCGTCTCCACTGAGCCTCAGGGACGCTTTGAGACAGGTGTTACGAAATTCAGAGAATGTCGAAACTTTGAGTGAAATTGCTTCAAACAAGCGAATTATCGCGAAACAACACCTGCTCGAATCCAACAAAAACTGTTGCTAGCCGTCTCTACTAAGCCTCAAAGACGCTTTGAGACAAGTGTTACACAATTCAGAGAATGTTAAAAATTAGAGTGAAATTGCTTTAAACAATAGAATTATCGCGAAACAACACCTGCTCGAATCCAACAAAAACTGTGGCCTGCCGTCTCTACTGAGCCTCAGAGACGCTTTGAGACAAGTGTTACGAAATTCAGAGAAAGTCGAAAATTTGAGTGAAATTTCTTCAAACAAGCGAATTATCGCGAAACAACACCTGCTCGAATCCAACAAAAACTGTCGCCAGTCGTCTCTACTAAGCCTCAAAGACGCTTTGAGACAAGTGTTACACAATTCAGAGAATGTCGAAAATTTGAGTGAAATTGCTTCAAACAAGCGAATTATCGCGAAATAACACCTGCTCGAATCCAACAAAAACTGTTCCCAGCCGTCTCTACTAAGCCTCAGAGACGCTTTGAGGCAAGTGTTACAAATATCAGAGAATGTCAAAAATTAGAGTGGAATTGCTTCAAACAAGCGAATTATCGCGAAACAACACCTGCTCGAACCCAACAAAAACTGTGCCCAGCCGTCTCTACTAAGCCTCAGAGAAGCTTTGACACAAGTGTTACACAATTCAGAGAATGTTAAAAATTAGAGTGGAATTGCTTTAAACAAGTGAATTATCGCGAAACAACACCTGCTCGAATCCAACAAAAACTCTGCCCTGCCGTCTCTACTGAGCCTCAGAGACGCTTTGCGACAAGTTTTACAAAGATATGAGAATATCGAAAATTGGAGTCAAGTTGCTTCAAACAAGCGAATTATCGCGAAACAACACCTGCTCGAATCCAACAAAAACTGTGGCCTGCCGTCTCTACTGAGCCTCAGAGACGCTTTGAGACAAGTGTTACAAAAATCAGAAAATGTTCAAAATTAGAGTGAAATTGCTTTAAACAAGCGAATTAGCGCGAAACAACACCTGCTCGACTCTAACTGAAACTGTGCCCAGCCGTCTCTACTAAGCCTCAGAGACGCTTTGAGACAAGTGTGACAAATATCAGAGAATGTCAAAAATTAGAGTGGAATTGCTTCAAACAAGCGAATTATCGCGAAACAACACCTGCTCGAATCCAACAAAAACTGTGGCCAGCCGTCTCTACTAAGCCTCAAAGACGCTTTGAGACAAGTGTTACACAATTCAGAGAATGTTAAAAATTAGAGTGAAATTGCTTTAAACAAGCGAATTATCGCGAAACAACACCTGCTCGAATCCAAGAAAAACTGTGCCCTGCCGTCTCTACTAAGCCTCAGAGACGCTTTGAGACAAGACTTACACAATTCAGAGAATGTTAAAAATTAGAGTGAAATTGCTTTAAACAAGCAAATTATCGCGAAACAACACCTGCTCGAATCCAAATAAAACTCTGCCCTGCCGTCTCTACTGAGCCTCAGAGACGCTTTGAGACAATTGTTACAAAAATCAGAAAATGTTAAAAATTAGAGTGAAATTGCTTTAAACAAGCGAATTTTCGCGAAACAACACCTGCTCGAATCTAACAGAAACTGTGCCCAGCTGTCTCTACTAAGCCTCAGAGACGCTTTGAGACAAGTGTTACAAATATCAGAGAATGTCAAAAATTAGAGTGGAATTGCTTCAAACAAGCGAATTATCGCGAAACAACACCTGCTCGAATCCAACAAAAACTGTGGCCTGCCGTCTCCACTGAGCCTCAGGGACGCTTTGAGACAGGTGTTACGAAATTCAGAGAATTTCGAAACTTTGAGTGAAATTGCTTCAAACAAGCGAATTATCGCGAAACAACACCTGCTCGAATCCAACAAAAACTGTTGCTAGCCGTCTCTACTAAGCCTCAAAGACGCTTTGAGACAAGTGTTACACAATTCAGAGAATGTTAAAAATTAGAGTGAAATTGCTTTAAACAATAGAATTATCGCGAAACAACACCTGCTCGAATCCAACAAAAACTGTGGCCTGCCGTCTCTACTGAGCCTCAGAGACGCTTTGAGACAAGTGTTACGAAATTCAGAGAAAGTCGAAAATTTGAGTGAAATTTCTTCAAACAAGCGAATTATCGCGAAACAACACCTGCTCGAATCGAACAAAAACTGACGCCAGTCGTCTCTACTAAGCCTCAAAGACACTTTGAGACAAGTGTTACACAATTCAGAGAATGTCGAAAATTTGAGTGAAATTGCTTCAAACAAGCGAATTATCGCGAAATAACACCTGCTCGAATCCAACAAAAACTGTTCCCAGCCGTCTCTACTAAGCCTCAGAGACGCTTTGAGGCAAGTGTTACAAATATCAGAGAATGTCAAAAATTAGAGTGGAATTGCTTCAAACAAGCGAATTATCGCGAAACAACACCTGCTCGAACCCAACAAAAACTGTGCCCAGCCGTCTCTACTAAGCCTCAGAGAAGCTTTGACACAAGTGTTACACAATTCAGAGAATGTTAAAAATTAGAGTGAAATTGCTTTAAACAAGTGAATTATCGCGAAACAACACCTGCTCGAATCCAACAAAAACTCTGCCCTGCCGTCTCTACTGAGCCTCAGAGACGCTTTGCGAAAAGTTTTACAAAGATATGAGAATATCGAAAATTGGAGTCAAGTTGCTTCAAACAAGCGAATTATCGCGAAACAACACCTGCTCGAATCCAACAAAAACTGTGGCCTGCCGTCTCTACTGAGCCTCAGAGACGCTTTGAGACAAGTGTTTCGAAATTCAGAGAATGTCGGAAATTTGAGTGAAAAAGCTTCAAACAAGCGAATTATCGCGAAACAACACCTGCTCGAATGCAACAAAAACTGTGGCCAGCCGTCTCTACTAAGCCTCAAAGACGCTTTGAGACAATTGTTACAAAAATCAGAAAATGTTAAAAATTAGAGTGAAATTGCTTTAAACAAGCGAATTAACGCGAAACAACACCTGCTCGAATCCAATAAAAACTGTGACCTCACGTCTCTACTGAGCGTCAGAGACGCTTTGAGACAAGCGTTACAATTATCAGAGAATGTCAAAAATTAGAGTGGAATTGCTTCAAACATGCGAATTATCGCGAAATAACACCTGCTCGAATCCAACAAAACCTGTGCCCAGCCGTCTCTACTAAGCCTCAGAGACGCTTTGACACAAGTATTACACAATTCAGAGAATGTTAAAAATTAGAATGAAATTGCTTTAAACAAGCGAATTATCGCGAAACAACACCTGCTCGAATCCAACAAAAACTGTGGCCTGCCGTCTCTACTGAGCCTCAGAGACGCTTTGAGACAAGTGTTACCAAATTCAGAGAAAGTCGAAAATTTGAGTGAAATTTCTTCAAACAAGCGAATTATCGCGAAACAACACCTGCTCGAATCCAACAAAAACTGTTGCCAACCGTCTCTACTAAGCCTCAAAGACGCTTTGAGACAAGTGTTACACAATTCAGAGAATGTCGAAAATTAGAGTGGAATTGCTTCAAACAAGCGAATTATCGCGAAACAACACCTGCACGAATCCAACAAAAACTGTGCCCAGCCGTCTCTACTAAGCCTCAAAGACGCTTTGAGACAAGTGTTACACAATTCAGAGAATGTCGAAAATTTGAGTGAAATTGCTTCAAACAAGCGAATTATCGCGAAATAACACCTGCTCGAATCCAACAAAAACTGTTCCCAGCCGTCTCTACTAAGCCTCAGAGACGCTTTGAGGCAAGTGTTACAAATATCAGAGAATGTCAAAAATTAGAGTGGAATTGCTTCAAACAAGCGAATTATCGCGAAACAACACCTGCTCGAACCCAACAAAAACTGTGCCCAGCCGTCTCTACTAAGCCTCAGAGAAGCTTTGACACAAGTGTTACACAATTCAGAGAATGTTAAAAATTAGAGTGAAATTGCTTTAAACAAGTGAATTATCGCGAAACAACACCTGCTCGAATCCAACAAAAACTCTGCCCTGCCGTCTCTACTGAGCCTCAGAGACGCTTTGCGAAAAGTTTTACAAAGATATGAGAATATCGAAAATTGGAGTCAAGTTGCTTCAAACAAGCGAATTATCGCGAAACAACACCTGCTCGAATCCAACAAAAACTGTGGCCTGCCGTCTCTACTGAGCCTCAGAGACGCTTTGAGACAAGTGTTTCGAAATTCAGAGAATGTCGGAAATTTGAGTGAAAAAGCTTCAAACAAGCGAATTATCGCGAAACAACACCTGCTCGAATGCAACAAAAACTGTGGCCAGCCGTCTCTACTAAGCCTCAAAGACGCTTTGAGACAATTGTTACAAAAATCAGAAAATGTTAAAAATTAGAGTGAAATTGCTTTAAACAAGCGAATTAACGCGAAACAACACCTGCTCGAATCCAATAAAAACTGTGACCTCACGTCTCTACTGAGCGTCAGAGACGCTTTGAGACAAGCGTTACAATTATCAGAGAATGTCAAAAATTAGAGTGGAATTGCTTCAAACATGCGAATTATCGCGAAATAACACCTGCTCGAATCCAACAAAACCTGTGCCCAGCCGTCTCTACTAAGCCTCAGAGACGCTTTGACACAAGTATTACACAATTCAGAGAATGTTAAAAATTAGAATGAAATTGCTTTAAACAAGCGAATTATCGCGAAACAACACCTGCTCGAATCCAACAAAAACTGTGGCCTGCCGTCTCTACTGAGCCTCAGAGACGCTTTGAGACAAGTGTTACCAAATTCAGAGAAAGTCGAAAATTTGAGTGAAATTTCTTCAAACAAGCGAATTATCGCGAAACAACACCTGCTCGAATCCAACAAAAACTGTTGCCAACCGTCTCTACTAAGCCTCAAAGACGCTTTGAGACAAGTGTTACACAATTCAGAGAATGTCGAAAATTAGAGTGGAATTGCTTCAAACAAGCGAATTATCGCGAAACAACACCTGCACGAATCCAACAAAAACTGTGCCCAGCCGTCTCTACTAAGCCTCAGAGACGCTTTGACACAAGTGTTACACAATTCAGAGAATGTTAAAAATTAGAGTGAAATTGCTTTAAACGAGCGAATTATCGCGAAACAACACCTGCTCGAATCCAACAAAAACTCTGCCCTGCCGTCTCTACTGAGACTCAGAGACGCTTTGCGACAAGTTTTACAAAGATCTGAGAATATCAAAAATTGGAGTCAAGTTGCTTCACACAAGCGAATTATCGCGAAACAACACCTGCTCGAATCCAACAAAACTGTGGCCTGCCGTCTCTACTGAGCCTGAGAGACGCTTTGAGACAAGTGTTACAAAATTCAGAGAATGTCGGAAATTTGAGTGAAATTGCTTCAAACAAGCGAATTATCGCGAAACAACACCTGCTCGAATCCAACAAAAACTGTGGCCAGCCGTCTCTACTGAGCCTCAAAGACGCTTTAAGACAAGTGTTACACAATTCAGAGAATGTTAAAAATTAGAGTGAAATTGCTTTAAACAAGCGAATTATCGCGAAATAACACCTGCTCGAATCTAACAGAAACTGTGCCCAGCCGTCTCTACTAAGCCTCAGAGACGCTTTAAGACAAGTGTTACAAATATCAGAGAATGTCAAAAATTAGAATGGAATTGCTTCAAACAAGCGAATTATCGCGAAACAACACCTGCTCGAATCCAACAAAAACTGTGGCCTGCCGTCTCTACTGAGCCTCAGAGACGCTTTGAGACAAGAGTTACGAAATTCAGGGAAGTCGAAAATTTGAGTGAAATTTCTTCAAACAAGCGAATTATCGCGAAACAACACCTGCTCGAATCCAACAAATACTGTTGCCAGCCGTCTCTAATAAGCCTCAAAGACGCTTTGAGACAAGTGTTACACAATTCAGAGAATGTCGAAAATTTGAGTGAAATTGCTTCAAAGAAGCGAATTATCGCGAAATAACACCTGCTGGAATCCAACAAAAACTGTTCCCAGCCGTCTCTACTAAGCCTCAGAGACGCTTTGAGGCAAGTGTTACAAATATCAGAGAATGTCAAAAATTAGAGTGGAATTGCTTTAAAGAAGCGAATTATCGCGAAACAACACCTGCTCGAATCCAACAAAAACTGTGGCCTGCCGTCTCCACTGAGCCTCAGAGACGCTTTGAGACAGGTGTTACGAAATTCAGAGAATGTCGAAAATTTGAGTGAAATTGCTTCAAACAAGCGGATTATCGCGAAACAACACCTGCTCGAATCCAACAAAAACTGTTGCTAGCCGTCTCTACTAAGCCTCAAAGACGCTTTGAGACAAGTGTTACACAATTCAGAGAATGTTAAAAATTAGAGTGAAATTGCTTTAAACAATAGAATTATCGCGAAACAACACCTGCTCGAATGCAACAAAAACTCTGCCCTGCCGTCTCTACTGAGCCTCAGAGACGCTTTGAGACAATTGTCACAAAAATCAGAAAATGTTAAAAATTAGAGTGAAATTGCTTTAAACAAGCGAATTATCGCGAAACAACACCTGCTCGAATCCAACAAAAACTGTGGCCTGCCGTCTCTACTGAGCCTCAGAGACGCTTTGAGACAAGTGTTACGAAATTCAGAGAATGTCGAAATTTGAGTGAAATTGCTTCAAACAAGCGAATTATCGCGAAACAACACCTGCTCGAATCCAACAAAAACTGTGGCCTGCCGTCTCTATTGAGCCTCAGAGACGCTTTGAGACAAGTGTTACGAAATTCAGAGAAAGTCGAAAATTTGAGTGAAATTTCTTCAAACAAGCGAATTATCGCGAAATAACACCAGCTCGAATCCAACAAAAACTGTTCCCAGCCGTCTCTACTAAGCCTCAGAGACGCTTTGACACAAGTGTTACACAATTCAGAGAATGTTAAAAATTAGAGTGAAATTGCTTTAAACAAGCGAATTATCGCGAAACAACACCTGCTCGAATCCAACAAAAACTCTGCCCTGCCGTCGCTACTGAGCCTCAGAGACGCTTTGCGACAAGTTTTACAAAGATCTGAGAATATCGAAAATTGGAGTCAAGTTGATTCAAACAAGCGATTTATCGCGAAACAACACCTGCTCGAATGCAACAAAAACTCTGCCCTGCCGTCTCTACTGAGCCTCAGAGAGGCTTTGAGACAATTGTTACAAAAATCAGAAAATGTTAAAAATTAGAGTGAAATTGCTTTAAACAAGCGAATTATCGCGAAACAACACCTGCTCGAATCCAACAAAAACTTTGGCCTGCCGTCTCCACTGAGCCTCAGAGACGCTTTCAGACAGGTGTTACGAAATTCAGAGAAAATCGAAAATTTGAGTAAAATTTCTTCAAACAAGCGAATTATCGCGAAACAACACCTGCTCGAATCCAACAAAAACTGTTGCCAACCGTCTCTACTAAGCCTCAAAGACGCTTTGAGACAAGTGTTACACAATTCAGAGAATGTCGAAAATTTGAGTGAAATTGCTTCAAATAAGCTAATTATCGCGAAATAACACCTGCTCGAATCCAACAAAAACTGTTCCCAGCCGTCTCTACTAAGCCTCAGAGACGCTTTGAGGCAAGTGTTACAAATATCAGAGAATGTCAAAAATTAGAGTGGAATTGCTTCAAACAAGCGAATTATCGCGAAACAACACCTGCTCGAATGCAACAAAAACTCTGCCCTGCCGTCTCTACTGAGCCTCAGAGACGCTTTGAGACAAGTGTTACGAAATTCAGAGAATGTCGAAATTTGAGTGAAATTGCTTCAAACAAGCGAATTATCGCGAAACAACACCTGCTCGAATCCAACAAAAACTGTGGCCTGCCGTCTCTACTGAGCCTCAGAGACGCTTTGAGACAAGTGTTACGAAATTCAGAGAAAGTCGAAAATTTGAGTGAAATTTCTTCAAACAAGCGAATTATCGCGAAATAACACCAGCTCGAATCCAACAAAAACTGTTCCCAGCCGTCTCTACTAAGCCTCAGAGACGCTTTGACACAAGTGTTACACAATTCAGAGAATGTTAAAAATTAGAGTGAAATTGCTTTAAACAAGCGAATTATCGCGAAACAACACCTGCTCGAATCCAACAAAAACTCTGCCCTGCCGTCGCTACTGAGCCTCAGAGACGCTTTGCGACAAGTTTTACAAAGATCTGAGAATATCGAAAATTGGAGTCAAGTTGATTCAAACAAGCGATTTATCGCGAAACAACACCTGCTCGAATGCAACAAAAACTCTGCCCTGCCGTCTCTACTGAGCCTCAGAGAGGCTTTGAGACAATTGTTACAAAAATCAGAAAATGTTAAAAATTAGAGTGAAATTGCTTTAAACAAGCGAATTATCGCGAAACAACACCTGCTCGAATCCAACAAAAACTTTGGCCTGCCGTCTCCACTGAGCCTCAGAGACGCTTTCAGACAGGTGTTACGAAATTCAGAGAAAATCGAAAATTTGAGTAAAATTTCTTCAAACAAGCGAATTATCGCGAAACAACACCTGCTCGAATCCAACAAAAACTGTTGCCAACCGTCTCTACTAAGCCTCAAAGACGCTTTGAGACAAGTGTTACACAATTCAGAGAATGTCGAAAATTTGAGTGAAATTGCTTCAAATAAGCTAATTATCGCGAAATAACACCTGCTCGAATCCAACAAAAACTGTTCCCAGCCGTCTCTACTAAGCCTCAGAGACGCTTTGAGGCAAGTGTTACAAATATCAGAGAATGTCAAAAATTAGAGTGGAATTGCTTCAAACAAGCGAATTATCGCGAAACAACACCTGCTCGAATCCAACAAAAACTGTGGCCTGCCGTCTCTACTGAGCCTCAGAGACGCTTTGAGACAAGTGTTACGAAATTCAGAGAAAGTCGAAAATTTGAGTGAAATTTCTTCAAACAAGCGAATTATCGCGAAACAACACCTGCTCGAATCCAACAAAAACTGTTGCCAACCGTCTCTACTAAGCCTCAAAGACGCTTTGAGACAAGTGTTACACAATATAGAGAATGTCGAAATTTGAGTGAAATTGCTTCAAACAAGCGAATTATCGCGAAACAACACCTGCTCGAATCCAACAAAAACTGTGGCCTGCCGTCTCTACTGAGCCTCAGAGACGCTTTGAGACAAGTGTTACGAAATTCAGAGAAAGTCGAAAATTTGAGTGAAATTTCTTCAAACAAGCGAATTATCGCGAAACAACACCTGCTCGAATCCAACAAAAACTGTGTCCAGCCGTCTCTACTAAGCCTCAGAGACGCTTTGACACAAGTGTTACACAATTCAGAGAATGTTAAAAATTAGAGTGAAATTGCTTTAAACAAGCGAATTATCGCGAAACAACACCTGCTCAAATCCAACAAAAACTCTGCCCTGCCGTCTCTACTGAGCCTCAGAGACGCTTTGCGACAAGTTTTACAAAGATCTGAGAATATCGAAAATTGGAGTCAAGTTGCTTCACACTTGCGAATTATCGCGAAACAACACCTGCTCGAATCCAACAAAAACTGTGGCCTGCCGTCTCTACTGAGCCTGAGAGACGCTTTGAGACAAGTGTTACAAAATTCAGAGAATGTCGGAAATTTGAGTGAAATTGCTTCAAACAAGCGAATTATCGCGAAACAACACCTGCTCGAATCCAACAAAAACTGTGGCCAGCCGTCTCTACTGAGCCTCAAAGACGCTTTGAGACAAGTGTTACACAATTCAGAGAATGTTAAAAATTAGAGTGAAATTGCTTTAAACAAGCGAATTATCGCGAAATAACACCTGCTCGAATCTAACAGAAACTGTGCCCAGCCGTCCCTACTAAGCCTCAGAGACGCTTTGAGACAAGTGTTACAAATATCAGAGAATGTCAAAAATTAGAATGCAATTGCTTCAAACAAGCGAGTTATCGCGAAACAACACCTGCTCGAATCCAACAAAAACTGTGGCCTGCCGTCTCTACTGAGCCTCAGAGACGCTTTGAGACAAGAGTTACGAAATTCAGGGAAGTCGAAAATTTGAGGGAAATTTCTTCAAACAAGCGAATTATCGCGAAACAACACCTGCTCGAATCCAACAAAAACTGTTGCCAGTCGTCTCTACTAAGCCTCAGAGACGCTTTGAGGCAAGTGTTACAAATATCAGAGAATGTCAAAAATTAGAGTGGAATTGCTTCAAACAAGCGAATTATCGCGAAACAGCACCTGCTCGAATCCAAAAAAAACTGTGGCCTGCCGTCTCTACTGAGCCTGAGAGACGCTTTGAGACAAGTGTTACAAAATTCAGAGAATGTCGGAAATTTGAGTGAAATTGCTTCAAACAAGCGAATTATCGCGAAACAACACCTGCTCGAATCCAACAAAAACTGTGGCCAGCGGTCTCTACTAAGCCTCAGAGACGCTTTGAGACAAGTGTTACAAATATCAGAGAATGTCAAAAATTAGAATGGAATTGCTTCAAACAAGCGAATTATCGCGAAACCACACCTGCTCGAATCCAACAAAAACTGTGGCATGCCGTCTCTACTGAGCCTCAGAGACGCTTTGAGACAAGAGTTACGAAATTCAGGGAAGTCGAAAATTTGAGTGAAATTTCTTCAAACAAGCGAATTATCGCGAAACAACACCTGCTCGAATCCAACAAAAACTGTTGCCAGCCGTCTCTAATAAGCCTCAAAGACGCTTTGAGACAAGTGTTACACAATTCAGAGAATGTCGAAAATTTGAGTGAAATTGCTTCAAAGAAGCGAATTATCGCGAAATAACACCTGCTGGAATCCAACAAAAACTGTTCCCAGCCGTCTCTACTAAGCCTCAGAGACGCTTTGAGGCAAGTGTTACAAATATCAGAGAATGTCAAAAATTAGAGTGGAATTGCTTTAAACAAGCGAATTATCGCGAAACAACACCTGCTCGAATCCAACAAAAACTGTGGCCTGCCGTCTCCACTGAGCTTCAGAGACGCTTTGAGACAGGTGTTACGAAATTCAGAGAATGTCGAAAATTTGAGTGAAATTGCTTCAAACAAGCGAATTATCGCGAAACAACACCTGCTCGAATCCAACAAAAACTGTTGCTAGCCGTCTCTACTAAGCCTCAAAGACGCTTTGAGACAAGTGTTACACAATTCAGAGAATGTTAAAAATTAGAGTGAAATTGCTTTAAACAATAGAATTATCGCGAAACAACACCTGCTCGAATGCAACAAAAACTCTGCCCTGCCGTCTCTACTGAGCCTCAGAGACGCTTTGAGACAATTGTTACAAAAATCAGAAAATGTTAAAAATTAGAGTGAAATTGCTTTAAACAAGCGAATTATCGCGAAACAACACCTGCTCGAATCCAACAAAAACTGTGGCCTGCCGTCTCTACTGAGCCTCAGAGACGCTTTGAGACAAGTGTTACGAAATTCAGAGAATGTCGAAATTTGAGTGAAATTGCTTCAAACAAGCGAATTATCGCGAAACAACACCTGCTCGAATCCAACAAAAACTGTGGCCTGCCGTCTCTACTGAGCCTCAGAGACGCTTTGAGACAAGTGTTACGAAATTCAGAGAAAGTCGAAAATTTGAGTGAAATTTCTTCAAACAAGCGAATTATCGCGAAACAACACCCGCTCGAATCCAACAAAAACTGTTGCCAACCGTCTCTACTAAGCCTCAAAGACGCTTTGAGACAAGTGTTACACAATTCAGAGAATGTTAAAAATTAGAGTGAAACTGCTTTAAACAAGCGAATTATCGCGAAACAACACCTGCTCGAATCCAACAAAAACTCTGCCCTGCCGTCGCTACTGAGCCTCAGAGACGCTTTGCGACAAGTTTTACAAAGATCTGAGAATATCGAAAATTCGAGTCAAGTTGTTTCAAACAAGCGATTTATCGCGAAACAACACCTGCTCGAATCCAACAAAAACTGTGGCCTGCCGTCTCCACTGAGCCTCAGAGACGCTTTGAGACAGGTGTTACGAAATTCAGGCAAAGTCGAAAATTTGAGTAAAATTTCTTCAAACAAGCGAATTATCGCGAAACAACACCCGCTCGAATCCAACAAAAACTGTTGCCAACCGTCTCTACTAAGCCTCAAAGACGCTTTGAGACAAGTGTTACACAATTCAGAGAATGTCGAAAATTTGAGTGAAATTGCTTCAAATAAGCTAATTATCGCGAAATAACACTTGCTCGAATCCAACAAAAACTGTTCCCAGCCGTCTCTACTAAGCCTCAGAGACGCTTTGAGGCAAGTGTTACAAATATCAGAGAATGTCAAAAATTAGAGTGAAATTGCTTTAAACAAGCGAATTATCGCGAAACAACACCTGCTCGAATCCAACAAAAACTTTGGCCTGCCGTCTCCACTGAGCCTCAGAGACGCTTTGAGACAGGTGTTACGAAATTCAGACAAAGTCGAAAATTTGAGTAAAATTTCTTCAAACAAGCGAATTATCGCGAAACAACACCCGCTCGAATCCAACAAAAACTGTTGCCAACCGTCTCTACTAAGCCTCAAAGACGCTTTGAGACAAGTGTTACACAATTCAGAGAATGTCGAAAATTTGAGTGAAATTGCTTCAAATAAGCTAATTATCGCGAAATAACACCTGCTCGAATCCAACAAAAACTGTGGCCTGCCGTCTCTACTGAGCCTCAGAGACGCTTTGAGACAAGTGTTACGAAATTCAGAGAAAGTCGAAAATTTGAGTGAAATTTCTTCAAACAAGCGAATTATCGCGAAACAACACCTGCTCGAATCCAACAAAAACTGTTGCCAACCCTCTCTACTAAGCCTCAAAGACGCTTTGAGACAAGTGTTACACAATATAGAGAATGTCGAAATTTGAGTGAAATTGCTTCAAACAAGCGAATTATCGCGAAACAACACCTGCTCGAATCCAACAAAAACTGTGGCCTGCCGTCTCTACTGAGCCTCAGAGACGCTTTGAGACAAGTGTTACGAAATTCAGAGAAAGTCGAAAATTTGAGTGAAATTTCTTCAAACAAGCGAATTATCGCGAAACAACACCTGCTCGAATCCAACAAAAACTGTTCCCAGCCGTCTCTACTAAGCCTCAGAGACGCTTTGAGGCAAGTGTTACAAATATCAGAGAATGTCAAAAATTAGAGTGGAATTGCTTCAAACAAGCGAATTATCGCGAAACAACACCTGCTCGAATCCAACAAAAACTGTGGCCTGCCGTCTCTACTGAGCCTCAGAGACGCTTTGAGACAAGTGTTACGAAATTCAGAGAAAGTCGAAAATTTGAGTGAAATTTCTTCAAACAAGCGAATTATCGCGAAACAACATCTGCTCGAATCCAACAAAAACTGTTGCCAACCGTCTCTACTAAGCCTCAAAGACGCTTTGAGACAAGTGTTACACAATATAGAGAATGTCGAAATTTGAGTGAAATTGCTTCAAACAAGCGAATTATCGCGAAACAACACCTGCTCGAATCCAACAAAAACTGTGGCCTGCCGTCTCTACTGAGCCTCAGAGACGCTTTGAGACAAGTGTTACGAAATTCAGAGAAAGTCGAAAATTTGAGTGAAATTTCTTCAAACAAGCGAATTATCGCGAAACAACACCTGCTCGAATCCAACAAAAACTGTTGCCAACCGTCTCTACTAAGACTCAAAGACGCTTTGAGACAAGTGTTACACAATTCAGAGAATGTCGAAAATTTGAGTGAAATTGCTTCAAACAAGCGAATTATCGCGAAATAACACCTGCTCGAATCCAACAAAAACTGTTCCCAGCCGTCTCTACTAAGCCTCAGAGACGCTTTGAGGCAAGTGTTACAAATATCAGAGAATGTCAAAAATTAGAGTGGAATTGCTTCAAACAAGCGAATTATCGCGAAACAACACCTGCTCGAATCCAACAAAAACTGTGCCCAGCCGTCTCTACTAAGCCTCAGAGACGCTTTGGCACAAGTGTTACACAATTCAGAGAATGTTAAAAATTAGAGTGAACTTGCTTTAAACAAGCGAATTATCGCGAAACAACACCTGCTCGAATCCAACAAAAACTCTGCCCTGCCGTCTCTACTGAGCCTCAGAGACGCTTTGCGACAAGTTTTACAAAGATCTAAGAATATCGAAAATTGGAGTCAAGTTGCTTCACACAAGCGAATTATCGCGAAACAACACCTGCTCGAATCCAACAAAAACTGTGGCCTGCCGTCTCTACTGAGCCTGAGAGACGCTTTGAGACAAGTGTTACAAAATTCAGAGAATGTCGGAAATTTGAGTGAAATTGCTTCAAACAAGCGAATTATCGCGAAACAACACCTGCTCGAATCCAACAAAAACTGTGGCCTGCCGTCTCTACTGAGCCTCAAAGACGCTTTGAGACAAGTGTTACACAATTCTGAGAATGTTAAAAATTAGAGTGAAATTGCTTTAAACAAGCGAATTATCGCGAAATAACACCTGCTCGAATCTAACAGAAACTGTGCCCAGCCGTCTCTACTAAGCCTCAGAGACGGTTTGAGACAAGTGTTACAAATATCAGAGAATGTCAAAAATTAGAATGGAATTGCTTCAAACAAGCGAATTATCGCGAAACAACACCTGCTCGAATCCAACAAAAACTGTGGCCTGCCGTCTCTACTGAGCCTCAGAGACGCTTTGAGACAAGAGTTACGAAATTCAGGGAAGTCGAAAATTTGAGTGAAATTTCTTCAAACAAGCGAATTATCGCGAAACATCACCTGCTCGAATCCAACAAAAACTGTTGCCAGCCGTCTCTACTAAGCCTCAGAGACGCTTTGAGGCAAGTGTTACAAATATCAGAGAATGTTAAAAATTAGAGTGAAATTGCTTTAAACAAGCGAATTATCGCGAAATAACACCTGCTCGAATCTAACAGAAACTGTGCCCAGCCGTCTCTACTAAGCCTCAGAGACCCTTTGAGACAAGTGTTACAAATATCAGAGAATGTTAAAAATTAGAGTGAAATTGCTTTAAACAAGCGAATTATCGCGAAACAACACCTGCTCGAATCCAACAAAAACTGTGGCCTGCCGTCTCTACTGAGCCTCAGAGACGCTTTGAGACAAGTGTTACGAAATTCAGAGAATGTCGAAATTTGAGTGAAATTGCTTCAAACAAGCGAATTATCGCGAAACAACACCTGCTCGAATCCAACAAAAACTGTGGCCTGCCGTCTCTACTGAGCCTCAGAGACGCTTTGAGACAAGTGTTACGAAATTCAGAGAAAGTCGAAAATTTGAGTGAAATTTCTTCAAACAAGCGAATTATCGCGAAATAACACCAGCTCGAATCCAACAAAAACTGTTCCCAGCCGTCTCTACTAAGCCTGAGAGACGCTTTGACACAAGTGTTACACAATTCAGAGAATGTTAAAAATTAGAGTGAAATTGCTTTAAACAAGCGAATTATCGCGAAACAACACCTGCTCGAATCCAACAAAAACTCTGCCCTGCCGTCGCTACTGAGCCTCAGAGACGCTTTGCGACAAGTTCTACAAAGATCTGAGAATATCGAAAATTGGAGTCAAGTTGTTTCAAACAAGCGATTTATCGCGAAACAACACCTGCTCGAATGCAACAAAAACTCTGCCCTGCCGTCTCTACTGAGCCTCAGAGACGCTTTGAGACAATTGTTACAAAAATCAGAAAATGTTAAAAATTAGAGTGAAATTGCTTTAAACAAGCGAATTATCGCGAAACAACACCTGCTCGAATCCAACAAAAACTGTGGCCTGCCGTCTCTACTGAGCCTCAGAGACGCTTTGAGACAAGTGTTACGAAATTCAGAGAAAGTCGAAAATTTGAGTGAAATTTCTTCAAACAAGCGAATTATCGCGAAACAACACCTGCTCGAATCCAACAAAAACTGTTGCCAACCGTCTCTACTAAGCCTCAAAGACGCTTTGAGACAAGTGTTACACAATTCAGAGAATGTCGAAAATTTGAGTGAAATTGCTTCAAACAAGCGAATTATCGCGAAATAACACCTGCTCGAATCCAACAAAAACTGTTCCCAGCCGTCTCTACTAAGCCTCAGAGACGCTTTGAGGCAAGTGTTACAAATATCAGAGAATGTCAAAAATTAGAGTGGAATTGCTTCAAACAAGCGAATTATCGCGAAACAACACCTGCTCGAATCCAACAAAAACTGTGGCCAGCCGTCTCTACTGAGCCTCAAAGACGCTTTGAGACAAGTGTTACACAATTCAGAGAATGTTAAAAATTAGAGTGAAATTGCTTTAAACAAGCGAATTATCGCGAAATAACACCTGCTCGAATCTAACAGAAACTGTGCCCAGCCGTCTCTACTAAGCCTCAAAGACGCTTTGAGACAAGTGTTACAAATATCAGAGAATGTCAAAAATTAGAATGCAATTGCTTCAAACAAGCGAATTATCGCGAAACAACACCTGCTCGAATCCAACAAAAACTGTGGCCTGCCGTCTCTACTGAGCCTCAGAGACGCTTTGAGACAAGAGTTACGAAATTCAGGGAAGTCGAAAATTTGAGTGAAATTTCTTCAAACAAGCGAATTATCGCGAAACAACACCTGCTCGAATCCAACAAAAACTGTTGCCAGTCGTCTCTACTAAAGCCTAAGAGACGCTTTGAGGCAAGTGTTACAAATATCAGAGAATGTCAAAAATTAGAGTGGAATTGCTTCAAGCAAGCGAATTATCGCGAAACAACACCTGCTCGAATCCAAAAAAAACTGTAGCCTGCCGTCTCTACTGAGCCTGAGAGACGCTTTGAGACAAGTGTTACAAAATTCAGAGAATGTCGGAAATTTGAGTGAAATTGCTTCAAACAAGCGAATTATCGCGAAACAACACCTGCTCGAATCCAACAAAAACTGTGGCCAGCCGTCTCTACTAAGCCTCAGAGACGCTTTGAGACAAGTGTTACAAATATCAGAGAATGTCAAAAATTAGAATGGAATTGCTTCAAACAAGCGAATTATCGCGAAACCACACCTGCTCGAATCCAACAAAAACTGTGGCCTGCCGTCTCTACTGAGCCTCAGAGACGCTTTGAGACAAGAGTTACGAAATTCAGGGAAGTCGAAAATTTGAGTGAAATTTCTTCAAACAAGCGAATTATCGCGAAACAACACCTGCTCGAATCCAACAAAAACTGTTGCCAGCCGTCTCTAATAAGCCTCAAAGACGCTTTGAGACAAGTGTTACACAATTCAGAGAATGTCGAAAATTTGAGTGAAATTGCTTCAAAGAAGCGAATTATCGCGAAATAACACCTGCTGGAATCCAACAAAAACTGTTCCCAGCCGTCTCTACTAAGCCTCAGAGACGCTTTGAGGCAAGTGTTACAAATATCAGAGAATGTCAAAAATTAGAGTGGAATTGCTTTAAACAAGCGAATTATCGCGAAACAACACCTGCTCGAATCCAACAAAAACTGTGGCCTGCCGTCTCCACTGAGCCTCAGAGACGCTTTGAGACAGGTGTTACGAAATTCAGAGAATGTCGAAAATTTGAGTGAAATTGCTTCAAACAAGCGAATTATCGCGAAACAACACCTGCTCGAATCCAACAAAAACTGTTGCTAGCCGTCTCTACTAAGCCTCAAAGACGCTTTGAGACAAGTGTTACACAATTCAGAGAATGTTAAAAATTAGAGTGAAATTGCTTTAAACAATAGAATTATCGCGAAACAACACCTGCTCGAATGCAACAAAAACTCTGCCCTGCCGTCTCTACTGAGCCTCAGAGACGCTTTGAGACGATTGTTACAAAAATCAGAAAATGTTAAAAATTAGAGTGAAATTGCTTTAAACAAGCGAATTATCGCGAAACAACACCTGCTCGAATACAACAAAAACTGTGGCCTGCCGTCTCTACTGAGCCTCAGAGACGCTTTGAGACAAGTGTTACGAAATTCAGAGAATGTCGAAATTTGAGTGAAATTGCTTCAAACAAGCGAATTATCGCGAAACAACACCTGCTCGAATCCAACAAAAACTGTGGCCTGCCGTCTCTACTGAGCCTCAGAGACGCTTTGAGACAAGTGTTACGAAATTCAGAGAAAGTCGAAAATTTGAGTGAAATTTCTTCAAACAAGCGAATTATCGCGAAATAACACCAGCTCGAATCCAACAAAAACTGTTCCCAGCCGTCTCTACTAAGCCTCAGAGACGCTTTGACACAAGTGTTACACAATTCAGAGAATGTTAAAAATTAGAGTGAAATTGCTTTAAACAAGCGAATTATCGCGAAACAACACCTGCTCGAATCCAACAAAAACTCTGCCCTGCCGTCTCTTCTGAGCCTCAGAGACGCTTTGAGACAATTGTTACAAAAATCAGAAAATGTTAAAAATTAGAGTGAAATTGCTTTAAACAAGCGAATTATCGCGAAACAACACCTGCTCGAATCCAACAAAAACTTTGGCCTGCCGTCTCCACTGAGCCTCAGAGACGCTTTGAGACAGGTGTTACGAAATTCAGACAAAGTCGAAAATTTGAGTAAAATTTCTTCAAACAAGCGAATTATCGCGAAACAACACCCGCTCGAATCCAACAAAAACTGTTGCCAACCGTCTCTACTAAGCCTCAAAGACGCTTTGAGACAAGTGTTACACAATTCAGAGAATGTCGAAAATTTGAGTGAAATTGCTTCAAATAAGCTAATTATCGCGAAATAACACCTGCTCGAATCCAACAAAAACTGTTCCCAGCCGTCTCTACTAAGCCTCAGAGACGCTTTGAGGCAAGTGTAACAAATATCAGAGAATGTCAAAAATTAGAGTGGAATTGCTTCAAACAAGCGAATTATCGCGAAACAACACCTGCTCGAATCCAACAAAAACTGTGGCCTGCCGTCTCCACTGAGCCTCAGAGACGCTTTGAGACAGGTGTTACGAAATTCAGAGAATGTCGAAAATTTGAGTGAAATTGCTTCAAACAAGCGAATTATCGCGAAACAACACCTGCTCGAATCCAAGAAAAACTGTGCCCTGCCGTCTCTACTAAGCCTCAGAGACGCTTTGAGACAAGACTTACACAATTCAGAGAATGTTAAAAATTAGAGTGAAATTGCTTTAAACAAGCAAATTATCGCGAAACAACACCTGCTCGAATCCAAATAAAACTCTGCCCTGCCGTCTCTACTGAGCCTCAGAGACGCTTTGAGACAATTGTTACAAAAATCAGAAAATGTTAAAAATTAGAGTGAAATTGCTTTAAACAAGCGAATTTCCGCGAAACAACACCTGCTCGAATCTAACAGAAACTGTGCCCAGCTGTCTCTACTAAGCCTCAGAGACGCTTTGAGACAAGTGTTACAAATATCAGAGAATGTCAAAAATTAGAGTGGAATTGCTTCAAACAAGCGAATTATCGCGAAACAACACCTGCTCGAATCCAACAAAAACTGTGGCCTGCCGTCTCCACTGAGCCTCAGGGACGCTTTGAGACAGGTGTTACGAAATTCAGAGAATGTCGAAACTTTGAGTGAAATTGCTTCAAACAAGCGAATTATCGCGAAACAACACCTGCTCGAATCCAACAAAAACTGTTGCTAGCCGTCTCTACTAAGCCTCAAAGACGCTTTGAGACAAGTGTTACACAATTCAGAGAATGTTAAAAATTAGAGTGAAATTGCTTTAAACAATAGAATTATCGCGAAACAACACCTGCTCGAATCCAACAAACACTGTGGCCTGCCGTCTCTACTGAGCCTCAGAGACGCTTTGAGACAAGTGTTACGAAATTCAGAGAAAGTCGAAAATTTGAGTGAAATTTCTTCAAACAAGCGAATTATCGCGAAACAACACCTGCTCGAATCCAACAAAAACTGTCGCCAGTCGTCTCTACTAAGCCTCAAAGACGCTTTGAGACAAGTGTTACACAATTCAGAGAATGTCGAAAATTTGAGTGAAATTGCTTCAAACAAGCGAATTATCGCGAAATAACACCTGCTCGAATCCAACAAAAACTGTTCCCAGCCGTCTCTACTAAGCCTCAGAGACGCTTTGAGGCAAGTGTTACAAATATCAGAGAATGTCAAAAATTAGAGTGGAATTGCTTCAAACAAGCGAATTATCGCGAAACAACACCTGCTCGAACCCAACAAAAACTGTGCCCAGCCGTCTCTACTAAGCCTCAGAGAAGCTTTGACACAAGTGTTACACAATTCAGAGAATGTTAAAAATTAGAGTGAAATTGCTTTAAACAAGTGAATTATCGCGAAACAACACCTGCTCGAATCCAACAAAAACTCTGCCCTGCCGTCTCTACTGAGCCTCAGAGACGCTTTGCGACAAGTTTTACAAAGATATGAGAATATCGAAAATTGGAGTCAAGTTGCTTCAAACAAGCGAATTATCGCGAAACAACACCTGCTCGAATCCAACAAAAACTGTGGCCTGCCGTCTCTACTGAGCCTCAGAGACGCTTTGAGACAAGTGTTTCGAAATTCAGAGAATGTCGGAAATTTGAGTGAAAAAGCTTCAAACAAGCGAATTATCGCGAAACAACACCTGCTCGAATGCAACAAAAACTGTGGCCAGCCGTCTCTACTAAGCCTCAAAGACGCTTTGAGACAATTGTTACAAAAATCAGAAAATGTTAAAAATTAGAGTGAAATTGCTTTAAACAAGCGAATTAACGCGAAACAACACCTGCTCGAATCCAATAAAAACTGTGACCTCACGTCTCTACTGAGCGTCAGAGACGCTTTGAGACAAGCGTTACAATTATCAGAGAATGTCAAAAATTAGAGTGGAATTGCTTCAAACATGCGAATTATCGCGAAATAACACCTGCTCGAATCCAACAAAACCTGTGCCCAGCCGTCTCTACTAAGCCTCAGAGACGCTTTGACACAAGTATTACACAATTCAGAGAATGTTAAAAATTAGAATGAAATTGCTTTAAACAAGCGAATTATCGCGAAACAACACCTGCTCGAATCCAACAAAAACTGTGGCCTGCCGTCTCTACTGAGCCTCAGAGACGCTTTGAGACAAGTGTTACCAAATTCAGAGAAAGTCGAAAATTTGAGTGAAATTTCTTCAAACAAGCGAATTATCGCGAAACAACACCTGCTCGAATCCAACAAAAACTGTTGCCAACCGTCTCTACTAAGCCTCAAAGACGCTTTGAGACAAGTGTTACACAATTCAGAGAATGTCGAAAATTAGAGTGGAATTGCTTCAAACAAGCGAATTATCGCGAAACAACACCTGCACGAATCCAACAAAAACTGTGCCCAGCCGTCTCTACTAAGCCTCAGAGACGCTTTGACACAAGTGTTACACAATTCAGAGAATGTTAAAAATTAGAGTGAAATTGCTTTAAACGAGCGAATTATCGCGAAACAACACCTGCTCGAATCCAACAAAAACTCTGCCCTGCCGTCTCTACTGAGACTCAGAGACGCTTTGCGACAAGTTTTACAAAGATCTGAGAATATCAAAAATTGGAGTCAAGTTGCTTCACACAAGCGAATTATCGCGAAACAACACCTGCTCGAATCCAACAAAACTGTGGCCTGCCGTCTCTACTGAGCCTGAGAGACGCTTTGAGACAAGTGTTACAAAATTCAGAGAATGTCGGAAATTTGAGTGAAATTGCTTCAAACAAGCGAATTATCGCGAAACAACACCTGCTCGAATCCAACAAAAACTGTGGCCAGCCGTCTCTACTGAGCCTCAAAGACGCTTTAAGACAAGTGTTACACAATTCAGAGAATGTTAAAAATTAGAGTGAAATTGCTTTAAACAAGCGAATTATCGCGAAATAACACCTGCTCGAATCTAACAGAAACTGTGCCCAGCCGTCTCTACTAAGCCTCAGAGACGCTTTGAGACAAGTGTTACAAATATCAGAGAATGTCAAAAATTAGAATGGAATTGCTTCAAACAAGCGAATTATCGCGAAACAACACCTGCTCGAATCCAACAAAAACTGTGGCCTGCCGTCTCTACTGAGCCTCAGAGACGCTTTGAGACAAGAGTTACGAAATTCAGGGAAGTCGAAAATTTGAGTGAAATTTCTTCAAACAAGCGAATTATCGCGAAACAACACCTGCTCGAATCCAACAAATACTGTTGCCAGCCGTCTCTAATAAGCCTCAAAGACGCTTTGAGACAAGTGTTACACAATTCAGAGAATGTCGAAAATTTGAGTGAAATTGCTTCAAAGAAGCGAATTATCGCGAAATAACACCTGCTGGAATCCAACAAAAACTGTTCCCAGCCGTCTCTACTAAGCCTCAGAGACGCTTTGAGGCAAGTGTTACAAATATCAGAGAATGTCAAAAATTAGAGTGGAATTGCTTTAAAGAAGCGAATTATCGCGAAACAACACCTGCTCGAATCCAACAAAAACTGTGGCCTGCCGTCTCCACTGAGCCTCAGAGACGCTTTGAGACAGGTGTTACGAAATTCAGAGAATGTCGAAAATTTGAGTGAAATTGCTTCAAACAAGCGAATTATCGCGAAACAACACCTGCTCGAATCCAACAAAAACTGTTGCTAGCCGTCTCTACTAAGCCTCAAAGACGCTTTGAGACAAGTGTTACACAATTCAGAGAATGTTAAAAATTAGAGTGAAATTGCTTTAAACAATAGAATTATCGCGAAACAACACCTCCTCGAATGCAACAAAAACTCTGCCCTGCCGTCTCTACTGAGCCTCAGAGACGCTTTGAGACAATTGTCACAAAAATCAGAAAATGTTAAAAATTAGAGTGAAATTGCTTTAAACAAGCGAATTATCGCGAAACAACACCTGCTCGAATCCAACAAAAACTGTGGCCTGCCGTCTCTACTGAGCCTCAGAGACGCTTTGAGACAAGTGTTACGAAATTCAGAGAATGTCGAAATTTGAGTGAAATTGCTTCAAACAAGCGAATTATCGCGAAACAACACCTGCTCGAATCCAACAAAAACTGTGGCCTGCCGTCTCTACTGAGCCTCAGAGACGCTTTGAGACAAGTGTTACGAAATTCAGAGAAAGTCGAAAATTTGAGTGAAATTTCTTCAAACAAGCGAATTATCGCGAAACAACACCTGCTTGAATCCAACAAAAACTGTTGCCAACCGTCTCTACTAAGCCTCAAAGACGCTTTAAGACAAGTGTTACACAATTCAGAGAATGTCGAAAATTTGAGTGAAATTGCTTCAAACAAGCGAATTATCGCGAAATAACACCTGCTCGAATCCAACAAAAACTGTTCCCAGCCGTCTCTACTAAGCCTCAGAGACGCTTTGAGGCAAGTGTTACAAATATCAGAGAATGTCAAAAATTAGAGTGGAATTGCTTCAAACAAGCGAATTATCGCGAAACAACACCTGCTCGAATCCAACAAAAACTGTGCCCAGCCGTCTCTACTAAGCCTCAGAGACGCTTTGACACAAGTGTTACACAATTCAGAGAATGTTAAAAATTAGAGTGAAATTGCTTTAAACAAGCGAATTATCGCGAAACAACACCTGCTCGAATCCAACAAAAACTCTGCCCTGCCGTCTCTACTGAGCCTCAGAGACGCTTTGCGACAAGTTTTACAAAGATCTGAGAATATCGAAAATTGGAGTCAAGTTGCTTCACACAAGCGAATTATCGCGAAACAACACCTGCTCGAATCCAACAAAAACTGTGGCCTGCCGTCTCTACTTAGCCTGAGAGACGCTTTGAGACAAGTGTTACAAAATTCAGAGAATGTCGGAAATTTGAGTGAAATTCCTTCAAACAAGCGAATTATCGCGAAACAACACCTGCTCGAATCCAACAAAAACTGTGGCCAGCCGTCTCTACTGAGCCTCAAAGACGCTTTGAGACAAGTGTTACACAATTCAGAAAATGTTAAAAATTAGAGTGAAATTGCTTTAAACAAGCGAATTATCGCGAAATAACACCTGCTCGAATCTAACAGAAACTGTGCCCAGCCGTCTCTACTAAGCCTCAGAGACGCTTTGAGACAAGTGTTACAAATATCAGAGAATGTCAAAAATTAGAATGGAATTGCTTCAAACAAGCGAATTATCGCGAAACAACACCTGCTCGAATCCAACAAAAACTGTGGCCTGCCGTCTCTACTGAGCCTCAGAGACGCTTTGAGACAAGAGTTACGAAATTCAGGGAAGTCCAAAATTTGAGTGAAATTTCTTCAAACAAGCGAATTATCGCGAAACAACACCTGCTCGAATCCAACAAAAACTGTTGCCAGCCGTCTCTACTAAGCCTCAGAGACGCTTTGAGGCAAGTGTTACAAATATCAGAGAATGTCAAAAATTAGAGTGGAATTGCTTCAAACAAGCGAATTATCGCGAAACAACACCTGCTCGAATCCAACAAAAACTGTGCCCAGCCGTCTCTACTAAGCCTCAGAGACGCTTTGACACAAGTGTTACACAATTCAGAGAATGTTAAAAATTAGAGTGAAATTGCTTTCAACAAGCGAATTATCGCGAAACAACACCTGCTCGAATCCAACAAAAACTCTGCCCTGCCGTCTCTACTGAGCCTCAGAGACGCTTGCGACAAGTTTTACAAAGATCTGAGAATATCGAAAATTGGAGTCAAGTTGCTTCACACAAGCGAATTATTGCGAAACAACACCTGCTCGAATCCAACAAAAACTGTGGCCTGCCGTCTCTACTGAGCCTGAGAGACGCTTTGAGACAAGTGTTACGAAATTCAGAGAATGTCGAAAATTTGAGTGAAATTGCTTCAAACAAGCGAATTATCGCGAAACAACACCTGCTCGAATCCAACAAAAACTGTGCCCTGCCGTCTCTACTAAGCCTCAGAGACGCTTTGAGACAAGTCTTACACAATTCAGAGAATGTTAAAAATTAGAGTGAAATTGATTTAAATAAGCGAATTATCGCGAAACAACACCTGCTCGAATCCAAATAAAACTGTGCCCTGCCGTCTCAAATGAGCCTCAGAGACGCTTTGCGACAAGTTTTACAAAGATCTGAGAATATCGAAAATTTGAGTCCAGTGGCTTCAAACAAGCGAATTATCGCGAAACAACACCATATCAAATCAAATAAAAACTGTACCCTCACGTCTCTACTTAGCGTCAGAGACGCTTTGAGACAATTGTTAAAAAAATCAGAAGATGTCAAAAATTAGAGTGAAATTGCTCTAAACAAGCGAATTATCACGAAACAACACCTGCTCGAATGCAACAAATACTCTGCTCAGCCGTCTCTACTAAGCCTCAGAGACGCTTTGAGACAAGTGTTACAAATATCAGAGAATGTCAAAAATTAGAGTGGAATTGCTTCAAACAAGCGAATTATCACGAAACAACACCTACTCGAATCCAACAAAAACTGTGGCCTGCCGTCTCTACTGAGCCTCAGAGACGCTTTGACACAACTGTTACACAATTCAGAGAATGTTAAAAATTAGAGTGGAATTGCTTCAAACAAGCGAATTATCGCGAAACAACACCTGCTCGAATCCAACAAAAACTGTGCCCAGCCGTCTCTACTAAGCCTCAGAGACGCTTTGACACAAGTGTTACACAATTCAGAGAATGTTAAAAATTAGAGTGAAATTGCTTTAAACAAGCGAATTATCGCGAAACAACACCTGCTCGAATCCAACAAAAACTCTGCCCTGCCGTCTCTACTGAGCCTCAGAGACGCTTTGCGACAAGTTTTACAAAGATCTGAGAATATCGAAAATTGGAGTCAAGTTGCTTCACACAAGCGAATTATCGCGAAACAACACCTGCTCGAATCCAACAAAAACTGTGGCCTGCCGTCTCTACTTAGCCTGAGAGACGCTTTGAGACAAGTGTTACAAAATTCAGAGAATGTCGGAAATTTGAGTGAAATTCCTTCAAACAAGCGAATTATCGCGAAACAACACCTGCTCGAATCCAACAAAAACTGTGGCCAGCCGTCTCTACTGAGCCTCAAAGACGCTTTGAGACAAGTGTTACACAATTCAGAGAATGTTAAAAATTAGAGTGAAATTGCTTTAAACAAGCGAATTATCGCGAAATAACACCTGCTCGAATCTAACAGAAACTGTGCCCAGCCGTCTCTACTAAGCCTCAGAGACGCTTTGAGACAAGTGTTACAAATATCAGAGAATGTCAAAAATTAGAATGGAATTGCTTCAAACAAGCGAATTATCGCGAAACAACACCTGCTCGAATCCAACAAAAACTGTGGCCTGCCGTCTCTACTGAGCCTCAGAGACGCTTTGAGACAAGAGTTACGAAATTCAGGGAAGTCCAAAATTTGAGTGAAATTTCTTCAAACAAGCGAATTATCGCGAAACAACACCTGCTCGAATCCAACAAAAACTGTTGCCAGCCGTCTCTACTAAGCCTCAGAGACGCTTTGAGGCAAGTGTTACAAATATCAGAGAATGTCAAAAATTAGAGTGGAATTGCTTCAAACAAGCGAATTATCGCGAAACAACACCTGCTCGAATCCAACAAAAACTGTGCCCAGCCGTCTCTACTAAGCCTCAGAGACGCTTTGACACAAGTGTTACACAATTCAGAGAATGTTAAAAATTAGAGTGAAATTGCTTTCAACAAGCGAATTATCGCGAAACAACACCTGCTCGAATCCAACAAAAACTCTGCCCTGCCGTCTCTACTGAGCCTCAGAGACGCTTGCGACAAGTTTTACAAAGATCTGAGAATATCGAAAATTGGAGTCAAGTTGCTTCACACAAGCGAATTATTGCGAAACAACACCTGCTCGAATCCAACAAAAACTGTGGCCTGCCGTCTCTACTGAGCCTGAGAGACGCTTTGAGACAAGTGTTACGAAATTCAGAGAATGTCGAAATTTGAGTGAAATTGCTTCAAACAAGCGAATTATCGCGAAACAACACCTGCTCGAATCCAACAAAAACTGTGGCCTGCCGTCTCTACTGAGCCTCAGAGACGCTTTGAGACAAGTGTTACGAAATTCAGAGAAAGTCGAAAATTTGAGTGAAATTTCTTCAAACAAGCGAATTATCGCGAAATAACACCAGCTCGAATCCAACAAAAACTGTTCCCAGCCGTCTCTACTAAGCCTCAGAGACGCTTTGACACAAGTGTTATACAATTCAGAGAATGTTAAAAATTAGAGTGAAATTGCTTTAAACAAGCGAATTATCGCGAAACAACACCTGCTCGAATCCAACAAAAACTCTGCCCTGCCGTCGCTACTGAGCCTCAGAGACGCTTTGCGACAAGTTTTACAAAGATCTGAGAATATCGAAAATTGGAGTCAAGTTGTTTCAAACAAGCGATTTATCGCGAAACAACACCTGCTCGAATGCAACAAAAACTCTGCCCTGCCGTCTCTACTGAGCCTCAGAGACGCTTTGAGACAATTGTTACAAAAATCAGAAAATGTTAAAAATTAGAGTGAAATTGCTTTAAACAAGCGAATTATCGCGAAACAACACCTGCTCGAATCCAACAAAAACTTTGGCCTGCCGTCTCCACTGAGCCTCAGAGACGCTTTCAGACAGGTGTTACGAAATTCAGAGAAAATCGAAAATTTGAGTAAAATTTCTTCAAACAAGCGAATTATCGCGAAACAACACCTGCTCGAATCCAACAAAAACTGTTGCCAACCGTCTCTACTAAGCCTCAAAGACGCTTTGAGACAAGTGTTACACAATTCAGAGAATGTCGAAAATTTGAGTGAAATTGCTTCAAATAAGCTAATTATCGCGAAATAACACCTGCTCGAATCCAACAAAAACTGTTCCCAGCCGTCTCTACTAAGCCTCAGAGACGCTTTGAGGCAAGTGTTACAAATATCAGAGAATGTCAAAAATTAGAGTGGAATTGCTTCAAACAAGCGAATTATCGCGAAACAACACCTGCTCGATTCCAACAAAAACTGTGGCCTGCCGTCTCTACTGAGCCTCAGAGACGCTTTGAGACAAGTGTTACGAAATTCAGAGAAAGTCGAAAATTTGAGTGAAATTTCTTCAAACAAGCGAATTATCGCGAAACAACACCTGCTGGAATCCAAAAAAAACTGTGGCCTGCCGTCTCTACTAAGCCTCAGAGACGCTTTGAGGCAAGTGTTACAAATATCAGAGAATGTCAAAAATTAGAGTTGAATTGCTTCAAACAAGCGAATTATCGCGAAACAACACCTGCTCGAATCCAACAAAAACTGTGCCCAGCCGTCTCTACTAAGCCTCAGAGACGCTTTGACACAAGTGTTACACAATTCAGAGAATGTTAAAAATTAGAGTGAAATTGCTTCAAACAAGCGAATTATCGCGAAACAACACCTGCTCGAATCTAACAGAAACTGTGCCCAGCCGTCTCTATCAAGCCTCAGAGACGCTTTGAGACAAGTGTTATAAATATCAGAGAATGTCAAAAATTAGAGTGGAATTGCTTCAAACAAGCGAATTATCGCGAAACAACACCTGCTCGAATCCAACAAGAACTGTGGCCTGCCGTCTCTAATGAGCCTCAGAGACGCTTTGAGACAGGTGTTACGAAATTCAGAGAATGTCGAAAATTTGAGTGAAATTGCTTCAAACAAGCGAATTATCGCGAAACAACACCTGCTCGAATCCAACAAAAACTGTTGCCAGCCGTCTCTACTAAGCCTCAAAGACGCTTTGAGATAAGTGTTACACAATTCAGAGAATGTCGAAAATTTGCGTGAAATTGCTTCAAACAAGAGAATTATCGCGAAACAACACCTGCTCGAATCCAACAAAAACTGTGGCCTGCCGTCTCTACTGAGCCTCAGAGACGCTTTGAGACAAGTGTTACGAAATTCAGAGAATGTCGAAAATTTGAGTGAAATTGCTTCAAACAAGCGAATTATCGCGAAACAACACCTGCTCGAATCCAACAAAAACTGTGCCCTGCCGTCTCTACTAAGCCTCAGAGACGCTTTGAGACAAGTCTTACACAATTCAGAGAATGTTAAAAATTAGAGTGAAATTGATTTAAATAAGCGAATTATCGCGAAACAACACCTGCTCGAATCCAAATAAAACTGTGCCCTGCCGTCTCAAATGAGCCTCAGAGACGCTTTGCGACAAGTTTTACAAAGATCTGAGAATATCGAAAATTTGAGTCCAGTGGCTTCAAACAAGCGAATTATCGCGAAACAACACCATATCAAATCAAATAAAAACTGTACCCTCACGTCTCTACTTAGCGTCAGAGACGCTTTGAGACAATTGTTAAAAAAATCAGAAGATGTCAAAAATTAGAGTGAAATTGCTCTAAACAAGCGAATTATCACGAAACAACACCTGCTCGAATGCAACAAATACTCTGCTCAGCCGTCTCTACTAAGCCTCAGAGACGCTTTGAGACAAGTGTTACAAATATCAGAGAATGTCAAAAATTAGAGTGGAATTGCTTCAAACAAGCGAATTATCACGAAACAACACCTACTCGAATCCAACAAAAACTGTGGCCTGCCGTCTCTACTGAGCCTCAGAGACGCTTTGACACAACTGTTACACAATTCAGAGAATGTTAAAAATTAGAGTGGAATTGCTTCAAACAAGCGAATTATCGCGAAACAACACCTGCTCGAATCCAACAAAAACTGTGGCCTGCCGTCTCTACTGAGCCTCAGAGACGCTTTGACACAAGTGTTACACAATTCAGAGAATGTTAAAAATTAGAGTGGAATTGCTTCAAACAAGCGAATTATCGCGAAACAACACCTACTCGAATCCAATAAAAACTGTGCCCTCACGTCTCTACTGAGCGTCAGAGACGCTTTGAGACAAGTGTTATAATTATCAGAGAATGTCAAAAATTAGAGTGGAATTGCTTCAAACAAGCGAATTATCGCGAAACAACACCTGCTCGAATCCAATAAAAACTGTGCCCTCACGTCTCTACTGAGCGTCAGAGACGCTTTGAGACAAGTGTTACAATTATCAGAGAATGTCAAAAATTGGAGTGGAATTGCTTCAAACAAGCGAATTATCGCGAAACAACACCTGCTCGAATCCAACAAAAACTGTGGCCTGCCATCTCTACTGAGCCTCAGAGACGCTTTGAGACAAGTGTTACGAAATTCAGAGAATGTCGAAAATTTGAGTGAAATTGCTTCAAACAAGCGAATTATCGCGAAACAACAACAGCTCGAATTCAACAAAAACTGTTGCCAGCCGTCTCTACTAAGCCTCAAAGACGCTTTGAGACAAGTGTTACACAATTCAGAGGATGTCGAAAATTTGAGTGAAATTGCTTCAAACAAGCGAATTATCGCGAAACAACACCTGCTGGAATCCAACAAAAACTGTTCCCAGCCGTCTCTACTAAGCCTCAGAGACGCTTTGAGGCAAGTGTTACAAATATCAGAGAATGTCAAAAATTAGAGTGGAATTGCTTCAAACAAGCGAATTATCGCGAAACAACACCTGCTCGAATCCAACAAAAACTGTTGCCAACCGTCTCTACTAAGCCTCAAAGACGCTTTGAGACAAGTGTTACACAATTCAGAGAATGTTAAAAATTAGAGTGAAATTGCTTTAAACAAGCGAATTATCGCGAAACAACACCTGCTCGAATCCAACAAAAACTCTGCCCTGCCATCTCTACTGAGCCTCAGAGACGCTTTGCGACAAGTTTAACAAAGATCTGAGAATATCGAAAATTGGAGTCAAGTTGCTTCACACAAGCGAATTATCGCGAACCAACACCTGCTCGAATCCAACAAAAACTGTGGCCTGCCGTCACTACTGAGCCTCAGAGACGCTTTGAGACAAGAGTTACAAAATTCAGAGAATGTCGGAAATTTGAGTGAAATTGCTTCAAACAAGCGAATTATCGCGAAACAACACCTGCTCGAATCCAACAAAAACTGTGGCCAGCCGTCTCTACTGAGCCTCAAAGACGCTTTGAGACAAGTGTTACACAATTCAGAGAATGTTAAAAATTAGAGTGAAATTGCTTTAAACAAGCGAATTATCGCGAAACAACACCTGCTCGAATCTAACAGAAACTGTTCCCAGCCGTCTCTACTAAGCCTCAGAGACGCTTTGAGACAAGTGTTACAAATATCAGAGAATGTCAAAAATTAGAATGGAATTGCTTCAAACAAGCGAATTATCGCGAAACAACACCTGCTAGAATCCAACAAAAACTGTGGCCTGCCGTCTCTACTGAGCCTCAGAGACGCTTTGAGACAAGAGTTACGAAAATCAGGGAGGTCGAAAATTTGAGTGAAGTTTCTTCAAACAAGCGAATTATCGTGAAACAACACCTGCTCGAATCCAACAAAAACTGTTGCCAGCCGTCTCTACTAAGCCTCAAAGACGCTTTGAGACAAGTGTTACACAATTCAGAGAATGTCGAAAATTTGAGTGAAATTGCTTCAAACAAGCGAATTATCGCGAAACAACACCTGCTGGAATCCAAAAAAAACTGTGGCCTGCCGTCTCTACTAAGCTTCAGAGACGCTTTGAGGCAAGTGTTACAAATATCAGAGAATGTCAAAAATTAGAGTGGAATTGCTTCAAACAAGCGAATTATCGCGAAACAACACCTGCTCGAATCCAACAAAAACTGTGCCCAGCCGTCTCTACTAAGCCTCAGAGACGCTTTGACACAAGTGTTACACAATTCAGAGAATGTTAAAGATTAGAGTGAAATTGCTTCAAACAAGCGAATTATCGCGAAACAACACCTGCTCGAATCTAACAGAAACTGTGCCCAGCCGTCTCTATCAAGCCTCAGAAACGCTTTGAGACAAGTGTTATAAATATCAGAGAATGTCAAAAATTTGAGTGAAATTGCTTCAAACAAGCGAATTATCGCGAAACAACACCTGCTCGAATCCAACAAAAACTGTGGCCTGCCGTCTCTACTAAGCCTCAGAGACGCTTTGAGACAAGTCTTACACAATTCAGAGAATGTTAATAATTAGAGTGAAATTGATTTAAATATGCGAATTATCGCGAAACAACACCTGCTCGAATCCAAATAAAACTGTGCCCTGCCGTCTCAAATGAGCCTCAGAGACGCTTTGCGACAAGTTTTACAAAGATCTGAGAATATCGAAAATTTGAGTCCAGTGGCTTCAAACAAGCGAATTATCGCGAAACAACACCTTATCAAATCAAATAAAAACTGTACCCTCACGTCTCTACTTAGCGTCAGAGACGCTTTGAGACAATTGTTAAAAAAATCAGAAGATGTCAAAAATTAGAGTGAAATTGCTCTAAACAAGCGAATTATCACGAAACAACACCTGCTCGAATGCAACAAAAACTCTGCTCAGCCGTCTCTACTAAGCCTCAGAGACGCTTTGAGACAAGTGTTACAAATATGAGAGAATGTCAAAAATTAGATTGGAATTGCTTCAAACAAGCGAATTATCACGAAACAACACCTGCTCGAATCCAACAAAAACTGTGGCCTACCGTCTCTACTGAGCCTCAGAGACGCTTTGACACAAGTGTTACACAATTCAGAGAATGTTAAAAATTAGAGTGGAATTGCTTCAAACAAGCGAATTATCGCGAAACAACACCTACTCGAATCCAATAAAAATTGTGCCCTCACGTCTCTACTGAGCGTCAGAGACGCTTTGAGACAAGTGTTATAATTATCAGAGAATGTCAAACATTAAGAGTGGAATTGCTTCAAACAAGCGAATTATCGCGAAACAACACCTGCTCGAATCCAATAAAAACTGTGCCCTCACGTCTCTACTGAGCGTCAGAGACGCTTTGAGACAAGGGTTACAATTATCAGACAATGTCAAAAATGGGAGTGGAATTGCTTCAAACAAGCGAATTATCGCGAAACAACACCTGCTCGAATCCAACAAAAACAGTGGCCTGCCGTCTCTACTGAGCCTCAGAGACGCTTTGAGACAAGTGTTACGAAATTCAGAGAATGTCGAAAATTTGAGTGAAATTGCTTCAAACAAGCGAATTATCGCGAAACAACACCAGCTCGAATTCAACATAAACTGTTGCCAGCCGTCTCTACTAAGCCTCAAAGACGCTTTGACACAAGTGTTACACAATTCAGAGAATGTTAAAAATTAGAGTGAAATTGCTTCAAACAAGCGAATTATCGCGAAACAACACCTGCTGGAATCCAACAAAAACTGTTCCCAGCCGTCTCTACTAAGCCTCAGAGACGCTTTGAGGCAAGTGTTACAAATATCAGAGAATGTCAAAAATTAGAGTGGAATTGCTTCAAACAAGCGAATTATCGCGAAACAACACCTGCTCGAATCCAACAAGAACTGTTGCCAACCGTCTCTACTAAGCCTCAAAGACGCTTTGAGAAAAGTGTTACACAATTCAGAGAATGTCGAAAATTTGAGTGAAATTGCTTCAAACAAGCGAATATTCGCGAAATAACACCTGCTCGAATCCAACAAAAACTGTTCCCAGCCGTCTCTACTAAGCCTCAGAGACGCTTTGAGGCAAGTGTTACAAATATCGGAGAATGTCAAAAATTAGAGTGGAATTGCTTCAAACAAGCGAATTATCGCGAAACAACACCTGCTCGAATCCAACAAAAACTGTGCCCAGCCGTCTCTACTAAGCCTCAGAGACGCTTTGACACAAGTGTTACACAATTCAGAGAATGTTAAAAATTAGAGTGAAATTGCTTTAAACAAGCGAATTATCGCGAAACAACACCTGCTCGAATCCAACAAAAACTCTGCCCTGCCGTCTCTACTGAGCCTCAGAGACGCTTTGCGACAAGTTTTACAAAGATCTGAGAATATCGAAAATTGGAGTCAAGTTGCTTCACACAAGCGAATTATCGCGAAACAACACCTGCTCGAATCCAACAAAAACTGTGGCCTGCCGACTCTACTGAGCCTTAGAGACGCTTTGAGACAAGTGTTACAAAATTCAGAGAATGTCGGAAATTTGAGTGAAATTGCTTCAAACAAGCCAATTATCGCGAAACAACACCTGCTCGAATCCAACATAAAATGTGGCCAGCCGTCTCTACTGAGCCTCAAAGACGCTTTGAGACAAGTGTTACATAATTCAGAGAATGTTAAAAATTAGAGTGAAATTGCTTTAAACAAGCGAATTATCGCGAAATAACACCTGCTCGAATCTAACAGAAACTGTGCCCAGCCGTCTCTACTAAGCCTCAGAGACGCTTTGAGACAAGTGTTACAAATATCAGAGAATGTCAAAAATTAGAATGGAATTGCTTCAAACAAGCGAATTATCGCGAAACAACACCTGCTCGAATCCAACAAAAACTGTGGCCTGCCGTCTCTACTGAGCCTCAGAGACGCTTTGAGATTAGAGCTACGAAATTCAGGGATGTCGAAAATTTGAGTGAAATTTCTTCAAACAAGCGAATTATCGCGAAACAACACCTGCTCGAATCCAACAAAAACTGTTGCCAGCCGTCTCTACTAAGCCTCAAAAACGCTTTGAGACAGGTGTTACACAATTCAGAGAATGTCGAAAATATGAGTGAAATTGCTTCAAAGAAGCGAATTATCGCGAAATAACACCTGCTTGAATCCAACAAAAACTGTTCCCAGCCGTCTCTACTAAGCCTCAGAGACGCTTTGAGACAAGTGTTACAAATATCAGAGAATGTCAAAAATTAGAATGGAATTGCTTCAAACAAGCGAATTATCGCGAAACAACACCTGCTCGAATCCAACAAAAACTGTGGCCTGCCGTCTCTACTGAGCCTCAGAGACGCTTTGAGACAAGAGTTACGAAATTCAGGGAAGTCGAAAATTTGAGTGAAATTTCTTCAAACAAGCGAATTATCGCGAAACAACACCTGCTCGAATCCAACAAAAACTGTTGCCAGCCGTCTCTACTAAGCCTCAAAGACCTTTGAGACAAGTGTTACAAATATCAGAGAATGTCAAAAATTAGAGTGGAATTGCTTCAAAAAAGCGAATTATCACGAAACAACACCTGCTCGAATCCAACAAAAACTGTGGCCTGCCGTCTCTACTGAGCCTCAGAGACGCTTTGACACAAGTGTTACACAATTCAGAGAATGTTAAAAATTACAGTGGAATTGCTTCAAACAAGCGAATTATCGCGAAACAACACCTACTCGAATCCAATAAAAACTGTGCCCTCACGTCTCTACTGAGCGTCAGAGACGCTTTGAGACAAGTGTTATAATTATCAGAGAATGTCAAAAATTAGAGTGGAATTGCTTCAAACAAGCGATTTATCGCGAAACAACACCTGCTCGAATCCAACAAAAACTGTGGCCTGCCGTCTCTACTGAGCCTCAGAGACGCTTTGAGACAAGTGTTACGAAATTCAGAGAATGTCGAAAATTTGAGTGAAATTGCTTCAAACAAGCGAATTATCGCGAAACAACACCTGCTCGAATCCAACAAAAACTGTTCCCAGCAGTCTCTACTAAGCCTCAGAGACGCTTTGAGACAAGTGTTACAAATATCAGAGAATGTCAAAAATTAGAGTGGAATTGCTTCAAACAAGCGAATTATCGCGAAACAACACCAGCTCGAATCCAACAAAACCTGTGCCCAGCCGTCTCTACTAAGCCTCAGAGACGCTTTGACACAAGTGTTACACAATTCAGAGAATGTTAAAAATTAGAGTGAAATTGCTTTAAACAAGCGAATTATCGCGAAACAACACCTGCTCGAATCCAACAAAAACTCTGCCCTGCCGTCTCTACTGAGCCTCAGAGACGCTTTGAGACAAGTGTTACGAAATTCAGAGAATGTCGAAAATTTGAGTGAAATTGCTTCAAACAAGCGAATTATCGCGAAACAACACCTGCTCGAATCCAACAAAAACTGTGGCCAGCCGTCTCTACCAAGCCTCAAAGACGCTTTGATACAAGTGTTACACAATTCAGAGAATGCAAAAAATTAGATTGAAATTGCTTTAAACAAGCGAATTATCGCGAAACAACACCTGCTCGAATCCAACAAAAACTGTGCCCTGCCGTCTCTACTAAGCCTCAGAGACGCTTTGACACAAGTCTTACACAATTCAGAGAATGTTAAAAATTAGAGTGAAATTGCTTCAAACAAGCGAATTATCGCGAAACAACACCTGCTCGAATCCAAATAAAACTCTGCCCTGCCGTCTCTACTGAGCCTCAGAGACGCTTCGAGACAATTGTTACAAAAATCAGAAAATGTTCAAAATTAGAGTGAAATTGCTTTAAACAAGCGAATTATCGCGAAACAACACCTGCTCGAATCTAACAGAAACTGTGCCCAGCCGTCTTTACTAAGCTCAGGGACGCTTTGAGACAAGTGTGACAAATAACAGCGAATGTCAAAAATTAGAGTGGAATTGCTTCAAACAAGCGAATTATCGCGAAACAACACCTGCTCGAATCCAACAAAAACTGTTGACAGCCGTCTCTACCAAGCCTCAGAGACGCTTTGAGACAAGTCTTACACAATTCAGAGAATGTTAAAAATTAGAGTGAATATGCTTTAAATAAGCGAATTATCGCGAACCAACACATGCTCGAATCCAAATAAAACTGTGCCCTGCCGTCTCTACTGAGCCTCAGAGACGCTTTGCGACAAGTTTTACAAAGATCTGAGAATATCGAAAATTTGAGTCCAGTGGCTTCAAACAAGCGAATTATCGCGAAACAACACCTGCTCAAATCAAATAAAAACTGTGCCTTCACGTCTCTACTTAGCGTCAGAGACGCTTTGAGACAATTGTTATAAAAATCAGAAAATGTCAAAAATTAGAGTGAAATTGCTCTAAACAAGCGAATTATCGCGAAACAACACCTGCTCGAATGCAACAAAAAGTCTGCTCAGCCGTCTCTACTAAGCCTCAGAGACTCTTTGAGACAAGTGTTACAAATATCAGAGAATGTCAAAAATTAGAGTGCAATTGCTTCAAACAAGCGAATTATCACGAAACAACACCTGCACGAATCCAACAAAAACTGTGGCCTGCCGTCTCTACTGAGCCACAGAGACGCTTTGACACAAGTGTTACACAATTCAGAGAATGTAAAAAATTCGAGTGGAATTGCTTCAAACAAGCGAATTATCGCGAAATAACACCTGCTCTAATCCAATAAAAAATGTGCCCTCACGTCTCTACTGAGCGTCGGAGACGCTTTGAGACAAGTGTTACAATTATCAGAGAATGTCAAAAATTAGAGTGGAATTGCTTCAAACAAGCGAATTATCGCGATACAACACCTGTTCGAATCCAACAAAAACTGTGGCCTGCCGTCTCTACTGAGCCTCAGAGACGCTTTGAGACATGTGTTACGAAATTCAGAGAATGTCGAAAATTTGAGTGAAATTGCTTCAAACAAGCGAATTTTCGAGAATCAACACCTGCTCGAATCCAACAAAAACTGTTGACAGCCGTCTCTACTAAGCCTCAAAGACGCTTTGAGACAAGTGTTACACAATTCAGAGAATGTCGAAAATTTGAGTGAAATTGCTTCAAACAAGCGAATTACCGCGATACAACACCTGCTCGAATCCAATAAAAACTGTGCCCTCACGTCTCTACTGAGCGTCAGAGACGCTTTGAGACAAGTGTTACAATTATCAGAGAATGTCAAAAATTAGAGCGGAATTCCTTCAAACAAGCGAATTATCGCGAAACAACACCTGCTCGAATCCAACAAAAACTGCGGCCTTCCGTCTCTACTGAGCCTCAGAGACGCTTTGAGAGAAGTGTTACGAAATTCAGAGAATGTCGAAAATTTGAGTGAAATTGCTTCAAACAAGCGAATTATCGCGAAACAGCACCTGCTCCAATCCAACAAAAACTGTTGCCAGCCGTCTCTACTAAGCCTCAAAGACGCTTTGAGACAAGTGTTACACAATTCAGAGAATGTCGAAAATTTGAGTGAAATTGCTTCAAACAAGCGAATTATCGCGAAACAACACCTGCTCGAATCCAACAAAAACTGTTCCCAGCCGTCTCTACTAAGCCTCAGAGACGCTCTGAGAAAAGTGTTACAATTATCAGAGAGTGTCAAAAATTAGAGTGCATTTGCTTCAAACAAGCGAATAATCGCGAAACAACACCTGCTCGAATCCAACAAAAACTGTGCCCTGCCGTCTCTACTAAGCCTCAGAGACGCTTTGAGACAAGTCTTACACAATTCAGAGAATGTTAAAAATCAGAGTGAAATTGCTTTAAATAAGCGAATTATCGCGAAACAACACATGCTCGAATCCAAATAAAACTGTGCCCTGCCGTCTCTACTGAGCCTCAGAGACGCTTTGCGACAAGTTTTACAAAGATCTGAGAATATCGAAAATTTGAGTCCAGTGGCTTCAAACAAGCGAATTATCGCGAAACAACACCTGCTCAAATCAAATAAAAACTGTGCCGTCACGTCTCTACTTAGCGTCAGAGACGCTTTGAGACAATTGTTAAAAAAATCAGAAAATGTCAAAAATTAGAGTGAAATTGCTCTGAACAAGCGAATTATCGCGAAACAACACCTGCTCGAATGCAACAAAAACTCTGCTCAGCCGTCTCCACTAAGCCTCAGAGACGCTTTGAGATAAGTGTTACAAATATCACAGAATGTCAAAAATTAGAGTGGAATTGCTTCAAACAATCGAATTATCGCGAAACAACACCTGCTCGAATCCAACAAAAACTGTGCCCAGCCGTCTCTACTAAGCCTCAGAGACGCTTTGAGACAAGTGTTACACAATTCAGAGAATGTCGAAAATTTGAGTGAAATTGCTTCAAACAAGCGAATTATCGCGAAACAACACCTGCTCGAATCCACCAAAAACTGTGCCCAGCCGTCTCTGCTAAGCCTCAGAGACGCTTTGAGACAAGTGTTACAAATGTCAGAGAATGTCAAAAATTAGAGTGGAATACCTTCAAACAAGCGAATTATCGCGAAACAACACCTGCTCGAATCCAACAGAAACTGTGCCCAGCCGTCTCTACTAAGCCTCAGAGACGCTTTGAGACAAGTGTTACAAATATCAGAGAATGTCAAAAATTAGAGTGGAATTCCTTCAAACAAGCGAATTATCGCGAAACAACACCTGCTCGAATCCAACAAAAACTGCGGCCTTCCGTCTCTACTGAGCCTCAGAGACGCTTTGAGAGAAGTGTTACGAAATTCAGAGAATGTCGAAAATTTGAGTGAAATTGCTTCAAACAAGCGAATTATCGCGAAACAGCACCTGCTCCAATCCAACAAAAACTGTTGCCAGCCGTCTCTACTAAGCCTCAAAGACGCTTTGAGACAAGTGTTACACAATTCAGAGAATGTCGAAAATTTGAGTGAAATTGCTTCAAACAAGCGAATTATCGCGAAACAACACCTGCTCGAATCCAACAAAAACTGTTCCCAGCCGTCTCTACTAAGCCTCAGAGACGCTTTGAGACAAGTGTTACAATTATCAGAGAGTGTCAAAAATTAGAGTGCATTTGCTTCAAACAAGCGAATAATCGCGAAACAACACCTGCTCGAATCCAACAAAAACTGTTCCCAGCCGTCTCTACTAAGCCTCAGAGACGCTTTGAGACAAGTGTTACAATTATCAGAGAGTGTCAAAAATTAGAGTGAAATTGCTTTAAATAAGCGAATTATCGCGAAACAACACATGCTCGAATCCAAATAAAACTGTGCCCTGCCGTCTCTACTGAGCCTCAGAGACGCTTTGCGACAAGTTTTACAAAGATCTGAGAATATCGAAAATTTAAGTCCAGTGGCTTCAAACAAGCGAATTATCGCGAAACAACACCTGCTCAAATCAAATAAAAACTGTGCCCTCACGTCTCTACTTAGCGTCAGAGACGCTTTGAGACAATTGTTAAAAAAATCAGAAAATGTCAAAAATTAGAGTGAAATTGCTCTGAACAAGCGAATTATCGCGAAACAACACCTGCTCGAATGCAACAAAAACTCTGCTCAGCCGTCTCTACTAAGCCTCAGAGACGCTTTGAGATAAGTGTTACAAATATCACAGAATGTCAAAAATTAGAGTGGAATTGCTTCAAACAATCGAATTATCGCGAAACAACACCTGCTCGAATCCAACAAAAACTGTGCCCAGCCGTCTCTACTAAGCCTCAGAGACGCTTTGAGACAAGTGTTACACAATTCAGAGAATGTCGAAAATTTGAGTGAAATTGCTTCAAACAAGCGAATTATCGCGAAACAACACCTGCTCGAATCCACCAAAAACTGTGCCCAGCCGTCTCTGCTAAGCCTCAGAGACGCTTTGAGACAAGTGTTACAAATGTCAGAGAATGTCAAAAATTAGAGTGGAATACCTTCAAACAAGCGAATTATCGCGAAACAACACCTGCTCGAATCCAACAGAAACTGTGCCCAGCCGTCTCTACTAAGCCTCAGAGACGCTTTGAGACAAGTGTTACAAATATCAGAGAATGTCAAAAATTAGAGTGGAATTCCTTCAAACAAGCGAATTATCGCGAAACAACACCTGCTCGAATCCAACAAAAACTGTTGCCAGCCGTCTCTACTAAGCCTCAAAGACGCTTCGAGACAAGTGTTACAAATATCAGAGAATGTCAAAAATTAGAGTGGAATTCCTTCAAACAAGCGAATTATCGCGAAACAACACCTGCTCGAATCCAACAAAAACTGCGGCCTTCCGTCTCTACTGAGCCTCAGAGACGCTTTGAGACAAGTCTTACACAATTCAGAGAATGTTAAAAATTAGAGTGAAATTGCTTTAAATAAGCGAATTATCGCGAACCAACACATGCTCGAATCCAAATAAAACTGTGCCCTGCCGTCTCTACTGAGCCTCAGAGACGCTTTGCGACAAGTTTTACAAAGATCTGAGAATATCGAAAATTTGAGTCCAGTGGCTTCAAACAAGCGAATTATCGCGAAACAACACCTGCTCAAATCAAATAAAAACTGTGCCTTCACGTCTCTACTTAGCGTCAGAGACGCTTTGAGACAATTGTTATAAATATCAGAAAATGTCAAAAATTAGAGTGAAATTGCTCTAAACAAGCGAATTATCGCGAAAAAACACCTGCTCGAATGCAACAAAAAGTCTGCTCAGCCGTCTCTACTAAGCCTCAGAGACTCTTTGAGACAAGTGTTACAAATATCAGAGAATGTCAAAAATTAGAGTGCAATTGCTTCAAACAAGCGAATTATCACGAAACAACACCTGCAAGAATCCAACAAAAACTGTGGCCTGCCGTCTCTACTGAGCCACAGAGACGCTTTGACACAAGTGTTACACAATTCAGAGAATGTAAAAAATTCGAGTGGAATTGCTTCAAACAAGCGAATTATCGCGAAATAACACCTGCTCGAATCCAACAAAAACTGCGGCCTTCCGTCTCTACTGAGCCTCAGAGACGCTTTGAGAGAAGTGTTACGAAATTCAGAGAATGTCGAAAATTTGAGTGAAATTGCTTCAAACAAGCGAATTATCGCGAAACAACACCTGCTCGAATCCAACAAAAACTGTTCCCAGCCGTCTCTACTAAGCCTCAGAGACGCTTTGAGACAAGTGTTACAATTATCAGAGAGTGTCAAAAATTAGAGTGCATTTGCTTCAAACAAGCGAATAATCGCGAAACAACACCTGCTCGAATCCAACAAAAACTGTTCCCAGCCGTCTCTACTAAGCCTCAGAGACGCTTTGAGACAAGTGTTACAATTATCAGAGAGTGTCAAAAATTAGAGTGAAATTGCTTTAAATAAGCGAATTATGGCGAAACAACACATGCTCGAATCCAAATAAAACTGTGCCCTGCCGTCTCTACTGAGCCTCAGAGACGCTTTGCGACAAGTTTTACAAAGATCTGAGAATATCGAAAATTTAAGTCCAGTGGCTTCAAACAAGCGAATTATCGCGAAACAACACCTGCTCGAATCCACCAAAAACTGTGCCCAGCCGTCTCTGCTAAGCCTCAGAGACGCTTTGAGACAAGTGTTACAAATGTCAGAGAATGTCAAAAATTAGAGTGGAATACCTTCAAACAAGCGAATTATCGCGAAACAACACCTGCTCGAATCCAACAGAAACTGTGCCCAGCCGTCTCTACTAAGCCTCAGAGACGCTTTGAGACAAGTGTTACAAATATCAGAGAATGTCAAAAATTAGAGTGGAATTCCTTCAAACAAGCGAATTATCGCGAAACAACACCTGCTCGAATCCAACAAAAACTGTTGCCAGCCGTCTCTACTAAGCCTCAAAGACGCTTCGAGACAAGTGTTACAAATATCAGAGAATGTCAAAAATTAGAGTGGAATTCCTTCAAACAAGCGAATTATCGCGAAACAACACCTGCTCGAATCCAACAAAAACTGCGGCCTTCCGTCTCTACTGAGCCTCAGAGACGCTTTGAGACAAGTGTTACGAAATTCAGAGAATGTCGAAAATTTGAGTGAAATTGCTTCAAACAAGCGAATTATTGCGAAATAGCACCTGCTCCAATCCAACAAAAACTGTTGCCAGCCGTCTCTACTAAGCCTCAAAGACGCTTTGAGACAAGTGTTACACAATTCAGAGAATGTCGAAAATTTGAGTGAAATTGCTTCAAACAAGCGAATTATCGCGAAACAACACCTGCTCGAATCCAACAAAAACTGTTCCCAGCCGTCTCTACTAAGCCTCAGAGACGCTTTGAGACAAGTGTTACAATTATCAGAGAGTGTCAAAAATTAGAGTGCATTTGCTTCAAACAAGCGAATTATCGCGAAACAACACCTGCTCGAATCCAACAAAAACTGTGCCCTGCCGTCTCTACTAAGCCTCAGAGACGCTTTGAGACAAGTCTTACACAATTCAGAGAATGTTAAAAATCAGAGTGAAATTGCTTTAAATAAGCGAATTATCGCGAAACAACACATGCTCGAATCCAAATAAAACTGTGCCCTCACGTCTCTACTCAGCGTCAGAGACGCTTTGAAACAAGTGTTACACAATTCAGAGAATGTCGAAAATTTGAGTGAAATTGCTTCAAACAAGCGAATTATCGCGAAACAACACCTGCTCGAATCCACCAAAAACTGTGCCCAGCCGTCTCTGCTAAGCCTCAGAGACGCTTTGAGACAAGTGTAACAAATGTCAGAGAATGTCAAAAATTAGAGTGGAATACCTTCAAACAAGCGAATTATCGCGAAACAACACCTGCTCGAATCCAACAGAAACTGTGCCCAGCCGTCTCTACTAAGCCTCAGAGACGCTTTGAGACAAGTGTTACAAATATCAGAGAATGTCAAAAATTAGAGTGGAATTCCTTCAAACAAGCGAATTATCGCGAAACAACACCTGCTCGAATCCAACAAAAACTGTTGCCAGCCGTCTCTACTAAGCCTCAAAGACGCTTCGAGACAAGTGTTACAAATATCAGAGAATGTCAAAAATTAGAGTGGAATTCCTTCAAACAAGCGAATTATCGCGAAACAACACCTGCTCGAATCCAACAAAAACTGCGGCCTTCCGTCTCTACTGAGCCTCAGAGACGCTTTGAGAGAAGTGTTACGAAATTCAGAGAATGTCGAAAATTTGAGTGAAATTGCTTCAAACAAGCGAATTATCGCGAAACAGCACCTGCTCCAATCCAACAAAAACTGTTGCCAGCCGTCTCTACTAAGCCTCAAAGACGCTTTGAGACAAGTGTTACACAATTCAGAGAATGTCGAAAATTTGAGTGAAATTGCTTCAAACAAGCGAATTATCGCGAAACAACACCTCCTCGAATCCAACAAAAACTGTTCCCAGCCGTCTCTACTAAGCCTCAGAGACGCTTTGAGACAAGTGTTACAATTATCAGAGAGTGTCCAAAATTAGAGTGCATTTGCTTCAAACAAGCGAATTATCGCGAAACAACACCTGCTCGAATCTAAATAAAACTGTGCCCTGCCGTCTCTACTAAGCCTCAGAGACGCTTTGAGACAAGTCTTACACAATTCAGAGAATGTTAAAAATCAGAGTGAAATTGCTTTAAATAAGCGAATTATCGCGAAACAACACATGCTCGAATCCAAATAAAACTGTGCCCTGCCGTCTCTACTGAGCCTCAGAGACGCTTTGCGACAAGTTTTACAAAGATCTGAGAATATCGAAAATTTGAGTCCAGTGGCTTCAAACAAGCGAATTATCGCGAAACAACACCTGCTCAAATCAAATAAAAACTGTGCCCTCACGTCTCTACTTAGCGTCAGAGACGCTTTGAGACAATTGTTAAAAAAATCAGAAAATGTCAAAAATTAGAGTGAAATTGCTCTGAACAAGCGAATTATCGCGAAACAACACCTGCTCGAATGCAACAAAATCTCTGCTCAGCCGTCTCTACTAAGCCTCAGAGACGCTTTGAGATAAGTGTTACAAATATCACAGAATGTCAAAAATTAGAGTGGAATTGCTTCAAACAAGCGAATTATCACGAAACAACACCTGCTCGAATCCAACAAAAACTGTGGCCTGCTGTCTCTACTGAGCCACAGAGACGCTTTGACACTAGTGTTACACAATTCAGAGAATGTTAAAAATTAGAGTGGAATTGCTTCAAACAAGCGAATTATCGCGAAAAAACACCTACTCAAATCCAATAAAAACTGTGCCCTCACGTCTCTACTGAGCGTCAGAGACGCTTTGAGACAAATGTTACAATTATCAGAGAATTTCAAAAATTGGAGTGGAATTGCTTCAAACAAGCGAATTATCGCGAAACAACAGCTGCTCGAATCCAATAAAAACTGTGCCCTCACGTCTCTACTGAGCGTCAGAGACGCTTTGAGACAAGTGTTACAATTATCAGAGAATGTCAAAAATTAGAGTGGAATTGCTTCAAACAAGCGAATTATCGCGAAACAACACCTACTCGAATCCAATAAAAACTGTGCCCTCACGTCTCTACTCAGCGTCAGAGACGCTTTGAGACAAGTGTTACAATTATCAGAGAATGTCAAAAATTAGAGTGGAATTGCTTCAAACAAGCGAATTATCGCTAAACAACACCTGCTCGAATCCAATAAAAACTGTGCCCTCACGTCTCTACTGAGCGTCAGAGACGCTTTGAGACAAGTGATACAATTATCAGAGAATGTCAAAAATTAGAGTGGAATTGCTTCAAACAAGCTAATTATCGCGAAACAACACCTGCTCGAATCCAACAAAAACTGTGGCCTGCCGTCTCTACTGAGCCACAGAGACGCTTTGACACAAGTGTTACACAATTCAGAGAATGTCGAAAATTTGAGTGAAATTGCTTCAAACAAGCGAATTATCGCGAAACAACACCTGCTCGAATCCAATAAAAACTGTGAACTCACGTCTCTACTGGGCGTCAGGGACGCTTTAAGACAAGTGTTACACAATTCAGAGAATGTCGAAAATTTGAGTGAATTTGCTTCAAACAAGCGAACTATCGCGAAACAACACCTGCTCGAATCCACCAAAAACTGTGCCCAGCCGTCTCTACTAAGCCTCACAGACGCTTTGAGACAAGTGTTACAAATATCAGAGAATGTCAAAAATTAGAGTGGAATTCCTTCAAACAAGCGAATTATCGCGAAACAACACCTGCTCGAATCCAACAAAAACTGTGCCCAGCCGTCTCTACTAAGCCTCAGAGACGCTTTGAGACAAGTGTTACAAATATCAGAGAATGTCAAAAATTAGAGTGGAATTCCTTCAAACAAGCGAATTATCCCGAAACAACACCTGCTCGAATCCAACAAAAACTGTTGCCAGCCGTCTCTACTAAGCCTCAAAGACGCTTTGAGACAAGTGTTACACAATTCAGAGAATGTCGAAAATTTGAGTGAAATTGCTTCAAACAAGCGAATTATCGCGAAACAACACCTGCTCGAATCCACCAAAAACTGTGCCCAGCCGTCTCTACTAAGCCTCAGAGACGCTTTGAGACAAGTGTTACAAATATCAGAGAATGTCTAAAATTAGAGTGGAATTCCTTCAAACAAGCGAATTATCGCGAAACAACACCTGCTCGAATCCAACAAAAACTGTGGCCTGCCGTCTCTACTGAGCCTCAGAGACGCTTTGAGACAATTGTTACGAAATTTAGAGAATGTCGAAAATTTGAGTGAAATTGCTTCAAACAAGCGAATTATCGCGAAACAACACCTGCTCGAATCCACCAAAAACTGTGCCCAGCCGTCTCTACTAAGCCTCAGAGACGCTTTGAGACAAGTGTTACAAATATCAGAGAATATCGAAAATTTTAGTGAAATTGCTTCAAACAAGCGAATTATCGCGAAACAACACCTGCTCGAATCCAACAAAAACTGTGGCCAGCCGTCTCTACTAAGCCTCAAAGACGCTTTGGGACAAGTGTTACACAATTCAGAGAATGTCGAAAATTTGAGTGAAATTGCTTCAAACAAGCGAATTATCGCGAAACAACACCTGCTCGAATCCAACAAAAACTGTTCCCAGCCGTCTCTACTAAGCCTCAGAGACGCTTTGAGACAAGTGTTACACAATTCAGAGAATGTCGAAAATTTGAATGAAATTGCTTCAAACAAGCGAATTATCGCGAAACAACACCTGCCCGAATCCAACAAAAGCTGTGCCCTGCCGTCTCTACTGAGCCTCAGAGTCGCTTTGCGACAAGTTTTACAAAGATCTGAGAATATCAAAAATTTGAGTCCAGTGGCTTCAAACAAGCGAATTATCGCGAAACAACACCTGCTCAAATCAAATAAAAACTGTGCCCTCACGTCTCTACTGAGCGTCAGAGACGCTCTGAGACAAGTGTTACAAAAATCAGAGAATGTTAAAAATTAGAGTGAAATTGCTCTAAACAAGCGAATTATCGCGAAACAACACCTGCTCGAATCCAACAAAAACTCTGCTCAGCCGTCTCTACTAAGCCTCAGAGACGCATTGAGACAGGTGTTACAAATATCAGAGAATGTCAAAAATTAGAGTGGAATTGCTTCAAACAAGCGAATTATCGCGAAACAACACCTGCTCGACTTCAACAAATACTGTGGCCTGCCGTCTCTACTGAGCCTCAGAGACGCTTTGAGACAAGTGTTACGAAATTCAGAGAATGTCGAAAATTTGAGTGAAATTGCTTCAAACAAGCGAGTTATCGCGAAACAACACCTGCTCGAATCCAACAAAAACTGTTGCCAGCCGTCTCTACTAAGCCTCAAAGACGCTTTAAGACAAGTGTTACACAATTCAGAGAATGTCGAAAATTTGCGTGAAATTGCTTCAAACAAGCGAATTATCGCCAAACAACACCTGCTCGAATCCAACAAAAACTGTGGCCTGCCGTCTCTACTGAGCCTCAGAGACGCTTTGAGACAAGTGTTACGAAATTCAGAGAATGTCGAAAATTTGAGTGAAATTGCTTCAAACAAGCGAATTATCGCGAAACAACACCTGCTCGAATCCAACAAAAGCTGTGCCCTGCGGTCTCTACTGAGCGTCAGAGACGCTTTGAGACAAGTGTTACAAAAAACAGAGAATGTTTATAATTCGAGTGAAATTGCTCTAAACAAGCGAATTATCGCGAAACAACACCTGCTCGAATCCAACAAAAACTGCGGCCTTCCGTCTCTACTGAGCCTCAGAGGCGCTTTGAGAGAAGTGTTACGAAATTCAGAGAATGTCGAAAATTTGAGTGAAATTGCTTCAAACAAGCGAATTATCGCGAAACAGCACCTGCTCCAATCCAACAAAAACTGTTGCCAGCCGTCTCTACTAAGCCTCAAAGACGCTTTGAGACAAGTGTTACACAATTCAGAGAATGTCGAAAATTTGAGTGAAATTGCTTCAAACAAGCGAATTATCGCGAAACAACACCTGCTCGAATCCAACAAAAACTGTTCCCAGCCGTCTCTACTAAGCCTCAGAGACGCTTTGAGACAAGTGTTACAATTATCAGAGAGTGTCGAAAATTTGAGTGAAATTGCTTCAAACAAGCGAATTATCGCGAAACAACACCTGCTCGAATCCAACAAAAGCTGTGCCCTGCGGTCTCTACTGAGCGTCAGAGACGCTTTGAGACAAGTGTTACAAAAAACAGAGAATGTTTATAATTCGAGTGAAATTGCTCTAAACAAGCGAATTATCGCGAAACAACACCTGCTCGAATCCAACAAAAACTGTGGCCTGCCGTCTCTACTGAGCCTCAAAGACGCTTTGACACAAGTGTTACACAATTTAGAGAATGTTAAAAATTAGAGTGAAATTGCTTTAAACAAGCGAATTATCGCGAAACAACACCTGCTCGAATCCAATAAAAACTGTGCTCTCACGTCTCTACTGAGCGTCAGAGACGCTTTGAGACAAATGTTACAATTATCAGAGAATGTCAAAAATTAGAGTGGAATTGCTTCAAACAAGCGAATTATCGCGAAACAACACCTGCACGAATCCAACAAAAACTCTGCCCTGTCGTCTCTACTGAGCCTCAGAGACGCTTTGAGACAAGTGTTACACAATTCAGAGAATATCGAAAATTGGAGTCCAGTTGCTTCAAACAAGCGAATTATCGCGAAACAACACCTGCTCGAATCCAACAAAAACTGTGCCCAGCTGTCTCTACTAAGCTTTGAGACAAGTGTTACACAATTCAGAGAATGTTAAAAATTAGAGTGAAATTGCTTTAAACAAGCGAATTATCGCGAAACAACACCTGCTCAAATCCAACAAAAACTCTGCCCTGTCGTCTGTACTGAGCCTCAGAGACGCCTTGAGACAAGTGTTACGAAATTCAGAGAAATTCGAAAATTTGAGTGAAATTGCTTCAAACAAGCGAATTATCGCGAAACAACACCTGCTCGAATCCAACCAAAGCTGTGCCCAGCCGTCTCTACTAAGCCTCAGAGACGCTATGAGACAAGTGTTACACAATTCAGAGAATGTTAAAAATTAGAGTGAAATTGCTTTAAACAAGCGAATTATCGCGAAACAACACCTGCTCGAATACAACAAAAACTCTGCCCTGCCGCCTCTACTGAGCCTCAGAGACGCTTTGACACAAGTGTTACACAATTCAGAGAATGTTAAAAATTAGAGTGGAATTGCTTCAAACAAGCGAATTATCGCGAAACAACACCTGCTCGAATCCAACAAAAACTGTGGCCTGCCGTCTCTACTGAGCCTCAGAGACGCTTTGAGACAAGTGTTACGAAATTCAGAGAATGTCGAAAATTAGAGAATTGCTTCAAACAAGCGAATTATCGCGAAACAACACCTGCACGAATCCAACAAAATCTGTGGCCTGCCGTCTCTACTGATCCCCAGAGACGCTTTGAGACAAGTGTTACGAAATTCAGAGAATGTTAAAAATTAGAGTGAAATTGCTCTAAGCAAGCGAATTATTGCGAAACAACACCTGCTCGAATCCAACAAAAACTGTGGCCTGCCGTCTCTACTGAGCCTCAGAGACGCCTTGAGACAAGTGTTACGAAATTCAGGGAAATTCGAAAATTTGAGTGAAATTGCTTCAAACAAGCGAATTATCGCGAAACAACACCTGTTGGAATCCAACAAAAACTGTGCACAGCCGTCTCTACTAAGCCTCAGAGACGCTTTGAGACAAGTGTTACACAATTCAGAGAATGTTAAAAATTAGTGGAATTGCCTCAAACAAGCGAATTATCGCGAAACAACACCTGCTGGAATCCAATAAAAACTGTGCCCTGATGCAGTATTATTAGTTATGGTAGGTGTTGTGTTGGAATGTTTTGTTTCCCATTGTTTGATTGTTTGCATTATGTCGTTTGCAGTTGGCCTAGTGCGATTATCTTTTGTCTTCATTATAAATGTTATATATATTAACGAATAAAATTGTGATAATAAATACACTAATATTATTTCAATTATGGCCTCCAGAGCAAAGAAGACTATCTCATTAGAAAGACTAAGAGTTAATACATCGACCTAACATATAATTTTCACGGGGGTCGCGTCTCAAGGAAAATTATTAGCTGTAAATTGTGAACATACTTCATACCCGTACCACGACCGAGATAGGAAAGAAAGAGTCATCGCAGTTCATCGAAAGAGTTAGCCGGATCTTTTATACGAGAAAAGAATTCATCATACCGACCCTTCAAAGTGATGACGAGCAGAAGATTCCCTTCATACTGGTGACGGGAGATACCAGCCGGAAGAGACTCCTTCATACTGGCGCCCAACGTGTGGCGGCTCGAATACAGGCGTATGGAGTAAAAATATGTACCTGGACAAAGAGTGAAAAGAAGACATTTTGACGGAGTATCCTTTTTCTTGTGCTCCAGAATTCAAGTAAGACTAGTACTAATTTATGATACTACGCAATAAGAAAATTGTACAGAAGATGGAAAAAGTTGAGAAAGATAATGATAGTGTAGAGAGGGAAGTGAGTGATAAGTTATCAGTAGAAGGTAGAAAGAATGTAGTATGTAAGGAATCTGAAATAGGATTGAAAGAAATATTGGAAGCGATGAACAAAAATACAGCAGATATAAAAGCAGATTTTGTTAGAAATGTAACAGAACTAAAAGCAGATGTAGCAAAACTAAGAGAGGATAGTGGTAGAAATGTAACAGAACTAAAAGCAGATGTAGCAGATTTGAAGGAGGATAATGCCAGAAATACAAATAAATTGTCACAAGAAATTGAATTATGTAAGAAGGAATGTACAGAAAGAATTGAATCAAGTAACAATGATATAGCTAAATTAGGTGAGTTAGTAAGCGTGATAAAATTAGGACAGGAATCAAACACAGTAGAAATAGCTAGGCTAGGAGAATTGATAAATGAAGTTAAGTTAGGACAGGAGAAGACAGTGGTAGATATGAAAGCTGAATTAAGTAAAGAATTTAATGAAAAACTAGCAGAACAGAATGCAAAAATTGCAAAGGTAGGAGATGAATTGAGAACAGAGATAGTCGTGGTAGAACAGAGTTGTAAAATGTATCAAGATGGAATTAGGTCAAAACAAAATGACATTGATGTAAAAATTGATAGTTTAGAAAATGTTGTAAAGGGTATAAGCGCTGAGATGCAGTCACAGCGAGAAGAATTGAATAAAGTAAAGGAGGAAGCCAATGTAAATGTAAATAGAATAAATGAAACGGTTACAAAGGAAAAAGAATTTACAGGAAGGCTTTCCCAAGTTGTGATTGCTCTACAGGCTGATAGAGTTAATGACAATCATGATCAATTTGTGAGTGAATGCAAAAATATGACCAATACTGATGCACTTGACAATAACAGTAATATGGCGGCCTTTCAGGAGAATGATTTAGCTATGCCAATGCACTCCCCTAGTCAAAACCATAATTGTCACGCTAGTCACTTGTTCCATGACCTAACCCCTCCGTCATTTGACGAAGAAGCCGGTGACAATCCAAAAATTTTCATAAAAGAACTGGAGGATTATTTTAGGATCAAACGAATTCCGAACGAGATACGAATGATGGTGGTTAAACGCTGTCTTAAGAAAAACGCATTGGAATGGTTAAGACTAACTTTGGCGTCTCACGAAACATATAGTATGTTTCGAAACCTTTTTATAAATAGATTTTGGGGACCGAGACGTCAAAACCAGATTGAAGTCGAACTGGCTACCGGACATTATGACAGTAAACGTGGTATTTCAATGATGGAGTATTTTTTGAAACTGGCGAACAAATCGAAACTACTCCAACCTCAGTTGAGTGAACAGGAGGTTATTGAAGCACCTATTTGCCATTATCCACCGCACATAAGAAAAATCATAAAACAAATTTTAGTGGGGAGGGGCATAGAACCCCTCAAAGTTGCCAAAAAAAAAAATCGAAACATTGTCAAGAGAAAATATTTTTGTATTCAACGATGACATGTTTTTCAACACAGTTGTTATATTGTTGTACAATTACATTGTTGTGGGGAGATCATCACAGTACATGCAACATTGTATGGCTGAAAACAATTTTCCCAAAATAAAATTAGTTGCATATACTGTGATGAGGGGCATTTGATGCAGTATTATTAGTTATGGTAGGTGTTGTGTTGGAATGTTTTGTTTCCCATTGTTTGATTGTTTGCATTATATCGTTTGCAGTTGGCCTAGTGCGATTATCTTTTGTCTTCATTATAAATGTTATATATATTAACGAATAAAATTGTGATAATAAATACACTAATATTATTTCAATTATGGCCTCCAGAGCAAAGAAGACTATCTCATTAGAAAGACTAAAAGTTAATACATCGACGTAACATATAATTTTCACGGGGGTCGCGTCTCAAGGAAAATTATTAGCTCTAAATTGTGAACATACTTCATACCCGTACCACGACCGAGATAGGAAAGAAAGAGTCATCGCAGTTCATCGAAAGAGTTAGCCGGATCTTTTATACGAGAAAAGAATTCATCATACCGACCCTTCAACCCCTCCGAAGGAGTGTCGCCTTGTCGTGGCGGAGGGGCTCAGTACCCGATCCAGACGGCCTACTAAGTGTGTCTTTGTGACCACTGGTAGGCAAGAGGTGAGGGGAAGCTAAGAACATTCCAACGGGTAGATGAGGCTCGTTAGTCTTGGTCGACAACTCATCTAGGAGAAGAGGACTCCGAAATCAAACTCCCCCAGGGGAACCTACCACGGTAGGTCCGGGTTTGGCGCACCCGGGGCCTCGAGCTGCGCACAATCATTTCACCCCCTCCACCTTCATTAACTGTGCCACGTGTGACGTTTTATGTTGCTTTTTATATCACCCTCTTCCTCTTCTAGGTTTATTCTGATTATTAGTTTGTAAGTTCCTAGATTTATAACTCCTGTCTCACCAGCAGGGATCTTTCCTATCTCCGTGGTCCTGTCCCACGGTTTTCAGCGCGGCCCCCGACTTGTGTGCTCTTCGGAGGTCTCAGGCGCGAAGGTTGTGCGGACCCTTCACACTGCCCCCATGTGTAGCCTTAGGTGCGGAGCCCGTCCACACGTCATGTACACCCACGTAGCTCCTTGAGGGCACGGCCGGTGTTAATCTCCCGACGGCCGCGTTCCGTCGGGTTAGTATCACCGGCCGGACGTGTTACCGCTGACGGAGCCCCGGTGTAATCAACCCGAAGTCCCCTGAATCCACGCTGACTCCGTTGAGGCAGCGTGTGCTAAAGCGGGGAGCCACAGGCGGGTTATTCCTGTGGTGGGGGCATAAAACCGGGGTGTCACGTGGTGAACGGTTTACCCATGCGGACAAGCAGTGGAGATCGGAGGGTAGCTCCTCTGAAGTACGCCTTGAGGTCAGTCATGGAGGGGTCTCCATGGCGGCACAGACCGTGGAGATTTTGGTGTCTTTCTTTTCTTTGACCCCCGGATGGCAGGCTGACGCCGACGGTTCCGGATGGGGGTCCGATTTCAACATGCATCCGCGCAAACCCTCTCATTTCGACAGCTTTCTAGTCTTGACCTTGGCCAGTGAAAGGAAAACGATGAAGGATCTTAGCCCCTTTTACATAAAGAAAGAACTCGACAGGATCTGTAGCCTTGTTAAAAACGCCACCCGAGTACGAGACGGTACGCTTTTGGTAGAAGTGACCACCGCAGACCAGTGCCAGAAATTGTTGAAAGCCACTTTGTTGGGCTCCTACCCCATCCGGGTAGCCCCACATAAATCTCTAAACTCATGCAGAGGAGTTGTCACCACATCCAGTCTGGACGGTCTGTCAAACGAGGAGATTGTTACTTGCCTCTCGGACCAGCGTGTGTGTCAAGCGTACCGTCTGACAAGAAAGCAGGATGGTAAAGTGATTGATTTACGTACGGTTTTCCTCACTTTTAAGGGCACACAGTTGCCAGAATACATCTTCTGCGGGTACGAGCGTGCCGCCGTACGTCAATATGTCCCGAACCCTATGCGCTGTTTTCAGTGTCAGAAGTTCGGACATACTAAGACCGCGTGCAACCATCCTGCTGTTTGTGAGCGTTGTGGCCTATCACCTCATGAGGGCACGGCTTGTACCCGTGACCCTCATTGTCTTAACTGTGGAGCCGGTCATCCATCTAGCTCGCGTCAGTGTGCGAAGTTTCTGGATGAAAAATGTATACAGGAGCTACGCGTGAAAGAACATCTTACATTTCCAGAGGCGCGTCGTCGCTTTGAGCAGCTGCAACCTGCGACCACCACAGGTTATGCCTTGGCTGCCCGACGCGCTCCTGTTAACACCGTAGCGATACAGCATGTCCCTGTATCAGATGCCTCCACACAGACAGACCTACCAGCGAGTATTGTTCCACTGTCTCGTGCCACACCTGCAAAAGCTACAACATCTACAGCCGTGCAGACACCAGCTCACAAGGCGTCCACAAGTCGCAGCCAGCCTGTTGATAGCCATTCCTCTAGGCCTGATGTTCGCGCCAGCAGCCACACGTCATCAATGAAGTCCCGCTCCCGCTCCCGTTCCGCGAGCCGCAGGGGATCTTCAGACTCCCGTACATCCGAGGAGTCACTAGGGGATGACGAAATTAACCTACCCCGTCCAAAGTCGGTTAAGGTAAAGATGAAAAAGAAAAAGATGAAGACAAATCACTAATTCTTCTTTACCATGGAAATAATCCAGTAGAATGTTAATGGGTTCCGGGCACGTGTTCCGGACATACAGCATCTCGTTGCGCAACGCTCTCCATCAATCGTCTGCCTACAAGAAACACATTTGCACCCTAATCACGCATTACATCTTCGTGGTTTTTCGGCTTTTAGGCATGACTCTGCAGCTGATCGACGAGCAAGCGGAGGAGTTGCTACTTTGGTGGCGCATACCATCTCTGCCACAAGCATCCCGCTAAACACGCCGCTGCAAGCTGTGGCTGTGCGTGTCCAGTTGCAGGGCTTAATTCTGTCAATTTGCAATGTCTATCTGCCACCGGTCAGTGTTGTACACGAGAACGACCTTCGAGCTCTTTTGGCTCAGATTCCGCCACCCTTTATCTTCCTTGGTGATCTGAATGCCAAACACTCTTCATGGGGCTCCGACACTGACGATGCTCGCGGATGCCTTGTAGGAGACGTTTGCGATATGTCCGGCCTCCTTTTGTTGAACACTGGTGCCCCTACCTTTTTATCATCTGCCTATGGTACGTACTCCGCCTTAGACGTTAGCTTCTGTAGCCCGTCATTGGTACCACTCATTGATTGGTCGGTGCTCTCCGACCTCTTTGGCAGTGATCATTTTCCCATTAACATTCACATATCTGGTTTCCATACTATTCCAACACGACACCCTCACTGGATTATTTCCAAGGCTGACTGGGGGAAATTTCGTTCCCTCATTCACCTTACCGACGATGGTTTTACCACCATCGACAACATGGTGGAGTATTTTACATGTTCTGTCCTGCTTGCAGCAAATTCCAGCATTCCTCGCGGTTCTACTACACCTCGTCATCTTCCTGTGCCTTGGTGGTCCGAGGAATGTCGTTTGGCTGTTAAAGCCCGCAAACGGGCCTTGCGAGTTTTCAGTGCACATCCTACGGAAGAGAACTTTATTACCTTTAAGCGAGTGCGTGCCCGGGCGCGTTTTGTACTTCGCAGTGCAAAACGCACATCCTGGGTAACTTACGTCTCTTCCATCTCTCGACGCACTTCAACACAAAGGGTGTGGACTGCGGTTCGGCGTATGTACGGCAAGTGTCGCCGGACGATAATACCCGGTCTTGCCGTGCAGGGACGCTCTTACACCCACGAGCAGGATATCGCCGACGCCCTCGCAGACGCTTTCGCTGCTGATAGCCAAACCCAAAGCTACCACACTACCTTTTTACCCGTCAAGGAATCTGCGGAGCGGGTAGTCCTCAATTTTAAAAGTGACTCTAGTGAACCGTACAACGCTCATTTTACGGAGGCGGAGCTAGCCCATGCTTTGTCTCTCGCGAAGGACTCTTCTCCTGGGCCTGATGACATTCACCGACAAATGCTGCTTCATCTTCCACCTGAGGCGTTGACCTTCCTGCTGAACATGTACAACCGCATCTGGCTTCAGCAGGTTTTCCCTTCTTCCTGGCGCGAGGGTACTGTCATCCCTATCCCTCGGCCGGGGAAGGACCGGACACTTCCCTCTAGCTACCGTCCTATCTGCCTGACGAGTGTCGTTAGTAAGACCATGGAACGAATGATTAACACTCGCTTAGTGTGGTGGCTAGAGACGAATAACCTGCTGAGCAACGTTCAGTGCGGTTTTCGTCGTCATCGCTCGAGTGTCGATAACCTTACTCGCATGGAGGCCTACATCCAGAATGCCTTTCTCATGAAGCAGCATGTCGTGGGGGTGTTCTTCGACCTGCAGAAGGCCTACGACACTACATGGCGCTATGGTATCCTCCGTAGTTTACACGACTACGGTTTACGTGGCCATCTAGCTCTCTTTGTTCTTAATTTTTTACAACTTCGCCGATTTCGTGTCCGCATTGGCCATACGCTTTCACAAGAACGAATCCAGGAGAATGGTGTACCCCAGGGGTCGATTCTGAGTGTAACACTTTTCGCCGTGGCCATCAACGGCATTGCCAGTGTTGTTCGTAGGGGAATACCAATGTCACTGTATGTTGACGACTTTGCGATATACTATCGCTCTCATAGTTTAGAGCACATCGAGCGTCAACTGCAGCTAGCTATAACATCCATCGCCGAGTGGGCATTTCGCACCGGCTTTCAGTTCTCCCCTACGAAAACACAATGTGTCCACTTCCATCGACTTCGTGGCGTACACCCGGCCCCTGATCTTTATTTGCGTGGCACGCGTCTTCCATTTGTTCCGCACCTGAAATTCTTGGGCTTACACCTCGACAGCAAACTTACATGGGAGCACCATATTCGTTATCTGCGTGCTTCCTGCGATCGTTCGCTTCGGGTGCTCCGGGTTTTATCTGGGGTATCTTGGGGCGGCGATCGCACGGTCATGTTGAGGTTGTATCGTTCACTGGTCCGGTCCAAACTAGACTACGGCTGTTTTATCTATGGCTCCGCATCCGCCTCTAAACTCCGCCTTTTAGATACAATACATCACACTGGTATCCGTCTCGCTACTGGGGCTTTCCGTACAAGTAGAGTGGACTGTCTGTATGCTGATTCTGGCGAACCCCCACTGTCTGCCCGACGCTCGTTGTTACTATGTTCCTACGTGGCAAGGTTGGCCGCTCATCCAGGTCATCCTTCGTTTCCACCTGTATTGCGTCCAGACCTAGTGTACCGTTATACGCGGAATACAACTATCTCCCGTCCAAGCGGCATCAGGTTTCGAGAACTTCTGACCGCACACGATCTACGCTTGCCAGCCGTAGAGCGGCATTCGCATGGCCGATACCCTCCATGGCAGCTCCAGCGTGCACGCTTTGACCTGGAGCTGTCGAGCAGTGCGAAGTTAGCTACCCCTCACTCGGTGTTTGACCAACTTTTCACCGCAGTTCTGGGCCGATACCGGACTCATACTCCGGTATTTACTGATGGCTCACGGATGGGTAGTGCGACGGGTTCCGCTTTTGTATACCATGGCGACGTTCGCAAGTACCGCCTTCCAGACGCCAGTTCAGTATTTACCGCCGAGCTGTTTGCCATATTTTATTTCCTGCTTTTTATCTCCAGTTCAGGTCCTGGAAGTTTTATTATCTGTTCCGACTCTTTTAGCGCCCTCCAGGCCCTGCAACAGTTTATCGGCACCTCGGAATTGATTATTAAAATTTAGACGTTGATCTCGCAACTACTGTCTCGCGGATACCAGTTTGTTTTTACGTGGATCCCAGGCCATGAGGGTATTCCGGGCAACGAGGCGGCGGATGCGGCTGCAAAGTCTGCATGCCGCCTCCCGGAATACTCCACCCGTGCGCTACCCTATGTAGATGTGCAGAAATACTTTCGCCGCCATCTATTTACCCACTGGCAGCAATCTTGGGAAGCGTTAGCTGGCACTCAGTTACGGACAATAAAGGACACTGTACAACCCTGGCAGACCAGCTGCAGGAATTCCAGGCGTGAGGAAGTGATTTTAACCCGCCTGAGGATAGGCCACACTCGAGCCACGCATGGACATCTTCTGCGTGGTGATCCGGAGCCTGTCTGTGCGACGTGCAATGTTCCACTCTCCGTCGCACATGTCCTTCTTGATTGTCCGCAATACGGTCATGAGCGTCAGTCCCTAGGCCTGGGCCTTACACTGTGCTCTGTTTTAGGCAACGACGCAGTAGCTGTCAATACAGCACTGCGGTTTGTTGCCAAGATTGATTTTTGCAAGCAAGTGTAAGGTGCTTTTATATTGGCGGATATTGACTTTTAGTTGTTTTTACTTTGGATGTTATTCTGGTTTTTACCTTTTAAAGATTTTATCAGTTTTAAGTTTTATAAGTCTACGCTTTTACCAGTTGTTTAACTTTTAACTGTTTTAGCTCTCGGTTTTAGACTTTTTAACCTTTTTTAAGTTATTTTAACTTTCACCTTTTAGCTTTTTAGGGTTTTATTGTTGGCTTGTTTTATTCTGTGAACTTAGGGCCCTAATGACCTAGTTGTCGATGGGCCCTTAAACAATACTCACTCACTCACCCCGACCCTTCAAAGTGATGACGAGCAGAAGATTCCCTTCATACTGGTGACGGGAGATACCAGCCGGAAGAGACTCCTTCAGCCCTCACGTCTCTACTGAGCGTCAGAGACGCTTTGAGACAAGTGTTCCAATTATCAGAGAATGTCAAAAATTAGAGAGTAATTGCTTCAAACAAACGAATTATCGCGAAATAACACCTGCTCGAATCCAACAAAAACTGTGCCCTCACGTCTCTACTGAGCATCAGAGACGCTTTCAGACAAGTGTTACAAAAATCAGAGAATGTTAAAAATTAGAGTGAAATTGCTCTAAACAAGCGAATTATCGCGAAACAACACCTGCTCGAATCCAACAAAAACTCTGCCCTTTCGTCTCTACTGAGCCTCAGAGATGCTTTAAGACAAGTGTTACACAATTCAGAGAATGTTAAAAATTAGAGTGAAATTGTTTTAAACAAGCGAATTATCGCGAAACAACACCTGTTCGAATCCAACAAAAACTCTGCCCTGCCGTCTCTACTGAGCGTCAGAGACGCTTTGAGACAAGTGTTACACAATTCAGAGAATATTAAAAATTGGAGTAAAATTGCTTTAAACAAGCGTATTATCGCGAAACAACACCTGCTCGAATCCAACAAAAACTGTGCCCTGCCGTCTCTAATAAGCCTCAGAGACGCTTTGAGACAAGTGTTACCAAAATCAGAGAATGTTAAAAATTAGAGTGAAATTGCTCTAAACAAGCGAATTATCGCGAAACAACACCTGCTCGAATCCAACAAAAACTCTTGCTCAGCCTATTCTACTAAGCCTCAGAGACGCTTTGAGACAAGTGTTACAATTATCAGAGAATGTCAAAACTTAGAGTGGAATTGCTTCAAACAAGCGAATTATCGCGAAACAACACCTGCTCGAATCCAACAAAAACTGTGGCCTACCGTCTCTACTGAGCCTCAGAGACGCCTTGAGACAAGTGTTACGAAATTCAGAGAAATTCGAAAATTTGAGTGAAATTGCTTCAAACAAGCGAATTATCGCGAAACAACACCTGCTCGAATCCAACCAAAGCTGCGCCCAGCCGTCTCTACTAAGCCTCAGAGACGCTTTGAGACAAGTGTTACACAATTCAGAGAATGTTAAAAATTAGAGTGAAATTGCTTTAAACAAGCGAATTATCGCGAAACAACACCTGCTCGAATACAACAAAAGCTCTGCCCTGTCGCCTCTACTGAGCCTCAGAGACGCTTTGAGACAATTGTTACAAAAATCAGAAAATGTTAAAAATTAGAGTGAAATTGCTTTAAACAAGCGAATTATCGTGAAACAACAGCTGCTCGAATCCAACAAAAACTGTGCCCAGCCGTCTCTAATAAGCCTCAGAGACGCTTTGCGGCAAGTGTTACCAAAATCAGAGAATATTAAACATTAGAGTGAAATTGCTCTAAACAAGCGAATTATCGCGAAACAACACCTGCTCGAATCCAACAAAAACTCTGCCCTGCCGTCTCTACTGAGCCTCAGAGACGCTTTGCGACAAGTTTTACAAAGATCTGAGAATATCGAAAATTGGAGTCAAGTTGCTTCAAACAAGCGAATTATCGCGAAACAACACCTGCTCGAATCCAACAAAAACTGTGGCCTGCCGTCTCTACTGAGCCTCAGAGACGCTTTGAGACAAGTGTTACGAAATTCAGAGAATGTCGAAAATTTGAGTGAAATTGCTTCAAACATGCGAATTATCGCGAAACAACACCTGCTCGAATCCAACAAAAACTGTGCCCTCACGTATCTTCTGAGCGTCAGAGACGCTTTGAGACAAGTGTTACAAAAATCAGAGAATGTTAAAAATTAAAGTGAAATTGCTCTAAACAAGAGAATTATCGCGAAACAACACCTGCTCGAATCCAACAAAAACTCTGCCCTTTCGTCTCTACTGAGCCTCAGAGACGCTTTTAGACAATTGTTAAAAAAATCAGAAAATGTTAAAAATTAGAGTGGAATTGCTCTAAACAAGCGAATTATCGCGAAACAACACCTGCCCGAATCTAACAAAAACTCTGCTCAGCCGTCTCTACTAAGCCTCAGAGACGCTTTGAGACAAGTGTTACAATTATTAGAGAATGTCACTAATTAGAGTGGAATTGCTTCAAACAAGCGAATTATCGCGAAACAACACCTGCTCGAATCCAACAAAAACTGTGCCCAGCCGTCTCTACTAAGCCTCAAGACGCTTTGAGACAAGTGTTACACAATTCAGAGAATGTTAAAAATTAGAGTAAAATTGCTTTAAACAAGTGTATTATCGCGAAACAGCACCTGCTCGAATCCAACAAAAACTGTGCCCTGCCGTCTCTAATGAGCCTCAGAGACGCTTTGAGACAAGTGTTACCAAAATCCGAGAATGTTAAAAATTAGAGTGAAATTGCGCTAAACAAGCGAATTATCGCGAAACAACACCTACTCTAATCCGACAAAAACTCTGCTCAGCCGTCTCTACTAAGCCTCAGAGACGCTTTGAGACAAGTGTTACAATTATCAGTGAATGTCAAAAATTAGAGTGGAATTGCTTCAAACAAGCGAATTATCGCGAAACAACACCTGCTCGAATCAAACAAAAACTGTGGCCTGCCGTCTCTACTGAGCCTCAGAGACGCTTTGAGACAAGTGCTACAATTATCAGAGAATGTCAAAAATTAGAGTGGAATTGCTTCAAACAAGCGAATTATCGCGAAACAACACCTGCTCGAATCCAACAAAAACTGTGGCCTGCCGTCTCTACTTAGCCTCAGAGACGCCTTGAGACAAGTGTTACACAATTCAGAGAAATTCGAAAATGTGAGTGAAATTGCTTCAAACAAGCGAATTATCGCGAAACAACACCTGCTCGAATCCAACCAAAGCTGTGCCCAGCAGTCTCTACTAAGCCTCAGAGACGCTTTGAGACAAGTGTTACACAATTCAGAGAATGTTAAAAATTAGAGTGAAATTGCTTTAAACAACCGAATTATCGCGAAACAACACCTGCTCGAATCCAACAAAAACTCTGCCCTGCCGCCTCTACTGAGCCTCAGAGACGCTTTGAGACAAGTGTTACACAATTCAGAGAATGTTAAAAATTAGAGTGAAATTGCTTTAAACAAGCGAATTATCGCGAAACAACACCTGCTAGAATCCAACAAAAACTCTGCCCTGCCGTCTCTACTGAGCCTCAGAGACGCTTTGCGACAAGTTTTACAAAGATCTGAGAATATCGAAAATTGGAGTCAAGTTCCTTCAAACAAGCGAATTATCGCGAAACAACACCTGCTCGAATCCAACAAAAACTGTGGCCTGCCGACTCTACTGAGCCTCAGAGACGCTTTGAGACAAGTGTTACGAAATTCATAGAATGTCGAAAACTTGAGTGAAATTGCTTCAAACAGGCGAATTATCGCGAAACAACAGCTGCTGGAATCCAACAAAAACTGTGCCCTCACGTCTCTACTGAGCGTCAGAGACGCTTTGAGACAAGTGTTACAAAAATCAGAGAATGTTAAAAATTAGAGTGAAATTGCTCTAAACAAGCGAATTATCGCGAAACAACACCTGCTCGAATCCAACAAAAACTGTGCCCTGCCGTCTCTAATGAGCCTCAGAGACGCTTTGAGACAAGTGTTACCAAAATCAGAGAATGTTAAAAATTTGAGTGAAATTGCTCTAAACAAGCGAATTATCGCGAAACAACACCTGCTCGAATCCAACAAAAACTCTGCTCAGCCGTCTCTACCAAGCCTCAGAGACGCTTTGCGACAAGTTTTACAAAGATCTGAGAATATCGAAAATTGGAGTCAAGTTGCTTCAAACAAGCGAATTATCGCGAAACAACACCTGCTTGAATCCAACAAAAACTGTGGCCTGCCGTCTCTAGTGAGCCTCAGAGACGCTTTGAGACAAGTGTTACCAAAATCAGAGAATGTTAAAAATTAGAGTGAAATTGCGCTAAACAAGCGAATTATCGCGAAACAACACCTACGCGAATCCAACAAAACTGTGCTCAGCCGTGTCTGCTAAGACTCAGAGACGCTTTGAGACAAGTGTTACAATTATCAGAGAATGTCAAAAATTAGAGTGGAATTGCATCAAACAAGCGAATTATCGCGAAACAAGACCTGCTCGAATCCAACAAAAACTGTGGCCTGCCGTCTCTACTGAGCCTCAGAGACGCCTTGAGACAAGTGTTACGAAATTCAGAGAAATTCGAAAATTTGAGTGAAATTGCTTGAAACAAGCGAATTATCGCGAAACAACACCTGCTCGAATCCAACCAAAGCTGTGCCCAGCCGTCTCTACTAAGCCTCAGAGACGCTTTGAGACAAGTGTTACCCAATTGAGAGAATGTTAAAAATTAGAGTGAAATTGCTCTAAACAAGCGAATTATCGCGAAACAACACCTGCTGGAATCCAACAAAAACTGTGCCCTCACGTCTCTAGTGAGCCTCAGAGACGCTTTGGGACAATTGTTACAAAAATCAGAAAATGTTAAAAATTAGAGTGAAATTGCTTTAAACAAGCGAATTATCGCGAAACAACACCTGCTCGAATCCAGCAAAAACTCTGCCCTGCCGTCTCTACTGAGCCTCAGAGACGCTTTGCGACAAGTTTTACAAAGATCTGAGATTATCGAAAATTGGAGTCAAGTTCCTTCAAAGAAGCGAATTATCGCGAAACAACACCTGCTCGAATCCAACAAAAACTGTGGCCTGCCGTCTCTACTGAGCCTCAGAGACGCTTTGAGACAAGTGTTACGAAATTCAGAGAATGTCGAAAATTTGAGTGAAATTGCTTCAAACATGCGAATTATCGCGAAACAACACCTGCTCGAATCCAACAAAAACTGTGCCCTGCCGCCTCTACTGAGCCTCAGAGACGCTTTGAGACAATTGTTACAAAAATCAGAAAATGTTAAGAATTAGAGTGAAATTGCTTTAAACAAGCGAATTATCGCGAAACAACACCTGCTCGAATCCAACAAAAACTGTGCCCTGCCGCCTCTACTGAGCCTCAGAGACGCTTTGAGACAATTGTTACAAAAATCAGAAAATGTTAAGAATTAGAGTGAAATTGCTTTAAACAAGCGAATTAACGCCAAACAACACCTGCTCGAATCCAACAAAAACTCTGCCCTGCCGCCTCTACTGAGCCTCAGGGACGCTTTGAGACAATTGTTACAAAAATCAGAAAATGTTAAAAATTAGAGTGAAATTGTTTCAAACAAGCGAATTATCGCGAAAGAACACCTGCTCGAAACAACAAAAACTGTGCCCAGCCGTCTCTACTAAGCCTCAGAGACGCTTTGAGACAAGTGAAACACAATTCAGAGAATGTTAAAAATTAGAGTGAAATTGCTTTAAACAAGCGAATTATCGCGAAACAACACCTGCTCGAATCCAACAAAAACTGTGGCCTGCCGTCTCTACTGAGCCTCAGAGACGCTTTGAGACAAGTGTTACGAAATTCATAGAATGTCGAAAACTTGAGTGAAATTGCTTCAAACAGGCGAATTATCGCGAAACAACAGCTGCTCGAATCCAACAAAAACTGTGCCCTCACGTCTCTACTGAGCGTCAGAGACGCTTTGAGACAAGTGTTACAAAAATCAGAGAATGTTAAAAATTAGAGTGAAATTGCTCTAAACAAGCGAATTATCGCGAAACAACACCTGCTCGAATCCAACAAAAACTGTGCCCTGCCGTCTCTAATGAGCCTCAGAGACGCTTTGAGACAAGTGTTACCAAAATCAGAGAATGTTAAAAATTTGAGTGAAATTGCTCTAAACAAGCGAATTATCGCGAAACAACACCTGCTCGAATCCAACAAAAACTCTGCTCAGCCGTCTCTACCAAGCCTCAGAGACGCTTTGCGACAAGTTTTACAAAGATCTGAGAATATCGAAAATTGGAGTCAAGTTGCTTCAAACAAGCGAATTATCGCGAAACAACACCTGCTTGAATCCAACAAAAACTGTGGCCTGCCGTCTCTAGTGAGCCTCAGAGACGCTTTGAGACAAGTGTTACCAAAATCAGAGAATGTTAAAAATTAGAGTGAAATTGCGCTAAACAAGCGAATTATCGCGAAACAACACCTACGCGAATCCAACAAAACTGTGCTCAGCCGTGTCTGCTAAGACTCAGAGACGCTTTGAGACAAGTGTTACAATTATCAGAGAATGTCAAAAATTAGAGTGGAGTTGCATCAAACAAGCGAATTATCGCGAAACAAGACCTGCTCGAATCCAACAAAAACTGTGGCCTGCCGTCTCTACTGAGCCTCAGAGACGCCTTGAGACAAGTGTTACGAAATTCAGAGAAATTCGAAAATTTGAGTGAAATTGCTTGAAACAAGCGAATTATCGCGAAACAACACCTGCTCGAATCCAACCAAAGCTGCGCCCAGCCGTCTCTACTAAGCCTCAGAGACGCTTTGAGACAAGTGTTACCCAATTGAGAGAATGTTAAAAATTAGAGTGAAATTGCTCTAAACAAGCGAATTATCGCGAAACAACACCTGCTGGAATCCAACAAAAACTGTGCCCTCACGTCTCTAGTGAGCCTCAGAGACGCTTTGGGACAATTGTTACAAAAATCAGAAAATGTTAAAAATTAGAGTGAAATTGCTTTAAACAAGCGAATTATCGCGAAACAACACCTGCTCGAATCCAGCAAAAACTCTGCCCTGCCGTCTCTACTGAGCCTCAGAGACGCTTTGCGACAAGTTTTACAAAGATCTGAGATTATCGAAAATTGGAGTCAAGTTCCTTCAAAGAAGCGAATTGTCGCGAAACAACACCTGCTCGAATCCAACAAAAACTGTGGCCTGCCGTCTCTACTGAGCCTCAGAGACGCTTTGAGACAAGTGTTACGAAATTCAGAGAATGTCGAAAATTTGAGTGAAATTGCTTCAAACATGCGAATTATCGCGAAACAACACCTGCTCGAATCCAACAAAAACTGTGCCCTGCCGCCTCTACTGAGCCTCAGAGACGCTTTGAGACAATTGTTACAAAAATCAGAAAATGTTAAGAATTAGAGTGAAATTGCTTTAAACAAGCGAATTATCGCGAAACAACACCTGCTCGAATCCAACAAAAACTGTGCCCTGCCGCCTCTACTGAGCCTCAGAGACGCTTTGAGACAATTGTTACAAAAATCAGAAAATGTTAAGAATTAGAGTGAAATTGCTTTAAACAAGCGAATTAACGCCAAACAACACCTGCTCGAATCCAACAAAAACTCTGCCCTGCCGCCTCTACTGAGCCTCAGGGACGCTTTGAGACAATTGTTACAAAAATCAGAAAATGTTAAAAATTAGAGTGAAATTGTTTCAAACAAGCGAATTATCGCGAAAGAACACCTGCTCGAAACAACAAAAACTGTGCCCAGCCGTCTCTACTAAGCCTCAGAGACGCTTTGAGACAAGTGAAACACAATTCAGAGAATGTTAAAAATTAGAGTGAAATTGCTTTAAACAAGCGAATTATCGCGAAACAACACCTGCTCGAATCCAACAAAAACTCTGCCCTGCCGTCTCTAGTGAGCCTCAGAGACGCTTTGCGACAAGTTTTACAAAGATCTGAGAACATCGAAAATTGGAGTCAAGTTGCTTCAGACAAGCGAATTATCGCGAAACAACACCTGCTCGACCCAACAAAAACTGTGCCAAGCCGTCTCTACTAAGCCTCAAGACGCTTTGAGACAAGTGTTACACAATTAAGAGAATGTTAAAAATTCGAGTGAAATTGCTCTAAACAAGCGAATTATCGCGAATCAACACCTGCTAGAATCCAACAAAAACTCTGCCCTGCCGCCTCTACTGAGCCTCAGAGACGCTTTGAGACAATTGTTACAAAAATCAGAAAATGTTAAGAATTAGAGTGAAATTGCTTTAAACAAGCGAATTATCGCGAAACAACACCTGCTCGAATCCAACAAAAACTGTGCCTTGCCGTCTCTAATGAGCCTCAGAGACGCTTTGAGACAAGTGTTACCAAAATCAGAGAATGTTAAAAATTAGAGTGAAATTGCTCTAAACAAGCGAATTATCGCGAAACAACACCTGCTCGAATCCAACAAAAACTCTGCCCTGCCGCCTCTACTGAGCCTCAGAGACGCTTTGAGACAAGTGTTACAATTATCAGAGAATGTCAAAAATTAGAGTGGAATTGCTTCAAACAAGCGACTTATCGCGAAACAACACGTGCTCGAATCCAACAAAAACTCTGCCCTGCCGTCTCTACTGAGCCTCAGAGACGCTTTGCGACAAGTTTTACAAAGATCTGAGAACATCGAAAATGTGAGTGAAGTTGCTTCAAACAAGCGAATTATCGCGAAACAACACCTGCTCGAATCCAACCAAAGCTGTGCCCAGCCGTCTCTACTAAGCCTCAGAGACGCTTTGAGACAAGTGTTACACAATTCAGAGAATGTTGAAAATTAGAGTGAAATTGCTTTAAACAAGCGAATTATCGCGAAACAACACCTGCTCGAATCCAACAAAAACTCTGCCCTGCCGCCTCTACTGAGCCTCAGGGACGCTTTGAGACAATTGTTACAAAAATCAGAAAATGTTAAAAATTAGAGTGAAATTGCTTCAAACAAGCGAATTATCGCGAAAGAACACCTGCTCGAAACAACAAAAACTGTGCCCAGCCGTCTCTACTAAGCCTCAGAGACGCTTTGAGACAAGTGTTACACAATTCAGAGAATGTTAAAAATTAGAGTGAAATTGCTTTAAACAAGCGAATTATGGCGAAACAACACCTGCTCAAATCCAACAAAAAGTCTGCCCTGCCGTCTCTAGTGAGCCTCAGAGACGCTTTGCGACAAGTTTTACAAAGATCTGAGAACATCGAAAATTGGAGTCAAGTTGCTTCAAACAAGCGAATTATCGCGAAACAACACCTGCTCGAATCCAACAAAAACTGTGCCAAGCCGTCTCTACTAAGCCTCAAGACGCTTTGAGACAAGTGTTACACAATTCAGAGAATGTTAAAAATTAGAGTAAAATTGCTTTAAACAAGTGTATTATCGCGAAACAGCACCTGCTCGAATCCAACAAAAACTGTGCCCTGCCGTCTCTAATGAGCCTCAGAGACGCTTTGAGACAAGTGTTACCAAAATCCGAGAATGTTAAAAATTAGAGTGAAATTGCGCTAAACAAGCGAATTATCGGGAAACAACACCTGCTCTAATCCAACAAAAACTCTGCTCAGCCGTCTCTACTAAGCCTCAGAGACGCTTTGAGACAAGTGTTACAATTATCAGAGAATGTCAAAAATTAGAGAGGAATTGCTTCAAACAAGCGAATTATCGCGAAACAACACCTGCTCGAATCCAACAAAAACTGTGGCCTGCCGTCTCTACTGAGCCTCAGAGACGCTTTGAGACAAGTGCTACAATTATGAGAGAATGTCAAAAATTAGAGTGGAATTGCTTCAAACAAACGAATTATCGCGAAACAACACCTGCTCGAATCCAACAAAAACTGTGGCCTGCCGTCTCTACTTGGCCTCAGAGACGCCTTGAGACAAGTGTTACGAAATTCAGAGAAATTCGAAAATGTGAGTGAAATTGCTTCAAACAAGCGTATTATCGCGAAACAACACCTGCTCGAATCCAACCAAAGCTGTGCCCAGCAGTCTCTACTAAGCCTCAGAGACGCTTTGAGACAAGTGTTACACAATTCAGAGAATGTTAAAAATTAGAGTGAAATTGCTTTAAACAAGCGAATTATCGCGAAACAACACCTGCTCGAATCCAACAAAAACTCTGCCCTGCCGCCTCTACTGAGCCTCAGAGACGCTTTGAGACAATTGTTACAAAAAAAAAAAAAAATGTTAAAAATTAGAGTGAAATTGCTTCAAACAAGCGAATTATCGCGAAAGAACACCTGCTCGAATCCAACAAAAACTGTGCCCAGCCGTCTTTACTGAGCCTCAGAGACGCTTTGAGACAAGTGTTACACAATTCAGAGAATGTTAAAAATTAGAGTGAAATTGCTTTAAACAAGCGAATTCTCGCGAAACAACACCTGCTCGAATCCAACAAAAACTCTGCCCTGCCGTCTCTACTGAGCCTCAGAGACGCTTTGCGACAAGTTTTACAAAGATCTGAGAACATCGAAAATTGGAGTCAAGTTGCTTCAAACAAGCGAATTATCGCGAAACAACACCTGCTCGAATCCAACAAAAACTGTGCCCAGCCGTCTCTACTAAGCCTCAAGACGCTTTGAGACAAGTGTTACACAATTCAGAGAATGTTAAAAATTAGAGTAAAATTGCTTTAAACAAGGGTAATATCGCGAAACAACACCTGCTCGAATCCAACAAAAACTGTGGCCTGCCGTCTGTACTGAGCCTCAGAGACGCCTTGAGGCAAGTGTTACGAAATTCAGAGAAATTCGAAAATTTGAGTGAAATTGCATCAAACAAGCGAATTATCGCGAAACAACACCTGCTCGAATCCAACAAAAACTGTGCCCTCACGTCTCTACTGACCGTCAGAGACGCTTTGAGACAAGTGTTACAAAAATCAGAGAATGTTAAAAATTAGAGTGAAATTGCTCTAAACAAGCGAATTATCGCGAAACAACACCTACTCGAATCCAACAAAAACTGTGCCCTCACATCTCTACTGAGCCTCAGAGACGCTTTGGGACAATTGTTACAAAAATCAGAAAATGTTAAAAATTAGAGTGAAATTGCTTTAAACAAGCGAATTATCGCGAAACAACACCTGCTCGAATCCAACAAAAACTGTGCCCAGCCGTCTCTACTAAGCCTCAGAGACGCTTTGAGACAAGTGTTACACAATTCAGAGAATGTTAAAAATTAGAGCGAAATTGCTTTAAACAAGCGAATTATCGCGAAACAACACCTGCTCGAATCCAACAAAAACTCTGCCCTGCCGTCTCTACTGAGCCTCAGAGACGCTTTGCGACAAGTTTTACAAAGATCTGAGAATATCGAAAATTGGAGTCAAGTTGCTTCAAACAAGCGAATTATCGCGAAACAACACCTGCTCGAATCCAACAAAAACTGTGGCCTGCCGTCTCTACTGAGCCTCAGAGACGCTTTGAGACAAGTGTTACGAAATTCAGAGAATGTCGAAAATTTGAGTGAAATTGCTTCAAACATGCGAATTATCGCGAAACAACACCTGCTCGAATCCAACAAAAACTGTGCCCTCACGTCTCTACTGAGCGTCAGAGACGCTTTGAGGCAAGTGTTACAAAAATCAGAGAATGTTAAAAATTAGAGTGAAATTGCTCTAAACAAGCGAATTATTGCGAAACAACACCTGCTCGAATCCAAAAAAAACTCTGCCCTTTCGTCTCTACTGAGCCTCAGAGACGCTTTGAGACAAGTGTTACAATTATCAGAGAATGTCAAAAATTAGAGTGGAATTGCTTCAAACAAGCGAATTATCGCGAAACAACACCTGCTCGAATCCAACAAAAACTGTGGCCTGCCGTCTCTACTTAGTCTCAGAGACGCCTTGAGACAAGTGTTACGAAATTCAGAGAAATTCGAAAATTTGAGTGAAATTGCTTCAAACAAGCGAATTATCGCGAAACAACACCTGCTCAAATCCAACCAAAGCTGTGCCCAGCCGTCTCTACTAAGCCTCAGAGACGCTTTGAGACTAGTGTTACACAATTCAGAGAATGTTAAAAATTAGAGTGAAATTGCTTTAAACAAGCGAATTATCGCGAAACAACACCTGCTCGAATCCAACAAAAACTGTGCCCAGCCGTCTCTACTAAGCCTCAGAGACGCTTTGAGACAAGTGTTACACAATTCAGAGAATGTTAAAAATTAGAGTGAAATTGCTTTAAACAAGCGAATTATCGCGAAACAACGCCTACTCGAATCCAACAAAAACTCTGCCCTGCCGTCTCTACTGAGCCTCAGAGACGCTTTGCGACAAGTTTTACAAAGATCTGAGAATATCGAAAATTGGAGTCAAGTTGCTTCAAACAAGCGAATTATCGCGAAACAACACCTGCTCGAATCCAACAAAAACTGTGCCCAGCCGTCGCTACTAAGCCTCAGAGACGCTTTGAGACAAGTGTTACACAATTCAGAGAATGTTAAAAATTAGAGTAAAATTGCTTTAAACAAGCGTATTATCGCGAAACAACACCTGCTCGAATCCAACAAAAACTGTGCCCTGCCGTCTCTAATAAGCCTCAGAGACGCTTTGAGACAAGTGTTAGCAAAATCAGAGAATGTTAAAAATTGGAGTCAAGTTGCTTCAAACAAGCGAATTATCGCGAAACAACACCTTCTCGAATCCAACAAAAACTGTGGCCTGCCGTCTCTACTGAGCCTCAGAGACGCCTTGAGACAAGTGTTACGAAATTCAGAGAAATTCGAAAATTTGAGTGAAATTGCTTCAAACAAGCGAATTATCGCGACACAGCACCTGCTCGAATCCAACAAAAACTCTGCACTGCCGCCTCTACTGAGCCTCAGAGACGCTTTGAGACAAGTGTTACACAATTCAGAGAATGTTAAAAATTAGAGTGCAATTGCTTTAAACAAGCGAATTATCGCGAAACAACACCTGCTCGATTCCAACTAAAACTCTGCCCTTTCGTCTCTACTGAGACTCAGAGAGGCTTTGAGACAATTGTTAAAAAAATCAGAAAATGTTAAAAATTAGAGTGGAATTGCTCTAAACAAGCGAATTATCGCGAAACAACACCTGCTCGAATCCAACAAAAACTCTGCTCAGCCGTCTCTACTAAGCCTCAGAGACACTTTGAGACAGGTGTTACAATTATCAGAGAATGTCATAAATTAGAGTGGAATTGCTTCAAACAAGCGAATTGTCGCGAAAGAACACCTGCTCGAATCCAACAAAAACTGTGCCCAGCCTTCTCTACTGAGCCTCAGAGACGCTTTGAGACAAGTGTTACACAATTTAGAGAATGTTAAAAATTAGAGTGGAATTGCTTTAAACAAGCGAATTCTCGCGAAACAACACCTGCTCGAATCCAACAAAAACTCTGCCCTGCCGTCTCTACTGAGCCTCAGAGACGCTTTGCGACAAGTTTTACACAATTCAGAGAATGTTAAAAATTAGAGTAAAATTGCTTTAAACAAGCGAATTATCGCGAAACAACACCTTCTCGAATCCAACAAAAACTGTGGCCTGCCGTCTCTACTGAGCCTCAGAGACGCCTTGAGACAAGTGTTACGAAATTCAGAGAAATTCGAAAATTTGAGTGAAATTGCATCATACAAGCGAATTATCGCGAAACAACACCTGCTCGAATCCAACAAAAACTGTGCCCTCACGTCTCTACTGACCGTCAGAGACGCTTTGAGACAAGTGTTACAAAAATCAGAGAATGTTAAAAATTAGAGTGAAATTGCTCTAAACAAGCGAATTATCGCGAAACAACACCTACTCGAATCCAACAAAAACTGTGCCCTCACATCTCTACTGAGCCTCAGAGACGCTTTGGGACAATTGTTACAAAAATCAGAAAATTTTAAAAATTAGAGTGTAATTGCTTTAAACAAGCGAAATATCGCGAAACAACACCTGCTCGAATCCAACAAAAACTGTGCCCAGCCGTCTCTACTAAGCCTCAGAGACGCTTTGAGACAAGTGTTACACAATTCAGAGAATGTTAAAAATTAGAGTGAAATTGCTTTAAACAAGCGAATTATCGCGAAACAACACCTGCTCGAATCCAACAAAAACTCTGCCCTGCCGTCTCTACTGAGCCTCAGAGATGCTTTGCGACAAGTTTTACAAAGATCTGAGAATATCGAAAATTGGAGTCAAGTTGCTTCAAACAAGCGAATTATCGCGAAACAACACCTGCTCGAATCCAACAAAAACTGTGGCCTGCCGTCTCTACTGAGCCTCAGAGACGCTTTGAGACAAGTGTTACGAAATTCAGAGAATGTCGAAAATTTGAGTGAAATTGCTTCAAACATGCGAATTATCGCGAAACAACACCTGCTCGAATCCAACAAAAACTGTGCCCTCACGTCTCTACTGAGCGTCAGAGACGCTTTGAGACAATTGTTAAAAAAATCAGAAAATGTCAAAAATTAGAGTGGAATTGCTTCAAACAAGCGAATTATCGCGATACAACACCTGCTCGAATCCAACACAAACTCTGCCCTTTCGTCTCTACTGAGCCTCAGAGACGCTTTGAGACAATTGTTAAAAAAATCAGAAAATGTCAAAAATTAGAGTGGAATTGTTCTAAACAAGCGAATTATCGCGATACAACACCTGCTCGAATCCAACACAAACTCTGCTCAGCCGTCTCTACTAAGCCTCAGAGACGCTTTGAGACAAGTGTTACAATTATCAGAGAATGTCAAAAATTAGAGTGGAAATGCTTCAAACAAGCGAATTATCGCGAAACAACACCTGCTCGAATCCAACAAAAACTGTGGCCTGCCGTCTCTACTTAGTCTCAGAGACGCCTTGAGACAAGTGTTACGAAATTCAGAGAAATTCGAAAATTTGAGTGAAATTGCTTCAAACAAGCGAATTATCGCGAAACAACACCTGCTCAAATCCAACCAAAGCTGTGCCCAGCCGTCTCTACTAAGCCTCAGAGACGCTTTGAGACAAGGGTTACACAATTCAGAGAATGTTAAAAATTAGAGTGAAATTGCTTTAAACAAGCGAATTATCGCGAAACAACGCCTACTCGAATCCAACAAAAACTCTGCCCTGCCGTCTCTACTGAGCCTCAGAGACGCTTTGCGACAAGTTTTACAAAGATCTGAGAATATCGAAAATTGGAGTCAAGTTGCTTCAAACAAGCGAATTATCGCGAAACAACACCTGCTCGAATACAACAAAAACTGTGCCCAGCCGTAGCTACTAAGCCTCAGAGACGCTTTGAGACAAGTGTTACACAATTCAGAGAATGTTAAAAATTAGAGTAAAATTGCTTTAAACAAGCGTATTATCGCGAAACAACACCTGCTTGAATCCAACAAAAACTGTGCCCAGCCGTCTCTACTAAGCCTCAGAGACGCTTTGAGACAAGTGTTACACAATTCAGAGAATGTTAAAAATTAGAGTAAAATTGCTTTAAACAAGCGAATTATCGCGAAACAACACCTGCTCGAATCCAACAAAAACTCTGCCCTGCCGTCTGTACTGAGCCTCAGAGACGCTTTGCGACAAGTTTTACAAAGATCTGAGAACATCGAAAATGGAGTCAAGTTGCTTCAAACAAGCGAATTATCGCGAAACAACACCTGCTCGAATCCAACAAAAACTGTGCCCAGCCGTCTCTACTAAGCCTCAAGACGCTTTGAGACAAGTGTTACACAATTCAGAGAATGTTAAAAATTAGAGTAAAATTGCTTTAAACAAGCGTATTATCGCGAAACAACAGCTGCTCGAATCCAACAAAAACTGTGCCCTGCCGTCTCTAATGAGCCTCAGAGACGCTTTGAGGCAAGTGTTACAAATATCAGAGAATGTCAAAAATTAGAGTGGAATGCTTCAAACAAGCGAATTATCGCGAAACAACACCTGCTCGAATCCAACAAAAACTCCGCTCAGCCTTCCCTACTAAGCCTCAGAGACGCTTTGAGACAAGTGTTACAATTATCAGAGAAAGTCAAAAATTAGAGTGGAATTGCTTCAAACAAGCGAATCATCGCGAAACAACACCTGCTCGAATCCAACAAAAACTGTGGCCTGCCGTCTCTACTGAGCCTCAGAGACGCCTTGAGACAAGTGTTACACAATTCAGAGAATGTTAAAAATTAGAGTGAAATTGCTTTAAACACGCGAATTATCGCGAAACTACACCTGCTCGAATCCAACAAAAACTCTGCCCTGCCGCCTCTACTGAGCCTCAGAGACGCTTTGAGACAATTGTTACAAAAATCGGAAAATGTTAAAAATTAGAGTGAAATTGCTTTAAACAAGCGAATTATCGCGAAACAACACCTGCTCGAATCCAACAAAAACTGTGCCCAGCCGTCTCTACTAAGCCTCAGAGACGCTTTGAGACAAGTGTTACACAATTCAGAGAATGTTAAAAATTAGAGTGAAATTGCTTTAAACAAGCGAATTATCGCGAAACAACACCTGCTCGAATCCAACAAAAACTCTGCCCTGCCGTCTCTACTGAGCCTCAGAGACGCTTTGCGACAAGTTTTACAAAGATCTGAGAATATCGAAAATTGGAGTCAAGTTGCTTCAAACAAGAGAATTATCGCGAAACAACACCTGCTCGAATCCAACAAAAACTGCGGCCTGCCGTCTCTACTGAGCCTCAGAGACGCTTTGAGACAAGTGTTACGAAATTCAGAGAATGTCGAAAATTTGAGTGAAATTGCTTCAAACATGCGAATTATCGCGAAACAACACCTGCTCGAATCCAACAAAAACTGTGCCCTCACGTCTCTACTGAGCGTCAGAGACGCTTTGAAACAAGTGTTACAAAAATCAGAGAATGTTAAAAATTAGAGTGAAATTGCTCTAAACAAGCGAATTATTGCGAAACAACACCTGCTCGAATCCAAAAAAAACTCTGCCCTTCGTCTCTACTGAGCCTCAGAGACGCTTTGAGACAATTGTTAAAAAAATCAGAAAATGTCAAAAATTAGAGTGGAGTTGTTCTAAACAAGCGAATTATCGCGATACAACATCTGCTCGAATCCAACAAAAACTCTGCTCAGCCGTCTCTACTAAGCCTCAGAGACGCTTTGAGACAAGTGTTACAATTATCAGAGAATGTCAAAAATTAGAGTGGAATTGCTTCAAACAAGCGAATTATCGCGAAACAACACCTGCTCGAATCCAACAAAAACTGTGGCCTGCCGTCTCTACTTAGTCTCAGAGACGCCTTGAGACAAGTGTTACGAAATTCAGAGAAATTCGAAAATTTGAGTGAAATTCCTTCAAACAAGCGAATTATCGCGAAACAACACCTGCTCAAATCCAACCAAAGCTGTGCCCAGCCGTCTCTACTAAGCCTCAGAGAAGCTTTGAGACAAGTGTTACACAATTCAGAGAATGTTAAAAATTAGAGTGAAATTGCTTTAAACAAGCGAATTATCGCAAACGAACACCTGCTCGAATCCAACAAAAACGGTGCCCAGCCGTCTCTACTAAGCCTCTGAGACGCTTTGAGACAAGTGTTACACAATTCAGAGAATGTTAAAAATTAGAGTGAAATTGCTTTAAACAAGCGAATTATCGCGAAACAACACCTACTCGAATCCAACAAAAACTCTGCCCTGCCGTCTCTACTGAGCCTCAGAGCCGCTTTGCGGCAAGTTTTACAAAGATCTGAGAATATCGAAAATTGGAGTCAAGTTGCTTCAAACAAGCGAATTATCGCGAAACAACACCTGCTCGAATCCAACAAAAACTGTGCCCAGCCGTCTCCACTAAGCCTCAGAGACGCTTTGAGACAAGTGTTACACAATTCAGAGAATGTTAAAAATTAGAGTGAAATTGCTTTAAACAAGCGAATTATCGCGAAACAACACCTGCTCGAATCCAACAAAAACTGTGCCCTGCCGTCTCTAATAAGCCTCAGAGACGCTTTGAGACAAGTGTTACCATAAATCAGAGAATGTTAAAAATTAGAGTGAAATTGCTCTAAACAAGCGAATTATCGCGAAACCACACCTCCTCGAATCCAACAAAAACTCTGCTCAGCCGTCTCTACTAAGCCTCAGAGACGCTTTGAGACAAGTGTTACAATTATCAGAGAAATTCAAAAATTAAAGTGGAATTGCTTCAAACAAGCGAATCATCGCGAAACAACACCTGCTCGAATCCAACAAAAACTGTGGCCTGCCCTCTCTACTGAGCCTCAGAGACGCCTTGAGACAAGTGTTACGAAATTCAGAGAAATTCGAAAATTTGAGTGAAATTGCTTCAAGCAAGCGAATTATCGCGAAACAACACCTGCTCGAATCCAACCAAAGCTGTGCCCAGCCGTCTCTACTAAGCCTCAGAGACGCTTTGAGACAAATGTTACACAATTCAGAGAATGTTAAAAATTAGAGTGAAATTGCTTTAAACAAGAGAATTATCGCGAAACTACACCTGCTCGAATCCAAGAAAAACTTCCCTGCCGCCTCTACTGAGCCTCAGAGACGCTTTGAGACAATTGTTAAAAAATCAGAAAATGTTAAAAATTAGAGTGGAATTGCTTTAAACAAGCGAATTATCGCGAAACAACACCTGCTCGAATCCAACAAAAACTCTGCGCAGCCGTCTCTACTAAGCCTCAGAGACGCTTTGAGACAAGTGTTACAATTATCAGAGAATGTCATAAATTAGAGTGGAATTGCTTCAAACAAGCGAATTATCGCGAAACAACACCTGCTCGAATCCAACAAAAACTGTGGCCTGCCGTCTCTACTTAGCCTCAGAGACGCCTTGAGACAAGTGTTACACAATTCAGAGAATGTTAAAAATTAGAGTGAAATTGCTTCAAACAAGCGATTTATCGCGAAACAACACCTGCTTGAATCCAACAAAAACTCTGCCCTGCCTTTTCTACTGAGCCTCAGGGACGCTTTGAGACAATTGTTACAAAAATCAGAAAATGTTAAAAATTAGAGTGAAATTGCTTCAAACAAGCGAATTATCGCGAAACAACACCTGCTTGAATCCAACAAAAACTGTGCCCAGCCGTCTCTACTAAGCCTCAGAGACGCTTTGAGACAAGTGTTACACAATTCAGAGAATGTTAAAAATTAGAGTGAAATTGCTTCAAACAAGCGATTTATCGCGAAACAACACCTGCTTGAATCCAACAAAAACTCTGCCCTGCCTTTTCTACTGAGCCTCAGGGACGCTTTGAGACAATTGTTACAAAAATCAGAAAATGTTAAAAATTAGAGTGAAATTGCTTCAAACAAGCGAATTATCGCGAAACAACACCTGCTTGAATCCAACAAAAACTGTGCCCAGCCGTCTCTACTAAGCCTCAGAGACGCTTTGAGACAAGTGTTACACAATTCAGAGAATGTTAAAAATTAGAGTGAAATTGCTTTAAACAAGCGAATTATCGCGAAACAACACCTGCTCGCATCCAACAAAAACTCTGCCCTGCCGTCTGTAATGAGCCTCAGAGACGCTTTGCGACAAGTTTTACAAAGATCTGAGAACATCGAAAATGGAGTCAAGTTGCTTCAAACAAGTGTATTATCGCGAAACAACACCTGCTCGAATCCAACAAAAACTGTGCCCAGCATCTCTACTAAGCCTCAGAGACGCTTTGAGACAAGTGTTACACAATTCAGAGAATGTTAAAAATTAGAGTAAAATTGCTTTAAACAAGCGTATTATCGCGAAACAACACCTGCTCGAATCCAACAAAAACTGTGCCCTGCCGTCTCTAATAAGCCTCAGAGACGCTTTGGGAGAAGAGTTACCAAAATCAGAGAATGTTAAACATTAGAGTGAAATTGCTCTAAACAAGCGAATTATCGCGAAACAACACATGCTCGAATCCAACAAAAACTCTGCTCAGCCTTCTCTACTAAGCCTCAGAGACGCTTTGAGACAAGTGTTACAATTATCAGAGAAAGTCAAAAATTAGAGTGGAATTGCTTCAAACAAGCGAATCATCGCGAAACAACACCTGCTCGAATCCAACAAAAACTGTGGCCTGCCGTCTCTACTGAGCCTCAGAGACGCCTTGAGACAAGTGTTACAAAATTCAGAGAAATTCGAAAATTTGAGTGAAATTGCTTCAAACAAGCGAATTATCGCGAAACAACACCTGCTCGAATCCAACCAAAGCTGTGCCCAGCCGTCTCTACTAAGCCTCAGAGACGCTTTGAGACAAGTGTTACACAATTCAGAGAATGTTAAAAATTAGAGTGAAATTGCTTTAAACAAGCGAATTATCGCGAAGCTACACCTGCTCGAATCCAACAAAAACTCTGCCCTGCCGCCTCTACTGAGCCTCAGAGACGCTTTGAGACAATTGTTACAAAAATCAGAAAATGTTAAAAATTAGAGTGAAATTGCTTTAAACAAGCGAATTATCGCGAAACAACACCTGCTCGAATCCAACAAAAACTGTGCCCAGCCGTCTCTACTAAGCCTCAGAGACGCTTTGAGACAAGTGTTACACAATTCAGAGAATGTTAAAAATTAGAGTGAAATTGCTTTAAACAAGCGAATTATCGCGAAACAACACCTGCTCGAATCCAACAAAAACTCTGCCCTGCCGTCTCTACTGAGCCTCAGAGACGCTTTGCGACAAGTTTTACAAAGATCTGAGAATATCGAAAATTGGAGTCAAGTTGCTTCAAACAAGCGAATTATCGCGAAACAACACCTGCTCGAATCCAACAAAAACTGTGGCTTGCCGTCTCTACTGAGCCTCAGAGACGCTTTGAGACAAGTGTTACGAAATTCAGAGAATGTCGAAAATTTGAGTGAAATTGCTCTAAAGAAGCGAATTATCGCGAAACAACACCTGCTCGAATCCAACAAAAGCTCTGCCCTTTCGTCTCTATTGAGCCTCAGAGACGGTTTTAGACAATTGTTAAAAAAATCAGAAAATTTTAAAAATCAGAGTGGAATTGCTCTAAACAAGCGAATTATCGCGAAACAACACCTGCTCGAATCCAACAAAAACTCTGCTCAGCCGTCTCTACTAAGCCTCAGAGACGCTTTGAGACAAGTGTTACAATTATCAGAGAATGTCACAAATTAGAGTGGAATTGCTTCAAACAAGCGAATTATCGCGAAACAACACCTGCTCGAATCCAACAAAAACTGTGGCCTGCCGTCTCTACTTAGCCTCAGAGACGCCTTGAGACAAGTGTTACGAAATTCAGAGAAATTCGAAAATGTGAGTGAAGTTGCTTCAAACAAGCGAATTATCGCGAAACAACACCGGCTCGAATCCAACCAAAGCTGTGCCCAGCCGTCTTTACTAAGCCTCAGAGACGCTTTGAGACAAGGGTTACACAATTCAGAGAATGTTGAAAATTAGAGTGAGATTGCTTTAAACAAGCGAATTATCGCGAAACAACACCTGCTCGAATCCAACAGAAACTCTGCCCTGCCGCCTCTACTGAGCCTCAGAGACGCTTTGAGACAATTGTTACAAAAATCAGAAAATGTTAAAAATTAGAGTGAAATTGCTTCAAACAAGCGAATTATCGCGAAAGAACACGTGCTCGAATCCAACAAAAACTGTGCTCAGCCGTCTCTACTAATCCTCAGAGACGCTTTGAGACAAGTGTTACACAATTCAGAGAATGTTAAAAATTAGAGTGAAATTGCTTTAAACAAGCGAATTATCGCGAAACAACACCTGCTCGAATCCAACAAAATCTCTGCCCTGCCGTCTCTACTGAGCCTCAGAGACGCTTTGCGACAAGTTTTACAAAGATCTGAGAACATCGAAAATTGGAGTCAAGTTGCTTCAAACAAGCGAATTATCGCGAAACAACACCTGCTCGAATCCAACTAAAACTGTGCCCAGCCGTCTCTACTAAGCCTCAAGACGCTTTGAGACAAGGGTTACACAATTCAGAGAATGTTAAAAATTAGAGTAAAATTGCTTTAAACAAGTGTATTATCGCGAAACAGCACCTGCTCGAATCCAACAAAAACTGTGCCCTGCCGTCTCTAATGAGCCTCAGAGACGCTTTGAGACAAGTGTTACCAAAATCCGAGAATGTTAAAAATTATAGTGAAATTGCGCTAAACAAGCGAATTATCGCGAAACAACACCTGCTCTAATCCAACAAAAACTCTGCTCAGCCGTCTCTACTAAGCCTCAGAGACGCTTTGAGACAAGTGTTACAATTATCAGAGAATGTCAAAAATTAGACTGGAATTGCTTCAAACAAGCGAATTATCGCGAAACAACACCTGCTCGAATCCAACAAAAACTGTGGCCTGCCGTCTCTACTGAGCCTCAGAGACGCTTTGAGACAAGTGCTACAATTATCAGAGAATGTCAAAAATTAGAGTGGAATTGCTTCAAACAAGCGAATTATCGCGAAACAACACCTGCTCGAATCCAACAAGAACTCTCACCTGCCGTCTCTACTGAGCCTCAGAGACGCTTTGCGACAAGTTTTACAAAGATCTGAGAATATCGAAAATTGGAGTCAAGTTGCTTCAAACAAGCGAATTATCGCGAAACAACACCTGCTCGAATCCAACAAAAACAGTGGCCTGCCGTCTCTAGTGAGCCTCAGAGACGCTTTGAGACAAGTGTTACCAAAATCAGAGAATGTTAAAAATTAGAGTGAAATTGCGCTAAACAAGCGAATTATCGCGAAACAACACCTACTCGAATCCAACAAAACTCTGCTCAGCCGTCTCTAATAAGCCTCAGAGACGCTTTGAGACAAGTGTTACAATTATCAGAGAATGTCAAAAATTAGAGTGTAATTGCTTCAAACAAGCGAATTATCGCGAAACAAGACCTGCTGGAATCCAACAAAAACTGTGGCCTGCCGTCTCTACTAAGCCTAAGAGACGCCTTGAGACAAGTGTTACGAAATTCAGAGAAATTCCAAAATTTGAGTGAAATTGCTTCAAACAAGCGAATTATCGCGAAACAACACCTACTCGAATCCAACAAAACTCTGCTCAGCCGTCTCTAATAAGCCTCAGAGACGCTTTGAGAAAAGTGTTACAATTATCAGAGAATGTCAAAAATTAGAGTGGAATTGGTTCAAACAAGCGAATTATCGCGAAACAAGACCTGCTCGAATCCAACAAAAACTGTGGCCTGCCGTCTCTGCTGAGCCTCAGAGACGCCTTGAGACAAGTGTTACGAAATTCAGAGAAATTCGAAAATTTGAGTGAAATTGCTTCAAACAAGCGAATTATCGCGAAACAACACCTGCTCGAATCCAACCAAAGCTGTGCCCAGCCGTCTCTACTAAGCCTCAGAGACGCTTTGAGACAAGTGTTACACAATTCAGAGAATGTTAAAAATTAGAGTGAAATTGCTCTAAACAAGCGAATTATCGCGAAACAACACCTGCTCGAATCCAACAAAAACTGTGCCCTCACGTCTCTACTGAGCCTCAGAGACGCTTTGGAACAATTGTTACAAAAATCAGAAAATGTTAAAAATTTGAGTGAAATTGCTTTAAACAAGCGAATTATCGCGAAACAACACCTGCTCGAATCCAACAAAAACTGTGCCCAGCCGTCTCTACTAAGCCTCAGAGACGCTTTGAGACAAGTGTTACACAATTCAGAGAATGTTAAAAATTAAAGTGAAATTGCTTTAAACAAGCGAATTATCCCGAAACAACACCTGCTCGAATCCAACAAAAACTCTGCCCTGCCGTCTCTACTGAGCCTCAGAGACGCTTTGCGACAAGTTTTACAAAAGATCTGAGAATATCGAAAATTGGAGTCAAGTTCCTTCAAACAAGCGAATTATCGCGAAACAACACCTGCTCGAATCCAACAAAAACTGTGGCGTGCCGTCTCTACTGAGCCTCAGAGACGTTTTGAGACAAGTGTTACATAATTCAGAGAATGTTAAAAATTAAAGTGAAATTGCTTTAAACAAGCGAATTATCCCGAAACAACACCTGCTCGAATCCAACCAAAGCTGTGCCCAGCCGTCTCTACTGAGCCTCAGAGACGCTTTGAGACAAGTGTTACGAAATTCAGAGAACGTGGAAAATTTGAGTGAAATTGCTTCAAACATGCGATTTATCGCGAAACAACAGCTGCTCGAATCCAACAAAAACTGTGCCCTCACGTCTCTACTGAGCGTCAGAGACGCTTTGAGACAAGTGTTACAAAAATCAGAGAATGTTAAAAATTAGAGTGAAATTGCTCTAAACAAGCGAATTATCGCGAATCAACACCTGCTAGAATCCAACAAAAACTGTGCCCTGCCGTCTCTAATGAGCCTCAGAGACGCTTTGAGACAAGTGTTACCAAAATCAGAGAATGTTAAAAATTACAGTGAAATTGCTCTAAACAAGCGAATTATCGCGAAACAACACCTGCTCGAATCCAACAAAAACTCTGCTCAGCCGTCTCTACCAAGCCTCAGAGACGCTTTGAGACAAGTGTTACAATTATCAGAGAATGTCAAAAATTAGAGTGGAATTGCTTCAAACAAGCGAATTATCGCGAAACAACACCTGCTCGAATCCAACAAGAACTCTGCCCTGCCGTCTCTACTGAGCCTCAGAGACGCTTTGCGACAAGTTTTACAAAGATCTGAGAATATCGAAAATTGGAGTCAAGTTCCTTCAAACAAGCGAATTATCGCGAAACAACACCTGCTCGAATCCAACAAAAACTGTGGCCTGCCGTCTCTAGTGAGCCTCAGAGACGCTTTGAGACAAGTGTTACTAAAATCAGAGAATATTAAAAATTAGAGTGAAATTGCGCTAAACAAGCGAATTATCGCGAAACAACACCTACTCGAATCCAACAAAAACTCTGCCCTCACGTCTCTACTGAGCGTCAGAGACGCTTTGAGACAAGTGTTACAAAAATCAGAGAATGTTAAAAATTAGAGTGAAATTGCTCTAAACAAGCGAATTATCGCGAAACAACACCTGCTCGAATCGAACAAAAACTGTGCCCTGCCGTCTCTACTGAGCCTCAGAGACGCTCTGCGACAAGTTTTACAAAGATCTGAGAATATCGAAAATTTGAGTCCAGTTGCTTCAAACAAGCGAATTATCGCGAAACAACACCTGCTCGAATCCAACAAAAACTCTGCTCAGCCGTCTCTACTAAGCCTCAGAGACGCCTTGAGACAAGTGTTACGAAATTCAGAGAAAAAGGAAAATTTGTGTGAAATTGCTTCAAACAAGCGAATTATCGCGAAACAACACCTGCTCGAATCCAACAAAAACTATGCCCAGCCGTCTCTACTAAGCCTCAGAGACGCTCTGCGACAAGTTTTACAAAGATCTGAGAATATCGAAAATTTCAGTCCAGTTGCTTCAAACAAGCGAATTATCGCGAAACAACACCTGCTCGAATCCAACAAAAACTGTGCCCAGGCGTCTCTCCTAAGTCTCAGAGACTCTTTGAGACAAGTGTTACACAATTCAGAGAATGTTATAAGTTAGAGTGAAATTGCTTTAAACAAGCGAATTATCGCGAAACAACACCTGCTCGAATCCAAGAAAAACTCTGCCCTGCCGTCTCTACTGAGCCTCAGAGACGCTTTGCGACAAGTTTTACAAAGATCTGAGAATATCGAAAATTGGAGTCAAGTTGCTTCAAACATGCGAATTATCGCGAAACAACACCTGCTCGAATCCAACAAAAACTGTGCCCAGGCGTCTCTACTAAGCCTCAGAGACGCTTTGAGACAAGTGTTACAAATATCAGAGAATGTCAAAAATTAGAGTGGAATTGCTTCAAACAAGCGAATTATCGCGAAACAACACCTGCTCAAATCCAACAAAAACTGTGGCCTGCCGTCTCTACTGAGCCTCAGAGACGCCTTGAGACAAGTGTTACGAAATTAAGAGAAATTCGAAAATTTGTGTGAAATTGCTTCAAACAAGCGAATTATCGCGAAACAACACCTGCTCGAATCCAACAAAAACTATGCCCAGCCGTCTCTACTAAGCCTCAGAGACGCTTTGAGACAAGTGTTACACAATTCAGTGAATGTTGAAAATTAGTGGAATTGCTTCAAACAAGCGAATTATCGCGAAACAACACCTGCTCGAATCCAATAAGAACTGTGCCCTCACGTCTCTATTGAGCATCTGGGACGCTTTGAGACAAGTGTTACGATTATCAGAGAATGTCAAAAATTAGAGTGTAATTGCTTGAATCAAACGAATTATCGCGAAATAACAACTGCTCAAATCCAACAAAAACTGTGCCCTCACGTCTCTACTGAGCGTCAGAGACGCTTTGAGACAAGTGTTACAAAAATCAGAGAATGTTAAAAATTAGAGTGAAATTGCTCTAAACAAGCGAATTATCGCGAAACAACACCTGCTCGAATCCAACAATAACTCTGCCCTTTCGTCTCTACTGAGCCTCAGAGCGCTTTGAGACAATTGTTAAAGAAATCAGAAAATGTTAAAAATTAGAGTGAAATTGCTTTAAACAAGCGAATTATCGCGAAACAACACCTGCTCGAATCCAACAAATACTGTGCCCAGCCGTCTCTACTGAGCCTTAGAGACGCTTTGCGACAAGTTTTACAAAGATCTGAGAATATCGAAAATTGGAGTCAAGTTGCTTCAAACAAGCGAATTATCGCGAAACAGCACCTGCTCGAATCCAACAAAAAGTGTGGCCTGCCGTCTCTACTGAGCCTCAGAGACGCTTTGAGACAAGTGTTACAAAATTCAGAGAATGTCGAAAATTCGAGTGCAATTGCTTCAAAAATGGGAATTATCGCGAAACAACACCTGCTCGAATCCAACAAAAACTGTGCCCTCACGTCTCTACTGAGCGTCAGAGACGCTTTGAGACGGGTTACAAAAATCAGAGAATGTTAAAAATTAGAGTGAAATTGCTCTAAACAAGCGAATTATCGCGAAACAACACCTGCTCGAATCCAACAAAAACTCTGCCCTTTCGTCTCTACTGAGCCTCAGAGCGCTTTGAGACAATTGTTAAAGAAATCAGAAAATGTTAAAAATTAGAGTGAAATTGCTTTAAACAAGCGAATTATCGCGAAACAACACCTGCTCGAATCCAACAAAAACTCTGCTCAGCCGTCTCTTCCATGCCTCAGAGACGCTTTGAGACAAGTGTTACAATTATCAGAGAATGTCAAAAATTAGAGTGGAATTGCTTCAAACAAGCGAATTATCGCGAAACAACACCTGCTCGAATCCAACAAGAACTCTGCCCTGCCGTCTCTACTGAGCCTCAGAGACGCTTTGCGACAAGTTTTACAAAGATCTGAGAATATCGAAAATTGGAGTCAAGTTGCTTCAAACAAGCGAATTATCGCGAAACAACACCTGCTCGAATCCAACAAAAACTGTGGCCTGCCGTCTCTAGTGAGCCTCAGAGACGCTTTGAGACAAGTGTTACCAAAATCAGAGAATGTTAAAAATTAGAGTGAAATTGCGCTAAACAAGCGAATTATCGCGAAACAACACCTACTCGAATCCAATAAAAACTCTGCTCAGCCGTCTCTACTGAGCCTCAGAAACACTTTGAGACAAGTGTTACGAAATTCAGAGAATGTCGAAAATTTGAGTGAAATTTCTACAAACATGCGAATTATCGCGAAACAACACCTGCTCGAATCCAACAAAAACTGTGCCCTCACGTCTCTACTGAGCGTCAGAGACGCTTTGAGACAGAGAATGTTAAAAATTAGAGTGAAATTGCTCTAAACAAGCGAATTATCGCGAAACAACAACTGCTCGAATCCACCAAAAACTCTGCCCTTTCGTCTCTACTGAGCCTCAGAGACGCTTTGAGACAATTGTGAAAAATATCAGAAAATGTTAAAAATTAGAGTGGAATTGCTCCAAACAAGCGAATTATCGCGAAACAACACCTCTTCGAATCCAACAAAAACTCTGCTCAGCCGTCTCTACTAAGCCTCAGAGACGCTTTGAGACAAGTGTTACAATTATCAGAGAAATTCGAAAATTTGAGTGAAATTGCTTCAAACAAGCGGACTATCGCGAAACAACACCTGCTCGAATCCAACCAAAGCTGTGCCCTGCCGTCGCTACTAAGCCTCAGAGACGCTTTGAGACAAGTGTTACACAATTCAGAGAATGTTAAAAATTAGAGTGAAATTGCTTTGAACAAGCGAAATATCGCGAAACAACACCTGCTCGAATCCAACAAAAACTCTGCCCTGCCGTCTCTACTTAGCCTCAGAGACGCCTTGAGACATGTGTTAGGAAATTCAGAGAAATTCGAAAATTTGAGTGATATTGCTTCAAACAAGCGGATTATCGCGAAACAACACCTGCTCGAATCCAACCAAAGCTGTGCCCAGCCGTCCCTACTAAGCCTCAGAGACGCTTTGAGACAAGTGTTACAAAAATCAGAAAATGTTAAAAATTAGTGTGAAATTGCTTTAAAGAAGCGAATTATCGCGAAACAACACCTGCTCGAATCCAACAAAAGCTGTGCCCAGGCGTCTCTCCTAAGTCTCAGAGACTCTTTGAGACAAGTGTTACACAATTCAGAGAATGTTAAAAATTAGAGTGAAATTGCTTTAAACAAGCGAATTATCGCGAAACAACACCTGCTCGAATCCAAGAAAAACTCTGCCCTGCCGTCTCTACTGAGCCTCAGAGACGCTTTGCGACAAGTTTTACAAAGATCTGAGAATGTCGAAAATTGGAGTCAAGTTGCTTCAAACAAGCGAATTATCGCGAAACAACACCTGCTCGAATCCAACAAAAACTGTGGCCTGCCGTCTCTACTGAGCCTCACAGACGCTTTGAGACAAGTGTTACGAAATTCAGAGAATGTCGAAAATTTGAGTGAAATTCCTTCAAACATGCGAATTATCGCGAAACAACACCTGCTCGAATCCAACAAAAACTGTGCCCTGCCGTCTCTTCTGAGCCTCAGAGACGCTCTGCGACAAGTTTTACAAAGATCTGAGAATATCGAAAATTTGAGTCCAGTTGCTTCAAACAAGCGAATTATCGCGATACAACACCTGCTCGAATCCAACAAAAACTCTGCTCAGCCGTCTCTACTAAGCCTCAGAGACGCTTTGAGACAAGTGTTACAAATATCAGCGATTGTCAAAAATTAGAGTGGAATTGCTTCAAACAAGCGAATTATCGCGAAACAACACCTGCTCAAATCCAACAAAAACTGTGGCCTGCCGTCTCTACTGAGCCTCAGAGACGCCTTGAGACAAGTGTTACGAAATTAAGAGAAATTCGAAAATTTGTGTGAAATTGCTTCAAACAAGCGAATTATCGCGAAACAACACCTGCTCGAATCCAACAAAAACTATGCCCAGCCGTCTCTACTAAGCCTCAGAGACGTTTTGAGACAAGTGTTACACAATTCAGAGAATGTTAAAAATTAGTGGAATTGCTTCAAACAAGCGAATTATCGCGAAACAACACCTGCTCGAATCCAATAAGAACTGTGCCCTCACGTCTCTACTGAGCGTCAGGGACGCTTTGAGACAAGTGTTACGATTATCAGAGAATGTCAAACATTAGAGTGTAATTGCTTGAATCAAACGAATTATCGCGAAATAACAACTGCTCATATCCAACAAAAACTGTGCCCTCACGTCTCTACTGAGCGTCAGGGACGCTTTGAAACAAGTGTTACAAAAATCAGAGAATGTTAAAAATTAGAGTGAAATTGCTCTAAACAATTATCGCGAAACAACACCTGCTCGAATCCAACAAAAACTCTGCCCTTTCGTCTCTACTGAGCCTCAGAGCGCTTTGAGACAATTGTTAAAGAAATCAGAAAATGTTAAAAATTAGAGTGAAATTGCTTTAAACAAGCGAATTATCGCGAAACAACACCTGCTCGAATCCAACAAAACCTGTGCCCAGCCGTCTCTACTGAGCCTCAGAGACGCTTTGCGACAAGTTTTACAAAGATCTGAGAATATCGAAAATTGGAGTCATGTTGCTTCAAACAAGCGAATTATCGCGAAACAACACCTGCTCGAATCCAACAAAAAGTGTGGCCTGCCGTCTCTACTGAGCCTCAGAAACGCTTTGAGACAAGTGTTACGAAATTCAGAGAATGTCGAAAATTAGAGTGGGAATTATCGCGAAACAACACCTGCTCGAATCCAACAAAAACTTTGCCCTCACGTCTCCACTGAGCGTCAGAGACGCTTTGAGACAGAGAATGTTAAAAATTAGAGTGAAATGGCTCTAAACAAGCGAATTATCGCGAAACAACACCTGCTCGAATCCAACAAAAACATTGCCCTTTCGTCTCTACTGAGCCTCAGAGACGCCTTGAGACATGTGTTACGAAATTCAGAGAAATTCGACGATTTGAGTGAAATTGCTTCAAACAAGCGAATTATCGCGAAACAACACCTGCTCGAATGCAACAAAAACTGTGCCCAGCCGTCTCTACTAAGCCTCAGAGACGCTTTGGGACAAGAGTTACACAATTCAGAGAATGTTAAAAATTAGTGGAATTGCTTCAAACAAGCGAATTATCGCGAAACAACACCTGCTCGAATCCAACAAAAACTGTGCCCAGCCGTCTCTACTAAGCCTCAAGACGCTTTGAGACAAGTGTTACACAATTCAGAGAATGTTAAAAATTAGAGTAAAATTGCTTTAAACAAGTGTATTATCGCGAAACAGCACCTGCTCGAATCCAACAAAAACTGTGCCCTGCCGCCTCTACTGAGCCTCAGAGACTCTTTGAGACAAGTGTTACACAATTCAGAGAATGTTAAAAATTAGAGTGAAATTGCTTTAAACAAGCGAATTATCGCGAAACAACACCTGCTCGAATCCAAGAAAAACTCTGCCCTGCCGTCTCTACTAAGCCTCAGAGACGCTTTGAGACAAGTGTTACACAATTCAGAGAATGTTAAAAATTAGTGGAATTGCTTCAAACAAGCGAATTATCGCGAAACAACACCTGCTCGAGGCCAATAAGAACTGTGCCCTCACGTCTCTACTGAGCGTCAGGGACGCTTTGAGACAAGTGTTACGATTATCAGAGAATGTCAAAAATTAGAGTGTAATTGCTTGAATCAAACGAATTATCGCGAAATAACAACTGCTCAAATCCAACAAAAACTGTGCCCTCACGTCTCTACTGAGCGTCAGAGACGCTTTGAGACAAGTGTTACAAAAATCAGAGAATGTTAAAAATTAGAGTGAAATTGCTCTAAACAAGCGAATTATCGCGAAACAACACCTGCTCGAATCCAACAAAAACTCTGCCCCTTGGTCTCTACTGAGCCTCAGAGAGCTTTGAGACAATTGTTAAAGAAATCAGAAAATGTTAAAAATTTGAGTGAAATTGCTTTAAACAAGCGAATTATCGCGAAACAACACCTGCTCGAATCCAACAAAAACTGTGCCCAGCCGTCTCTACTGAGCCTCAGAGACGCTTTGCGACAAGTTTTACAAAGATCTGAGAATATCGAAAATTGGAGTCAAGTTGCTTCAAACAAGCGAATTATCGCGAAACAACACCTGCTCGAATCCAACAAAAAGTGTGGCCTGCCGTCTCTACTGAGCCTCAGAGACGCTTTGAGACAAGTGTTACGAAATTCAGAGAATGTCGAAAATTCGAGTGAAATTGCTTCAAACATGGGAATTATCGCGAAACAACACCTGCTCGAATCCAACAAAAACTGTGCCCTCAGGTCTCTACTGAGCGTCAGAGACGCTTTGAGACGTCTTACAAAAATCAGAGAATGTTAAAAATTAGAGTGAAATTGCTCTAAACAAGCGAATTATCGCGAAACAACACCTGCTCGAATCCAACAAAAACATTGCCCTTTCGTCTCTACTGAGCCTCAGAGACGCCTTGAGACATGTGTTACGAAATTCAGAGAAATTCGAAAATTAGAGTGAAATTGCTTCAAACAAGCGAATTATCGCGAAACAACACCTGCTCGAATGCAACAAAAACTGTGCCGAGCCGTCTCTACTAAGCCTCAGAGACGCTTTGAGACAAGAGTTACACAATTCAGAGAATGTTAAAAATTAGTGGAATTGCTTCAAACCAGCGAATTATCGCGAAACAACACCTGCTCGAATCCAACAAAAACTGTGCCCAGCCGTCTCTACTAAGCCTCAAGACGCTTTGAGACAAGTGTTACACAATTCAGAGAATGTTAAACATTAGAGTAAAATTGCTTTAAACAAGTGTATTATCGCGAAACAACACCTGCTCGAATCCAACAAAAACTGTGCCCTGCCGTCTCTAATGAGCCTCAGAGACGCTTTTGAGACAAGTGTTACCAAAATCAGAGAATGTTAAAAATTAGAGTGAAATTGCGCTAAACAAGCGAATTATCGCGAAACAACACCTGCTCGAATCCAACAAAAACTCTGCTCAGCCGTCTCTACTAAGCCTCAGAGACGCTTTGAGACAAGTGTTACAATTATCAGAGAATGTCAAAAATTAGAGTGGAATTGCTTCAAACAAGCGAATTATCGCGAAACAACACCTGCTCGAATCCAACAAAAACTGTGGCCTGCCGTCTCTACTGAGCCTCAGAGACGCCTTGAGAGAAGTGTTGCGAAATTCAGAGAAATTCGAAAATTTGAGTGAAATTGCTTCAAACAAGCGAATTATCGCGAAACAACACCTGCTCGAATCCAAAAAAACTGTGCCCTCACGTCTCTACTGAGCGTCAGAGACGCTTTGAGACAAGTGTTACGAAATTCAGAGAATGTCGAAAATTTGAGTGAAATTGCTTCAAACATGCGAATTTTCGCGAAACAACACCTGCTCGAATCCAACAAAAACTGTGCCCTCACGTCTCTACTGAGCGTCAGAGACGCTTTGAGACAAGTGTTACAAATATCAGAGAATGTTAAAAATTAGAGTGAAATTGCTCTAAACAAGCGAATTATCGCGAAACAACACCTGCTCGAATCCAACAAAAACTCTGCCCTACCGCCTCTACTGAGCCTCAGAGACGCTTTGAGACAAGTTTTACAAAGATCTGATAATATCGAAAATTGGAGTCAAGTTGCTTCAAACAAGCGAATTATCGCGAAACAACACCTGCTCGAATCCAACAAAAACTGTGGCCTGCCGTCTCTACTGAGCCTCAGAGACGCCTTGAGACAAGTGTTGCGAAATTAAAGAGGAATTCGAAAATTTGAGTGAAATTGCTTCAAACAAGCGAATTATCGCGAAACAACACCTGCTCGAATCCAAAAAAACTGTGCCCTCACGTCTCTACTGAGCGTCAGAGACGCTTTGAGACAAGTGTTACGAAATTCAGAGAATGTCGAAAATTTGAGTGAAATTGCTTCAAACATGCGAATTTTCGCGAAACAACACCTGCTCGAATCCAACAAAAACTGTGCCCTCACGTCTCTACTGAGCGTCAGAGACGCTTTGAGACAAGTGTTACAAATATCAGAGAATGTTAAAAATTAGAGTGAAATTGCTCTAAACAAGCGAATTATCGCGAAACAACACCTGCTCGAATCCAACAAAAACTCTGCCCTACCGCCTCTACTGAGCCTCAGAGACGCTTTGAGACAAGTTTTACAAAGATCTGATAATATCGAAAATTGGAGTGAAGTTGCTTCAAACAAGCGAATTATCGCGAAACAACACCTGCTCGAATCCAACAAAAACTCTGCTCAGCCGTCTCTACTAAGCCTCAGAGACGCTTTGAGACAAGTGTTACAATTATCAGAGAATGTCAAAAATTAGAGTGGAATTGCTTCAAACAAGCGAATTATCGCGAAACAACACCTGCTCGAATCCAACAAAAACTGTGGCCTGCCGTCTCTACTGAGCCTCAGAGACGCCTTGAGACAAGTGTTGCGAAATTAAAGAGGAATTCGAAAATTTGAGTGAAATTGCTTCAAACAAGCGAATTATCGCGAAACAACACCTGCTCGAATCCAAAAAAACTGTGCCCTCACGTCTCTACTGAGCGTCAGAGACGCTTTGAGACAAGTGTTACGAAATTCAGAGAATGTCGAAAATTTGAGTGAAATTGCTCCAAACATGCGAATTTTCGCGAAACAACACCTGCTCGAATCCAACAAAAACTCTACCCTGCCGCCTCTACTGAGCCTCAGAGACGCTTTGAGACAAGTGTTACCAATATCAGAGAATGTTAAAAATTAGAGTGAAATTGCTCTAAACAAGCGAATTATCGGGAAACAACACCTGCTCGAATCCAACAAAAACTCTGCTCAGCCGTCTCTACCAAGCCTCAGAGACGCTTTGAGACAAGTGTTACAATTATAAGAGAATGTCAAAAATTAGAGTGGAATTGCTTCAAACAAGCGAATTATCGCGAAACCACACCTGCTCGAATCCAACAAGAACTCTGCCCTGCCGTCTCTACTGAGCCTCAGAGACGCTTTGCGACAAATTTTACAAAGATCTGAGAAAATCGAAAATTGGAGTCAAGTTGCTTCAAACAAGCGAATTATCGCGAAACAACACCTGCTCGAATCCAACAAAAACTGTGGCCTGCCGTCTCTAGTGAGCCTCAGAGACGCTTTGAGACATGTGTTACCAAAATCAGAGAATGTTAAAAATTAGAGTGAAATTGCGCTAAACAAGCGAATTATCGCGAAACAACACCTATTCGAATCCAATTAAAACTCTGCTCAGCCGTCTCTACTAAGCCTCAGAGACGCTTTGAGACAAGTGTTACACAATTCAGAGAATGTTAAAAATTAGTGGAATTGCTTCAAACAAGCGAATTATCGCGAAACAACACCTGCTCGAATCCAATAAGAACTGTGCCCTCACGTCTCTACTGAGCGTCAGGGACGCTTTGAGACAAGTGTTACGATTATCAGAGAATGTCAAACATTAGAGTGTAATTGCTTGAATCAAACGAATTATCGCGAAATAACAACTGCTCATATCCAACAAAAACTGTGCCCTCACGTCTCTACTGAGCGTCAGGGACGCTTTGAAACAAGTGTTACAAAAATCAGAGAATGTTAAAAATTAGAGTGAAATTGCTCTAAACAATTATCGCGAAACAACACCTGCTCGAATCCAACAAAAACTCTGCCCTTTCGTCTCTACTGAGCCTCAGAGCGCTTTGAGACAATTGTTAAAGAAATCAGAAAATGTTAAAAATTAGAGTGAAATTGCTTTAAACAAGCGAATTATCGCGAAACAACACCTGCTCGAATCCAACAAAACCTGTGCCCAGCCGTCTCTACTGAGCCTCAGAGACGCTTTGCGACAAGTTTTACAAAGATCTGAGAATATCGAAAATTGGAGTCATGTTGCTTCAAACAAGCGAATTATCGCGAAACAACACCTGCTCGAATCCAACAAAAAGTGTGGCCTGCCGTCTCTACTGAGCCTCAGAAACGCTTTGAGACAAGTGTTACGAAATTCAGAGAATGTCGAAAATTAGAGTGGGAATTATCGCGAAACAACACCTGCTCGAATCCAACAAAAACTTTGCCCTCACGTCTCCACTGAGCGTCAGAGACGCTTTGAGACAGAGAATGTTAAAAATTAGAGTGAAATGGCTCTAAACAAGCGAATTATCGCGAAACAACACCTGCTCGAATCCAACAAAAACATTGCCCTTTCGTCTCTACTGAGCCTCAGAGACGCCTTGAGACATGTGTTACGAAATTCAGAGAAATTCGACGATTTGAGTGAAATTGCTTCAAACAAGCGAATTATCGCGAAACAACACCTGCTCGAATGCAACAAAAACTGTGCCCAGCCGTCTCTACTAAGCCTCAGAGACGCTTTGGGACAAGAGTTACACAATTCAGAGAATGTTAAAAATTAGTGGAATTGCTTCAAACAAGCGAATTATCGCGAAACAACACCTGCTCGAATCCAACAAAAACTGTGCCCAGCCGTCTCTACTAAGCCTCAAGACGCTTTGAGACAAGTGTTACACAATTCAGAGAATGTTAAAAATTAGAGTAAAATTGCTTTAAACAAGTGTATTATCGCGAAACAGCACCTGCTCGAATCCAACAAAAACTGTGCCCTGCCGCCTCTACTGAGCCTCAGAGACTCTTTGAGACAAGTGTTACACAATTCAGAGAATGTTAAAAATTAGAGTGAAATTGCTTTAAACAAGCGAATTATCGCGAAACAACACCTGCTCGAATCCAAGAAAAACTCTGCCCTGCCGTCTCTACTAAGCCTCAGAGACGCTTTGAGACAAGTGTTACACAATTCAGAGAATGTTAAAAATTAGTGGAATTGCTTCAAACAAGCGAATTATCGCGAAACAACACCTGCTCGAGGCCAATAAGAACTGTGCCCTCACGTCTCTACTGAGCGTCAGGGACGCTTTGAGACAAGTGTTACGATTATCAGAGAATGTCAAAAATTAGAGTGTAATTGCTTGAATCAAACGAATTATCGCGAAATAACAACTGCTCAAATCCAACAAAAACTGTGCCCTCACGTCTCTACTGAGCGTCAGAGACGCTTTGAGACAAGTGTTACAAAAATCAGAGAATGTTAAAAATTAGAGTGAAATTGCTCTAAACAAGCGAATTATCGCGAAACAACACCTGCTCGAATCCAACAAAAACTCTGCCCCTTGGTCTCTACTGAGCCTCAGAGAGCTTTGAGACAATTGTTAAAGAAATCAGAAAATGTTAAAAATTTGAGTGAAATTGCTTTAAACAAGCGAATTATCGCGAAACAACACCTGCTCGAATCCAACAAAAACTGTGCCCAGCCGTCTCTACTGAGCCTCAGAGACGCTTTGCGACAAGTTTTACAAAGATCTGAGAATATCGAAAATTGGAGTCAAGTTGCTTCAAACAAGCGAATTATCGCGAAACAACACCTGCTCGAATCCAACAAAAAGTGTGGCCTGCCGTCTCTACTGAGCCTCAGAGACGCTTTGAGACAAGTGTTACGAAATTCAGAGAATGTCGAAAATTCGAGTGAAATTGCTTCAAACATGGGAATTATCGCGAAACAACACCTGCTCGAATCCAACAAAAACTGTGCCCTCAGGTCTCTACTGAGCGTCAGAGACGCTTTGAGACGTCTTACAAAAATCAGAGAATGTTAAAAATTAGAGTGAAATTGCTCTAAACAAGCGAATTATCGCGAAACAACACCTGCTCGAATCCAACAAAAACATTGCCCTTTCGTCTCTACTGAGCCTCAGAGACGCCTTGAGACATGTGTTACGAAATTCAGAGAAATTCGAAAATTAGAGTGAAATTGCTTCAAACAAGCGAATTATCGCGAAACAACACCTGCTCGAATGCAACAAAAACTGTGCCGAGCCGTCTCTACTAAGCCTCAGAGACGCTTTGAGACAAGAGTTACACAATTCAGAGAATGTTAAAAATTAGTGGAATTGCTTCAAACCAGCGAATTATCGCGAAACAACACCTGCTCGAATCCAACAAAAACTGTGCCCAGCCGTCTCTACTAAGCCTCAAGACGCTTTGAGACAAGTGTTACACAATTCAGAGAATGTTAAACATTAGAGTAAAATTGCTTTAAACAAGTGTATTATCGCGAAACAACACCTGCTCGAATCCAACAAAAACTGTGCCCTGCCGTCTCTAATGAGCCTCAGAGACGCTTTTGAGACAAGTGTTACCAAAATCAGAGAATGTTAAAAATTAGAGTGAAATTGCGCTAAACAAGCGAATTATCGCGAAACAACACCTGCTCGAATCCAACAAAAACTCTGCTCAGCCGTCTCTACTAAGCCTCAGAGACGCTTTGAGACAAGTGTTACAATTATCAGAGAATGTCAAAAATTAGAGTGGAATTGCTTCAAACAAGCGAATTATCGCGAAACAACACCTGCTCGAATCCAACAAAAACTGTGGCCTGCCGTCTCTACTGAGCCTCAGAGACGCCTTGAGAGAAGTGTTGCGAAATTCAGAGAAATTCGAAAATTTGAGTGAAATTGCTTCAAACAAGCGAATTATCGCGAAACAACACCTGCTCGAATCCAAAAAAACTGTGCCCTCACGTCTCTACTGAGCGTCAGAGACGCTTTGAGACAAGTGTTACGAAATTCAGAGAATGTCGAAAATTTGAGTGAAATTGCTTCAAACATGCGAATTTTCGCGAAACAACACCTGCTCGAATCCAACAAAAACTGTGCCCTCACGTCTCTACTGAGCGTCAGAGACGCTTTGAGACAAGTGTTACAAATATCAGAGAATGTTAAAAATTAGAGTGAAATTGCTCTAAACAAGCGAATTATCGCGAAACAACACCTGCTCGAATCCAACAAAAACTCTGCCCTACCGCCTCTACTGAGCCTCAGAGACGCTTTGAGACAAGTTTTACAAAGATCTGATAATATCGAAAATTGGAGTCAAGTTGCTTCAAACAAGCGAATTATCGCGAAACAACACCTGCTCGAATCCAACAAAAACTGTGGCCTGCCGTCTCTACTGAGCCTCAGAGACGCCTTGAGACAAGTGTTGCGAAATTAAAGAGGAATTCGAAAATTTGAGTGAAATTGCTTCAAACAAGCGAATTATCGCGAAACAACACCTGCTCGAATCCAAAAAAACTGTGCCCTCACGTCTCTACTGAGCGTCAGAGACGCTTTGAGACAAGTGTTACGAAATTCAGAGAATGTCGAAAATTTGAGTGAAATTGCTTCAAACATGCGAATTTTCGCGAAACAACACCTGCTCGAATCCAACAAAAACTGTGCCCTCACGTCTCTACTGAGCGTCAGAGACGCTTTGAGACAAGTGTTACAAATATCAGAGAATGTTAAAAATTAGAGTGAAATTGCTCTAAACAAGCGAATTATCGCGAAACAACACCTGCTCGAATCCAACAAAAACTCTGCCCTACCGCCTCTACTGAGCCTCAGAGACGCTTTGAGACAAGTTTTACAAAGATCTGATAATATCGAAAATTGGAGTGAAGTTGCTTCAAACAAGCGAATTATCGCGAAACAACACCTGCTCGAATCCAACAAAAACTCTGCTCAGCCGTCTCTACTAAGCCTCAGAGACGCTTTGAGACAAGTGTTACAATTATCAGAGAATGTCAAAAATTAGAGTGGAATTGCTTCAAACAAGCGAATTATCGCGAAACAACACCTGCTCGAATCCAACAAAAACTGTGGCCTGCCGTCTCTACTGAGCCTCAGAGACGCCTTGAGACAAGTGTTGCGAAATTAAAGAGGAATTCGAAAATTTGAGTGAAATTGCTTCAAACAAGCGAATTATCGCGAAACAACACCTGCTCGAATCCAAAAAAACTGTGCCCTCACGTCTCTACTGAGCGTCAGAGACGCTTTGAGACAAGTGTTACGAAATTCAGAGAATGTCGAAAATTTGAGTGAAATTGCTCCAAACATGCGAATTTTCGCGAAACAACACCTGCTCGAATCCAACAAAAACTCTACCCTGCCGCCTCTACTGAGCCTCAGAGACGCTTTGAGACAAGTGTTACCAATATCAGAGAATGTTAAAAATTAGAGTGAAATTGCTCTAAACAAGCGAATTATCGGGAAACAACACCTGCTCGAATCCAACAAAAACTCTGCTCAGCCGTCTCTACCAAGCCTCAGAGACGCTTTGAGACAAGTGTTACAATTATAAGAGAATGTCAAAAATTAGAGTGGAATTGCTTCAAACAAGCGAATTATCGCGAAACCACACCTGCTCGAATCCAACAAGAACTCTGCCCTGCCGTCTCTACTGAGCCTCAGAGACGCTTTGCGACAAATTTTACAAAGATCTGAGAAAATCGAAAATTGGAGTCAAGTTGCTTCAAACAAGCGAATTATCGCGAAACAACACCTGCTCGAATCCAACAAAAACTGTGGCCTGCCGTCTCTAGTGAGCCTCAGAGACGCTTTGAGACATGTGTTACCAAAATCAGAGAATGTTAAAAATTAGAGTGAAATTGCGCTAAACAAGCGAATTATCGCGAAACAACACCTATTCGAATCCAATTAAAACTCTGCTCAGCCGTCTCTACTAAGCCTCAGAGACGCTTTGAGACAAGTGTTACACAATTCAGAGAATGTTAAAAATTAGAGTGAAATTGCTTTAAACAAGCGAATTATCGCGAAACAACACCTGCTCGAATCCAACAAAAACTCTGCCCGCCGCCTCTACTGAGCCTCAGAGACGCTTTGAGACAATTGTTACAAAAATCAGAAAATGTTAAAAATTAGAGTGAAATTGCCTTTAAACAAGCGAATTATCGCGAAACAACACCTGCTCGAATCTAACAAAAACTGTGCCCTGCCGTCTCTACTAAGCCTCAGAGACGTTTTGACACAAGTGTTACACAATTCAGAGAATGTTAAAAATTAGAGTGAAATTGCTTTAGACAAGCGAATTATCGCGAAACAACACCAGCTCGAATGCAATAAAAACTCTGCCCTGCCGGCTCTACTGATACTCAGAGACGCTTTGAGACAAGTGTTACAAATATCAGAGAATGTCAAAAATTAGAGTGGAATTGCTTCAAACAAGCGAATTATCGCGAAACAACACCTGCTCGAATCCAACAAGAACTCTGCCATGCCGTCTCAACTGAGCCTCAGAGACGCTTTGCGACAAGTTTTACAAAGATCTGAGAATATCGAAAATTGGAGTCAAGTTGCTTCAAACAAGCGAATTATCGCGAAATAACACCTGCACGAATCCAACAAAAACTCTGCCCTGCCGCCTCTACTGAGCCTCAGAGACGCTTTGAGACAATTGTTACAAAAATCAGAAAATGTTAAAAATTAGTGTGAAATTGCTTTAAACAAGCGAATTATCGCGAAACAACACCTGCTCGAATCCAACAAAAACTGTGCCCAGGCGTCTCTCCTAAGCCTCAGAGACTCTTTGAGACAAGTGTTACACAATTCAGAGAATGTTAAAAATTAGAGTGAAATTGCTTTAAACAAGCGAATTATCGCGAAACAACACCTGCTCGAATCCAAGAAAAGCTCTGCCCTGCCGTCTCTACTGAGCCTCAGAGACGCTTTGCGACAAGTTTTACAAAGATCTGAGAATATCGAAAATTGGAGTCAAGTTGCTTCACACAAGCGAATTATCGCGAAACAACACCTGCTCGAATCCAACAAAAACTGTGGCCTGCCGTCTCTACTGAGCCTCACAGACGCTTTGAGACAAGTGTTACGAAATTCAGAGAATGTCGAAAATTTGAGTGAAATTCCTTCAAACATACGAATTATCGCGAAACAACACCTGCTCGAATCGAAAAAAAACTGTGCCCTGCCGTCTCTACTGAGCCTCAGAGACGCTCTGCGACAAGTTTTACAAAGATCTGAGAATATCGAAAATTTGAGTCCAGTTGCTTCAAACAAGCGAATTGTCGCGAAACAATACCTGCTCGAATCCAACAAAAACTCTGCTCAGCCGTCTCTACTAAGCCTCAAAGACGCTTTGAGACAAGTGTTACAAATATCAGAGAATGTCAAAAATTAGAGTGGAATTGCTTCAAGCAAGCGAATTATCGCGAAACAACACCTGCTCGAATCCAACAAAAACTGTGGCCTGCCGCCTCTAATGAGCCTCAGAGACGCCTTGAGACAAGTGTTACGAAATTCAGAGAAATTCGAAAATTTGAGTGAAATTGCTTCAAACAAGCGAATTATCGCGAAACAACACCTGCTCGAATCCAACCAAAGCTGTGCCCAGCCGTCTCTACTAAGCCTCAGAGACGCTTTGACACAAGTGTTACACAATTCAGAGAATGTTAAAAATTAGAGTGAAATTGCTTTAAACAAGCGAATTATCGCGAAACAACACCTGCTCGAATCCAAGAAAAACTCTGCCCTGCCGTCTCTATTGAGCCTCAGAGACGCCTTGAGACAAGTGTTACGAAATTCAGAGAAATTCGAAAATTTGTGTGAAATTGCTTCAAACAAGCGAATTATCGCGAAACAACACCTGCTCGAATCCAACAAAAACTATGCCCAGCCGTCTCTACTAAGCCTCAGAGACGCTTTGAGACAAGTGTTACAAATATCAGAGAATGTCAAAAATTAGAGTGGAATTGCTTCAAACAAGCGAATTATCGCGAAACAACACCTGCTCGAATCCAACAAAAACTGTGGCCTGCCGTCTCTACTGAGCCTCACAGACGCTTTGAGACAAGTGTTACACAATTCAGAGAATGTTAAAAATTAGTGGAATTGCTTCAAACAAGCGAATTATCGCGAAACAACACCTGCTCGAGGCCAATAAGAACTGTGCCCTCACGTCTCTACTGAGCGTCAGGGACGCTTTGAGACAAGTGTTACGATTATCAGAGAATGTCAAAAATTAGAGTGTAATTGCTTGAATCAAACGAATTATCGCGAAATAACAACTGCTCAAATCCAACAAAAACTGTGCCCTCACGTCTCTACTGAGCGTCAGAGACGCTTTGAGACAAGTGTTACAAAAATCAGAGAATGTTAAAAATTAGAGTGAAATTGCTCTAAACAAGCGAATTATCGCGAAACAACACCTGCTCGAATCCAACAAAAACTCTGCCCCTTGGTCTCTACTGAGCCTCAGAGAGCTTTGAGACAATTGTTAAAGAAATCAGAAAATGTTAAAAATTTGAGTGAAATTGCTTTAAACAAGCGAATTATCGCGAAACAACACCTGCTCGAATCCAACAAAAACTGTGCCCAGCCGTCTCTACTGAGCCTCAGAGACGCTTTGCGACAAGTTTTACAAAGATCTGAGAATATCGAAAATTGGAGTCAAGTTGCTTCAAACAAGCGAATTATCGCGAAACAACACCTGCTCGAATCCAACAAAAAGTGTGGCCTGCCGTCTCTACTGAGCCTCAGAGACGCTTTGAGACAAGTGTTACGAAATTCAGAGAATGTCGAAAATTCGAGTGAAATTGCTTCAAACATGGGAATTATCGCGAAACAACACCTGCTCGAATCCAACAAAAACTGTGCCCTCAGGTCTCTACTGAGCGTCAGAGACGCTTTGAGACGTCTTACAAAAATCAGAGAATGTTAAAAATTAGAGTGAAATTGCTCTAAACAAGCGAATTATCGCGAAACAACACCTGCTCGAATCCAACAAAAACATTGCCCTTTCGTCTCTACTGAGCCTCAGAGACGCCTTGAGACATGTGTTACGAAATTCAGAGAAATTCGAAAATTAGAGTGAAATTGCTTCAAACAAGCGAATTATCGCGAAACAACACCTGCTCGAATGCAACAAAAACTGTGCCGAGCCGTCTCTACTAAGCCTCAGAGACGCTTTGAGACAAGAGTTACACAATTCAGAGAATGTTAAAAATTAGTGGAATTGCTTCAAACCAGCGAATTATCGCGAAACAACACCTGCTCGAATCCAACAAAAACTGTGCCCAGCCGTCTCTACTAAGCCTCAAGACGCTTTGAGACAAGTGTTACACAATTCAGAGAATGTTAAACATTAGAGTAAAATTGCTTTAAACAAGTGTATTATCGCGAAACAACACCTGCTCGAATCCAACAAAAACTGTGCCCTGCCGTCTCTAATGAGCCTCAGAGACGCTTTTGAGACAAGTGTTACCAAAATCAGAGAATGTTAAAAATTAGAGTGAAATTGCGCTAAACAAGCGAATTATCGCGAAACAACACCTGCTCGAATCCAACAAAAACTCTGCTCAGCCGTCTCTACTAAGCCTCAGAGACGCTTTGAGACAAGTGTTACAATTATCAGAGAATGTCAAAAATTAGAGTGGAATTGCTTCAAACAAGCGAATTATCGCGAAACAACACCTGCTCGAATCCAACAAAAACTGTGGCCTGCCGTCTCTACTGAGCCTCAGAGACGCCTTGAGAGAAGTGTTGCGAAATTCAGAGAAATTCGAAAATTTGAGTGAAATTGCTTCAAACAAGCGAATTATCGCGAAACAACACCTGCTCGAATCCAAAAAAACTGTGCCCTCACGTCTCTACTGAGCGTCAGAGACGCTTTGAGACAAGTGTTACGAAATTCAGAGAATGTCGAAAATTTGAGTGAAATTGCTTCAAACATGCGAATTTTCGCGAAACAACACCTGCTCGAATCCAACAAAAACTGTGCCCTCACGTCTCTACTGAGCGTCAGAGACGCTTTGAGACAAGTGTTACAAATATCAGAGAATGTTAAAAATTAGAGTGAAATTGCTCTAAACAAGCGAATTATCGCGAAACAACACCTGCTCGAATCCAACAAAAACTCTGCCCTACCGCCTCTACTGAGCCTCAGAGACGCTTTGAGACAAGTTTTACAAAGATCTGATAATATCGAAAATTGGAGTCAAGTTGCTTCAAACAAGCGAATTATCGCGAAACAACACCTGCTCGAATCCAACAAAAACTGTGGCCTGCCGTCTCTACTGAGCCTCAGAGACGCCTTGAGACAAGTGTTGCGAAATTAAAGAGGAATTCGAAAATTTGAGTGAAATTGCTTCAAACAAGCGAATTATCGCGAAACAACACCTGCTCGAATCCAAAAAAACTGTGCCCTCACGTCTCTACTGAGCGTCAGAGACGCTTTGAGACAAGTGTTACGAAATTCAGAGAATGTCGAAAATTTGAGTGAAATTGCTTCAAACATGCGAATTTTCGCGAAACAACACCTGCTCGAATCCAACAAAAACTGTGCCCTCACGTCTCTACTGAGCGTCAGAGACGCTTTGAGACAAGTGTTACAAATATCAGAGAATGTTAAAAATTAGAGTGAAATTGCTCTAAACAAGCGAATTATCGCGAAACAACACCTGCTCGAATCCAACAAAAACTCTGCCCTACCGCCTCTACTGAGCCTCAGAGACGCTTTGAGACAAGTTTTACAAAGATCTGATAATATCGAAAATTGGAGTGAAGTTGCTTCAAACAAGCGAATTATCGCGAAACAACACCTGCTCGAATCCAACAAAAACTCTGCTCAGCCGTCTCTACTAAGCCTCAGAGACGCTTTGAGACAAGTGTTACAATTATCAGAGAATGTCAAAAATTAGAGTGGAATTGCTTCAAACAAGCGAATTATCGCGAAACAACACCTGCTCGAATCCAACAAAAACTGTGGCCTGCCGTCTCTACTGAGCCTCAGAGACGCCTTGAGACAAGTGTTGCGAAATTAAAGAGGAATTCGAAAATTTGAGTGAAATTGCTTCAAACAAGCGAATTATCGCGAAACAACACCTGCTCGAATCCAAAAAAACTGTGCCCTCACGTCTCTACTGAGCGTCAGAGACGCTTTGAGACAAGTGTTACGAAATTCAGAGAATGTCGAAAATTTGAGTGAAATTGCTCCAAACATGCGAATTTTCGCGAAACAACACCTGCTCGAATCCAACAAAAACTCTACCCTGCCGCCTCTACTGAGCCTCAGAGACGCTTTGAGACAAGTGTTACCAATATCAGAGAATGTTAAAAATTAGAGTGAAATTGCTCTAAACAAGCGAATTATCGGGAAACAACACCTGCTCGAATCCAACAAAAACTCTGCTCAGCCGTCTCTACCAAGCCTCAGAGACGCTTTGAGACAAGTGTTACAATTATAAGAGAATGTCAAAAATTAGAGTGGAATTGCTTCAAACAAGCGAATTATCGCGAAACCACACCTGCTCGAATCCAACAAGAACTCTGCCCTGCCGTCTCTACTGAGCCTCAGAGACGCTTTGCGACAAATTTTACAAAGATCTGAGAAAATCGAAAATTGGAGTCAAGTTGCTTCAAACAAGCGAATTATCGCGAAACAACACCTGCTCGAATCCAACAAAAACTGTGGCCTGCCGTCTCTAGTGAGCCTCAGAGACGCTTTGAGACATGTGTTACCAAAATCAGAGAATGTTAAAAATTAGAGTGAAATTGCGCTAAACAAGCGAATTATCGCGAAACAACACCTATTCGAATCCAATTAAAACTCTGCTCAGCCGTCTCTACTAAGCCTCAGAGACGCTTTGAGACAAGTGTTACACAATTCAGAGAATGTTAAAAATTAGAGTGAAATTGCTTTAAACAAGCGAATTATCGCGAAACAACACCTGCTCGAATCCAACAAAAACTCTGCCCGCCGCCTCTACTGAGCCTCAGAGACGCTTTGAGACAATTGTTACAAAAATCAGAAAATGTTAAAAATTAGAGTGAAATTGCCTTTAAACAAGCGAATTATCGCGAAACAACACCTGCTCGAATCTAACAAAAACTGTGCCCTGCCGTCTCTACTAAGCCTCAGAGACGTTTTGACACAAGTGTTACACAATTCAGAGAATGTTAAAAATTAGAGTGAAATTGCTTTAGACAAGCGAATTATCGCGAAACAACACCAGCTCGAATGCAATAAAAACTCTGCCCTGCCGGCTCTACTGATACTCAGAGACGCTTTGAGACAAGTGTTACAAATATCAGAGAATGTCAAAAATTAGAGTGGAATTGCTTCAAACAAGCGAATTATCGCGAAACAACACCTGCTCGAATCCAACAAGAACTCTGCCATGCCGTCTCAACTGAGCCTCAGAGACGCTTTGCGACAAGTTTTACAAAGATCTGAGAATATCGAAAATTGGAGTCAAGTTGCTTCAAACAAGCGAATTATCGCGAAATAACACCTGCACGAATCCAACAAAAACTCTGCCCTGCCGCCTCTACTGAGCCTCAGAGACGCTTTGAGACAATTGTTACAAAAATCAGAAAATGTTAAAAATTAGTGTGAAATTGCTTTAAACAAGCGAATTATCGCGAAACAACACCTGCTCGAATCCAACAAAAACTGTGCCCAGGCGTCTCTCCTAAGCCTCAGAGACTCTTTGAGACAAGTGTTACACAATTCAGAGAATGTTAAAAATTAGAGTGAAATTGCTTTAAACAAGCGAATTATCGCGAAACAACACCTGCTCGAATCCAAGAAAAGCTCTGCCCTGCCGTCTCTACTGAGCCTCAGAGACGCTTTGCGACAAGTTTTACAAAGATCTGAGAATATCGAAAATTGGAGTCAAGTTGCTTCACACAAGCGAATTATCGCGAAACAACACCTGCTCGAATCCAACAAAAACTGTGGCCTGCCGTCTCTACTGAGCCTCACAGACGCTTTGAGACAAGTGTTACGAAATTCAGAGAATGTCGAAAATTTGAGTGAAATTCCTTCAAACATACGAATTATCGCGAAACAACACCTGCTCGAATCGAAAAAAAACTGTGCCCTGCCGTCTCTACTGAGCCTCAGAGACGCTCTGCGACAAGTTTTACAAAGATCTGAGAATATCGAAAATTTGAGTCCAGTTGCTTCAAACAAGCGAATTGTCGCGAAACAATACCTGCTCGAATCCAACAAAAACTCTCCTCAGCCGTCTCTACTAAGCCTCAGAGACGCTTTGAGACAAGTGTTACAAATATCAGAGAATGTCAAAAATTAGAGTGGAATTGCTTCAAGCAAGCGAATTATCGCGAAACAACACCTGCTCGAATCCAACAAAAACTGTGGCCTGCCGCCTCTAATGAGCCTCAGAGACGCCTTGAGACAAGTGTTACGAAATTCAGAGAAATTCGAAAATTTGAGTGAAATTGCTTCAAACAAGCGAATTATCGCGAAACAACACCTGCTCGAATCCAACCAAAGCTGTGCCCAGCCGTCTCTACTAAGCCTCAGAGACGCTTTGAGACAAGTGTTACACAATTCAGAGAATGTTAAAAATTAGAGTGAAATTGCTTTAAACAAGCGAATTATCGCGAAACAACACCTGCTCGAATCCAAGAAAAACTCTGCCCTGCCGTCTCTATTGAGCCTCAGAGACGCCTTGAGACAAGTGTTACGAAATTCAGAGAAATTCGAAAATTTGTGTGAAATTGCTTCAAACAAGCGAATTATCGCGAAACAACACCTGCTCGAATCCAACAAAAACTATGCCCAGCCGTCTCTACTAAGCCTCAGAGACGCTTTGAGACAAGTGTTACAAATATCAGAGAATGTCAAAAATTAGAGTGGAATTGCTTCAAACAAGCGAATTATCGCGAAACAACACCTGCTCGAATCCAACAAAAACTGTGGCCTGCCGTCTCTACTGAGCCTCACAGACGCTTTGAGACAAGTGTTACGAAATTCAGAGAATGTCGAAAATTTGAGTGAAATTCCTTCAAACATGCGAATTATCGCGAAACAACACCTGCTCGAATCGAACAAAAACTGTGCCCTGCCGTCTCTACTGAGCCTCAGAGACGCTCTGCGACAAGTTTTACAAAGATCTGAGAATATCGAAAATTTGAGTCCAGTTGCTTCAAACAAGCGAATTATCGCGAAAAAACACCTGCTCGAATCCAACAAAAACTCTGCTCAGCCGTCTCTACTAAGCCTCAGAGACGCCTTGAGACAAGTGTTACGAAATTCAGAGAAATTCGAAAATTTGTGTGAAATTGCTTCAAACAAGCGAATTATCGCGAAACAACACCTGCTCGAATCCAACAAAAACTATGCCCAGCCGTCTCTACTAAGCCTCAGAGACGCTTTCAGACAAGTGTTATACAATTCAGAGAATGTTAAAAATTGGAGTGAAATTGCTCTAAACAAGCGAATTAACGCGAAACAACACCTGCTCGAATCCAACAAAAACATTGCCCTTTCGTCCTTACTGAGCCTCAGAGACGCCTTGAGACATGTGTTACGAAATTCAGAGAAATTCGAAAATTTGAGTGAAATTGCTTCAAACAAGCGAATTATCGCGAAACAACACCTGCTCGAATGCAACAAAAACTGTGCCCAGCCGTCTCTACTAAGCCTCAGAGACGCTTTGAGAAGGGGGTTACACAATTCAGAGAATGTTAAAAATTAGTGGAATTGCTTCAAACAAGCGAATTATCGCGAAACAACACCTGCTCGAATCCAACAAAAACTGTGCCCAGCCGTCTCTACTAAGCCTCAAGACGCTTTGAAACAAGTGTTACACAATTCAGAGAATGTTAAAAATTAGAGTAAAATTGCTTTAAACAAGTGTATTATTGCGAAACAACACCTGCTCGAATCCAACAAAAACTGGGCCCTGCCGTCTCTAATGAGCCTCAGAGACGCTTTTGAGACAAGTGTTACCAAAATCAGAGAATGTTAAAAATTAGAGTGAAATTGCGCTAAACAAGCGAATTATCGCGAAACAACACCTGCTCGAATCCAACAAAAACTCTGCTCAGCCGTCTCTGCTAAGCCTCAGAGACGCTTTGAGACAAGTGTTACAATTATCAGAGAATGTCAAAAATTAGAGTGGATTGCTTCAAACAAGCGAATTATCGCGAAACAACACCTGCTCGAATCCAAAAAAACTGTGCCCTCACGTCTCTACTGAGCGTCAGAGACGCTTTGAGACAAGTGTTACGAAATTCAGAGAATGTCGAAAATTTGAGTGAAATTACTTCAAACATGCGAATTTTCGCGAAACAACACTTGCTCGAATCTAACAAAAAGTGTGCCCTCACGTCTCTACTGAGCGTCAGAGACGCTTTGAGACAAGTGTTACAAAAATCAGAGAATGTTAAAAATTAGAGTGAAATTGCTCTAAACAAGCGAATTATCGAGAAACAACACCTGCTCGAATCCAACAAAAACCCTACTCAGCCGTCTCTACCAAGCCTCAGAGACGCTTTGAAACAAGTGTTACAATTATCAGAGAATGTCAAAAATTAGAGTGGAATTGCTTCAAACAAGCGAATTATCGCGAAACCACACCTGCTCGAATCCAACACGAACTCTGCCCTGCCGTCTCTACTGAGCCTCAGAGACGCTTTGCGACAAGTTTAACAAAGATCTGAAATATCGAAAATTGGAATCAAGTTGCTTCAAACAAGCGAATTATCGCGAAACAACACCTGCTCGAATCCAACAAAAACTGTGGCCTGCCGTCTCTAGTGAGCCTCAGAGACGCTTTGAGACAAGTGTTACCAAAATCAGAGAATGTTAAAAATTAGAGTGAAATTGCGCTAAACAAGCGAATTATCGCGAAACAACACCTACTCGAATCCAATAAAAACTCTGCTTAGCCGTCTCTACTAAGCCTCAGAGACACTTTGAGACAAGTGTTACAATTATCAGAGAATGTAAAAAAATTAGAGTGGAATTGCTTCAAATAAGCGAATTATCGCGAAACAACACCTGCTCGAATCCAACAAAAACTGTGGCCTGACGCCTCTACTGAGCGTCAGAGACGCCTTGAGACAAGTGTTACGAAATTCCGAGAAATTCGAAAATTTGAGTGAAATTGCTTCAAACAAGCGAATTATCGCGAAACAACACCTGCTCGAATCCAACCAAAGCTGTGCCCAGCCGTCTCTACTAAGCCTCAGAGATGCTTTGAGACAAGTGTTACAAAAATCAGAGGATGTTAAAAATTAGAGTGAAATTGCTTTAAACAAGCGAATTATCGCGAAACAACACCTGCTCGAATCCAACAAAACTCTGCCCGCCGCCTCTACTGAGCCTCAGAGACGCTTTGAGACAATTGTTACAAAAATCAGAAAATGTTAAAAATTAGAGTGAAATTGCCTTTAAACAAGCGAATTATCGCGAAACAAGACCTGCTTGAATCCAACAAAAACTGTGCCCAGCCGTCTCTACTGAGCCTCAGAGACGCTTTGAGACAAGTGTAACGAAATTCAGAGAATGTCGAAAATTTGAGTGAAATTGCTTCAAACATGTGAATTATCGCGAAACAACACCTGCTCGAATCCAACAAAAACTGTGGCCTGACGCCTCTACTGAGCGTCAGAGACGCCTTGAGACAAGTGTTACGAAATTCCGAGAAATTCGAAAATTTGAGTGAAATTGCTTCAAACAAGCGAATTATCGCGAAACAACACCTGCTCGAATCCAACCAAAGCTGTGCCCAGCCGTCTCTACTAAGCCTCAGAGATGCTTTGAGACAAGTGTTACAAAAATCAGAGGATGTTAAAAATTAGAGTGAAATTGCTTTAAACAAGCGAATTATCGCGAAACAACACCTGCTCGAATCCAACAAAAACTCTGCCCGCCGCCTCTACTGAGCCTCAGAGACGCTTTGAGACAATTGTTACAAAAATCAGAAAATGTTAAAAATTAGAGTGAAATTGCCTTTAAACAAGCGAATTATCGCGAAACAACACCTGCTTGAATCCAACAAAAACTGTGCCCAGCCGTCTCTACTGAGCCTCAGAGACGCTTTGAGACAAGTGTAACGAAATTCAGAGAATGTCAAAAATTTGAGTGAAATTGCTTCAAACATGTGAATTATCGCGAAACAACACCTGCTCGAATCCAACAAAAACTGTGGCCTGACGCCTCTACTGAGCCTCAGAGACGCCTTGAGACAAGTGTTACGAAATTCAGAGAAATTCGAAAATTTGAGTGAAATTGCTTCAAACAAGCGAATTATCGCGAAACAACTCCTGCTCGAATCCAACCAAAGCTGTGCCCAGCCGTCTCTACTAAGCCTCAGAGATGCTTTGAGACAAGTGTTACAAAAATCAGAGGATGTTAAAAATTAGAGTGAAATTGCTTTAAACAAGCGAATTATCGCGAAACAACACCTGCTCGAATCCAACAAAAACTCTGCCCGCCGCCTCTACTGAGCGTCAGAGACGCTTTGAGACAAGTGTTACAAAAATCAGAGAATGTTAAAAATTAGAGTGAAATTGCTCTAAACAAGCGAATTATCGCGAAACAACACCTGCTCGAATCCAACAAAAACTCTGCTCAGCCGTCTCTACTAAGCCTCAGAGACGCTTTGAGACAAGTGTTACAAATATCAGAGAATGTCAAAAATTAGAGTGGAATTGCTTCAAACAAGCGAATTATCGCGAAACAACACCTGCTCGAATCCAACAAGAACTCTGCCCTGCCGTCTCTACTGAGCCTCAGAGACGCTTTGCGACAAGTTTTACAAAGATCTGAGAATATCGAAAATTGGAGTCAAGTTGCTTCAAACAAGCGAATTATCGCGAAACAACACCTGCTCGAATCCAACAAAAACTGTGGCCTGCCGTCTCTAGTGAGCCTCAGAGACGCTTTGAGACAAGTGTTACCAAAATCAGAGAATGTTAAAAATTAGAGTGAAATTGCGCTAAACAAGCGAATTAACGCGAAACAACACCTGCTCGAATCCAACAAAAACATTGCCCTTTCGTCCTTACTGAGCCTCAGAGACGCCTTGAGACATGTGTTACGAAATTCAGAGAAATTCGAAAATTTGAGTGAAATTGCTTCAAACAAGCGAATTATCGCGAAACAACACCTGCTCGAATGCAACAAAAACTGTGCCCAGCCGTCTCTACTAAGCCTCAGAGACGCTTTGAGACAAGGGTTACACAATTCAGAGAATGTTAAAAATTAGTGGAATTGCTTCAAACAAGCGAATTATCGCAAAACAACACCTGCTCGAATCCAACAAAAACTGTGCCCAGCCGTCTCTACTAAGCCTCAAGACGCTTTGAGACAAGTGTTACACAATTCAGAGAATGTTAAAAATTAGAGTAAAATTGCTTTAAACAAGTGTATTATTGCGAAACAACACCTGCTCGAATCCAACAAAAACTGGGCCCTGACGTCTCTAATGAGCCTCAGAGACGCTTTTGAGACAAGTGTTACCAAAATCAGAGAATGTTAAAAATTAGAGTGAAATTGCGCTAAACAAGCGAATTATCGCGAAACAACACCTGCTCGAATCCAACAAAAACTCTGCTCAGCCGTCTCTGCTAAGCCTCAGAGACGCTTTGAGACAAGTGTTACAATTATCAGAGAATGTCAAAAATTAGAGTGGAATTGCTTCAAACAAGCGAATTATCGCGAAACAACACCTGCTCGAATCCAAAAAAACTGTGCCCTCACGTCTCTACTGAGCGTCAGAGACGCTTTGAGACAAGTGTTACGAAATTCAGAGAATGTCGAAAATTTGAGTGAAATTACTTCAAACATGCGAATTTTCGCGAAACAACACTTGCTCGAATCTAACAAAAAGTGTGCCCTCACGTCTCTACTGAGCGTCAGAGACGCTTTGAGACAAGTGTTACAAAAATCAGAGAATGTTAAAAATTAGAGTGAAATTGCTCTAAACAAGCGAATTATCGAGAAACAACACCTGCTCGAATCCAACAAAAACTCTACTCAGCCGTCTCTACCAAGCCTCAGAGACGCTTTGAAACAAGTGTTACAATTATCAGAGAATGTCAAAAATTAGAGTGGAATTGCTTCAAACAAGCGAATTATCGCGAAACCACACCTGCTCGAATCCAACACGAACTCTGCCCTGCCGTCTCTACTGAGCCTCAGAGACGCTTTGCGACAAGTTTAACAAAGATCTGAAATATCGAAAATTGGAATCAAGTTGCTTCAAACAAGCGAATTATCGCGAAACAACACCTGCTCGAATCCAACAAAAACTGTGGCCTGCCGTCTCTAGTGAGCCTCAGAGACGCTTTGAGACAAGTGTTACCGAAATCAGAGAATGTTAAAAATTAGAGTGAAATTGCGCTAAACAAGCGAATTATCGCGAAACAACACCTACTCGAATCCAATAAAAACTCTGCTTAGCCGTCTCTACTAAGCCTCAGAGACACTTTGAGACAAGTGTTACAATTATCAGAGAATGTAAAAAAATTAGAGTGGAATTGCTTCAAATAAGCGAATTATGGCGAAACAACACCTGCTCGAATCCAACAAAAACTGTGGCCTGACGCCTCTACTGAGCCTCAGAGACGCCTTGAGACAAGTGTTACGAAATTCAGAGAAATTCGAAAATTTGAGTGAAATTGCTTCAAACAAGCGAATTATCGCGAAACAACACCTGCTCGAATCCAACCAAAGCTGTGCCCAGCCGTCTCTACTAAGCCTCAGAGATGCTTTGAGACAAGTGTTACAAAAATCAGAGGATGTTAAAAATTAGAGTGAAATTGCTTTAAACAAGCGAATTATCGCGAAACAACACCTGCTCGAATCCAACCAAAACTCTGCCCGCCGCCTCTACTGAGCCTCAGAGACGCTTTGAGACAATTGTTACAAAAATCAGAAAATGTTAAAAATTAGAGTGAAATTGCCTTTAAACAAGCGAATTATCGCGAAACAACACCTGCTTGAATCCAACAAAAACTGTGCCCAGCCGTCTCTACTGAGCCTCAGAGACGCTTTGAGACAAGTGTAACGAAATTCAGAGAATGTCAAAAATTTGAGTGAAATTGCTTCAAACATGTGAATTATCGCGAAACAACACCTGCTCGAATCCAACAAAAACTGTGGCCTGACGCCTCTACTGAGCCTCAGAGACGCCTTGAGACAAGTGTTACGAAATTCAGAGAAATTCGAAAATTTGAGTGAAATTGCTTCAAACAAGCGAATTATCGCGAAACAACACCTGCTCGAATCCAACCAAAGCTGTGCCCAGCCGTCTCTACTAAGCCTCAGAGATGCTTTGAGACAAGTGTTACAAAAATCAGAGGATGTTAAAAATTAGAGTGAAATTGCTTTAAACAAGCGAATTATCGCGAAACAACACCTGCTCGAATCCAACAAAAACTCTGCCCGCCGCCTCTACTGAGCGTCAGAGACGCTTTGAGACAAGTGTTACAAAAATCAGAGAATGTTAAAAATTAGAGTGAAATTGCTCAAAACAAGCGAATTATCGCGAAACAACACCTGCTCGAATCCAACAAAAACTCTGCTCAGCCGTCTCTACTAAGCCTCAGAGACGCTTTGAGACAAGTGTTACAAATATCAGAGAATGTCAAAAATTAGAGTGGAATTGCTTCAAACAAGCGAATTATCGCGAAACAACACCTGCTCGAATCCAACAAAAACTGTGGCCTGCCGCCTCTACTGAGCCTCAGAGACGCCTTGAGACAAGTGTTACGAAATTCAGAGAAATTCGAAAATTTGAGTGAAATTGCTTCAAACAATCGAATTATCGCGAAACAACACCTCGAATCCAATAAAAACTCTGCTCAGCCGTCTCTACTGAGCCTCAGAGACGCTTTGGGACAATTGTTACAAAAATCAGAAAATGTTAAAAATTAGAGTGAAATTGCCTTTAAACAAGCGAATTATCGCGAAACAACATCTCCTCGAATCCAACAAAATCTGTGCCCAGCCGTCTCTACTAAGCCTCAGAGACACTTTGAGACAAGTGTTACAATTATCAGAGAATGTAAAAAATTAGAGTGGAATTGCTTCAAACAAGCGAATTATCGCGTAACAACACCTGCTCCAATCCAACAAAAACTGTGGCCTGCCGTCTCTAGTGAGCCTCAGAGAAGCTTTGAGACAAGTGTTACCAAAATCAGAGAATGTTAAAAATTAGAGTGAAATTGCGCTAAACAAGCGAATTATCGCGAAACAACACCTGCTTGAATCCAACAAAAACTCTGCCCTGCCGTCTCTACTGAGCCTCAGAGACGCTTCGCGACAAGTTTTACAAAGATCTGAGAATATCGAAAATTGGAGTCAAGTTGCTTCAAATAAGCGAATTATCGCGAAACAACACCTGCTCGAATCCAACCAAAGCTGTGCCCAGCCGTCTCCACTAAGCCTCAGGGACGCTTTGAGACAAGTGTTACACAATTCAGAGAATGTTAAAAATTAGAGTGAAATTGCGCTAAACAAGCGAATTATCGCAAAACAACACCTACTCGAATCCAATAAAAACTCTGCTCAGCCGTCTCTACTAAGCCTCAGAGACACTTTGAGACAAGTGTTACAATTATCAGAGAATGTCAAAAATTAGAGTGGAATTGCTTCAAACAAGCGAATTATCGCGAAACAACACCTGCTCCAATCCAACAAAAACTGTGGCCTGACGTCTCTAGTGAGCCTCAGAGAAGCTTTGAGACAAGTGTTACCAAAATCAGAGAATGTTAAAAATTAGAGTGAAATTGCTCTAAACAAGCGAATTATCGCGAAACAACACCTGCTCGAATCCAACAAAAACTCTGCTCAGCCGTCTCTACTAAGCCTCAGAGACGCTTTGAGACAAGTGTTACAAATATCAGAGAATGTCAAAAATTAGAGTGGAATTGCTTCAAACAAGCGAATTATCGCGAAACAACACCTGCTCGAATCCAACAAGAACTCTGCCCTGCCGTCTCTACTGCGCCTCAGAGACGCTTTGCGACAAGTTTTACAAAGATCTGAGAATATCGAAAATTGGAGTCAAGTTGCTTCAAACAAGCGAATTATCGCGAAACAACACCTGCTCGAATCCAACAAAAACTGTGGCCTGCTGTCTCTAGTGAGCCTCAGAGACGCTTTGAGACAAGTGTTACCAAAATCAGAGAATGTTAAAAATTAGAGTGGAATTGCTTCAAACAAGCGAATTATCGCGAAACAACACCTGCTCGAATCCAACAAAAACTGTGGCCTGCCGTCTCTCCTGAGCCTCAGAGACGCCTTGAGACAAGTGTTACGATATTCAGAGAAATTCGAAAATTTGAGTGAAATTGCTTCAAACAAGCGAATTATCGCGAAACAACACATGCTCGAATCCAACAAAAACTGTGCCCAGTCGTCTTTACTAAGCCTCAGAGACGCTTTGAGACAAGTGTTACACAATTCAGAGAATGTTAAAAATTAGTGGAATTGCTTCAAACAAGCGAATTATCGCGAAACAACACCTGCTCGAATCCAATAAGAACTGTGCCCTCACGTCTCTACTGAGCGTCAGAGACGCTTTGAGACAAGTGTTACGATTATCAGAGAATGTCAAAAATTAGAGTGTAATTGCTTGAAACAAACGAATTATCGCGAAATAACAACTGCTCAAATCCAACAAAAACTGTGCCCTCACGTCTCTACTGAGCGTCAGAGACGCTTTGAGACAAGTGTTACAAAAATCAGAGAATGTTAAAAATTAGAGTGAAATTGCTCTAAACAAGCGAATTATCGCGAAACAACACCTGCTCGAATCCAACAAAAACTCTGCCCTTTCGACTCTACTGAGCCTCAGAGACGCTTTGAGACAATTGTTAAAGAAATCAGAAAATGTTGAAAATTAGAGTGAAATTGCTCTAAACAAGCGAATTATCGCGAAACAACACCTGCTCGAATCCAACAAAAACTCTGCTCAGCCGTCTCTACTAAGCCTCAGAGACGCTTTGAGACAAGTGTTACAAATATCAGAGAATGTCAAAAACTAGAGTGGAATTGCTTCAAACAAGCGAATTATCGCGAAACAACACCTGCTCGAATCCAACAAGAACTCTGCCCTGCCGTCTCTACTGAGCCTCAGAGACGGTTTGCGACAAGTTTTACAAAGATCTGAGAATATCGAAAATTGGAGTCAAGTTGCTCCAAACAAGCGAATTATCGCGAAACAACACCTGCTCGAATCCAACAAAAACTGTGGCCTGCCGTCTCTAGTGAGCCTCAGAGACGCTTTGAGACAATGTTACCAAAATCAGAGAATGTTAAAAATTAGGGTGAAATTGCGGTAAACAAGCGAATTATCGCGAAACAACACCTACTCGAATCCAAGAAAAACTCTGCTCAGCCGTCTGTACTAAGCCTCAGAGACACTTTGAGACAAGTGTTACAACTATCAGAGAATGTCAAAAATTAGAGTGGAATTGCTTCAAACAAGCGAATTATAGCGAAACAACACCTGCTCGAATCCAACAAAAACTGTGGCCTGCCGACTCTAGTGGGCCTATGAGACGCTTTGAGACAAGTGTTACCAAAATCAGAGAATGTTAAAAATTAGAGTGAAATTGCGCTAAACAAGCGAATTATCGCGAAACAACACCTACTCGAATCCAATAAAAACTCTGCTCAGCCGTCTCTACTGAGCCTCAGGGACACTTTGAGACAAGTGTTACAATTATCAGAGAATGTCAAAAATTAGAGTGGAATTGCTTCAAACAAGCGAATTATCGCGAAACAACACCTGCTCGAATCCAACAAAAACTGTGGCCTGCCGCCTCTACTGAGCGTCAGAGACGCTTTGAGACAAGTGTTACGATTATCAGAGAATGTCAAAAATTAGAGTGTAATTGCTTGAAACAAACGAATTATCGCGAAATAACAACTGCTCAAATCCAACAAAAACTGTGCCCTCACGTCTCTACTGAGCGTCAGAGACGCTTTGAGACAAGTGTTACAAAAATCAGAGAATGTTAAAAATTTTAGTGAAATTGCTCTAAACAAGCGAATTATCGCGAAACAACACCTGCTCGAATCCAACAAAAACTCTGCCCTTTCGACTCTACTGAGCCTCAGAGACGCTTTGAGACAATTGTTAAAGAAATCAGAAAATGTTGAAAATTAGGGTGAAATTGCTTTAAACAAGCGAATTATCGCGAAACAACACCTGCTGGAATCCAACAAAAACTGGGGCCTGCCGTCTCTACTGAGCTTTAGAGACGCTTTGAGACAAGTGTTACGAAATTCAGAGAATGGCAAAAATTTGAGTGAAATTGCTTCATACATGTGAATTATCGCGAAACAACACCTGCTCGAATCCAACAAAAACTGTGCCCTCACGTCTCTACTGAGCGTCAGAGACGCTTTGAGACAAGTGTTACAAAAATCAGAGAATGTTAAAAATTAGAGTGAAATTGCTCTAAACAAGCGAATTATCGCGAAACAACACCTCCTCGAATCCAACAAAAACTCTGCTCAGCCGTCTCTACTAAGCCTCAGAGACGCTTTGAGACAAGTGTTACAAATATCAGAGATTGTCAAAAACTAGAGTGGAATTGCTTCAAACAAGCGAATTATCGCGAAACAACACCTGCTCGAATCCAACAAGAACTCTGCCCTGCCGTCTCTACTGAGCCTCAGAGACGGTTTGCGACAAGTTTTACAAAGATCTGAGAATATCGAAAATTGGAGTCAAGTTGCTCCAAACAAGCGAATTATCGCGAAACAACACCTGCTCGAATCCAACAAAAACTGTGGCCTGCCGTCTCTAGTGAGCCTCAGAGACGCTTTGAGACAATGTTACCAAAATCAGAGAATGTTAAAAATTAGGGTGCAATTGCGCTAAACAAGCGAATTATCGCGAAACAACACCTACTCGAATCCAAGAAAAACTCTGCTCAGCCGTCTGTACTAAGCCTCAGAGACACTTTGAGACAAGTGTTACAATTATCAGAGAATGTCAAAAATTAGAGTGGAATTGCTTCAAACAAGCGAATTATAGCGAAACAACACCTGCTCGAATCCAACAAAAACTGTGGCCTGCCGACTCTAGTGGGCCTATGAGACGCTTTGAGACAAGTGTTACCAAAATCAGAGAATGTTAAAAATTAGAGTGAAATTGCGCTAAACAAGCGAATTATCGCGAAACAACACCTACTCGAATCCAATAAAAACTCTGCTCAGCCGTCTCTACTGAGCCTCAGAGACACTTTGAGACAAGTGTTACAATTATCAGAGAATGTCAAAAATTAGAGTGGAATTGCTTCAAACAAGCGAATTATCGCGAAACAACACCTGCTCGAATCCAACAAAAACTGTGGCCTGCCGCCTCTACTGAGCCTCAGAGACGCCTTGAGACAAGTGTTACGAAATTCAGAGAAATTCGAAAATTTGAGTGAAATTGCTTCAAACAAGCGAATTATCGCGAAACAACACCTGCTCGAATCCAACAAAAACTGTGCCCTCACATCTCTATTGAGCGTCAGAGACGCTTTGAGACAAGTGTTACGATTATCAGAGAATGTCAAAAATTAGAGTGTAATTGCTTGAAACAAACGAATAATCGCGAAATAACAACTGCTCAAATCCAACAAAAACTGTGCCCTCACGTCTCTACTGAGCGTCAGAGACGCTTTGAGACAAGTGTTACAAAAATCAGAGAATGTTAAAAATTAGAGTGAAATTGCTCTAAACAAGCGAATTATCGCGAAACAACACCTGCTCGAATCCAACAAAAACTCTGCCCTTTCGACTCTACTGAGCCTCAGAGACGCTTTGAGACAATTGTTAAAGAAATCAGAAAATGTTGAAAATTAGGGTGAAATTGCTTTAAACAAGCGAATTATCGCGAAACAACACCTGCTGGAATCCAACAAAAACTGTGGCCTGCCGTCTCTACTGAGCTTTAGAGACGCTTTGAGACAAGTGTTACGAAATTCAGAGAATGGCAAAAATTTGAGTGAAATTGCTTCATACATGTGAATTATCGCGAAACAACACCTGCTCGAATCCAACAAAAACTGTGCCCTCACGTCTCTACTGAGCGTCAGAGACGCTTTGAGACAAGTGTTACAAAAATCAGAGAATGTTAAAAATTAGAGTGAAATTGCTCTAAACAAGCGAATTATCGCGAAACAACACCTGCTCGAATCCAACAAAAACTCTGCTCAGCCGTCTCTACTAAGCCTCAGAGACGCTTTGAGACAAGTGTTACAAATATCAGAGAATGTCAAAAACTAGAGTGGAATTGCTTCAAACAAGCGAATTATCGCGAAACAACACCTGCTCGAATCCAACAAGAACTCTGCCCTGCCGTCTCTACTGAGCCTCAGAGACGGTTTGCGACAAGTTTTACAAAGATCTGAGAATATCGAAAATTGGAGTCAAGTTGCTCCAAACAAGCGAATTATCGCGAAACAACACCTGCTCGAATCCAACAAAAACTGTGGCCTGCCGTCTCTAGTGAGCCTCAGAGACGCTTTGAGACAATGTTGCCAAAATCAGAGAATGTTAAAAATTAGGGTGAAATTGCGCTAAACAAGCGAATTATCGCGAAACAACACCTACTCGAATCCAAGAAAAACTCTGCTCAGCCGTCTGTACTAAGCCTCAGAGACACTTTGAGACAAGTGTTACAATTATCAGAGAATGTCAAAAATTAGAGTGGAATTGCTTCAAACAAGCGAATTATAGCGAAACAACACCTGCTCGAATCCAACAAAAACTGTGGCCTGCCGACTCTAGTGGGCCTATGAGACGCTTTGAGACAAGTGTTACCAAAATCAGAGAATGTTAAAAATTAGAGTGAAATTGCGCTAAACAAGCGAATTATCGCGAAACAACACCTACTCGAATCCAATAAAAACTCTGCTCAGCCGTCTCTACTGAGCCTCAGAGACACTTTGAGACAAGTGTTACAATTATCAGAGAATGTCAAAAATTAGAGTGGAATTGCTTCAAACAAGCGAATTATCGCGAAACAACACCTGCTCGAATCCAACAAAAACTGTGGCCTGCCGCCTCTACTGAGCCTCAGAGACGCCTTGAGACAAGTGTTACGAAATTCAGAGAAATTCGAAAATTTGAGTGAAATTGCTTCAAACAAGCGAATTATCGCGAAACAACACCTGCTCGAATCCAACAAAAACTGTGCCCTCACATCTCTATTGAGCGTCAGAGACGCTTTGAGACAAGTGTTACAAAAATCAGAGAATGTTAAAAATTAGAGTGAAATTGCTCTAAACAAGCGAATTATCGCGAAACAACACCTGCTCGAATCCAACAAAAACTCTGCTCAGCCGTCTCTACTAAGCCTCAGAGACGCTTTGAGACAAGTGTTACAAGTATCAGAGAATGTCAAAAATTAGAGTGGAATTGCTTCAAACAAGCGAATTATCGCGAAACAACACCTGCTCGAATCCAACAAGAACTCTGCCCTGCCGTCCCTACTGAGCCTCAGAGACGCTTTGCGACAAGTTTTACAAAGATCTGAGAATATCGAAAATTGGAGTCAAGTTGCTTCAAACAAGCGAATTATCGCGAAACAACACCTGCTCGAATCCAACAAAAACTGTCGCCTGCCGTCTCTAGTGAGCCTCAGAGACGCTTTGAGACAAGTGTTACCAAAATCAGAGAATGTTAAAAATTAGAGTGGAATTGCTTCAAACAAGCGAATTATCGCGAAACAACACCTGCTCGAATCCAACAAAAACTGTGGCCTGCCGTCTCTCCTGAGCCTCAGAGACGCCTTGAGACAAGTGTTACCAAATTCAGAGAAATTCGAAAATTTGAGTGAAATTGCTTCAAACAAGCGAATTATCGCGAAACAACACATGCTCGAATCCAACAAAAACTGTGGCCAGTCGTCTCTACTAAGCCTCAGAGACGCTTTGAGACAAGTGTTACACAATTCAGAGAATGTTAAAAATTAGTGGAATTGCTTCAAACAAGCGAATTATCGCGAAACAACACCTGCTCGAATCCAATAAGAACTGTGCCCTCACGTCTCTACTGAGCGTCAGAGACGCTTTGAGACAAGTGTTACGATTATCAGAGAATGTCAAAAATTAGAGTGTAATTGCTTGAAACAAACGAATTATCGCGAAATAGCAACTGCTCAAATCCAACAAAACCTGTGCCCTCACGTCTCTACTGAGCGTCAGAGACGCTTTGAGACAAGTGTTACAAAAATCAGAGAATGTTAAAAATTAGAGTGAAATTGCTCTAAACAAGCGAATTATCGCGAAACAACACCTGCTCGAATCCAACAAAAACTCTGCCCTTTCGACTCTACTGAGCCTCAGAGACGCTTTGAGACAATTGTTAAAGAAATCAGAAAATGTTGAAAATTAGAGTGAAATTGCTTTAAACAAGCGAATTATCGCGAAACAACACCTGCTCGAATCCAACAAAAACTGTGGCCTGCCGTCTCTACTGAGCCTTAGAGACGCTTTGAGACAAGTGTTACGAAATTCAGAGAATGTCAAAAATTTGAGTGAAATTGCTTCATACATGTGAATTATCGCGAAACAACACCTGCTCGAATCCAACAAAAACTGTGCCCTCACGTCTCTACTGAGCGTCAGAGACGCTTTGAGACAAGTGTTACAAAAATCAGAGAATGTTAAAAATTAGAGTGAAATTGCTCTAAACAAGCGAATTATCGCGAAACAACACCTGCTCGAATCCAACAAAAACTCTGCTCAGCCGTCTCTACTAAGCCTCAGAGACGCTTTGAGACAAGTGTTACAAATATCAGAGAATGTCAAAAACTAGAGTGGAATTGCTTCAAACAAGCAAATTATCGCGAAACAACACCTGCTCGAATCCAACAAGAACTCTGCCCTGCCGTCTCTACTGAGCCTCAGAGACGGTTTGCGACAAGTTTTACAAAGATCTGAGAATATCGAAAATTGGAGTCAAGTTGCTCCAAACAAGCGAATTATCGCGAAACAACACCTGCTCGAATCCAAAAAAAACTGTGGCCTGCCGTCTCTAGTGAGCCTCAGAGACGCTTTGAGACAATGTTACCAAAATCAGAGAATGTTAAAAATTAGGGTGAAATTGCGCTAAACAAGCGAATTATCGCGAAACAACACCTACTCGAATCCAATAAAAACTCTGCTCAGCCGTCTCTACTGAGCCTCAGAGACACTTTGAGACAAGTGTTACAATTATCAGAGAATGTCAAAAATTAGAGTGGAATTGCTTCAAACAAGCGAATTATCGCGAAACAACACCTGCTCGAATCCAACAAAAACTGTGGCCTGCCGCCTCTACTGAGCCTCAGAGACGCCTTGAGACAAGTGTTACGAAATTCAGAGAAATTCGAAAATTTGAGTGAAATTGCTTCAAACAAGCGAATTATCGCGAAACAACACCTGCTCGAATCCAACAAAAACTGTGCCCTCACATCTCTATTGAGCGTCAGAGACGCTTTGAGACAAGTGTTACGATTATCAGAGAATGTCAAAAATTAGAGTGTAATTGCTTGAAACAAACGAATTATCGCGAAATAACAACTGCTCAAATCCAACAAAAACTGTGCCCTCACGTCTCTACTGAGCGTCAGAGACGCTTTGAGACAAGTGTTACAAAAATCAGAGAATGTTAAAAATTAGAGTGAAATTGCTCTAAACAAGCGAATTATCGCGAAACAACACCTGCTCGAATCCAACAAAAACTCTGCCCTTTCGACTCTACTGAGCCTCAGAGACGCTTTGAGACAATTGTTAAAGAAATCAGAAAATGTTGAAAATTAGGGTGAAATTGCTTTAAACAAGCGAATTATCGCGAAACAACACCTGCTGGAATCCAACAAAAACTGTGGCCTGCCGTCTCTACTGAGCTTTAGAGACGCTTTGAGACAAGTGTTACGAAATTCAGAGAATGGCAAAAATTTGGGTGAAATTGCTTCATACATGTGAATTATCGCGAAACAACACCTGCTCGAATCCAACAAAAACTGTGCCCTCACGTCTCTACTGAGCGTCAGAGACGCTTTGAGACAAGTGTCACAAAAATCAGAGAATGTTAAAAATTAGAGTGAAATTGCTCTAAACAAGCGAATTATCGCGAAACAACACCTGCTCGAATCCAACAAAAACTCTGCTCAGCCGTCTCTACTAAGCCTCAGAGACGCTTTGAGACAAGTGTTACAAATATCAGAGAATGTCAAAAACTAGAGTGGAATTGCTTCAAACAAGCGAATTATCGCGAAACAACACCTGCTCGAATCCAACAAGAACTCTGCCCTGCCGTCTCTACTGAGCCTCAGAGACGGTTTGCGACAAGTTTTACAAAGATCTGAGAATATCGAAAATTGGAGTCAAGTTGCTCCAAACAAGCGAATTATCGCGAAACAACACCTGCTCGAATCCAACAAAAACTGTGGCCTGCCGTCTCTAGTGAGCCTCAGAGACGCTTTGAGACAATGTTACCAAAATCAGAGAATGTTAAAAATTAGGGTGAAATTGCGCTAAACAAGCGAATTATCGCGAAACAACACCTACTCGAATCCAAGAAAAACTCTGCTCAGCCGTCTGTACTAAGCCTCAGAGACACTTTGAGACAAGTGTTACAATTATCAGAGAATGTCAAAAATTAGAGTGGAATTGCTTCAAACAAGCGAATTATAGCGAAACAACACCTGCTCGAATCCAACAAAAACTGTGGCCTGCCGACTCTAGTGGGCCTATGAGACGCTTTGAGACAAGTGTTACCAAAATCAGAGAATGTTAAAAATTAGAGTGAAATTGCGCTAAACAAGCGAATTATCGCGAAACAACACCTACTCGAATCCAATAAAAACTCTGCTCAGCCGTCTCTACTGAGCCTCAGAGACGCCTTGAGACAAGTGTTACGAAATTCAGAGAAATTCGAAAATTTGAGTGAAATTGCTTCAAACAAGCGAATTATCGCGAAACAACACCTGCTCGAATCCAACAAAAACTGTGCCCTCACATCTCTATTGAGCGTCAGAGACGCTTTGAGACAAGTGTTACAAAAATCAGAGAATGTTAAAAATTAGAGTGAAATTGCTCTAAACAAGCGAATTATCGCGAAACAACACCTGCTCGAATCCAACAAAAACTCTGCTCAGCCGTCTCTACTAAGCCTCAGAGACGCTTTGAGACAAGTGTTACAAGTATCAGAGAATGTCAAAAATTAGAGTGGAATTGCTTCAAACAAGCGAATTATCGCGAAACAACACCTGCTCGAATCCAACAAGAACTCTGCCCTGCCGTCTCTACTGAGCCTCAGAGACGCTTTGCGACAAGTTTTACAAAGATCTGAGAATATCGAAAATTGGAGTCAAGTTGCTTCAAACAAGCGAATTATCGCGAAACAACACCTGCTCGAATCCAACAAAAACTGTGGCCTGCCGTCTCTAGTGAGCCTCAGAGACGCTTTGAGACAAGTGTTACCAAAATCAGAGAATGTTAAAAATTAGAGTGGAATTGCTTCAAACAAGCGAATTATCGCGAAACAACACCTGCTCGAATCCAACAAAAACTGTGGCCTGCCGTCTCTCCTGAGCCTCAGAGACGCCTTGAGACAAGTGTTACCAAATTCAGAGAAATTCGAAAATTTGAGTGAAATTGCTTCAAACAAGCGAATTATCGCGAAACAACACATGCTCGAATCCAACAAAAACTGTGGCCAGTCGTCTCTACTAAGCCTCAGAGACGCTTTGAGACAAGTGTTACACAATTCAGACAATGTTAAAAATTAGTGGAATTGCTTCAAACAAGCGAATTATCGCGAAACAACACCTGCTCGAATCCAATAAGAACTGTGCCCTCACGTCTCTACTGAGCGTCAGAGACGCTTTGAGACAAGTGTTACGATTATCAGAGAATGTCAAAAATTAGAGTGTAATTGCTTGAAACAAACGAATTATCGCGAAATAGCAACTGCTCAAATCCAACAAAACCTGTGCCCTCACGTCTCTACTGAGCGTCAGAGACGCTTTGAGACAAGTGTTACAAAAATCAGAGAATGTTAAAAATTAGAGTGAAATTGCTCTAAACAAGCGAATTATCGCGAAACAACACCTGCTCGAATCCAACAAAAACTCTGCCCTTTCGACTCTACTGAGCCTCAGAGACGCTTTGAGACAATTGTTAAAGAAATCAGAAAATGTTGAAAATTAGAGTGAAATTGCTTTAAACAAGCGAATTATCGCGAAACAACACCTGCTCGAATCCAACAAAAACTGTGGCCTGCCGTCTCTACTGAGCCTTAGAGACGCTTTGAGACAAGTGTTACGAAATTCAGAGAATGTCAAAAATTTGAGTGAAATTGCTTCATACATGTGAATTATCGCGAAACAACACCTGCTCGAATCCAACAAAAACTGTGCCCTCACGTCTCTACTGAGCGTCAGAGACGCTTTGAGACAAGTGTTAAAGAAATCAGAAAATGTTGAAAATTAGAGTGAAATTGCTTTAAACAAGCGAATTATCGCGAAACAACACCTGCTCGAATCCAACAAAAACTGTGGCCTTCCGTCTCTACTGAGCCTTAGAGACGCTTTGAGACAAGTGTTACGAAAATCAGAGAATGTTAAAAATTAGAGTGAAATTGCTCTAAACAAGCGAATTATCGCGAAACAGCACCTGCTCGAATCCAACAAAAACTCTGCTCAGCCGTCTCTACTAAGCCTCAGAGACGCTTTGAGACAAGTGTTACAAATATCAGAGAATGTCAAAAACTAGAGTGGAATTGCTTCAAACAAGCAAATTATCGCGAAACAACACCTGCTCGAATCCAACAAGAACTCTGCCCTGCCGTCTCTACTGAGCCTCAGAGACGGTTTGCGACAAGTTTTACAAAGATCTGAGAATATCGAAAATTGGAGTCAAGTTGCTCCAAACAAGCGAATTATCGCGAAACAACACCTGCTCGAATCCAAAAAAAACTGTGGCCTGCCGTCTCTAGTGAGCCTCAGAGACGCTTTGAGACAATGTTACCAAAATCAGAGAATGTTAAAAATTAGGGTGAAATTGCGCTAAACAAGCGAATTATCGCGAAACAACACCTACTCGAATCCAATAAAAACTCTGCTCAGCCGTCTCTACTGAGCCTCAGAGACACTTTGAGACAAGTGTTACAATTATCAGAGAATGTCAAAAATTAGAGTGGAATTGCTTCAAACAAGCGAATTATAGCGAACAACACCTGCTCGAATCCAACAAAAACTGTGGCCTGCCGTCTCTAGTGAGCCTTAGAGACGCATTGAGACAAGTGTTACCAAAATCAGAGAATGTTAAAAATTAGAGTGAAATTGCGCTAAGCAAGCGAATTATCGCGAAAAACACCTACTCGAATCCAATAAAAACTCTGCTCAGCGGTCTCTACTGAGCCTCAGAGACACTTTGAGACAAGTGTTACAATTATCAGAGAATGTCAAAAATTAGAGTGGAATTGCTTCAAACAAGCGAATTATCGCGAAACAACACCTGCTCGAATCCAACAAGAACTCTGCCCTGCCGTCTCTACTGAGCCTCAGAGACGCTTTGCGACAAGTTTTACAAAGATCTGAGAATATCGAAAATTGGAGTCAAGTTGCTTCAAACAAGCGAATTATCGCGAAACAACACCTGCTCGAATCCAACAAAAACTGTGGCCTGCCGTCTCTAGTGAGCCTCAGAGACGCTTTGAGACAAGTGTTACCAAAATCAGAGAACGTTAAAAATTAGAGTGGAATTGCTTCAAACAAGCGAATTATCGCGAAACAACACCTGCTCGAATCCAATAAGAACTGTGCCCTCTTGTCTCTACTGAGCGTCAGAGACGCTTTGAGACAAGTGTTACGATTATCAGTTAATGTCAAAAATTAGAGTGTAATTGCTTGAAACAAACGAATTATCGCGAAATAACACCTGCTCGAATCCAACAAAAACTCTGCCCTTTCGACTCTACTGAGCCTCAGAGACGCTTTGAGACAATTGTTAAAGAAATCAGAAAATGTTGAAAATTAGAGTGAAATTGCTTTAAACAAGCGAATTATCGCGAAACAACACCTGCTCGAATCCAACAAAAACTGTGCCCAGCCGTCTCTCCTGAGCCTCAGAGACGCTTTGCGACAAGTTTTACAAAGATCTGAGAATATCGAAAATTGGAGTCAAGTTGCTTCAAACAAGCGAATTATCGCGAAACAACACCTGCTCGAATCCAACAAAAACTGTGCCCTCACGTCTCTACTGAGCGTCAGAGACGCTTTGATACGTGTTACAAAAATCAGAGAATGTTAAAAATTAGAGTGAAATTGCTCTAAACAAGCGAATTATCGCGAAACAACACCTGCTCGAATCCAACAAAAACTCTGCCCTTTCGTCTCTACTGAGCCTCAGAGATACCTTGAGACAAGTGTTACGATTATCAGAGAATGTCAAAAATTAGAGTGTAATTGCTTCAAACAAACGAATTATCGCTAAATAACAACTGCTCGAATCCAACAAAAACTCTTCTCAGCCGTCTCTACTAAACCTCAGAGACGCTTTGAGACAAGTGTTACAATTATCAGAGAATGTCAAAAATTAGAGTGGAATTGCTTCAAACAAGCGAATTATCGCGAAACAACACCTGCTCGAATCCAACAAAATCTGTGGCCTGCCGTCTCTACTGAGCCTCAGAGACGCCTTGAGACAAGTGTTACGAAATTCAGAGAAATTCGAAAATTTGAGTGAAATTGCTTCAAACAAGCGAATTATCGCGAAACAACACCTGCTCGAATCCAACCAAAGCTGTGCCCAGCCGTCTCTACTAAGCCTCAGAGACGCTTTGAGACAAGTGTTACACAATTCAGAGAATGTTAAAAATTAGTGGAATTGCTTCAAACAAGCGAATTATCGCGAAACAACACCTGCTCGAATTCAATAAAAACTGTGCCCTCACGTCTCTACTGAGCGCCAGAGACGCTTTGAGACAAGTGTTACGATTATCAGAGAATGTCAAAAATTAGAGTGTAATTGCTTCAAACAAACGAATTATCGCGAAATAACAACTGCTCAAATCCAACAAAAACTGTGCCCTCACGTCTCTACTGAGCGTCAGAGACGCTTTGAGACAAGTGTTACAAAAATCAGAGAGTGTTAAAAATTAGAGTGAAATTGCTCTAAACAAGCGAATTATCGCGAAACAACACCTGCTCGAATCCAACAAAAACTGTGCCCAGCCGTCTCTACTGAGCCTCAGAGACGCTTTGCGACAAGTTTTACAAAGATCTGAGAATATCGAAAATTGGAGTCAAGTTGCTTCAAACAAGCGAATTATCGCGAAACAACACCTGCTCGAATCCAACAAAAACTGTGGCCTGCCGTCTCTACTGAGCCTCAGAGACGCTTTGAGACAAGTGTTACGAAATTCAGAGAATGTCGAAAATTTGAGTGAAATTGCTTCAAACAAGCGAATTATCGCGAAACAACACCTGCTCGAATGCAACAAAAACTGTGCCCTGCCGTCTCTACTGAGCCTCAGAGACGCTTTGCGGCAAGTTTTACAAAGATCTGAGAATATCGAAAATTTGAGTCCAGTGGCTTCAAACAAGCGAATTACCGCGAAACAACTTCTGCACGAATCCAACAAAAACTCTGCTCAGCCATCTCTACTAAGCCTCAGAGACGCTTTGAGACAAGTGTTACGAAGTTCAGAGAAAGTCGAAAATTTGAGTGAAATTGCTTCAAACATGCGAATTATCGCGAAACAACACCTGCTCGAATCCAACAAAAACTGTGCCCTCACGTCTCTACTGAGCGTCAGAGACGCTTTGAGACAAGTGTTACAAAAATCAGAGAATGTTAAAAATTAGAGTGAAATTGCTCTAAACAAGCGAATTATCGCGAAACAACACCTGCTCGAATCCAACAAAAACTGTGGCCTGCCGTCTCTACTGAGCCTCAGAGACGCTTTGACACAGGTGTTACCAAATTCAGAGAATGTCGAAAATTTGAGTGAAATTGCTTCAAACATGCGAATTATCGCGAAACAACACCTGCTCGAATCCAACAAAAACTGTGCCCTGCCGTCTCTACTGAGCCTCAGAGACGCTTTGTGGCAAGTTTTACAAATATCTGAGAATATCAAAAATTTGAGTCCAGGGGCTTCAAACAAGCGAATTATCGCGAAACAACACCTGCTCGAATCCAACAAAAACTCTGCTCAGCCATCTCTACTAAGCCTCAGAGACGCTTTGAGACAAGTGTTACGAAGTTCAGAGAAAGTCGAAAATTTGAGTGAAATTGCTTCAAACATGCGAATTATCGCGAAACAACACCTGCTCGAATCCAACAAAACCTGTGCCGTCACGTCTCTACTGAGCGTCAGAGACGCTTTGAGACAAGTGTTACAAAAATCAGAGAATGTCAAAAATTAGAGTGGAATTGCTTCAAACAAGCGAATTATCGCGAAACAGCACCTGCTCGAATCCAACAAAAACTGTGGCCTGCCGTCTCTACTGAGCCTCAGAGACGCCTTGAGACAAGTGTTACGAAATTCAGAGAAATTCGAAAATTTGAGTGAAATTGCTTCAAACAAGCGAATTCTCGCGAAACAACACCTGCTCGAATCCAACCAAAGCTGTGCCCAGCCGGCTCTACTAAGCCTCAGAAACGCTTTGAGACAAGTGTTACACAATTCAGAGAATGTTAAAAATTAGAGTGAAATTGCTTTAAACAAGCGAATTATCGCGCAACAACACCTGCTCGAATCCAAAAAAAACTCTGCACTGCGCCTCTACTGAGCCTCAGGGACGCTTTGAGACAATTGTTACAAAAATCAGAAAATGTTAAAAATTAGAGTGAAATTGCTTTAAACAAGCGAATTATCGCGAAACAACACCTGCTCGAATCCAACAAAAACTGTGCCCAGCCGTCTCTACTAAGCCTCAGAGACGCTTTGCGACAAGTGTTACACAATTCAGAGAATGTTAAAAATTAGAGTGAAATTGCTTTAAACAAGCGAAGTATCGCGAAACAACACCTGCTCGAATCCAACAAAAAGTCTGCCCTGCCGTCTCTACTGAGCCTTAGAGACGCTTTGCGACAAGTTTTACAAAAATCTGAGAATATCGAAAATTGGAGTCAAGTTGCTTCAAACAAGCGAATTATCGCGAAACAACACCTGCTCGAATCCAACAAAAACTGTGGCCTGCCGTCTCTACTGAGCCTCAGAGACGCTTTGAGACAAGTGTTACGAAATTCAGAGAATGTCGAAAATTTGAGTGAAATTGCTTCAAACATGCGAATTATCGCGAAACAACACCTGCTCGAATCCAACAAAAACTCTGCCCTTTCGTCTCTACTGAGCCTCAGAGACGCTTTGAGACAATTGTTAAAAAAATCAGAAAATGTTCAAAATTAGAGTGCAATTGCTCTAAACAAGCGAATTATCGCGAAAAAACACCTGCTCGAATCCAACAAAAACTCTGCTCAGCCGTCTCTACTAAGCCTCAGAGACGCTTTGAGACAAGTGTTACAATTATCAGAGAATGTCAAAAATTAGAGTGGAATTGCCTCAAACAAGCGAATTATCGCGAAACAACACCTGCTCGAATCCAACAAAAACTGTGGCCTGCCGTCTCTACTTAGCCTCAGAGACGCCTTGAGACAAGTGTTACGAAATTCAGAGAAATTCGAAAATTTGAGTGAAATTGCTTCAAACAAGCGAATTATCGCGGAACAACACCTGCTCGAATCCAACCAAAGCTGTGCCCAGCCGTCTCTACTAAGCCTCAGAGACGCTTTTAGACAAGTGTTACGCAATTCAGAGAATGTTAAAAATTAGAGTGAAATTGCTTTAAACAAGCGAAATATCGCGAAACAACACCTGCTCGAATCCAACAAAAACTCTGCCCTGCCGCCTCTACTGAGCCTCAGAGACGCTTTGAGACAATTGTTACAAAAATCAGAGAATGTTAAAAATTAGTGTGAAATTGCTTTAAACAAGCGAATTATCGCGAAACAACACCTGCTCGAATCCAACAAAAACTGTGGCCTGCCGTCTCTACTGAGCCTCAGAGACACTTTGAGACAAGTGTTACGAAATTCAGAGAATGTCGAAAATTTGAGTGAAATTGCTTCAAACATGCGAATTATCGCGAAACAACACCTGCTCGAATCCAACAAAAACTGTGCCCTGCCGTCTCTACTGAGCCTCAGAGACGCTTTGCGGCAAGTTTTACAAAGATCTGAGAATATCGAAAATTATAGTCAAGTTGCTTCAAACAAGCGAATTATCGCGAAACAACACCTGCTCGAATCCAACAAAAACTCTGCTCAGCCATCTCTACTAAGCCTCAGAGACGCTTTGAGACAAGTGTTACGAAGTTCAGAGAAAGTCGAAAATTCGAGTGAAATTGCTTCAAACATGCGAATTATCGCGAAACAACACCTGCTCGAATCCAACAAAAACTGTGCGCTCACGTCTCTACTGAGCGTCAGAGACGCTTTGAGACAAGTGTTACAAAAATCAGAGAATGTTAAAAATTAGAGTGAAATTGCTCTAAACAAGCGAATTATCGCGAAACAACACCTGCTCGAATCCAACAAAAACTCTGCCCTTTCGTCTCTACTGAGCCTCAGAGACGCTTTGAGACAATTGTTAAAAAAATCAGAAAATGTTAAAAATTAGAGTGGAATTGCTCTAATCAATCGAATTATCGCGAAACAACACCTGCTCGAATCCAACAAAAACTCTGCTCAGCCGTCTCTACTAAGCCTCAGAGACGCTTTGAGACAAGTGTTACAATTATCAGAGAATGTCAAAAATTAGAGTGGAATTGCTTCAAACAAGCGAATTATCGCGAAACAACACCTGCTCGAATCTAACAAAAACTGTGGCCTGCCGTCTCTACTTAGCCTCAGAGACGCCTTGAGACAAGTGTTACGAAATTCAGAGAAATTCGAAAATTTGAGTGAAATTGCTTCAAACAAGCGAATTATCGCGAAACAACACCTGCTCGAATCCAACCAAAGCTGTGCCTAGCCGTCTCTCCTAAGCCTCAGAGACGCTTTGAGACAAGTGTTACACAATTCAGAGAATGTTAAAAATTAGAGTGAAATTGCTTTAAACAAGCGAATTATCGCGAAACAACACCTGCTCGAATCCAACAAAAACTCTGCTCTGCCGCCTCTACTGAGCCTCAGAGACGCTTTGAGACAATTGTTACAAAAATCAGAAAATGTTAAAAATTAGAGTGAAATTGCTTTAAACAAGCGAATTATCGCGAAACAACACCTGCTCGAATCCAACAAAAACTGTGCCCTGCCGTCTCTAATGAGCCTCAGAGACGCTTTGAGACAAGTATTACAATTATCAGAGAATGTCAAAAATTAGAGTGGAATTGCTTCAAACAAGCGATTTATCGCGAAACAACACCTGCTCGAAGCCAACAAAAACTCTGCCCTGCCGTCTCTACTGAGCCTCAGAGACGCTTTGCGACAAGTTTTACAAAGATCTGAGAATATCGAAAATTGGAGTCAAGTTTCTTCAAACAAGCGAATTATCGCGAAACAACACCTGCTGGGATCCAACAAAAACTGTGGCCTGCCGTCTCTACTGAGCCTCAGAGACGCTTTAAGACAGGTGTTACGAAATTCAGAGAATGTCGAAAATTTGAGTGAAATTGCTTCAAACATGCGAATTATCGCGAAACAACACCTGCTCGAATGCAACAAAAACTGTGCCCTGCCGTCTCTACCGAGCCTCAGAGACGCTTTGCGGCAAGTTTTACAAAGATCTGAGAATATCGAAAATTTGAGTCCAGTGGCTTCAAACAAGCGAATTACCGCGAAACAACTTCTGCTCGAATCCAACAAAAACTCTGCTCAGCCATCTCTACTAAGCCTCAGAGACGCTTTGAGACAAGTGTTACGAAGTTCAGAGAAAGTCGAAAATTTGAGTGAAATTGCTTCAAACATGCGAATTATCGCGAAACAACACCTGCTCGAATCCAACAAAAACTGTGCCCTCACGTCTCTACTGAGCGTCAGAGACGCTTTGAGACAAGTGTTACAAAAATCAGAGAATGTCAAAAATTAGAGTGGAATTGCTTCAAACAAGCGAATTATCGCGAAAAAACACCTGCTCGAATCCAACAAAAACTCTGCTCAGCCGTCTCTACTAAGCCTCAGAGACGCTTTGAGACAAGTGTTACAATTATCAGAGAATGTCAAAAATTAGAGTGGAATTGCCTCAAACAAGCGAATTATCGCGAAACAACACCTGCTCGAATCCAACAAAAACTGTGGCCTGCCGTCTCTACTTAGCCTCAGAGACGCCTTGAGACAAGTGTTACGAAATTCAGGGAAATTCGAAAATTTGAGTGAAATTGCTTCAAACAAGCGAATTATCGCGGAACAACACCTGCTCGAATCCAACCAAAGCTGTGCCCAGCCGTCTCTACTAAGCCTCAGAGACGCTTTTAGACAAGTGTTACGCAATTCAGAGAATGTTAAAAATTAGAGTGAAATTGCTTTAAACAAGCGAAATATCGCGAAACAACACCTGCTCGAATCCAACAAAAACTCTGCCCTGCCGCCTCTACTGAGCCTCAGAGACGCTTTGAGACAATTGTTACAAAAATCAGAGAATGTTAAAAATTAGTGTGAAATTGCTTTAAACAAGCGAATTATCGCGAAACAACACCTGCTCGAATCCAACAAAAACTGTGGCCTGCCGTCTCTACTGAGCCTCAGAGACGCTTTGAGACAAGTGTTACGAAATTCAGAGAATGTCGAAAATTTGAGTGAAATTGCTTCAAACATGCGAATTATCGCGAAACAACACCTGCTCGAATCCAACAAAAACTGTGCCCTGCCGTCTCTACTGAGCCTCAGAGACGCTTTGCGGCAAGTTTTACAAAGATCTGAGAATATCGAAAATTATAGTCAAGTTGCTTCAAACAAGCGAATTATCGCGAAACAACACCTGCTCGAATCCAACAAAAACTCTGCTCAGCCATCTCTACTAAGCCTCAGAGACGCTTTGAGACAAGTGTTACGAAGTTCAGAGAAAGTCGAAAATTCGAGTGAAATTGCTTCAAACATGCGAATTATCGCGAAACAACACCTGCTCGAATCCAACAAAAACTGTGCCCTCACGTCTCTACTGAGCGTCAGAGACGCTTTGAGACAAGTGTTACAAAAATCAGAGAATGTTAAAAATTAGAGTGAAATTGCTCTAAACAAGCGAATTATCGCGAAACAACACCTGCTCGAATCCAACAAAAACTCTGCCCTTTCGTCTCTACTGAGCCTCAGAGACGCTTTGAGACAATTGTTAAAAAAATCAGAAAATGTTAAAAATTAGAGTGGAATTGCTCTAATCAATCGAATTATCGCGAAACAACACCTGCTCGAATCCAACAAAAACTCTGCTCAGCCGTCTCTACTAAGCCTCAGAGACGCTTTGAGACAAGTGTTACAATTATCAGAGAATGTCAAAAATTAGAGTGGAATTGCTTCAAACAAGCGAATTATCGCGAAACAACACCTGCTCGAATCTAACAAAAACTGTGGCCTGCCGTCTCTACTTAGCCTCAGAGACGCCTTGAGACAAGTGTTACGAAATTCAGAGAAATTCGAAAATTTGAGTGAAATTGCTTCAAACAAGCGAATTATCGCGAAACAACACCTGCTCGAATCCAACCAAAGCTGTGCCTAGCCGTCTCTCCTAAGCCTCAGAGACGCTTTGAGACAAGTGTTACACAATTCAGAGAATGTTAAAAATTAGAGTGAAATTGCTTTAAACAAGCGAATTATCGCGAAACAACACCTGCTCGAATCCAACAAAAACTCTGCTCTGCCGCCTCTACTGAGCCTCAGAGACGCTTTGAGACAATTGTTACAAAAATCAGAAAATGTTAAAAATTAGAGTGAAATTGCTTTAAACAAGCGAATTATCGCGAAACAACACCTGCTCGAATCCAACAAAAACTGTGCCCTGCCGTCTCTAATGAGCCTCAGAGACGCTTTGAGACAAGTATTACAATTATCAGAGAATGTCAAAAATTAGAGTGGAATTGCTTCAAACAAGCTATTTATCGCGAAACAACACCTGCTCGAAGCCAACAAAAACTCTGCCCTGCCGTCTCTACTGAGCCTCAGAGACGCTTTGCGACAAGTTTTACAAAGATCTGAGAATATCGAAAATTGGAGTCAAGTTTCTTCAAACAAGCGAATTATCGCGAAACAACACCTGCTGGGATCCAACAAAAACTGTGGCCTGCCGTCTCTACTGAGTCTCAGAGACGCTTTAAGACAGGTGTTACGAAATTCAGAGAATGTCGAAAATTTGAGTGAAATTGCTTCAAACATGCGAATTATCGCGAAACAACACCTGCTCGAATGCAACAAAAACTGTGCCCTGCCGTCTCTACTGAGCCTCAGAGACGCTTTGCGGCAAGTTTTACAAAGATCTGAGAATATCGAAAATTTGAGTCCAGTGGCTTCAAACAAGCGAATTACCGCGAAACAACTTCTGCTCGAATCCAACAAAAACTCTGCTCAGCCATCTCTACTAAGCCTCAGAGACGCTTTGAGACAAGTGTTACACAATTCAGAGAATGTTAAAAATTAGAGTGAAATTGCTTTAAACAAGCGAATTATCGCGAAACAACACCTGCTCGAATCCAACAAAAACTCTGCTCTGCCGCCTCTACTGAGCCTCAGAGACGCTTTGAGACAATTGTTACAAAAATCAGAAAATGTTAAAAATTAGAGTGAAATTGCTTTAAACAAGCGAATTATCGCGAAACAACACCTGCTCGAATCCAACAAAAACTGTGGCCTGCCGTCTCTACTTAGCCTCAGAGACGCCTTGAGACAAGTGTTACGAAATTCAGAGAAATTCGAAAATTTGAGTGAAATTGCTTCAAACAAGCGAATTCTCGCGAAACAACACCTGCTCGAATCCAACCAAAGCTGTGCCCAGCCGGCTCTACTAAGCCTCAGAGACGCTTTGAGACAAGTGTTACACAATTCAGAGAATGTTAAAAATTAGAGTGAAATTGCTTTAAACAAGCGAATTATCGCGAAACAACACCTGCTCGAATCCAACAAAAACTCTGCACTGCCGCCTCTACTGAGCCTCAGAGACGCTTTGAGACAATTGTTACAAAAATCAGAAAATGTTAAAAATTAGAGTGAAATTGATTTAAACAAGCGAATTATCGCGAAACAACACCTGCTCGAATCCAACAAAAACTGTGCCCAGCCGTCTCTACTAAGCTTCAGAGACGCTTTGCGACAAGTGTCACACAATTCAGAGAATGTTAAAAATTAGAGTGAAATTGCTTTAAACAAGCGAATTATCGCGAAACAACACCTGCTCGAATCCAACAAAAAGTCTGGCCTGCCGTCTCTACTGAGCCTTAGAGACGCTTTGCGACAAGTTTTACAAAGATCTGAGAATATCGAAAATTGGAGTCAAGTTGCTTCAAACAAGCGAATTATCGCGAAACAACACCTGCTCGAATCCAACAAAAACTGTGGCCTGCCGTCTCTACTGAGCCTCAGAGACGCTTTGCGGCAAGTTTTACAAAGATCTGAGAATATCGAAAATTATAGTCAAGTTGCTTCAAACAAGCGAATTATCGCGAAACAACACCTGCTCGAATCCAACAAAAACTGTGGCCTGCCGTCTCTACTGAGCCTCAGAGACGCTATGAGACAAGTGTTACGAAATTCAGAGAATGTCGAAAATTTGAGTGAAATTGCTTCAAACATGCGAATTATCGCGAAACAACACCTGCTCGAATCCAACAAAAACTGTGCCCTGCCGTCTCTACTGAGCCTCAGAGACGCTTTGCGGCAAGTTTTACAAAGATCTGAGAATATCGAAAATTATAGTCAAGTTGCTTCAAACAAGCGAATTATCGCGAAACAACACCTGCTCGAATCCAACAAAAACTGTGGCCTGCCGTCTCTACTGAGCCTCAGAGACGCTATGAGACAAGTGTTACGAAATTCAGAGAATGTCGAAAATTTGAGTGAAATTGTTTCAAACATGCGAATTATCGCGAAACAACACCTGCTCGAATCCAACAAAAACTCTGCCCTTTCGTCTCTACTGAGCCTCAGAGACGCTTTGAGACAATTGTTAAAAAAATCAGAAAATGTTAAAAATTAGAGTGCAATTGCTCTAAACAAGCGAATTATCGCGAAACAACACCTGCTCGAATCCAACAAAAACTCTGCTCAGCCGTCTCTACTAAGCCTCAGAGACGCTTTGAGACAAGTGTTACAATTATCAGAGAATGTCAAAAATTAGAGTGGAATTGCCTCAAACAAGCGAATTATCGCGAAACAACACCTGCTCGAATCCAACAAAAACTGTGGCCTGCCGTCTCTACTTAGCCTCAGAGACGCCTTGAGACAAGTGTTACGAAATTCAGAGAAATTCGAAAATTTGAGTGAAATTGCTTCAAACAAGCGAATTATCGCGGAACAACACCTGCTCGAATCCAACCAAAGCTGTGCCCAGCCGTCTCTACTAAGCCTCAGAGACGCTTTTAGACAAGTGTTACACAATTCAGAGAATGTTAAAAATTAGAGTGAAATTGCTTTAAACAAGCGAAATATCGCGAAACAACACCTGCTCGAATCCAACAAAAACTCTGCCCTGCCGCCTCTACTGAGCCTCAGAGACGCTTTGAGACAATTGTTACAAAAATCAGAGAATGTTAAAAATTAGTGTGAAATTGCTTTAAACAAGCGAATTATCGCGAAACAACACCTGCTCGAATCCAACAAAAACTGTGCCTAGCCGTCTCTACTAAGCCTCAGAGACGCTTTGAGACAAGTGTTACACAAATCAGAGAATGTTAAAAATTAGAGTGAAATTGCTTTAAACAAGCGAATTATCGCGAAACAACACCTGCTCGAATCCAACAAAAACTCTGCCCTGCCGTCTCTACTGAGCCTCAGAGACGCTTTGCGACAAGTTTTACAAAGATCTGAGAATATCGAAAATTGGAGTCAAGTTGCTTCAAACAAGCGAATTATCGCGAAACAACACCTGCTCGAATCCAACAAAAACTGTGGCCTGCCGTCTCTACTGAGCCTCAGAGACGCTTTGAGACAAGTGTTACGAAATTCAGAGAATGTCGAAAATTTGAGTGAAATTGCTTCAAACATGCGAATTATCGCGAAACAACACCTGCTCGAATCCAACAAAAACTGTGCCCTGCCGTCTCTACTTACCCTCAGAGACGCTTTGCGGCAAGTTTTACAAAGATCTGAGAATATCGAAAATTATAGTCAAGTTGCTTCAAACAAGCGAATTATCGCGAAACAACACCTGCTCGAATCCAACAAAAACTCTGCTCAGCCATCTCTACTAAGCCTCAGAGACGCTTTGAGACAAGTGTTACGAAGTTCAGAGAAAGTCGAAAATTTGAGTGAAATTGCTTCAAACATGCGAATTATCGCGAAACAACACCTGCTCGAATCCAACAAAAACTGTGCCCTCACGTCTCTACTGAGCGTCAGAGACGCTTTGAGACAAGTGTTACAAAAATCAGAGAATGTTAAAAATTAGAGTGAAATTGCTCTAAACAAGCGAATTATCGCGAAACAACACCTGCTCGAATCCAACAAAAACTCTGCCCTTTCGTCTCTACTGAGCCTCAGAGACGCTTTGAGACAATTGTTAAAAAAATCAGAAAATGTTAAAAATTAGAGTGGAATTGCTCTAATCAATCGAATTATCGCGAAACAACACCTGCTCGAATCCAACAAAAACTCTGCTCAGCCGTCTCTACTAAGCCTCAGAGACGCTTTGAGACAAGTGTTACAATTATCAGAGAATGTCAAAAATTAGAGTGGAATTGCTTCAAACAAGCGAATTATCGCGAAACAACACCTGCTCGAATCTAACAAAAACTGTGGCCTGCCGTCTCTACTTAGCCTCAGAGACGCCTTGAGACAAGTGTTACGAAATTCAGAGAAATTCGAAAATTTGAGTGAAATTGCTTCAAACAAGCGAATTATCGCGAAACAACACCTGCTCGAATCCAACCAAAGCTGTGCCTAGCCGTCTCTCCTAAGCCTCAGAGACGCTTTGAGACAAGTGTTACACAATTCAGAGAATGTTAAAAATTAGAGTGAAATTGCTTTAAACAAGCGAATTATCGCGAAACAACACCTGCTCGAATCCAACAAAAACTCTGCTCTGCCGCCTCTACTGAGCCTCAGAGACGCTTTGAGACAATTGTTACAAAAATCAGAAAATGTTAAAAATTAGAGTGAAATTGCTTTAAACAAGCGAATTATCGCGAAACAACACCTGCTCGAATCCAACAAAAACTGTACCCTGCCGTCTCTAATGAGCCTCAGAGACGCTTTGAGACAAGTATTACAATTATCAGAGAATGTCAAAAATTAGAGTGGAATTGCTTCAAACAAGCGATTTATCGCGAAACAACACCTGCTCGAAGCCAACAAAAACTCTGCCCTGCCGTCTCTACTGAGCCTCAGAGACGCTTTGCGACAAGTTTTACAAAGATCTGAGAATATCGAAAATTGGAGTCAAGTTTCTTCAAACAAGCGAATTATCGCGAAACAACACCTGCTGGAATCCAACAAAAACTGTGGCCTTCCGTCTCTACTGAGCCTCAGAGACGCTTTAAGACAGGTGTTACGAAATTCAGAGAATGTCGAAAATTTGAGTTGAATTGCTCTAAACAAGCGAATTATCGCGAAAGTACACCTGCTCGAATCCAACAAAAACTCTGCTCAGCCGTCTCTACTAAGCCTCAGAGACGCTTTGAGTGAGTGAGTAGTGGGGTTTACGGGCCCGTCGACAACTAGGTCATTAGGGCCCGAAGTCCAAAAATAAAAACAAAGAAATAAAACCTCACCCTTTTAAAGCTAAAAAGTGAAAGTTAAAATACCTAAAAATGAACATTATAATTACTAAAAAAGAGAGCTAAGACAGCTAAAAACGGAAAAATAAAACCGATAAACACTTAAATTACTAAAGACATAAAACTGGCTACTGTTAAAAAGGGCTAAAAACACGAGTAAAACATCCTAAAAGTATATTTCCGCCAAGATAAAAGAAACCTTACACTTGCTTACCAAAATCGATATGCGCAACAAACCGCAGTACTGTATTTACAGCTACTGGATCGTTGCCTAACACGGTGCACAGTGTAAGACCCAGGCCAAAGGACTGGCGCTCACGAGCATACCGCGGACAATCAGTAAGGACATGTGCAACGGAGAGTGGGACATTGCACGTCGCACAGACAGGCTCCGGATCACCGCGCAAAAGGTGTGCATGCGTGGCTCGAGTGTGGCCTATCCTCAGGCGGGTTAAAATCACCTCCTCACGCCTGGAATCCCTGCAAGATGTTTGCCAGGGTTGTACCGTGTCCTTGATTGTCCGTAACTGAGTGCCAGCTAACGCTTCCCAAGATTGTTGCCAGAGAGTAAATAGATGGCGACGAAAGTACTTCTGAACATCTATATAGGGTAACGTACGGGTGGAATATTCCGGAAGGCGGCATGCAGACTTCGCAGCCGCATCCACCGCCTCGTTGCCCGGAATACCCACATGACCTGGGATCCACGTAAAAACGAACTGGTATCCGCGAGATAACAACTGAGATAAAAGTGCCTATATTTTAATAATTAATACCGAGTTGCCAACAAATTGTTGCAGCGCCTGAAGGGCGCTCAGCGAGTCGCAACACACAATTAAATGTTCAGAAACTGAACGGGAGATAAAAAGTAAGAAATAAAAGATGGCAAACAGCTCGGCGGTAAAAACTGAACTGGCGTCTGGAAGGCGGTATGTGTGAACCTCACCGTTGTATATAAATGCGGAACCCGTCGTACTACCCAACTGGGAGCCATCGGTGAATACCGGAGTATAAGTCCGGTATCGGCCCAGAACTGCGGTGAAGAGTTGACGGAACACCGAAGGAGGGGTAGCGGTCTTTGCACAGCCCGACAGCTCCAGGTCAAAGCGTGCACGCTGGAGTTGCCAGGGAGGACAGTGGCCAAGTGAATGCCGCTCTACAACTGGCAGTCGGAGGGCGTTTGCGACAAGCAGTTCTCGAAACCTGATGCCACTTGGACGGGAGATTGTTTTATTCCGCATATAACGGTGCGCGAGGTCTGGACGCAATACAGGTGGAAACGAAGGATGACCTGGATGAGCGGCCAACCTTGCCACGTAAGAACAAAGTAACAACGAGCGTCGAACAGACAGTGGAGGTTCGCCAGAATCAGCATACAGACAATCCACTCTACCGGTGCGGAAAGCCCCAGTAGCGAGACGGATACCAGTGTGATGAATTCTGTCTAAAAGGCGGAGTTTAGAGGCTGATGCAGAGCCATAGATAAAACAGCCGTAGTCTAATTTGGACCGGACCAGTGAGCGATACAACCTCAACATTACCGTGCGATCGCCTCCCCAAGATGCCCCAGATAGGACCCTGAGTACCCGAAGCGAACGACCGCAGGTAGCCCGAAGGTGACGTATATGGTGCTCCCATGTGAGTTTGCTGTCGAGGTGTAAGCCCAAGAACTTCAGGTGCGGAACAAATGGAAGGCGTGTGCCACGCAAATGGAGATCAGGAGCGGGGCGTACACCACGGAGTCGGTGAAAGTGGAGACACTGTGTTTTCGTAGGAGAAAACCGAAAGCCGGTGCGAGACGCCCACTCGGCGATGGATGTTATGGTCATCTGCAGTTGACGCTCTATGTGTTCCAAACTATAAGAGCGATAGTATATCGCAAAGTCGTCAACATACAGCGACATCGGGATTCCGCTACGAACAGCGCTGGTGATGCCATTAATGGCAACGGCGAAAAGCGTAACGCTGAGAATCGACCCCTGTGGTACGCCATTCTCCTGAACCTTCTCTTGGGAGAGCGTGTTACCTATGCGGACACGAAAGCGGCAAATTAGTAAAAAGTTAAAAATAAAAAACGACAAGTTACCGCGTAAACCATAACCGTGCAAAGCACGCAGGATGCCGTAGCGCCATGTAGTATCGTAGGCCCTATCCAGATCAAAGAAGACACCCACGACATGCTGCTTCAAGAGAAATGCATTCTGTATGTAGGCCTCCATGCTTGTCAGATTGTCGACACTGGAGCGATGGCGACGAAAACCGCACTGGACATCACTCAGCAGGTTATTCGTCTCTAGCCACCACACTAAACGAGTGTTGATCATACGTTCGAGGGTCTTGCAAACGACACTCGTTAGGCAAATAGGGCGGTAGCTAGAGGCAAGTGCCCGGTCTTTCCCGGGCCGAGGTATAGGGATGACGATACCCTCGCGCCAGGAAGACGGGTAAACCCGCTGGAGCCAGATTCGGTTATAGATGCTCAGCAGGAAGGAAAGAGCCTGAGGTGGAAGATGAAGCAACATTTGTCGGTGGATGTCATCCGGACCGGGAGAAGAGTCGTGCGCCAGAGACAAGGAGTGCATCAGCTCTGCTATGCTAAAAGGCGTGTTGTATGGTTCACTACCGTCGCTGTTAAAATTAAGAACTGTCCGCTCCGCAGATTCCTTGATAGCTAAAAACGACCTATCGTAACTTTGGGTTTGGCTGGTAGCAGAGAAAGATTCGGCAAGGGCGTCGGCGATCGCCTGCTCGTTGGTGTAATAAGAGCCCTGTACGGCAAGACCGGGAATAATCGTCCGGAGGCACTTGCCGTACATACGCCGAACCGCAGTCCACACCCTTTGTGTTGAAGTGCGTCGAGAGAGGGAAGAGACGTAAGTTACCCAGGATGTGCGTTTTGCACTGCGAAGTACAAAACGCGCCCGGGCACGCACACGCTTAAAGGCAATGAAGTTCTCTTCCGTAGGATGTGCACTGAAAACTCGCAGAGCCCGTTTGCGGGCTTTAACAGCCAAACGACATTCCTCGGACCACCAAGGCACGGGAACATGACGAGGTGTAGTAGAACCGCGAGGAATGCTGGAATTTGCTGCAAGCAGGACAGAACATGTAAAATACTCCACCATGTTGTCAATGGTGGTAAAACCATCGTCCGTGAGGTGAATGAGGGAACGGAATTTCCCCCAGTCAGCCTTGGAAATAATCCAGTGAGGGTATCGTGTTGGAATAGGATGGAAACCAGTAATGTGAATGTTAATGGGAAAATGATCACTGCCAAAGAGGTCGGAGAGCACCGACCAATCAATAAGTGGAACCAGTGACGGGCTACAGAAGCTAACGTCTAAGGCGGAATAGGTTCCATAGGCAGATGATAAGAAAGTAGGGGCACCAGTGTTCAACAAAAGAAGGCCGGACATATCGCAAACGTCTGCTACAAGGCACCCACGAGCATTGTCAGTGTCGGAGCCCCATAAAGTGTGTTTGGCATTCAGATCACCAAGGAAGATAAGCGGTGGCGGAATCTGAGCCAAAAGAGCCCGAAGGTCGTTCGCGTGTACGACACTGACCGGTGGCAGATAGACATTACAAATTGACAGACTCACGCCCTGCATATGGACACGTACAGCTACAGCTTGCAGCGGCGTGTTTAGCGGGATGCTTGTGGCTGAGATGGTATGCGCCACCAGAGTAGCAACACCACCGCTTGCTCGTGTATCAGCTGCAGAGTCATGTCTAAATGCCGAAAAACCACGAAGATGTAAGGTGTGGTTAGGCTTCAGATGGGTTTCTTGTAGACAGACGATTGAAGGTGAAAGGTGCCAAGCTAAGTGTTGTATGTCCGGGGCACGGGCCCTGTACCCATTAACATTCCACTGAATTATTTCCATAATAAAAAGGTTAAGGCATAGTCTTTATCTTTTTCTTCATCTTAACCTTGGCGCACTTGGGACCAATGATGTGCTTTTCACCGTCCTCAGGCGACTCCTCGGAACTTCGGGAGTCAGAAGATCCCCGGCGGCTCGCGGAGCGGGAGCGGGACTTCGTGGAGGTACGACTACTCGCCCGATGTTTAGGTCGCGAACGATTTGTGGGAACAGGCAATACGGTGTAGCCTCTGCTTGTGGACGGCTGATGAGCGTGTGTCTGCACAGCGGAAGTTGTAGTTGCTGGTGCAGTTTTATCACGACGCGGTGGAGAGGTGCTCGCCGGTAAATCTGTTTGTGTCGAAGCATCTGCGACGGGTACATGCTGTATAGCAAAGGTGTTCACAGGAGGGCGACGAACAGCGGATGCAAAACCTGTGGTGGTAGCAGGTTGCAGTTGTTGAAAGCGACGGCGAGCTTCAACAAACGTCAAGCGTTCTTTCACGCGCAGCTCCTGGATACACTTTTCCTCGAGAAACTTCGGACACTGTCGCGAGCTGGATGGATGACTCCCTTCACAGTTAACGCAGTAAGGGTCTCGGGTGCAACCCGTGCCCTCATGGTATGGTAGTCCACAACGCTCACAAGTAGCAGGATGGGTGCACGAAGGCTTAGTATGACCGAACTTCTGACACTGAAAACAGCGCATAGGGTTCGGTACATACTGCCGAACTGCGGCACGCTCGTAGCCGCAGAAGATGTACTCGGGTAACTGAGTACCCTTAAATGTCAAAAACACAGTGCGTAAATCGATCACTTTTCCATCCTGTTTTCGAGTGAGACGGTACGCCTGACACACCCGTTGATCTGAAAGGCAGGTGACTATCTCTTCATTAGACAGACCATCAAGGCTGGAGGTGGTGACAACTCCTCTGCAAGTATTCAGTGTTTTATGTGTGACTACCCGGATAGGGTAGGAGCCCAATAAACTCGCTTTCAGTAGTTTCTGCGACTGGTCTGCAGTAATCACCTCTATCAATAGCGTACCGTCGCGTATTCTGGTCGCATTTTTTACAGGGCCACAGATTCGGTCAACTTCCCGTTTAATATAGAAGGGGCTAAGATCCTTTACCGTTTTCCCGTCACAAGCCAAAGTCAAAACCAAAAACGTGTCGAATGAGGAGGGTTTGCGCGGATGCATTATGAATTGGACCCCCATCCGGAACCGTCGTCGTCAGCCTGCCATCTGGGGGTCAAAGAAAAGAAAGACGCCAAAATCTCCACGGTCTGTGCCGCCATGGAGACCCCTCCATGACTGACCTCAAGGCGTACTTCAGAGGAGCTACCCTCCGATCTCCACTGCTTGTCCGCATGGGTAAACCGTTCACCACATGACACCCCGGTTTTATGCCCCCACCACAGGAATAACCGCCTGTGGCTCCCCGCTTTAGCACACGCTGCCTCAACGGAGTCAGCGTGGATTCAGGGGACTTCGGGTTGATTACAACGGGGCTCCGTCAGCGGTAACACGTCCGGCCGGTGATACTAACCCGACGGCACGCGGCCGTCGGGAGATTAACACAGGCCGTACCCTCAAGGAGTTACGTGGGTGTACATGACGTGTGGACGGGCTCCGCACCTAAGGCTACACATGGGGGCAGTGTGAAGGGTCCGCACAACCTTCGCGCCTGAGACCTCAGAAGAGCACACAAGTCGGGGGCCGCGCCGAAAACCGTGGGACAGGACCACGGAGATAGGAAAGATCCCTGCTGGTGAGACAGGAGTTATAAATCTAGGAACTTACAAACTAATAATAAGAATAAACCTAGAAGAGGAAGAGGGGGATATAAAAAGCAACATAAAATGCTGCACGTGGCACAGTTAATGAAAGTGGAGGGGGTGAAGTGATAGTGAGCAGCTCGGGGCCCCGGGTGCGCCAAACCCGGACCTACCGTGGTAGGTTCCCCTGGGAGAGTTTGAGTTCGGAGTCCTCTTCTCCTAGATGAGTCGTCGACCAAGACTAACGAGCCTCATCTACCCGTTGGAATGTTCTTAGCTTCCCCTCACCTCTTGCCTACCAGTGGTCACGAAGACTCACTTAGTAGGCCGTCTGGATCGGGTACTGAGCCCCTCCGCCACGGCAAGGCGACACTCCTTCGCAGGGGCCACAATTCAGAGAATGTTAAAAATTAGAGTAAAATTGCTTTAAACAAGCGTATTATCGCGAAACAACACCTGCTCGAATCCAACAAAAACTATGCCCTGCCGTCTCTAATGAGCCTCAGAGACGCTTTGAGACAAGTGTTACCAAAATCAGAGAATGTTAAAAATTAGAGTGAAATTGCGCTAAACAAGCGAATTATCGCGAAACAACACCTGCTCGAATCCAACAAAAACTCTGCTCAGCCGTCTCTACTAAGCCTCAGAGACGCTTTGAGACAAGTGTTACAATTATTAGAGAATGTCAAAAATTAGAGTGGAATTGCTTCAAACAACCGAATTATCGCGAAACAACAGCTGCTCGAATCCAACAAAAACTGTGGCCTGCCGTCTCTACTTAGCCTCAGAGACGCCTTGAGACAAGTGTTACGAAATTCAGAGAAATTCGAAAATTTGAGTGAAATTGCTTCAAACAAGCGAATTATCGCGAAACAACATCTGCTCGAATCCAACCAAAGCTGTGCCCAGCCGTCCCTACTAAGCCTCAGAGACGCTTTGAGACAAGTGTTACACAATTCAGAGAATGTTAAAAATTAGAGTGAAATTGCTTTAAACAAGCGAAATATCGCGAAACAACACCTGCTCGAATCCAACAACAACTCTGCCCTGCCGCCTCTACTGAGCCTCAGAGACGCTTTGAGACAATTGTTACATAAATCAGAAAATGTTAAAAATTAGTGTGAAATTGCTTTAAACAAGCGAATTATCGCGAAACAACACATGCTCGAATCCAACAAAAACTGTGCCCAGCCGTCTCTACTAAGCCTCAGAGACGCTTTGAGACAAGTGTTACACAATTCAGAGAATGTTAAAAATTAGAGTGAAATTGCTTTAAACAAGCGAATTATCGCGAAACAACACCTGCTCGAATCCAACAAAAACTCTGCCCTGCCGTCTCTACTGGGCCTCAGAGACGCTTTGCGACAAGTTTTACAAAGATCTGAGAATATCGAAAATTGGAGTCAAGTTGCTTCAAGCAAGCGAATTATCGCGAAACAACACCTGCTCGATTCCAACAAAAACTGTGGCCTGCCGTCTCTACTGAGCCTCAGAGACGGTTTGAGACAACTGTTACGAAATTCAGAGAATGTCCAAAATTTGAGTGAAATTGCTTCAAACATGCGAATTATCGCGAAACAACACCTGTTCGAATCTAACAAAAACTGTGCCCTGCCGTCTCTACTGAGCCTCAGAGACGCTTTGCGACAAGTTTTACAAAGATCTGAGAATATCGAAAATTTGAGTCCAGTGGCTTCAAACAAGCGAATTATCGCGAAACAACACCTGCTCGAATCCAACAAAAACTCTGCTCAGCCGCAACTACTAAGCCTCAGAGACGCTTTGAGACAAGTGTTACACAATTCAGAGAATGTTAAAAATTAGTGGAATTGCTTCAAACAAGCGAATTATCGCGAAAGAACACCTGCTCGAATCCAATAAGAACTGTGCCCTCGCGTCTCTACTGAGCGTCAGAGACGCTTTGAGACAAGTGTTACAAAAATCAGAGAATGTTAAAAATTAGAGTGAAATTGCTCTAAACAAGCGAATTATCGCGAAGCAACACCTGCTCGAATCCAACAAAAACTCTGGCCTTTCGTCTCTACTGAGCCTCAGAGACGCTTTGAGACAATTGTTACAAAAATCAGAAAATGTTAAAAATTAGAGTGAAGTTGCTTTAAACAAGCGAATTATCGCGAAACAACACCTGCTCGAATCCAACAAAAACTGTGCCCAGCCGTCTCTACTAAGCCTCAGAGACGCTTTGAGACAAGTGTTACACAATTCAGAGAATGTTAAAAATTAGAGTGAAATTGCTTTAAACAAGCGAATTATCGCGAAACAACACCTGCTCGAATCCAACAAAAACTCTGCCCTGCCGTCTCTACTGAGCCTCAGAGACGCTTTGCGACAAGTTTTTCAAAGATCTGAGAATATCGAAAATTGGAGTCAAGTTCCTTCAAACAAGCGAATTATCGCGAAACAACACCTGCTCGAATCCAACAAAAACTGTGGCCTGCCGTCTCTACTGAACCTCAGAGACGCTTTGAGACAAGTGTTACGAAATTCAGAGAATGTCGAAAATTTGAGTGAAATTGCTTCAAACATGCGAATTATCGCGAAAAAACACCTGCTCGAATCCAACAAAAACTCTGCCCTGCCGCCTCTACTGAGCCTCAGAGACGCTTTGAGACAATTGTTACAAAAATCAGAAAATGTTAAAAATTAGAGTGAAATTGCTTTAAACAAGCGAATTATCGCGAAACAACACCTGCTCGAATCCAACAAAAACTGTGCCCAGCCGTCTCTACTAAGCCTCAGAGACGCTTTGAGACAAGTGTTACACAATTCAGAGAATGTTAAAAATTAGAGTGAAATTGCTTTAAACAAGCGAATTATCGCGAAACAACACCTGCTCGAATCCAACAAAAACTGTGCCCAGCCGTCTCCACTGAGCCTCAGAGACGCTTTGCGACAAGTGTTACAAAGATCTGAGAATATCGAAAATTGGAGTCAAGTTGCTTCAAACAAGCAAATTATCGCGAAACAACACCTCCTCGAATCCAACAAAAACTGTTGCCAGCCGTCTCTACTAAGCCTCAGAGACGCTTTGAGACAAGTGTTACACAATTCAGAGAATGTTAAAAATTAGAGTAAAATTGCTTTAAACAAGCGTATTATCGCGAAACAACACCTGCTCGAATCCAACAAAAACTGTGCCCTGCCGTCTCTAATGAGCCTCAGAGACGCGTTGAGACAAGTGTTACCAAAATCAGAGAATGTTAAAAATTAGAGTGAAATTGCGCTAAACAGGCGAATTATCGCGAAACAACACCTGCTGGAATCCAACAAAAACTGTGCTCAGCCGTCTCTACTAAGCCTCAGAGACGCTTTGAGACAAGTGTTACAATTATCAGAGAATGTCAAAAATTAGACTGGAATTGCTTCAAACAAGCGAATTATCGCGAAACAACACCTGCTCGAATCCAACAAAAACTGTGGCCTGCCGTCTCTACTGAGCCTCAGAGACGCCTTCAGACAAGTGTTACGAAATTCAGAGAATGTTAAAAATTAGAGTCAAATTGCGTTAAACAAGCGAATTATCGCGAAACAACACCTGCTCGAATCCAACAAAAACTCTGCCCTGCCGCCTCTACTAAGCCTCAGAGACGCTTTGAGACAAGTGTTACACAATTCAGAGAATGTTAAAAATTAGAGTCAAATTGCTTTAAACAAGCGAATTATTGCGAAACAACACCTGCTCGAATCCAACAAAAACTCTGCCCTGCCGTCTCTACTGAGACTCAGAGACGCTTTGCGACAAGTTTTTCAAAGATCTGAGAATATCGAAAATTGGAGTCAAGTTGCTTCAAACAAGCGAATTATCGCGAAACAACACCTGCTCGATTCCAACAAAAACTGTTGCCTGCCGTCTCTACTGAGCCTCAGAGACGCTTTGAGACAAGTGTTACAAAAGTCAGAGAATGTTAAAAATTAGAGTGAAATTGCTCTAAACAAGCGAATTATCGCGAAACAACACCTGCTCGAATCCAACAAAAACTCTGCCCTTTCGTCTCTACTGAGCCTCAGAGACGCTTTGAGACAATTGTTAAAAAAATCAGAAAATGTTAAAAATTAGAGTGGAATTGCTCTAAACAAGTTAATTATCGCGAAACAACACCTGCTCGATTCCAACAAAAACTCTGCTCAGCCGTCTCTACTAAGCCTCAGAGACGCTTTGAGACAAGTGCTACAATTATCAGAGAATGTCAAAAATTAGAGTGGACTTGCTTCAAACAAGCGAATTATCCCGAAACAACACCTGCTCGAATCCAACAAAAACTGTGGCCTGCCGTCTCTACTTAGCCTCAGAGACGCCTTGAGACAAGTGTTACGAAATTCAGAGAAATTTGAAAATTTGAGTGAAATTGCTTCAAACAAGCGAATTATCGCGAAACAACACCTGCTCGAATCCAACAAAAACTCTGCCCTGCCGCCTCTACTAAGCCTCAGAGACGCTTTGAGACAAGTGTTACACAATTCAGAGAATGTTAAAAATTAGAGTCAAATTGCTTTAAACAAGCGAATTATCGCGAAACAACACCTGCTCGAATCCAACAAAAACTCTGCCCTGCCGTCTCTACTGAGACTCAGAGACGCTTTGCGACAAGTTTTTCAAAGATCTGAGAATATCGAAAATTGGAGTCAAGTTGCTTCAAACAAGCGAATTATCGCGAAACAACACCTGCTCGATTCCAACAAAAACTGTTGCCTGCCGTCTCTACTGAGCCTCAGAGACGCTTTGAGACAAGTGTTACAAAAGTCAGAGAATGTTAAAAATTAGAGTGAAATTGCTCTAAACAAGCGAATTATCGCGAAACAACACCTGCTCGAATCCAACAAAAACTCTGCCCTTTCGTCTCTACTGAGCCTAAGAGACGCTTTGAGACAATTGTAAAAAAATCAGAAAATGTTAAAAATTAGAGTGGAATTGCTCTAACCAAGCGAATTATCGCGAAACAACACCTGCTCGATTCCAACAAAAACTCTGCTCAGCCGTCTCTACTAAGCCTCAGAGACGCTTTGAGACAGATGCTACAATTATCAGAGAATGTCAAAAATTAGAGTGGAATTGCTTCAAACAAGCGAATTATCCCGAAACAACACCTGCTCGAATCCAACAAAAACTGTGGCCTGCCGTCTCTACTTAGCCTCAGAGACGCCTTGAGACAAGTGTTACGAAATTCAGAGAAATTCGAAAATTTGAGTGAAATTGCTTCAAACAAGCGAATTATCGCGAAACAACACCTGCTCGAATCCAACCAAAGCTGTGACCAGCCGTCTCTACTAAGCCTCAGAGACGCTATGAGACAACTGTTACACAATTCAGAAAATGTTAAAAATTAGAGTGAAATTGCTTTAAACAAGCGAAATATCGCGAAACAACACCTGCTCGAATCCAACAAAAACTCTGCCCTGCCGCCTCTACTGAGCCTCAGAGACGCTTTGAGACAATTGTTACAAAAATCAGAAAATGTTAAAAATTAGTGTGAAATTCCTTTAAACAAGCGAATTATCGCGACACAACACCTGCTCGATTCCAACAAAAACTGTGCCCAGCGGTCTCTACTAAGCCTCAGAGACGCTTTGAGACAAGTGTTACACAATTCAGAGAATGTTAAAAATTAAAGTGAAATTGCTTTAAACAAGCGAATTATCGCGAAACAACACCTGCTCGAATACAACAAAAACTCTGCCCTGCCGTCTCTACTGAGCCTCAGAGACGCTTTGCGACAAGTTTTACAAAGATCTGAGAATATCGAAAATTGGAGACAAGTTGCTTCAAACAAGCGAATTATCGCGAAACAACACCTGCTGGAATCCAACAAAAACTGTGGCCTGCCGTCTCTACTGAGCCTCAGAGACGCTTTGAGACAATTGTTACAAAAATCAGAAAATGTTAAAAATTAGAGTGAAATTGCTTTAAACAAGCGAATTATCGCGAAACAACAGCTACTCGAATCCAACAAAAACTGTGCCCTGCCGTCTCTACTAAGCCTCAGAGACGCTTTGAGACAAGTGTTACACAATTCAGAGAATGTTAAAAATTAGAGTGAAATTGCTTTAAACAAGCGAATTATCGCGAAACAACACCTGCTCGAATCCAACAAAAACTGTGGCCTGCCGTCTCTACTGAGCCTCAGAGACGCTTTGAGACAAGTGTTACGAAATTCAGAGAATGTCGAAAATTTGAGTGAAATTGCTTCGAACAAGCGAATTATCGCGAAACAACACCTGCTCGAATCCAAGAAAAACTGTTGCCAGCCGTCTCTACTAAGCCTCAAAGACGCTTTGAGACAAGTGTTACACAATTCAGAGAATGTCGAAAATTTGAGTGAAATTGCTTCAAGCAAGCGAATTATCGCGAAACAACACCTGCTCGAATCCAACAAAAACTGTGCCCTGCCGCCTCTACTAAGCCTCAGAGACGCTTTGAGACAATTGTTACAAAAATCAGAGAATGTCAAAAATTAGAGTGGAATTGCTTCAAACAAGCGAATTATCGCGAAACAACACCTGCTCGAATCCAACAAAAACTCTGCCCTGCCGTCTCTACTGAGCCTCAGAGACGCTTTGCGACAAGTTTTACAAAGATCTGAGAATATCGAAAATTGGAGTCCAGTGGCTTCAAACAAGCGAATTATCGCGAAACAACACCAGCTGGAATCCAACAAAAACTGTGGCCTCCCGTCTCTACTGAGCCTCAGAGGCGCTTTGAGACAAGTGTTACGAAATTCAGAGAATGTCCAAAATTAGAGTGGAATTGCTCTAAACAAGCGAATTATCGCGAAACAACACCTGCTCGAATCCAACAAAAACTGTGCCCTGCCGTCTCTACTGAGCCTCAGAGACACTTTGCGACAAGTTTTACAAAGATCTGAGAATATCGAAAATTTGAGTCCAGTGGCTTCAAACAAGCGAATTATCGCGAAACAACACCTGCTCGAATCCAACAAAAACTCTGCTCAGCCGTCTCTACTAAGCCTCAGAGACGCTTTGAGACAAGTGTTATAAATATCAGAGAATGTCAAAAATTAGAGTGGAATTGCTTCAAACAAGCGAATTATCGCGAAACAACACCTGCTCGAATCGAACAAAAACTGTGCCCAGCCGGCTCTACTAAGCCTCAGAGACGCTTTGAGACAAGTTTTACGATTATCAGAGAATGTCAAAAATTAGAGTGTAATTGCTTCAAACAAACGAATTATCGCGGAATAACAACTGCTCGAATCCAACAAAAACTGTGCCCTGACGTCTCTACTGAGCGTCAGAGACGCTTTGAGACAAGTGTTACAAAAATCAGAGAATGTTAAAAATTAGAGTGAAATTGCTCTAAACAAGCGAATTATCGCGAAACAACACCTGCTCGAATCCAACAAAAACTCTGCCCTTTCGTCTCTACTGAGCCTCAGAGACGCTTTGAGACAATTGTTAAAGAAATCAGAAAATGTTAAAAATTAGAGTGAAATTGCTTTAAACAAGCGAATTATCGCGAAACAACACCTGCTCGAATCCAACAAAAACTGTGCCCTGCCGTCTCTACTGAGCCTCAGAGACGCTTTGAGACAAGTGTTACGAAATTCAGAGAATGTCGAAAATTTGAGTGAAATTGCTTCAAACATGCGAATTATCGCGAAACAACACCTGCTCGAATCCAACAAAAACTGTGCCCAGCGGTATCTACTAAGCCTCAGAGACGCTTTGAGACAAGTGTTACACAATTCAGAGAATGTTAAAAATTAGAGTGAAATTGCTTTAAACAAGCGAATTATCGCGAAACTACACCTGCTCGAATACAACAAAAACTCTGCCCTGCCGTCTCTACTGAGCCTCAGAGACGCTTTGCGACAAGTTTTACAAAGATCTGAGAATATCGAAAATTGGAGACAAGTTGCTTCAAACAAGCGAATTATCGCGAAACAACACCTGCTGGAATCCAACAAAAACTGTGGCCTGGCGTCTCTACTGAGCCTCAGAGACGCTTTGAGACAATTGTTACAAAAATCAGAAAATGTTAAAAATTAGAGTGAAATTGCTTTAAACAAGCGAATTATCGCGAAACAACAGCTGCTCGAATCCAACAAAAACTGTGCCCAGCCGTCTCTACTAAGCCTCAGAGACGCTTTGAGACAAGTGTTACACAATTCAGAGAATGTTAATAATTAGAGTGAAATTGCTTTAAACAAGCGAATTATCGCGAAACAACACCTGCTCGAATCCAACAAAAACTCTGCTCTGCCGTCTCTACTGAGCCTCAGAGACGCTTTGCGACAAGTTTTACAAAGATCTGAGAATATCGAAAATTGGAGTCAAGTTGCTTCAGACAAGCGAATTATCGCGAAACAACACCTCCTCGAATCCAACAAAAACTGTGCCCAGCCGTCTCTAATGAGCCTCAGAGACGCTTTGAGACAAGTGTTACACAATTCAGAGAATGTTAAAAATTAGAATAAAATATCTTTAAACAAGCGTATAATCGCGAAACAACACCTGCTCGAATCCAACAAAAACTGTGCCCTGCCGTCTCTCATGAGCCTCAGAGACGCTTTGAGACAAGTGTTACCAAAATCAGAGAATGTAAAAATTAGAGTGAAATTGCGCTAAACAGGCGAATTATCGCGAAACAACACCTGCTCGAATCCAACAAAAACTCTGCTCAGCCGTCTCTACTAAGCCTCAGAGACGCTTTGAGACAAGTGTTACAATTACCAGAGAATGTCAAAAACTAGACTGGAATTGCTTCAAACAAGCGAATTATCGCGAAACAACACCTGCTCGAATCCAACAAAAACTGTGGCCTGCCGTCTCTACTTAGCCTCAGAGACGCCTTGAGACAAGTGTTACGAAATTAAGAGAATTTCGAAAATTTGAGTGAAATTGCTTCAAACAAGCGAATTATCGCGAAACAACACCTGCTCGATTTCAACCAAAGCTGTGCCCAGCCGTCTCTACTAAGCCTCAGAGACGCTTTGAGACAACTGTTACACAATTCAGAGAATGTTAAAAATTAGAGTGAAATTGCTTTAAACAAGCGAAATATCGCGAAACAACACCTGCTCGAATCCAACAAAAACTCTGCCCTGCCGCCTCTACTGAGCCTCAGAGACGCTTTGAGACACTTGTTACAAAAATCAGAAAATGTTAAAAATTAGTGTGAAATAGCTTTAAACAAGCGAATTATCGCGAAACAACACCTGCTCGAATCCAACAAAAACTGTGCCCAGCGGTCTCTACTAAGCCTCAGAGACGCTTTGAGACAAGTGTTACACAATTTAGAGATTGTTAAAAATTAGAGTGAAATTGCTTTAAACAAGCGAATTATCGCGAAACAACACCTGCTCGAATACAACAAAAACTCTGCCCTGCCGCTTCTACTGAGCCTCAGAGACGCTTTGCGACAAGTTTTACAAAGATCTGAGAATATCGAAAATTGGAGACAAGTTGCTTCAAACAAGCGTATTATCGCGAAACAACACCTGCTGGAATCCAACAAAAACTGTGGCCTGCCGTCTCTACTGAGCCTCAGAGACGCTTTGAGACAACTGTTACGAAATTTAGAGAATGTCGAAAATTTGAGTGAAATTGCTTCAAACAAGCGAATTATCACGAAACAACACCTGCTCGAATCCAACAAAAACTGTGCCCTGCCGTCTCTACTAAGCCTCAGAGATGCTTTGAGACAAGTCTTACACAATTAAGAGAATGTTAAAAATTAAAGTGAAATTGCTTCAAACAAGCGAAGTATCGCGAAACAACACCTGCTCGAATCCAACCAAAGCTGTGCCCAGCCGTCTCTACTAAGCCTCAGAGACGCATTGAGACAAGTGCTACAATTATCAGAGAATGTAAAAAATTAGAGTGGAATTGCTTCAAACAAGCGAAGTATCGCGAAACAACACCTGCTCGAATCCAACAAAAACTGTGGCCTGCCGTCTCTACTTAGCCTCAGAGACGCCTTGAGACAAGTGTTACGAAATTCAGAGAAATTCGAAAATTTGAGTGAAATTGCTTCAAACAAGCGAATTATCGCGAAACAACACCTGCTCGAATCCAACAAAAACTCTGCGCTGCCGCCTCTACTGAGCCTCCGAGACGCTTTGAGACACTTGTTATAAAAATCAGAAAATGTTAAAAATTAGTGTGAAATTGCTTTAAACAAGCGAATTATCGCGAAACAACACCTGCTCGAATCCAACAAAAACTGTGCCCAGCGGTCTCTACTAAGCCTCAGAGACGCTTTGAGACAAGTGTTACACAATTCAGAGAATGTTAAAAATTAGAGTGAAATTGCTTTAAACAAGCGAAATATCGCGAAACAACACCTGCTCGAATCCAACAAAAACTCTGCCCTGCCGCCTCTACTGAGGCTCAGAGACGCTTTGAGACAATTGTTACAAAAATCAGAAAATGTTAAAAATTAGAGTGAAATTGCTTTAAACAAGCGAATTATCGCGAAACAACACCTGCTCGAATACAACAAAAACTCTGCCCTGCCGTCTCTACTGAGCCTCAGAGACGCTTTGCGACAAGTTTTACAAAGATCTGAGAATATCGAAAATTGGAGACAAGTTACTTCAAACAAGCGAATTATCGCGAAACAACACCTGCTGGAATCCAACAAAAACTGTGGCCTGCCGTCTCTATTGAGCCTCAGAGACGCTTTGAGACAAGTGTTACGAAATTCAGAGAATGTCGAAAATTTGAGTGAAATTGCTTCATGCATGCGAATTATCGCGAAACAACACCTGCTCGAATCCAACAAAAACTGTGGCCTGCCGTCTCTACTGAGCCTCAGAGACGCTTTGAGACAAGTGTTACGAAATTCAGAGAATGTCGAAAATTTGAGTGAAATTGCTTCAAACAAGCGAATTATCGCGAAACAACACCTGCTCGAATCCAACAAAAACTGTTGCCAGCCGTCTCTACTAAGCCTCAAAGACGCTTTGAGACAAGTGTTACACAATTCAGAGAATGTCGAAAATTTGAGTGAAATTGCTTCAAGTAAGCGAATTATCGCGAAACAACACCTGCTCGAATCCAACAAAAACTGTGGCCTGCAGTCTCTACTGAGCCTCAGAGACGCTTTGAGACAAGTGTTAAGAAATTCAGAGAATGTCGAAAATTTGAGTGAAATTGCTTCAAACATGCGAATTATCGCGAAACAACACCTGCTCGAATCCAACAAAAACTGTGGCCTGCCGTCTCTACTGAGCCTCAGAGACGCTTTGAGACAACTGTTACGAAATTTAGAGAATGTCGAAAATTTGAGTGACATTGCTTCAAACAAGCGAATTATCGCGAAACAACACCTGCTCGAATCCAACAAAAACTGTCCCCTGCCGTCTCTACTAAGCCTCAGAGACTCTTTGAGACAAGTCTTACACAATTCAGAGAATGTTGAAAATTAGAGTGAAATTGCTTTAAATAAGCGAATTATCGCGAAACAACACCTGCTCGAATCCAACAAAAACTGTGCCCTGCCGTCTCTACTAAGCCTCAGAGATGCTTTGAGACAAGTCTTACACAATTCAGAGAATGTTGAAAATTAGAGTGAAATTGCTTTAAATAAGCGAATTATCGCGAAACAACACCTGCTCGAATCCAACAAAAACTGTGGCCTGCCGTCTCTACTTAGCCTCAGAGACGCCTTGAGACAAGTGTTACGAAATTCAGAGAAATTCGAAAATTTGAGTGAAATTGCTTCAAACAAGCGAATTATCGCGAAACAACACCTGCTCGAATCCAACCAAAGCTGTGCCCAGCCGTCTCTACTAAGCCTCAGAGACGCTTTGAGACAACTGTTACACAATTCAGAAAATGTTAAAAATTAGAGTGAAATTGCTTTAAACAAGCGAAATATCGCGAAACAACACCTGCTCGAATCCAACAAAAACTCTGCCCTGCCGCCTCTACTGAGCCTCAGAGACGCTCTGAGACACTTGTTACAAATATAAGAAAATGTTAAAAATTAGTGTGAAATTGCTTTAAACAAGCGAATTATCGCGAAACAACACCTGCTCGAATCCAACAAAAACTGTGCCCAGCGGTCTCTACTAAAACTCAGAGACGCTTTGAGACAAGTGTTACACAATTCAGAGAATGTTAAAAATTAGACTGAAATTGCTTTAAACAAGCGAATTATCGCGAAACAACACCTGCTCGAATACAACAAAAACTCTGCCCTGCCGTCTCTACTAAGCCTCAGAGACGCTTTGAGACAAGTGTTACACAATTCAGAGAATGTTAAAAATTAGAGTAAAATTGCTTTAAACAAGCGTATTATCGCGAAACAACACCAGCTCGAATCCAACAAAAACTGTGCCCTGCCGTCTCTACTAAGCCTCAGAGACGCTTTGAGACAAGTGTTACACAATTCAGAGAATGTTAAAAATTAGAGTAAAATTGCTTTAAACAAGCGTATTATCGCGAAACAACACCTGCTCGAATCCAACAAAAACTGTGCCCTGACGTCTCTAATGAGCCTCAGAGACGCTTTGAGACAACTGTTACCAAAATCAGAGAATGTAAAAATTAGAGTGAAATTGCGCTAAACAGGCGAATTATCGCGAAACAACACCTGCTCGAATCCAACAAAAACTCTGCTCAGCCGTCGCTACTAAGCCTCAGAGACGCTTTGAGACAAGTGTTACAATTATCAGAGAATGTCAAAAACTAGACTGGAATTGCTTCAAACAAGCGAATTATCGCGAAACAACACCTGCTCGAATCCAACCAAAGCTGTGCCCAGCCGTCTCTACTAAGCCTCAGAGACGCATTGAGACAAGTGCTACAATTATCAGAGAATGTAAAAAATTAGAGTGGAATTGCTTCAAACAAGCGAAGTATCGCGAAACAACACCTGCTCGAATCCAACAAAAACTGTGGCCTGCCGTCTCTACTTAGCCTCAGAGACGCCTTGAGTCAAGTGTTACGAAATTCAGAGAAATTCGAAAATTTGAGTGAAATTGCTTCAAACAAGCGAATTATCGCGAAACAACACAAGCTCCAATCCAACCAAAGCTGTGCCCAGCCGTCTCTACTAAGCCTCAGAGACGCTTTGAGACAACTGTTACACAATTCAGAAAATGTTAAAAATTAGAGTGAAATTGCTTTAAACAAGCGAAATATCGCGAAACAACACCTGCTCGAATCCAACAAAAACTCTGCGCTGCCGCCTCTACTGAGCCTCCGAGACGCTTTGAGACACTTGTTACAAAAATCAGAAAATGTTAAAAATTAGTGTGAAATTGCTTTAAACAAGCGAATTATCGCGAAACAACACCTGCTCGAATCCAACAAAAACTGTGCCCAGCGGTCTCTACTAAGCCTCAGAGACGCTTTGAGACAAGTGTTACACAATTCAGAGAATGTTAAAAATTCGAGTGAAATTGCTTTAAACAAGCGAATTATCGCGAAACAACACCTGCTCGAATACAACAAAAACTCTGCCCTGCCGTCTCTACTGAGCCTCAGAGACGCTTTGCGACAAGTTTTATAAAGATCTGAGAATATCGAAAATTGGAGACAGGTTGCTTCAAACAAGCGAATTATCGCGAAACAACACCTGCTGGAATCCAACAACAACTCTGCCCTGCCGTCTCTACTGAGCCTCAGAGACGCTTTGAGACAATTGTTACAAAAATCAGAAAATGTTAAAAATTAGAGTGAAATTGCTTTAAACAAGCGCATTATCGCGAAACAACACCTGCTCGAATCCAACAAAAACTGTGCCCAGCCGTCTCTACTAAGCCTCAGAGACGCTTTGAGACAAGTGTTACACAATTCAGAGAATGTTAAAAATTAGAGTAAAATTGCTTTAAACAAGCGTATTATCGCGAAACAACACCTGCTCGAATCCAACAAAAACTGTGCCCTGACGTCTCTAATGAGCCTCAGAGACGCTTTGAGGCAACTGTTACCAAAATCAGAGAATGTAAAAATTAGAGTGAAATTGCGCTAAACAGGCGAATTATCGCGAAACAACACCTGCTCGAATCCAACAAAAACTCTGCTCAGCCGTCTCTACTAAGCCTCAGAGACGCTTTGAGACAAGTGTTACAATTATCAGAGAATGTCAAAAACTAGACTGGAATTGCTTCAAACAAGCGAATTATCGCGAAACAACTATTGCTCGAATCCAACAAAAACTGTGGCCTGCCGTCTCCACTTAGCCTCAGAGACGCCTTGAGACAAGTGTTACGAAAATCAGAGAAATTCGAAAATTTGAGTGAAATTGCTTGAAACAAGCGAAATATCGCGAAACAACACCTGCTCGAATCCAACCAAAGCTGTGCCCAGCCGTCTCTACTAAGCCTCAGAGACGCTTTGAGACAACTGTTACACAATTCAGAGAATGTTAAAAATTAGAGTGAAATTGCTTTAAACAAGCGAAATATCGCGAAACAACACCTGCTCGAATCCAACAAAAACTCTGCCCTGCCGCCTCTACTGAGGCTCAGAGACGCTTTGAGACAATTGTTACAAAAATCAGAAAATGTTAAAAATTAGAGTGAAATTGCTTTAAACAAGCGAATTATCGCGAAACAACACCTGCTCCAATACAACAAAAACTGTGCCCAGCCGTCTCTACTAAGCCTCAGAGACGCTTTGCGACAAGTGTTACACAATTCAGAGAATGTTAAAAATTAGAGTAAAATTGCTTTAAACAAGCGTATTATCGCGAAACAACACCTGCTCGAATCCAACAAAAACTGTGGCCTGACGTCTCTAATGAGCCTCAGAGACGCTTTGAGACAACTGTTACCAAAATCAGAGAATGTAAAAATTAGAGTGAAATTGCGCTAAACAGGCGAATTATCGCGAAACAACACCTGCTCGAATCCAACAAAAACTCTGCTCAGCCGTCTCTACTAAGCCTCAGAGACGCTTTGAGACAAGTGTTACAATTATCAGAGAATGTCAAAAACTAGACTGGAATTGCTTCAAACAAGCGAATTATCGCGAAACAACTATTGCTCGAATCCAACAAAAACTGTGGCCTGCCGTCTCCACTTAGCCTCAGAGACGCCTTGAGACAAGTGTTACGAAATTCAGAGAAATTCGAAAATTTGAGTGAAATTGCTTGAAACAAGCGAATTATCGCGAAACAACACCTGCTCGAATCCAACCAAAGCTGTGCCCAGCCGTCTCTACTAAGCCTCAGAGACGCTTTGAGACAACTGTTACAAAATTCAGAGAATGTTAAAAATTAGAGTGAAATTGCTTTAAACAAGCGAAATATCGCGAAACAACACCTGCTCGAATCCAACAAAAACTCTGCCCTGCCGCCTCTACTGAGGCTCAGAGACGCTTTGAGACAATTGTTACAAAAATCAGAAAATGTTAAAAATTAGAGTGAAATTGCTTTAAACAAGCGAATTATCGCGAAACAACACCTGCTCGAATACAACAAAAACTCTGCCCTGCCGTCTCTACTGAGCCTCAGAGACGCTTTGCGACAAGTTTTACAAAGATCTGAGAATATCGAAAATTGGAGACAAGTTGCTTCAAACAAGCGAATTATCGCGAAACAACACCTGCTGGAATCCAACAAAAACTGTGGTCTGCCGTCTCTATTGAGCCTCAGAGACGCTTTGAGACAAGTGTTACGAAATTCAGAGAATGTCGAAAATTTGAGTGAAATTGCTTCATACATGCGAATTATCGCGAAACAACACCTGCTCGAATCCAACAAAAACTGTGGCCTGCCGTCTCTACTGAGCCTCAGAGACGCTTTGAGACAAGTGTTACGAAATTCAGAGAATGTCGAAAATTTGAGTGAAATTGCTTCAAACAAGCAAATTATCGCGAAACAACACCTGCTCGAATCCAACAAAAACTGTTGCCAGCCGTCTCTACTAAGCCTCAAAGACGCTTTGAGACAAGTGTTACACAATTCAGAGAATGTCGAAAATTTGAGTGAAATTGCTTCAAGTAAGCGAATTATCGCGAAACAACAATTGCTCGAATCCAACAAAACCTGTGGCCTGCCGTCTCTACTGAGCCTCAGAGACGCTTTGAGACAAGTGTTAAGAAATTCAGAGAATGTCGAAAATTTGAGTGAAATTGCTTCAAACATGCGAATTATCTCGAAACAACACCTGCTCGAATCCAACAAAAACTGTGGCCTGCCGTCTCTACTGAGCCTCAGAGACGCTTTGAGACAACTGTTACGAAATTTAGAGAATATCGAAAATTTGAGTGACATTGCTTCAAACAAGCGAATTATCGCGAAAAAACACCTGCTCGAATCCAACAAAAACTGTCCCCTGCCGTCTCTACTAAGCCTCAGAGACAATTTGAGACAAGTCTTACACAATTCAGAGAATGTTGAAAATTAGAGTGAAATTGCTTTAAACAAGCGTATTATCGCGAAACAACACCTGCTCGAATCCAACAAAAACTGTGCCCTGACGTCTCTAATGAGCCTCAGAGACGCTTTGAGACAACTGTTACCAAAATCAGAGAATGTAAAAATTAGAGTGAAATTGCGCTAAACAGGCGAATTATCGCGAAACAACACCTGCTCGAATCCAACAAAAACTCTGCTCAGCCGTCTCTACTAAGTCTCAGAGACGCTTTGAGACAAGTGTTACAATTATCAGAGAATGTCAAAAACTAGACTGGAATTGCTTCAAACAAGCGAATTATCGCGAAACAACTATTGCTCGAATCCAACAAAAACTGTGGCCTGCCGTCTCCACTTAGCCTCAGAGACGCCTTGAGACAAGTGTTACGAAAATCAGAGAAATTCGAAAATTTGAGTGAAATTGCTTGAAACAAGCGAAATATCGCGAAACAACACCTGCTCGAATCCAACCAAAGCTGTGCCCAGCCGTCTCTACTAAGCCTCAGAGACGCTTTGAAACAACTGTTACACAATTCAGAGAATGTTAAAAATTAGAGTGAAATTGCTTTAAACAAGCGAAATATCGCGAAACAACACCTGCTCGAATCCAACAAAAACTCTGCCCTGCCGCCCCTACTGAGGCTCAGAGACGCTTTGAGACAATTGTTACAAAAATCAGAAAATGTTAAAAATTAGAGTGAAATTGCTTTAAACAAGCGAATTATCGCGAAACAACACCTGCTCCAATACAACAAAAACTGTGCCCAGCCGTCTCTACTAAGCCTCAGAGACGCTTTGCGACAAGTGTTACACAATTCAGAGAATGTTAAAAATTAGAGTAAAATTGCTTTAAACAAGCGTATTATCGCGAAACAACACCTGCTCGAATCCAACAAAAACTGTGCCCTGACGTCTCTAATGAGCCTCAGAGACGCTTTGAGACAACTGTTACCAAAATCAGAGAATGTAAAAATTAGAGTGAAATTGCGCTAAACAGGCGAATTATCGCGAAACAACACCTGCTCGAATCCAACAAAAACTCTGCTCAGCCGTCTCTACTAAGCCTCAGAGACGCTTTGAGACAAGTGTTACAATTATCAGAGAATGTCAAAAACTAGACTGGAATTGCTTCAAACAAGCGAATTATCGCGAAACAACTATTGCTCGAATCCAACAAAAACTGTGGCCTGCCGTCTCCACTTAGCCTCAGAGACGCCTTGAGACAAGTGTTACGAAATTCAGAGAAATTCGATAATTTGAGTGAAATTGCTTGAAACAAGCGAATTATCGCGAAACAACACCTGCTCGAATCCAACCAAAGCTGTGCCCAGCCGTCTCTACTAAGCCTCAGAGACGCTTTGAGACAACTGTTACAAAATTCAGAGAATGTTAAAAATTAGAGTGAAATTGCTTTAAACAAGCGAATTATCGCGAAACAACACCTGCTCGAATACAACAAAAACTCTGCCCTGCCGCCTCTACTGAGCCTCAGAGACGCTTTGCGACAAGTTTTACAAAGATCTGAGAATATCGAAAATTGGAGACAAGTTGCTTCAAACAAGCGAATTATCGCGAAACAACACCTGCTGGAATCCAACAAAAACTGTGGTCTGCCGTCTCTATTGAGCCTCAGAGACGCTTTGAGACAAGTGTTACGAAATTCAGAGAATGACGAAAATTTGAGTGAAATTGCTTCATACATGCGAATTATCGCGAAACAACACCTGCTCGAATCCAACAAAAACTGTGGCCTGCCGTCTCTACTGAGCCTCAGAGACGCTTTGAGACAAGTGTTACGAAATTCAGAGAATGTCGAAAATTTGAGTGAAATTGCTTCAAACAAGCAAATTATCGCGAAACAACACCTGCTCGAATCCAACAAAAACTGTTGCCAGCCGTCTCTACTAAGCCTCAAAGACGCTTTGAGACAAGTGTTACACAATTCAGAGAATGTCGAAAATTTGAGTGAAATTGCTTCAAGTAAGCGAATTATCGCGAAACAACACCTGCTCGAATCCAACAAAAACTGTGGCCTGCCGTCTCTACTGAGCCTCAGAGACGCTTTGAGACAAGTGTTAAGAAATTCAGAGAATGTCGAAAATTTGAGTGAAATTGCTTCAAACATGCGAATTATCGCGAAACAACACCTGCTCGAATCCAACAAAAACTGTGGCCTGCCGTCTCTACTGAGCCTCAGAGACGCTTTGAGACAACTGTTACGAAATTTAGAGAATGTCGAAAATTTGAGTGACATTGCTTCAAACAAGCGAATTATCGCGAAACAACACCTGCTCGAATCCAACAAAAACTGTCCCCTGCCGTCTCTACTAAGCCTCAGAGACAATTTGAGACAAGTCTTACACAATTCAGAGAATGTTGAAAATTAGAGTGAAATTGCTTTAAATAAGCGAATTATCGCGAAACAACACCTGCTCGAATCCAACAAAAACTGTGCCCTGCCGTCTCTACTAAGCCTCAGAGATGCTTTGAGACAAGTCTTACACAATTCAGAGAATGTTGAAAATTAGAGTGAAATTGCTTTAAATAAGTGAATTATCGCGAAACAACACCTGCTCGAATCCAACAAAAACTGTGGCCTGCCGTCTCTACTTAGCCTCAGAGACGCCTTGAGACAAGTGTTACGAAATTCAGAGAAATTCGAAAATTTGAGTGAAATTGCTTCAAACAAGCGAATTATCGCGAAACAACACCTGCTCGAATCCAACCAAAGCTGTGCCCAGCCGTCTCTACTAAGCCTCAGAGACGCTTTGAGACAACTGTTACACAATTCAGATAATGTTAAAAATTAGAGTGAAATTGCTTTAAACAAGCGAAATATCGCGAAACAACACCTGCTCGAATCCAACAAAAACTCTGCCCTGACGCCTCTACTGAGCCTCAGAGACGCTTTGAGACACTTGTTACAAAAATCAGAAAATGTTAAAAATTAGTGTGAAATTGCTTTAAACAAGCGAATTATCGCGAAACAACACCTGCTCGAATCCAACAAAAACTGTGCCCAGCGGTCTCTACTAAAACTCAGAGACGCTTTGAGACAAGTGTTACACAATTCAGAGAATGTTAAAAATTAGACTGAAATTGCTTTAACAAAGCGAATTGTCGCGAAACAACACCTGCTCGAATCCAACAAAAACTCTGCTCTGCCGTCTCTACTGAGCCTCAGAGACGCTTTGCGACAAGTTTTACAAAGATCTGAGAATATCGAAAATTGGAGTCAAGTTGCTTCAAACAAGCGAATTATCGCGAAACAACACCTCCTCGAATCCAACAAAAACTGTGCCCAGCCGTCTCTACTAAGCCTCAGAGACGCTTTGAGACAAGTGTTACACAATTCAGAGAATGTTAAAAATTAGAGTAAAATTGCTTTAAACAAGCGTATTATCGCGAAACAACACCTGCTCGAATCCAACAAAAACTGTGCCCTGCCGTCTCTAATGAGCCTCAGAGACGCTTTGAGACAAGTGTTACAATTATCAGAGAATGTCAAAAACTAGACTGGAATTGCTTCAAACAAGCGAATTATCGCGAAACAACACCTGCTCGAATCCAACAAAAACTGTGGCCTGCCGTCTCTACTAAGCCTCAGAGACTCTTTGAGGCAAGTCTTACACAATTCAGAGAATGTTGAAAATTAGAGTGAAATTGCTTTAAATAAGCGAATTATCGCGAAACAACACCTGCTCGAATCCAACAAAAACTGTGGCCTGCCGTCTCTACTTAGCCTCAGAGACGCCTTGAGACAAGTGTTACGAAATTCAGAGAAATTCGAAAATTTGAGTGAAATTGCTTCAAACAAGCGAATTATCGCGAAACAACACCTGCTCGAATCCAACCAAAGCTGTGCCCAGCCGTCTCTACTAAGCCTCAGAGACGCTTTGAGACAACTGTTACACAATTCAGAAAATGTTAAAAATTAGAGTGAAATTGCTTTAAACAAGCGAAATATCGCGAAACAACACCTGCTCGAATCCAACAAAAACTCTGCCCTTCCGCCTCTACTGAGCCTCAGAGACGCTTTGAGACACTTGTTACAAAAATCAGAAAATGTTAAAAATTAGTGTGAAATTGCTTTAAACAAGCGAATTATCGCGAAACAACACCTGCTCGAATCCAACAAAAACTGTGCCCAGCGGTCTCTACTAAAACTCAGAGACGCTTTGAGACAAGTGTTACACAATTCAGAGAATGCTAAAAATTAGACTGAAATTGCTTTAAACAAGCGAATTATCGCGAAACAACACCTGCTCGAATCCAACAAAAACTGTCCCCTGCCGTCTCTACTAAGCCTCAGAGACTCTTTGAGGCAAGTCTTACACAATTCAGAGAATGTTGAAAATTAGAGTGAAATTGCTTTAAATAAGCGAATTATCGCGAAACAACACCTGCTCGAATCCAACAAAAACTGTGCCCTGCCGTCTCTACTAAGCCTCAGAGATGCTTTGAGACAAGTCTTACACAATTCAGAGAATGTTGAAAATTAGAGTGAAATTGCTTTAAATAAGCGAATTATCGCGAAACAACACCTGCTCGAATCCAACAAAAACTGTGGCCTGCCGTCTCTACTTAGCCTCAGAGACGCCTTGAGACAAGTGTTACGAAATTCAGAGAAATTCGAAAATTTGAGTGAAATTGCTTCAAACAAGCGAATTATCGCGAAACAACACCTGCTCGAATCCAACCAAAGCTGTGCCCAGCCGTCTCTACTAAGCCTCAGAGACGCTTTGAGACAACTGTTACACAATTCAGAAAATGTTAAAAATTAGAGTGAAATTGCTTTAAACAAGCGAAATATCGCGAAACAACACCTGCTCGAATCCAACAAAAACTCTGCCCTTCCGCCTCTACTGAGCCTCAGAGACGCTTTGAGACACTTGTTACAAAAATCAGAAAATGTTAAAAATTAGTGTGAAATTGCTTTAAACAAGCGAATTATCGCGAAACAACACCTGCTCGAATCCAACAAAAACTGTGCCCAGCGGTCTCTACTAAAACTCAGAGACGCTTTGAGACAAGTGTTACACAATTCAGAGAATGCTAAAAATTAGACTGAAATTGCTTTAAACAAGCGAATTATCGCGAAACAACACCTGCTCGAATACAACAAAAACTCTGCCCTGCCGTCTCTACTGAGCCTCAGAGACGCTTTGCGACAAGTTTTACAAAGATCTGAGAATATCGAAAATTGGAGACAGGTTGCTTCAAACAAGCGAATTATCGCGAAACAACACCTGCTGGAATCCAACAACAACTCTGCCCTGCCGTCTCTACTGAGCCTCAGAGACGCTTTGAGACAATTGTTACAAAAATCAGAAAATGTTAAAAATTAGAGTGAAATTGCTTTAAACAAGCGCATTATCGCGAAACAACACCTGCTCGAATCCAACAAAAACTGTGCCCAGCCGTCTCTACTAAGCCTCAGAGACGCTTTGAGACAAGTGTTACACAATTCAGAGAATGTTAAAAATTAGAGTAAAATTGCTTTAAACAAGCGAATTATCGCGAAACAACACCTGCTCGAATCCAACAAAAACTCTGCTCTGCCGTCTCTACTGAGCCTCAGAGACGCTTTGCGACAAGTTTTACAAAGATCTGAGAATATCGAAAATTGGAGTCAAGTTGCTTCAAACAAGCGAATTATCGCGAAACAACACCTCCTCGAATCCAACAAAAACTGTGCCCAGCCGTCTCTACTAAGCCTCAGAGACGCTTTGAGACAAGTGTTACACAATTCAGAGAATGTTAAAAATTAGAGTAAAATTGCTTTAAACAAGCGTATTATCGCGAAACAACACCTGCTCGAATCCAACAAAAACTGTGCCCTGCCGTCTCTAATGAGCCTCAGAGACGCTTTGAGACAAGTGTTACAATTATCAGAGAATGTCAAAAACTAGACTGGAATTGCTTCAAACAAGCGAATTATCGCGAAACAACACCTGCTCGAATCCAACAAAAACTGTGGCCTGCCGTCTCTACTTAGCCTCAGAGACGCCTTGAGACAAGTGTTACGAAATTCAGAGAATTTCGAAAATTTGAGTGAAATTGCTTCAAACAAGCGAATTATCGCGAAACAACACCTGCTCGAATCCAACCAAAGCTGTGCCCAGCCGTCTCTACTAAGCCTCAGAGACGCTTTGAGACAACTGTTACACAATTCAGAGAATGTTAAAAATTAGAGTGAAATTGCTTTAAACAAGCGAAATATCGCGAAACAACACCTGCTCGAATCCAACAAAAACTCTGCCCTGCTGCCTCTACTGAGGCTCAGAGACGCTTTGAGACAATTGTTACAAAAATCAGGAAATGTTAAATATTAGTGTGAAATTGCTTTAAACAAGCGAATTATCGCGAAACAACACCTGCTCGAATCCAACAAAAACTGTGCCCAGCGGTCTCTACTAAGCCTCAGAGACGCTTTGAGACAAGTGTTACACAATTTAGAGAATGTTAAAAATTAGAGTGAAATTGCTTTAAACAAGCGAATTATCGCGAAACAACACCTGCTCGAATACAACAAAAACTCGGCCCTGCCGTCTCTACTGAGCCTTAGAGACGCTTTGCGACAAGTTTTACAAAGATCTGAGAATATCGAAAATTGGAGACAAGTTGCTTCAAACAAGCGAATTATCGCGAAACAACACCTGCTGGAATCCAACAAAAACTGTGGCCTGCCGTCTCTACTGAGCCTCAGAGACGCTTTGAGACAAGTATTACGAAATTCAGAGAATGTCGAAAATTTGAGTGAAATTGCTTCATACATGCGAATTATCGCGAAACAACACCTGCTCGAATCCAACAAAAACTGTGGCCTGCCGTCTTTACTTAGCCTCAGAGACGCCTTGAGACAAGTGTTACGAAATTCAGAGAAATTCGAAAATTTGAGTGAAATTGCTTCAAACAAGCGAATTATCGCGAAACAACACCTGCTCGAATCCAACCAAAGCTGTGCCCAGCCGTCTCTACCAAGCCTCAGAGACGCTTTGAGACAACTGTTACACAATTCAGAGAATGTTAAAAATTAGAGTGAAATTGCTTTAAACAAGCGAAATATCGCGAAACAACACCTGCTCGAATACAACAAAAACTCTGCCCTGCCGTCTCTACTGAGCCTCAGAGACGCTTTGCGACAAGTTTTACAAAGATCTGAGAATATCGAAAATTGGAGACAGGTTGCTTCAAACAAGCGAATTATCGCGAAACAACACCTGCTGGAATCCAACAACAACTCTGCCCTGCAGTCTCTATTGAGCCTCAGAGACGCTTTGAGACAATTGTTACAAAAATCAGAAAATGTTAAAAATTAGAGTGAAATTGCTTTAAACAAGCGCATTATCGCGAAACAACACCTGCTCGAATCCAACAAAAACTGTGCCCAGCCGTCTCTACTAAGCCTCAGAGACGCTTTGAGACAAGTGTTACACAATTCAGAGAATGTTAAAAATTAGAGTGAAATTGCTTTAAACAAGCGAATTATCGCGAAACAACACCTGCTCGAATCCAACAAAAACTCTGCTCTGCCGTCTCTACTGAGCCTCAGAGACGCTTTGCGACAAGTTTTACAAAGATCTGAGAATATCGAAAATTGGAGTCAAGTTGCTTCAAATAAGCGAATTATCGCGAAACAACACCTCCTCGAATCCAACAAAAACTGTGCCCAGCCGTCTCTACTAAGCCTCAGAGACGCTTTGTGACAAGTGTTACACAATTCAGAGAATGTTAAAAATTAGAGTAAAATTGCTTTAAACAAGCGTATTATCGCGAAACAACAGCTGCTCGAATCCAACAAAAACTGTGCCCTGCCGTCTCTAATGAGCCTCAGAGACGCTTTGAGACAAGTGTTACAATTATCAGAGAATGTCAAATACTAGACTGGAATTGCTTCAAACAAGCGAATTATCGCGAAACAACACCTGCTCGAATCCAACAAAAACTGTGGCCTGCCGTCTCTACTTAGCCTCAGAGACGCCTTGAGACAAGTGTTACGAAATTCAGAGAAATTCGAAAATTTGAGTGAAATTGCTTCAAACAAGTGAATTATCGCGAAACAACACCTGCTCGAATCCAACCAAAGCTGTGCCCAGCCGTCTCTGCTAAGCCTCAGAGACGCTTTGAGACAACTGTTACACAATTTAGAGAATGTTAAAAATTAGAGTGAAATTGCTTTAAACAAGCGAAATATCGCGAAACAACACCTGCTCGAATCCAACAAAAACTCTGCCCTGCCGCCTCTACTGAGGCTCAGAGACGCTTTGAGACAATTGTTACAAAAATCAGAAAATGTTAAATATTAGTGTGAAATTGCTTTAAACAAGCGAATTATCGCGAAACAACACCTGCTCGAATCCAACAAAAACTGTGCCCAGCGGTCTCTACTAAGCCTCAGAGACGCTTTGAGACAAGTGTTACACAATTTAGAGAATGTTAAAAATTAGAGTGAAATTGCTTTAAACAAGCGAATTATCGCGAAACAACACCTGCTCGAATACAACAAAAACTCGGCCCTGCCGTCTCTACTGAGCCTCAGAGACGCTTTGCGACAAGTTTTACAAAGATCTGAGAATATCGAAAATTGGAGACAAGTTGCTTCAAACAAGCGAATTATCGCGTAACAACACCTGCTGGAATCCAACAAAAACTGTGGCCTGCTGTCTCTACTGAGCCTCAGAGACGCTTTGAGACAAGTGTTACGAAATTCAGAGAATGTCGAAAATTTGAGTGAAATTGCTTCATACATGCGAATTATCGCGAAACAACACCTGCTCGAATCCAACAAAAACTGTGGCCTGCCGTCTCTACTGAGCCTCAGAGACGCTTTGAGACAAGTGTTACGAAATTCAGAGAATGTCGAAAATTTGAGTGAAATTGCTTCAAACAAGCGAATTATCGCGAAACAACACCTGCTCGAATCCAACAAAAACTGTTGCCAGCCGTCTCTACTAAGCCTCAAAGACGCTTTGAGACAAGTGTTACACAATTCACAGAATGTCGAAAATTTGAGTGAAATTGCTTCAAGCAAGCGAATTATCGCGAAACAACACCTGCTAGAATCCAACAAAAACTGTGGCCTGCCGTTTCTACTGAGCCTCAGAGACGCTTTGAGACAAGTGTTACGAAATTCAGAGAATGTCGAAAATTTGAGTGAAATTGCTTCAAACAAGCGAATTATCGCGAAACAACACCTGCTCGAATCCAACAAAAACTCTGCCCTGCCGCCTCTACTAAGCCTCAGAGACGCTTTGAGACAATTGTTACAAAAATCAGAAAATGTTATAAATTCGAGTGAAATTGCTTTAAACAAGCGAATAATCGCGAAACAACACCTGCTCGAATCCAACAAAAACTGTGCCTTGCCGTCTCTAATGAGCCTCAGAGACGCTTTGAGACAAGTGATACCAAAATCAGAGAATGTCAAAAATTAGAGTGGAATTGCTTCAAACAAGCGAATTATCGCGAAACAACACCTGCTCGAATCCAACAAAAACTCTGCCCTGCCGTCTCTACTGAGCCTCAGAGACGCTTTGCGACAAGTTGTACAAAGATCTGAGAATATCGAAAATTGAAGTCAAGTTGCTTCAAACAAGCGAATTATCGCGAAACAACACCTGCTGGAATCCAACAAAAACTGTGGCCTGCCGTCTCTAGTGAGCCTCAGAGACGCTTTGAGACAAGTGTTACGAAATTCAGAGAATGTCCAAAATTAGAGTGGAATTGCTCTAAACAAGCGAATTATCGCGAAACAACACCTGCTCGAATCCAACAAAAACTGTGCCCTGCCGTCTCTACTGAGCCTCAGAGACACTTTACGACAAGTTTTACAAAGATCTGAGAATATCGAAAATTTGAGTCCAGTGGCTTCAAACAAGCGAATTATCGCGAACCAACACCTGCTCGAATCCAACAAAAACTCTGCTCAGCCGTCTCTACTAAGCCTCATAGACGCTTTGAGACAAGTGTTATAAATATCAGAGAATGTCAAAAATTAGAGTGGAATTGCTTCAAACAAGGGAATTATCGCGAAACAACACCTGCTCGAATCCAACACAAACTGTGCCCAGCCGGCTCTACTAAGCCTCAGAGACGCTTTGAGACAAGTGTTTCAAAATTCAGAGAATGTTAAAAATTAGTGGAATTGCTTCAAACAAGCGAATTATCGCGAAACAACACCTGCTCGAATCCAACAAGAACTGTGCCCTCACGTCTCTACTGAGCGTCAGAGACGCTTTGAGACAAGTTTTACGATTATCAGAGAATGTTAAAAATTAGAGTGAAATTGCTCTAAACAAGCGAATTATCGCGAAACAACACCTGCTCGAATCCAACAAAAACTCTGCCCTTTCGTCTCTACTGAACCTCAGAGACGCTTTGAGACAATTGTTAAAGAAATCAGAAAATGTTAAAATTAGAGTGAAATTGCTTTAAACAAGCGAATTATCGCGAAACAACACCTGCTCGAATCCAACAAAAACTGTGCCCTGCCGTCTCTACTGAGCCTCAGAGACGCTTTGAGACAAGTGTTACGAAATTCAGAGAATGTCGAAAATTTGAGTGAAATTGCTTCAAACATGCCAATTATCGCGAAACAGCACCTGCTCGAATCCAACAAAAACTGTGCCCTCACGTCTCTACTGAGCTTCAGAGACGCTTTGAGACGTGTTACAAAAATCAGAGAATGTTAAAAATTAGAGTGAAATTGCTCTAAACAAGCGAATTATCCGGAAACAACACCTGCTCGAATCCAACAAAAACTCTGCCCTGCCGTCTCTACTGAGCCTCAGAGACGCTTTGCGACAAGTTTTACAAAGATCTGAGAATATCGAAAATTGGAGTCAAGTTGCTTCAAACAAGCGAATTATCGCGAAACAACACCTGCTCGAATCCAACTAAAACTGTGGCCTGCCGTCTCTACTGAGCCTCAGAGACGCTTTGAGACAAGTGTTACGAAATTCAGAGAATGTCGAAAATTTGAGTGAAATTGCTTCAAACGTGCGAATTATCGCGAAACAACACCTGCTCGAATCCAAGTAAAACTGTGCCCTCACGTCTCTACTGAGCGTCAGAGACGCTTTGAGACGTGTTACAAAAATCAGAGAATGTTAAAAATTAGAGTGAAATTGCTCTAAACAAGCGAATTATCGGGAAACAACACCTGCTCGAATCCAACAAAAACTCTGCCCTGCCGTCTCTACTGAGCCTCAGAGACGCTTTGCGACAAGTTTTACAAAGATCTGAGAATATCGTAAATTGACGTCAAGTTGCTTCAAACAAGCGAATTATCGCGAAACAACACCTGCTCGAATCCAACAAACACTGTGGCCTGCCGTCTCTAGTGAGCCTCAGAGACGCTTTGAGACAAGTGTTACGAAGTTCAGAGAATGTCGAAAATTTGAGTGTAATTGCTTCAAACATGCGATTTATCGCGAAACAACACCTGCTCGAATCCAACAAAAACTGTGGCCAGCCGTCTCTACTAAGCCTCAAAGACGCTTTTGAGACAGGAGTTACACAAATCAGAGAATGTCGAAAATTTGAGTGAAATTGCTTCAAACAAGCGAATTATCGCGAAACAACACCTGCTCGAATCCAACAAAGACTGTGCCCAGCCCTCTCTACTAAGCCTCAGAGACGCTTTGAGACAAGTGTTACAAATATCAGAGAATGTCAAAAATTAGAGTGGAATTGCTTCAAACAAGCGAATTATCGCGAAACAACACCTCCTCGAATCCAACAAAAACTGTGGCCTGCCGTCTCTACTAAGCCTCAGAGACGCTTTGAGACAAGTGTTACACAATTCAGAGAATGTTAAAAATTAGAGTAAAATTGCTTTAAACAAGCATATTATCGCGAAACAACACCTGCTCGAATCCAACAAAAACTGTGCCCTGCCGTCCCTAATGAGCCTCAGAGACGCTTTGAGACAAGTGTTACCAAAATCAGAGAATGTAAAAAATTGGAGTTAAATTGCGCTAAACAGGCGAATTATCGCGAAACAACACCTGCTCGAATCCAACAAAAGCTCTGCTCAGCCGTCTCTACTAAGCCTCAGAGACGCTTTGAGACAAGTGTTACACAATTCAGAGAATGTTAAAAATTAGAGTAAAATTGCTTTAAACAAGCGAATTATCGCGAAACAACACCTGCTCGAATCCAACAAAGACTGTGCCCAGCCCTCTCTACTAAGCCTCAGAGACGCTTTGAGACAAGTGTTACAAATATCAGAGAATGTCAAAAATTAGAGTGGAATTGCTTCAAACAAGCGAATTATCGCGAAACAACACCTCCTCGAATCCAACAAAAACTGTGGCCTGCCGTCTCTACTAAGCCTCAGAGACGCTTTGAGACAAGTGTTACACAATTCAGAGAATGTTAAAAATTAGAGTAAAATTGCTTTAAACAAGCATATTATCGCGAAACAACACCTGCTCGAATCCAACAAAAACTGTGCCCTGCCGTCCCTAATGAGCCTCAGAGACGCTTTGAGACAAGTGTTACCAAAATCAGAGAATGTAAAAAATTGGAGTTAAATTGCGCTAAACAGGCGAATTATCGCGAAACAACACCTGCTCGAATCCAACAAAAACTGTGCCCTGCCGTCTCTAATGAGCCTCAGAGACGCTTTGAGACAAGTGTTACCAAAATCAGAGAATGTTAAAAATTAGAGTGAAATTGCGCTAAACAGGAGAATTATCGCGAAACAACACCTGCTCGAATCCAACAAAAACTCTGCCCTGCCGTCTCTACTGAGCCTCAGAGACGCTTTGCGACAAGTTTAACAAAGATCTGAGAATATCGAAAATTGGAGTCCAGTGGCTTCAAACAAGCGAATTATCGCGAAACAACACCTGCTGGAATCCAACAAAAACTGTGGCCTGCCGTCTCTACTGAGCCTCAGAGGCGCTTTGAGACAAGTGTTACGAAATTCAGAGAATGTCCAAAATTAGAGTGGAATTGCTCTAAACAAGCGAATTATCGCGAAACAACACCTGCTCGAATCCAACAAAAACTGTGCCCTGCCGTCTCTACTGAGCCTCAGAGACACTTTGCGACAAGTTTTACAAAGATCTGAGAATATCGAAAATTTGAGTCCAGTGGCTTCAAACAAGCGAATTATCGCGAAACAACACCTGCTCGAATCCAACAAAAACTCTGCTCGGCTGTCTCTACTAAGCCTCAGAGACGCTTTGAGACAAGTGTTATAAATATCAGAGAATGTCAAAAATTAGAGTGGAATTGCTTCAAACAAGCGAATTATCGCGAAACAACACCTGCTCGAATCGAACAAAAACTGTGCCCAGCCGGCTCTACTAAGCCTCAGAGACGCTTTGAGACAAGTGTTACACAATTCAGAGTATGTTAAAAATTAGAGTCAAATTGCTTTAAGCAAGCGAATTATCGCGAAACAACACCTGCTCGAATCCAACAAAAACTCTGCCCTGCCGCCTCTACTGAGCCTCAGAGACGCTTTGAGACACTTGTTACAAAAATCAGAAAATGTTAAAAATGAGTGTGAAATAGCTTTAAACAAGCGAATTATCGCGAAACAACACCTGCTTGAATCCAACAAAAACTGTGGCCTGCCGTCTCTAGTGAGCCTCAGAGACGCTTTGAGACAAGTGTTACCAAAATCAGAGAATGTTAAAAATTAGAGTGAAATTGCGCTAAACAAGCGAATTATCGCGAAACAACACCTAGGCGAAACCAACAAAACTGTGCTCAGCCGTCTCTGCTAAGCCTCAGAGACGCTTTGAGACAAGTGTTACAATTATCAGAGAATGTCAAAAATTAGAGTGGAATTGCTTCAAACAAGCGAATTATCGCGAAACAAGACCTGCTCGAATCCAACAAAAACTGTGGCCTGCCGTCTCTACTGAGCCTCAGAGACGCTTTGAGACAAGTGTTACGAAATTCAGAGAATGTCGAAAATTTGAGTGAAATTGCTTCAAACATGCGAATTATCGCGAAACAACACCTGCTCGAATCCAACAAAAACTGTGGCCTGCCGTCTCTACTGAGCCTCAGAGACGCTTTGAGACAACTGTTACAAAATTTAGAGAATGTCGAAAATTTGAGTGAAATTGCTTCAAACAAGCGAATTATCGCGAAACAAAACCTGCTCGAATCCAACAAAAACTGTTGCCAGCCGTCTCTAATAAGCCTCAAAGACGCTTTGAGACAAGTGTTACACAATTCAGAGAATGTCGAGAATTTAAGTGAAATTGCTTCAAACAAGCGAATTATCGCGAAACAACACCTGCTCGAATCCAACAAAAACTGTGGCCTGCCGTCTCTACTGAGCCTCAGAGACGCTTTGAGACAAGTGTTACGAAATTCAGAGAATGTTAAAAATTAGAGTGAAATTGCTTTAAATAAGCGAATTATCGCGAAACAACACCTGCTCGAATCCAAATAAAACTGTGCCCTGCCGTCTCTACTGAGCCTCAGAGACGCTTTGAGACAATTGTTACGAAATTCAGAGAATGTCGAAAATTTGAGTGAAATTGCTTCAAGCAAGCAAATTATCGCGAAACAACACCTGCTCGAATCCAACAAAAACTGTCCCCTGCCGTCTCTACTAAGCCTCAGAGATGCTTTGAGACAAGTATTACACAATTCAGAGAATGTTAAAAATTAGAGTGAAATTGCTTCAAACAAGCGAATTATCGCGAAACAACACCTGCTCGAATCCAACCAAAGCTGTGCCCAGCCGTCTCTACTAAGCCTCAGAGACGCTTTGAGACAAGTGCTACAATTATCAGAGAATGTAAAAAATTAGAGTGGAATTGCTTCAAACAAGCGAATTATCGCGAAACAACACCTCCTCGAATCCAACAAAAACTGTGCCCAGCCGTCTCTACTAAGCCTCAGAGACGCTTTGAGACAAGTGTTACACAATTCAGAGAATGTTAAAAATTAGAGTAAAATTGCTTTAAACAAGCGTATTATCGCGAAACAACACCTGCTCGAATCCAACAAAAACTGTGCCCTGCCGTCTCTAATGAGCCTCAGAGACGCTTTGAGACAAGTGTTACCAAAATCAGAGAATGTAAAAATTAGAGTGAAATTGCGCTAAACAGGCGAATTATCGCGAAACAACACCTGCTCGAATCCAACAAAAACTCTGCTCAGCCGTCTCTACTAAGCCTCAGAGACGCTTTGAGACAAGTGTTACAATTATCAGAGAATGTCAAAAACTAGACTGGAATTGCTTCAAACAAGCGAATTATCGCAAAACAACACCTGCTCGAATCCAACAAAAACTGTGGCCTGCCGTCTCTACTTAGCCTCAGAGACGCCTTGAGACAAGTGTTACGAAATTCAGAGAAATTCGAAAATTTGAGTGAAATTGCTTCAAACAAGCGAATTATCGCGAAACAACACCTGCTCGAATCCAACCAAAGCTGTGCCCAGCCGTCTCTACTAAGCCTCAGAGACGCTTTGAGACAACTGTTACACAATTCAGAGAATATTAAAAATTAGATTGAAATTGCTTTAAACAAGCGAAATATCGCGAAACAACACCTGCTCGAATCCAACAAAAACTCTGCCCTGCCGCCTCTACTGAGCCTCAGACACGCTTTGAGACAATTGTTACAAAAATCAGAAAATGTTAAAAATTAGTGTGAAATTGCTTTAAACAAGCGAATTATCGCGAAACAACACCTGCTCGAATCCAACAAAAACTGTGCCCAGCGGTCTCTAGTAAGCCTCAGAGACGCTTTGAGACAAGTGTTACACAATTTAGAGAATGTTAAAAATTAGAGTGAAATTGCTTTAAACAAGCGAATTATCGCGAAACAACACCTGCTCGAATACAACAAAAACTCTGCCCTGCCGTCTCTACTGAGCCTCAGAGACGCTTTGCGACAAGTTTTACAAAGATCTGAGAATATCGAAAATTGGAGACAAGTTGCTTCAAACAAGCGAATTATCGCGAAACAACACCTGCTGGAATCCAACAAAAACTGTGGCCTGCCGTCTCTACTGAGCCTCAGAGACGCTTTGAGACAAGTGTTACGAAATTCAGAGAATGTCGAAAATTGGAGTGAAATTGCTTCAAACATGCGAATTATCGCGAAACAACACCTGCTCGAATCCAACAAAAACTGTGGCCTGCCGTCTCTACTGAGCCTCAGAGACGCTTTGAGACAAGTGTTACGAAATTCAGAGAATGTCGAAAATTTGAGTGAAATTGCTTCAAACAAGCGAATTATCGCGAAACAACACCTGCTCGAATCCAACAAAAACTGTTGCCAGCCGTCTCTACTGAGCCTCAGAGACGCTTTGAGACAATTGTTAAAGAAATCAGAAAATGTTAAAAATTAGAGTGAAATTGCTATAAACAAGCGAATTATCGCGAAACAACACCTGCTCGAATCCAACAAAAACTGTGCCCTGCCGTCTCTACTGAGCCTCAGAGACGCTTTGAGACAAGTGTTACGAAATTCAGAGAATGTCGAAAATTTGAGTGAAATTGCTTCAAACATGCGAATTATCGCGAAACAACACCTGCTCGAATCCAACAAAAACTGTGCCCTCACGTCTCTACTGAGCGTCAGAGACGCTTTGAGACGTGTTACAAAAATCAGAGAATGTTAAAAATTAGAGTGAAATTGCTCTAAACAAGCGAATTATCGGGAAACAACACCTGCTCGAATCAAACAAAAACTCTGCCCTGCCGTCTCTACTGAGCCTCAGAGACGCTTTGCGACAAGTTTTACAAAGATCTGAGAATATCGAAAATTGGAGTCAAGTTGCTTCAAACAAGCGAATTATCGCGAAACAACACCTGCTCGAATCCAACAAAAACTGTGGCCTGCCGTCTCTACTGAGCCTCAGAGACGCTTTGATACAAGTGTTACGAAATTCAGAGAATGTCGAAAATTTGAGTGAAATTGCTTCAAACATGCGAATTATCGCGAAACAACACCTGCTCGAATCCAAGTAAAACTGTGCCCTACCGTCTCTACTGAGCGTCAGAGACGCTTTGAGACGTGTTAGAAAAATCAGAGAATGTCAAAAATTAGAGTGGAATTGCTTCAAACAAGCGAATTATCGCAAAACAACACCTGCTCGAATCCAACAAAAACTCTGCCCTGCCGTCTCTACTGGGCCTCAGAGACGCTTTGCGACAAGTTTTACAAAGATCTGAGAATATCGAAAATTGGAGTCAAGTTGCTTCAAACAAGCGAATTATCGCGAAACAACACCTGCTGGAATCCAACAAAAACTGTGGCCTGCCGTCTCTAGTGAGCCTCAGAGACGCTTTGAGACAAGTGTTACGAAATTCAGAGAATGTCCAAAATTAGAGTGGAATTGCTCTAAACAAGCGAATTATCGCGAAAGAACACCTGCTCGAATCCAACAAAAACTGTGCCCTGCCGTCTCTACTGAGCCTCAGAGACACTTTGCGACAAGTTTTACAAAGATCTGAGAATATCGAAAATTTGAGTCCAGTGGCTTCAAACAAGCGAAATATCGAGAAATAACACCTGCTTGAATCCAACAAAAACTCTGCTCAGCCGTCTCTACTAAGCCTCAGAGACGCTTTGAGACAAGTGTTATAAATATCAGAGAATGTCAAAAATTAGAGTGGAATTGCTTCAAACAAGCGAATTATCGCGAAACAACACCTGCTCGAATCGAACAAAAACTGTGCCCAGCCGGCTCTACTAAGCCTCAGAGACGCTTTGAGACAAGTGTTACACAATTCAGAGAATGTTAAAAATTAGTGGTATTGCTTCAAACAAGCGAATTATCGCGAAACAACACCTGCTCGAATCCAACAAGAACTGTGCCCTCACGTCTCTACTGAGCGTCAGAGACGCTTTGAGACAAGTTTTACGATTATCAGAGAATGTCAAAAATTAGAGTGTAATTGCTTCAAACAAAAGAATTATCGCGAAATAACACCTGCTCGAATCCAACAAAAACTCTGCCCTTTCGTCTCTACTGAGCCTCAGAGACGCTTTGAGACAATTGTTAAAGAAATCAGAAAATGTTAAAAATTAGAGTGAAATTGCTATAAACAAGCGAATTATCGCGAAACAACACCTGCTCGAATCCAACAAAAACTGTGCCCAGCCGTCTCTACTGAGCCTCAGAGACGCTTTGAGACAAGTGTTACGAAATTCAGAGAATGTCGAAAATTTGAGTGAAATTGCTTCAAACATGCGAATTATCGCGAAACAACACCTGCTCGAATCCAACAAAAACTGTGCCCTCACGTCTCTACTGAGCGTCAGAGACGCTTTGAGACGTGTTACAAAAATCAGAGAATGTTAAAAATTAGAGTGAAATTGCTCTAAACAAGCGAATTATCGGGAAACAACACCCGCTCGAATCAAACAAAAACTCTGCCCTGCCGTCTCTACTGAGCCTCAGAGACGCTTTGCGACAAGTTTTACAAAGATCTGAGAATATCGAAAATTGGAGTCAAGTTGCTTCAAACAAGCCAATTATCGCGCAACAACACCTGCTCGAATCCAACAAAAACTGTGGCCTGCCGTCTCTACTGAGCCTCAGAGACGCTTTGATACAAGTGTTACGAAATTCAGAGAATGTCGAAAATTTGAGTGAAATTGCTTCAAACATGCGAATTATCGCGAAACAACACCTGCTCGAATCCAAGTAAAACTGTGCCCTACTGTCTCTACTGAGCGTCAGAGACGCTTTGAGACGTGTTACACAATTCAGAGAATGTTAAAAATTAGAGTGAAATTGCTCTAAACAAGCGAATTATCGGGAAACAACACCTGCTCGAATCCAACAAAAACTCTGCCCTGCCGTCTCTACTGAGCCTCAGAGACGATTTGCGACAAGTTTTACAAAGATCTGAGAATATCGAAAATTGACGTCAAGTTGCTTCAAACAAGCGAATTATCGCGAAACAACACATGCTCGAATCCAACAAAAACTGTGGCCTGCCGTCTCTAGTGAGCCTCAGAGACGCTTTGAGACAAGTGTTACGAAGTTCAGAGAATGTCGAAAATTTGAGTGAAATTGCTTCAAACATGCGAATTATCGCGAAACAACACCTGCTCGAATCCAACAAAAACTGTGCCCAGCCCTCTCTACTAAGCCTCAGAGACGCTTTGAGACAAGTGTTACAAAGATCTGAGAATATCGAAAATTGGAGTCAAGTTGCTTCAAACAAGCGAATTATCGCGAAACAACACCTGCTCGAATCCAACAAAAACTCTGCTCTGCCGTCTCTACTGAGCCTCAGAGACGCTTTGCGACAAGTTTTACAAAGATCTGAGAATATCGAAAATTGGAGTCAAGTTGCTTCAAACAAGCGAATTATCGCGAAACAACACCTCCTCGAATCCAACAAAAACTGTGCCCAGCCGTCTCTACTAAGCCTCAGAGACGCTTTGAGACAAGTGTTACACAATTCAGAGAATGTTAAAAATTAGAATAAAATTGCTTTAAACAAGCGTATTATCGCGAAACAACACCTGCTCGAATCCAACAAAAACTGTGCCCTGCCGTCTCTAATGAGCCTCAGAGACGCTTTGAGACAAGTGTTACCAAAATCAGAGAATGTTAAAAATTAGAGTGAAATTGCGCTAAACAGGCGAATTATCGCGAAACAACACCTGCTCGAATCCAACAAAACCTCTGCTGAGCCGTCTCTACTAAGCCTCAGAGACGCTATGAGACAAGTGTTTCACAATTCAGAGAATGTTAAAAATTAGAGTAAAATTGCTTTAAACAAGCGTATTATCGCGAAACAACACCTGCTCGAATCCAACAAAAACTGTGCCCTGCCGTCTCTAATGAGCCTCAGAGACGCTTTGAGACAACTGTTACCAAAATCAGAGAATGTTAAAAATTAGACTGAAACTGCGCTAAACAGGCCAATTATCGCGAAACAACACCTGCTCGAATCCAACAAAAACTCTGCTCAGCCGTCTCTACTAAGCCTCAGAGACGCTTTGAGACAAGTGTTACAATTATCAGAGAATGTCAAAAATTAGACTGGAATTGCTTCAAACAAGCGAATTATCGCGAAACAACACCTGCTCGAATCCAACAAAAACTGTGGCCTGCCGTCTCTACTGAGACTCAGAGACGCCTTGAGACAAGTAGTACGAAATTCAGAGAAATTCGAAAATTTGAGTGAAATTGCTTCAAACAAGCGAATTATCGCGAAACAACACCTGCTCGAATCCAACCAAAGCTGTGCCCAGCCGTCTCTACTAAGCCTCAGAGACGCTATGAGACAAGTGTTACACAATTTAGAGAATGTTAAAAATTAGAGTGAAATTGCTTTAAACAAGCGAATTATCGCGAAACAACACCTGCTCGAATCCAACAAAAACTATGCCCTGCCGTCTCTACTGAGCCTCAGGGACGCTTTGCGACAAGTTTTTCAAAGATCTGAGAATATCGAAAATTGGAGTCAAGTTGCTTCAAACAAGCGAATTATCGCGAAACAACACCTGCTCGAATCCAACAAAAACTGTGGCCTGCCGTCTCTACTGAGCCTCAGAGACGCTTTGAGACAAGTGTTAGAAAAATCAGAGAATGTTAAAAATTAGAGTGAAATTGCTCTAAACAAGCGAATTATCGCGAAACAACACCTGCTCGAATCCAACAAAAACTCTGCCCTTTCGTCTCTACTGAGCCTCAGAGACGCTTTGAGACAATTGTTTAAAAAATCAGAAAATCTTAAAAATTAGAGTGGAATTGCTTTAAACAAGCGAATTATCGCGAAACAACACCTGCTCGAATCCAACAAAAACTGTGCCCAGCGGTCTCTACTAAGCCTCAGAGACGCTTTGAGACAAGTGTTACACAATTCAGAGAATGTTAAAAATTAGAGAGAAATTGCTTTAAACAAGCGAATTATCGCGAAACAACATCTGCTCGAATCCAACAAAAACTGTGCCCTGCCGTCTCTAATGAGCCTCAGAGACGCTTTGCGACAAGTTTTACAAAGATCTGAGAATATCGAAAATTTGAGTCCAGTGGCTTCAAACAAGCGAATTATCGCGAAACAACACCTGCTGCAATCCAACAAAAACTGTGGCCTGCCGTCTCAACTGAGCCTCAGGGACGCTTTGCGACAAGTGTTACGAAATTCAGAGAATATCGAAAATTAGAGTGGAATTGCTCTAAACAAGCGAATTATCGCGAAACAACACCTGCTGGAATCCAACAAAAACTCTGCTCAGCCGTCTCTACTGAGCCTCAGAGACGCTTTGCGACATGTTTTACAAAGATCTGAGAATATCGAAAATTTGAGTCCAGTGGCTTCAAACAAGCGAATTATCGCGAAACAACACCTCCTGGAATCCAACACAAACTGTGGCCTGCCGTCTCTACTGAGCCTCAGAGGCGCTTTGAGACAAGTGTTACGAAATTAAGAGAATGTCCAAAATTAGAGTGGAATTGCTCTAAACAAGCGAATTATCGCGGAACAACACCTGCTCGAATCCAACAAAAACTGTGCCCTCTCGTCTCTACTGAGCTTCAGAGACGCTTTGAGACAATTGTTACTAAAATCAGAAAATGTTAAAAATTACTGTGAAATTGCTTTAAACAAGCGAATTATCGCGAAACAACACCTGTTCGAATCCAACAAAAACTGTGCCCAGCGGTCTCTACTAAGCCTCAGAGACGCTTTGAGACAAGTGTTACACAATTCAGAGAATGTTAAAAATTAGAGAGAAATTGCTTTAAACAAGCGAATTATCGCGAAACAACATCTGCTCGAATACAACAAAAACTGTGCCCTGCCGTCTCTAATGAGCCTCAGAGACGCTTTGCGACAAGTTTTACAAAGATCTGAGAATATCGAAAATTTGAGACCAGTGGCTTCTAACAAGCGAATTATCGCGAAACAACACCTCCGAAATCCAACAAAAACTGTGGCCTGCCGTCTCTACTGAGCCTCAGAGGCGCTTTGAGACAAGTGTTACGAAATTCAGAGAATGTCCAAAATTAGAGTGGAATTGCTCTAAACAAGCGAATTATCGCGAAACAACACCTGCTCGAATCCAACAAAAACTGTGCCCTGCCGTCTCTGATGAGCCTCAGAGACGCTTTGCGACAAGTTTTACAAAGATCTGAGAATATCGAAAATTTGAGTCCAGTGGCTTCAAACAAGCGAATTATCGCGAAACAACACCTGCTAGAATCCAACAAAAACTCTGCTCAGCCGTCTCTACTAAGCCTCAGAGACGCTTTGAGACAAGTGTTATAAATATCAGAGAATGTAAAAAATTAGAGTGGAATTGCTTCAAACAAGCGAATTAACGCGAAACAACACCTGCTCGAATCCAACAAAAACCTTGCCCTGCCGTCTCTACTGAGCCTCAGAGACGCTTTGCGACAAGTTTTACAAAGATCTGAGAATATCGAAAATTGGAGTCAAGTTGCTTCAAACAAGCGAATTATCGCGAAACAACACCTGCTGCAATCCAACAAAAACTGTGGCCTGCCGTCTCAACTGAGCCTCAGGGACGCTTTGAGACAAGTGTTACGAAATTCAGAGAATGTCGAAAATTAGAGTGGAATTGCTCTAAACAAGCGAATTATCGCGAAACAACACCTGCTGGAATCCAATAAAAACTCTGCTCAGCCGTCTCTACTGAGCCTCAGAGACGCTTTGCGACAAGTTTTACAAAGATTTGAGAATATCGAAAATTTGAGTCCAGTGGTTTAAAACAAGCGAATTATCGCGAAACAACACCTCCTGGAATCCAACACAAACTGTGGCCTGCCGTCTCTACTGAGCCTCAGAGGCGCTTTGAGACAAGTGTTACGAAATTAAGAGAATGTCCAAAATTAGAGTGGAATTGCTCTAAAAAGCGAATTATCGCGAAACAACACCTGCTCGAATCCAACAAAAACTGTGCCCTGCCGTCTCTACTGAGCCTCAGAGACGCTTTGCGACAAGTTTTACAAAGATCTGAGAATATCGAAAATTTGAGTCCAGTGGCTTCAAACAAGCGAATTATCGCGAAACAACACCTGCTCGAATCCAACAAAAACTCTGCTCAGCCGTCTCTACTAAGCCTCAGAGACGCTTTGAGACAGGTGTTATAAATATCAGAGAATGTCAAAAATTAGAGTGGAATTGCTTCAAACAAGCGAATTATCGCGAAACAACACCTGCTCGAATCCAACAAAAACTGTGCCCAGCCGTCTCTACTAAGCCTCAAAGACGCTTTGAGACAAGTGTTACACAATTCAGAGAATGTTAAAAATTAGTGGAATTGCTTCAAACAAGCGAATTATCGCGAAACAACACCTGCTCGAATCCAACAAGAACTGTGCCCTCACGTCTCTACTGAGCGTCACAGACGCTTTGAGGCAAGTGTTACAAAAATCAGAGAATGTTAAAAATTAGAGTGAAATTGCTCTAAACAAGGGAATTATCGCGAAACAACACCTGCTCGAATCCAACAAAAACTCTGCCCTTTCGTCTCTACTGAGCCTCAGAGACGCTTTGAGACAATTGTTAAAGAAATCAGAAAATGTTAAAAATTAGAGTGAAATTGCTTTAAACAATCGAATTATCGCGAAACAACACCTGCTCGAATCCAACAAAAACTGTGCCCAGCCGTCTCTACTGAGCCTCAGAGAAGCTTTGCGACAAGTTTTACAAAGATCAGAGAATGTCGAAAATTTGAGTGAAATTGCTTCAAACATGGGAATTATCGCGAAACAACACCTGCATGAATCCAACAAAAACTGTGCCCTCACGTCTCTACTGAGCGTCAGAGACGCTTTGAGACGTGTTACAAAAATCAGAGAATGTTAAAAATTAGAGTGAAATTGCTCTAAACAAGCGAATTATCGCGACACAACACCTGCTCGAATCCAACAAAAACTCTGCCCTGCCGTCTTTACTGAGCCTCAGAGACGCTTTGCGACAAGTTTTGCAAAGATCTGAGAATATCGAAAATTGGAGTCAAGTTGCTTCAAACAAGCGAATTATCGCGAAACAACACCTGCTCGAATCCAACAAAAACTGTGGCCTGCCGTCTCTACTGAGCCTCAGAGACGCTTTGAGACAAGTGTTACGAAATTCAGAGAATGTCGAAAATTTGAGTGAAATTGCTTCAAACATGTGAATTATCGCGAAACAACACCTGCTCGAATCCAACAAAAACTGTGGCCAGCCGTCTCTACTAAGCCTCAAAGACCCTCTGAGACAGGTGTTACACAATTCAGAGAATGTCGAAAATTTGAGTGAAATTGCTTCAAATAAGCGAATTATAGCGAAACAACACCTGCTCGAATCCAACAAAGACTGTGCCCAGCCGTCTCTACTAAGCCTCAGAGACGCTTTGAGACAAGTGTTACAAATACCAGAGAATGTCAAAAATTAGAGTGGAATTGCTTCAAACAAGCGAATTATCGCGAAACAACACCTGCTCGATTCCAACAAAAACTCTGACCTGCCGCGTCTACTGAGCCTCAGAGACGCTTTGAGACAATTGTTACAAAAATCAGAAAATGTTAAAAATTAGAGTGAAATTGCTTTAAACAAGCGAATTATCGCGAAACAACACCTGCTCGAATCCAACAAAAACTCTGCCCTCACGTCTCTACTGAGCGTCAGAGACGCTTTGAGACAAGTGTTACAAATATCAGAGAATGTCAAAAATTAGAGTGGAATTGCTTCAAACAAGCGAATTATCGCGAAACAACACCTGCTCGAATCCAACAAAAACTGTGACCTGCCATCTCTACTTAGCCTCAGAGACGCCTTGAGACAAGTGTTACGAAATTCAGAGAAATTCGAAAATTTGAGTGAAATTGCTTCAAACAAGCGAATTATCGCGAAACAACACCTGGTCGAATCCAACCAAAGCTGTGCCCAGACGTCTCTACTAAGCCTCAGAGACGCTTTGAGACAAGTGTTACACAATTCAGACAATGTTAAAAATTAGAGAGAAATTGCTTTAAACAAGCGAATTATAGCGAAACAACACCTGCTCGAATCCAACAAAAACTCTGCCCTGCCGCCTCTACTAAGCCTCAGAGACGCTTTGAGACAATTGTTACAAAAATCAGAAAATGTTAAAAATTCGAGTGAAATTGCTTTAAACAAGCGAATTATCGCGAAACAACACCTGCTCGAATCCAACAAAAACTGTGCCCTACCGTCTCTAATGAGCCTCAGAGACGCTTTGAGACAAGTGTTACCAAAATCAGAGAATGTCAAAAATTAGAGTGGAATTGCTTCAAACAAGCGAATTATCACGAAACAACACCTGCTCGAATCCAACAAAAACTCTGCCCTGCCGTCTCTACTGCGCCTCAGAGACGCTTTGCGACAAGTTTTACAAAGGTCTGAGAATATCGAAAATTGGAGTCAAGTTGCTTCAAACAAGCGAATTATCGCGAAACAACACCTGCTAGAATCCAACAAAAACTGTGGCCTACCGTCTCTACTGAGCCTCAGAGACGCTTTGAGACAAGTGTTACGAAATTCAGAGAATGTCGAAAATTAGAGTGGAATTGCTCTAAACAAGCGAATTATCGCGAAACAACAACTGCTCGAATACAACAAAAACTCTGCTCAGCCGTCTCTACTGAGCCTCAGAGACGCTTTGCGACAAGTTTTACAAAGATCTGAGAATATTGAAAATTTGAGTCCAGTGGCTTCAAACAAGCGAATTATCGCGAAACAACACCTGCTGGAATCCAACAAAAACTGGCCTGCCGTCTCTACTGAGCCTCAGAGGCGCTTTGAGACAAGTGTTACGAAATTCAGAGAATGTCCAAAATTAGAGTGGAATTGCTCTAAAGAAGCGAATTATCGCGAAACAACACCTGCGCGAATCCAACAAAAACTGTGCCCTGCCGTCTCTACTGAGCCTCAAGGACGCTTTGCGACAAGCTTTACAAAGATCTGAGAATATCGAAAATTTGAGTCCAGTGGCTTCAAACAAGCGATTTATCGCGAAACAACACCTGCTCGAATCCAACAAAAACTGTGCTCAGCCGTCTCTACTAAGCCTCAGAGACGCTTTGAGACAGGTGTTATAAATATCAGAGAATGTCAAAAATTTGAGTGAAATTGCTTCAAACAAGCCAATTATCGCGAAACAACACCTGCTCGAATCCAACAAAAACTGTGCCCAGCCGTTTCTACTAAGCCTCAGAGACGCTTTGAGACAAGTGTTACACAATTCAGAGAATGTTAAAAATTAGTGGAATTGCTTCAAACAAGCGAATTATCGCGAAACAACACCTGCTCGAATCCAACAAGAACTGTGCCCTCACGTCTCTACTGAGCGTCACAGACGCTTTGAGACAAGTGTTACGATTATCAGAGAATGTCAAAAATTGGAGTGTAATTGCTTCAAGCAAACGAATTATCGCGAAATAACAACTGCTCGAATCCAACAAAAACTGTGCCCTCACGTCTCTACTGAGCGTCAGAGACGCTTTGAGGCAAGTGTTACAAAAATCAGAGAATGTTAAAAATTAGGGTGAAATTGCTCTAAACAAACGAATTATCGCGAAACAACACCTGCTCGAATCCAACAAAAACTCTGCCCTTTCGTCTCTACTGAGCCTCAGAGACGCTTTGAGACAAATGTTAAAGAAATCAGAAAATGTTAAAAATTAGAGTGAAATTGCTTTAAACAAGCGAATTATCGCGAAACAACACCTGCTCGAATCCAACAAAAACTGTGCCCGGCCGTCTCTACTGAGCCTCAGAGAAGCTTTGGGACAAGTTTTACAAAGATCTGAGAATATCGAAAATTGGAGTCAAGTTGCTTCAAACATGCGAATTATCGCGAAACAACACCTGCTGCAATCCAACAAAAACTGTGGCCTGCCGTCTCAACTGAGCCTCAGGGACGCTTTGAGACAAGTGTTACGAAATTCAGAGAATGTCGAAAATTAGAGTGGAATTGCTCTAAACAAGCGAATTATCGCGAAACAACACCTGCTGGAATCCAATAAAAACTCTGCTCAGCCGTCTCTACTGAGCCTCAGAGACGCTTTGCGACAAGTTTTACAAAGATCTGAGAATATCGAAAATTTGAGTCCAGTGGTTTAAAACAAGCGAATTATCGCGAAACAACACCTCCTGGAATCCAACACAAACTGTGGCCTGCCGTCTCTACTGAGCCTCAGAGGCGCTTTGAGACAAGTGTTACGAAATTAAGAGAATGTCCAAAATTAGGGTGGAATTGCTCTAAACAAGCGAATTATCGCGAAACAACACCTGCTCGAATCCAACAAAAACTGTGCCCTGCCGTCTCTACTGAGCCTCAGAGACGCTTTGCGACAAGTTTTACAAAGATCTGAGAATATCGAAAATTTGAGTCCAGTGGCTTCAAACAAGCGAATTATCGCGAAACAACACCTGCTCGAATCCAACAAAAACTCTGCTCAGCCGTCTCTACTAAGCCTCAGAGACGCTTTGAGACAGGTGTTATAAATATCAGAGAATGTCAAAAATTAGAGTGGAATTGCTTCAAACAAGCGAATTATCGCGAAACAACACCTGCTCGAATCCAACAAAAACTGTGCCCAGCCGTCTGTACTAAGCCTCAGAGACGCTTTGAGACAAGTGTTACACAATTCAGAGAATGTTAAAAATTAGTGGAATTGCTTCAAACAAACGAATTATCGCGAAATAACAACTGCTCGAATCCAACAAAAACTGTGCCCTCACGTCTCTACTGAGCGTCAGAGACGCTTTGAGGCAAGTGTTACAAAAATCAGAGAATGTTAAAAATTAGAGTGAAATTGCTCTAAACAAGCGAATTATCGCGAAACAACACCTGCTCGAATCCAACAAAAACTCTGCCCTTTCGTCTCTACTGAGCCTCAGAGACGCTTTGAGACCATTGTTAAAGAAATCAGAAAATGTTAAAAATTAGAGTGAAATTGCTTTAAACAAGCGAATTATCGCGAAACAACACCTGCTCAAATCCAACAAAAACTGTGCCCAGCCGTCTCTACTGAGCCTCAGAGAAGCTTTGCGACAAGTTTTACAAAGATCTGAGAATATCGAAAATATGAGTCAAGTTGCTTCAAACAAGCGAATTATCGCGAAACAACACCTGCTCGAATCCAACAAAAACTGTGGCCTGCCGTCTCTACTGAGCCTCAGAGACGCTTTAGGACAAGTGTTAAGAAATTCAGAGAATGTCGAAAATTTGAGTGAAATTGCTTCAAACATGGGAATTATCGCGAAACAACACCTGCTCGAATCCAACAAAAACTGTGCCCTCACGTCTCTACTGAGCGTCAGAGACGCTTTGAGACGTGTTACAAAAATCAGAGAATGTTAAAAATTAGAGTGAAATTGCTCTAAACAAGCGAATTATCGCGACACAACACCTGCTCGAATCCAACAAAAACTCTGCCCTGCCGTCTTTACTGAGCCTCAGAGACGCTTTGCGACAAGTTTTACAAAGATCTGAGAATATCGAAAATTGGAGTCAAGTTGCTTCAAACAAGCGAATTATCGCGAAACAACACCTGCTCGAATCCAACAAAAACTGTGGCCTGCCGTCTCTACTGAGCCTCAGAGACGCTTTGAGACAAGTGTTACGAAATTCAGAGAATGTCGAAAATTTGAGTGAAATTGCTTCAAACATGTGAATTATCGCGAAACAACACCTGCTCGAATCCAACAAAAACTGTGGCCAGCCGTCTCTACTAAGCCTCAAAGACCGTTTGAGACAGGTGTTACACAATTCAGAGAATGTCGAAAATTTGAGTGAAATTGCTTCAAACAAGCGAATTATAGCGAAACAACACCTGCTCGAATCCAACAAAGACTGTGCCCAGCCGTCTCTACTAAGCCTCAGAGACGCTTTGAGACAAGTGTTACAAATATCAGAGAATGTCAAAAATTGGAGTGGAATTGCTTCAAACAAGCGAATTATCGCGAAACAACACCTGCTCGAATCCAACAAAAACTCTGACCTGCCGCGTCTACTGAGCCTCAGAGACGCTTTGAGACAATTGTTACAAAAATCAGAAAATGTTAAAAATTAGAGTGAAATTGCTTTAAACAAGCGAATTATCGCGAAACAACACCTGCTCGAATCCAACAAGAACTGTGCCCTCACGTCTCTACTGAGCGTCAGAGACGCTTTGAGACAAGTGTTACAAATATCAGAGAATGTCAAAAATTAGAGTGGAAGTCCTTCAAACAAGCGAATTATCGCGAAACAACACCTGCTCGAATCCAACAAAAACTGTGGCCTGCCGTCTCTACTTAGCCTCAGAGACGCCTTGAGACAAGTGTTACGAAATTCAGAGAAATTCGAAAATTTGAGTGAAATTGCTTCAAACAAGCGAATTATCGCGAAACAACACCTGGTCGAATCCAACCAAACCTGTGCCCAGCCGTCTCTACTAAGCCTCAGAGACGCTTTGAGCCAAGTGTTACACAATTCAGAGAATGTTAAAAATTAGAGAGAAATTGCTTTAAACAAGCGAATTATCGCGAAACAACACCTGCTCGAATCCAACAAAAACTCTGCCCTGCCGCCTCTACTAAGCCTCAGAGACGCTTTGAGACAATTGTTACAAAAATCAGAAAATGTTAAAAATTCGATTGAAATTGCTTTAAACAAGCGAATTATCGCGAAACAACACCTGCTCGAATCCAACAAAAACTGTGCCCTACCGTCTCTAATGAGCCTCAGAGACGCCTTGAGACAAGTGTTACCAAAATCAGAGAATGTCAAAAATTAGAGTGGAATTGCTTCAAACAAGCGAATTATCGCGAAACAACACCTGCTCGAATCCAACAAAAACTCTGCCCTGCCGTCTCTACTGCGCCTCAGAGACGCTTTGCGACAAGTTTTACAAAGATCTGAGAATATCGAAAATTGGAGTCAAGTTGCTTCAAATAAGCGAATTTTCGCGAAACAACACCTGCTGGAATCCAACAAAAACTGTGGCCTGCCGTCTCTACTGAGCCTCAGAGACGCTTTGAGACAAGTGTTACGAAATTCAGAGAATGTCGAAAATTAGAGTGGAATTGCTCTAAACAAGCGAATTATCGCGAAACAACACCTGCTCGAATCCAACAAAAACTCTGCTCAGCCGTCTCTACTGAGCCTCAGAGACGCTTTGCGACAAGTTTTACAAAGATCTGAGAATATCGAAAATTTGAGTCCAGTGGCTTCAAACAAGCGAATTATCGCGAAACAACACCTGCTGGAATCCAACAAAAACTGTGGCCTGCCGTCTCTACTGAGCCTCAGAGGCGCTTTGAGACAAGTGTTACGAAATTCAGAGAATGTCCAAAATTAGAGTGGAATTGCTCTAAAGAAGCGAATTATCGCGAAACAACACCTGCGCGAATCCAACAAAAACTGTGCCCTGCCGTCTCTAATGAGCCTCAAGGACGCTTTGCGACAAGCTTTACAAAGATCTGAGAATATCGAAAATTTGAGTCCAGTGGCTTCAAACAAGCGAATTATCGCGAAACAGCACCTGCTCGAATCCAACAAAAACTCTGCTCAGCCGTCTCTACTAAGCCTCAGAGACGCTCTGAGACAAGTGTTATAAATATCAGAGAATGTCAAAAATTAGAGTGGAATTGCTTCAAACAAGCGAATTATCGCGAAACAACACCTGCTCGAATCCAACAAAAACTGTGCCCAGCCGTCTCTACTAAGCCTCAGAGACGCTTTGAGACAAGTGTTACACAATTCAGAGAATGTTAAAAATTAGTGGAATTGCTTCAAACAAGCGAATTATCGCGAAACAACACCTGGTCGAATCCAACAAGAACTGTGCCCTCACGTCTCTACTGAGCGTCAGAGACGCTTTGAGACAACTGTTACGATTATCAGAGAATGTCAAAAATTAGAGTGCAATTGCTTCAAACAAACGAATTATCGCGAAACAACACCTGCTCGAATCCAACAAAAACTCTGCCCTTTCGTCTCTACTGAGCCTCAGAGACGCTTTGAGACAATTGTTAAAGAAATCAGAAAATGTTAGAAATTAGAGTGAAATTGCTTTAAACAAGCGAATTATCGCGAAACAACACCTGCTCGAATCCAACAAAAACTGTGCCCAGCCGTCTCTACTGAGCCTCAGAGACGCTTTGCGACAGGTTTTACAAAGATCTGAGAATATCGAAAATTGGAGTCAAGTTGCTTCAAACAAGCGAATTATCGCGAAACAACACCTGCTCGAATCCAACAAAAACTGTGGCCTGCCGTCTCTACTGAGCCTCAGAGACGCTTTGAGACAAGTGTTACGAAATTCAGAGAATGTCGAAAATTTGAGTGAAATTGCTTCAAACATGCGAATTATCGCGAAACAACACCTGCTCGAATCGCACAAAAACTGTGCCCTCACGTCTCTACTGAGCGTCAGAGACGCTTTGAGACGTGTTACAAAAATCAGAGAATGTTAAAAATTAGAGTGAAATTGCTCTAAACAAGCGAATTATCGCGAAACAACACCTGCTCGAATCCAACAAAAACTCTGCCCTACCTTCTCTACTGAGCCTCAGAGACGCTCTGCGACAAGTTTTACAAAGATCTGAGAATATCGAAAATTGGAGTCAAGTTGCTTCAAACAAGCGAATTACCGCGAAACAACACCTACTCGAATCCAACAAAAACTGTGGCCTGCCGTCTCTACTGAGCCTCAGAGACGCTTTGAGACAAGTGTTACGAAGTTCAGAGAATGTCGAAAATTTGAGTGAAATTGCTTCAAACATGCGAATTATCGCGAAACAACACCTGCTCGAATCCAACAAAAACTGTGGCCAGCCGTCTCTACTAAGCCTCAAAGACGCTTGAGACAGGTGTTACACAATTCAGAGAATGTCGAAAATTTGAATGAAATTGCTTCAAACAAGCGAATTATCGCGAAACAACACCTGCTCGAATCCAACAAAGACTGTGCCCAGCCGTCTCTACTAAGCCTCAGAGACGCTTTCAGACAAGTGTTACAAATATCAGAGAATGTCAAAAATTAGAGTGGAATTGCTTCAAATAAGCGAATTATCGCGAAACAACACCTGCTCGAATCCAACAAAAACTGTGCCCTGCCGTCTCTACTAAGCCTCAGAGACGCTTTGAGACAAGTCTTACACAATTCAGAGAATGTTAAAAATCAGAGTGAAATTGCTTTAAATAAGCGAATTATCGCGAAACAACACATGCTCGAATCCAAATAAAACTGTGCCCTGCCTGAGCCTCAGAGACGCTTTGCGACAAGTTTTACAAAGATCTGAGAATATCGAAAATTTGAGTCCAGTGGCTTCAAACAAGCGAATTATCGTGAAACAACACCTGCTCAAATCAAATAAAAACTGTGCCCTCACGTCTCTACTTAGCGTCAGAGACGCTTTGAGACAATTGTTAAAAAAATCAGAAAATGTCAAAAATTAGAGTGAAATTGCTCTGAACAAGCTAATTATGGCGAAACAACACCTGCTCGAATGCAACAAAAACTCTGCTCAGCCGTCTCTACTAAGCCTCAGAGACGCTTTGAGATAAGTGTTACAAATATCACAGAATGTCAAAAATAAGAGTGGAATTGCTTCAAACAAGCGAATTCTCACGAAACAACACCTGCTCGAATCCAACAAAAACTGTGGCCTGCCGTCTCTACTGAGCCACAGAGACGCTTTGACACAAGTGTTACGAAATTCAGAGAATGTCGAAAATTAGAGTGGAATTGCTCTAAACAAGCGAATTATCGCGAAAATACACCTGCTCGAATCCAACAAAAACTCTGCTCAGCCGTCTCTACTGAGCCTCAGAGACGCTTTGCGACAAGTTTTACAAAGATCTGAGAATATCGAGAATTTGAGTATAGTGGCTTCAAACAAGCGAATTATCGCGAAACAACACCTGCTGGAATCCAACAAAAACTGTGGCCTGCCGTCTCTACTGAGCCTCAGAGGCGCTTTGAGACAAGTGTTACGAATTCAGAGAATGTTAAAAATTAGAGTGAAATTGCTCTAAACAAGCGAATTATCGCGAAACAACACCTGCTCGAATCCAACAAAAACTGTGCCCTCACGTCTCTACTGAGCGTCAGAGACGCTTTGAGACGTGTTACAAAAATCAGAGAATGTTAAAAATTAGAGTGAAATTGCTCTAAACAAGCGAATTATCGCGAAACAACACCTGCTCGAATCCAACAAAAGCTCTGCCCTGCCGTCTCTACTGAGCCTCAGAGACGCTTTGCGACAAGTTTTACAAAGATCTGAGAATATCGAAAATTGGAGTCAAGTTGCTTCAAACAAGCGAATTATCGCGAAACAACACCTGCTCGAATCCAACAAAAACTGTAGCCTGCCGTCTCTACTGAGCCTCAGAGACGCTTTGAGACAAGTGTTACGAAATTCAGAGAATGTCGAAAATTTGAGTGAAATTGCTTCAAACATGCGAATTATCGCGAAACAACACCTGCTCGAATCCAACAAAAACTCTGCTCAGCCGTCTCTACTAAGCCTCAGAGACGCTTTGAGACAAGTGTTACAAATATCAGATAATGTCAAAAATTAGAGTGGAATTGCTTCAAACAAGCGAATTATCGCTAAACAACACCTGCTCGTATCCAACAATAACTGTGGCCTGCCGTCTCTACTGAGCCTCAGAGACGCCTTGAGACAAGTGTTACGAAATTCAGAGAAATTCGAAAATTTGAGTGAAATTGCTTCAAACAAGCGAATTATCGCGAAACAACACCTGCTCAAATCCAACCAAAGCTGTGCCCAGCCGTCTCTACTAAGCCTCAGAGACGCTTTGCGACAAGTTTTACAAAGATCTGAGAATATCGAAAATTTGAGTCCAGTGGCTTCAAACAAGCGAATTATCGCGAAACAACACTTGCTCGAATCCAACAAAAACTCTGCTCAGCCGTCTCTACTAAGCCTCCGAGACGCTTTGAGACAAGTGTGACAAATATCAGAGAATGTGAAAAATTAGAGTGGAATTGCTTCAAACAAGCGAATTATCGCGAAACAACACCTGCTCGAATCCAACAAAAACTGTGCCCAGCCGTCTCTACTAAGCCTCAGAGACGCTTTGAAACAAGTGTTACACAATTCAGAGAATGTAAAAAATTAGTGGAATTGCTTCAAACAAGCGAATTATCGCGAAACAACACCTGCTCGAATCCAACAGGAACTGTGCCCTCACGTCTCTACTGAGCGTCAGAGACGCTTTGAGACAAGTATTACGATTATCAGAGAATGTCAAAAATTGGAGTGTAATTGCTTCAAACAAACGAATTATCGCGAAATAACAACTGCTCGAATCCAACAAAAACTGTGCCCCCACGTCTCTACTGAGCGTCAGAGACGCTTTGAGACAAGTGTTACAAAAATCAGAGAACGTTAAAAATTAGAGTGAAATTGCTCTAAACAAGCGAATTATCGCGAAACAACACCTGCTCGAATCCAACAAAAACTCTGCCCTTTCGTCTCTACTGAGCCTCAGAGACGCTTTGAGACAATTGTTAAAGAAATCAGAAAATGTTAGAAATTAGAGTGAAATTGCTTTAAACAAGCGAATTATCGCGAAACAACACCTGCTCGAATCCAACAAAAACTGTGGCCTGCCGTCTCTACTGAGCCTCAGAGACGCTTTGAGACAAGTGTTGCGAAATTCAGAGAATGTCGAAAATTTGAGTGAAATTGCTTCAAACATGCGAATTATCGCGAAACAACACCTGCTCGAATCGCACAAAAACTGTGCCCTCACGTCTCTACTGAGCGTCAGAGACGCTTTGAGACGTGTTACAAAAATCAGAGAATGTTAAAAATTAGAGTGAAATTGCTCTAAACAAGCGAATTATCGCGAAACAACACCTGCTCGAATCCAACAAAAACTCTGCCCTGCCTTCTCTACTGAGCCTCAGAGACGCTCTGCGACAAGTTTTACAAAGATCTGAGAATATCGAAAATTGGAGTCAAGTTGCTTCAAACAAGCGAATTACCGCGAAACAACACCTACTCGAATCCAACAAAAACTGTGGCCGGCCGTCTCTACTGAGCCTCAGAGACGCTTTGAGACAAGTGTTACGAAGTTCAGAGAATGTCGAAAATTTGAGTGAAATTGCTTCAAACATGCGAATTATCGCGAAACAACACCTGCTCGAATCCAACAAAAACTGTGGCCCGCCGTCTCTACTAAGCCTCAAAGACGCTTTGAGACAGGTGTTACACAATTCAGAGAATGTCAAAAATTTGAATGAAATTGCTTCAAACAAGCGAATTATCGCGAAACAACACCTGCTCGAATCCAACAAAGACTGTGCCCAGCCGTCTCTACTAAGCCTCAGAGACGCTTTCAGACAAGTGTTACAAATATCAGAGAATGTCAAAAATTAGAGTGGAATTGCTTCAAACAAGCGAATTATCGCGAAACAACACCTGCTCGAATCCAACAAAAACTGTGGCCTGCCGTCTCTACTAAGCCTCAGAGACGCTTTGAGACAAGTCTTACACAATTCAGAGAATGTTAAAAATCAGAGTGAAATTGCTTTAAACAAGCGAATTATCGCGAAACAACACCTGCTCGAATCAAACAAAAACTGTGCCCCGCCATCTCTACTGAGCCTCAGAGACGCTTTGCGACAAGTTTTACAAAGATCTGAGAATATCGAAAATTTGAGTCCAGTGGCTTCAAACAAGCGAATTATCGTGAAACAACACCTGCTCAAATCAAATAAAAACTGTGCCCTCACGTCTCTACTTAGCGTCAGAGACGCTTTGAGACAATTGTTAAAAAAATCAGAAAATGTCAAAAATTAGAGTGAAATTGCTCTGAACAAGCGAATTATCGCGAAACAACACCTGCTCGAATGCAACAAAAACTCTGCTCAGCCGTCTCTACTAAGCCTCAGAGACGCTTTGAGATAAGTGTTACGAAATTCAGAGAATGTCAAAAATTAGAGTGTAATTGCTTCAAACAAGCGAATTATCGCGAAACAACACCTGCTCGAATCCAACAAAAACTGTGGCCTGCCGTCTGTACTTAGCCTCAGAGACGCCTTGAGACAAGTGTTACGAAATTCAGAGAAATTCGAAAATTTGAGTGAAATTGCTTCAAACAAGCGAATTATCGCGAAACAACAGCTGCTCGAATCCAACCAAAGCTGTACCCAGCCGTCTCTACTAAGCCTCAGAGACGCTTTGAGATAAGTGTTACGAAATTCACAGAATGTCAAAAATAAGAGTGGAATTGCTTCAAACAAGCGAATTCTCACGAAACAACACCTGCTCGAATCCAACAAAAACTATGGCCTGCCGTCTCTACTGAGCCACAGAGACGCTTTGACACAAGTGTTACGAAATTCAGAGAATGTCGAAAATTAGAGTGGAATTGCTCTAAACAAGCGAATTATCGCGAAACAACACCTGCTCGAATCCAACAAAAACTCTGCTCAGCCGTCTCTACTGAGCCTCAGAGACGCTTTGCGACAAGCTTTACAAAGATCTGAGAATATCGAGAATTTGAGTCCAGTGGCTTCAAACAAGCGAATTATCGCGAAACAACACCTGCTGGAATCCAACAAAAACTGTGGCCTGCCGTCTCTACTGAGCCTCAGAGGCGCTTTGAGACAAGTGTTACGAATTCAGAGAATGTCCAAAATTAGAGTGGAATTGCTCTAAACAAGCGAATTATCGCGAAACAACACCTGCTCGAATCCCACAAAAACTCTGCTCAGCCGTCTCTACTGAGCCTCAGAGACACTTTGCGACAAGTTTTACAAAGATCTGAGAATATCGAGAATTTGAGTCCAGTGGCTTCAAACAAGCGAATTATCGCTAAAACAACACCTGCTGGAATCCAACAAAAACTGTGGCCTGCCGTCTCTACTGAGCCTCAGAGGCGCTTTGAGACAAGTGTTACGAAATTCAGAGAATGTCCAAAATTAGAGTGGAATTGCTCTAAACAAGCGAATTATCGCGAAACAACACCTGCTCGAATCCAACAAAAACTCTGCTCAGCCGTCTCTACTAAGCCTCAGAGACGCTTTGAGACAAGTGTTATAAATATCTGAGAATGTCAAAAATTAGAGTGGAATTGCTTCAAACAAGCGAATTATCGCGAAACAACACCTGCTCGTATCCAACAAAAACTGTGCCTAGCCGTCTCTACTAAGCCTCAGAGACGCTTTGAGATAAGTGTTACACAATTCAGAGAATGTTAAAAATTAGTGGAATTGCTTCAAACAAGCGAATTATCGCGAAACAACACCTGCTCGAATCCAACAAGGACTGTGCCCTCACGTCTCTACTGAGCGTCAGAGACGCTTGGAGACAAGTGTTACGATTATCAGAGAATGTCAAAAATTAAAGTGTAATTGCTTCAAACAAACGAATTATCGCGAAATAACAACTGCGCGAATCCAACAAAAACTGTGCCCTCACGTCTCTACTGAGCGTCAGAGACGCTTTGAGACAAGTGTTACAAAAATCAGAGAATGTTAAAAATTAGAGTGAAATTGCTCTAAACAAGCGAATAATCGCGAAACAACACCTGCTCGAATGCAACAAAAACTCTGCTCAGCCGTCTCTACTAAGCCTCAGAGACGCTTTGAGATAAGTGTTACGAAATTCAGAGAATGTCAAAAATTAGAGTGTAATTGCTTCAAACAAGCGAATTATCGCGAAACAACACCTGCTCGAATCCAACAAAAACTGTGGCCTGCCGTCTGTACTTAGCCTCAGAGACGCCTTGAGACAAGTGTTACGAAATTCAGAGAAATTCGAAAATTTGAGTGAAATTGCTTCAAACAAGCGAATTATCGCGAAACAACAGCTGCTCGAATCCAACCAAAGCTGTACCCAGCCGTCTCTACTAAGCCTCAGAGACGCTTTGAGATAAGTGTTACGAAATTCACAGAATGTCAAAAATAAGAGTGGAATTGCTTCAAACAAGCGAATTCTCACGAAACAACACCTGCTCGAATCCAACAAAAACTGTGGCCTGCCGTCTCTACTGAGCCTCAGAGGCGCTTTGAGACAAGTGTTACGAATTCAGAGAATGTCCAAAATTAGAGTGGAATTGCTCTAAACAAGCGAATTATCGCGAAACAACACCTGCTCGAATCCCACAAAAACTCTGCTCAGCCGTCTCTACTGAGCCTCAGAGACACTTTGCGACAAGTTTTACAAAGATCTGAGAATATCGAGAATTTGAGTCCAGTGGCTTCAAACAAGCGAATTATCGCTAAAACAACACCTGCTGGAATCCAACAAAAACTGTGGCCTGCCGTCTCTACTGAGCCTCAGAGGCGCTTTGAGACAAGTGTTACGAAATTCAGAGAATGTCCAAAATTAGAGTGGAATTGCTCTAAACAAGCGAATTATCGCGAAACAACACCTGCTCGAATCCAACAAAAACTCTGCTCAGCCGTCTCTACTAAGCCTCAGAGACGCTTTGAGACAAGTGTTATAAATATCTGAGAATGTCAAAAATTAGAGTGGAATTGCTTCAAACAAGCGAATTATCGCGAAACAACACCTGCTCGTATCCAACAAAAACTGTGCCTAGCCGTCTCTACTAAGCCTCAGAGACGCTTTGAGATAAGTGTTACACAATTCAGAGAATGTTAAAAATTAGTGGAATTGCTTCAAACAAGCGAATTATCGCGAAACAACACCTGCTCGAATCCAACAAGGACTATGCCCTCACGTCTCTACTGAGCGTCAGAGACGCTTGGAGACAAGTGTTACGATTATCAGAGAATGTCAAAAATTAAAGTGTAATTGCTTCAAACAAACGAATTATCGCGAAATAACAACTGCGCGAATCCAACAAAAACTGTGCCCTCACGTCTCTACTGAGCGTCAGAGACGCTTTGAGACAAGTGTTACAAAAATCAGAGAATGTTAAAAATTAGAGTGAAATTGCTCTAAACAAGCGAATAATCGCGAAACAACACCTGCTCGAATCCAACAAAAACTCTGCCCTTTCGTCTCTACTGAGCCTCAGAGACGCTTTGAGACAATTGTTAAAGAAATCAGAAAATGTTAAAAATTAGAGTGAAATTGCTTTAAACAAGCGAATTATCGCGAAACAACACCTGCTCGAATCAAACAAAAACTGTGCCCCGCCATCTCTACTGAGCCTCAGAGACGCTTTGCGACAAGTTTTACAAAGATCTGAGAATATCGAAAATTGGAGTCAAGTTGCTTCAAACAAGCGAATTATCGCGAAACAACACCTGCTCGAATCCAACAAAAACTGTGGCCAGCCGTCTCTACTAAGCCTCAATGACGCTTTGAGACAGGTGTTACACAATTCAGAGAATGTCGAAAATTTGAGTGAAATTGCTTCAAACAAGCGAATTATAGCGAAACAACACCTGCTCGAATCCAACAAAGACTGTGCCCAGCCGTCTCTACTAAGCCTCAGAGACGCTTTGAGACAAGTGTTACAAATATCAGAGAATGTCAAAAATTAGAGTGGAATTGCTTCAAACAAGCGAATTATCGCGAAACAACACCTGCTCGAATCCAACAAAAACTCTCACCTGGCGCGTCTACTGAGCCTCAGAGACGCTTTGAGACAATTGTTACAAAAATCAGAAAATGTTAAAAATAGAGTGAAATTGCTTTAAACAAGCGAATTATCGCGAAACAACACCTGCTCGAACCCAACAAAGCTGTGCCCAGCCGTCTCTACTAAGCCTCAGAGACGCTATGAGACAAGTGTTACACAATTCAGAGAATGTTAAAAATTAGAGTGAAATTGCTTTAACAAGCGAATTATCGCGAAACAACACCTGCTGGAATCCAACAAAAACTGTGGCCTGCCGTCTCTACTGAGCCTCAGAGACGCTTTGAGACAAGTGTTACGAAATTCAGAGAATGTCGAAAATTAGAGTGGAATTGCTCTAAACAAGCGAATTATCGCGAAACAACACCTGCTCGAATCCAACAAAAAATCTGCTCAGCCGTCTCTACTGTGCCTCAGAGACGCTTTGCGACAAGTTTTACAAAGATCTGAGAATATCGAGAATTTGAGTCCAGTGGCTTCAAACAACCGAATTATCGCGAAACAACACCTGCTGGAATCCAACAAAAACTGTGGCCTGCCGTCTCTAGTGAGCCTCAGAGGCGCTTTGAGACAAGTGTTACGAAATTCAGAGAATGTCCAAAATTAGAGTGGAATTGCTCTAAACAAGCGAATTAACGCGAAACAACACCTGCTCGAATCCCACAAAAACTCTGCTTAGCCGTCTTTACTGAGCCTCAGAGCCGCTTTGCGACAAGTTTTACAAAGATCTGAGAATATCGAGAATTTGAGTCTTTGGCTTCAAACAAGCGAATTATCGCGAAACAACACCTGCTGGAATCCAACAAAAACTGTGGCCTGCCGTCTCTACTGAGCCTCAGAGGCGCTTTGAGACAAGTGTTACGAAATTCAGAGAATGTCCAAAGTTAGAGTGGAATTGCTCTAAACAAGCGAATTATCGCGAAACAACACCTGCTCGAATCCAAAAAAACTCTGCTCAGCGGTCTCTACTAAGCCTCAGAGACGCTTTGAGACAAGTGTTATAAATATCAGAGAATGTCAAAAATTAGAGTGGAATTGCTTCAAACAAGCGAATTATCGCGAAACAACAACTGCTCAAATCCAAAAAAAACTGTGCCCAGCCGTCTCTACTAAGCCTCAGAGACGCTTTGAGATAAGCGTTACACAATTCAGAGAATGTTAAAAATTAGTGGAATTGCTTCAAACAAGCGAATTGTCGCGAAACAACACCTGCTCGAATCCAACAAGAACTGTGCCCTCACGTCTCTACTGAGCGTCAGAGACGCTTTGAGACAAGTGTTACGATTATCAGAGAATGTGAAAAATTAGGGTGTAATTGCTTCAAACAAACGATTTATCGCGAATTAACAACTGTGCGAATCCAACAAAAACTGTGCCCTCACGTCTCTACTAAGCCTCAGAGACGCTATGAGACAAGTGTTACACAATCCAGAGAATGTTAAAAATTAGAGTGAAATTGCTTTAAACAAGCGAATTATCGCGTAACAACACCTGCTCGAATCCAACAAAAACTGTGGCCTGCCGTCTCTACTGAGCCTCAGAGACGCTTTGCGACAAGTTTTACAAAGATCTGAGAATATCGAAAATTGGAGTCAAGTTGCTTCAAACAAGCGAATTATCGCGAAACAACACCTGCTCGAATCCAACAAAAACTGTGGCCTGCCGTCTCTACTGAGCCTCAGAGACGCTTTGAGACAAGTGTTACGAAATTCAGAGAATGTCGAAAATTTGAGTGAAATTGCTTCAAACAAGCGAGTTATAGCCAAACAACACCTGCTCGAATCCAACAAAGACTGTGCCCAGCCGTCTCTACTAAGCCTCAGAGACGCTTTGAGACAAGTGTTACAAATATCAGAGAATGTCAAAAATTAGAGTGGAATTGCTTTAAACAAGCGAATTATCGCGAAACAACACCTGCTCGAATCCAACAAAAACTCTGCCCTGCAGTCTCTACTGAGCCTCAGAGACGCTTTGCGACAAGATTTACAAATATTTGAGATAATCGAAAATTGGAGTCAAGTTGCTTCAAACAAGCGAATTATCGCGAAACAACACCTGTTCGAATCCAACAAAAACTCTGCCCTGCAGTCTCTACTGAGCCTCAGAGACGCTTTGCGACAAGTTTTACAAATATCTGAGATAATCGAAAATTTGAGTCAAGTTGCTTCAAACAAGCGAATTATCGCGAAACAACACCTGCTCGAATCCAACAAAAACTGTAGTCTGCCGTCTCTACTGAGCCTCAGAGACGCTTTGAGACAAGTGTTACACAATTCAAAGAATGTTAAAAATTAGTGGAATTGCTTCAAACAAGCGAATTATGGCGAAAAAACACCTGCTCGACTCCAACAAAAACTGTGCCCTCACGTCTCTGCTGAGCGTCTGAGACGCTTTGAGACAAGTGTTACAAAAATCAGAGAATGTTAAAAATTAGAGTGAAATTGCTCTAAACAAGCGAATTATCGCGAAACAACACCTGCTGGAAACCAACAAAAACTCTGCCCTTTCGTCTCTACTGAGCCTAAGAGACGCTTTGAGACAATTGTTAAAAAAATCAGAAAATGTCAAAAATGAGAGTGGAATTGCTTCAAACAAGCGAATTATCGCGAAACAACACCTGCTCGAATCCAACAAAAACTGTGGCCGTCGTTGCTTAGGCTCAGAGACGCCTTGAGACAAGTGTTACGAAATTTAGAGAAATTCGAAAATTTGAGTGAAATTGCTTCAAACATGCGAATTATCGCGAAACAACACCTGCTCGAATCCAACAAAAACTGTGGCCAGCCGTCTCTACTGAGCCACAGAGACGCTTTGCGACAAGTTTTACAAAGATCTGAGAATATCGAAAATTGGAGTCCAGTTGCTTCAAACAAGCGAATTATCGCGAAACAACACCTGCACGAATCCAACAAAAACTGTGGCCTGCCGTCTCTACTGAGCCTCAGAGACGCTTTGAGACAAATGTTACAAAAATAAGAAAATGTTAAAAATTAGAGTGAAATTGCTTTAAACAAGCGAATTATCGCGAAACAACACCTGCTCGAATCCAACAAAGCTGTGCCCAGCCGTCTCTACTAAGCCTCAGAGACGCTATGAGACAAGTGTTACACAATTCAGAGAATGTTAAAAATTAGAGTGAAGTTGCTTTAAACAAGCGAATTATCGCGAAACAACACCTGCTCGAATCCAACAAAAACTCTGCCCTGCCGTCTCTACTGAGCCTCAGAGACGCTTTGCGACAAGTTTCACAAAGATCTGAGAATATCGAAAATTGGAGTCAAGTTGCTTCAAACAAGCGAATTATCGCGAAACATCACCTGCTCGAATCCAACAAAAACTGTAGCCTGCCGTCTCTACTGAGCCTCAGAGACGCTTTGAGACAAGTGTTACGAAATTCTGAGAATGTCGAAAATTTGAGTGAAATTGCTTCAAACATGCGAATTATCGCGAAACAACACCTGCTCGAATCCAACAAAAACTCTGCTCAGCCGTCTCTACTAATCCTCAGAGACGCTTTCAGACAAGTGTTACAAATATCAGATAATGTCAAAAATTAGAGTGGAGTTGCTTCAAACAAGCGAATTATCGCGAAACAACACCTGCTCGTAGCCAACAAAAACTGTGGCCTGCCGTCTCTGCTGAGCCTCAGAGACGCCTTGAGACAAGTGTTACGAAATTCAGAGAAATTCGAAAATTTGAGTGAAATTGCTTCAAACAAGCGAATTATCGCGAAACAACACCTGCTCGAATCCAACAAAAACTTTGCTCAGCCGTCTCTACTAAGCCTCAGAGACGCTTTGAGACAAGTGTTACACAAATCAGAGAATCTTAAAAATTAGAGTGAAATTGCTTTAAACAAGCGAATTATCGCGAAACAACACCTGCTCGAATCCAACAAAAACTCTGCCCTGCCGCCTCTACTGAGCCTCAGAGACGCTTTGAGACAATTGTTACAAAAATCAAAAATGTTAAAAATTAGAGTGAAATTGCTTCAACCAAACGAATTACCGCGAAATAACAACTGCTCGAATCCAACAAAAACTGTGCCCTCACGTCTCTGCTGAGCGTCAGAGACGCTTTGAGACGTGTTACAAAAATCAGAGAATGTTAAAAATTAGAGTGAAATTGCTCTAAACAAGCGAATTATCGCGAAACAACACCTGCTCGAATCCAACAAAAACTCTGCCCTGCCGTCTCTACTGAGCCTCAGAGACGCTTTGCGACAAGTTTTACAAAGATCTGAGAATATCGAAAATTGGAGTCAAGTTGCTTCAAACCAGCGAATTATCGCGAAACAACACCTGCTCGAATCCAACAAAAACTGTGGCCTGCCGTCTCTACTGAGCCTCAGATACGCTTTGAGACAAGTGTTACGAAATTCAGAGAATGTCGAAAATTTGAGTGAAATTGCTTCAAACATGCGAATTATCGCGAAACAACACCTGCTCGAATCGAACAAAAACTCTGACCTGCCGCGTCTACTGAGCCTCAGAGACGCTTTGAGACAATTGTTACAAAAATCAGAAAATGTTAAAAATTAGAGTGAAATTGCTGTAAACAAGCGAATTATCGCGAAACAAAACCTGCTCGAATCCAACAAAGCTGTGCCCAGCCGTCTCTACTAAGCCTCAGAGACACTATGAGACAAGTGTTACACAATTCAGAGAATCTTAAAAATTAGAGTGAAATTGCTTCAAACAAGCGAATTATCGCGAAACAACACCTGCTCGAATCCAACAAAAACTCTGCCCTGCCGTCTCTACTGAGCCTCAGAGACGCTTTGAGACAATTGTTACAAATATCAGAAAATGTTAAAAATTAGAGTGAAATTGCTTTAAACAAGCGAATTATCGCGAAACAACACCTGCTCGAATCCAAAAAAAACTGTGCCCAGCCGTCTCTACTAAGCCTCAGAGACGCTTTGAGACAAGTGTTACACAATTCAGAGAATGTTAAAAATTAGAGTGAAATTGCTTTAAACAAGCGAATTATCGCGAAACAACACATGCTCGAAACCAACAAAAACTCTGCCCTGCCGTCTCTACTGAGCCTCAGAGACGCTTTGCGACAAGTTTTACAAAGATCTGAGAATATCGAAAATTGGAGTCAAGTTGCATCAAACAAGCGAATTATCGCGAAACAACACCTGCTCGAATCCAACAAAAACTGTGGCCTGCCGTCTCTACTGAGCCTCAGAGACGCTTTGAGACAAGTGTTACGAAATTCAGAGAATGTCGAAAATTTCAGTGAAATTGCTTCAAACATGCGAATTATCGCGAAACAACACCTGCTCGAATCCAACAAAGACTGTGCCCAGCCGTCTCTACTAAGCCTCAGAGACGCTTTGAGACAAGTGTTACAAATATCAGAGAATGTCAAAAATTAGAGTGGAATTGCTTCAAACAAGCGAATTATCGCGAAACAACACCTGCTCGAATCCGACAAAAACTCTGACCTGCCGCGTCTCCTGAGCCTCAGAGACGCTTTGAGACAATTGTTACAAAAATCAGAAAATGTTAAAAATTAGAGTGAAATTGCTGTAAACAAGCGAATTATCGCGAAACAACACCTGCTCGAATCCAACAAAGCTGTGCCCAGCCGTCTCTACTAAGCCTCAGAGACGCTATGAGACAAGTGTTACACAATTCAGAGAATGTTAAAAATTAGAGTGAAATTGCTTTAAACAAGCGAATTATCGCGAAACTACACCTGCTCGAATCCAACAAAAACTCTGCCCTGCCGTCTCTACTGAGCCTCAGAGACGCTTTGCGACAAGTTTTACAAAGATCTGAGAATATCGAAAATTGGAGTCAAGTTGCTTCAAACAAGCGAATTATCGCGAAACAACACCTGCTCGAATCCAACAAAAACTGTAGCCTGCCGTCTCTACTGAGCCTCAGAGACGCTTTGAGACAAGTGTTACGAAATTCAGAGAATGTCGAAAATTTGATTGAAATTGCTTCAAACATGCGAATTATCGCGAAACAGCACCTGCTCGAATCCAACAAAAACTCTGCTCAGCCGTCTCTACTAAGCCTCAGAGACACTTTGAGACAAGTGTTACAAATTTCAGATAATGTCAAAAATTAGAGTGGAATTGCTTCAAACAAGCGAATTATCGCGTAACAACACCTGCTCGAATCCAACAAAAACTGTGGCCTGCCGTCTCTACTGAGCCTCAGAGACGCCTTGAGACAAGTGTTACGAAATTCAGAGAAATTCGAAATTCGAGTGAAATTGCTTCAAACAAGCGAATTATCGCGAAACAACACCTGCTCAAATCCAACCAAAGCTGTGCCCAGCCGTCTCTACTAAGCCTCAGAGACGCTTTGAGACAAGTGTTACACAAATCAGAGAATGTTAAAAATTAGAGTGAAATTGCTTTAAACAAGCGAATTATCGCGAAACAACACCTGCTGCAATCCAACTAAAACTCTGCCATGCCGCCTCTACTGAGCCTCAGAGACGCTTTGAGACAATTATTACAAAAATCAGAAAATGTTAAAAATTAGAGTGAAATTGCTTTAAACAAGCGAATTATCGCGAAAAAACACCTGCTCCAATCCAACAAAAACTGTGCCCAGCCGTCTGTACTAAGCCTCAGAGACGCTTTGAGACAAGTGTTACATAATTCAGAGAATGTTAAAAATTAGAGTGAAATTGCTTTAAACAAGCGAATTATCGCCAAACAACACCTGCTCGAATCCAACAAAAACTGTGGCCTGCCGTCTCTACTGAGCCTCAGAGACGCTTTGCGACAAGTTTTACAAAGATCTGAGAATATCGAAAATTGGAGTCAAGTTGCTTCAAACAAGCGAATTATCGCGAAACAACACCTGCTCGAATCCAACAAAAACTGTGGCCTGCCGTCTCTACTGAGCCTCAGAGACGCTTTGAGACAAGTGTTACGAAATTCAGAGAATGTCGAAAATTTGAGTGAAATTGCTTCAAACATGCGAATAATCGCGAAACAACACCTGCTCGAATCCAACAAAAACTGTGGCCAGCCGTCTCTACTAAGCCTCAAAGACGCTTTGAGACAGGTGTTACACAATTCAGAGAATGTCGAAAATTTGAGTGAAATTGCTTCAAACAAGCAAATTATCGCGAAACAACACCTGCTCGAATCCAACAAAAACTGTGCCCTGCCGTCTATAATGAGCCCTAGAGACGCTTTGAGACAAGTGTTACTAAAATCAGAAAAGGTTAAAAATTAGAGTGGAATTGCTTCAAACAAGCGAATTATCGCGAAACAACACCTGCTCGAATCCAACAAAAACTCTGCCCTGCCGTCTCTACTGAACCTCAGAGACGCTTTGCGACAAGTTTTACAAAGATCTGAGAATATCGAAAATTAGAGTCAAGTTGCTTCAAACAAGCGAATTATCGCGAAACAACACCTGCTCGAATCCAACAAAAACTGTGCCTGCCGTCTCTACTGAGCGTCGGAGACGCTTTGAGACAAGTGTTACAAAAATCAGAGAATGTTTATAATTCGAGTGAAATTGCTCTACACAAGCGAATTATCGCGAAACAACACCTGCTCAAATCCAACAAAAACTCTGCCATGTCGTCTCTACTGAGGCTCAGAGACGCTTTGAGACAAGTGTTACACAATTCAGAGAATGTTAAAAATTAGAGTGGAATTGCTTCAAACAAGCGAATTATCGCGAAACAACACCTGCTCGAATCCAACAAAAACTGTGGCCTGCCGTCTCTACTGAGCCTCAGAGACGCTTTGAGACAAGTGTTACGAAATTCAGAGAATGTCGAAAATTTGAGTGAAATTGCTTCAAACATGCGAATTATCGCGAAACAACACCTGTTCGAATCCAACAAAAACTCTGCTCAGCCGTCTCTACTAAGGCTCAGAGACGCTTTGAGACAAGTGTTACAAATATCAGATAATGTCAAAAATTAGAGTGGAATTGCTTCAAACAAGCGAATTATCGCGAAACAACACCTGCTCGAATCCAACAGAAACTGTGGCCTGCCGGCTCTACTGAGCGTCAGAGACGCCTTGAGACGAGTGTTACGAAATTCAGAGAAATTCGAAAATTTGAGTGAAATTGCTTCAAACAAGCGAATTATCACGAAAAAACACCTGCTCGAATCCAACAAATACTCTGCTCTGCCGTCTCTACTGAGCTTCAGAGACGCTTTGCGACAAGTTTTACAAAGATCTGAGAATATCGAAAATTGGAGTCAAGTTGCTTCAAACAAGCGAATTATCGCGAAACAACACCTGCTCGAATCCAACAAAAACTGTGCCCTCACGTCTCTACTGAGTGTCAGAGACGCCTTGATACGTGTTACAAAAATCAGAGAATGTTAAAAATTAGAGTGAAATTGCCCTAAACAAGCGAAATATCGCGAAACAACACCTGCTCGAATCCAACAAAAACTATGCCCTTTCGTCTCTACTGAGCCTCAGAGATGCCTTGAGACAAGTGTTACGATTATCAGAGAATGTCAAAAATTAGAGTGTAATTGCTTCAAACAAACGAATTATCGCGAAACAACACCTGCTCGAATCCAACAAGAACTGTGCCCTCACGTCTCTACTGAGCGTCAGAGACGCTTTGAGACAAGTGTTACAAAAATCAGAGAATGTTAAAAATTAGAGTGAAATTGCTCTACACAAGCGAATTATCGCGAAACAACACCTTCTCGAATCCAACAAAAACTCTGCCCTGCCGTCTCTACTGAGCCTCAGAGAGGCTTTGCGACAAGTTTTACAAAGATCTGAGAATTTCGAAAATTGGAGTCAAGTTGCTTCAAACAAGCGAATTATCGCGAAACAACACCTGCTCGAATCCAACAAAAACTGTGGCCTGCCGTCTCTACTGAGCCTCAGAGACGCTTTGAGACAAGTGTTACGAAATTCAGAGAATGTCGAAAATTTGAGTGAAATTGTTTCAAACATGCGAATTATCGCGAAACAACACCTGCTCGAATCCAACAAGAACTGTGCCCTCACGTCCCTACTGAGCGTCAGAGACGCTTTGAGACAAGTGTTACAAAAATCAGAGAATGTTAAAAATTAGAGTGAAATTGCTCTAAACAAGCGAATTATCGCGAAACAACACCTGCTCGAATCCAACAAAAACTCTGCTCAGCCGTCTCTACTAAGCCTCAGAGACGCTTAGAGACAAGTGTTACAATTATCAGAGAATGTCAAAAATTAGAGTGTAATTGCTTCAAACAAGCGAATTATCGCGAAACAACACCTGCTCGAATCCAACAAAAACTGTGGCCTGCCGTCTGTACTTAGCCTCAGAGACGCCGTGAGACAAGTGTTACGAAATTCAGAGAAATTCGAAAATTTGAGTGAAATTGCCTCAAACAAGCGAATTATTGCGAAACAACAGCTGCTCGAATCCAACCAAAGCTGTACCCAGCCGTCTCTACTAAGCCTCAGAGACGCTTTGAGACAAGTGTTACACAATTCAGAGAATGTTAAAAATTAGAGTGAAATTGCTTTAAACAAGCGAATTATCGCCAAACAACACCTGCTCGAATCCAACAAAAACTGCGCCCTGCCGTCTCTACTGAGCCTCACAGACGCTTTGCGACAAGTATTACAAAGATCTGAGAATATCGAAAATTGGAGTCAAGTTGCTTCAAACAAGCGAATTATCGCGAAACAACACCTGCTCGAATCCAACAAAAACTGTGGCCTGCCGTCTCTACTGAGCCTCAGAGACGCTTTGAGACAAGTGTTACGAAATTCAGAGAATGTCGAAAATTTGAGTGAAATTGTTTCAAACATGCGAATTATCGCGAAACAACACCTGCTCGAATCCAACAAGAACTGTGCCCTCACGTCTCTACTGAGCGTCAGAGACGCTTTGAGACAAGTGTTACAAAAATCAGAGAATGTTAAAAATTAGAGTGAAATTGCTCTAAACAAGCGAATTATCGCGAAACAACACCTGCTCGAATCCAACAAAAACTCTGCCCGGTCGTCTCTACTGAGCCTCAGAGACGCTTTGAGATAATTGTTAATAAAATCAGAAAATGTTAAAAATTAGAGTGGAATTGCTCTAAACAAGCGAATTATCGCGAAACAACACCTGCTCGAATCCAACAAAAACTCTGCTCAGCCGTCTCTACTAAGCCTCAGAGACGCTTAGAGACAAGTGTTACAATTATCAGAGAATGTCAAAAATTAGAGTGGAATTGCTTCAAACAAGCGAATTATCGCGAAACAACACCTGCTCTAATCCAACAAAAACTGTGGCCTGCCGTCTCTACTTAGCCTCAGAGACGCCTTGAGACAAGTGTTACGAAATTCAGAGAAATTCGAAAATTTGAGTGAAATTGCTTCAAACAAGCGAATTATCGCGAAACAACACCTGCTCGAATCCAACCAAAGCTGTGCCCAGCCCTCTCTACTAAGCGTCAGAGACGCTTTGAGACAAGTGTTACAAATATCAGAGAATGTCAAAAATTAGAGTGGAATTGCTTCAAACAAGCGAATTTTCGCGAAACAACACCTGCTCGAATCCAACAAAAACTGTGCCCAGCCGTCTCTACTAAGCCTCAGAGACGCTTTGAGACAAGTGTTACACAATTCAGAGAATGTTAAAAATTAGAGTCAAATTGCTTTAAACAAGCGAATTATCCTGAAACAACACCTGCTCGAATCCAACAAAAACTCTGCCCTGCCGCCTCTACTGAGCCTCAGAGACGCTTTGAGACAATTGTTACAAAAATCTGAAAATGTTAAAAATTAGAGTGAAATTGCTTTAAACAAGCGAATTATCGCGAAACAACACCTGCTCGTATCCAACAAAAACTGTGCCCAGCCGTCTCTACTAAGCCTCAGACACGCTTTGAGACAAGTGTTACACAATTCAGAGAATGTTAAAAATTAGAGTGAAATTGCTTTAAACAAGCGAATTATGGCGAAACAACACCTGCTCGAATCCAACAAAAACTCTGCCCTGCCGTCTCTACTGAGCCTCAGATACGCTTTGCGACAAGTTTTACAAAGATCTGAGAATATCGAAAATTTGAGTCCAGTGGCTTCAAACAAGCGAATTATCGCGAAACAACACCTGCTCGAATCCAACAAAAACTGTGGCCTGCCGTCTCTACTGAGCCTCAGAGACGCTTTGAGACAAGTGTTACGAAATTCAGAGAATGTCGAAAATTTAAGTGAAATTGTTTCAAACATGCGAATTATCGCGAAACAACACCTGCTCGAATCCAACAAGAACTGTGCCCTCACGTCTCTACTGAGCGTCAGAGACGCTTTGAGACAAGTGTTACAAAAATCAGAGAATGTTAAAAATTAGAGTGAAATTGCTTCAAACAAACGAATTATCGCGAAAAAACACCTGCTCGAATCCAACAAGTACTGTGCCCTCACGTCTCTACTGAGCGTCAGAGACGCTTTGAGACAAGTGTTACAAAAATCAGAGAATGTTAAAAATTAGAGTGAAATTGCTCTACACAAGCGAATTATCGCGAAACAACACCTGCTCGAATCCAACAAAAACTCGGCTCAGCCGTCTCTACTAAGCCTCAGAGACGCTTAGAGACAAGTGTTACAATTATCAGAGAATGTCAAAAATTAGAGTGTAATTGCTTCAAACAAACGAATTATCGCGAAACAACACCTGCTCGAATCCAACAAGAACTGTGCCCTCACGTCTCTACTGAGCGTCAGAGACGCTTTGAGACAAGTGTTACAAAAATCAGAGAATGTTAAAAATTAGAGTGAAATTGCTCTACACAAGCGAATTATCGCGAAACAACACCTTCTCGAATGCAACAAAAACTCTGCCCTGCCGTCTCTACTGAGCCTCAGAGAGGCTTTGCGACAAGTTTTACAAAGATCTGAGAATTTCGAAAATTGGAGTCAAGTTGCTTCAAACAAGCAAATTATCGCGAAACAACACCTGCTCGAATCCAACAAAAACTGTGGCCTGCCGTCTCTACTGAGCCTCAGAGACGCTTTGAGACAAGTGTTACGAAATTCAGAGAATGTCGAAAATTTGAGTGAAATTGTTTCAAACATGCGAATTATCGCGAAACATCACCTGCTCGAATCCAACAAGAACTGTGCCCTCACGTCTCTACTGAGCGTCAGAGACGCTTTGAGACAAGTGTTACAAAAATCAGAGAATGTTAAAAATTAGAGTGGAATTGCTCTAAACAAGCGAATTATCGCGAAACAACACCTGCTCGAATCCAACAAAAACTCTGCTCAGCCGTCTCTACTAAGCCTCAGAGACGCTTAGAGACAAGTGTTACAATTATCAGAGAATGTCAAAAATTAGAGTGTAATTGCTTCAAACAAGCGAATTATCGCGAAACAACACCTGCTCGAATCCAACAAAAACTGTGGCCTGCCGTCTGTACTTAGCCTCAGAGACGCCTTGAGACAAGTGTTACGAAATTCAGAGAAATTCGAAAATTTGAGTGAAATTGCCTCAAACAAGCGAATTATCGCGAAACAACAGCTGCTCGAATCCAACCAAAGCTGTACCCAGCCGTCTCTACTAAGCCTCAGAGACGCTTTGAGACAAGTGTTACACAATTCAGAGAATGTTAAAAATTAGAGTGAAATTGCTTTAAACAAGCGAATTATCGCCAAACAACACCTGCTCGAATCCAACAAAAACTGCGCCCTGCCGTCTCTACTGAGCCTCACAGACGCTTTGCGACAAGTATTACAAAGATCTGAGAATATCGAAAATTGGAGTCAAGTTGCTTCAAACAAGCGAATTATCGCGAAACAACACCTGCTCGAATCCAACAAAAACTGTGGCCTGCCGTCTCTACTGAGCCTCAGAGACGCTTTGAGACAAGTGTTACGAAATTCAGAGAATGTCGAAAATTTGAGTGAAATTGTTTCAAACATGCGAATTATCGCGAAACAACACCTGCTCGAATCCAACCAAAGCTGTGCCCAGCCCTCTCTACTAAGCGTCAGAGACGCTTTGAGACAAGTGTTACAAATATCAGAGAATGTCAAAAATTAGAGTGGAATTGCTTCAAACAAGCGAATTATCGCGAAACAACACCTGCTCGAATCCAACAAAAACTGTGCCCAGCCGTCTCTACTAAGCCTCAGAGTCGCTTTGAGACAAGTGTTACACCATTCAGAGAATGTTAAAAATTAGTGGAATTGCTTCAAACAAGCGAATTATCGCGAAACAACACCTACTCGAATCCAACAAAAACTCTGCCCTGCCGTCTCTACTGAGCCTCAGAGAGGCTTTGCGACAAGTTTTACAAAGATCTGAGAATTTCGAAAATTGGAGTCAAGTTGCTTCAAACAAGCGAATTATCGCGAAACAACACCTGCTCGAATCCAACAAAAACTGTGGCCTGCCGTCTCTACTGAGCCTCAGAGACGCTTTGAGACAAGTGTTACGAAATTCAGAGAATGTCGAAAATTTGAGTGAAATTGTTTCAAACATGCGAATTATCGCGAAACAACACCTGCTCGAATCCAACAAGAACTGTGCCCTCACGTCTCTACTGAGCGTCAGAGACGCTTTGAGACAAGTGTTACAAAAATCAGAGAATGTTAAAAATTAGAGTGAAATTGCTCTAAACAAGCGAATTATCGCGAAACAACACCTGCTCGAATCCAACAAAAACTCTGCCCTTTCGTCTCTACTGAGCCTCAGAGACGCTTTGAGACAATTGTTAAAAAAATCAGAAAATGTTAAAAATTAGAGTGGAATTGCTATAAACAAGCGAATTATCGCGAAACAACACCTGCTCGAATCCAACAAAAACTCGGCTCAGCCGTCTCTACTAAGCCTCAGAGACGCTTAGAGACAAGTGTTACAATTATCAGAGAATGTCAAAAATTAGAGTGTAATTGCTTCAAACAAGCGAATTATCGCGAAACAACACCTGCTCGAATCCAACAAAAACTGTGGCCTGCCGTCTGTACTTAGCCTCAGAGACGCCTTGAGACAAGTGTTACGAAATTCAGAGAATGTCGAAAATTTGAGTGAAATTGTTTCAAACATGCGAATTATCGCGAAACAACACCTGCTCGAATCCAACAAGAACTGTGCCCTCACGTCTCTACTGAGCGTCAGAGACGCTTTGAGACAAGTGTTACAAAAATCAGAGAATGTTAAAAATTAGAGTGAAATTGCTCTAAACAAGCGAATTATCGCGAAACAACACCTGCTCGAATCCAACAAAAACTCTGCCCGGTCGTCTCTACTGAGCCTCAGCGACGCTTTGAGACAATTGTTAATAAAATCAGAAAATGTTAAAAATTAGAGTGGAATTGCTCTAAACAAGCGAATTATCGCGAAACAACACCTGCTCGAATCCAACAAAAACTCTGCTCAGCCGTCTCTACTAAGCCTCAGAGACGCTTAGAGACAAGTGTAACAATTATCAGAGAATGTCAAAAATTAGAGTGGAATTGCTTCAAACAAGCGAATTATCGCGAAACAACACCTGCTCTAATCCAACAAAAACTGTGGCCTGCCGTCTCTACTTAGCCTCAGAGACGCCTTGAGACAAGTGTTACGAAATTCAGAGAAATTCGAAAATTTGAGTGAAATTGCTTCAAACAAGCGAATTATCGCGAAACAACACCTGCTCGAATCCAACCAAAGCTGTGCCCAGCCCTCTCTACTAAGCGTCAGAGACGCTTTGAGACAAGTGTTACAAATATCAGAGAATGTCAAAAATTAGAGTGGAATTGCTTCAAACAAGCGAATTTTCGCGAAACAACACCTGCTCGAATCCAACAAAAACTGTGCCCAGCCGTCTCTACTAAGCCTCAGAGTCGCTTTGAGACAAGTGCTACGAAATTCAGAGAAATTCGAAAATTTGAGTGAAATCGCTTCAAACAAGCGAATTATCGCCAAACAACACCTGCTCGAATCCAACCAAAGCTGTGCCCAGCCGTCTCTACTAAGCCTCAGAGACGCTTTGAGACAAGTGTTACACAATTCAGAGAATGTTAAAAATTAGAGTCAAATTGCTTTAAACAAGCGAATTATCCTGAAACAACACCTGCTCGAATCCAACAAAAACTCTGCCCTGCCGCCTCTACTGAGCCTCAGAGACGCTTTGAGACAATTGTTACAAAAATCAGAAAATGTTAAAAATTAGAGTGAAATTGCTTTAAACAAGCGAATTATCGCGAAACAACACCTGCTCGTATCCAACAAAAACTGTGCCCAGCCGTCTCTACTAAGCCTCAGACACGCTTTGAGACAAGTGTTACACAATTCAGAGAATGTTAAAAATTAGAGTGAAATTGCTTAAAACAAGCGAATTATCGCGAAACAACACCTGCTCGAATCCAACAAAAACTCTGCCCTGCCGTCTCTACTGAGCCTCAGATACGCTTTGCGACAAGTTTTACAAAGATCTGAGAATATCGAAAATTTGAGTCCAGTGGCTTCAAACAAGCGAATTATCGCGAAACAACACCTGCTCGAATCCAACAAAAACTGTGGCCTGCCGTCTCTACTGAGCCTCAGAGACGCTTTGAGACAAGTGTTACGAAATTCAGAGAATGTCGAAAATTTGAGTGAAATTGTTTCAAACATGCGAATTATCGCGAAACAACACCTGCTCGAATCCAACAAAAACTGTGCCCTCACGTCTCTACTGAGCGTCAGAGACGCTTTGAGACAAGTGTTACAAAAATCAGAGAATGTTAAAAATTAGAGTGAAATTGCTTCAAACAAACGAATTATCGCGAAAAAACACCTGCTCGAATCCAACAAGTACTGTGCCCTCACGTCTCTACTGAGCGTCAGAGACGCTTTGAGACAAGTGTTACAAAAATCAGAGAATGTTAAAAATTAGAGTGAAATTGCTCTACACAAGCGAATTATCGCGAAACAACACCTGCTCGAATCCAACAAAAACTCTGCCCTGCCGTCTCTACTGAGCCTCAGAGAGGCTTTGCGACAAGTTTTACAAAGATCTGAGAATTTCGAAAATTGGAGTCAAGTTGCTTCAAACAAGCGAATTATCGCGAAACAACACCTGCTCGAATCCAACAAAAACTGTGGCCTGCCGTCTCTACTGAGCCTCAGAGACGCTTTGAGACAAGTGTTACGAAATTCAGAGAATGTCGAAAATTTGAGTGAAATTGTTTCAAACATGCGAATTATCGCGAAACAACACCTGCTCGAATCCAACAAGAACTGTGCCCTCACGTCTCTACTGAGCGTCAGAGACGCTTTGAGACAAGTGTTACAAAAATCAGAGAATGTTAAAAATTAGAGTGAAATTGCTCTAAACAAGCGAATTATCGCGAAACAACACCTGCTCGAATCCAACAAAAACTCTGCCCTTTCGTCTCTACTGAGCCTCAGAGACGCTTTGAGACAATTGTTAAAAAAATCAGAAAATGTTAAAAATTAGAGTGGAATTGCTCTAAACAAGCGAATTATCGCGAAACAACACCTGCTCGAATCCAACAAAAACTCGGCTCAGCCGTCTCTACTAAGCCTCAGAGACGCTTAGAGACAAGTGTTACAATTATCAGAGAATGTCAAAAATTAGAGTGTAATTGCTTCAAACAAGCGAATTATCGCGAAACAACACCTGCTCGAATCCAACAAAAACTGTGGCCTGCCGTCTGTACTTAGCCTCAGAGACGCCTTGAGACAAGTGTTACGAAATTCAGAGAAATTCGAAAATTTGAGTGAAATTGCTTCAAACAAGCGAATTATCGCGAAACAACAGCTGCTCGAATCCAACCAAAGCTGTACCCAGCCGTCTCTACTAAGCCTCAGAGACGCTTTGAGACAAGTGTTACACAATTCAGAGAATGTTAAAAATTAGAGTGAAATTGCTTTAAACAAGCGAATTATCGCCAAACAACACCTGCTCGAATCCAACAAAAACTGCGCCCTGCCGTCTCTACTGAGCCTCACAGACGCTTTGCGACAAGTTTTACAAATATCTGAGAATATCGAAAATTGGAGTCAAGTTGCTTCAAACAAGCGAATTATCGCGAAACAACACCTCCTCGAATCCAACAAAAACTGTGGCCTGCCGTCTCTACTGAGCCTCAGAGACGCTTTGAGACAAGTGTTACGAAATTCAGAGAATGTCGAAAATTTGAGTTAAATTGTTTCAAACATGCGAATTATCGCGAAACAACACCTGCTCGAATCCAACAAGAACTGTGCCCTCACGTCTCTACTGAGCGTCAGAGACGCTTTGAGACAAGTGTTACAAAAATCAGAGAATGTTAAAAATTAGAGTGAAATTGCTCTAAACAAGCGAATTATCGCGAAACAACACCTGCTCGAATCCAACAAAAACTCTGCCCGGACGTCTCTACTGAGCCTCAGAGACGCTTTGAGACAATTGTTAATAAAATCAGAAAATGTTAAAAATTAGAGTGGAATTGCTCTAAACAAGCGAATTATCGCGAAAATACACCTGCTCGAATCCAACAAAAACTCTGCTCAGCCGTCTCTACTAAGCCTCAGAGACGCTTAGAGACAAGTGTTACAATTATCAGAGAATGTCAAAAAATAGAGTGGAATTGCTTCAAACAAGCGAATTATCGCGAAACAACACCTGCTCGAATCCAACAAAAACTGTGGCCTGCCGTCTCTACTTAGCCTCAGAGACGCCTTGAGACAAGTGTTACGAAATTCAGAGAAATTCGAAAATTTGAGTGAAATTGCTTCAAACAAGCGAATTATCGCGAAACAACACCTGCTCGAATCCAACCAAAGCTGTGCCCAGCCCTCTCTACTAAGCGTCAGAGACGCTTTGAGACAAGTGTTACAAATATCAGAGAATGTCAAAAATTAGAGTGGAATTGCTTCAAACAAGCGAATTATCGCGAAACAACACCTGCTCGAATCCAACAAAAACTGTGCCCAGCCGTCTCTACTAAGCCTCAGAGTCGCTTTGAGACAAGTGTTACACCATTCAGAGAATGTTAAAAATTAGTGGAATTGCTTCAAACAAGCGAATTATCGCGAAACAACACCTACTCGAATCCAACAAAAACTCTGCCCTGCCGTCTCTACTGAGCCTCAGAGAGGCTTTGCGACAAGTTTTACAAAGATCTGAGAATTTCGAAAATTGGAGTCAAGTTGCTTCAAACAAGCGAATTATCGCGAAACAACACCTGCTCGAATCCAACAAAAACTGTGGCCTGCCGTCTCTACTGAGCCTCAGAGACGCTTTGAGACAAGTGTTACGAAATTCAGAGAATGTCGAAAATTTGAGTGAAATTGTTTCAAACATGCGAATTATCGCGAAACAACACCTGCTCGAATCCAACAAGAACTGTGCCCTCACGTCTCTACTGAGCGTCAGAGACGCTTTGAGACAAGTGTTACAAAAATCAGAGAATGTTAAAAATTAGAGTGAAATTGCTCTAAACAAGCGAATTATCGCGAAACAACACCTGCTCGAATCCAACAAAAACTCTGCCCTTTCGTCTCTACTGAGCCTCAGAGACGCTTTGAGACAATTGTTAAAAAAATCAGAAAATGTTAAAAATTAGAGTGGAATTGCTATAAACAAGCGAATTATCGCGAAACAACACCTGCTCGAATCCAACAAAAACTCGGCTCAGCCGTCTCTACTAAGCCTCAGAGACGCTTAGAGACAAGTGTTACAATTATCAGAGAATGTCAAAAATTAGAGTGTAATTGCTTCAAACAAGCGAATTATCGCGAAACAACACCTGCTCGAATCCAACAAAAACTGTGGCCTGCCGTCTGTACTTAGCCTCAGAGACGCCTTGAGACAAGTGTTACGAAATTCAGAGAAATTCGAAAATTTGAGTGAAATTGCTTCAAACAAGCGAATTATCGCGAAACAACAGCTGCTCGAATCCAACCAAAGCTGTACCCAGCCGTCTCTACTAAGCCTCAGAGACGCTTTGAGACAAGTGTTACACAATTCAGAGAATGTTAAAAATTAGAGTGAAATTGCTTTAAACAAGCGAATTATCGCCAAACAACACCTGCTCGAATCCAACAAAAACTGCGCCCTGCCGTCTCTACTGAGCCTCACAGACGCTTTGCGACAAGTTTTACAAATATCTGAGAATATCGAAAATTGGAGTCAAGTTGCTTCAAACAAGCGAATTATCGCGAAACAACACCTGCTCGAATCCAACAAAAACTGTGGCCTGCCGTCTCTACTGAGCCTCAGAGACGCTTTGAGACAAGTGTTACGAAATTCAGAGAATGTCGAAAATTTGAGTTAAATTGTTTCAAACATGCGAATTATCGCGAAACAACACCTGCTCGAATCCAACAAGACTGTGCCCTCACGTCTCTACTGAGCGTCAGAGACGCTTTGAGACAAGTGTTACAAAAATCAGAGAATGTTAAAAATTAGAGTGAAATTGCTCTAAACAAGCGAATTATCGCGAAACAACACCTGCTCGAATCCAACAAAAACTCTGCCCGGACGTCTCTACTGAGCCTCAGAGACGCTTTGAGACAATTGTTAATAAAATCAGAAAATGTTAAAAATTAGAGTGGAATTGCTCTAAACAAGCGAATTATCGCGAAAATACACCTGCTCGAATCCAACAAAAACTCTGCTCAGCCGTCTCTACTAAGCCTCAGAGACGCTTAGAGACAAGTGTTACAATTATCAGAGAATGTCAAAAAATAGAGTGGAATTGCTTCAAACAAGCGAATTATCGCGAAACAACACCTGCTCGAATCCAACAAAAACTGTGGCCTGCCGTCTCTACTTAGCCTCAGAGACGCCTTGAGACAAGTGTTACGAAATTCAGAGAAATTCGAAAATTTGAGTGAAATTGCTTCAAACAAGCGAATTATCGCGAAACAACACCTGCTCGAATCCAACCAAAGCTGTGCCCAGCCCTCTCTACTAAGCGTCAGAGACGCTTTGAGACAAGTGTTACAAATATCAGAGAATGTCAAAAATTAGAGTGGAATTGCTTCAAACAAGCGAATTATCGCGAAACAACACCTGCTCGAATCCAACAAAAACTGTGCCCAGCCGTCTCTACTAAGCCTCAGAGTCGCTTTGAGACAAGTGTTACACCATTCAGAGAATGTTAAAAATTAGTGGAATTGCTTCAAACAAGCGAATTATCGCGAAACAACACCTACTCGAATCCAACAAAAACTCTGCCCTGCCGTCTCTACTGAGCCTCAGAGAGGCTTTGCGACAAGTTTTACAAAGATCTGAGAATTTCGAAAATTGGAGTCAAGTTGCTTCAAACAAGGGAATTATCGCGAAACAACACCTGCTCGAATCCAACAAAAACTGTGGCCTGCCGTCTCTACTGAGCCTCAGAGACGCTTTGAGACAAGTGTTACGAAATTCAGAGAATGTCGAAAATTTGAGTGAAATTGTTTCAAACATGCGAATTATCGCGAAACAACACCTGCTCGAATCCAACAAGAACTGTGCCCTCACGTCTCTACTGAGCGTCAGAGACGCTTTGAGACAAGTGTTACAAAAATCAGAGAATGTTAAAAATTAGAGTGAAATTGCTCTAAACAAGCGAATTATCGCGAAACAACACCTGCTCGAATCCAACAAAAACTCTGCCCTTTCGTCTCTACTGAGCCTCAGAGACGCTTTGAGACAATTGTTAAAAAAATCAGAAAATGTTAAAAATTAGAGTGGAATTGCTATAAACAAGCGAATTATCGCGAAACAACACCTGCTCGAATCCAACAAAAACTCGGCTCAGCCGTCTCTACTAAGCCTCAGAGACGCTTAGAGACAAGTGTTACAATTATCAGAGAATGTCAAAAATTAGAGTGTAATTGCTTCAAACAAGCGAATTATCGCGAAACAACACCTGCTCGAATCCAACAAAAACTGTGGCCTGCCGTCTGTACTTAGCCTCAGAGACGCCTTGAGACAAGTGTTACGAAATTCAGAGAAATTCGAAAATTTGAGTGAAATTGCTTCAAACAAGCGAATTATCGCGAAACAACAGCTGCTCGAATCCAACCAAAGCTGTACCCAGCCGTCTCTACTAAGCCTCAGAGACGCTTTGAGACAAGTGTTACACAATTCAGAGAATGTTAAAAATTAGAGTGAAATTGCTTTAAACAAGCGAATTATCGCCAAACAACACCTGCTCGAATCCAACAAAAACTGCGCCCTGCCGTCTCTACTGAGCCTCACAGACGCTTTGCGACAAGTTTTACAAATATCTGAGAATATCGAAAATTGGAGTCAAGTTGCTTCAAACAAGCGAATTATCGCGAAACAACACCTGCTCGAATCCAACAAAAACTGTGGCCTGCCGTCTCTACTGAGCCTCAGAGACGCTTTGAGACAAGTGTTACGAAATTCAGAGAATGTCGAAAATTTGAGTTAAATTGTTTCAAACATGCGAATTATCGCGAAACAACACCTGCTCGAATCCAACAAGACTGTGCCCTCACGTCTCTACTGAGCGTCAGAGACGCTTTGAGACAAGTGTTACAAAAATCAGAGAATGTTAAAAATTAGAGTGAAATTGCTCTAAACAAGCGAATTATCGCGAAACAACACCTGCTCGAATCCAACAAAAACTCTGCCCGGACGTCTCTACTGAGCCTCAGAGACGCTTTGAGACAATTGTTAATAAAATCAGAAAATGTTAAAAATTAGAGTGGAATTGCTCTAAACAAGCGAATTATCGCGAAAATACACCTGCTCGAATCCAACAAAAACTCTGCTCAGCCGTCTCTACTAAGCCTCAGAGACGCTTAGAGACAAGTGTTACAATTATCAGAGAATGTCAAAAATTAGAGTGGAATTGCTTCAAACAAGCGAATTATCGCGAAACAACACCTGCTCGAATCCAACAAAAACTGTGGCCTGCCGTCTCTACTTAGCCTCAGAGACGCCTTGAGACAAGTGTTACGAAATTCAGAGAAATTCGAAAATTTGAGTGAAATTGCTTCAAACAAGCGAATTATCGCGAAACAACACCTGCTCGAATCCAACCAAAGCTGTGCCCAGCCCTCTCTACTAAGCGTCAGAGACGCTTTGAGACAAGTGTTACAAATATCAGAGAATGTCAAAAATTAGAGTGGAATTGCTTCAAAAAAGCGAATTATCGCGAAACAACACCTGCTCGAATCCAACAAAAACTGTGCCCAGCCGTCTCTACTAAGCCTCAGAGTCGCTTTGAGACAAGTGTTACACCATTCGGAGAATGTTAAAAATTAGTGGAATTGCTTCAAACAAGCGAATTATCGCGAAACAACACCTGCTCGAATCCAACAAAAACTGTGGCCTGCCGTCTCTACTGAGCCACAGAGACGCCTTGAGACAAGTGTTACGAAATTCAGAGAAATTCGAAAATTTGAGTGAAATTGCTTCAAACAAGCGAATTATCGCCAAACAACACCTGCTCGAATCCAACCAAAGCTGTGCCCAGCCGTCTCTACTAAGCCTCAGAGACGCTTTGAGACAAGTGTTACACAATTCAGAGAATGTTAAAAATTAGAGTCAAATTGCTTTAAACAAGCGAATTATCCTGAAACAACACCTGCTCGAATCCAACAAAAACTCTGCCCTGCCGCCTCTACTGAGCCTCAGAGACGCTTTGAGACAATTGTTACAAAAATCAGAAAATGTTAAAAATTAGAGTGAAATTGCTTTAAACAAGCGAATTATCGCGAAACAACACCTGCTCGTATCCAACAAAAACTGTGCCCAGCCGTCTCTACTAAGCCTCAGGCACGCTTTGAGACAAGTGTTACACAATTCAGATAATGTTAAAAATTAGAGTGAAATTGCTTTAAACAAGCGAATTATCGCGAAACAACACCTGCTCGAATCCAACAAAAACTCTGCCCTGCCGTCTCTACTGAGCCTCAGATACGCTTTGCGACAAGTTTTACAAAGATCTGAGAATATCGAAAATTTGAGTCCAGTGGCTTCAAACAAGCGAATTATCGCGAAACAACACCTGCTCGAATCCAACAAAAACTGTGGCCTGCCGTCTCTACTGAGCCTCAGAGGCGCTTTGAGACAAGTGTTACGAAATTCAGAGAATGTCGAAAATTTTAGTGAAATTGTTTCAAACATGCGAATTATCGCGAAACAACACCTGCTCGAATCCAACAAGAACTGTGCCCTCACGTCTCTACTGAGCGTCAGAGACGCTTTGAGACAAGTGTTACAAAAATCAGAGAATGTTAAAAATTAGAGTGAAATTGCTTCAAACAAACGAATTATCGCGAAAAAACAACTGCTCGAATCCCACAAAAACTGTGCCCTCACGTCTCTACTGAGCGTCAGAGACGCTTTGAGACAAGTGTTAAAAAAATCAGAGAATGTTAAAAATTAGAGTGAAATTGCTCTAAACAAGCGAATTATCGCGAAACAACACCTGCTCGAATCCAACAAAAACTCTGCCCTTTCGTCCCTACTGAGCCTCAGAGACGCTTTGCGACAATTGTTAAAGAAATCAGAAAATGTTAGAAATTAGAGTGAAATTTCTTTAAACAAGCGAATTATCGCGAAACAACACCTGCTCGAATTCAACAAAAACTGTGCCCAGCCGTCTAGACTGAGCCACAGAGACGCTTTGCGACAAGTTTTACAAAGATCTGAGAATATTGAAAATTGGAGTCAAGTTGCTTCAAACAAGCGAATTATCGCGAAACAACACCTGCTCGAATCCAACAAAAACTGTGGCCTGCCGTCTCTACTGAGCCTCAGAGACGCTTTGAGACAAGTGTTACGAAATTCAGAGAATGTCGAAAAGTTGAGTGAAATTGCTTCAAACATGTGAATTATCGCGAAACATCACCTGCTCGAATCGAACAAAAACTGTGCCCTCACGTCTCTACTGAGCGTCAGAGACGCTTTGAGACGTGTTACAAAAATCAGAGAATGTTAAAAATTAGAGTGAAATTGCTCTAAACAAGCGAATGATCGCGAAAGAACACCTGCTCGAATCCAACAAAGACTCTGCCCTTTCGTCTCTACTCAGCCTCAGAGACGCTTTGAGACAATTGTTAAAAAAATCAGAAAATGTTAAAAATTAGAGTAAAATTGCTTTAAACAAGCGTATTATCAGGAAACAACACCTGCTCGAATCCAACAAAAACTGTGCCCTGCCGTCTCTAATGAGCCTCAGAGACGCTTTGAGACAAGTGTTACCAAAATCAGAGATGGTTAAAAATTAGAGGGAAATTGCGCTAAACAAGCGAATTATCGCGAAACAACACCTGCTCGAATCCAACAAAAACTCTGCTCAGCCGTCTCTACTAAGCCTCAGAGACGCTTTGAGACAAGTTTTACAATTATCAGAGAATGTCAAAAATTAGAGTGGAATTGCTTCAAACAAGCGAATTATCGCGAAACAACACCTGCTCGAATCCAACAAAAACTGTGGCCTGCTGTCTCTACTGAGCCTCAGAGACTCCTTGAGAGAAGTGTTACGAAATTCAGAGAGATTCGAAAATTTGAGTGAAATTGCTTCAAACAAGCGAATTATCGCGAAACAACACCTGCTCGAATCCAACCAAGGCTGTGCCCAGCCGTCTCTACTAAGCCTCAGAGACGCTTTGAGACAAGTGTTACACAATTCAGAGAATGTTAAAAATTAGAGTCAAATTGCTTTAAACAAGCGAATTATCGCGAAACAACACCTGCTCGAATCCAACAAAAACTCTGCCCTGCCGCCTCTACAGAGCCTCAGAGACGCTTTGAGACAATTGTTACAAAAATCAGAAAATGTTAAAAATTAGGGTGAAATTGCTTTAAACAAGCGAATTATCGCGAAACAACACCTGCTCGAAACCAACAAAAACTGTGCCCAGCCGTCTCTACTAAGCCTCAGACACGCTTTGAGACAAGGATTACACAATTCAGAGAATGTTAAAAATTAGAGTGAAATTGCTTTAAACAAGCGAATTATCGCGAAACAACACCTGCTCGAATCCAACAAAAACTCTACCCTGCCGTCTCTACTGAGCCTCAGAGAGGCTTTGCGACAAGCTTTACAAAGATCTGAGAATATCGAAAATTGGAGTCAAGTTGCTTCAAACAAGCGAATTATCGCGAAACAACACCTGCTCGAATCCAACAAAAACTGTGGCCTGCCGTCTCTACTGAGCCTCAGAGACGCTTTGAGACAAGTGTTACGAAATTCAGAGAATGTCGAAAATTTGAGTGAAATTGTTTCAAACATGCGAATTATCGCGAAACAACACCTGCTCGAATCCAACAAGAACTGTGCCCTCACGTCTCTACTGAGCGTCAGAGACGCTTTGAGACAAGTGTTACAAAAATCAGAGAATGTTAAAAATTAGAGTGAAATTGCTCTAAACAAGCGAATTATCGCGAAACAACACCTGCTCGAATCCAACAAAAACTCTGCCCTTTCGTCTCTACTGAGCCTCAGAGACGCTTTGAGACAAATTTTAAAAAAATCAGAAAATGTTAAAATATAGATTGGAATTGCTCTAAAGAAGCGAATTATCGCGAAACAACACCTGCTCGAATCCAACAAAAACTCTGCTCAGCCGTCTCTACTAAGCCTCAGAGACGCTTAGAGACAAGTGTTACAATTATCAGAGAATGTCAAAAATTAAAGTGGAATTGCTTCAAACAAGCGAATTATCGCGAAACAACACCTGCTCGAATCCAACAAAAACTGTGGCCTGCCGTCTCTACTTAGCCTCAGAGACGCCTTGAGACAAGTGTTACGAAATTCAGAGAAATTCGAAAATTTGAGTGAAATTGCTTCAAACAAGCGAATTATCGCGAAACAACACCTGCTCGAATCCAACCAAAGCGGTGCCCAGCCGTCTCTACTAAGCCTCAGAGACGCTTTGAGACATGTGTTACACAATTCAGAGAATGTTAAAAATTAGAGTGAAATTGCTTTAAACAAGCGAATTATCGCGAAACAACACCTGCTCGAATCCAACAAAAACTGCGCCCTGCCGTCTCTACTGAGCCTCACAGACGCTTTGCGACAAGTTTTACAAAGATCTGAGAACATCGAAAATTGGAGTCAAGTTGCTTCAAACAAGCGAATTATCGCGAAACAACACCTGCTCGAATCCAACAAAAACTGTGGCCTGCCGTCTCTACTGAGCCTCAGAGACGCTTTGAGACAAGTCCTACACAATTCAGAGAATGTTAAAAATTAGACTGAATTTGCTGCAAACAAGCGAATTATCGCGAAACAACACCTGCTCGAATCCAACAAGAACTGTGCCCTCACGTCTCTACTGAGTGTCAGAGACGCTTTGAGACAAGTGTTACAAAAATCAGAGAATGTTAAAAATTAGAGTGAAAATGCTCTAAACAAGCGAATTATCGCGAAACAACACCTGCTCGAATCCAACAAAAACTGTTGCCAGCCGTCTCTACTAAGCCTCAGAGACGCTTTGAGACAAGTGTTACACAATTCAGAGAATGTCGAAAATTTGAGTGAAATTGCTTCAAGCAAGCGAATTATCGCGAAACAACACCTGCTCGAATCCAACAAAAACTGTGGCCTGCCGTCTCTACTGAGCCTCAGAGACGCTTTGAGACAAGTGTTACGAAATTCAGAGAATGTCGAAGATTTGAGTGAAATTGCTTCAAACATGCGAATTATCGCGAAACAACACCTGCTCGAATCCAACAAAAACTGTGGCCTGCCGTCTCTACTGAGCCTCAGAGACGCTTTGAGACAACTGTTACGAAATTTAGAGAATGTCGAAAATTCGAGTGAAATTGCTTCAAACAAGCGTATTATCGCGAAACAACACCTGCTCGAATCCAACAAAAACTGTCCCCTGCCGTCTCTACTAAGCCTCAGAGATGCTTTGAGACAAGTCTTACACAATTCAGAGAATGTTGAAAATTAGAGTGAAATTGCTTTAAATAAGCGAATTATCGCGAAACAACACCTGCTCGAATCCAACAAAAACTGTGCCCTGCCGTCTCTACTAAGCCTCAGAGATGCTTTGAGACAAGTCTTACACAATTCAGAGAATGTTAAAAATTAGTGGAATTGCTTCAAACAAGCGAATTATCGCGAAACAACACCTGCTCGAATCCAACAAAAACTGTGGCCTGCCGTCTCTGCTGAGCCACAGAGACGCCTTGAGACAAGTGTTACGAAATTCAGAGAAATTCGAAAATTTGAGTGAAATTGCTTCAAACAAGCGAATTATCGCGAAACAACACCTGCTCGAATCCAACCAAAGCTGTGCCCAGCCGTCTCTACTAAGCCTCAGAGACGCTTTGAGACAAGTGTTACACAATTCAGAGAATGTTAAAAATTAGAGTCAAATTGCTTTAAGCAAGCGAATTATCGCGAAACAACACCTGCTCGAATCCAACAAAAGATCTGCCCTGCCGCCTCTACAGAGCCTCAGAGACGCTTTGAGACAATTGTTACAAAAATCAGAAAATGTTAAAAATTAGTGTGAAATTGCTTTAAACAAGCGAATTATCGCGAAACAACACCTGCTCGAATCCAACAAAAACTCTGCCCAGCCGTCTCTACTAAGCCTCAGACACGCTCTGAGACAAGTGTTACACAATTCAGAGAATGTTAAAAATTAGAGTGAAATTGCTTTAAACAAGCGAATTATCGCGAAACAACACCTGCTCGAATCCAACAAAAACTCTGCCCTGCCGTCTCTACTGAGCCTCAGAGAGGCTTTGCGACAGTTTTACAAAGATCTGAGAATTTCGAAAATTGGAGTCAAGTTGCTTCAAACAAGCGAATTATCGCGAAACAACACCTGCTCGAATCCAACAAAAACTGTGGCCTGCCGTCTCTACTGAGCCTCAGAGACGCTTTGAGACAAGTGTTACGAAATTCAGAGAATAACGAAAATTTGAGTGAAATTGTTTCAAACATGCGAATTATCGCGAAACAACACCTGCTCGAATCCAACAAGAACTGTGCCCTCACGTCTCTACTGAGCGTCAGAGACGCTTTGAGACAAGTGTTACAAAAATCAGAGAATGTTAAAAATTAGAGTGAAATTGCTTCAAACAAGCGTATTATCGCGAAACAACACCTGCTCGAATCCAACAAAAACTGTCCCCTGCCGTCTCTACTAAGCCTCAGAGATGCTTTGAGACAAGTCTTACACAATTCAGAGAATGTTGAAAATTAGAGTGAAATTGCTTTAAATAAGCGAATTATCGCGAAACAACACCAGCTCGAATCCAACAAAAACTGTGCCCTGCCGTCTCTACTAAGCCTCAGAGATGCTTTGAGACAAGTCTTACACAATTCAGAGAATGTTAAAAATTAGTGGAATTGCTTCAAACAAGCGAATTATCGCGAAACAACACCTGCTCGAATCCAACAAAAACTGTGGCCTGCCGTCTCTGCTGAGCCACAGAGACGCCTTGAGACAAGTGTTACGAAATTCAGAGAAATTCGAAAATTTGAGTGAAATTGCTTCAAACAAGCGAATTATCGCGAAACAACACCTGCTCGAATCCAACCAAAGCTGTGCCCAGCCGTCTCTACTAAGCCTCAGAGACGCTTTGAGACAAGTGTTACACAATTCAGAGAATGTTAAAAATTAGAGTCAAATTGCTTTAAGCAAGCGAATTATCGCGAAACAACACCTGCTCGAATCCAACAAAAGATCTGCCCTGCCGCCTCTACAGAGCCTCAGAGACGCTTTGAGACAATTGTTACAAAAATCAGAAAATGTTAAAAATTAGAGTGAAATTGCTTTAAACAAGCGAATTATCGCGAAACAACACCTGCTCGTATCCAACAAAAACTCTGCCCAGCCGTCTCTACTAAGCCTCAGACACGCTCTGAGACAAGTGTTACACAATTCAGAGAATGTTAAAAATTAGAGTGAAATTGCTTTAAACAAGCGAATTATCGCGAAACAACACCTGCTCGAATCCAACAAAAACTCTGCCCTGCCGTCTCTACTGAGCCTCAGAGAGGCTTTGCGACAAGTTTTACAAAGATCTGAGAATTTCGAAAATTGGAGTCAAGTTGCTTCAAACAAGCGAATTATCGCGAAACAACACCTGCTCGAATCCAACAAAAACTGTGGCCTGCCGTCTCTACTGAGCCTCAGAGACGCTTTGAGACAAGTGTTACGAAATTCAGAGAATAACGAAAATTAGAGTGAAATTGTTTCAAACATGCGAATTATCGCGAAACAACACCTGCTCGAATCCAACAAGAACTGTGCCCTCACGTCTCTACTGAGCGTCAGAGACGCTTTGAGACAAGTGTTACAAAAATCAGAGAATGTTAAAAATTAGAGTGAAATTGCTTCAAACAAGCGTATTATCGCGAAACAACACCTGCTCGAATCCAACAAAAACTGTCCCCTGCCGTCTCTACTAAGCCTCAGAGATGCTTTGAGACAAGTCTTACACAATTCAGAGAATGTTGAAAATTAGAGTGAAATTGCTTTAAATAAGCGAATTATCGCGAAACAACACCTGCTCGAATCCAACAAAAACTGTGCCCTGCCGTCTCTACTAAGCCTCAGAGATGCTTTGAGACAAGTCTTACACAATTCAGAGAATGTTAAAAATTAGTGGAATTGCTTCAAACAAGCGAATTATCGCGAAACAACACCTGCTCGAATCCAACAAAAACTGTGGCCTGCCGTCTCTGCTGAGCCACAGAGACGCCTTGAGACAAGTGTTACGAAATTCAGAGAAATTCGAAAATTTGAGTGAAATTGCTTCAAACAAGCGAATTATCGCGAAACAACACCTGCTCGAATCCAACCAAAGCTGTGCCCAGCCGTCTCTACTAAGCCTCAGAGACGCTTTGAGAGAAGTGTTACACAATTCAGAGAATGTTAAAAATTAGAGTCAAATTGCTTTAAGCAAGCGAATTATCGCGAAACAACACCTGCTCGAATCCAACAAAAGATCTGCCCTGCCGCCTCTACAGAGCCTCAGAGACGCTTTGAGACAATTGTTACAAAAATCAGAAAATGTTAAAAATTAGAGTGAAATTGCTTTAAACAAGCGAATTATCGCGAAACAACACCTGCTCGAATCCAACAAAAACTCTGCCCAGCCGTCTCTACTAAGCCTCAGACACGCTCTGAGACAAGTGTTACACAATTCAGAGAATGTTAAAAATTAGAGTGAAATTGCTTTAAACAAGCGAATTATCGCGAAACAACACCTGCTCGAATCCAACAAAAACTCTGCCCTGCCGTCTCTACTGAGCCTCAGAGAGGCTTTGCGACAAGTTTTACAAAGATCTGAGAATTTCGAAAATTGGAGTCAAGTTGCTTCAAACAAGCGAATTATCGCGAAACAACACCTGCTCGAATCCAACAAAAACTGTGGCCTGCCGTCTCTACTGAGCCTCAGACACGCTTTGAGACAAGTGTTACGAAATTCAGAGAATAACGAAAATTTGAGTGAAATTGTTTCAAACATGCGAATTATCGCGAAACAACACCTGCTCGAATCCAACAAAAACTCTGCCCAGCCGTCTCTACTAAGCCTCAGACACGCTCTGAGACAAGTGTTACATAATTCAGAGAATGTTAAAAATTAGAGTGAAATTGCTTTAAACAAGCGAATTATCGCCAAACAACACCTGCTCGACTCCAACAAAAACTGCGCCCTGCCGTCTCTACTGAGCCTCACAGACGCTTTGCGACAAGTTTTACAAAGATCTGAGAATATCGAAAATTGGAGTCAAGTTGCTTCAAACAAGCGAATTATCGCGAAACAACACCTGCTCGAATCCAACAAAAACTGTGGCCTGCCGTCTCTACTGAGCCTCAGAGACGCTTTGAGACAGGTGTTACGAAATTCAGAGAATGTCGAAAATTTGAGTGAAATTGTTTCAAACATGCGAATTATCGCGAAACAACACCTGCTCGAATCCAACAAAGCTGTGCCCAGCCGTCTCTACTAAGCCTCAGAGTCGCTTTGAGACAAGTGTTACTCAATTCAGAGAATGTTAAAAATTAGTGGAATTGCTTCAAACAAGCGAATTATCGCGAAACAACACCTGCTCGAAACCAACAAAAACCGTGGCCTGCCGTCTCTACTGAGCCTCAGAGACGCTTTGAGACAAGTGTTACGAAATTCAGAGAATGTCGAAAATTTGAGTGAAATTGTTTCAAACATGCGAATTATCGCGAAACAACACCTGCTCGAATCCAACAAGAACTGTGCCCTCACGTCTCTACTGAGCGTCAGAGACGCTTTGAGAGAAGTGTTACAAAAATCAGAGAATGTTAAAAATTAGAGTGAAATTGCTCTAAACAAGCGAATTATCACGAAACAACACCTGCTCGCATCCAACAAAAACTCTGCCCTTTCGTCTCTACTGAGCCTCAGAGACGCTTTGAGACAATTGTTAAAAAAATCAGAAAATGTTAAAAATTAGAGTGGAATTGCTCTAAACAAGCGAATTATCGCGAAACAACACCTGCTCGAATCCAACAAAAACTCTGCTCAACCGTCTCTACTAAGCCTCAGAGACGCTTAGAGACAAGTGTTACAATTATCAGAGAATGTCAAAAATTAGAGTGGAATTGCTTCAAACAAGCGAATTATCGCGAAACAACACCTGCTCGAATCCAAGAAAAACTGTGGCCTGCCGTCTCTACATAGCCTCAGAGACGCCTTGAGACAAGTGTTACGAAATTCAGAGAAATTCGAAAATTTGAGTGAAATTGCTTCAAACAAGCGAATTATCGCGAAACAACACCTGCTCGAATCCAACCAAAGCTGTGCCCAGCCGTCTCTACTAAGCGTCAGAGACGCTTTGAGACAAGTGTTACAAATATCAGAGAATGTCAAAAATTAGAGTGGAATTGCTTCAAACAAGCGAATTATCGCGAAACCACACCTGCTCGAATCCAACAAAAACTGTGCCCAGCCGTCTCTACTAAGCCTCAGAGTCGCTTTGAGACAAGTGTTACACAATTCAGAGAATGTTAAAAATTAGTGGAATTGCTTCACGCAAGCGAATTATCGCGAAACAACACCTGCTCGAATCCAACAAAAACTGTGGCCTGCCGTCTCTACTGAGCCACAGAGACGCTTTGAGACAAGTGTTACGAAATTCAGAGAAATTCGAAAATTTGAGTGAAATTGCTTCAAAGAAGCGAATTATCGCGAAACAACACCTGCTCGAATCCAACCAAAGCTGTGCCCAGCCGTCTCTACTAAGCCTCAGAGACGCTTTGAGACAAGTGTTACACAATTCAGAGAATGTTAAAAATTAGAGTCAAATTGCTTTAAACAAGCGAATTATCGCGAAACAACACCTGCTCGAATCCAACAAAAACTCTGCCCTGCCGCCTCTACTGAGCCTCAGAGACGCCTTGAGACAATTGTTACAAAAATCAGAAAATGTTAAAAATTAGAGTGAAATTGCTTTAAACAAGCGAATTATCGCGAAACAACAGCAGCTCGTATCCAACAAAAACTGTGCCCAGCCGTCTCTACTAAGCCTCAGACACGCTTTGAGACAAGTGTTACACAATTCAGAGAATGTTAAAAATTAGAGTGAAATTGCTTTAAACAAGCGAATTATCGCGAAACAACACCTGCTCAAATCCAACAAAAACTCTGCCCTGCCGTCTCTACTGAGCCTCAGATACGCTTTGCGACAAGTTTTACAAAGATCTGAGAATATCGAAAATTTGAGTCCAGTGGCTTCAAACAAGCGAATTATCGCGAAACAACACCTGCTCGAATCCAAAAAAAACTGTGCCTGCCGTCTCTACTGAGCGTCGGAGACGCTTTGAGACAAGTGTTACAAAAATCAGAGAATGTTTATAATTCGAGTGAAATTGCTCTAAACAAGCGAATTATCGCGAAACAACACCTGCTCAAATCCAACAAAAACTCTGCCCTGTCGTCTCTACTGAGGCTCAGAGACGCTTTGAGACAAGTGTTACACAATTCAGAGAATGTTAAAAATTAGAGTGGAATTGCTTCAAACAAGCGAATAATCGCGAAACAACACCTTCTCGAATCCAACAAAAACTGTGGCCTGCCGTCTCTACTGAGCCTCAGAGACGCCTTGAGACAAGTGTTACGAAATTCAGAGAAATTCGAAAATTTGAGTGAAATTGCTTCAAACAAGCGAATTATCGCGAAACAACACCTACTCGAATCCAACCAAAGCTGTGCCCAGCCGTCTCTACTAAGCGTCAGAGACGCTTTGAGACAAGTGTTACAAATATGAGAGAATGTCAAAAATTAGAGTGGAATTGCTTCAAACAAGCGAATTATCGCGAAACCACACCTGCTCGAATCCAACAAAAACTCTGCTCAGCGGTCTCTACTAAGCCTCAGAGACGCTTTGAGACAAGTGTTACAAATATCAGATAATGTCAAAAATTAGAGTGGAATTGCTTCAAACAAGCGAATTATCGCGAAACAACACCTTCTCGAATCCAACAGAAACTGTGGCCATCCGTCTCTACTGAGCCTCAGAGACGCCTTGAGACGAGTGTTACGAAATTCAGAGAAATTCGAAAATTTGAGTGAAATTGCTTCAAACAAGCGAATTATCACGAAACAACACCTGCTCGAATCCAACAAAAACTCTGCTCAGCGGTCTCTACTAAGCCTCAGAGACGCTTTGCGACAAGTTTTACAAAGATCTGAGAATATCGAAAATTGGAGTCAAGTTGCTTCAAACAAGCGAATTATCGCGAAACAGCACCTGCTCGAATCCAACAAAAACTGTGCCCAGCCGACTCTACAAAGCCTCAGAGGCGCTTTGAGACAAGTGTTACACAATTCAGAGAATGTTAAAAATTAGAGTAAAATTGCTTTAAACAAGCGTATTATCGCGAAACAACACCTGCTCGAATCCAACAAAAACTCTGCTCAACCGTCTCTACTAAGCCTCAGAGACGCTTTGAGACAAGTGTTACTAAAATCAGAAAATGTCAAAAATTAGAGTGGAATTGCTTCAAACAAGCGAATTATCGCGAAACAACACCTGCTCTAATCCAACAAAAACTCTGCCCTGCCGTCTCTACTGAACCTCAGAGACGCTTTGCGACAAGTTTTACAAAGATCTGAGAATATCGAAAATTGGAGTCAAGTTGCTTCAAACAAGCGAATTATCGCGAAACAACACCTGCTCGAATCCAACAAAAACTGTGCCTGCCGTCTCTACTGAGCGTCGGAGACGCTTTGAGACAAGTGTTACAAAAATCAGAGAATGTTTATAATTCGAGTGAAATTGCTCTAAACAAGCGAATTATCGCGAAACAACACCTGCTCGAATCCAACAAAAACTCTGCCCTGCCGCCTCTACTGAGCCTCAGAGATGCTTTGAGACAATTGTTACAAAAATCAGAAAATGTTAAAAATTAGAGTGAAATTGCTTTAAACAAGCGAATTATCGCGAAACAACACCTGCTCGTATCCAACAAAAACTGTGCCCAGCTGTCTCTACTAAGCCTCACACACGCTTTGAGACAAGTGTTACACAATTCAGAGAATGTTAAAAATTAGAGTGAAATTGCTTTAAACAAGCGAATTATCGCGAAACAACACCTGCTCGAATCCAACAAAAACTCTGCCCTGCCGTCTCTACTGAGCCTCAGATACGCTTTGCGACAAGTTTTGCAAAGATCTGAGAATATCGAAAATTGGAGTCCAGGGGCTTCAAACGAGCGAATTATCGCGAAACAACACCTGCTCGAATCCAACAAAAACTGTGGCCTGCCGTCTCTACTGAGCCTCAGAGACGCTTTGAGACAAGTGTTATGAAATTCAGAGAATGTCGAAAATTTGAGTGAAATTGTTTCAAACATGCGAATTATCGCGAAACAACACCTGCTCGAATCCAACAAGAACTGTGCCCTCACGTCTCTACTGAGCGTCAGAGACGCTTTGAGACAAGTGTTACAAAAATCAGAGAATGTTAAAAATTAGAGTGAAATTGCTCTAAACAAGCGAATTATCGCGAAACAACACCTGCTCGAATCCAACAAAAACTCTGCCCTTTCGTCTCTACTGAGCCTCAGAGACGCTTTGAGACAATTGTTAAAAAAATCAGAAAATGTTAAAAATTAGAGTGGAATTGCTCTAAACAAGCGAATTATTGCGAAACAACACCTGCTCGAATCCAACAAAAACTCTGCTCAACCGTCTCTACTAAGCCTCAGAGAAGCTTAGAGACAAGTGTTACAATTATCAGAGAATGTCAAAAATTAGAGTGGAATTGCTTCAAACAAGCGAATTATCGCGAAACAACACCTGCTCGAATCCAAGAAAAACTGTGGCCTGCCGTCTCTACTTATCCTCAGAGACGCCTTGAGACAAGTGTTACGAAATTCAGAGAAATTCGAAAATTTGAGTGAAATTGCTTCAAACAAGCGAATTATCGCGAAACAACACCTGCTCGAATCCAACCAAAGCTGTGCCCAGCCGTCTCTACTAAGCGTCAGAGACGCTTTGAGACAAGTGTTACAAATATCAGAGAATGTCAAAAATTAGAGTGGAATTGCTTCAAACAAGCGAATTATCGCGAAACCACACCTGCTCGAATCCAACAAAAACTGTGCCCAGCCGTCTCTACTAAGCCTCAGAGTCGCTTTGAGACAAGTGTAACACAATTCAGAGAATGTTAAAAATTAGTGGAATTGCTTCACACAAGCGAATTATCGCGAAACAACACCTGCTCGAATCCAACAAAAACTGTGGCCTGCCGTCTCTACTGAGCCACAGAGACGCCTTGAGACAAGTGTTACGAAATTCAGAGAAATTCGAAAATTTGAGTGAAATTGCTTCAAACAAGCGAATTATCGCGAAACATCACCTGCTCGAATCCAACCAAAGCTGTGCCCAGCCGTCTCTACTAAGCCTCAGAGACGCTTTGAGACAAGTGTTACACAATTCAGAGAATGTTAAAAATTAGAGTCAAATTGCTTTAAACAAGCGAATTATCGCGAAACAACACCTGCTCAAATCCAACAAAAACTCTGCCCTGCCGCCTCTACTGAGCCTCAGAGACGCCTTGACACAATTGTTACAAAAATCAGAAAATGTTAAAAATTAGAGTGAAATTGCTTTAAACAAGCGAATTATCGCGAAACAACACCTGCTCGTATCCAACAAAAACTGTGCCCAGCCGTCTCTACTAAGCCTCAGACACGCTTTGAGACAAGTGTTACACAATTCAGAGAATGTTAAAAATTAGAGCGAAATTGCTTTAAACAAGCGAATTATCGCGAAACAACACCTGCTCGAATCCAACAAAAACTCTGCCCTGCCGTCTCTACTGAGCCTCAGATACGCTTTGCGACAAGTTTTACAAAGATCTGAGAATATCGAAAATTTGAGTCCAGTGGCTTCAAACAAGCGAATTATCGCGAAACAACACCTGCTCGAATCCAACAAAAACTGTGCCTGCCGTCTCTACTGAGCGTCGGAGACGCTTTGAGACAAGTGTTACAAAAATCAGAGAATGTTTATAATTCGAGTGAAATTGCTCTAAGCAAGCGAATTATCGCGAAACAACACCTGCTCAAATCCAACAAAAACTCTGCCCTGTCGTCTCTACTGAGGCTCAGAGACGCTTTGAGACAAGTGTTACACAATTCGGAGAATGTTAAAAATTAGAGTGGAATTGCTTCAAACAAGCGAATTATCGCGAAACAACATCTTCTCGAATCCAACAAAAACTGTGGCCTGCCGTCTCTACTGAGCCTCAGAGACGCTTTGAGACAAGTGTTACGAAATTCAGAGAATGTCGAAAATTTGAGTGAAATTGCTTCAAACATGGGAATTATCGTGAAACAACACCTGCTCGAATCCAACAAAAACTCTGCTCAGCGGTCTCTACTAAGCCTCAGAGACGCTTTGAGACAAGTGTTACAAATATCAGATAATGTCAAAAAGTAGAGTGGAATTGCTTCAAACAAGCGAATTATCGCGAAACAACACCTGCTCGAATCCAACAGAAACTGTGGCCTGCCGTCTCTACTGAGCCTCAGAGACGCCTTGAGACGAGTGTTACTAAAATCGGAAAATGTCAAAAATTAGAGTGGAATTGCTTCAAACAAGCGAATTATCGCGAAACAACACCTGCTCTAATCCAACAAAAACTCTGCCCTGCCGTCTCTACTGAACCTCAGAGACGCTTTGCGACAAGTTTTACAAAGATCTGAGATATCGAAAATTGGAGTCAAGTTGCTTCAAACAAGCGAATTATCGCGAAACAACACCTGCTCGAATCCAACAAAAACTGTGCCTGCCGTCTCTACTGAGCGTCGGAGACGCTTTGAGACAAGTGTTACAAAAATCAGAGAATGTTTATAATTCGAGTGAAATTGCTCTAAACAAGCGAATTATCGCGAACCAACACCTGCTCAAATCCAACAAAAACTCTGCCCTGTCGTCTCTACTGAGGCTCAGAGACGCTTTGAGACAAGTGTTACACAATTCAGAGAATGTTAAAAATTAGAGTAAAATTGCTTTAAACAAGCGTATTATCGCGAAACAACACCTGCTCGATTCCAACAAAAAGTGTGCCCTGCCGTCTCTAATGAGCCTCAGAGGCGCTTTGAGACAAGTGTTACCAAAATCAGAGAATGTTAAAAATTAGAGTGAAATTGCGCTAAACAAGCGAATTATCGCGAAACAACACCTGCTCGAATCCAACAAAAACTGTGCCCAGCCGTCTCTACTAAGCCTCAGAGACGCTTTGAGACAAGTGTTACGAAATTCAGAGAATGTCGAAAATTTGAGTGAAATTGCTTCAAACATGCGAATTATCGCGAAATAACACCTGCTCCGATCCAACAAAAACTGTTCCCTGCCGTCTCTACTGAGCCTCAGAGACGCTTTGCGGCAAGTTTTACAAAGATCTGAGAATATCGAAAATTTCAGTCCAGTGGCTTCAAACAAGCGAATTATCGCGAAACACCACCTGCTCGAATCCAACAAAATCTCTGCTCAGCCGTCTCTACTAAGCCTCAGAGACGCTTTGAGACAAGTGTTACAAATATCAGAGAATGTCAAAAATTAGAGTGGAATTGCTTCAAACAAGCGTATTATCGCGAAACAACACCTGCTCGAATCCAACAAAAACTCTGCTCAGCCGTCTCTACTAAGCCTCAGAGACGCTTTGAGACAAGTGTTACTATTATCAGAGAATGTCAAAAATTAGAGTGGAATTGCTTCAAACAAGCGAATTATCGCGAAACAACACCTGCTCGAATCCAACAAAAACTGTGGCCTGCTGTCTCTACTGAGCCTCAGAGACTCCTTGAGACAAGTGTTACGAAATTCAGAGATATTCGAAAATTTGAGTGAAATTGCTTCAAACAAGCGAATTATCGCGAAACAACACCTGCTCGAATCCAACCAAAGCTTTGCCCACCGTCTCTACTAAGCCTCAGAGACGCTTTGAGACAAGTGTTACACAATTCAGAGAATGTTAAAAATTAGAGTCAAATTGCTTAAAACAAGCGAATTATCGCGAAACAACACCTGCTCGAATCCAACAAGAACTGTGCCCTCACGTCTCTACTGAGCGTCAGAGACGCTTTGAGACAATTGTTAAAAAAATCAGAAAATGTTAAAAATTAGAGTGGAATTGCTCTAAACAAGCGAATTATCGCGAAACAATACCTGCTCGAATCCAACAAAAACTCTGCTCAGCCGTCTCTACTAAGCCTCAGAGACGCTTAGAGACAAGTGTTACAATTATCAGAGAATGTCAAAAATTAGAGTGGAATTGCTTCAAACAAGCGAATTATCGCGAAACAACACCTGCTCGAATCCAACAAAAACTGTGGCCTGCCGTCTCTACTTAGCCTCAGAGACGCCTTGAGACAAGTGTTACGAAATTCAGAGAAATTCGAAAATTTGAGTGAAATTGCTTCAAACAAGCGAATTATCGCTAAACAACACCTGCTCGAATCCAACCAAAGCTGTGCCCAGCCGTCTCTACTAAGCGTCAGAGACGCTTTGAGACAAGTGTTACAAATATCAGAGAATGTCAAAAATTAGAGTGGAATTGCTTCAAACAAGCGAATTATCGCGAAACAACACCTGCTCGAATCCAACAAAAACTGTGCCCAGCCGTCTCTACTAAGCCTCAGAGCCGCTTTGAGACAAGTGTTACACAATTCAGAGAATGTTAAAAATTAGTGGAATTGCTTCAAACAAGCGAATTATCGCGAAACTACACCTGCTCGAATCCAACAAAAACTGTGGCCTGCCGTCTCTACTGAGCCACAGAGACGCCTTGAGACAAGTGTTACGAAATTCAGAGAAATTCGAAAATTTGAGTGAAATTGCTTCAAACAAGCGAATTATCGCGAAACAACACCTGCTCGAATCCAACCAAAGCTGTGCCCAGCCGTCCCTACTAAGCCTCAGAGACGCTTTGAGACAAGTGTTACACAATTCAGAGAATGTTAAAAATTAGAGTGGAATTGCTTTAAACAAGCGAATTATCGCGAAACAACACCTGCTCGAATCCAACAAGAACTCTGCCCTGCCGCCTCTACTGAGCCTCAGAGACGCTTTGAGACAAGTGTTACACAATTCAGAGAATGTTAAAAATTAGAGTGAAATTGCTTTAAACAAGCGAATTATCGCGAAACAACACCTGCTCGAATCCAACAAAAACTCTGCCCTGCCGTCTCTACTGAGCGTCAGATACGCTTTGCGACAAGTTTTACAAAGATCTAAGAATATCGAAAATTTGAGTCCAGTGGCTTCAAACAAGCGAATTATCGCGAAACAACACCTGCTCGAATCCAACAAAAACTGTGGCCTGCCGTCTCTACTGAGCCTCAGAGACGCTTTGAGACAAGTGTTACGAAATTCAGAGAATGTCGAAAATTTGAGTGAAATTGTTTCAAACATGCGAATTATCGCGAAACAACACCTGCTCGAATCCAACAAGAACTGTGCCCTCACGTCTCTACTGAGCGTCAGAGACGCTTTGAGACAAGTGTTACAAAAATCAGAGAATGTTAAAAATTAGAGTGAAATTGCTCTAAACAAGCGAATTATCGCGAAACAACACCTGCTCGAATCCAACAAAAACTCTGCCCTTTCGTCTCTACTGAGCCTCAGAGACGCTTTGAGACAATTGTTAAAAAAATCAGAAAATGTTAAAAATTAGAGTGGAATTGCTCTAAACAAGCGAATTATCGCGAAACAACACCTGCTCGAATCCAACAAAAACTCTGCTCAACCGTCTCTACTAAGCCTCGGAGACGCTTAGAGACAAGTGTTACAATTATCAGAGAATGTCAAAAATTAAAGTGGAATTGCTTCAAACAAGCGAATTATCGCGAAACAACACCTGCTCGAATCCAACCAAAGCTGTGCCCAGCCGTCTCTACTAAGCGTAAGAGACGCTTTGAGACAAGTGTTACAAATATCAGAGAATGTCAAAAATTAGAGTGGAATTGCTTCAAACAAGCGAATTATCGCGAAACAACACCTGCTCGAATCCAAATAAAACTGTGCCCAGCCGTCTCTACTAAGCCTCAGAGACGCTTTGAGACAAGTGTTACACAATTCAGAGAATGTTAAAAATTAGTGGAATTGCTTCAAACAAGCGAATTATCACGAAACAACACCTGCTCGAATCCAACAAAAACTGTGGCCTGCCGTCTCTACTGAGCCTCAGAGACGCTTTGAGACAAGTGTTACAAAATTCAGAGAATGTCGAAAATTTGAGTGAAATTGCTTCAAACAAGCGAATTATCGCGAAACAACACCTGCTCGAATCCAACAAAAACTGTGGCCTGCCGTCTCTACTTAGCCTCAGAGACGCCTTGAGACAAGTGTTACACAATTCAGAGAATGTTAAAAATTAGTGGAATTGCTTCACACAAGCGAATTATCGCGAAACAACACCTGCTCGAATCCATCAAAAACTGTGGCCTGCCGTCTCTACTGAGCCACAGAGACGCCTTGAGACAAGTGTTACGAAATTCAGAGAAATTCGAAAATTTGAGTGAAATTGCTTCAAACAAGCGAATTATCGCGAAATAACACCTGCTCGAATCCAACAAAAACTTTTCCCAGCCGTCTCTACTAAGCCTCAGAGACGCTTTGACACAAGTGTTCCACAATTCAAAGAATGTTAAAAATTAGAGTGAAATGGCTTTAAACAAGCGAATTATCGCGAAACAACACCTGCTCGAATCCAACAAAAACTCTGCGCTGCCGTCTCTACAGAGCCTCAGAGACGCTTTGCGACAAGTTTTACAAAGATCTGAGAACATCGAAAATTGGAGTCAAGTTGCTTCAAACAAGCGAATTATCGCAAAACAACACCTGCTCGAATCCAAACAAAAACTGTGGCCTGCCGTCTCTACTGAGCCTCAGAGACGCTTTGAGACAAGTGTTACGAAATTCAGAGAATGTCGAAAATTTGAGTGAAATTGCTTCAAACAAGCGAATTATCGCGAAACAACACCTGCTCAAATCAAATAAAAACTGTGCCCTCACATCTCTACTTAGCGTCAGAGACGCTTTGAGACAATTGTTAAAAAAATCAGATGTCAAAAATTAGAGTGAAATTGCTCTAAACAAGAGAATTATCGCGAAACAACAACTGCTCTAATGCAACAAAAACTCTGCTCAGCCGTCTCTACTAAGCCTCAGCGACGCTTTGAGACAAGTGTTACAAATATCAGAGAATGTCAAAAATTAGAGTGGAATTGCTTCAAACAAGCGAAATATCACGAAACAACACCTGCTCGAATGCAACAAAAACTGTGGCCTGCCGTCTCTACTGAGCCTCAGAGACGCTTTGACACAAGTGTTACACAATTCAGAGAATGTTAAAAATTAGAGTGGAATTGCTTCAAACAAGCGAATTATCGCGAAACAACACCTGCTCGAATCCAATAAAAACTGTGCCCTCACGTCGCTACTGAGCGTCAGAGACGCTTTGAGACAAGTGTTGCAATTATCAGAGAATGTCAAAAATTAGAGTGGAATTGCTTCAAACAAGCGAATTATCGCGAAACAACACCTGCTCGAATCCAACAAAAACTGTGCCTGCCGTCTCTACTGAGCGTCGGAGACGCTTTGAGACAAGTGTTACAAAAATCAGAGAATGTTTATAATTCGAGTGAAATTGCTCTAAACAAGCGAATTATCGCGAAACAACACCTGCTCAAATCCAACAAAAACTCTGCCCTGTCGTCTCTACTGAGGCTCAGAGACGCTTTGAGACAAGTGTTACACAATTCAGAGAATGTTAAAAATTAGAGTAAAATTGCTTTAAACAAGCGTATTATCGCGAAACAACACGTGCTCGATTCCAACAAAAACTGTGCCCTCACGTCTCTACTGAGCGTCAGAGACGCTTTGAGACGTGTTACAAAAATCAGAGAATGTTAAAAATTAGAGTGAAATTGCTCTAAACAAGCGAATTATCGCGAAAGAACACCTGCTCGAATCCAACAAAGACTCTGCCCTTTCGTCTCTACTGAGCCTCAGAGACGCTTTGAGACAATTGTTAAAAAAATCAGAAAATGTCAAAAATTAGAGTAGAATTGCTCTAAACAAGCGAATTATCGCGAAACAACACCTGCTCGAATCCAACAAAAACTCTGCTCAGCCGTCTCTACTAAGCCTCAGACACGCTTTGAGACAAGTGTTACAATTATCAGAGAATGTTAAAAATTAGAGTAAAATTGCTTTAAACAAGCGTATTATCGCGAAACAGCACCTGCTCGAAACCAACAAAAACTATGCCCTGCCGTCTCTAATGAGCCTCAGAGACGCTTTGAGACAAGTGTTACCAAAATCAGAGAATGTTAAAAATTAGAGTGAAATTGCGCTAAACAAGCGAATTATCGCGAAACAACACCTGCTCGAATCCAACAAAAACTGTGCCCTCACGTCTCTACTGAGCGTCAGAGACGCTTTGAGACGTGTTACAAAAATCAGAGAATGTTAAAAATTAGAGTGAAATTGCTCTAAACAAGCGAATTATCGCGAAAGAACACCTGGTCGAATCCAACAAAGACTCTGCCCTTTCGTCTCTACTGAGCCTCAGAGACGCTTTGAGACAATTGTTAAAAAAATCAGAAAATGTTAAAAATTAGAGTAGAATTGCTCTAAACAAGCGAATTATCGCGAAACAACACCTGCTCGAATCCAACAAAAACTCTGCTCAGCCGTCTCTACTAAGCCTCAGAGACGCTTTGAGACAAGTGTTACGAAATTCAGAGATATTCGAAAATTTGAGTGAAATTGCTTCAAACAAGCGAATTATCGCGAAACAACACCTGCTCGAATCCAACCAAAGCTTTGCCCACCGTCTCTACTAAGCCTCAGAGACGCTTTGAGACAAGTGTTACACAATTCAGAGAATGTTAAAAATTAGAGTGAAATTGCTTAAAACAAGCGAATTATCGCGAAACAACACCTGCTCGAATCCAACAAGAACTGTGCCCTCACGTCTCTACTGAGCGTCACAGACGCTTTGAGACAATTGTTAAAAAAATCAGAAAATGTTAAAAATTAGAGTGGAATTGCTCTAAACAAGCGAATTATCGCGAAACAATACCTGCTCGAATCCAACAAAAACTCTGCTCAGCCGTCTCTACTAAGCCTCAGAGACGCTTAGAGACAAGTGTTACAATTATCAGAGAATGTCAAAAATTAGAGTGGAATTGCTTCAAACAAGCGAATTATCGCGAAACAACACCTGCTCGAATCCAACAAAAACTGTGCCCAGCCGTCTCTACTAAGCCTCAGAGCCGCCTTGAGACAAGTGTTACGAAATTCAGAGAAATTCGAAACTTTGAGTGAAATTGCTTCAAACAAGCGAATTATCGCGAAACAACACCTGCTCGAATCCAACCAAAGCTGTGCCCAGCCGTCTCTACTAAGCGTCAGAGACGCTTTGAGACAAGTGTTACACAATTCAGAGAATGTCAAAAATTAGAGTGGAATTGCTTCAAACAAGCGAATTATCGCGAAACAACACCTGCTCGAATCCAACAAAAACTGTGCCCAGCCGTCTCTACTAAGCCTCAGAGCCGCTTTGAGACAAGTGTTACACAATTCAGAGAATGTTAAAAATTAGTGGAATTGCTTCAAACAAGCGAATTATCGCGAAACAACACCTGCTCGAATCCAACAAAAACTGTGGCCTGCCGTCTCTACTGAGCCACAGAGACGCCTTGAGACAAGTGTTACGAAATTCAGAGAAATTCGAAAATTTGAGTGAAATTGCTTCAAACAAGCGAATTATCGCGAAACAACACCTGCTCGAATCCAACCAAAGCTGTGCCCAGCCGTCCCTACTAAGCCTCAGAGACGCTTTGAGACAAGTGTTACACAATTCAGAGAATGTTAAAAATTAGAGTGGAATTGCTTTAAACAAGCGAATTATCGCGAAACAACACCTGCTCGAATCCAACAAGAACTCTGCCCTGCCGCCTCTACTGAGCCTCAGAGACGCTTTGAGACAAGTGTTACACAATTCAGAGAATGTTAAAAATTAGAGTGAAATTGCTTTAAACAAGCGAATTATCGCGAAACAACACCTGCTCGAATCCAACAAAAACTCTGCCCTGCCGTCTCTACTGAGCGTCAGATACGCTTTGCGACAAGTTTTACAAAGATCTGAGAATATCGAAAATTTGAGTCCAGTGGCTTCAAACAAGCGAATTATCGCGAAACAACACCTGCCCGAATCCAACAAAAACTGTGGCCTGCCGTCTCTACTGAGCCTCAGAGACGCTTTGAGACAAGTGTTACGAAATTCAGAGAATAGCGAAAATTTGAGTGAAATTGTTTCAAACATGCGAATTATCGCGAAACAACACCTGCTCGAATCCAACAAGAACTGTGCCCTCACGTCTCTACTGAGCGTCAGAGACGCTTTGAGACAAGTGTTACAAAAATCAGAGAATGTTAAAAATTAGAGTGAAATTGCTCTAAACAAGCGAATTTTCGCGAAACAACACCTGCTCGAATCCAACAAAAACTCTGCCCTTTCGTCTCTACTGAGCCTCAGAGACGCTTTGAGACAATTGTTAAAAAAATCAGAAAATGTTAAAAATTAGAGTGGAATTGCTCTGAACAAGCGAATTATCGCGAAACAACACCTGCTCGAATCCAACAAAAACTCTGCTCAACCGTCTCTACTAAGCCTCAGAGACGCTTAGAGACAAGTGTTACAATTATCAGAGAATGTCAAAAATTAAAGTGGAATTGCTTCAAACAAGCGAATTATCGCGAAACAACACCTGCTCGAATCCAACAAGAACTGTGGCCTGCCGTCTCTACTTAGCCTCAGAGACGCCTTGAGACAAGTGTTACGAAATTCAGAGAAATTCGAAAATTTGAGTGAAATTGCCTCAAACAAGCGAATTATCGCGAAACAACACCTGCTCGAATCCAACCAAAGCTGTGCCCAGCCGTCTCTACTAAGCGTAAGAGACGCTTTGAGACAAGTGTTACAAATATCAGAGAATGTCAAAAATTAGAGTGGAATTGATTCAAACAAGCGAATTATCGCGAAACAACACCTGCTCGAATCCAAATAAAACTGTGCCCAGCCGTCTCTACTAAGCCTCAGAGACGCTTTGAGACAAGTGTTACACAATTCAGAGAATGTTAAAAATTAGTGGAATTGCTTCAAACAAGCGAATTATCGCGAAACAACACCTGCTCGAATCCAACAAAAACTGTGGCCTGCCGTCTCTACTGAGCCTCAGAGACGCTTTGAGACAAGTGTTACAAAATTCAGAGAATGTCGAAAATTTGAGTGAAATTGCTTCAAACATGCGAATTATCGCGAAACAACACCTGCTCGAATCCAACAAAAACTGTGGCCTGCCGTCTCTACTTAGCCTCAGAGACGCCTTGAGACAAGTGTTACACAGTTCAGAGAATGTTAAAAATTAGTGGAATTGCTTCACACAAGCGAATTATCGCGAAACAACACCTGCTCGAATCCATCAAAAACTGTGGCCTGCCGTCTCTACTGAGCCACAGAGACGCCTTGAGACAAGTGTTACGAAATTCAGAGAATTTCGAAAATTTGAGTGAAATTGCTTCAAACAAGCGAATTATCGCGAAATAACACCTGCTCGAATCCAACAAAAACTTTTCCCAGCCGTCTCTACTAAGCCTCAGAGACGCTTTGACATTAGTGTTCCACAATTCAAAGAATGTTAAAAATTAGAGTGAAATGGCTTTAAACAAGCGAATTATCGCGAAACAACACCTGCTCGAATCCAACAAAAACTCTGCCCTGCCGTCTCTACAGAGCCTCAGAGACGCTTTGCGACAAGTTTTACAAAGATCTGAGAACATCGAAAATTGGAGTCAAGTTGCTTCAAACAAGCGAATTATCGCAAAACAACACCTGCTCGAATCCAAACAAAAACTGTGGCCTGCCGTCTCTACTGAGCCTCAGAGACGCTTTGAGACAAGTGTTACGAAATTCAGAGAATGTCGAAAATTTGAGTGAAATTGCTTCAAACAAGCGAATTATCGCGAAACAACACCTGCTCAAATCAAATAAAAACTGTACCCTCACATCTCTACTTAGTGTCAGAGACGCTTTGAGACAATTGTTAAAAAAATCAGATGTCAAAAATTAGAGTGAAATTGCTCTAAACAAGAGAATTATCGCGAAACAACAACTGCTCTAATGCAACAAAAACTCTGCTCAGCCGTCTCTACTAAGCCTCAGCGACGCTTTGAGACAAGTGTTACAAATATCAGAGAATGTCAAAAATTAGAGTGGAATTGCTTCAAACAAGCGAAATATCACGAAACAACACCTGCTCGAAAGCAACAAAAACTATGGCCTGCCGTCTCTACTGAGCCTCAGAGACGCTTTGACACAAGTGTTACACAATTCAGAGAATGTTAAAAATTAGAGTGGAATTGCTTCAAACAAGCGAATTATCGCGAAACAACACCTACTCGAATCCAATAAAAACTGTGCCCTCAAGTCTCTACTGAGCGTCAGAGATGCTTTGAGACAAGTGTTACGATTATCAGAGAATGTCAAAAATTAGAGTGGAATTGCTTCTAACAAGCGAATTATCGCGAAACAACACCTGCTCGAATCCAATAAAAACTGTGCCCTCACGTCGCTACTGAGCGTCAGAGACGCTTTGAGACAAGTGTTGCAATTATCAGAGAATGTCAAAAATTAGAGTGGAATTGCTTCAAACAAGCGAATTATCGCGAAACAACACCTGCTCGAATCCAACAAAAACTGTGCCTGCCGTCTCTACTGAGCGTCGGAGACGCTTTGAGACAAGTGTTACAAAAATCAGAGAATGTTTATAATTCGAGTGAAATTGCTCTAAACAAGCGAATTATCGCGAAACAACACCTGCTCGAATCCAACAAAAACTCTGCCCTGTCGTCTCTACTGAGGCTCAGAGACGCTTTGAGACAAGTGTTACACAATTCAGAGAATGTTAAAAATTAGAGTAAAATTGCTTTAAACAAGCGTATTATCGCGAAACAACACCTGCTCGATTCCAACAAAAAGTGTGCCCTGCCGTCTCTAATGAGCCTCAGAGGCGCTTTGAGACAAGTGTTACCAAAATCAGAGAATGTTAAAAATTAGAGTGAAATTGCGCTAAACAAGCGAATTATCGCGAAACAACACCTGCTCGAATCCAACAAAAACTGTGCCCAGCCGTCTCTACTAAGCCTCAGAGACGCTTTGAGACAAGTGTTACGAAATTCAGAGAATGTCGAAAATTTGAGTGAAATTGCTTCAAACATGCGAATTATCGCGAAATAACACCTGCTCGAATCCAACAAAAACTGTGCCCTGCCGTCTCTACTGAGCCTCAGAGACGCTTTGAGACAAGTGTTACGAAATTCAGAGAATGTCGAAAATTTGAGTGAAATTGCTTCAAACATGCGAATTATCGCGAAACAACACCTGCTCGAATCCAACCAAAACTGTGCCCTCACGTCTCTACTGAGCGTCAGAGACGCTTTGAGACGTGTTACTAAAATCAGAGAATGTTAAAAATTAGAGTGAAATTGCTCTAAACAAGCGAATTATCGCGAAAGAACACCTGCTCGAATCCAACAAAGACTCTGCCCTTTCGTCTCTACTGAGCCTCAGGGACGCTTTGAGACAATTGTTAAAAAAATCAGAAAATGTTAAAAATTAGAGTAGAATTGCTCTAAACAAGCGAATTATCGCGAAACAACACCTGCTCGAATCCAACAAAAACTCTGCTCAGCCGTCTCTACTAAGCCTCAGACACGCTTTGAGACAAGTGTTACAATTATCAGAGAATGTTAAAAATTAGAGTAAAGTTGCTTTAAACAAGCGTATTATCGCGAAACAACACCTACTCGAATCCAATAAAAACTGTGCCCTGCCGTCTCTAATGAGCCTCAGAGACGCTTTGAGACAAGTGTTACCAAAATCAGAGAATGTTAAAAATTAGAGTGAAATTGCGCTAAACAAGCGAATTATCGCGAAAAACACCTGCTCGAATCCAACAAAAACTGTGCCCTCACGTCTCTACTGAGCGTCAGAGACGCTTTGAGACCTGTTACAAAAATCAGAGAATGTTAAAAATTAGAGTGAAATTGCTCTAAACAAGCGAATTATCGCGAAAGAACACCTGGTCGAATCCAACAAAGACTCTGCCCTTTCGTCTCTACTGAGCCTCAGAGACGCTTTGAGACAATTGTTAAAAAAATCAGAAAATGTTAAAAATTAGAGTAGAATTGCTCTAAACAAGCGAATTATCGCGAAACAACACCTGCTCGAATCCAACAAAAACTCTGCTCAGCCGTCTCTACTAAGCCTCAGAGACGCTTTGAGACAAGTGTTACAATTATCAGAGAATGTCAAAAATTAGAGTGGAATTGCTTCAAACAAGCGAATTATCGCGAAACAACACCTGCTCGAATCCAACAAAAACTGTGGCCTGCTGTCTCTACTGAGCCTCAGAGACTCCTTGAGACAAGTGTTACGAAATTCAGATATATTCGAAAATTTGAGTGAAATTGCTTCAAACAAGCGAATTATCGCGAAACAACACCTGCTCGAATGCAACCAAAGCTTTGCCCACCGTCTCTACTAAGCCTCAGAGACGCTTTGAGACAAGTGGTACTCAATTCAGAGAATGTTAAAAATTAGAGTCAAATTGCTTAAAACAAGCGAATTATCGCGAAACAACACCTGCTCGAATCCAACAAGAACTGTGCCCTCACGTCTCTACTGAGCGTCAGAGACGCTTTGAGACAATTGTTAAAAAAATCAGAAAATGTTAAAAATTAGAGTGGAATTGCTCTAAACAAGCGAATTATCGCGAAACAATACCTGCTCGAATCCAACAAAAACTCTGCTCAGCCGTCTCTACTAAGCCTCAGAGACGCTTAGAGACAAGTGTTACAATTATCAGAGAATGTCAAAAATTAGAGTGGAATTGCTTCAAACAAGCGAATTATCGCGAAACAACACCTGCTCAAATCCAACAAAAACTCTGCCCTGCCGTCTCTACTGAGCCTCAGATACGCTTTGCGACAAGTTTTACAAAGATCTGAGAATATCGAAAATTTGAGTCCAGTGGCTTCAAACAAGCGAATTATCGCGAAACAACACCTGCTCGAATCCAACAAAAACTGTGGCCTGCCGTCTCTACTGAGCCTCAGAGACGCTTTGAGACAGGTGTTACGAAATTCAGAGAATGTCGAAAATTTGAGTGAAATTGTTTCAAACATGCGAATTATCGCTAAACAACACCTGCTCGAATCCAACAAAAGCTGTGCCCAGCCGTCTCTACTAAGCCTCAGAGCCGCTTTGAGACAAGTGTTACTCAATTCAGAGAATGTTAAAAATTAGTGGAATTGCTTCAAACAAGCGAATTATCGCGAAACAACACCTGCTCGAATCCAACAAAAACCGTGGCCTGCCGTCTCTACTGAGCCTCAGAGACGCTTTGAGACAAGTGTTACGAAATTCAGAGAATGTCGAAAATTTGAGTGAAATTGTTTCAAACATGCGAATTATCGCGAAACAACACCTGCTCGAATCCAACAAGAACTGTGCCCTCACGTCTCTACTGAGCGTCAGAGACGCTTTGAGACAAGTGTTACAAAAATCAGAGAATGTTAAAAATTAGAGTGAAATTGCTCTAAACAAGCGAATTATCGCGAAACAACACCTGCTCGAATCCAACAAAAACTCTGCCCTTTCGTCTCTACTGAGCCTCAGAGACGCTTTGAGACAATTGTTAAAAAAATCAGAAAATGTTAAAAATTAGAGTGGAATTGCTCTAAACAAGCGAATTATCGCGAAACAACACCTGCTCGAATCCAACAAAAACTCTGCTCAACCGTCTCTACTAAGCCTCAGAGACGCTTAGAGACAAGTGTTACAATTATCAGAGAATGTCAAAAATTAGAGTGGAATTGCTTCAAACAAGCGAATTATCGCGAAACAACACCTGCTCGAATCCAAGAAAAACTGTGGCCTGCCGTCTCTACATAGCCTCAGAGACGCCTTGAGACAAGTGTTACGAAATTCAGAGAAATTCGAAAATTTGAGTGAAATTGCTTCAAACAAGCGAATTATCGCGAAACAACACCTGCTCGAATCCAACCAAAGCTGTGCCCAGCCGTCTCTACTAAGCGTCAGAGACGTTTTGAGACAAGTGTTACAAATATCAGAGAATGTCAAAAATTAGAGTGGAATTGCTTCAAACAAGCGAATTATCGCGAAACCACACCTGCTCGAATCCAACAAAAACTGTGCCCAGCCGTCTCTACTAAGCCTCAGAGTCGCTTTGAGACAAGTGTTACACAATTCAGAGAATGTTAAAAATTAGTGGAATTGCTTCACACAAGCGAATTATCGCGAAACAACACCTGCTCGAATCCAACAAAAACTGTGGCCTGCCGTCTCTACTGAGCCACAGAGACGCTTTGAGACAAGTGTTACGAAATTCAGAGAAATTCGAAAATTTGAGTGAAATTGCTTCAAAGAAGCGAATTATCGCGAAACAACACCTGCTCGAATCCAACCAAAGCTGTGCCCAGCCGTCTCTACTAAGCCTCAGAGACGCTTTGAGACAAGTGTTACACAATTCAGAGAATGTTAAAAATTAGAGTCAAATTGCTTTAAACAAGCGAATTATCGCGAAACAACACCTGCTCGAATCCAACAAAAACTCTGCCCTGCCGCCTCTACTGAGCCTCAGAGACGCCTTGAGACAATTGTTACAAAAATCAGAAAATGTTAAAAATTAGAGTGAAATTGCTTTAAACAAGCGAATTATCGCGAAACAACACCAGCTCGTATCCAACAAAAACTGTGCCCAGCCGTCTCTACTAAGCCTCAGACACGCTTTGAGACAAGTGTTACACAATTCAAAGAATGTTAAAAATTAGAGTGAAATTGCTTTAAACAAGCGAATTATCGCGAAACAACACCTGCTCAAAGCCAACAAAAACTCTGCCCTGCCGTCTCTACTGAGCCTCAGATACGCTTTGCGACAAGTTTTACAGAGATCTGAGAATATCGAAAATTTGAGTCCAGTGGCTTCAAACAAGCGAATTATCGCGAAACAACACCTGCTCGAATCCAACAAAAACTGTGCCTGCCGTCTCTACTGAGCGTCGGAGACGCTTTGAGACAAGTGTTACAAAAATCAGAGAATGTTTATAATTCGAGTGAAATTGCTCTAAACAAGCGAATTATCGCGAAACAACACCTGCTCAAATCCAACAAATACTCTGCCCTGTCGTCTCTACTGAGGCTCAGAGACGCTTTGAGACAAGTGTTACACAATTCAGAGAATGTTAAGAATTAGAGTGGAATTGCTTCAAACAAGCGAATTATCGCGAAACAACACCTTCTCGAATCCAACAAAAACTGTGGCCTGCCGTCTCTACTGAGCCTCAGAGACGCTTTGAGACAAGTGTTACGAAATTCAGAGAATGTCGAAAATTTGAGTGAAATTGCTTCAAACATGCGAATTATCGCGAAACAACACCTGCTCGAATCCAACAAAAACTCTGCTCAGCGGTCTCTACTAAGCCTCAGAGACGCTTTGAGACAAGTGTTACAAATATCAGATAATGTCAAAAATTAGAGTGGAATTGCTTCAAACAAGCGAATTATCGCGAAACAACACCTGCTCGAATCCAACAGAAACTGTGGCCTGCCGTCTCTACTGAGCCTCAGAGACGCCTTGAGACGAGTGTTACGAAATTCAGAGAAATTCGAAAATTTGAGTGAAATTGCTTCAAACAAGCGAATTATCACGAAACAACACCTGCTCGAATCCAACAAAAACTCTGCTCAGCGGTCTCTACTAAGCCTCAGAGACGCTTTGCGACAAGTTTTACAAAGATCTGAGAATATCGAAAATTGTAGTCTAGTTGCTTCAAACAAGCGAATTATCGCGAAACAACACCTGCTCGAATCCAACAAAAACTGTGCCTGCCGTCTCTACTGAGCGTCGGAGACGCTTTGAGACAAGTGTTACAAAAATCAGAGAATGTTTATAATTCGAGTGAAATTGCTCTAAACAAGCGAATTATCGCGAAACAACACCTGCTCGAATCCAACAAAAACTCTGCCCTGCCGCCTCTACTGAGCCTCAGAGACGCTTTGAGACAATTGTTACAAAAATCAGAAAATGTTAAAAATTAGAGTGAAATTGCTTTAAACAAGCGAATTATCGCGAAACAACACCTGCTCGTATCCAACAAAAACTGTGCCCAGCTGTCTCTACTAAGCCTCAGACACGCTTTGAGACAAGTGTTACACAATTCAGAGAATGTTAAAAATTAGAGTGAAATTGCTTTAAACAAGCGAATTATCGCGAAACAACACCTGCTCGAATCCAACAAAAACTCTGCCCTGCCGTCTCTACTGAGCCTCAGATACGCTTTGAGACAAGTGTTATGAAATTCAGAGAATGTCGAAAATTTGAGTGAAATTGTTTCAAACATGCGAATTATCGCGAAACAACACCTGCTCGAATCCAACAAAAACTGTGCCTGCCGTCTCTACTGAGCGTCGGAGACGCTTTGAGACAAGTGTTACAAAAATCAGAGAATGTCAAAAATTAGAGTGGAATTGCTTCAAACAAGCGAATTATCGCGAAACCACACCTGCTCGAATCCAACAAAAACTGTGCCAAGCCGTCTCTACTAAGCCTCAGAGTCGCTTTGAGACAAGTGTAACACAATTCAGAGAATGTTAAAAATTAGTGGAATTGCTTCACACAAGCGAATTATCGCGAAACAACACCTGCTCGAATCCAACAAAAACTGTGGCCTGCCGTCTCTACTGAGCCACAGAGACGCCTTGAGACAAGTGTTACGAAATTCAGAGAAATTCGAAAATTTGAGTGAAATTGCTTCAAACAAGCGAATTATCGCGAAACATCACCTGCTCGAATCCAACCAAAGCTGTGCCCAGCCGTCTCTACTAAGCCTCAGAGACGCTTTGAGACAATTGTTAAAAAAATCAGAAAATGTTAAAAATTAGAGTAGAATTGCTCTAAACAAGCGAATTATCGCGAAACAACACCTGCTCGAATCCAACAAAAACTCTGCTCAGCCGTCTCTACTAAGCCTCAGAGACGCTTTGAGACAAGTGTTACAATTATCAGAGAATGTTAAAAATTAGAGTAAAATTGCTTTAAACAAGCGTGTTATCGCGAAACAACACCTGCTCGAATCCAACAAAAACTGTGCCCTGCCGTCTCTAATGAGCCTCAGAGACGCTTTGAGACAAGTGTTACCAAAATCAGAGAATGTTAAAAATTAGAATGAAATTGCGCTAAACAAGCGAATTATCGCGAAACAACACCTGCTCGAATCCAAATAAAACTGTGCCCTCACGTCTCTACTGAGCGTCAGAGACGCTTTGAGACGTGTTACAAAAATCAGAGAATGTTAAAAATTAGAGTGAAATTGCTCTAAACAAGCGAATTATCGCGAAAGAACACCTGCTCGAATCCAACAAAGACTCTGCCCTTTCGTCTCTACTGAGCCTCAGAGACGCTTTGAGACAATTGTTAAAAAAATCAGAAAATGTTAAAAATTAGAGTAGAATTCCTCTAAACAAGCGAATTATCGCGAAACAACACCTGCTCGAATCCAACAAAAACTCTGCTCAGCCGTCTCTACTAAGCCTCAGAGACGCTTTGAGACAAGTGTTACAATTATCAGAGAATGTCAAAAATTAGAGTGGAATTGCTTCAAACAAGCGAATTATCGCGAAACAACACCTGCTCGAATCCAACAAAAACTGTGGCCTGCTGTCTCTACTGAGCCTCAGAGACTCCTTGAGACAAGTGTTACGAAATTCAGAGAAATTCGAAAATTTGAGTGAAATTGCTTCAAACAAGCGAATTATCGCGAAACAACACCTGCTCGAATCCAACAAAAACTCTGCCCTGCCGCCTCTACTGAGCCTCAGAGACGCTTTGAGACAAGTGTTACACAATTCAGAGAATGTTAAAAATTAGAGTGAAATTGCTTTAAACAAGCGAATTATCGCCAAACAACACCTGCTCGTATCCAACAAAAACTGCGCCCTGCCGTCTCTACTGAGCCTCACAGACGCTTTGCGACAAGTTTTACAAAGATCTGAGAATATCGAAAATTGGAGTCAAGTTGCTTCAAACAAGCGAATTATCGCGAAACAACACCTGGTCGAATCCAACAAAAACTGTGGCCTGCCGTCTCTACTGAGCCTCAGAGACGCTTTGAGACAAGTGATACGAAATTCGGAGACTGTCGAAAATTTGAGTGAAATTGTTTCAAACATGCGAATTATCGCGAAACAACACCTGGTCGAATCCAACAAGAACTGTGCCCTCGCGTCTCTACTGAGCGTCAGAGACGCTTTGAGACAAGTGTTACAAAAATCAGAGAATGTTAAAAATTAGAGTGAAATTTCTCTAAACAAGCGAATTATCACGAAACAACACCTGCTCGAATCCAAAAAAAACTCTGCCCTGTCGTCTCTACTGAGCCTCAGAGACGCTTTGAGACAATTGTTAAAAAAATCAGAAAATGTGAAAAATTAGAGTGGAATTGCTCTAAACAAGCGAATTATCGCGAAACAACACCTGCTGGAATCCAACAAAAACTCTGCTCAGCCGTCTCTACTAAGCCTCAGAGACGCTTAGAGACAAGTGTTACAATTATCAGAGAATGTCAAAAATTAGAGTGGAATTTCTTCAAACAAGCGAATTATCGCGAAACAACACCTGCTCGAATCCAACAAAAACTGTGGCCTGCCGTCTCTACTGAGCCTCAGAGACGCTTTGAGACAAGTGTTACGAAATTCAGAGAATGTCGAAAATTTGAGTGAAATTGCTTCAAACAATGAATTATCGCGAAACAACACCTGCTCAAATCAAATAAAAACTGTACCCTCACATCTCTACTTAGCGTCAGAGACGCTTTGAGACAATTGTTAAAAAAATCAGATGTCAAAAATTAGAGTGAAATTGCTCTAAACAAGCGAATTATCGCGAAACAACACCTGCTCGAATGCAACAAAAACTCTGCTCAGCCGTCTCTACTAAGCCTCAGAGACGCTTTGAGACAAGTGTTACAAATATCAGAGAATGTCAAAAATTAGAGTGGAATTGCTTCAAACAAGCGAATTATCACGAAACAACACCTGCTCGAATGCAACAAAAACTGTGGCCTGCCGTTTCTACTGAGCCTCAGAGACGCTTTGACACAAGTGTTACACAATTCAGAGAATGTTAAAAATTAGAGTGGAATTGCTTCAAACAAGCGAATTATCGCGAAACAACAACTACTCGAATCCAATAAAAACTGTGCCCTCACGTCTCTACTGAGCGTCAGAGACGCTTTGAGACAAGTGTTACGATTATCAGAGAATGTCAAAAATTAGAGTGGAATTGCTTCAAACAAGCGAATTATCGCGAAACAACACCTGCTCGAATCCAATAAAAACTGTGCCCTCACGTCTCTACTGAGCGTCAGAGACGCTTTGAGACAAGTGTTACAATTATCAGAGAATGTCAAAAATTAGAGTGGAATTGCTTCAAAGAAGCGAATTATCGCGAAACAACACCTGCTCGAATCCAACAAAAACTGTGGCCTGCCGTCTCTACTGAGCCTCAGAGACGCTTTGAGACAAGTGTTACGAAATTCAGAGAATGTCGAAAATTTGAGTGAAATTGCTTCAATCAAGCGAATTATCGCGAAACAACACCTGCTCGAATCCAACAAAAACTGTTGCCAGCCGTCTCTGCTAAGCCTCAAAGGCACTTTGAGACAAGTGTTACACAATTCAGAGAATGTTAAAAATTAGAGTGAAATTGCTTTAAACAAGCGAATTATCGCGAAACAAAACCTGCTCGAATCCAAATAAAACTCTGCCCTGCCGTCTCTACTGAGCCTCAGAGACGCTTTGAGACAATTGTTACAATTATCAGAGAATGTCAAAAATTAGAGTGGAATTGCTTCAAACAAGTGAATTATCGCGAAACAACACCTGCTCGAATCCAACAAAAACTGTGGCCTGCCGTCTCTAGTGAGCCTCAGAGACGCTTTGAGACAAGTGTTACGAAATTCAGAGAAAGTCGAAAATTTGAGTGAAATTTCTTCAAACAAGCGAATTATCGCGAAACAACACCTGCTCGAATCCAACAAAAACTGTTGCCAGCCGTTTCTACTAAGCCTCAAAGACGCTTTGAGACAAGTGTTACACAATTCAGAGAATGTCGAAAATTTGAGTGAAATTGCTTCAAACAAGCGAATTATCGCGAAATAACACCTGCTCGAATCCAACAAAAACTTTTCCCAGCCGTCTCTACTAAGCCTCAGAGACGCTTTGACACAAGTGTTACACTATTCAGAGAATGTTAAAAATTAGAGTGAAATTGCTTTAAACAAGCGAATTATCGCGAAAAACACCTGCTCGAATCCAACAAAAACTCTGCCCTGCCGTCTCTACTGAGCCTCAGAGACGCTTTGCGACAAGTTTTACAAAGATCTGAGAACATCGAAAATTGGAGTCAAGTTGCTTGAAACAAGCGAATTATCGCGAAACAACACCTGCTCGAATCCAACAAAAACCGTGGCCTGCCGTCTCTACTGAGCCTCAGAGACGCTTTGAGACAGGTGTTACGAAATTCAGAGAATGTCGAAAATTTGAGTGAAATTGCTTCAAACAAGCGAATTATCGCGAAACAACACCTGCTCAAATCAAATAAAAACTGTACCCTCACATCTCTACTTAGCGTCAGAGACGCTTTGAGACAATTCTTAAAAAAATCAGATGTCAAAAATTAGAGTGAAATTGCTCTAAACAAGCGAATTATCGCGAAACAACACCTGCTCGAATGCAACAAAAACTCTGCTCAGCCGTCTCTACTAAGCCTCAGAGACGCTTTGAGACAAGTGTTACAAATATCAGAGAATGTCAAAAATTAGAGTGGAATTGCTTCAAACAAGCGAATTATCACGAAACAACACCTGCTCGAATGCAACAAAAACTGTGGCCTGCCGTTTCTACTGAGCCTCAGAGACGCTTTGACACAAGTGTTACACAATTCAGAGAATGTTAAAAATTAGAGTGGAATTGCTTCAAACAAGCGAATTATCGCGAAACAACACCTACTCGAATCCAATAAAAACTGTGCCCTCACGTCTCTACTGAGCGTCAGAGACGCTTTGAGACAAGTGTTACGATTATCAGAGAATGTCAAAAATTAGAGTGGAATTGCTTCAAACAAGCGAATTATCGCGAAACAACACCTGCTCGAATCCAATAAAAACTGTGCCCTCACGTCTCTACTGAGCGTCAGAGACGCTTTGAGACAAGTGTTACAATTATCAGAGAATGTCAAAAATTAGAGTGGAATTGCTTCAAACAAGCGAATTATCGCAAAACAACACCTGCTCGAATCCAACAAAAACTGTGGCCTGCCGTCTCTACTGAGCCTCAGAGACGCTTTGAGACAAGTGTTACGAAATTCAGAAAATGTCGAAAATTTGAGTGAAATTGCTTCAATCAAGCGAATTATCGCGAAACAACACATGCTCAAATCCAACAAAAACTGTTGCCAGCCGTCTCTGCTAAGCCTCAAAGGCACTTTGAGACAAGTGTTACACAATTCAGAGAATGTTAAAAATTAGAGTGAAATTGCTTTAAACAAGCGAATTATCGCGAAACAAAACCTGCTCGAATCCAAATAAAACTCTGCCCTGCCGTCTCTACTGAGCCTCAGAGACGCTTTGAGACAATTGTTACAATTATCAGAGAATGTCAAAAATTAGAGTGGAAATGCTTCAAACAAGCGAATTATCGCGAAACAACACCTGCTCGAATCCAACAAAAACTGTGGCCTGCCGTCTCTAGTGAGCCTCAGAGACGCTTTGAGACAAGTGTTACGAAATTCAGAGAAAGTCGAAAATTTGAGTGAAATTTCTTCAAACAAGCGAATTATCGCGAAACAACACCTGCTCGAATCCAACAAAAACTGTTGCCAGCCGTTTCTACTAAGCCTCAAAGACGCTTTGAGACAAGTGTTACACAATTCAGAGAATGTCGAAAATTTGAGTGAAATTGCTTCAAACAAGCGAATTATCGCGAAATAACACCTGCTCGAATCCAACAAAAACTTTTCCCAGCCGTCTCTACTAAGCCTCAGAGACGCTTTGACACAAGTGTTCCACAATTCAGAGAATGTTAAAAATTAGAGTGAAATTGCTTTAAACAAGCGAATTATCGCGAAAAACACCTGCTCGAATCCAACAAAAACTCTGCCCTGCCGTCTCTACTGAGCCTCAGAGACGCTTTGCGACAAGTTTTACAAAGATCTGAGAACATCGAAAATTAGAGTTAAGTTGCTTCAAACAAGCGAATTATCGCGAAACAACACCTGCTCGAATCCAACAAAAACTGTGGCCTGCCGTCTCTACTGAACCTCAGAGACGCTTTGAGACAGGTGTTACGAAATTCAGAGAATGTCGAAAATTTGAGTGAAATTGCTTCAAACAAGCGAATTATCGCGAAACAACACCTGCTCAAATCAAATAAAAACTGTACCCTCACATCTCTACTTAGCGTCAGAGACGATTTGAGACAATTGTTAAAAAAATCAGATGTCAAAAATTAGAGTGAAATTGCTCTAAACAAGCGAATTATCGCGAAACAACACCTGCTCGAATGCAACAAAAACTCTGCTCAGCCGTCTCTACTAAGCCTCAGAGACGCTTTGAGACAAGTGTTACAAATATCAGAGAATGTCAAAAATTAGAGTGGAATTGCTTCAAACAAGCGAATTATCACGAAACAACACCTGCTCGAATGCAACAAAAACTGTGGCCTGCCGTTTCTACTGAGCCTCAGAGACGCTTTGACACAAGTGTTACACAATTCAGAGAATGTTAAAAATTAGAGTGGAATTGCTTCAAACAAGCGAATTATCGCGAAACAACACCTACTCGAATCCAATAAAAACTGTGCCCTCACGTCTCTACTGAGCGTCAGAGACGCTATGAGACAAGTGTTACGATTATCAGAGAATGTCAAAAATTAGAGTGGAATTGCTTCAAACAAGCGAATTATCGCGAAACAACACCTGCTCGAATCCAATAAAAACTGTGCCCTCACGTCTCTACTGAGCGTCAGTGACGCTTTGAGACAAGTGTTACAATTATCAGAGAATGTCTTAAATTAGAGTGGAATTGCTTCAAACAAGCGAATTATCGCGAAACAACACCTGCTCGAATCCAACAAAAACTGTGGCCTGCCGTCTCTACTGAGCCTCAGAGACGCTTTGAGACAAGTGTTACGAAATTCGGAGAATGTCGAAAATTTGAGTGAAATTGCTTCATTCAAGCGAATTATCGCGAAACAACACCTGCTGGAATCCAACAAAAACTGTTGCCAGCCGTCTCTACTAAGCCTCAAAGGCACTTTGAGACAAGTGTTACACAATTCAGAGAATGTTAAAAATTAGAGTGAAATTGCTTTAAACAAGCGAATTATCGCGAAACAACACCTACTCGAATCCAATAAAAACTGTGCCCTCACGTCTGTACTGAGCGTCAGAGACGCTATGAGACAAGTGTTACGATTATCAGAGAATGTCTTAAATTAGAGTGGAATTGCTTCAAACAAGCGAATTATCGCGAAACAAAACCTGCTCGAATCCAAATAAAACTCTGCCCTGCCGTCTCTACTGAGCCTCAGAGACGCTTTGAGACAATTGTTACAATTATCAGAGAATGTCAAAAATTAGAGTGGAATTGCTTCAAACAAGCGAATTATCGCGAAACAACACCTGCTCGAATCCAACAAAAACTGTGGCCTGCCGTTTCTACTAAGCCTCAAAGACGCTTTGAGACAAGTGTTACACAATTCAGAGAATGTCGAAAATTTGAGTGAAATTGCTTCAAACAAGCGAATTATCGCGAAACAACCCCTGCTCGAATCCAACAAAAACTCTGCCCTGCCGTCTCTACTGAGCCTCAGAGACGCTTTGCGACAAGTTTTACAAAGATCTGAGAACATCGAAAATTGGAGTCAAGTTGCTTCAAACAAGCGAATTATCGCGAAACAACACCTGCTCGAATCCAACAAAAACTGTGGCCTGCCGTCTCTACTGAGCCTCACAGACGCTTTGAGACAAGTGTTACGATTATCAGAGAATGCCAAAAATTAGATTGGAATTGCTTCAAACAAGCGAATTATCGCGAAACAACACCTGCTCGAATCCAATAAAAACTGTGCCCTCACGTCTCTACTGAGCGTCAGAGACGCTTTGAGACAAGTGTTACACAATTCAGAGAATGTTAAAAATTAGAGTGGAATTGCTTCAAACAAGCGAATTATCGCGAAACAACACCTACTCGAATCCAATAAAAACTGTGCCCTCACGTCTCTACTGAGCGTCAGAGACGCTTTGAGACAAGTGTTACGATTATCAGAGAATGTCAAAAATTAGATTGGAATTGCTTCAAACAAGCGAATTATCGCGAAACAACACCTGCTCGAATCCAATAAAAACTGTGCCCTCACGTCTCTACTGAGCGTCAGAGACGCTTTGAGACAAGTGTTACAATTATCAGAGAATGTCAAAAATTAGAGTGGAATTGCTTCAAATAAGCGAATTATCGCGAAACAACACCTGCTCGAATCCAACAAAAACTGTGGCCTGCCGTCTCTACTGAGCCTCAGAGACGCTTTGAGACAAGTGTTACGAAATTCTGAGAATGTCGAAAATTTGAGTGAAATTGCTTCAATCAAGCGAATTATCGCGAAACAACACCTGCTCGAATCCAACAAAAACTGTTGCCAGCCGTCTCTTCTAAGCCTCAAAGGCACTTTGAGACAAGTGTTACACAATTCAGAGAATGTTAAAAATTAGAGTGAAATTGCTTTAAACAAGCGAATTATCGCGGAACAAAACCTGCTCGAATCCAAATAAAACTCTGCCCTGCTGTCTCTACTGAGCCTCAGAGACGCTTTGAGACAATTGTTACAATTATCAGAGAATGTCAAAAATTAGAGTGGAATTGCTTCAAACAAGCGAATTATCGCGAAACAACACCTGCTCGAATCCAACAAAAACTGTGGCCTGCCGTCTCTAGTGAGCCTCAGAGACGCTTTGAGACAAGTGTTACGAAATTCAGAGAAAGTCGAAAATTTGAGTGAAATTTCTTCAAACAAGCGAATTATCGCGAAACAACACCTGCTCGAATCCAACAAAAACTGTTGCCAGCCGTTTCTACTAAGCCTCAAAGACGCTTTGAGACAAGTGTTACACAATTCAGACAATGTCGAAAATTTGAGTGAAATTGCTTCAAACAAGCGAATTATCGCGAAATAACACCTGCTCGAATCCAACAAAAACTTTTCCCAGCCGTCTCTACTAAGCCTCAGAGACGCTTTGACACAAGTGTTCCACAATTCAGAGAATGTTAAAAATTAGAGTGAAATTGCTTTAAACAAGCGAATTATCGCGAAACAACACCTGCTCGAATCCAACAAAAACTCTGCCCTGCCGTCTCTACTGAGCCTCAGAGACGCTTTGCGACAAGTTTTACAAAGATCTGAGAACATCGAAAATTGGAGTCAAGTTGCTTCAAACAAGCGAATTATCACGAAACAACACCTGCTCGAATGCAACAAAAACTGTGGCCTGCCGTTTCTACTGAGCTTCAGAGACGCTTTGACACAAGTGTTACACAATTCAGAGAATGTTAAAAATTAGAGTGGAATTGCTTCAAACAAGCGAATTATCGCGAAACAACACCTACTCGAATCCAATAAAAACTGTGCCCTCACGTCTCTACTGAGCGTCAGAGACGCTTTGAGACAAGTGTTACAATTATCAGAGAATGTCAAAAATTAGAGTGGAATTGCTTCAAACAAGCGAATTATTGCGAAACAACACCTGCTCGAATCCAACAAAAACTGTGGCCTGCCGTCTCTACTGAGCGTCAGAGACGCTTTGAGACAAGTGTTACGAAATTCACAGAATGTCGAAAATTTGAGTGAAATTGCTTCAATCAAGCGAATTATCGCGAAACAACACCTGCTCGAATCCAACAAAAACTGTTGCCTGCCGTCTCTACTAAGCCTCAAAGGCACTTTGAGACAAGTGTTACACAATTCAGAGAATGTTAAAAATTAGAGTGGAATTGCTTTAAACAAGCGAAATATCGCGAAACAAAACCTGCTCGAATCCAAATAAAACTCTGCCCTGCCGCCGTCTCTACTGAGCCTCAGAGACGCTTTGAGCCAGTTGTTACAAAAATCAGAAAATGTTAAAAATTAGAGTGAAATTGCTTTAAACAAGCGAATTATCGCGAAACAAAACCTGCTCGAATCCAAATAAAACTCTGCCCTGCCGTCTCTACTGAGCCTCAGAGACGCTTTGAGACAATTGTTACAATTATCAGAGAATGTCAAAAATTAGAGTGGAATTGCTTCAAACAAGCGAATTATCGCGAAACAACACCTGCTCAAATCAAATAAAAACTGTACCCTCACATCTCTACTTAGCGTCAGAGACGCTTTGAGACGATTGTTAAAAAAATCACATGTCGAAAATTAGAGTGAAATTGCTCTAAACAAGCGAATTATCGCGAAACAGCACCTGCTCGAATGCAACAAAAACTCTGCACAGCCGTCTCTAGTAAGCCTCAGAGACGCTTTGAGACAAGTGTTACAAATTTCAGAGAATGTCAAAAATTAGAGTGGAATTGCTTCAAACAAGCGAATTATCACGAAACAACACCTGCTCGAATGCAACAAAAACTGTGGCCTGCCGTTTCTACTGAGCCTCAGAGACGCTTTGACACAAGTGTTACACAATTCAGAGAATGTTAAAAATTAGAGTGGAATTGCTTCAAACAAGCGAATTATCGCGAAACAACACCTACTCGAATCCAATAAAAACTGTGCCCTCACGTCTCTACTGAGCGTCAGAGACGCTATGAGACAAGTGTTACGATTATCAGAGAATGTCAAAAATTAGAGTGGAATTGCTTCAAACAAGCGAATTATCGCGAAACAACACCTGCTCGAATCCAATAAAAACTGTGCCCTCACGTCTCTACTGAGCGTCAGGGACGCTTTGAGACAAGTGTTACAATTATCAGAGAATGTCTTAAGTTAGAGTGGAATTGCTTCAAACAAGCGAATTATCGCGAAACAACACCTGCTCGAATCCAACAAAAACTGTGGCCTGCCGTCTCTACTGAGCCTCAGAGACGCTTTGAGACAAGTGTTACGAAATTCAGAGAATGTCGAAAATTTGAGTGAAATTGCTTCATTCAAGCGAATTATCGCGAAACAACACCTGCTGGAATCCAACAAAAACTGTTGCCAGCCGTCTCCACTAAGCCTCAAAGGCACTTTGAGACAAGTGTTACACAATTCAGAGAATGTTAAAAATTAGAGTGAAATTGCTTTAAACAAGCGAATTATCGCGAAACAACACCTGCTCGAATCCAACAAAAACTGTGGCCTGCCGTCTCTAGTGAGCCTCAGAGACGCTTTGAGACAAGTGTTACGAAATTCAGAGAAAGTCGAAAATTTGAGTGAAATTTCTTCAAACAAGCGAATTATCGCGAAACAACACCTGCTCGAATCCAACAAAAACTGTTGCCAGCCGTTTCTACTAAGCCTCAAAGACGCTTTGAGACAAGTGTTACACAATTCAGACAATGTCGAAAATTTGAGTGAAATTGCTTCAAACAAGCGAATTATCGCGAAATAACACCTGCTCGAATCCAACAAAAACTTTTCCCAGCCGTCTCTACTAAGCCTCAGAGACGCTTTGACACAAGTGTTCCACAATTCAGAGAATGTTAAAAATTAGAGTGAAATTGCTTTAAACAAGCGAATTATCGCGAAACAACACCTGCTCGAATCCAACAAAAACTCTGCCCTGCCGTCTCTACTGAGCCTCAGAGACGCTTTGCGACAAGTTTTACAAAGATCTGAGAACATCGAAAATTGGAGTCAAGTTGCTTCAAACAAGCGAATTATCGCGAAACAACACCTGCTCGAATCCAACAAAAACTGTGGCCTGCCGTCTCTACTGAGCCTCAGAGACGCTTTGAGACAGGTGTTACGAAATTCACAGAATGTCGAAAATTTGAGTGAAATTGCTTCAAACAAGCGAATTATCGCGAAACAACACCTGCTCAAATCAAATAAAAACTGTACCCTCACATTTCTACTTAGCGTCAGAGACGCTTTGAGACAATTGTTAAAAAAATCAGATGTCAAAAATTAGAGAGAAATTGCTCTAAACAAGCGAATTATCGCGAAACAACACCTGCTCGAATGCAACAAAAACTCTGCTCAGCCGTCTCTACTAAGCCTCAGAGACGCTTTGAGACAAGTGTTACAAATATCAGAGAATGTCAAAAATTAGAGTGGAATTGCTTCAAACAAGCGAATTATCACGAAACAACACCTGCTCGAATGCAACAAAAACTGTGGCCTGCCGTTTCTACTGAGCTTCAGAGACGCTTTGACACAAGTGTTACACAATTCAGAGAATGTTAAAAATTAGAGTGGAATTGCTTCAAACAAGCGAATTATCGCGAAACAACACCTACTCGAATCCAATAAAAACTGTGCCCTCACGTCTCTACTGAGCGTCAGAGACGCTTTGAGACAAGTGTTACAATTATCAGAGAATGTCAAAAATTAGAGTGGAATTGCTTCAAACAAGCGAATTATTGCGAAACAACACCTGCTCGAATCCAACAAAAACTGTGGCCTGCCGTCTCTACTGAGCGTCAGAGACGCTTTGAGACAAGTGTTACGAAATTCACAGAATGTCGAAAATTTGAGTGAAATTGCTTCAATCAAGCGAATTATCGCGAAACAACACCTGCTCGAATCCAACAAAAACTGTTGCCTGCCGTCTCTACTAAGCCTCAAAGGCACTTTGTGACAAGTGTTACACAATTCAGAGAATGTTAAAAATTAGAGTGGAATTGCTTTAAACAAGCGAAATATCGCGAAACAAAACCTGCTCGAATCCAAATAAAACTCTGCCCTGCCGCCGTCTCTACTGAGCCTCAGAGACGCTTTGAGCCAGTTGTTACAAAAATCAGAAAATGTTAAAAATTAGAGTGAAATTGCTTTAAACAAGCGAATTATCGCGAAACAAAACCTGCTCGAATCCAAATAAAACTCTGCCCTGCCGTCTCTACTGAGCCTCAGAGACGCTTTGAGACAATTGTTACAATTATCAGAGAATGTCAAAAATTAGAGTGGAATTGCTTCAAACAAGCGAATTATCGCGAAACAACACCTGCTCAAATCAAATAAAAACTGTACCCTCACATCTCTACTTAGCGTCAGAGACGCTTTGAGACGATTGTTAAAAAAATCACATGTCGAAAATTAGAGTGAAATTGCTCTAAACAAGCGAATTATCGCGAAACAACACCTGCTCGAATGCAACAAAAACTCTGCACAGCCGTCTCTAGTAAGCCTCAGAGACGCTTTGAGACAAGTGTTACGAAATTCAGAGAAAGTCGAAAATTTGAGTGAAATTTCTTCAAACAAGCGAATTATCGCGAAACAACACCTGCTAGAATGCAACCAAAACTGTGGCCTGCCGTTTCTACTGAGCCTCAGAGACGCTTTGACACAAGTGTTACACAATTCAGAGAATGTTAAAAATTAGAGTGGAATTGCTTCAAACAAGCGAATTATCGCGAAACAACACCTACTCGAATCCAATAAAAACTGTGCCCTCACGTCTCTACTGAGCATCAGAGACGCTATGAGACAAGTGTTACGATTATCAGAGAATGTCAAAAATTAGAGTGGAATTGCTTCAAACAAGCGAATTATCGCGAAACAACACCTGCTCGAATCCAATAAAAACTGTGCCCTCACGTCTCTACTGAGCGTCAGGGACGCTTTGAGACAAGTGTTACAATTATCAGAGAATGTCTTAAGTTAGAGTGGAATTGCTTCAAACAAGCGAATTATCGCGAAACAACACCTGCTCGAATCCAACAAAAACTGTGGCCTGCCGTCTCTACTGAGCCTCAGAGACGCTTTGAGACAAGTGTTACGAAATTCAGAGAATGTCGAAAATTTGAGTGAAATTGCTTCATTCAAGCGAATTATCGCCAAACAACACCTGCTGGAATCCAACAAAAACTGTTGCCAGCCGTCTCCACTAAGCCTCAAAGGCACTTTGAGACAAGTGTTACACAATTCAGAGAATGTTAAAAATTAGAGTGAAATTGCTTTAAACAAGCGAATTATCGCGAAACAAAACCTGCTCGAATCCAAATAAAACTCTGCCCTGCCGTCTCTACTGAGCCTCAGAGACGCTTTGAGACAATTGTTACAATTATCAGAGAATGTCAAAAATTAGAGTGGAATTGCTTCAAACAAGCGAATTATCGCGAAACAACACCTGCTCGAATCCAACAAAAACTGTGGCCTGCCGTTTCTACTAAGCCTCAAAGACGCTTTGAGACAAGTGTTACACAATTCAGAGAATGTCGAAAATTTGAGTGAAATTGCTTCAAACAAGCGAATTATCGCGAAACAACACCTGCTCGAATCCAACAAAAACTCTGCCCTGCCGTCTCTACTGAGCCTCAGAGACGCTTTGCGACAAGTTTTACAAAGATCTGAGAATATCGAAAATTGGAGTCAAATTGCTTCAAACAAGCGAATTATCGCGAAACAACACCTGCTCGAATCCAACAAAAACTGTGGCCTGCCGTCTCTACTGAGCCTCAGAGACGCTTTGAGACAAGTGTTACGATTATCAGAGAATGTCAAAAATTAGATTGGAATTGCTTCAAACAAGCGAATTATCGCGAAAGAACACCTGCTCGAATCCAATAAAAACTGTGCCCTCACGTCTCTACTGAGCGTCAGAGACGCTTTGAGACAAGTGTTACACAATTCAGAGAATGTTAAAAATTAGAGTGGAATTGCTTCAAACAAGCGAATTATCGCGAAACAACACCTACTCGAATCCAATAAAAACTGTGCCCTCACGTCTCTACTGAGCGTCAGAGACGCTTTGAGACAAGTGTTACGATTATCAGAGAATGTCAAAAATTAGATTGGAATTGCTTCAAACAAGCGAATTATCGCGAAACAACACCTGCTCGAATCCAATAAAAACTGTGCCCTCACGTCTCTACTGAGCGTCAGAGACGCTTTGAGACAAGTGTTACAATTATCAGAGAATGTCAAAAATTAGAGTGGAATTGCTTCAAACAAGCGAATTATCGCGAAACAACACCTGCTCGAATCCAACAAAAACTGTTGCCTGCCGTCTCTACTGAGCCTCAGAGACGCTTTGAGACAAGTGCTACGAAATTCAGAGAATGTCGATAATTTGAGTGAAATTGCTTCAATCAAGCGAATTATCGCGAAACAACTTCTGCTCGAATCCAACAAAAACTGTTGCCAGCCGTCTCTGCTAAGCCTCAAAGACACTTTGAGACAAGTGTTACACAATTCAGAGAATGTTAAAAATTAGAGTGAAATTGCTTTAAACAAGCGAATTATCGCGAAACAAAACCTGCTCGAATCCAAATAAAACTCTGCCCTGCCGTCTCTACTGAGCCTCAGAGACGCTTTGAGACAATTGTTACAATTATCAGAGAATGTCAAAAATTAGAGTGGAATTGCTTCAAACAAGCGAATTATCGCGAAACAACACCTGCTCGAATCCAACAAAAACTGTGGCCTGCCGTCTCTAGTGAGCCTCAGAGACGCTTTGAGACAAGTGTTACGAAATTCAGAGAAAGTCGAAAATTTGAGTGAAATTTCTTCAAACAAGCGAATTATCGCGAAACAACACCTGCTAGAATCCAACAAAAACTGTTGCCAGCCGTTTCTACTAAGCCTCAAAGACGCTTTGAGACAAGTGTTACACAATTCAGAGAATGTCGAAAATTTGAGTGAAATTGCTTCAAACAAGCGAATTATCGCGAAATAACACCTGCTCGAATCCAACAAAAACTTTTCCCAGCCGTCTCTACTAAGCCTCAGAGACGCTTTGACACAAGTGTTCCACAATTCAGAGAATGTTAAAAATTAGAGTGAAATTGCTTTAAACAAGCGAATTATCGCGAAACAACACCTGCTCGAATCCAACAAAAACTGTGCCCTGCCGTCTCTACTGATCCTCAGAGACGCTTTGCGACAAGTTTTACAAAGATCTGAGAACATCGAAAATTGGAGTCAAGTTGCTTCAAACAAGCGAATTATCGCGAAACAACACCTGCTCGAATCCAACAAAAACTGTGGCCTGCCGTCTCTACTGAGCTTCAGAGACGCTTTGAGACAGGTGTTACGAAATTCAGAGAATGTCGAAAATTTGAGTGAAATTGCTTCAAAAAAGCGAATTATCGCGAAACAACACCTGCTCAAATCAAATAAAAACTGTACCCTCACATCTCTACTTAGCGTCAGAGACGCTTTGAGACAATTGTTAAAAAAATCAGATGTCAAAAATTAGAGTGAAATTGCTCTAAACAAGCGAATTATCGCGAAACAACACCTGCTCGAATGCAACAAAAACTCTGCTCAGCCGTCTCTACTAAGCCTCAGAGACGCTTTGAGACAAGTGTTACAAATATCAGAGAATGTCAAAAATTAGAGTGGAATTGCTTCAAACAAGCGTATTATCACGAAACAACACCTGCTCGAATGCAACAAAAACTGTGGCCTGCCGTTTCTACTGAGCCTCAGAGACGCTTTGACACAAGTGTTACACAATTCAGAGAATGTTAAAAATTAGAGTGGAATTGCTTCAAACAAGCGAATTATCGCGAAACAACACCTACTCGAATCCAATTAAAACTGTGCCCTCACGTCTCTACTGAGCGTCAGAGACGCTTTGAGACAAGTGTTACAATTATCAGAGAATGTCAAAAATTAGAGTGGAATTGCTTCAAACAAGCGAATTATCGCGAAACAACACCTGCTCGAATCCAACAAAAACTGTGGCCTGCCGTCTCTACTGAGCCTCAGAGACGCTTTGAGACAAGTGTTACGAAATTCACAGAATGTCGAAAATTTGAGTGAAATTGCTTCAATCAAGCGAATTATCGCGAAACAACACCTGCTCGAATCCAACAAAATCTGTTGCCAGCCGTCTCTACTAAGCCTCAAAGGCACTTTGAGACAAGTGTTACACAATTCAGAGAATGTTAAAAATTAGAGTGGAATTGCTTTAAACAAGCGAAATATCGCGAAACAAAACCTGCTCGAATCCAAATAAAACTCTGCCCTGCCGCCGTCTCTACTGAGCCTCAGAGACGCTTTGAGACAGTTGTTACAAAAATCAGAAAATGTTAAAAATTAGAGTGAAATTGCTTTAAACAAGCGAATTATCGGGAAACAAAACCTGCTCGAATCCAAATAAAACTCTGCCCTGCCGTCTCTACTGAGCCTCAGAGACGCTTTGAGACAATTGTTACAATTATCACAGAATGTCAAAAATTAGAGTGGAATTGCTTCAAACAAGCGAATTATCGCGAAACAACACCTGCTCAAATCAAATAAAAACTGTACCCTCACATCTCTACTTAGCGTCAGAGACGCTTTGAGACGATTGTTAAAAAAATCACATGTCGAAAATTAGAGTGAAATTGCTCTAAACAAGCGAATTATCGCGAAACAACACCTGCTCGAATGCAACAAAAAATGTGGCCTGCCGTTTCTACTGAGCCTCAGAGACGCTTTGACACAAGTGTTACACAATTCAGAGAATGTTAAAAATTAGAGTGGAATTGCTTCAAACAAGCGAATTATCGCGAAACAACACCTACTCGAATCCAATAAAAACTGTGCCCTCACGTCTCTACTGAGCGTCAGAGACGCTATGAGACAAGTGTTACGATTATCAGAGAATGTCAAAAATTAGAGTGGAATTGCTTCAAACAAGCGAATTATCGCGAAACAACACCTGCTCGAATCCAATAAAAACTGTGCCCTCACGTCTCTACTGAGCGTCAGGGACGCTTTGAGACAAGTGTTACAATTATCAGAGAATGTCTTAAATTAGAGTGGAATTGCTTCAAACAAGCGAATTATCGCGAAACAACACCTGCTCGAATCCAACAAAAACTGTGGCCTGCCGTCTCTACTGAGCCTCAGAGACGCTTTGAGACAAGTGTTACGAAATTCAGAGAATGTCGAAAATTTGAGTGAAATTGCTTCATTCAAGCGAATTATCGCGAAACAACACCTGCTGGAATCCAACAAAAACTGTTGCCAGCCGTCTCTTCTAAGCCTCAAAGGCACTTTGAGACAAGTGTTACACAATTCAGAGAATGTTAAAAATTAGAGTGAAATTGCTTTAAACAAGCGAATTATCGCGAAACAAAACCTGCTCGAATCCAAATAAAACTCTGCCCTGCCGTCTCTACTGAGCCTCAGAGACGCTTTGAGACAATTGTTACAATTATCAGAGAATGTCAAAAATTAGAGTGGAATTGCTTCAAACAAGCGAATTATCGCGAAACAACACCTGCTCGAATGCAACAAAAACTGTGGCCTGCCGTTTCTACTGAGCCTCAGAGACGCTTTGACACAAGTGTTACACAATTCAGAGAATGTTAAAAATTAGAGTGGAATTGCTTCAAACAAGCGAATTATCGCGAAACAACACCTACTCGAATCCAATAAAAACTGTGCCCTCACGTCTCTACTGAGCGTCAAAGACGCTATGAGACAAGTGTTACGATTATCAGAGAATGTCAAAAATTAGAGTGGAATTGCTTCAAACAAGCGAATTATCGCGAAACAACACCTGCTCGAATCCAATAAAAACTGTGCCCTCACGTCTCTACTGAGCGTCAGGGACGCTTTGAGACAAGTGTTACAATTATCAGAGAATGTCTTAAATTAGAGTGGAATTGCTTCAAACAAGCGAATTATCGCGAAACAACACCTGCTGGAATCCAACAAAAACTGTTGCCAGCCGTCTCTACTAAGCCTCAAAGGCACTTTGAGACAAGTGTTACACAATTCAGAGAATGTTAAAAATTAGAGTGAAATTGCTTTAAACAAGCGAATTATCGCGAAACAAAACCTGCTCGAATCCAAATTAAACTCTGCCCTGCCGTCTCTACTGAGCCTCAGAGACGCTTTGAGACAATTGTTACAATTATCAGAGAATGTCAAAAATTAGAGTGGAATTGCTTCAAACAAGCGAATTATCGCGAAACAACACCTGCTCGAATCCAACAAAAACTGTGGCCTGCCGTTTCTACTAAGCCTCAAAGACGCTTTGAGACAAGTGTTACACAATTCAGAGAATGTCGAAAATTTGAGTGAAATTGCTTCAAACAAGCGAATTATCGCGAAACAACACCTGCTCGAATCCAACAAAAACTCTGCCCTGCCGTCTCTTCTGAGCCTCAGAGACGCTTTGCGACAAGTTTTACAAAGATCTGAGAACATCGAAAATTGGAGTCAAGTTGCTTCAAACAAGCGAATTATCACGAAACAACACCTGCTCGAATCCAACAAAAACTGTGGCCTGCCGTCTCTACTGAGCCTCAGAGACGCTTTGAGACAAGTGTTACGATTATCAGAGAATGTCAAAAATTAGATTGGAATTGCTTCAAACAAGCGAATTATCGCGAAACAACACCTGCTCGAATCCAATAAAAACTGTGCCCTCACGTCTCTACTGAGCGTCAGAGACGCTTTGAGACAAGTGTTACACAATTCAGAGAATGTTAAAAATTAGAGTGGAATTGCTTCAAACAAGCGAATTATCGCGAAACAACACCTACTCGAATCCAATAAAAACTGTGCCCTCACGTCTCTACTGAGCGTCAGAGACGCTTTGAGACAAGTGTTACGATTATCAGAGTATGTCAAAAATTAGATTGGAATTGCTTCAAACAAGCGAATTATCGCGAAACAACACCTGCTCGAATCCAATAAAAACTGTGCCCTCACGTCTCTACTGAGCGTCAGAGACGCTTTGAGACAAGTGTTACAATTATCAGAGAATGTCAAAAATTAGAGTGGAATTGCTTCAAACAAGCGAATTATCGCGAAACAACACCTGCTCGAATCCAACAAAAACTGTGGCCTGCCGTCTCTACTGAGCCTCAGAGACGCTTTGAGACAAGTGTTACGAAATTCACAGAATGTCGAAAATTTGAGTGAAATTGCTTCAATCAAGCGAATTATCGCGAAACAACACCTGCTCGAATCCAACAAAAACTGTTGCCAGCCGTCTCTACTAAGCCTCAAAGGCACTTTGAGACAAGTGTTACACAATTCAGAGAATGTTAAAAATTAGAGTGGAATTGCTTTAAACAAGCGAAATATCGCGAAACAAAACCTGCTCGAATCCAAATAAAACTCTGCCCTGCCGCTGTCTCTACTGAGCCTCAGAGACGCTTTGAGACAATTGTTACAAAAATCAGAAAATGTTAAAAATTAGAGTGAAATTGCTTTAAACAAGCGAATTATCGCGAAACAAAACCTGCTCGAATCCAAATAAAACTCTGCCCTGCCGTCTCTACTGAGCCTCAGAGACGCTTTGAGACAATTGTTACAATTATCAGAGAATGTCAAAAATTAGAGTGGAATTGCTACAAACAAGCGAATTATCGCGAAACAACACCTGCTCAAATCAAATAAAAACTGTACCCTCACATCTCTACTTAGCGTCAGAGACGCTTTGAGACAATTGTTAAAAAAATCAGATGTCGAAAATTAGAGTGAAATTGCTCTAAACAAGCGAATTATCGCGAAACAACACCTGCTCGAATGCAACAAAAACTCTGCTCAGCCGTCTCTACTAAGCCTCAGAGACGCTTTGAGACAAGTGTTACAAATATCAGAGAATGTCAAAAATTAGAGTGGAATTGCTTCAAACAAGCGAATTATCACGAAACAACACCTGCTCGAATGCAACAAAAACTGTGGCCTGCCGTTTCTACTGAGCCTCAGAGACGCTTTGACACAAGTGTTACGCAATTCAGAGAATGTTAAAAATTAGAGTGGAATTGCTTCAAACAAGCGAATTATCGCGAAACAACACCTACTCGAATCCAATAAAAACTGTGCCCTCACGTCTCTACTGAGCGTCAGAGACGCTTTGAGACAAGTGTTACGATTATCAGAGAATGTCAAAAATTAGAGTGGAATTGCTTCAAACAAGCGAATTATCGCGAAACAACACCTGCTCGAATCGAATAAAAACTGTGCCCTCACGTCTCTACTGAGCGTCAGAGACGCTTTGAGACAAGTGTTACAATTATCAGAGAATGTCAAAAATTAGAGTGGAATTGCTTCAAACAAGCGAATTATCGCGAAACAACACCTGCTCGAATCCAACAAAAACTGTGGCCTGCCGTCTCTACTGAGCTTCAGAGACGCTTTGAGACAAGTGTTACGAAATTCACAGAATGTCGAAAATTTGAGTGAAATTGCTTCAATCAAGCGAATTATCGCGAAACAACACCTGCTCGAATCCAACAAAAACTGTGGCCTGCCGTCTCTACTGAGCCTCAGAGACGCTTTGAGACAAGTGTTACGATTATCAGAGAATGTCATAAATTAGATTGGAATTGCTTCAAACAAGCGAATTATCGCGAAACAACACCTGCTCGAATCCAATAAAAACTGTGCCCTCACGTCTCTACTGAGCGTCAGAGACGCTTTGAGACAAGTGTTACACAATTCAGAGAATGTTAAAAATTAGAGTGGAATTGCTTCAAACAAGCGAATTATCGCGAAACAACACCTACTCGAATCCAATAAAAACTGTGCCCTCACGTCTCTACTGAGCGTCAGAGACGCTTTGAGACAAGTGTTACGATTATCAGAGAATGTCAAAAATTAGATTGGAATTGCTTCAAACAAGCGAATTATCGCGAAACAACACCTGCTCGAATCCAATAAAAACTGTGCCCTCACGTCTCTACTGAGCGTCAGAGACGCTTTGAGACAAGTGTTACAATTATCAGAGAATGTCAAAAATTAGAGTGGAATTGCTTCAAACAAGCGAATTATCGCGAAACAACACCTGCTCGAATCCAACAAAAACTGTGGCCTGCCGTCTCTACTGAGCCTCAGAGACGCTTTGAGACAAGTGTTACGAAATTCACAGAATGTCGAAAATTTGAGTGAAATTGCTTCAATCAAGCGAATTATCGCGAAACAACACCTGCTCGAATCCAACAAAAACTGTTGCCAGCCGTCTCTACTAAGCCTCAAAGGCACTTTGAGACAAGTGTTACACAATTCAGAGAATGTTAAAAATTAGAGTGGAATTGCTTTAAACAAGCGAAATATCGCGAAACAAAACCTGCTCGAATCCAAATAAAACTCTGCCCTGCCGCTGTCTCTACTGAGCCTCAGAGACGCTTTGAGACAATTGTTACAAAAATCAGAAAATGTTAAAAATTAGAGTGAAATTGCTTTAAACAAGCGAATTATCGCGAAACAAAACCTGCTCGAATCCAAATAAAACTCTGCCCTGCCGTCTCTACTGAGCCTCAGAGACGCTTTGAGACAATTGTTACAATTATCAGAGAATGTCAAAAATTAGAGTGGAATTGCTACAAACAAGCGAATTATCGCGAAACAACACCTGCTCAAATCAAATAAAAACTGTACCCTCACATCTCTACTTAGCGTCAGAGACGCTTTGAGACAATTGTTAAAAAAATCAGATGTCGAAAATTAGAGTGAAATTGCTCTAAACAAGCGAATTATCGCGAAACAACACCTGCTCGAATGCAACAAAAACTCTGCTCAGCCGTCTCTACTAAGCCTCAGAGACGCTTTGAGACAAGTGTTACAAATATCAGAGAATGTCAAAAATTAGAGTGGAATTGCTTCAAACAAGCGAATTATCACGAAACAACACCTGCTCGAATGCAACAAAAACTGTGGCCTGCCGTTTCTACTGAGCCTCAGAGACGCTTTGACACAAGTGTTACGCAATTCAGAGAATGTTAAAAATTAGAGTGGAATTGCTTCAAACAAGCGAATTATCGCGAAACAACACCTACTCGAATCCAATAAAAACTGTGCCCTCACGTCTCTACTGAGCGTCAGAGACGCTTTGAGACAAGTGTTACGATTATCAGAGAATGTCAAAAATTAGAGTGGAATTGCTTCAAACAAGCGAATTATCGCGAAACAACACCTGCTCGAATCGAATAAAAACTGTGCCCTCACGTCTCTACTGAGCGTCAGAGACGCTTTGAGACAAGTGTTACAATTATCAGAGAATGTCAAAAATTAGAGTGGAATTGCTTCAAACAAGCGAATTATCGCGAAACAACACCTGCTCGAATCCAACAAAAACTGTGGCCTGCCGTCTCTACTGAGCCTCAGAGACGCTTTGAGACAAGTGTTACGAAATTCACAGAATGTCGAAAATTTGAGTGAAATTGCTTCAATCAAGCGAATTATCGCGAAACAACACCTGCTCGAATCCAACAAAAACTGTTGCCAGCCGTCTCTACTAAGCCTCAAAGGCACTTTGAGACAAGTGTTACACAATTCAGAGAATGTTAAAAATTAGAGTGGAATTGCTTTAAACAAGCGAAATATCGCGAAACAAAACCTGCTCGAATCCAAATAAAACTCTGCCCTGCCGCCGTCTCTACTGAGCCTCAGAGACGCTTTGAGACAGTTGTTACAAAAATCAGAAAATGTTAAAAATTAGAGTGAAATTGCTTTAAACAAGCGAATTATCGCGAAACAAAACCTGCTCGGATCCAAATAAAACTCTGCCCTGCCGTCTCTACTGAGCCCCAGAGACGCTTTGAGACAATTGTTACAATTATCAGAGAATGTCAAAAATTAGAGTGGAATTGCTTCAAACAAGCGAATTATCGCGAAACAACACCTGCTCAAATCAAATAAAAACTGTACCCTCACATCTCTACTTAGCGTCAGAGACGCTTTGAGACGATTGTTAAAAAAATCACATGTCGAAAATTAGATTGAAATTGCTCTAAACAAGCGAATTATCGCGAAACAACACCTGCTCGAATGTAACAAAAACTCTGCACAGCCGTCTCTCCTAAGCCTCAGAGACGCTTTGAGACAAGTGTTACAAATATCAGAGAATGTCAAAAATTAGAGTGGAATTGCTTCAAACAAGCGAATTATCACGAAACAATACCTGCTCGAATGCAACAAAAACTGTGGCCTGCCGTTTCTACTGAGCCTCAGAGACGCTTTGACACAAGTGTTACACAATTCAGAGAATGTTAAAAATTAGAGTGGAATTGCTTCAAACAAGCGAATTATCGCGAAACAACACCTGCTCGAATCCAATAAAAACTGTGCCCTCACGTCTCTACTGAGCGTCAGGGACGCTTTGAGACAAGTGTTACAATTATCAGAGAATGTCTTAAATTAGAGTGGAATTGCTTCAAACAAGCGAATTATCGCGAAACAACACCTGCTCGAATCCAACAAAAACTGTGGCCTGCCGTCTCTACTGAGCCTCAGAGACGCTTTGAGACAAGTGTTACGAAATTCAGAGAATGTCGAAAATTTGAGTGAAATTGCTTCATTCAAGCGAATTATCGCGAAACAACACCTGCTGGAATCCAACAAAAGCTGTTGCCAGCCGTCTCTACTAAGCCTCAAAGGCACTTTGAGACAAGTGTTACACAATTCAGAGAATGTTAAAAATTAGAGTGAAATTGCTTTAAACAAGCGAATTATCGCGAAACAAAACCTGCTCGAATCCAAATAAAACTCTGCCCTGCCGTCTCTACTGAGCCTCAGAGACGCTTTGAGACAATTGTTACAATTATCAGAGAATGTCAAAAATTAGAGTGGAATTGCTTCAAACAAGCGAATTATCGCGAAACAACACCTGCTCGAATCCAACAAAAACTGTGGCCTGCCGTTTCTACTAAGCCTCAAAGACGCTTTGAGACAAGGGTTACACAATTCAGAGAATGTCGAAAATTTGAGTGAAATTGCTTCAAACAAGCGAATTATCGCGAAACAACACCTGCTCGAATTCAACAAAAACTCTGCCCTGCCGTCTCTACTGAGCCTCAGAGACGCTTTGCGACAAGTTTTACAAAGATCTGAGAACATCGAAAATTGGAGTCAAGTTGCTTCAAACAAGCGAATTATCGCGAAACAACACCTGCTCGAATCCAACAAAAACTGTGGCCTGCCGTCTCTACTGAGCCTCAGAGACGCTTTGAGACAAGTGTTACGAATATCAGAGAATGTCAAAAATTAGAGTGGAATTGCTTCAAACAAGCGAATTATCACGAAACAACACCTGCTCGAATGCAACAAAAACTGTGGCCTGCCGTTTCTACTGAGCCTCAGAGACGCTTTGACACAAGTGTTACTCAATTCAGAGAATGTTAAAAATTAGAGTGGAATTGCTTCAAACAAGCGAATTATCGCGAAACAACACCTACTCGAATCCAATAAAAACTGTGCCCTCACGTCTCTACTGAGCGTCAGAGACGCTTTGAGACAAGTGTTACGATTATCAGAGAATGTCAAAAATTAGAGTGGAATTGCTTCAAACAAGCGAATTATCGCGAAACAACACCTGCTCGAATCCAATAAAAACTGTGCCCTCACGTCTCTACTGAGCGTCAGAGACGCTTTGAGACAAGTGTTACAATTATCAGAGAATGTCAAAAATTAGAGTGGAATTGCTTCAAACAAGCGAATTATCGCGAAACAACACCTGCTCGAATCCAACAAAAACTGTGGCCTGCCGTCTCTACTGAGCCTCAGAGACGCTTTGAGACAAGTGTTACGAAATTCACAGAATGTCGAAAATTTGAGTGAAATTGCTTCAATCAAGCGAATTATCGCGAAACAACACCTGCTCGAATCCAACAAAAACTGTTGCCAGCCGTCTCTACTAAGCCTCAAAGGCACTTTGAGACAAGTGTTACACAATTCAGAGAATGTTAAAAATTAGAGTGGAATTGCTTTAAACAAGCGAAATATCGCGAAACAAAACCTGCTCGAATCCAAATAAAACTCTGCCCTGCCGCCGTCTCTACTGAGCCTCAGAGACGCTTTGAGACAGTTGTTACAAAAATCAGAAAATGTTAAAAATTAGAGTGAAATTGCTTTAAACAAGCGAATTATCGCGAAACAAAACCTGCTCGGATCCAAATAAAACTCTGCCCTGCCGTCTCTACTGAGCCTCAGAGACGCTTTGAGACAATTGTTACAATTATCAGAGAATGTCAAAAATTAGAGTGGAATTGCTTCAAACAAGCGAATTATCGCGAAACAACACCTGCTCAAATCAAATAAAAACTGTACCCTCACATCTCTACTTAGCGTCAGAGACGCTTTGAGACGATTGTTAAAAAAATCACATGTCGAAAATTAGAGTGAAATTGCTCTAAACAAGCGAATTATCGCGAAACAACACCTGCTCGAATGTAACAAAAACTCTGCACAGCCGTCTCTCCTAAGCCTCAGAGACGCTTTGAGACAAGTGTTACAAATATCAGAGAATGTCAAAAATTAGAGTGGAATTGCTTCAAACAAGCGAATTATCACGAAACAACACCTGCTCGAATGCAACAAAAACTGTGGCCTGCCGTTTCTACTGAGCCTCAGAGACGCTTTGACACAAGTGTTACACAATTCAGAGAATGTTAAAAATTAGAGTGGAATTGCTTCAAACAAGCGAATTATCGCGAAACAACACCTACTCGAATCCAATAAAAACTGTGCCCTCACGTCTCTACTGAGCGTCAGAGACGCTATGAGACAAGTGTTACGATTATCAGAGAATGTCAAAAATTAGAGTGGAATTGCTTCAAACAAGCGAATTATCGCGAAACAACACCTGCTCGAATCCAATAAAAACTGTGCCCTCACGTCTCTACTGAGCGTCAGGGACGCTTTGAGACAAGTGTTACAATTATCAGAGAATGTCTTAAATTAGAGTGGAATTGCTTCAAACAAGCGAATTATCGCGAAACAACACCTGCTCGAATCCAACAAAAACTGTGGCCTGCCGTCTCTACTGAGCCTCAGAGACGCTTTGAGACAAGTGTTACGAAATTCAGAGAATGTCGAAAATTTGAGTGAAATTGCTTCATTCAAGCGAATTATCGCGAAACAACACCTGCTGGAATCCAACAAAAGCTGTTGCCAGCCGTCTCTACTAAGCCTCAAAGGCACTTTGAGACAAGTGTTACACAATTCAGAGAATGTTAAAAATTAGAGTGAAATTGCTTTAAACAAGCGAATTATCGCGAAACAAAACCTGCTCGAATCCAAATAAAACTCTGCCCTGCCGTCTCTACTGAGCCTCAGAGACGCTTTGAGACAATTGTTACAATTATCAGAGAATGTCAAAAATTAGAGTGGAATTGCTTCAAACAAGCGAATTATCGCGAAACAACACCTGCTCGAATCCAACAAAAACTGTGGCCTGCCGTTTCTACTAAGCCTCAAAGACGCTTTGAGACAAGTGTTACACAATTCAGAGAATGTCGAAAATTTGAGTGAAATTGCTTCAAACAAGCGAATTATCGCGAAACAACACCTGCTCGAATCCAACAAAAACTCTGCCCTGCCGTCTCTACTGAGCCTCAGAGACGCTTTGCGACAAGTTTTACAAAGATCTGAGAACATCGAAAATTGGAGTCAAGTTGCTTCAAACAAGCGAATTATCGCGAAACAACACCTGCTCGAATCCAACAAAAACTGTGGCCTGCCGTCTCTACTGAGCCTCAGAGACGCTTTGAGACAAGTGTTACGATTATCAGAGAATGTCAAAAATTAGATTGGAATTGCTTCAAACAAGCGAATTATCGCGAAACAACACCTGCTCGAATCCAATAAAAACTGTGCCCTCACGTCTCTACTGAGCGTCAGAGACGCTTTGAGACAAGTGTTACACAATTCAGAGAATGTTAAAAATTAGAGTGGAATTGCTTCAAACAAGCGAATTATCGCGAAACAACACCTACTCGAAAACAATAAAAACTGTGCCCTCACGTCTCTACTGAGCGTCAGAGACGCTTTGAGACAAGTGTTACGATTATCAGAGAATGTCAAAAATTAGATTGGAATTGCTTCAAACAAGCGAATTATCGCGAAACAACACCTGCTCGAATCCAATAAAAACTGTGCCCTCACGTCTCTACTGAGCGTCAGAGACGCTTTGAGACAAGTGTTACAATTATCAGAGAATGTCAAAAATTAGAGTGGAATTGCTTCAAACAAGCGAATTATCGCGAAACAACACCTGCTCGAATCCAACAAAAACTGTGGCCTGCCGTCTCTACTGAGCCTCAGAGACGCTTTGAGACAAGTGTTACGAAATTCACAGAATGTCGAAAATTTGAGTGAAATTGCTTCAATCAAGCGAATTATCGCGAAACAACACCTGCTCGAATCCAACAAAAACTGTTGCCAGCCGTCTCTACTAAGCCTCAAAGGCACTTTGAGACAAGTGTTACACAATTCAGAGAATGTTAAAAATTAGAGTGGAATTGCTTTAAACAAGCGAAATATCGCGAAACAAAACCTGCTCGAATCCAAATAAAAGTCTGCCCTGCCGCCGTCTCTACTGAGCCTCAGAGACGCTTTGAGACAATTGTTACAAAAATCAAAATATGTTAAAAATTAGAGTGAAATTGCTTTAAACAAGCGAATTATCGCGAAACAAATCCTGCTCGAATCCAAATAAAACTCTGCCCTGCCGTCTCTACTGAGCCTCAGAGACGCTTTGAGACAATTGTTACAATTATCAGAGAATGTCAAAAATTAGAGTGGAATTGCTTCAAACAAGCGAATTATCGCGAAACAACACCTGCTCAAATCAAATAAAAACTGTACCCTCACATCTCTACTTAGCGTCAGAGACGCTTTGAGACAATTGTTAAAAAAATCAGATGTCGAAAATTAGAGTGAAATTGCTCTAAACAAGCGAATTATCGCGAAACAACACCTGCTCGAATGCAACAAAAACTCTGCTCAGCCGTCTCTACTAAGCCTCAGAGACGCTTTGAGACAAGTGTTACAAATATCAGAGAATGTCAAAAATTAGAGTGGAATTGCTTAAAACAAGCGAATTATCACGAAACAACACCTGCTCGAATGCAACAAAAACTGTGGCCTGCCGTTTCTACTGAGCCTCAGAGACGCTTTGACACAAGTGTTACACAATTCAGAGAATGTTAAAAATTAGAGTGGAATTGCTTCAAACAAGCGAATTATCGCGAAACAACACCTGCTCGAATCCAATAAAAACTGTGGCCAGCCGTCTCTACTGAGCGTCAGAGACGCTTTGAGACAAGTGTTACAATTATAAGAGAATGTAAAAAATTAGAGTGGAATTGCTTCAAACAAGCGAATTATCGCGAAATAACACCTGCTCGAATCCAACAAAAACTGTGGCCTGCCGTCTCTACTGAGCCTCAGAGACGCTTTGAGACAAGTGTTACGCAATTCAGGGAATGTCGAAATTTGAGTGAAATTGCTTCAAACAAGCGAATTATCGCGAAACAACACCTGCTCGAATCCAACAAAAAAAGTGGCCTGGCGTCTCTACTGAGCCTCAGAGACGCTTTGAAACAAGTGTTACGATATTCAGAGAAAGTAGAAAATTTGAGTGAAATTTCTTCAAACAAGCGAATTATCGCGAAACAACACCTGCTCGAATCCAACAAAAACTGTGGCCAGCCGTCTCTACTAAGCCTCAAAGACGCTTTGAGACAAGTGTTACACAATTCAGAGAATGTTAAAAATTAGAGTGAAATTGCTTCAAACAAGCGAATTATCGCGAAACAACACCTGCTCGAATCCAATAAAAACTGTGACCTCACGTCTCTACTGAGCGTCAGGGACGCTTTGAGACAAGTGTTACAATTATCAGAGAATGTCAAAAATTAGAGTGGAATTGCTTCAAACAAGCGAATTATCGCGAAATAACACCTGCTCGAATCCAACAAAAACTGTGGCCTGCCGTCTCTACTGAGCCTCAGAGACGCTTTGAGACAAGTGTTACGAAATTCAGAGAATGTCAAAATTTGAGTGAAATTGCTTCAAACAAGCGAATTATCGCGAAACAACACCTGCTCGAATCCAACAAAAACTGTTCCCAGCCGTCTCTACTAAGCCTCAGAGACGCTTTGAGGCAAGTGTTACAATTATCAGAGAATGTCAAAAATTAGAGTGGAATTGCTTCAAACAAGCGAATTATCGCGAAACAACACCTGCTCGAATCAAATATAAACTGTACCCTCACGTCTCTACTTAGCGTCAGAGACGCTTTGAGACAATTGTTAAAAAAATCAGAAGATGTCAAAAATTAGAGCGAAATTGCTCTAAACAAGCGAATTATCGCGAAACAACACCTGCTCGAATGCAACAAAAACTCTGCTCAGCCGTCTCTACTAAGCCTCAGAGACGCTTTGAGACATGCGTTACAAATATCAGAGAATGTCAAAAATTGGAGTGGAATTGCTTCAAACAAGCGAATTATCACGAAACAACACCTGTTCGAATCCATCAAAAACTGTGGCCTGCCGCCTCTCCTGAGCCTCAGAGACCCTTTGACACAAGTGTTACACAATTCAGAGAATGTTAAAAATTAGAGTGGAATTGCTTCCAACAAGCGAATTATCGCGAAACAACACCTACTCGAATCCAATAAAAACTGTGCCCTCACGTCTCTACTGAGCGTCAGAGACGCTTTGAGACAAGTGTTACGATTATCAGAGAATGTCAAAAATTAGAGTGGAATTGCTTCAAACAAGCGAATTATCGCGAAACAACACCTGCTCGAATCCAATAAAAACTGTGACCTCACGTCTCTACTGAGCGTCAGAGACGCTTTGAGACAAGTGTTACGAAATTCAGAGAAAGTCGAAAATTTGAGTGAAATTTCTTCAAACAAGCGAATTATCGCGAAACAACACCTGCTCGAATCCAACAAAAACTGTTGCCAGCCGTCTCTACTAAGCCTCAAAGGAGCTTTGAGACAAGTGTTACACAATTCAGAGAATGTCGAAAATTTGAGTGAAATTGCTTCAAACAAGCGAATTATCGCGAAATAACACCTGCTCGAATCCAACAAAAACTGTTCCCAGCCGTCTCTACTAAGCCTCAGAGACGCTTTGAGGCAAGTGTTACAAGTATCAGAGAATGTCAAAAATTAGAGTGGAATTGCTTCAAACAAGCGAATTATCGCGAAACAACACCTGCTCGAATCCAACAAAAACTCTGGTCAGCCGTCTCTACTAAGCCTCAGAGACGCTTTGAGACAAGTGTTACAAATATCAGAGAATGTCAAAAATTGGAGTGGAATTGCTTCAAACAAGCGAATTATCGCGAAACAACACCTGCTCGAATCCAACAAAAACTGTTGCCAGCCGTTTCTACTAAGCCTCAAAGGCACTTTGAGACAAGTGTTACACTATTCAGAGAATGTTAAAAATTAGAGTGAAATTGCTTTAAACAAGCGAATTATCGCGAAACAAAACCTGCTCGAATCCAAATAAAACTCTGCCCTGCCGTCTCTACTGAGCCTCAGAGACGCTTTGAGACAATTGTTACAATTATCAGAGAATGTCAAAAATTGGAGTCAAGTTGCTTCAAACAAGCGAATTATCGCGAAACAACACCTGCTCGAATCCAACAAAAACTGTTGCCAGCCGTCTCTACTAAGCCTCAAAGACGCTTTGAGACAAGTGTTACACAATTCAGAGAATGTCGAAAATTTGAGTGAAATTGCTTCAAACAAGCGAATTATCGCGAAACAACACCTGCTCGAATCCAACAAAAACTGTGGCCTGCCGTCACTACTGAGCCTCAGAGACGCTTTGACACAAGTGTTACACAATTCAGAGAATGTTAAAAATTAGAGTGAAGTTGCTTTAAACAAGCGAATTATCGCGAAACAAAACCTGCTCGAATCCAAATAAAACTCTGCCCTGCCGTCTCTACTGAGCCTCAGAGACGCTTTGAGACAATTGTTACAAAAATCAGAAAATGTTAAAAATTAGAGTGAAATTGCTTTAAACAAGCGAATTATCGCGAAACAACACCTGCTCGAATCCAATAAAAACTGTGACCTCACGTCTCTACTGAGCGTCAGAGACGCTTTGAGACAAGTGTTACAATTATAAGAGAATGTCAAAAATTAGAGTGGAATTGCTTCAAACAAGCGAATTATCGCGAAATAACACCTGCTCGAATCCAACAAAAACTGTGGCCTGCCGTCTCTACTGAGCCTCAGAGACGCTTTGAGACAAGTGTTACGCAATTCAGGGAATGTCGAAATTTGAGTGAAATTGCTTCAAACAAGCGAATTATCGCGAAACAACACCTGCTCGAATCCAACAAAAAAAGTGGCCTGGCGTCTCTACTGAGCCTCAGAGACGCTTTGAGACAAGTGTTACGAAATTCAGAGAAAGTCGAAAATTTGAGTGAAATTTCTTCAAACAAGCGAATTATCGCGAAACAACACCTGCTCGAATCCAACAAAAACTGTGGCCAGCCGTCTCTACTAAGCCTCAAAGACGCTTTGAGACAAGTGTTACACAATTCAGAGAATGTTAAAAATTAGAGTGAAATTGCTTCAAACAAGCGAATTATCGCGAAACAACACCTGCTCGAATCCAATAAAAACTGTGACCTCACGTCTCTACTGAGCGTCAGAGACGCTTTGAGACAAGTGTTACAATTATCAGAGAATGTCAAAAATTAGAGTGGAATTGCTTCAAACAAGCGAATTATCGCGAAATAACACCTGCTCGAATCCAACAAAAACTGTGGCCTGCCGTCTCTACTGAGCCTCAGAGACGCTTTGAGACAAGTGTTACGAAATTCAGAGAATGTCGAAATTTGAGTGAAATTGCTTCAAACAAGCGAATTATCGCGAAACAACACCTGCTCGAATCCAACAAAAACTGTTCCCAGCCGTCTCTACTAAGCCTCAGAGACGCTTTGAGGCAAGTGTTACAATTATCAGAGAATGTCAGAAATTAGAGTGGAATTGCTTCAAACAAGCGAATTATCGCGAAACAACACCTGCTCGAATCAAATATAAACTGTACCCTCACGTCTCTACTTAGCGTCAGAGACGCTTTGAGACAATTGTTAAAAAAATCAGAAGATGTCAAAAATTAGAGCGAAATTGCTCTAAACAAGCGAATTTTCGCGAAACAACACCTGCTCGAATGCAACAAAAACTCTGCTCAGCCGTCTCTACTAAGCCTCAGAGACGCTTTGAGACATGCGTTACAAATATCAGAGAATGTCAAAAATTGGAGTGGAATTGCTTCAAACAAGCGAATTATCACGAAACAACACCTGTTCGAATCCAACAAAAACTGTGGCCTGCCGTCTCTCCTGAGCCTCAGAGACCCTTTGACACAAGTGTTACACAATTCAGAGAATGTTAAAAATTAGAGTGGAATTGCTTCCAACAAGCGAATTATCGCGAAACAACACCTACTCGAATCCAATAAAAACTGTGCCCTCACGTCTCTACTGAGCGTCAGAGACGCTTTGAGACAAGTGTTACGATTATCAGAGAATGTCAAAAATTAGAGTGGAATTGCTTCAAACAAGCGAATTATCGCGAAACAACACCTGCTCGAATCCAATAAAAACTGTGCCCTCACGTCTCTACTGAGCGTCAGAGACGCTTTGAGACAAGTGTTACAATTATCAGAGAATGTCAAAAATTAGAGTGGAATTGCTTCAAACAAGGGAATTATCGCGAAACAACACCTGCTCGAATCCAACAAAAACTGTGGCCTGCCGTCTCTACTGAGCCTCAGAGACGCTTTGAGACAAGTGTTACGAAATTCAGAGAATGTCGAAAATTTGAGTGAAATTGCTTCAAACAAGCGAATTATCGCGAAACAACACCTGCTCGAATCCAACAAAAACTGTGGCCTGCCGTCTCTACTGAGCTTCAGAGAAGCTTTGAGATAAGTGTTACGAAATTCAGAGAATGTCGAAATTTGACTGAAATTGCTTCAAACAAGCGAATTATCGCGAAACAACACCTGCTCGAATCCAACAAAAAAAGTGGCCTGCCGTCTCTACTGAGCCTCAGAGACGCTTTGAGAAAAGTGTTACGAAATTCAGAGAATGTCGAAAATTTGAGTGAAATTTCTTCAAACAACCGAATTATCCCGAAACAACACCTGCTCGAATCCAACAAAAACTGTTGCCAGCCGTATCTAATAAGCCTCAAAGGCACTTTGAGACAAGTGTTACACTATTCAGAGAATGTTAAAAATTAGAGTGAAACTGCTTTAAACAAGCGAATTATCGCGAAACAAAACCTGCTCGAATCCAAATGAAACTCTGCCCTGCCGTCTCTACTGAGCCTCAGAGACGCTTTGAGAAAATTGCTACAAAAATCAGAAAATGTTAAAAATTAGAGTGAAATTGCTTTAAACAAGCGAATTATCGCGAAACAACACCTGCTCGAATCCAATAAAAACTGTGACCTCACGTCTCTACTGAGCGTCAGAGACGCTTTGAGACAAGTGTTACAATTATCAGAGAATGTCAAAAATTAGAGTGGAATTGCTTCAAACAAGCGAATTATCGCGAAATAACACCTGCTCGAATCCAACAAAAACAGTGGCCTGCCCTCTCTACTGAGCCTCAGAGACGCTTTGAGACAATTGTTAAAAAAATCAGAACATGTCAAAAATTAGAGTGAAATTGCTCTAAACAAGCGAATTTTCGCGAAACCACACTTGCTCGAATGCAACAAAAACTCTGGTCAGCCGTCTCTACTAAGCCTCAAAGGCACTTTGAGACAAGTGTTACACAATTCAGAGAATGTTAAAAATTAGAGTGAAATTGCTTTAAACAAGCGAAATATCGCGAAACAAAACCTGCTCGAATCCAACAAAAACTGTTGCCAGCCGTCTCTACTAAGCCTCAAAGGCACTTTGAGACAAGTGTTACACAATTCAGAGAATGTCAAAAATTAGAGTGGAATTGCTTGAAACAAGCGAATTATCGCGAAACAACACCTGCTCGAATCCAACAAAAACTGTGGCCTGCCGTCTCTACTGAGCCTCAGAGACGCTTTGAGACAAGTGTTACGAAATTCAGAGAATGTCGAAAATTTGAGTGAAATTGCTTCAATCAAGCGAATTATCGCGAAACAACACCTGCTCGAATCCAACAAAAACTGTTGCCAGCCGTCTCTACTAAGCCTCAAAGGCACTTTGAGACAAGTGTTACACAATTCAGAGAATGTTAAAAATTAGAGTGAAATTGCTTTAAACAAGCGAAATATTGCGAAACAAAACCTGCTCGAATCCAAATAAAACTCTGCCCTGCCGCCGTCTCTACTGAGCCTCAGAGACGCTTTGAGACAATTGTTACAATTATCAGAGAATGTCAAAAATTAGAGTGGAATTGCTTCAAACAAGCGAATTATCGCAAAATAACACCTGCTCGAATCCAACAAAAACTGTGGCCTGCCATCTCTACTGAGCCTCAGAGACGCTTTGAGACAAGTGTTACGAAATTCAGAGAATGTCGAAATTTGACTGAAATTGCTTCAAACAAGCGAATTATCGCGAAACAACACCTGCTCGAATCCAACAAAAACTGTGGCCTGCCGTCTCTACTGAGCCTCAGAGACGCTTTGAGACAAGTGTTACGAAATTCAGAGAATGTCGCAAATTTGAGTGAAATTGCTTCAAACAAGCGAATTATCGCGAAACAACACCTGCTCGAATCCAACAAAAACTGTTGCCAGCCGTCTCTACTAAGCCTCAAAGACGCTTCGAGACAAGTGTTACACAATTCAGAGAATGTCGAAAATTTGAGTGAAATTGCTTCAAACAAGCGAATTATCGCGAAATAACACCTGCTCGAATCCAACAAAAACTGTTTCCAGCCGTCTCTACTAAGCCTCAGAGACGCTTTGAGGCAAGTGTTACAAATATCAGAGAATGTCAAAAATTAGAGTGGAATTGCTTCAAACAAGCGAATTATCGCGAAACAACACCTGCTCGAATCCAACAAAAACTGTGCCCAGCCGTCTCTACTAAGCCTCAGAGACGCTTTCACACAAGTGTTACACAATTCAGAGAATGTTAAAAATTAGAGTGAAATTGCTTTAAACAATCGAATTATCGCGAAACAACACCTGCTCGAATCCAACAAAAACTCTGCCCTGCCGTCTCTACTGAGCCTCAGAGACGCTTTGCGACAAGTTTTACAAAGATCTGAGAATATCGAAAATTGGAGTCAATTTGCTTCAAACAAGCGAATTATCGCGAAACAACACCTGCTCGAATCCAACAAAAACTGTGGCCTGCCGTCTCTACTGAGCCTCAGAGACGCTTTGAGACAAGTCTTACGAAATTCAGAGAATGTCGAAAATTTGAGTGAAATTGCTTCAAACAAGCGAATTATCGCGAAACAACACCTGCTCGAATCCAACAAAAACTGTTGCCAGCCGTCTCTACTAAGCCTCAAAGACGCTTTGAGACAAGTGTTACACAATTCAGAGAATGTCGAAAATTTGAGTGAAATTGCTTCAAACAAGCGAATTATCGCGAAACAACACCTGCTAGAATCCAACAAAAACTGTGGCCTGCCGTCTCTACTGAGCCTCAGAGACGCTTTGAGACAAGTGTTACGAAATTCAGAGAATGTCTAAAATATGAGTGAAATTGCTTCAAACAAGCGAATTATCGCGAAACAACACCTGCTCGAATCCAACAAAAAAAGTGGCCTGGCGTGTCTACTGAGCCTCAGAGACGCTTTGAGACAAGTGTTACGAAATTCAGAGCAAGTAGAAAATTTGAGTGAAATTTCTTCAAACAAGCGAATTATCGCGAAACAACACCTGCTCGAATCCAACAAAAACTGTGGCCAGCCGTCTCTACTAAGCCTCAAAGACGCTTTGAGACAAGTGTTACACAATTCAGAGAATGTTAAAAATTAGAGTGAAATTGCTTCAAACAAGCGAATTATCGCGAAACAACACCTGCTCGAATCCAATAAAAACTGTGACCTCACGTCTCTACTGAGCGTCAGAGACGCTTTGAGACAAGTGTTACGAAATTCAGAGAAAGTCGAAAATTTGAGTGAAATTTCTTCAAACAAGCGAATTATCGCGAAACAACACCTGCTCGAATCCAACAAAAACTCTGCTCAGCCGTCTCAAGTAAGCCTCAGAGACGCTTTGAGACAAGTATTACAAATATCAGAGAATGTCAAAAATTAGAGTGGAATTGCTTCAAACAAGCGAATTATCACGAAACAACACCTGCTCGAATCCAACCAAAACTGTGGCCTGCCGTCTCTACTGAGCCTCAGAGACGCTTTGACACAAGTGTTACACAATTCAGAGAATGTTAAAAATTAGAGTGAAGTTGCTTTAAACAAGCGAATTATCGCGAAACAAAACCTGCTCGAATCCAAATAAAACTCTGCCCTGCCGTCTCTACTGAGCCTCAGAGACGCTTTGAGACAATTGTTACAAAAATCAGAAAATGTTAAAAATTAGAGTGAAATTGCTTTAAACCAGCGAATTGTCGCGAAACAACACCTGCTCGAATCCAATAAAAACTGTGACCTCACGTCTCTACTGAGCGTCAGAGACGCTTTGAGTCAAGTGTTACAATTATAAGAGAATGTCAAAAATTAGAGTGGAATTGCTTCAAACAAGCGAATTATCGCGAAATAACACCTGCTCGAATCCAACAAAAACTGTGGCCTGCCGTCTCTACTGAGCCTCAGAGACGCTTTGAGACAAGTGTTACGAAATTCAGAGAATGTCGAAATTTGAGTGAAATTGCTTCAAACAAGCGAATTATCGCGAAACAAAACCTGCTCGAATCCAACAAAAAAAGTGGCCTGCCGTCTCTACTGAGCCTCAGAGACGCTTTGAGACAAGTGTTACGAAATTCAGAGAAAGTAGAAAATTTGAGTGAAATTTCTTCAAACAAGCGAATTATCGCGAAACAACACCCGCTCGAATCCAACAAAAACTGTTGCCAGCCGTCTCTAATAAGCCTCAAAGTCCCTTTGAGACAAGTGTTACACAATTCAGAGAATGTCGAAAATTTGAGTGAAATTGCTTCAAACAAGCGAATTATCGCGAAATAACACCTGCTCGAATCCAACAAAAACTGTGGCCAGCCGTGTCTACTAAGCCTCAAAGACGCTTTGAGACAAGGGTTACACAATTCAGAGAATGTTAAAAATTAGAGTGGAATTGCTTCAAACAAGCGAATTATCGCGAAACAACACCTGCTCGAATCCAATAAAAACTGTGACCTCACGTCTCTACTGAGTGTCAGAGACGCTTTGAGACAAGTGTTACAATTATCAGAGAATGTCAAAAATTAGAGTGGAATTGCTTCAAACAAGCGAATTATCGCGAAATAACACCTGCTCGAATCCAACAAAAACTGTGGCCTGCCGTCTCTACTGAGCCTCAGAGACGCTTTGAGACAAGTGTTACGAAATTCAGAGAATGTCGAAATTTGAGTGAAATTGCTTCAAACAAGCGAATTATCGCGAAACAACACCTGCTCGAATCCAACAAAAACTGTTCCAAGCCGTCTCTACTAAGCCTCAGAGACGCTTTGAGGCAAGTGTTACAATTATCAGAGAATGTCAAAAATTAGAGTGGAATTGCTTCAAACAAGCGAATTATCGCGAAACAACACCTGCTCGAATCCAACAAAAATAGTGGCCTGCCGTCTCTACTGAGCCTCAGAGACGCTTTGAGACAAGAGTTACGAAATTCAGAGAATGTCGAAATTTGAGTGAAATTGCTTCAAACAAGCGAATTATCGCGAAACAACACCTGCTCGAATCCAACAAAAACTGTGGCCTGCCGTCTCTAGTGAGCCTCAGAGACGCTTTGAGACAAGTGTTACGAAATTCAGAGAAAGTCGAAAATTTGAGTGAAATTGCTTCAAACAAGCGAATTATCGCGAAATAACACCTGCTCGAATCCAACAAAAACTTTTCCCAGCCGTCTCTACTAAGCCTCAGAGACGCTTTGACACAAGTGTTCCACAATTCAGAGAATGTTAAAAATTAGAGTGAAATTGCTTTAAACAAGCGAATTATCGCGAAACAACACCTGCTCGAATCCAACAAAAACTCTGCCCTGCCGTCTCTACTGAGCCTCAGAGACGCTTTGTGACAAGTTTTACAAAGATCTGAGAACATCGAAAATTGGAGTCAAGTTGCTTCAAACAAGCGAATTATCGGGAAACAACACCTGCTCGAATCCATCAAAAACTGTGGCATGCCGTCTCTACTGAGCCTCAGAGACGCTTTGAGACAAGTGTTACGAAATTCAGAGAATGTCGAAAATTTGAGTGAAATTGCTTCAAACAAGCGAATTATCGCGAAACAACACCTGCTCGAATCCAACAAAAACTGTGGCCTGCCGTCTCTACTGAGCCTCAGAGACGCTTTGAGGCAAGTGTTACGAAATTCAGAGAATGTCGAAAATTTGAGTGAAATTGCTTCAAACAAGCGAATTATCGCGAAACAACACCTGCTCGAATCCAACAAAAACTGTTGCCAGCCATCTCTACTAAGCCTCAAAGACGCTTTGAGACAAGTGTTACACAATTCAGAGAATGTCCAAAATTTGAGTGAAATTGCTTCAAACAAGCGAATTATCGCGAAACAACATCTGCTCGAATCCAACAAAAACTGTGGCCTCACGTCTCTACTGAGCGTCAGAGACGCTTTCAAGCAAGTGTTACAATTATCAGAGAATGTCAAAAATTAGAGTGGAATTGCTTCAAACAAGCGAATTATCGCGAAATAACACCTGCTCGAATCCAACAAAAACTGTGGCCTGCCGTCTCTACTGAGCCTCAGAGACGCTTTGAGACAAGTGTTACGAAATTCAGAGAAAGTCGAAAATTTGAGTGAAATTTCTTCAAACAAGCGAATTATCGCGAAACAACACCTGCTCGAATCCAACAAAAACTGTTGCCAGCCGTCTCTAATAAGCCTCAAAGACGCTTTGAGACAAGTGTTACACAATTCAGAGAATGTCGAAAATTTGAGTGAAATTGCGTCAAACAAGCGAATTATCGCGAAATAACATCTGCTCGAATCCAACAAAAACTGTTCCCAGCCGTCTCTAATGAGCCTCAGAGACGCTTTGACACAAGTGTTACACAATTCAGAGAATGTTAAAAATTAGAGTGGAATTGCTTCAAACAAGCGAATTATCGCGAAACAAAACCTACTCGAATCCAATAAAAACTGTGCCCTCACGTCTCTACTGAGCGTCAGAGACGCTTTGAGACAAGTGTTACGATTATCTGAGAATGTCAAAAATTAGAGTGGAATTGCTTCAAACAAGCGAATTATCGCGAAACAACACCTGCTTGAATCCAATAAAAACTGTACCCTCACGTCTCTACTGAGCGTCAGAGACGCTTTGAGACAAGTGTTACAATTATCAGAGAATGTCAAAAATTAGAGTGGAATTGCTTCAAACAAGCGAATTATCGCGAAACAACACCTGCTCGTATCCAACAAAAACTGTGGCCTGCCGTCTCTACTGAGCCTCAGAGATGCTTTGAGACAAGTGTTACGAAATTCAGAGAATGTCGAAAATTTGAGTGAAATTGCCTCAATCAAGCGAATTATCGCGAAACAACACCTGCTCGAATCCAACAAAAACTGTTGCCAGCCGTCTCTACTAAGCCTCAAAGGCACTTTGAGACAAGTGTTACACAATTCAGAGAATGTTAAAAATTTGAGAGAAATTGCTTTAAACAAGCGAAATATCGCGAAACAAAACCTGCTCGAATCCAAATAAAACTGCCCTGCCGTCTCTACTGAGCCTCAGAGACGCTTTGAGACAATTGTTACAATTATCAGAGAATGTCAAAAATTAGAGTGGAATTGCTTCAAACAAGCGAATTATCGCGAAACAACACCTGCTCGAATCCAATAAAAACTGTGCCCTCACGTCTCTACTGAGCCTCAGAGACGCTATGGGACAATTGTTACAATTATCAGAGAATGTCAAAAATTAGAGTGGAATTATTTCAAACAAGCGAATTATCGCGAAATAACACCTGCTCGAATCCAACAAAAGCTGTGGCCTGCCGTCTCTACTGAGCCTCAGAGACGCTTTGAGACAAGTGTTACCAAATTCAGAGAATGTCGAAATTTGAGTGAAATTGCTTCAAACAAGCGAATTATCGCGAAACAACACCTGCTCGAATCCAACAAAAACTGTGGCCTGCCGTCTCTACTGAGCCTCAGAGACGCTTTGAGACAGTTGTTACAATTATCAGAGAATGTCAAAAATTAGAGTGGAATTGCTTCAAACAAGCGAATTATCGCGAAACAACACCTGCTCGAATCCAATAAAAACTGTGCCCTCACGTCTCTACTGAGCCTCAGAGACGCTATGAGACAATTGTTACAATTATCAGAGAATGTCAAAAATTAGAGTGGAATTATTTCAAACAAGCGAATTATCGCGAAATAACACCTGCTCGAATCCAACAAAAGCTGTGGCCTGCCGTCTCTACTGAGCCTCAGAGACGCTTTGAGACAAGTGTTACCAAATTCAGAGAATGTCGAAATTTGAGTGAAATTGCTTCAAACAAGCGAATTATCGCGAAACAACACCTGCTCGAATCCAACAAAAACTGTGGCCTGCCGTCTCTACTGAGCCTCAGAGACGCTTTGAGACAAGTGTTACGAAATTCAGAGAAAGTCGAAATTTTGAGTGAAATTTCTTCAAACAAGCGAATTATCGTGAAACAACACCTGCTCGAATCCAACAAAAACTTTTGCCAGCCGTCTCCACTAAGCCTCAAAGACGCTTTGAGACAAGTGTTACACAATTCAGAGAATGTCGAAAATTTGAGTGAAATTGCTTCAAACAAGCGAATTATCGCGAAATAACACCAACAAAAACTGTTCCCAGCCGTCTCTACTAAGCCTCAGAGACGCTTTGAGGCAAGTGTTACAAATATCAGAGAATGTCAAAACTTAGAGTGGAATTGCTTCAAACAAGCGAATTATCGCGAAACAACACTTTCTCGAATCCAACAAAAAAAGTGGCCTGCCGTCTCTACTGAGCCTCGGAGACGCTTTGAGACAAGTGTTACGAAATTCAGAGAAAGTCGAAAATTTGAGTGAAATTTCTTCAAACAAGCGAATTATCGCGAAACAACACCTGCTCGAATCCAACAAAAACTGTTGCCAGCCGTCTCTAATAAGCCTCAAAGACGCTTTGAGACAAGTGTTACACAATTCAGAGAATGTCGAAAATTTGGGTGAAATTGCTTCAAACAAGCGAATTATCGCGAAATAACACCTGCTCGAATCCAACAAAAACTGTGCCCTCACGTCTCTACTGAGCGACAGAGACGCTTTGAGACAAGTGTTACGATTATCAGAGAATGTCAAAAATTAGAGTGGAATTGCTTCAAACAAGCGAATTATCGCGAAACAACACCTTTTCGAATCCAATAAAAACTGTGCCCTCACGTCTCTACTGAGCGTCAGAGACGCTTTGAGACAAGTGTTACAATTATCAGAGAATGTCAAAAATTAGAGTGGAATTGCTTCAAACAAGCGAATTATCGCGAAACAACACCTGCTCGAATCCATCAAAAACTGTGGCCTGCCGTCTCTACTGAGCCTCAGAGACGCTTTGAGACAAGTGTTACGAAATTCAGAGAATGTAGAAAATTTGAGTGAAATTGCTTCAATCAAGCGAATTATCGCGAAACAAAACCTGCTCGAATCCAAATAAAACTCTGCCCTGCCGTCTCTACTGAGCCTCAGAGACGCTTTGAGACAATTGTTACAAAAATCAGAAAATGTTAAAAATTAGAGTGAAATTGCTTTAAACAAGCGAATTATCGCGAAACAACACCTGCTCGAGTCCAATAAAAACTGTGACCTCACGTCTCTACTGAGCGTCAGAGACGCTTTCAGACAAGTGTTACAATTATCAGAGAATGTCAAAAATTAGAGTGGAATTGCTTCAAACAAGCGAATTATCGCGAAATAACACCTGCTCGAATCCAACAAAAACTGTGGCCTGCCGTCTCTACTGAGCCTCAGAGACGCTTTGAGACAAGTGTTACGAAATTCAGAGAAAGTCGAAAATTTGAGTGAAATTTGTTCAAGCAAGCGAATTATCGCGAAACAACACCTGCTCGAATCCAACAAAAACTGTTGCCAGCCGTCTCTACTAAGCCTCAAAGACGCTTTGAGGCAAGTGTTACACAATTTAGAGAATGTCGAAAATTTGAGTAAAATTACTTCAAACAAGCGAATTATCGCGAAATAACACCTGCTCGAATCCAACAAAAACTGTTCCCAGCCGTCTCTACTAAGCCTCAGAGACGCTTTGAGGCAAGTGTTACAAATATCAGAGAATGTCAAAAATTAGAGTGGAATTGCTTCAAACAAGCGAATTATCGCGAAACAACACCTGCTCGAATCCAACAAAAACCGTGCCCTGCCGTCTCTACTAAGCCTCAGAGACGCTTTGAGACAAGTTTTACAAAGATCTGAGAATATCGAAAATTTGAGTCCAGTGGCTTCAAAGAGGCGAATTATCGCGAAACAACACCTGCTTGAATCCAATAAAAACTGTACCCTCACGTCTCTACTGAGCGTCAGAGACGCTTTGAGACAAGTGTTACAATTATCAGAGAATGTCAAAAATTAGAGTGGAATTGCTTCAAACAAGCGAATTATCGCGAAACAACACCTGCTCGAATCCAACAAAAACTGTGGCCTGCCGTCTCTACTGAGCCTCAGAGATGCTTTGAGACAAGTGTTACGAAATTCAGAGAATGTCGAAAATTTGAGTGAAATTGCCTCAATCAAGCGAATTATCGCGAAACAACACCTGCTCGAATCCAACAAAAACTGTTGCCAGCCGTCTCTACTAAGCCTCAAAGGCACTTTGAGACAAGTGTTACACAATTCAGAGAATGTTAAAAATTAGAGAGAAATTGCTTTAAACAAGCGAAATATCGCGAAACAAAACCTGCTCGAATCCAAATAAAACTGCCCTGCCGTCTCTACTGAGCCTCAGAGACGCTTTGAGACAATTGTTAGAAAAATCAGAAAATGTTAAAAATTAGAGTGACATTGCTTTAAACAAGCGAATTATCGCGAAACAAAACCTGCTCGAATCCAAATAAAACTCTGCCCTGCCGTCTCTACTGAGCCTCAGAGACGCTTTGAGACAATTGTTACAATTATCAGAGAATGTCAAAAATTAGAGTGGAATTGCTTCAAACAAGCGAATTATCGCGAAACAACACCTGCTCGAATCCAATAAAAACTGTGCCCTCGCGTCTCTACTGAGCCTCAGAGACGCTATGAGACAATTTTTACAATTATCAGAGAATGTCAAAAATTAGAGTGGAATTATTTCAAACAAGCGAATTATCGCGAAATAACACCTGCTCGAATCCAACAAAAGCTGTGGCCTGCCGTCTCTACTGAGCCTCAGAGACGCTTTGAGACAAGTGTTACCAAATTCAGAGAATGTCGAAATTTGAGTGAAATTGCTTCAAACAAGCGAATTATCGCGAAACAGCACCTGCTCGAATCCAACAAAAACTGTGGCCTGCCGTCTCTACTGAGCCTCAGAGACGCTTTGAGACAAGTGTTACACAATTCAGAGAATGTCGAAAATTTGAGTGAAATTGCTTCAAACAAGCGAATTATCGCGAAATAACACCAACAAAAACTGTTCCCAGCCGTCTCTACTAAGCCTCAGAGACGCTTTGAGGCAAGTGTTACAAATATCAGAGAATGTCAAAACTTAGAGTGGAATTGCTTCAAACAAGCGAATTATCGCGAAACAACACTTTCTCGAATCCAACAAAAAAAGTGGCCTGCCGTCTCTACTGAGCCTCAGAGACGCTTTGAGACAAGTGTTACACAATTCAGAGAATGTCGAAAATTAGAGTGGAATTGCTTCAAACAAGCGAATTATCGCGAAATAACACCTGCTCGAATCCAACAAAAACTGTGGCCTGCCGTCTCCACTGAGCCTCAGAGACGCTTTGAGACAAGTGTTACCAAATTCAGAGAATGTCGAAATTTGAGTGAAATTTCTTCAAACAAGCGAATTATCGCGAAACAACACCTGCTCGAATCCAACAAAAACTGTTGCCAGCCGTCTCTAATAAGCCTCAAAGACGCTTTGAGACAAGTGTTACACAATTCAGAGAATGTCGAAAATTTGAGTGAAATTGCGTCAAACAAGCGAATTATCGCGAAATAACACCTGCTCGAATCCAACAAAAGCTGTGGCCTGCCGTCTCTACTGAGCCTCAGAGACGCTTTGAGACAAGTGTTACCAAATTCAGAGAATGTCGAAATTTGAGTGAAATTGCTTCAAACAAGCGAATTATCGCGAAACAACACCTGCTCGAATCCAACAAAAACTGTGGCCTGCCGTCTCTACTGAGCCTCAGAGACGCTTTGAGACAAGTGTTACGAAATTCAGAGAAAGTCGAAATTTTGAGTGAAATTTCTTCAAACAAGCGAATTATCGCGAAACAACACCTGCTCGAATCCAACAAAAACTGTTGCCAGCCGTCTCCACTAAGCCTCAAAGACGCTTTGAGACAAGTGTTACACAATTCAGAGAATGTCGAAAATTTGAGTGAAATTGCTTCAAACAAGCGAATTATCGCGAAATAACACCAACAAAAACTGTTCCCAGCCGTCTCTACTAAGCCTCAGAGACGCTTTGAGGCAAGTGTTACAAATATCAGAGAATGTCAAAACTTAGAGTGGAATTGCTTCAAACAAGCGAATTATCGCGAAACAACACTTTCTCGAATCCAACAAAAAAAGTGGCCTGCCGTCTCTACTGAGCCTCGGAGACGCTTTGAGACAAGTGTTACGAAATTCAGAGAAAGTCGAAAATTTGAGTGAAATTTCTTCAAACAAGCGAATTATCGCGAAACAACACCTGCTCGAATCCAACAAAAACTGTTGCCAGCCGTCTCTAATAAGCCTCAAAGACGCTTTGAGACAAGTGTTACACAATTCAGAGAATGTCGAAAATTTGGGTGAAATTGCTTCAAACAAGTGAATTATCGCGAAATAACACCTGCTCGAATCCAACAAAAACTGTGCCCTCACGTCTCTACTGAGCGACAGAGACGCTTTGAGACAAGTGTTACGATTATCAGAGAATGTCAAAAATTCGAGTGGAATTGCTTCAAACAAGCGAATTATCGCGAAACAACACCTTTTCGAATCCAATAAAAACTGTGCCCTCACGTCTCTACTGAGCGTCAGAGACGCTTTGAGACAAGTGTTACAATTATCAGAGAATGTCAAAAATTAGAGTGGAATTGCTTCAAACAAGCGAATTATCGCGAAACAACACCTGCTCGAATCCATCAAAAACTGTGGCCTGCCGTCTCTACTGAGCCTCAGAGACGCTTTGAGACAAGTGTTACGAAATTCAGAGAATGTCGAAAATTTGAGTGAAATTGCTTCAGTCAAACGAATTATCGCGAAACAACACCTGCTCGGATCCAACAAAAACTGTTGCCAGCCGTCTCTACTAAGCCTCAAAGGCACTTTGAGACAAGTGTTACACAATTCAGACAATGTTAAAAAATAGAGTGAAATTGCTTTAAACAAGCGAAATATCGCGAAAAAAAACCTGCTCGAATCCAAATAAAACTCTGCCCTGCCGTCTCTAATGAGCCTCAGAGACGCTTTGAGATAATTGTTACAAAAATCAGAAAATGTTAAAAATTAGAGAGAAATTGCTTTAAACAAGCGAATTATCGCGAAACAAAACCTGCTCGTATCCAAATAAAACTCTGCCCTGCCGTCTCTACTGAGCCTCAGAGACGCTATGAGACAATTGTTACAATTATCAGAGAATGTCAAAAATTAGAGTGGAATTATTTCAAACAAGCGAGTTATCGCGAAATAACACCTGCTCGAATCCAACAAAAGCTGTGGCCTGCCGTCTCTACTGAGCCTCAGAGACGCTTTGAGACAAGTGTTACGAAGTTCAGAGAATGTCGAAATTTGAGTGAAATTGCTTCAAACAAGCGAATTATCGCGAAACAACACCTGCTCGAATCCAACAAAAACTGTGGCCTGCCGTCTCTACTGAGCCTCAGAGACGCTTTGAGACAAGTGTTACGAAATTCAGAGAAAGTCGAAAATTTGAGTGAAATTTCTTCAAACAAGCGAATTATCGCGAAACAACACCTGCTCGAATCCAACAAAAACTGTTGCCAGCCGTCTCCACTAAGCCTCAAAGACGCTTTGAGACAAGTGTTACACAATTCAGAGAATGTCGAAAATTTGAGTGAAATTGCTTCAAACAAGCGAATTATCGCGAAATAACACCAACAAAAACTGTTCCCAGCCGTCTCTACTAAGCCTCAGAGACGCTTTGAGGCAAGTGTTACAAATATCAGAGAATGTCAAAACTTAGAGTGGAATTGCTTCAAACAAGCGAATTATCGCGAAACAACACCTTCTCGAATCCAACAAAAAAAGTGGCCTGCCGTCTCTACTGAGCGTCAGAGACGCTTTGAGACAAGTGTTACAATTATCAGAGAATGTCAAAAATTAGAGTGGAATTGCTTCAAACAAGCGAATTATCGCGAAACAACACCTGCTCGAATCCAACAAAAACTGTGGCCTGCCGTCTCTACTGAGCCTCAGAGACGCTTTGAGACAAGTGTTACACAATTCAGAGAATGTCGAAATTTGAGTGAAATTGCTTCAAACAAGCGAATTATCGCGAAACAACACCTGCTCGAATCCAACAAAAACTGTTGCCAGCCGTCTCTATTAAGCCTCAAAGGCACTTTGAGACAAGTGTTACGAAATTCAGAGAAAGTCGAAAATTTGAGTGAAATTTCTTCAAACAAGCGAATTATCGAGAAACAACACCTGCTCGAGTCCAACAAAAACTGTACCCTCACGTCTCTACTTAGCGTCAGAGACGCTTTGAGACAATTGTTAAAAAAATCAGAAGATGTCAAAAATTAGAGTGAAATTGCTCTAAACAAGCGAATTATCGCGAAACAACACCTGCTCGAATGCAACAAAAACTCTGCTCAGCCGTCTCTACTAAGCCTCAGAGACGCTTTGAGACAAGTGTTACGAAATTCAGAGAAAGTCGAAAATTTGAGTGAAATTTCTTCAAACAAGCGAATTATCGCGAAACAACACCTGCTCGAGTCCAACAAAAACTGTGCCCTCACGTCTTTACTGAACGTCAGAGACGCTTTGAGACAAGTGTTACAATTATCAGAGAATGTCAAAAATTAGAGTGGAATTGCTTCAAACAAGCGAATTATCGCGAAACAACACCTGCTCGAATCCAACAAAAACTGTGGCCTGCCGTCTCTACTGAGCCTCAGAGACGCTTTGAGACAAGTGTTACGAAATTCAGAGAATGTCGAAAATTTGAGTGAAATTGCTTCAGTCAAACGAATTATCGCGAAACAACACCTGCTCGGATCCAACAAAAACTGTTGCCAGCCGTCTCTACTAAGCCTCAAAGGCACTTTGAGACAAGTGTTACACAATTCAGACAATGTTAAAAAATAGAGTGAAATTGCTTTAAACAAGCGAAATATCGCGAAAAAAAACCTGCTCGAATCCAAATAAAACTCTGCCCTGCCGTCTCTAATGAGCCTCAGAGACGCTTTGAGATAATTGTTACAAAAATCAGAAAATGTTAAAAATTAGAGTGAAATTGCTTTAAACAAGCGAATTATCGCGAAACAAAACCTGCTCCAATCCAAATAAAACTCTGCCCTGCCGTCTCTACTGAGCCTCAGAGACGCTATGAGACAATTGTTACAATTATCAGAGAATGTCAAAAATTAGAGTGGAATTATTTCAAACAAGCGAGTTTTCGCGAAATAACACCTGCTCGAATCCAACAAAAGCTGTGGCCTGCCGTCTCTACTGAGCCTCAGAGACGCTTTGAGACAAGTGTTACGAAGTTCAGAGAATGTCGAAATTTGAGTGAAATTGCTTCAAACAAGCGAATTATCGCGAAACAACACCTGCTCGAATCCAACAAAAACTGTGGCCTGCCGTCTCTAGTGAGCCTCAGAGACGCTTTGAGACAAGTGTTACGAAATTCAGAGAAAGTCGAAAATTTGAGTGAAATTTCTTCAAACAAGCGAATTATCGCGAAACAACACCTGCTCGAATCCAACAAAAACTGTTGCCAGCCGTCTCCACTAAGCCTCAAAGACGCTTTGAGACAAGTGTCACACAATTCAGAGAATGTCGAAAATTTGAGTGAAATTGCTTCAAACAAGCGAATTATCGCGAAATAACACCAACAAAAACTGTTCCCAGCCGTCTCTACTAAGCCTCAGAGACGCTTTGAGGCAAGTGTTACAAATATCAGAGAATGTCAAAACTTAGAGTGGAATTGCTTCAAACAAGCGAATTATCGCGAAACAACACCTTCTCGAATCCAACAAAAAAAGTGGCCTGCCGTCTCTACTGAGCCTCAGAGACGCTTTGAGACAAGTGTTACGATTATCAGAGAATGTCAAAAATTAGAGTGGAATTGCTTCAAACAAGCGAATTATCGCGAAACAACACCTGCTCGAATCCAATAAAAACTCTGCCCTCAGGTCTCTACTGAGCGTCAGAGACGCTTTGAGACAAGTGTTACAATTATCAGAGAATGTCAAAAATTAGAGTGGAATTGCTTCAAACAAGCGAATTATCGCGAAACTACACCTGCTCGAATCCAACAAAAACTGTGGCCTGCCGTCTCTACTGAGCCTCAGAGACGCTTTGAGACAAGTGTTACACAATTCAGAGAATGTCGAAATTTGAGTGAAATTGCTTCAAACAAGCGAATTATCGCGAAACAACACCTGCTCGAATCCAACAAAAACTGTTGCCAGCCGTCTCTAATAAGCCTCAAAGACGCTTTGAGACTAGTGTTACACAATTCAGAGAATGTCGAAAATTTGGGTGAAATTGCTTCAAACAAGCGAATTATCGCGAAATAACACCTGCTCGAATCCAACAAAAACTGTGCCCTCACGTCCCTACTGAGCGACAGAGACGCTTTGAGACAAGTGTTACGCATATCAGAGAATGTCAAAAATTAGAGTGGAATTGCTTCAAACAAGCGAATTATCGCGAAAGAACACCTGCTCGAATCCAATAAAAACTGTGCCCTCACGTCTCTACTGAGCGTCAGAGACGCTTTGAGACAAGTGTTACAATTATCAGAGAATGTCAAAAATTAGAGTGGAATTGCTTCAAACAAGCGAATTATCGCGAAACAACACCTGCTCGAATCCAACAAAAACTGTGGCCTGCCGTCTCTACTGAGCCTCAGAGACGCTTTGAGACAAGTGTTACGAAATTCAGAGAATGTAGAAAATTTGAGTGAAATTGCTTCAATCAAGCGAATTATCGCGAAACAACACCTGCTCGAATACAACAAAAACTGTTGCCAGCCGTCTCTACTAAGCCTCAAAGGCACTTTGAGACAAGTGTTACAAAAATCAGAAAATGTTAAAAATTAGAGTGAAATTGCTTTAAACAAGCGAATTATCGCGAAACAAAACCTGCTCGAATCCAAATATAACTCTGCCCTGCCGTCTCTACTGAGCCTCAGAGACGCTTTGAGACAATTGTTACAATTCTCAGAGAATATCAAAAATTAGAGTTGAATTGCTTCAAACAAGCGAATTATCGCGAAATAACACCTGCTCGAATCCAACAAAAACTGTGGCCTGCCGTCTCTACTGAGCCTCAGAGACGCTTTGAGACAAGTGTTACGAAATTCAGAGAATGTCGAAATTTGAGTGAAATTGCTTCAAACAAGCGAATTATCGCGAAACAACACCTGCTCGAATCCAACAAATACTGTGGCCTGCCGTCTCTACTGAGCCTCAGAGACGCTTTGAGACAATTGTTACGAAATTCAGAAAAAGTCGAAAATTTGAGTGAAATTTCTTCAAACAAGCGAATTATCGCGAAACAACACCTGCTCGAATCCAACAAAAACTGTTGCCAGCCGTCTCTGCTATGCCTCAAAGACGCTTTGAGACAAGTGTTACAAAATTCAGAGAATGTCGAAAATTTGAGTGAAATTGCTTCAAACAAGCGAATTATCGCGAAATAACACCAACAAAAACTGTTCCCAGCCGTCTCTACTAAGCCTCAGAGACGCTTTGAGGCAAGTGTTACAAATATCAGAGAATGTCAAAAATTAGAGTGGAATTGCTTCAAACAGGCGAATTATCGCGAAACAACACCTGCTCGAATCCAACAAAAACTGTGCCCAGCCGTCTCTACTAAGCCTCAGAGACGCTTTGACACAAGCGTTACACAATTCAGAGAATGTTAAAAATTAGAGTGAAATTGCTTTAAAGAAGCGAATTATCGCGAAGCAACACCTGCTCAAATCTACAAAAACTCTGCCCTGCCGTCTCTACTGAGCCTCAGAGACGCTTTGCGACAAGTTTTACAAAGATCTGAGAATATCGAAAATTGGAGTCAAGTTGCTTCAAACAAGCGATTTATCGCGAAACAACACCTGCTCGAATCCAACAAAAACTGTGGCCTGCCGTCTCTACTGAGCCTCAGAGACGCTTTGAGACAAGTGTTACGAAATTCAGAGAATGTCGAAAATTTGAGTGAAATTGCTTCAAACAAGCGAATTATCGCGAAACAACACCTGCTCGAATCCAACAAAAACTGTTGCCAGCCGTCTCTACTAAGCCTCAAAGACGCTTTGAGACAAGTGTTACACAATTCAGAGAATGTCGAAAATTTGAGTGAAATTGCTTCAACCAAGCGAATTATCGCCAAACAACACCTGCTCGAATCCAACAAAAACTGTGCCCTGCCGTCTCTACTAAGCCTCAGAGACGCTTTGAGACAAGTCTTTCACAATTCAGAGAATGTTAAAAATTAGAGTGAAATTGCTTTAAATAAGCGAATTATCGCGAAACAACACCTGCTCAAATCAAACAAAAACTGTACCCTCACGTCTCTACTTAGCGTCAGAGACGCTTTGAGACAATTGTTAAAAAAATCAGAAGATGTCAAAAATTAGAGTGAAATTGCTCTAAACAAGCGAATTATCGCGAAACAACACCTGCTCGAATCCAACAAAAACTGTTGCCAGCCGTCTCTACTAAGCCTCAAAGACGCTTTGAGACAAGTGTTACACAATTCAGAGAATGTCGAAAATTTGAGTGAAATTGCTTCAAACAAGCTAATTATTGCGAAACAACACCTGCTCGAATCCAACAAAAACTGTGGCCTGCCATCTCTACTGAGCCTCAGAGACGCTTTGAGACAAGTGTTACGAAATTCACAGAATGTCGAAAATTTGAGTGAAATTGCTTCAAACAAGCGAATTATCGCGAAACAACACCTGCTCGAATCCAACAAAAACTGTGCCCTGCCGTCTCTACTAAGCCTCAGAGACGCTTTGAGACAAGTTTTACAAAGATCTGAGAATATCGAAAATTTGAGTCCAGTGGCTTCAAACAGGCGAATTATCGCGAAACAACACCTGCTCAAATCAAATAAAAACTGTACCCTCACGTCTCTACTTAGCGTCAGAGACGCTTTGAGACAATTGTTAAAAAAATCAGAGGATGTCAAAAATTAGAGTGAAATTGCTCTAAACAAGCGAATTATCGCGAAACAACACCTGCTCGAATGCAACAAAAACTCTGCTCAGCCGTCTCTACTAAGCCTCAGAGACGCTTTGAGACAAGTGTTACAAATATCAGAGAATGTCGAAAATTAGAGTTGAATTGCTTCAAACAAGCGAATTATCGCGAAATAACACCTGCTCGAATCCAACAAAAACTGTGGCCTGCCGTCTCTACTGAGCCTCAGAGACGCTTTGAGACAAGTGTTACGAAATTCAGAGAATGTCGAAATTTGAGTGAAATTGCTTCAAACAAGCGAATTATCGCGAAACAACACCTAATCGAATCCAACAAAAACTGTGGCCTGCCGTCTCTACTGAGCCTCAGAGACGCTTTGAGACAATTGTTACGAAATTCAGAGAAAGTCGAAAATTTGAGTGAAATTTCTTCAAACAAGCGAATTATCGCGAAACAACACCTGCTCGAATCCAACAAAAACTGTTGCCAGCCGTCTCTACTAAGCCTCAAAGACGCTTTGAGACAAGTGTTATAAAATTCAGAGAATGTCGAAAATTTGAGTGAAATTGCTTCAAACAAGCGAATTATCGCGAAATAACACCAACAAAAACTGTTCCCAGCCGTCTCTACTAAGCCTCAGAGACGCTTTGAGGCAAGTGTTACAAATATCAGAGAATGTCAAAAATTAGAGTGGAATTGCTTCAAACAAGCGAATTATCGCGAAACAACACCTGCTCGAATCCAACAAAAACTGTGCCCAGCCGTCTCTACTAAGCCTCAGAGACGCTTTGACACAGGCGTTACACAATTCAGAGAATGTTAAAAATTAGAGTGAAATTGCTTTAAAGAAGCGAATTATCGCGAAACAACACCTGCTCGAATCTACAAAAACTCTGCCCTGCCGTCTCTACTGAGCCTCAGAGACGCTTTGCGACAAGTTTTACAAAGATCTGAGAATATCGAAAATTGGAGTCAAGTTGCTTCAAACAAGCGAATTATCGCGAAACAACACCTGCTCGAATCCAACAAAAACTGTGGCCTGCCGTCTCTACTGAGCCTCAGAGACGCTTTGAGACAAGTGTTACGAAATTCAGAGAATGTCGAAAATTTGAGTGAAATTCCTTCAAACAAGCGAATTATCGCGAAACAACACCTGCTCGAATCCAAAAAAACTGTTGCCACCCGTCTCTACTAAGCCTCAAGGACGCTTTGAGACAAGTGTTACACAATTCAGAGAATGTCGAAAATTTGAGTGAAATTGCTTCAAACAAGCGAATTATCGCCAAACAACACCTGCTCAAATCAAATAAAAACTGTACCCTCACGTCTCTACTTAGCGTCAGAGACGCTTTGAGACAATTGTTAAAAAAATCAGAAGATGTCAAAAATTAGAGTGAAATTGCTCTAAACAAGCGAATTATCGCGAAACAACACCTGCTCGAATCCAACAAAAACTGTTGCCAGCCGTCTCTACTAAGCCTCAAAGACGCTTTGAGACAAGTGTTACACAATTCAGAGAATGTCGAAAATTTGAGTGAAATTGCTTCAAACATGCGAATTATAGCGAAACAACACCTGCTCGAATCCAACAAAAACTGTGGCCTGCCATCTCTACTGAGCCTCAGAGACGCTTTGAGACAAGTTTTACAAAGATCTGAGAATATCGAAAATTTGAGTCCAGTGGCTTCAAACAGGCGAATTATCGCGAAACAACACCTGCTCAAATCAAATAAAAACTGTACCCTCACGTCTCTACTTAGCGTCAGAGACGCTTTGAGACAATTGTTAAAACAATCAGAAGATGTCAAAAATTAGAGTGAAATTGCTCTAAACAAGCGAATTATCGCGAAACAACACCTGCTCGAATGCAACAAAAACTCTGCTCAGCCGTCTCTACTAAGCCTCAGAGACGCTTTGAGACAAGTGTTACAAATATCAGAGAATGTCAAAAATTAGAGTGGAATTGCTTCAAACAAGCGAATTATCACGAAACAACACCTGCTCGAATCCAACAAAAACTGTGGCCTGCCGTCTCTACTGAGCCTCAGAGACGCTTTGACACAAGTGTTACACAATTCAGAGAATGTTAAAAATTAGAGTGAAATTGCTTTAAACAAGTGAATTATCGCGAAACAAAACCTGCTCGAATCCAAATAAAACTCTGCCCTGCCGTCTCTACTGGGCCTCAGAGACGCTTTGAGACAATTGTTACAAAAATCAGAAAATGTTAAAAATTAGAGTGAAATTGCTTTAAACAAGCGAATTATCGCGAAACAACACCTGCTCGAATCCAATAAAAACTGTGACTTCACGTCTCTACTGAGCTTCAGAGACGCTTTGCGAAGGTTTACAAAGATCTGAGAATATCGAAAATTGGAGTCAACTTGCTTCAAACAAGCGAATTATCGCGAAACAACACCTGCTCGAATCCAACAAAAAGTGTGGCCTGCCGTCTCTACTGAGCCTCAGAGACGCTTTGAGACAAGTGTTACGAAATTCAGAGAATGTCGAAAATTTGAGTGAAATTGCTTCAAACAAGCGAATTATCGCGAAACAACTCCTGCTCGAATCCAACAAAAACTGTTGCCAGCCGTCTCTACTAAGCCTCAAAGACGCTTTGAGACAAGTGTTACACAATTCAGAGAATGTCGAAAATTTGAGTGAAATTGCTTCAAACAAGCGAATTATCGCCAAACAACACCTGCTCGAATCCAACAAAAACTGTGCCCTGCCGTCTCTACTAAGCCTCAGAGACGCTTTGAGACAAGTCTTACACAATTCAGAGAATGTTAAGAATTAGAGTGAAATTGCTTTAAATAAGCGAATTATCGCGAAACAACACCTGCTCGAATCCAAATAAAACTGTGCCCTGCCGTCTCTACTGAGCCTCAGAGACGCTTTGCGACAAGCTTTAGAAAGATCTGAGAATATCGAAAATTTGAGTCCAGTGGCTTCAAACAAGCGAATTATCGCGAAACAACACCTGCTCAAATCAAATAAAAACTGTACCCTCACGTCTCTACTTAGCGTCAGAGACGCTTTGAGACAATTGTTAAAAAAATCAGAAGATGTCAAAAATTAGAGTGAAATTGCTCTAAACAAGCGAATTATCGCGAAACAACACCTGCTCGAATCCAACAAAAACTGTTGCCAGCCGTCTCTACTAAGCCTCAAAGACGCTTTGAGACAAGTGTTACACAATTCAGAGAATGTCGAAGATTTGAGTGAAATTGCTTCAAACAAGCGAATTATCGCGAAACAACACCTGCTCGAATCCAACAAAAACTGTGGCCTGGCATCTCTACTGAGCCTCAGAAACGCTTTGGGACAAGTGTTACGAAATTCAGAGAATGTCGAAAATTTGAGTGAAATTGCTTCAAACAAGCGAATTATCGCGAAACAACACCTGCTCGAATCCAACAAAAACTGTGCCCTGCCGTCTCTACTAGGCCTCAGAGACGCTTTGACACAAGTGTTACACAATTCAGAGAATGTTAAAAATTAGAGTGAAATTGCTTTAAACAAGCGAATTATCGCGAAACAAAACCTGCTCGAATCCAAATAAAACTCTGCCCTGCCGTCTCTACTGGGCCTCAGAGACGCTTTGAGACAATTGTTACAAAAATCAGAAAATGTTAAAAATTAGAGTGAAATTGCTTTAAACAAGCGAATTATCGCGAAACAACACCTGCTCGAATCCATTAAAAACTGTGACCTCACGTCTCTACTGAGCGTCAGAGACGCTTTGAGACAAGTGTTACAATTGTCAGAGAATGTCAAAAATTAGAGTGGAATTGCTTCAAACAAGCGAATTATCGCGAAATAACACCTGCTCGAATCCAACAAAAACTGTGGCCTGCCGTCTCTACTGAGCCTCAGAGACGCTTTGAGACAAGTGTTACCAAATTCAGAGAATGTCGAAATTTGAGTGAAATTGCTTCAAACAAGCGAATTATCGCGAAACAACACCTGCTCGAATCCAACAAAAAAAGTGGCCTGCCGTCTCTAGTGAGCCTCAGAGACGCTTTGAGACAAGTGTTACGAAATTCAGAGAAAGTCGAAAATTTGAGTGAAATTTCTTCAAACAAGCGAATTATCGCGAAACAACACCTGCTCGAATCCAACAAAAACTGTTGCCAGCCGTCTCTACTATGCCTCAAAGACGCTTTGAGACAAGTGTTACAAAATTCAGAGAATGTCGAAAATTTGAGTGAAATTGCTTCAAACAAGCGAATTATCGCGAAATAACACCAACAAAAACTGTTCCCAGCCGTCTCTACTAAGCCTCAGAGACGCTTTGAGGCAAGTGTTACAAATATCAGAGAATGTCAAAAATTAGAGTGGAATTGCTTCAAACAAGCGAATTATCGCGAAACAACACCTGCTCGAATCCAACAAAAACTGTGCCCAGCCGTCTCTACTAAGCCTCAGAGACGCTTTGACACAAGCGTTACACAATTCAGAGAATGTTAAAAATTAGAGTGAAATTGCTTTAAAGAAGCGAATTATCGCGAAGCAACACCTGCTCAAATCTACAAAAACTCTGCCCTGCCGTCTCTACTGAGCCTCAGAGACGCTTTGCGACAAGTTTTACAAAGATCTGAGAATATCGAAAATTGGAGTCAAGTTGCTTCAAACAAGCGATTTATCGCGAAACAACACCTGCTCGAATCCAACAAAAACTGTGGCCTGCCGTCTCTACTGAGCCTCAGAGACGCTTTGAGACAAGTGTTACGAAATTCAGAGAATGTCGAAAATTTGAGTGAAATTGCTTCAAACAAGCGAATTATCGCGAAACAACACCTGCTCGAATCCAACAAAAACTGTTGCCAGCCGTCTCTACTAAGCCTCAAAGACGCTTTGAGACAAGTGTTACACAATTCAGAGAATGTCGAAAATTTGAGTGAAATTGCTTCAACCAAGCGAATTATCGCCAAACAACACCTGCTCGAATCCAACAAAAACTGTGCCCTGCCGTCTCTACTAAGCCTCAGAGACGCTTTGAGACAAGTCTTTCACAATTCAGAGAATGTTAAAAATTAGAGTGAAATTGCTTTAAATAAGCGAATTATCGCGAAACAACACCTGCTCAAATCAAACAAAAACTGTACCCTCACGTCTCTACTTAGCGTCAGAGACGCTTTGAGACAATTGTTAAAAAAATCAGAAGATGTCAAAAATTAGAGTGAAATTGCTCTAAACAAGCGAATTATCGCGAAACAACACCTGCTCGAATCCAACAAAAACTGTTGCCAGCCGTCTCTACTAAGCCTCAAAGACGCTTTGAGACAAGTGTTACACAATTCAGAGAATGTCGAAAATTTGAGTGAAATTGCTTCAAACAAGCGAATTATTGCGAAACAACACCTGCTCGAATCCAACAAAAACTGTGGCCTGCCATCTCTACTGAGCCTCAGAGACGCTTTGAGACAAGTGTTACGAAATTCACAGAATGTCGAAAATTTGAGTGAAATTGCTTCAAACAAGCGAATTATCGCGAAACAACACCTGCTCGAATCCAACAAAAACTGTGCCCTGCCGTCTCTACTAAGCCTCAGAGACGCTTTGAGACAAGTTTTACAAAGATCTGAGAATATCGAAAATTTGAGTCCAGTGGCTTCAAACAGGCGAATTATATCGAAACAACACCTGCTCAAATCAAATAAAAACTGTACCCTCACGTCTCTACTTAGCGTCAGAGACGCTTTGAGACAATTGTTAAAAAAATCAGAGGATGTCAAAAATTAGAGTGAAATTGCTCTAAACAAGCGAATTATCGCGAAACAACACCTGCTCGAATGCAACAAAAACTCTGCTCAGCCGTCTCTACTAAGCCTCAGAGACGCTTTGAGACAAGTGTTACAAATATCAGAGAATGTCGAAAATTAGAGTTGAATTGCTTCAAACAAGCGAATTATCGCGAAATAACACCTGCTCGAATCCAACAAAAACTGTGGCCTGCCGTCTCTACTGAGCCTCAGAGACGCTTTGAGACAAGTGTTACGAAATTCAGAGAATGTCGAAATTTGAGTGAAATTGCTTCAAACAAGCGAATTATCGCGAAACAACACCTAATCGAATCCAACAAAAACTGTGGCCTGCCGTCTCTACTGAGCCTCAGAGACGCTTTGAGACAATTGTTACGAAATTCAGAGAAAGTCGAAAATTTGAGTGAAATTTCTTCAAACAAGCGAATTATCGCGAAACAACACCTGCTCGAATCCAACAAAAACTGTTGCCAGCCGTCTCTACTAAGCCTCAAAGACGCTTTGAGACAAGTGTTATAAAATTCAGAGAATGTCGAAAATTTGAGTGAAATTGCTTCAAACAAGCGAATTATCGCGAAATAACACCAACAAAAACTGTTCCCAGCCGTCTCTACTAAGCCTCAGAGACGCTTTGAGGCAAGTGTTACAAATATCAGAGAATGTCAAAAATTAGAGTGGAATTGCTTCAAACAAGCGAATAATCGCGAAACAACACCTGCTCGAATCCAACAAAAACTGTGCCCAGCCGTCTCTACTAAGCCTCAGAGACGCTTTGACACAGGCGTTACACAATTCAGAGAATGTTAAAAATTAGAGTGAAATTGCTTTAAAGAAGCGAATTATCGCGAAACAACACCTGCTCGAATCTACAAAAACTCTGCCCTGCCGTCTCTACTGAGCCTCAGAGACGCTTTGCGACAAGTTTTACAAAGATCTGAGAATATCGAAAATTGGAGTCAAGTTGCTTCAAACAAGCGAATTATCGCGAAACAACACCTGCTCGAATCCAACAAAAACTGTGGCCTGCCGTCTCTACTGAGCCTCAGAGACGCTTTGAGACAAGTGTTACGAAATTCAGAGAATGTCGAAAATTTGAGTGAAATTCCTTCAAACAAGCGAATTATCGCGAAACAACACCTGCTCGAATCCAACAAAAACTGTTGCCACCCGTCTCTACTAAGCCTCAAGGACGCTTTGAGACAAGTGTTACACAATTCAGAGAATGTCGAAAATTTGAGTGAAATTGCTTCAAACAAGCGAATTATCGCCAAACAACACCTGCTCAAATCAAATAAAAACTGTACCCTCACGTCTCTACTTAGCGTCAGAGACGCTTTGAGACAATTGTTAAAAAAATCAGAAGATGTCAAAAATGAGAGTGAAATTGCTCTAAACAAGCGAATTATCGCGAAACAACACCTGCTCGAATCCAACAAAAACTGTTGCCAGCCGTCTCTACTAAGCCTCAAAGACGCTTTGAGACAAGTGTTACACAATTCAGAGAATGTCGAAAATTTGAGTGAAATTGCTTCAAACATGCGAATTATTGCGAAACAACACCTGCTCGAATCCAACAAAAACTGTGGCCTGCCATCTCTACTGAGCCTCAGAGACGCTTTGAGACAAGTTTTACAAAGATCTGAGAATATCGAAAATTTGAGTCCAGTGGCTTCAAACAGGCGAATTATCGCGAAACAACACCTGCTCAGATCAAATAAAAACTGTACCCTCACGTCTCTACTTAGCGTCAGAGACGCTTTGAGACAATTGTTAAAACAATCAGAAGATGTCAAAAATTAGAGTGAAATTGCTCTAAACAAGCGAATTATCGCGAAACAACACCTGCTCGAATGCAACAAAAACTCTGCTCAGCCGTCTCTACTAAGCCTCAGAGACGCTTTGAGACAAGTGTTACAAATATCAGAGAATGTCAAAAATTAGAGTGGAATTGCTTCAAACAAGCGAATTATCACGAAACAACACCTGCTCGAATCCAACAAAAACTGTGGCCTGCCGTCTCTACTGAGCCTCAGAGACGCTTTGACACAAGTGTTACACAATTCAGAGAATGTTAAAAATTAGAGTGAAATTGCTTTAAACAAGTGAATTATCGCGAAACAAAACCTGCTCGAATCCAAATAAAACTCTGCCCTGCCGTCTCTACTGGGCCTCAGAGACGCTTTGAGACAATTGTTACAAAAATCAGAAAATGTTAAAAATTAGAGTGAAATTGCTTTAAACAAGCGAATTATCGCGAAACAACACCTGCTCGAATCCAATAAAAACTGTGACTTCACGTCTCTACTGAGCCTCAGAGACGCTTTGCGAAGGTTTACAAAGATCTGAGAATATCGAAAATTGGAGTCAACTTGCTTCAAACAAGCGAATTATCGCGAAACAACACCTGCTCGAATCCAACAAAAAGTGTGGCCTGCCGTCTCTACTGAGCCTCAGAGACGCTTTGAGACAAGTGTTACGAAATTCAGAGAATGTCGAAAATTTGAGTGAAATTGCTTCAAACAAGCGAATTATCGCGAAACAACTCCTGCTCGAATCCAACAAAAACTGTTGCCAGCCGTCTCTACTAAGCCTCAAAGACGCTTTGAGACAAGTGTTACACAATTCAGAGAATGTCGAAAATTTGAGTGAAATTGCTTCAAACAAGCGAATTATCGCCAAACAACACCTGCTCGAATCCAACAAAAACTGTGCCCTGCCGTCTCTACTAAGCCTCAGAGACGCTTTGAGACAAGTCTTACACAATTCAGAGAATGTTAAGAATTAGAGTGAAATTGCTTTAAATAAGCGAATTATCGCGAAACAACACCTGCTCGAATCCAAATAAAACTGTGCCCTGCCGTCTTTACTGAGCCTCAGAGACGCTTTGCGACAAGCTTTAAAAAGATCTGAGAATATCGAAAATTTGAGTCCAGTGGCTTCAAACAAGCGAATTATCGCGAAATAACACCTGCTCAAATCAAATATAAAAACTGTACCCTCACGTCTCTACTTAGCGTCAGAGACGCTTTGAGACAATTGTTAAAAAAATCAGAAGATGTCAAAAATTAGAGTGAAATTGCTCTAAACAAGCGAATTATCGCGAAACAACACCTGCTCGAATCCAACAAAAACTGTTGCCAGCCGTCTCTACTAAGCCTCAAAGACGCTTTGAGACAAGTGTTACACAATTCAGAGAATGTCGAAGATTTGAGTGAAATTGCTTCAAACAAGCGAATTATCGCGAAACAACACCTGCTCGAATCCAACAAAAACTGTGGCCTGCCATCTCTACTGAGCCTCAGAAACGCTTTGGGACAAGTGTCACGAAATTCAGAGAATGTCGAAAATTTGAGTGAAATTGCTTCAAACAAGCGAATTATCGCGAAACAACACCTGCTCGAATCCAACAAAAACTGTGCCCTGCCGTCTCTACTAGGCCTCAGAGACGCTTTGACACAAGTGTTACACAATTCAGAGAATGTTAAAAATTAGAGTGAAATTGCTTTAAACAAGCGAATTATCGCGAAACAAAACCTGCTCGAATCCAAATAAAACTCTGCCCTGCCGTCTCTACTGGGCCTCAGAGACGCTTTGAGACAATTGTTACAAAAATCAGAAAATGTTAAAAATTAGAGTGAAATTGCTTTAAACAAGCGAATTATCGCGAAACAACACCTGCTCGAATCCATTAAAAACTGTGACCTCACGTCTCTACTGAGCGTCAGAGACGCTTTGAGACAAGTGTTACAATTGTCAGAGAATGTCAAAAATTAGAGTGGAATTGCTTCAAACAAGCGAATTATCGCGAAATAACACCTGCTCGAATCCAACAAAAACTGTGGCCTGCCGTCTCTACTGAGCCTCAGAGACGCTTTGAGACAAGTGTTACCAAATTCAGAGAATGTCGAAATTAGAGTGAAATTGCTTTAAACAAGCGAATTATCGCGAAACAACACCTACTCGAATCCAATAAAAACTGTGCCCTCACGTCTCTACTGAGCGTCAGAGACGCTTTGAGACAAGTGTTACGATTATCAGAGAATGTCAAAAATTAGAGTGGAATTGCTTCAAACAAGCGAATTATCGCGAAATAACACCTGCTCGAATCCAATAGAAACTGTGCCCTCGCGTCTCTACTGAGCGTCAGAGACGCTTTGAGACAATTGTTACAATTATCAGAGAATGTCAAAAATTAGAGTGGAATTGCTTCAAACAAGCGAATTATCGCGAAACAACACCTGCTCGAATCCAACAAAAACTGTGGCCTGCCGTCTCTACTGAGCCTCAGAGACGCTTTGAGACAAGTGTTACGAAATTCAGAGAATGTCGAAAATTTGAGTGAAATTGCTTCAATCAAGCGAATTATCGCGAAACAACACCTGCTCGAATCCAACAAAAACTGTTGCCAGCCGTCTCTACTAAGCCTCAAAGGCAGTTTGAGACAAGTGTTACACAATTCAGAGAATGTTAAAAATTAGAGTGAAATTGCTTTAAACAAGCGAAATATCGCGAAACAAAACCTGCTCGAATCCAAATAAAACTCTGCCCTGCCGTCTCTACTGAGCCTCAGAGACGCTTTGAGAAAATTGTTACAAAAATCAGAAAATGTTAAAAATTAGAGTGAAATTGCTTTAAACAAGCGAATTATCGCGAAACAAAACCTGCTCGAATCCAAATAAAACTCTGCCCTGCCGTCTCCACTGCGCCGCAGAGACGCTTTGAGACAATTGTTACAATTATCAGAGAATGTCAAAATTTAGAGTGGAATTGCTTCAAACAAGCGAATTATCGCGAAATAACACCTGCTCGAATCCAGCAAAAACTGTGGTCTGCCGTCTCTACTGAGCCTCAGAGACGCTTTGAGACAAGTGTTACGAAATTCAGAGAATGTCGAAATTTGAGTGAAATTGCTTCAAACAAGCGAATTATCGCGAAACAACACCTGCTCGAATCCAACAAAAACTGTGGCCTGCCGTCTCTACTGAGCCTCAGAGACGCTTTGAGACAATTGATACGAAATTCAGAGAAAGTCGAAAATTTGAGTGAAATTTCTTCAAACAAGCGAATTATCGCGAAACAACACCTGCTCGAATCAAACAAAAACTGTTGCCAGCCGTCTCTACTAAGCCTCAAAGACGCTTTGAGACAAGTGTTACACAATTCAGAGAATGTCGAAAATTTGAGTGAAATTGCTTCAAACAAGCGAATTATCGCGAAATAACACCAACAAAAACTGTTCCCAGCCGTCTCTACTAAGCCTCAGAGACGCTTTGAGGCAAGTGTTACAAATATCAGAGAATGTCAAAAATTAGAGTGGAATTGCTTCAAACAAGCGAATTATCGCGAAACAACACCTGCTCGAATCCAACAAAAACTGTGCCCAGCCGTCTCTACTAAGCCTCAGAGACGCTTTCAGACAAGTGTTACAAATGTCAGAGAATGTCAAAAATTAGAGTGAAATTGCTTCAAACAAGCGAATTATCGCGAAACAACACCTGCTCGATTCCAACAAAAACTGTGCCCTGCCGTCTCAACTAAGCCTCAGAGACGCTTTGAGACAAGTGTTACAAATGTCAGAGAATGTCAAATATTAGAGTGGAATTGCTTCAAACAAGCGAATTATCGCGAAACAACACCTGCTCGAATCCAACAAAAACTGTGGTCTGCCGTCTCTACTGAGCCTCAGAGACGCTTTGAGACAAGTGCTACACAATTCAGAGAATGTCAAAAATTAGAGTGGAAATCCTTCAAACAAGCGAATTATCGCGAAACAACACCTGCTCGAATCCAACCAAAACTGTGGCCTGCCGTCTCTACTGAGCCTCAGACACGCTTTGAGACAAGTGTTACGAAATTCAGAGAATGTCGAAAATTTGAGTAAAATTGCTTCAAACAAGCGAATTATCGCGAAACAACACCTGCTCGAATCCAACAAAAACTGTTCCCAGCCGTCTCTACTAAGCCTCAGAGACGCTTTGAGACAAGTGTTACAAATATCAGAGAATGTCAAAAATTAGAGTGCAATTGCTTCAAACAAGCGAATTATCGCGAAACAACACCAGCTCGAATCCAACAAAACCTGTGCCCAGCCGTCTCTACTAAGCCTCAGAGACGCTTTGACACAAGTGTTACACAATTCAGAGAATGTTAAAAATTAGAGTGAAATTGCTTTAAACAAGCGAATTATCGCGAAACAACACCTGCTCGAATCCAACAAAAACTCTGCCCTGCCGTCTCTAATGAGCCTCAGAGACGCTTTGCGACAAGTTTTACAAAGATCTGAGAATATCGAAAATTGGAGTCAAGTTGCTTCAAACAAGCGAATTATCGCGAAACAACACCTGCTCGAATCCAACAAAAACTGTGGCCTGCCGTCTCTACTGAGCCTCAGAGACGCTTTGAGACAAGTGTTACGAAATTCAGAGAATGTCGAAAATTTGAGTGAAATTGCTTCAAACGAGCGAATTATCGCGAAACAACACCTTTTCGAATCCAACAAAAACTGTGGCCAGCCGTCTCTACTAAGCCTCAAAGACGCTTTGAGACAAGTGTTACACAATTCAGAGAATGTTAAAAATTAGAGTGAAATTGCTTTAAACAAGCGAATTATCGCGAAACAACACCTGCTCGAATCCAACAAAAACTGTGCCCTGCCGTCTCTAATAAGCCTCAGAGACGCTTTGAGACAAGTCTTACACAATTCAGAGAATGTTAAAAATTAGAGTGAAATTGCTTCAAACAAGCGAATTATCGCGAAACAACACCTGCTCGAATCCAAATAAAACTCTGCCCTGCCGTCTCTACTGAGCCTCAGAGACGCTTAGAGACAATTGTTACAAAAATCAGAAAATGTTCAAAATTAGAGTGAAATTGCTTTAAACAAGCGAATTATCGGGAAACAACACCTGCTCGAAACTAACAGAAACTGTGCCCAGCCGTCTCTACTAAGATTCAGAGACGCTTTGAGACAAGTGTGACAAATATCAGAGAATGTCAAAAATTAGAGTGGAATTGCTTCAAACAAGCGAATTATCGCGAAACAACACCTGCTCGAATCCAACAAAAACTGTGGCCAGCCGTCTCTACTAAGCCTCAAAGATGCTTTGAGACAAGTGTTACACAATTCAGAGAATGTTAAAAATTGGAGTGAAATTGCTTTAAACAAGCGAATTATCGCGAAACAACACCTGCTCGAATCCAACAGAAACTGTTCCCTGCCGTCTCTACTAAGCCTCAGCGAGGCTTTGAGACAAGTCTTACACAATTCAGAGAATGTTAAAAATTAGAGTGAAATTGCTTAAACAAGCGAATTATCGCGAAACAACACCTGCTCGAATCCAAATAAAACTCTGCCCTGCCGTCTCTACTGAGCCTCAGAGACGCTTTGAGACAATTGTTACAAAAATCAGAAAATGTTAAAAATTAGAGTGAAATTGCTTTAAACAAGCGAATTATCGTGAAACAACACCTGCTCGCATCTAACAGAAACTGTGCCCAGCCGTCTCTACTAAGCCTCAGAGACGCTTTGAGACAAGTGTTACAAATATCAGAGAATGTCAAAAATTAGAGTGGAATTGCTTCAAACAAGCGAATTATCGGGAAACAACACCTGCTCGAATCCAACAAAAACTGTGGCCTGCCGTCTCTACTGAGCCTCAGAGACGTTTTGAGACAAGTGTTACGAAATTCAGAGAATGTCGAAAATTTGAGTGAAATTGCTTCAAACAAGCGAATTATCGCGAAACAACACCTGCTCCAATCCAACAAAAACTGTTGCCAGCCGTCTCTACTAAGCCTCAAAGACGCATTGAGACAAGTGTTACACAATTCAGAGAATGTTAAAAATTAGAGTGAAATTGCTTTAAACAATAGAATTATCGCGAAACAACACCTGCTCGAATGCAACAAAAACTCTGCCCTGCCGTCTCTACTGAGCCTCAGAGGCGCTTTGAGACAATTGTTACAAAAATCAGAAAATGTTAAAAATTAGAGTGAAATTGCTTTAAACAAGCGAATTATCGCGAAACAACACCTGCTCGAATCCAACAAAAACTGTGCCCAGCCGTCTCTACTAAGCCTCAGAGACGCTTTGAGACAAGTGTTACACAATTCAGAAAATGTTAAAAATTAGAGTGAAATTGCTTTAAACAAGCGAATTATCGCGAAACAACACCTGCTCGAATCCAACAAAAACTCTGCCCTGCCGTCTCTACTGAGCCTCAGAGACGCTTTGAGACAAGTGTTACAAATATCAGAGAATGTCAAAAATTAGAGTGCAATTGCTTCAAAAAGGCGAATTATCGCGAAACAACACCAGCTCGAATCCAAGAAAACCTGTGCCCAGCCGTCTCTACTAAGCCTCAGAGACGCTTTGACACAAGTGTTACACAATTCAGAGAATGCTAAAAATTAGAGAGAAATTGCTTTAAACATGCGAATTATCGCGAAACAACACCTGCTCGAATCCAACAAAAACTCTGCCCTGCCGTCTCTACTGAGCCTCAGAGACGCTTTGCGATAAGTTTTACAAAGATCTGAGAAAATCGAAAATTGGAGTCAAGTTGCTTCAAACAAGCGAATTATCGCGAAACAACACCTGCTCCAATCCAACAAAAACTGTGGCCTGCCGTCTCTACTGAGCCTCAGAGACGCTTTGAGACAAGTGTTACGAAATTCAGAGAATGTCGAAAATTTGAGTGGAATTGCTTCAAACAAGCGAATTATCGCGAAACAACACCTGCTCGAATCCAACAAAAACTGTGGCCAGCCGTCTCAACTAAGCCTCAAAGACGCTTTGAGACAAGTGTTACACAATTCAGAGAATGTTAAAAATTAGAGTGAAATTGCTTTAAACAAGCGAATAATTGCGAAACAACACCTGCTTGAATCCAACAAAAACTGTGCCCTGCCGTCTCTACTAAGCCTCAGAGACGCTTTGAGACAAGTCTTACACAATTCAGAGAATGTTAAAAATTAGAGTGAAGTTGCTTCAAACAAGCGAATTATCGCGAAACAACACCTGCTCGAATCCAAATAAAACTCTGCCCTGCCGTCTCTACTGAGCCTCAGAGACGCTTTGAGACAATTGTTACAAAAATCAGAAAATGTTCAAAATTAGAGTGAAATTGCTTTAAACAAGCGAATTATCGCGAAACAACACCTGCTCGAATCTAACAGAAACTGTGCCCAGCCGTCTCTACTAAGCCTCAGAGACGCTTTGAGACAAGTGTGACAAATATCAGAGAATGTCAAAAATTAGAGTGGAATTGCTTCAAACAAGCGAATTATCGCGAAACAACACCTGCTCGAATCCAACAAAAACTGTGGCCAGCCGTCTGTACTAAGCCTCAAAGACGCTTTGAGACAAGTGTTACACAATTCAGAGAATGTTAAAAATTAGAGTGAAATTGCTTTAAACAAGCGAAAGATCGCGAAACAACACCTGCTCGAATCCAACAAAAACTGTGCCCTGCCGTCTCTATTAAGCCTCAGAGACGCTTTGAGACAAGTCTTACACAATTCAGAGAATGTTAAAAATCAGAGTGAAATTGCTTCAAACAAGCGAATTATCGCGAAACAACACCTGCTCGAATCCAACAAAAACTCTGCCCTGCCGTCTCTACTGAGCCTCAGAGACGCTTTGCGACAAGTTTTACAAAGATCTGAGAATATCGAAAATTGGAGTCAAGTTGCTTCAAACAAGCGAGTTATCGCGAAACAACACCTGCTCGAATCCAACAAAAACTGTGGCCTGCCGTCTCTACTGAGCCTCAGAGACGCTTTGAGACAAGTGTTACGAAATTCAGAGAATGTCGAAAAATTGAGTGGAATTGCTTCAAACAAGCGAATTATCGCAAAACAACACCTGCTCGAATCCAACAAAAACTGTGGCCAGCCGTCTCAACTAAGCCTCAAAGACGCTTTGAGACAAGTGTTACACAATTCAGAGAATGTTAAAAATTAGAGTGAAATTGCTTTAAACAAGCGAATAATCGCGAAACAACACCTGCTTGAATCCAACAAAAACTGTGCCCTGCCGTCTCTACTAAGCATCAGAGACGCTTTGAGACAAGTCTTACACAATTCAGAGAATGTTAAAAATTAGAGTGAAATTGCTTCAAACAAGCGAATTATCGCGAAACAACACCTGCTCGAATCCAAATAAAACTCTGCCCTGCCGTCTCTACTGAGCCTCAGAGACGCTTTGAGACAATTGTTACAAAAATCAGAAAATGTTCAAAATTTGAGTGAAATTGCTTCAAACGAGCGAATTATCGCGAAACAACACCTGCTCGAATCTAACAGAAACTGTGCCCAGCCGTCTCTACTAAGCCTCAGAGACGCTTTGAGATAAGTGTGACAAATATCAGAGAATGTCAAAATTAGAGTGGAATTGCTATAAACAAGCGAATTATCGCGAAACAACACCTGCTCGAATCCAACAAAAACTGTGCCCTGCCGTCTCTACTAAGCCTCAGAGACGCTTTGAGACAAGTGTTACAAATGTCAGAGAATGTCAAATATTAGAGTGGAATTGCTTCAAACAAGCGAATTATCGCGAAACAACACCTGCTCGAATCCAACAAAAACTGTGGCCTGCCGTCTCTACTGAGCCTCAGAGACGCTTTGAGACAAGTGCTACACAATTCAGAGAATGTCGAAAATTTGAGTGAAATTGCTTCAAACTAGCGAATTATCGCGAAACAACACCTGCTCGAATCCACCAAAAACTGTGCCCAGCCGTCTCTACTAAGCCTCAGAGACGCTTTGAGACAAGTGTTACAAATGTCAGAGAATGTCAAAAATTAGAGTGGAAATCCTTCAAACAAGCGAATTATCGCGAAACAACACCTGCTCGAATCCAACAAAAGCTGTGGCCTGCCGTCTCTACTGAGCCTCAGAGACGCTTTGAGACAAGTGTTACGAAATTCAGAGAATGTCGAAAATTTGAGTGAAATTGCTTCAAACAAGCGAATTATCGCGAAACAACACCTGCTCGAATCCAACAAAAACTGTTCCCAGCCGTCTCTACTAAGCCTCAGAGTCGCTTTGAGACAAGTATTACAAATATCAGAGAATGTCAAAAATTAGAGTGCAATTGCTTCAAACAAGCGAATTATCGCGAAACAACACCAGCTCGAATCCAACAAAACCTGTGCCCAGCCGTCTCTACTAAGCCTCAGAGACGCTTTGACACAAGTGTTACACAATTCAGAGAATGTTAAAAATTAGAGTGAAATTGCTTTAAACAAGCGAATTATCGCGAAACAACACCTGCTCGAATCCAACAAAAACTCTGCCCTGCCGTCTCTAATGAGCCTCAGAGACGCTTTGCGACAAGTTTTACAAAGATCTGAGAATATCGAAAATTGGAGTCAAGTTGCTTCAAACAAGCGAATTATCGCGAAACATCACCTGCTCGAATCCAACAAAAACTGTGGCCTGCCGTCTCTACTGAGCCTCAGAGACGCTCTGAGACAAGTGTTACGAAATTCAGAGAATGTCGAAAATTTGAGTGAAATTGCTTCAAACGAGCGAATTATCGCGAAACAACACCTGCTCGAATCCAACAAAAACTGTGGCCTGCCGTCTCTACTGAGCCTCAGAGACGCTTTGAGACAAGTGTTACGAAATTCAGAGAATGTCGAAAAATTGAGTGGAATTGCTTCAAACAAGCGAATTATCGCAAAACAACACCTGCTCGAATCCAACAAAAACTGTGGCCAGCCGTCTCAACTAAGCCTCAAAGACGCTTTGAGACAAGTGTTACACAATTCAGAGAATGTTAAAAATTAGAGTGAAATTGCTTTAAACAAGCGAATAATCGCGAAACAACACCTGCTTGAATCCAACAAAAACTGTGCCCTGCCGTCTCTACTAAGCATCAGAGACGCTTTGAGACAAGTCTTACACAATTCAGAGAATGTTAAAAATTAGAGTGAAATTGCTTCAAACAAGCGAATTATCGCGAAACAACACCTGCTCGAATCCAAATAAAACTCTGCCCTGCCGTCTCTACAGAGCCTCAGAGACGCTTTGAGACAATTGTTACAAAAATCAGAAAATGTTCAAAATTTGAGTGAAATTGCTTCAAACGAGCGAATTATCGCGAAACAACACCTGCTCGAATCTAACAGAAACTGTGCCCAGCCGTCTCTACTAAGCCTCAGAGACGCTTTGAGATAAGTGTGACAAATATCAGAGAATGTCAAAATTAGAGTGGAATTGCTATAAACAAGCGAATTATCGCGAAACAACACCTGCTCGAATCCAACAAAAACTGTGCCCTGCCGTCTCTACTAAGCCTCAGAGACGCTTTGAGACAAGTGTTACAAATGTCAGAGAATGTCAAATATTAGAGTGGAATTGCTTCAAACAAGCGAATTATCGCGAAACAACACCTGCTCGAATCCAACAAAAACTGTGGCCTGCCGTCTCTACTGAGCCTCAGAGACGCTTTGAGACAAGTGCTACACAATTCAGAGAATGTCGAAAATTTGAGTGAAATTGCTTCAAACTAGCGAATTATCGCGAAACAACACCTGCTCGAATCCACCAAAAACTGTGCCCAGCCGTCTCTACTAAGCCTCAGAGACGCTTTGAGACAAGTGTTACAAATGTCAGAGAATGTCAAAAATTAGAGTGGAAATCCTTCAAACAAGCGAATTATCGCGAAACAACACCTGCTCGAATCCAACAAAAGCTGTGGCCTGCCGTCTCTACTGAGCCTCAGAGACGCTTTGAGACAAGTGTTACGAAATTCAGAGAATGTCGAAAATTTGAGTGAAATTGCTTCAAACAAGCGAATTATCGCGAAACAACACCTGCTCGAATCCAACAAAAACTGTTCCCAGCCGTCTCTACTAAGCCTCAGAGTCGCTTTGAGACAAGTATTACAAATATCAGAGAATGTCAAAAATTAGAGTGCAATTGCTTCAAACAAGCGAATTATCGCGAAACAACACCAGCTCGAATCCAACAAAACCTGTGCCCAGCCGTCTCTACTAAGCCTCAGAGACGCTTTGACACAAGTGTTACACAATTCAGAGAATGTTAAAAATTAGAGTGAAATTGCTTTAAACAAGCGAATTATCGCGAAACAACACCTGCTCGAATCCAACAAAAACTCTGCCCTGCCGTCTCTAATGAGCCTCAGAGACGCTTTGCGACAAGTTTTACAAAGATCTGAGAATATCGAAAATTGGAGTCAAGTTGCTTCAAACAAGCGAATTATCGCGAAACATCACCTGCTCGAATCCAACAAAAACTGTGGCCTGCCGTCTCTACTGAGCCTCAGAGACGCTCTGAGACAAGTGTTACGAAATTCAGAGAATGTCGAAAATTTGAGTGAAATTGCTTCAAACGAGCGAATTATCGCGAAACAACACCTGCTCGAATCCAACAAAAACTGTGGCCAGCCGTCTCTACTAAGCCTCAAAGACGCTTTGAGACAAGTGTTACAAATATCAGAGAATGTCAAAAATTATAGTGCAATTGCTTCAAAAAGGCGAATTATCGCGAAACAACACCAGCTCGAATCCAACAAAACCTGTGCCCAGCCGTCTCTACTAAGCCTCAGAGACGCTTTGACACAAGTGTTACACAATTCAGAGAATGCTAAAAATTAGAGTGAAATTTCTTTAAACAAGCGAATTATCGCGAAACAACACCTGCTCGAATCCAACAAAAACTCTGCCCTGCCGTCTCTACTGAGCCTCAGAGACGCTTTGCGAAAAGTTTTACAAAGATCTGATAATATCGAAAATTGGAGTCAAGTTGCTTCAAACAAGCGAATTATCGCGAAACAACACCTGCTCGAATCCAACAAAAACTGTGGCCTGCCGTCTCTACTGAGCCTCAGAGACGCTTTGAGACAAGTGTTACGAAATTCAGAGAATGTCGAAAAATTGAGTGGAATTGCTTCAAACAAGCGAATTATCGCGAAACAACACCTGCTCGAATCCAACAAAAACTGTGGCCAGCCGTCTCAACTAAGCCTCAAAGACGCTTTGAGACAAGTGTTACACAATTCAGAGAATGTTAAAAATTAGAGTGAAATTGCTTTAAACAAGCGAATAATCGAGAAAAAACACCTGCTCGAATCCAACAAAAACTGTGCCCTGCCGTCTCTACTAAGCCTCAGAGACGCTTTGAGACAAGTCTTACACAATTCAGAGAATGTTAAAAATTAGAGTGAAATTGCTTTAAACAAGCGAATTATCGCGAAACAACACCTGCTCGAATCTAACAGAAACTGTGCCCAGCCGTCTCTACTAAGCCTCAGAGACTCTTTGAGACAAGTGCTACAAATGTCAGAGAATGTCAAAAATTAGAGTGAAATTGCTTCAAACAAGCGAATTATCGCGAAACAACACCTGCTCGAATCCAACAAACCTGTGCCCTGCCGTCTCTACTAAGCCTCAGAGACGCTTTGAGACAAGTGTTACAAATGTCAGAGAATGTCAAATATTAGAGTGGAATTGCTTCAAACAAGCGAATTATCGCGAAACAACACCTGCTCGAATCCAACAAAAACTGTGGCCTGCCGTCTCTACTGAGCCTCAGAGACGCTTTGAGACAAGTGCTACACAATTCAGAGAATGTCGAAAATTTGAGTGAAATTGCTTCAAACTAGCGAATTATCGCGAAACAACACCTGCTCGAATCCAACAAAAACTGTGCCCAGCCATCTCTACTAAGCCTCAGAGACGCTTTGAGACAAGTGTTACAAATATCAGAGAATGTCAAAAATTAGAGTGGAAATCCTTCAAACAAGCGAATTATCGCGAAACAACACCTGCTCGAATCCAACAAAAGCTGTGGCCTGCCGTCTCTACTGAGCCTCAGACACGCTTTGAGACAAGTGTTACGAAATTCAGAGAATGTCGAAAATTTGAGTGAAATTGCTTCAAACAAGCGAATTATCGCGAAACAACACCTGCTCGAATCCAACAAAAACTGTTCCCAGCCGTCTCTACTAAGCCTCAGAGACGCTTTGAGACAGGTGTTACAAATATCAGAGAATGTCAAAAATTAGAGTGCAATGGCTTCAAACAAGCGAATTATCGCGAAACAACACCAGCTCGAATCCAACAAAACCTGTGCCCAGCCGTCTCTACTAAGCCTCAGCGACGCTTTGACACAAGTGTTACACAATTCAGAGAATGTTAAAAATTAGAGTGAAATTGCTTTAAACAAGCGAATTATCGCGAAACAACACCTGCTCGAATCCAACAAAAACTATGCCCTGCCGTCTCTAATGAGCCTCAGAGACGCTTTTCGACAAGTTTTACAAAGATCTGAGAATATCGAAAATTGGAGTCAAGTTGCTTCAAACAAGCGAATTATCGCGAAACAACACCTGCTCGAATCCAACAAAAACTGTGGCCTGCCGTCTCTACTGAGCCTCAGAGACGCTTTGAGACAAGTGTTACGAAATTCAGAGAATGTCGAAAATTTGAGTGAAATTGCTTCAAACGAGCGAATTATCGCGAAACAACACCTGCTCGAATCCAACAAAAACTGTGGCCAGCCGTCTCTACTAAGCCTCAAAGACGCTTTGGGACAAGTGTTACACAATTCAGAGAATGTTAAAAATTAGAGTGAAATTGCTTTAAACAAGCGAATTATCGCGAAACAACACCTGCTCGAATCCAACAAAAACTGTGCCCTGCCGTCTCTACTAAGCCTCAGAGACGCTTTGAGACAAGTCTTACACAATTCAGAGAATGTTAAAAATTAGAGTGAAATTGCTTCAAACAAGCGAATTATCGCGAAACAACACCTGCTCGAATCCAAATAAAACTCTGCCCTGTCGTCTCTACTGAGCCTCAGAGACGCTTTGAGACAATTGTTACAAAAATCAGAAAATGTTCAAAATTAGAGTGAAATTGCTTTAAACAAGCGAATTATCGCGAAACAACACCTGCTCGAATCTAACAGAAACTGTGCCCAGCCGTCTCTACTAAGCCTCAATGACGCTTTGAGACAAGTGTTACACAATTCAGAGAATGTTAAAAATTGGAGTGAAATTGCTTTAAACAAGCGAATTATCGCGAAACAACACCTGCTCGAATCCAACAAAAACTGTGCCCTGCCGTCTCTACTAAGCCTCAGAGACGCTTTGAGACAAGTCTTACACAATTCAGAGAATGTTAAAAATTAGAGTGAAATTGCTTTAAACAAGCGAATTATCGCGAAACAACACCTGCTCGAATCCAAATAAAACTCTGCCCTGCCGTCTCTACTGAGCCTCAGAGACGCTTTGAGACAATTGTTACAAAAATCAGAAAATGTTAAAAATTAGAGTGAAATTGCTTTAAACAAGCGAATTATCGCGAAACAACACCTGCTCGAATCCAACAAAAACTGTTGCCAGCCGTCTCTACTAAGCCTCAAAGACGCTTTGAGACAAGTGTTACACAATTCAGAGAATGTTAAAAATTAGAGTGAAATTGCTTTAAACAATAGAATTATCGCGAAACAACACCTGCTCGAATGCAACAAAAACTCTGCCCTGCCGTCTCTACTGAGCCTCAGAGACGCTTTGAGACAATTGTTACAAAAATCAGAAAATGTTAAAAATTAGAGTGAAATTGCTTTAAACAAGCGAATTATCGCGAAACAACACCTGCTCGAATCCAACAAAAACTGTGCCCAGCCGTCTCTACTAAGCCTCAGAGACGCTTTGAGACAAGTGTTACACAATTCAGAGAATGTTAATAATTAGAGTGAAATTGCTTTAAACAAGCGAATTATCGCGAAACAACACCTGCTCGAATCCAACAAAAACTCTGCCCTGCCGTCTCTACTGAGCCTCAGAGACGCTTTGCGACAAGTTTTACAAAGATCTGAGAATATAGAAAATTGGAGTCAAATTGCTTTAAACAATCGAATTATCGCGAAACAACACCTGCTCGAATCCAAATAAAACTCTGCCCTGCCGTCTCTACTGAGCCTCAGAGGCGCTTTGAGACAAGTGTAACAAATATCAGAGAATGTCAAAAATTAGAGTGGAATTGCTTCAAACAAGCGAATTATCGGGAAACAACACCTGCTCGAATCCAACAAAAACTGTGCCCTGCCCTCTCTACTAAGCCTCAGAGACGCTTTGAGACAAGTGTTACGAAATTCAGAGAATGTCGAAAATTTGAGTGAAATTGCTTCAAACAAGCGAATTATCGCGAAACAACACCTGCTCGAATCCAACAAAAACTGTTGCCAGCCGTCTCTACTAAGCCTCAAAGACGCTTTGAGACAAGTGTTACACAATTCAGAGAATGTTAAAAATTAGAGTGAAATTGCTTTAAACAATAGAATTATCGCGAAACAACACCTGCTCGAATCCAACAAAAACTCTGCCCTGCCGTCTCTACTGAGCCTCAGAGACGCTTTGAGACAATTGTTACAAAAATCAGAAAATGTTAAAAATTAGAGTGAAATTGCTTTAAACAAGCGAATTATCGCGAAACAACACCTGCTAGAATCCAACAAAAACTGTGCCCAGCCGTCTCTATTAAGCCTCAGAGACGCTTTGAGACAAGTGTTACACAATTCAGAGAATGTTAAAAATTAGAGTGAAATTGCTTTAAACAAGCGAATTATCGCGAAACAACACCTGCTCGAATCCAAATAAAACCCTGCCCTGCCGTCTCTACTGAGCCTCAGAGACGCTTTGAGTTACAAAAATCAGAAAATGTTAAAAATTAGAGTGAAATTGCTTTAAACAAGCGTATTATCGCGAAACAACACCTGCTCGCATCTAACAGAAACTGTGCCCAGCCGTCTGTACTAAGCCTCAGAGACGCTTTGAGACAAGTGTTACAAATATCAGAGAATGTCAAAAATTAGAGTGGAATTGCTTCAAACAAGCGAATTATCGCGAAACAACACCTGCTCGAATCCAACAAAAACTGTGGCCTGCCGTCTCTACTGAGCCTCAGAGACGCTTTGAGACAAGTGTTACACAATTCAGAGAATGTTCAAAATTAGAGTGAAATTGCTTTAAACAAGCGAATTATCGCGAAACAACACCTGCTCGAATCTAACAGAAACTGTGCCCAGCCGTCTCTACTAAGCCTCAGAGACGCTTTGAGACAAGTCTTACACAATTCAGAGAATGTTAAAATTTAGAGTGAAATTGCTTCAAACAAGCGAATTATCGCGAAACAACACCTGCTCGAATCCAAATAAAACACTGCCCTGCCGTCTCTACTGAGCCTCAGAGACGCTTTGAGACAATTGTTACAAAAATCAGAAAATGTTCAAAATTAGAGTGAAATTGCTTTAAACAAGCGAATTATCGCGAAACAGCACCTGCTCGAATCTAACAGAAACTGTGCCCAGCCGTCTCTACTAAGCCTCAGAGACGCTTTGAGACAAGTGTGACAAATATCAGAGAATGATAAAAATTAGAGTGGAATTGCTTCAAACAAGCGAATTATCGCGAAACAACACCTGCTCGAATCCAACAAAAACTGTGGCCAGCCGTCTCTACTAAGCCTCAAAGACGCTTTGAGACAAGTGTTACACAATTCAGAGAATGTTAACAATTAGAGTGAAATTGTTTTAAACAAGCGAATTATCGCGAAACAACACCTGCTCGAATCCAACAAAAACTGTGCCCTGCCGTCTCTACTAAGCCTCAGAGACGCTTTGAGACAAGTCTTACACAATTCAGAGAATGTTAAAAATTAGAGTGAAATTGCTTCAAACAAGCGAATTATCGCGGAACAACACCTGCTCGAATCCAAATAAAACTCTGCCCTGCCGTCTCTACTGAGCCTCAGAGACGCTTTGAGACAATTGTTACAAAAATCAGAAAATGTTCAAAATTAGAGTGAAATTGCTTTAAACAAGCGAATTATCGCGAAACAACACCTGCTCGAATCTAACAGAAACTGTGCCCAGCCGTCTCTACTAAGATTCAGAGACGCTTTGAGACAAGTGTGACAAATATCAGAGAATGTCAAAAATTAGAGTGGAATTGCTTCAAACAAGCGAATTATCGCGAAACAACACCTGCTCGAATCCAACAAAAACTGTGGCCAGCCGCTCTACTAAGCCTCAAAGACGCTTTGAGACAAGTGTTACACAATTCAGAGAATGTTAAAAATTGGAGTGAAATTGCTTTAAACAAGCGAATTATCGCGAAACAGCACCTGCTCGAATCCAACAAAAACTGTGCCCTGCCGTCTCTACTAAGCCTCAGAGACGCTTTGAGACAAGTCTTACACAATTCAGAGAATGTTAAAACTTAGAGTGAAATTGCTTTAAACAAGCGAATTATCGCGAAACAACACCTGCTCGAATCCAAATAAAACTCTGCCCTGCCGTCTCTACTGAGCCTCAGAGACGCTTTGAGACAATTGTTACAAAAATCAGAAAATGTTAAAAATTAGAGTGAAATTTCTTTAAACAAGCGAATTATCGCGAAACAACACCTGCTCGCACCTAACAGAAACTGTGCCCAGCCGTCTCTACTAAGCCTCAGAGACGCTTTGAGACAAGTGTTACAAATATCAGAGAATGTCAAAAATTAGAGTGGAATTGCTTCAAACAAGCGAATTATCGCGAAACAACACCTGCTCGAATCCATAAAAAACTGTTGCCAGCCGTCTCTACTAAACCTCAAAGACGCTTTGAGACAAGTGTTACACAATTCAGAGAATGTTAAAAATTAGAGTGAAATTGCTTTAAACAATAGAATTATCGCGAAAGAACACCTGCTCGAATGCAACAAAAACTCTGCCCTGCCGTCTCTACTGAGCCTCAGAGACGCTTTGAGACAATTGTTACAAAAATCAGAAAATGTTAAAAATTAGAGTGAAATTGCTTTAAACAAGCGAATTATCGCGAAACAACACCTGCTCGAATCCAACAAAAACTGTGCCCAGCCGTCTCTACTAAGCCTCAGAGACGCTTTGAGACAAGTGTTACACAATTCAGAGAATGTTAAAAATTAGAGTGAAATTGCTTTAAACAAGCGAATTATCGCGAATCAACACCTGCTCGAATCCAACAAAAACTCTGCCCTGCCGTCTCTACTGAGCCTCAGAGACGCTTTGCGACAAGTTTTACAAAGATCTGAGAATATCGAAAATTGGAGTCAAGTTGCTTCAAACAAGCGAATTATCGCGAAACAACACCTGCTCGAATCCAACAAAAACTGTGGCCTGCCGTCTCTACTGAGCCTCAGAGACGCTTTGAGACAAGTGTTGCAAATATCAGAGAATGTCAAAAATTAGAGTGCAATTGCTTCAAAAAGGCGAATTATCGCGAAACAACACCAGCTCGAATCCAACAAAACCTGTGCCCAGCCGTCTCTACTAAGCCTCAGAGACGCTTTGACACAAGTGTTACACAATTCAGAGAATGTTAAAAATTAGAGTGAAATTGCTTTAAACAAGCGAATTATCGCGAAACAACACCTGCTCGAATCCAACAAAAACTCTGCCCTGCCGTCTCTACTGAGCCTCAGAGACGCTTTGCGACAAGTTTTACAAAGATCTGAGAATATCGAAAATTGGAGTCAAGTTGCTTGAAACAAGCGAATTATCGCGAAACAACACCTGCACGAATCCTACAAAAACTGTGGCCTGCCGTCTCTACTGAGCCTCAGAGACGCTTTGAGACAAGTGTTACGAAATTCAGATAATGTCGAAAATTTGAGTGGAATTGCTTCAAACAAGCGAATTATCGCGAAACAACACCTGCTCGAATCCAACAAAAACTGTGGCCAGCCGTCTCTACTAAGCCTCAAAGACCCTTTGAGACAAGTGTTACACAATTCAGAGAATGTTAAAAATTAGAGTGAAATTGCTTTAAACAAGCGAATTATCGCGATACAACACCTGCTTGAATCCAACAAAAACTGTGCCCTGCCGTCTCTACTAAGCCTCAGAGACGCTTTGAGACAAGTCTTACACAATTCAGAGAATGTTAAAAATTAGAGTGAAATTGCTTCAAACAAGCGAATTATCGCGAAACAACACCTGCTCGAATCCAACAAAAACTGTGCCCAGCCGTCTCTACTAAGCCTCAGAGACGCTTTGAGGCAAGTGTTACACAATTCAGAGAATGTTAAAAATTAGAGTGCAATTGCTTTAAACAAGCGAATTATCGCGAAACAACACCTGCTCGAATCCAACAAAAACTCTGCCCTGCCGTCTCTACTGAGCCTCAGAGACGCTTTGCGACAAGTTTTACAAAGATCTGAGAATATCGAAAATTGGAGTCAAGTTGCTTCAAACAAGGGAATTATCGCGAAACAACACCTGCTCGAATCCAACAAAAACTGTGGCCTGCCGTCTCTACTGAGCCTCAGAGAGGCTTTGAGACAAGTGTTACGAAATTCAGAGAATGTCGAAAATTTGAGTGCAATTGCTTCAAACAAGCGAATTATCGCGAAACAACACCTGCTCGAATCCAAATAAAACTCTGCCCTGCCGTCTCTACTGTGCCTCAGAGGCGCTTTGAGACAATTGTTACAAAAATAAGAAAATGTTCAAAATTAGAGTGAAATTGCTTTAAACAAGCGAATTATCGCGAAACAACACCTGCTCGAATCCAACAAAAACTCTGCCCTGCCGTCTCTACTGAGCCTCAGAGACGCTTTGCGACAAGCTTTACAAAGATCTGAGAATATCGAAAATTGGAGTCAAGTTGCTTGAAACAAGCGAATTATCGCGAAACAACACCTGCTCGAATCCCACAAAAACTGTGGCCTGCCGTCTCTACTGAGCCTCAGAGACGCTTTGAGACAAGTGTTACGAAATTCAGAGAATGTCGAAAATTTGAGTGGAATTGCTTCAAACAAGCGAATTATCGCGAAACAACACCTGCTCGAATCCAACAAAAACTGTGGCCAGCCGTCTCTACTAAGCCTCAAAGACCCTTTGAGACAAGCGTTACACAATTCAGAGAATGTTAAAAATTAGAGTGAAATTGCTTTAAACAAGCGAATTATCGCGAAACAACACCTGCTTGAATCCAAATAAACTGTGCCATCTCTACTAAGCCTCAGAGACGCTTTGAGACAAGTCTTTCACAATTCAGAGAATGTTAAAAATTAGAGTGAAATTGCTTCAAACAAGCGAATTATCGCGAAACAACACCTGCTCGAATCCAAATAAAACTCTGCCCTGCCGTCTCTACTGAGCCTCAGAGACGCTTTGAGACAATTGTTACAAAAATCAGAAAATGTTCAAAATTAGAGTGAAATTGCTTTAAACAAGCGAATTATCGCGAAACGGCACCTGCTCGAATCCAACAAAATCTGTGGCCAGCCGTCTCTACTAAGCCTCAAAGACGCTTTGAGACAAGTATTACACTATTCAGAGAATGTCAAAAATTTGAGTGAAATTGCTTCAAACAAGCGAATTATCGCAGAAACAACACCTGCTCAAATCCAACAAAAACTGTGCCCAGCCGTCTCTACTAAGCCTCAGAGACGCTTTGAGACAAGTGTGACAAATAACAGAGAATGTCAAAAATTAGAGTGGAATTGCTTCAAACAAGCGAATTATCGCGAAACAACACCTGCTCGAATCCAACAAAAACTGTGGCCTGCCGTCTCTACTGAGCCTCAGAGACGCTATGAGACAAGTGTTACGAAATTCAGAGACTGTCGAAAATTTGGGTGAAATTGGTTCAAACAAGCGAATTATCGCGAAACACCACCTGCTCGAATCCAACAAAAACTGTGCCCAGCCGTCTCTACTAAGCCTCAGAGACGCTTTGACACAAGTGTTACACAATTCAGAGAATGTTAAAAATTAGAGTGAAATTGCTTTAAACAAGCGAATTATCGCGAAACAACACCTGCTCGAATCCAACCAAAGCTGTGCCCAGCCGTCTTTATTAAGCCTCAGAGACGCTTTGAGACAAGTGTTACACAATTCAGAGAATGTTAAAAATTAGAGTGAAATTGCTTTAAACAAGCGAATTATCGCGAAACAACACCTGCTCGAATCCAAATAAAAGTCTGCCCTGCCGTCGCTACTGTGCCTCAGAGACGCTTTGAGACAATTGTTACAAATATCAGAAAATGTTAAAAATTAGAGTGAAATTGCTTTAAACAAGCGAATTATCCCGAAACAACACCTGCTCGAATCCAATAAAAACTGTGGCCAGCCGTCTCTACTAAGCCTCAGAGACGCTTTGAGACAAGTGTGACAAATATCAGAGAATGTCATAAATTAGAGTGGAATTGATTCAAACAAGCGAATTATCGCGAAACAACACCTGCTCGAATCCAACAAAAACTGTGCCCTGCCGTCTCTACTAAGCCTCAGAGACGCTTTGAGACAAGTGTTACACAATTCAGAGAATGTTAAAAATTAGAGTGAAATTGCTTTAAACAAGCGAATTATCGCGAAACAACACCTGCTCGAATCCAACAAAAACTCTGCCCTGCCGTCTCTACTGAGCCTCAGAGACGCTTTGCGACAAGTTTTACAAAGATCTGAGAATATCGAAAATTGGAGTCAAGTTGCTTCAAACAAGCGAATTATCGCGAAACAACACCTGCTCGAATCCAACAAAAACTCTGCCCTGCCGTCTCTACTGAGCCTCAGAGACGCTTTGCGACAAGTTTTAGAAAGATCTGAGAATATCGAAAATTGGAGTCAAGTTGCTTCAAACAAGCGAATTATCGCGAAACAACACCTGCTCGAATCCAACAAAAACTGTGGCCTGCCGTCTCTACTGAGCCTCAGAGACGCTTTGAGACAAGTGTTACAAATATCAGAGAATGTCAAAAATTAGAGTGCAATTGCTTCAAAAAGGCGAATTATCGCGAAACAACACCAGCTCAAATCCAACAAAACCTGTGCCCAGCCGTCTCTACTAAGCCTCAGAGACGCTTTGACACAAGTGTTACACAATTCAGAGAATGTTAAAAATTAGAGTGAAATTGCTTTAAACAAGCGAATTATCGCGAAACAACACCTGCTCGAATCCAACAAAAACTCTGCCCTGCCGTCTCTACTGAGCCTCAGAGACGCTTTGCGACAAGTTTTACAAAGATCTGAGAATATCGAAAATTGGAGTCAAGTTGCTTGAAACAAGCGAATTATCGCGAAACAACACACTCACGAATCCCACAAAAACTGTGGCCTGCCGTCTCTACTGAGCCTCAGAGACGCTTTGAGACAAGTGTTACGAAATTCAGAGAATGTCCAAAATTTGAGTGGAATTGCTTCAAACAAGCGAATTATCGCGAAAAAACACCTGCTCGAATCCAACAAAAACTGTGGCCAGCCGTCTCTACTAAGCCTCAAAGACCCTTTGAGACAAGTGTTACACAATTCAGAGAATGTTAAAAATTAGAGTGAAATTGCTTTAAACAAGCGAATTATCGCGAAACAACACCTGCTTGAATCCAAAAAAACTGTGCCCTGCCGTCTCTACTAAGCCTCAAAGACCCTTTGAGACAAGCGTTTCACAATTCAGAGAATGTTAAAAATTAGAGTGAAATTGCTTTAAACAAGCGAATTATCGCGAAACAACACCTGCTTGAATCCAAAAAAAACTGTGCCATCTCTACTAAGCCTCAGAGACGCTTTGAGACAAGTCTTTCACAATTCAGAGAATGTTAAAAATTAGAGTGAAATTGCTTCAAAGAAGCGAATTATCGCGAAACAACACCTGCTCGAATCCAAATAAAACTCTGCCCTGCAGTCTCCACTGAGCCTCAGAGACACTTTGAGACAATTGTTACAAAAATCAGAAAATGTTCAAAATTAGAGTGAAATTGCTTTAAACAAGCGAATTATCGCGAAACAACACCTGCTCGAATCTAACAGAAACTGTGCCCAGCCGTCTCTACTAAGCCTCAGAGACGCTTTGAGACAAGTGTGACAAATATCAGAGAATGTCAAAAATTAGAGTGGAATTGCTTCAAACAAGCGAATTATCGCGAAACAACACCTGCTCGAATCCAACAAAAACTGTGGCCAGCCGTCTCTACTAAGCCTCAAAGACGCTTTGAGACAAGTGTTACACAATTCAAAGAATGTTAAAAATTAGAGTGAAATTGCTTTAAACAAGCGAATTATCGCGAAACAACACCTGCTCGAATCCAACAAAAACTGTGCCCTGCCGTCTCTACTAAGCCTCAGAGACGCTTTGAGACAAGTGTTACACAATTCAGAGAATGTTAAAAATTAGAGTGAAATTGCTTTAAACAAGCGAATTATCGCGAAACAACACCTGCACGAATCCAACAAAAACTCTGCCCTGCCGTCTCTACTGAGCCTCAGAGACGCTTTGCGACAAGTTTTACAAAGATCTGAGAATATCGAAAATTGGAGTCAAGTTGCTTCAAACAAGCGAATTATCGCGAAACAACACCTGCTCGAATCCAACAAAAACTGTGGCCTGCCGTCTCTACTGAGCCTCAGAGACGCTTTGAGACAAGTGTTACAAATATCAGGGAATGTCAAAAATTAGAGTGCAATTGCTTCAAAAAGGCGAATTATCGCGAAACAACACCAGCTCGAATCCAACAAAACCTGTGCCCAGCCATCTCTATTAAGCCTCAGTGACGCTTTGACACAAGTGTTACACAATTCAGAGAATGTTAAAAATTAGAGTGAAATTGCTTTAAACAAGCGAATTATCGCGAAACAACACCTGCTCGAATCCAACAAAAACTCTGCCCTCCCGTCTCTACTGAGCCTCAGCGACGCTTTGCGACAAGTTTTACAAAGATCTGAGAATATCGAAAATTGGAGTCAAGTTGCTTGAAACAAGCGAATTATCGCGAAACAAAACCTGCTCGAATCCCACAAAAACTGTGGCCTGCCGTCTCTACTGAGCCTCAGAGACGCTTTGAGACAAGTGTTACGAAATTCAGAGAATGTCGAAAATTCGAGTGGAATTGCTTCAAACAAGCGAATTATCGCGAAACAACACCTGCTCGAATCCAACAAAAACTGTGGCCAGCCGTCTCTACTAAGCCTCAAAGACCCTTTGAGACAAGTGTTACACAATTCAGAGAATGTTACAAATTAGAGTGAAATTGCTTTAAACAAGCGAATTATCGCGAAACAACACCTGCTTGAATCCAACAAAAACTGTGCCCTGCCGTCTCTACTAAGCCTCAGAGACGCTTTGAGACAAGTCTTACACAATTCAGAGAATGTTTAAAATTAGAGTGAAATTGCTTCAAACAAGCGAATTATCGCGAAACAACACCTGCTCGAATCCAAATAAAACTCTGCCCTGCCGTCTCTACTGAGCCTCAGAGACGCTTTGAGACAATTGTTAAAAAAATCAGAAAATGTTCAAAATTAGAGTGAAATTGCTTTAAACAAGCGAATTATCGCGAAACAACACCTGCTCGAATCTAACAGAAACTGTGCCCAGCCGTCTCTACTAAGCCTCAAAGACGCTTTGACACAAGTGTAACACAATTCAGAGAATGTTAAAAATTAGAGTGAAATTGCTTTAAACAAGCGAATTATCGCGAAACAACACCTGCTCGAATCCAACAAAAACGCTGCCCTGCCGTCTCTACTGAGCCTCAGAGACGCTTTGCGACAAGTTTTACAAAGATCTGAGAATATCGAAAATTGGAGTCAAGTTGCTTGAAACAAGCGAATTATCGCGAAACAACCCCTGCTCGAATCCCACAAAAACTGTGGCCTGCCGTCTCTACTGAGCCTCAGAGACGCTTTGAGACAAGTGTTACGAAATTCAGAGAATGTCGAACATTTGAGTGGAATTGCTTCAAACAAGCGAATTATCGCGAAACAACACCTGCTCGAATCCAACAAAAACTGTGCCCAGCCGTCTCTACTAAGCCTCAGAGACGCTTTGAGACAAGTGTTACACAATTCAGAGAATGTTAAAAATTAGAGTGAAATTGCTTTAAACAAGCGAATTATCGCGAAACAACACCTGCTCGAATCCAACAAAAACTCTGCCCTGCCGTCTCTACTGAGCCTCAGAGACGCTTTGCGACAAGTTTTACAAAGATCTGAGAATATCGAAAATTGGAGTCAAATTGCTTCAAACAAGCGAATTATCGCGAAACAACACCTGCTCGAATCCAACAAAAACTCTGCCCTGCCGTCTCTACTGAGCCTCAGAGACGCTTTGCGACAAGTTTTACAAAGATCTGAGAATATCGAAAATTGGAGTCAAGTTGCTTCAAACAATCGAATTATCGCGAAACAACACCTGCTCGAATCCAACAAAAACTGTGGCCTGCCGTCTCTACTGAGCCTCAGAGACGCTTTGAGACAAGTGTTACGAAATTCAGAGAATGTCGAACATTTGAGTGGAATTGCTTCAAACAAGCGAATTATCGCGAAACAACACCTGCTCGAATCCAACAAAAACTGTGCCCAGCCGTCTCTACTAAGCCTCAGAGACGCTTTGAGACAAGTGTTACACAATTCAGAGAATGTTAAAAATTAGAGTGGAATTCCTTCAAACAAGCGAATTATCGCGAAACAACACCTGCTCGAATCCAACAAAAACTGTGGCCTGCCATCTCTACTGAGCCTCAGAGACGCTTTGAGACAAGTGTTACAAATATCAGAGAATGTCAAAAATTAGAGTGCAATTGCTTCAATCAAGCGAATTATCGCGAAACAACACCAGCTCGAATCCAACAACACCTGTGCCCAGCCGTCTCTACTAAGCCTCAGAGACGCTTTGACACAAGTGTTACTCAGAGAATGTTAAAAATTAGTTTAAAATTGCTTTAAACAAGCGAATTATCACGAAACTACACCTGCTCGAATCCAACAAAAACTGTGCCCAGCCGTCTCTACTAAGCCTCAGAGACGCTTTGAGACAAGTGTTACACAATTCAGAGAATGTTAAAAATTAGAGTGAAATTGCTTTAAACAAGCGAATTATCGCGAAACAACACCTGCTCGAATCCAACAAAAACTGTTCCCAGCCGTCTCTAATAAGCCTCAGAGACGCTTTGAGGCAAGTGTTACAAATATCAGAGAATGTCAAAAATTAGAGTGGAATTGCTTCAAACAAGCGAATTATCGCGAAACAACACCTGCTCGAATCCAACAAAAACTGTGCCCTTCCGTCTCTACTAAGCCTCAGAGACGCTTTGAGACAAGTGTTACACAATTCAGAGAATGTTAAAAATTAGAGTGAAATTGCTTTAAACAAGCGAATTATCGCCAAACAACACCTGCTCGAATCCAACAAAAACTCTGCCCTGCCGTCTCTACTGAGCCTCAGAGACGCTTTGCGACCAGTTTTACAAAGATCTGAGAATATCGAAAATTGTAGTCAAATTGCTTCAAACAAGCGAATTATCGCGAAACAACACCTGCTCGAATCCAACAAAAACTCTGCCCTGCCGTCTCTACTGAGCCTCAGAGACGCTTTGCGACAAGTTTTACAAAGATCTGAGAATATCGAAAATTGGAGTCAAGTTGCTTCAAACAAGCGAATTATCGCGAAACAACACCTGCTCGAATCCAACAAAAACTGTGGCCTGCCGTCTCTACTGAGCCTCAGAGACGCTTTGAGACAAGTGTTACAAATATCAGAGAATGTCAAAAATTAGAGTGCAATTGCTTCAAAAAGGCGAATTATCGCGAAACAACACCAGCTCGAATCCAACAAAACCTGTGCCCAGCCGTCTCTACTAAGCCTCAAAGACCCTTTGAGACAAGTGTTACACAATTCAGAGAATGTTAAAAATTAGAGTGAAATTGCTTTAAACAAGCGAATTATCGCGAAACAACACCTGCTTGAATCCAACAAAAACTGTGCCCTGCCGTCTCTACTAAGCCTCAGAGACGCTTTGAGACAAGTCTTACACAATTCAGAGAATGTTAAAAATTAGAGTGAAATTGCTTCAAACAAGCGAATTATCGCGAAACAACACCTGCTCGAATCCAAATAAAACTCTGCCCTGCCGTCTCTACTGTGCCTCAGAGACGCTTTGAGACAATTGTTACAAAAATCAGAAAATGTTCAAAATTAGAGTGAAATTGCTTTAAACAAGCGAATTATCGCGAAACAACACCTGCTCGAATCCAACAAAAACTCTGCCCTGCCGTCTCTACTGAGCCTCAGAGACGCTTTGCGACAAGTTTTACAAATATCTGAGAATATCGAAAATTGGAGTCAAGTTGCTTGAAACAAGCGAATTATCGCGAAACAACACCTGCTCGAATCCCACAAAAACTGTGGCCTGCCGTCTCTACTGAGCCTCAGAGACGCTTTGAGACAAGTGTTACGAAATTCAGAGAATGTCGAAAATTTGAGTGGAATCGCTTCAAACAAGCGAATTATCGCGAAACAACACCTGCTCGAATCCAACAAAAACTGTGGCCAGCCGTCTCTACTAAGCCTCAAAGACCCTTTGAGACAAGCGTTACACAATTCAGAGAATGTTAAAAATTAGAGTGAAATTGCTTTAAACAAGCGAATTATCGCGAAACAACACCTGCTTGAATCCAAAAAAACTGTGCCATCTCTACTAAGCCTCAGAGACGCTTTGAGACAAGTCTTTCACAATCCAGAGAATGTTAAAAATTAGAGTGAAATTGCTTCAAACAAGCGAATTATCGCGAAACAACACCTGCTCGAATCCAAATAAAACTCTGCCCTGCCGTCTCTACTGAGCCTCAGAGACGCTTTGAGACAATTGTTACAAAAATCAGAAAATGTTCAAAATTAGAGTGAAATTGCTTTAAACAAGCGAATTATCGCGAAACAACACCTGCTCGAATCTAACAGAAACTGTGCCCAGCCGTCTCTACTAAGCCTCAGAGACGCTTTGAGACAAGTGTGACAAATATCAGAGAATGTCAAAAATTAGAGTGGAATTGCTTCAAACAAGCGAATTATCGCGAAACAACACCTGCTCAAATCCAACAAAAACTGTGGCCAGCCGTCTCTACTAAGCCTCAAAGACGCTTTGAGACAAGTGTTACACAATTCAGAGAATGTTAAAAATTAGAGTGAAATTGCTTTAAACAAGCGAATTATCGCGAAACAACACCTGCTCGAATCCAACAAAAACTGTGCCCTGCCGTCTCTACTAAGCCTCAGAGACGCTTTGAGACAAGTGTTACACAATTCAGAGAATGTTAAAAATTAGAGTGAAATTGCTTTAAACAAGCGAATTATCGCGAAACAACACCTGCTCGAATCCAACAAAAACTCTGCCCTGCCGTCTCTACTGAGCCTCAGAGACGCTTTGCGACAAGTTTTACAAAGATCTGAGAATATCGAAAATTGGAGTCAAGTTGATTCAAACAAGCGAATTATCGCGAAACAACACCTGCTCGAATCCAACAAAAACTCTGCCCTGCCGTCTCTACTGAGCCTCAGAGACGCTTTGCGACAAGTTTTACAAAGATCTGAGAATATCGAAAATTGGAGTCAAGTTGCTTCAAACAAGCGAATTATCGCGAAACAACACCTGCTCGAATCCAACAAAAACTGTGGCCTGCCGTCTCTACTGAGCCTCAGAGACGCTTTGAGACAAGTGTTACAAATATCAGAGAATGTCAAAAATTAGAGTGCAATTGCTTCAAAAAGGCGAATTATCGCGAAACAACACCAGCTCGAATCCAACAAAACCTGTGCCCAGCCGTCTCTACTAAGCCTCAGAGACGCTTTGACACAAGTGTTACACAATTCAGAGAATGTTAAAAATTAGAGTGAAATTGCTTTAAACAAGCGAATTATCGCGAAACAACACCTGCTCGAATCCAACAAAAACTCTGCCCTGCCGTCTCTACTGAGCCTCAGAGACGCTTTGCGACAAGTTTTACAAAGATCTCAGAATATCGAAAATTGAGGTCAAGTTGCTTGAAACAAGCGAATTATCGCGAAACAACACCTGCACGAATCCCACAAAAACTGTGGCCTGCCGTCTCTACTGAGCCTCAGAGACGCTTTGAGACAAGTGTTACGAAATTCAGAGAATGTCGAAAATTTGAGTGGAATTGCTTCAAACAAGCGAATTATCGCGAAACAACACCTGCTCGAATCCAACAAAAACTGTGGCCAGCCGTCTCTACTAAGCCTCAAAGACCCTTTGAGACAAGTGTTACACAATTCAGAGAATGTTAAAAATTAGAGTGAAATTGCTTTAAACAAGCGAATTATCGCGAAACAACACCTGCTTGAATCCAACAAAAACTGTGCCCTGCCGTCTCTACTAAGCCCCAGAGACGCTTTGAGACAAGTCTTACACAATTCAGAGAATGTTAAAAATTAGAGTGAAATTGCTTCAAACAAGCGAATTATCCCGAAACAACACCTGCTCGAATCCAAATAAAACTCTGCCCTGCCGTCTCTACTGTGCCTCAGAGACGCTTTGAGACAATTGTTACAAAAATCAGAAAATGTTAAAAATTAGAGTGAAATTGCTTTAAACAAGCGAATTATCGCGAAACAACACCTGCTCGAATCCAACAAAAACTCTGCCCTGCCGTCTCTACTGAGCCTCAGAGACGCTTTGCGACAATTGTTACAAAAATCAGAAAATGTTCAAAATTAGAGTGAAATTGCTTTAAACAAGCGAATTATCGTTAAACAACACCTGCTCGAATCCAACAAAAACCCTGCCCTGCCGTCTCTACTGAGCCTCAGAGACGCTTTGCGACAAGTTTTACAAAGATCTGAGAATATCGAAAATTGGAGTCAAGTTGCTTGAAACAAGCGAATTATCGCGAAACAACACCTGCTCGAATCCCACAAAAACTGTGGCCTGCCGTCTCTACTGAGCCTCAGAGACGCTTTGAGACAAGTGTTACGAAATTCAGAGAATGTCGAAAATTTGAGTGGAATTGCTTCAAACAAGCGAATTATCGCGAAACAACACCTGCTCGAATCCAACAAAAACTGTGGCCAGCCGTCTCTACTAAGCCTCAAAGACCCTTTGAGACAAGCGTTACACAATTCAGAGAATGTTAAAAATTAGAGTGAAATTGCTTTAAACAAGCGAATTATCGCGAAACAACACCTGCTTGAATCCAAAAAAACTGTGCCATCTCTACTAAGCCTCAGAGACGCTTTGAGACAAGTCTTTCACAATTCAGAGAATGTTAAAAATTATAGTGAAATTGCTTCCAACAAGCGAATTATCGCGAAACAACACCTGCTCGAATCCAAATAAAACTCTGCCCTGCCGTCTCTACTGAGCCTCAGAGACGCTTTGAGACAATTGTTACAAAAATCAGAAAATGTTCAAAATTAGAGTGAAATTGCTTTAAACAAGCGAATTATCGCGAAACAACACCTGCTCGAATCTAACAGAAACTGTGCCCAGCCGTCTCTACTAAGCCTCAGAGACGCTTTGAGACAAGTGTGACAAATATCAGAGAATGTCAAAAATTAGAGTGGAATTGCTTCAAACAAGCGAATTATCGCGAAACAACACCTGCTCAAATCCAACAAAAACTGTGGCCAGCCGTCTCTACTAAGCCTCAAAGACGCTTTGAGACAAGTGTTACACAATTCAGAGAATGTTAAATATTAGAGTGAAATTGCTTTAAACAAGCGAATTATCGCGAAACAACACCTGCTCGAATCCAACAAAAACTGTGCCCTGCCGTCTCTACTAAGCCTCAGAGACGCTTTGAGACAAGTGTTACACAATTCAGAGAATGTTAAAAATTAGAGTGAAATTGCTTTAAACAAGCGAATTATCGCGAAACAACACCTGCTCGAATCCAACAAAAACTCTGCCCTGCCGTCTCTACTGAGCCTCAGAGACGCTTTGCGACAAGTTTTACAAAGATCTGAGAATATCGAAAATTGGAGTCAAGTTGCTTCAAACAAGCGAATTATCGCGAAACAACACCTGCTCGAATCCAACAAAAACTGTGGCCTGCCGCCTCTACTGAGCCTCAGAGACGCTTTGAGACAAGTGTTACAAATATCAGAGAATGTCAAAAATTAGAGTGCAATTGCTTCAAAAAGGGGAATTATCGCGAAACAACACCAGCTCGAATCCAACAAAACCTGTGCCCAGCCGTCTCTACTAAGCCTCAGAGACGCTTTGACACAAGTGTTACACAATTCAGAGAATGTTAAAAATTAGAGTGAAATTGCTTTAAACAAGCGAATTATCGCGAAACAACACCTGCTCGAATCCAACAAAAACTCTGCCCTGCCGTCTCTACTGAGCCTCAGAGACGCTTTGCGACAAGTTTTACAAAGATCTGAGAATATCGAAAATTGAAGTCAAGTTGCTTGAAACAAGCGAATTATCGCGAAACAACACCTGCACGAATCCCACAAAAACTGTGGCCTGCCGTCTCTACTGAGCCTCAGAGACGCTTTGAGACAAGTGTTACGAAATTCAGAGAATGTCGAAAATTTGAGTGGAATTGCTTCAAACAAGCGAATTATCGCGAAACAACACCTGCTCGAATCCAACAAAAACTGTGGCCAGCCGTCTCTACTAAGCCTCAAAGACCCTTTGAGACAAGTGTTACACAATTCAGAGAATGTTAAAAATTAGAGTGAAATTGCTTTAAACAAGCGAATTATCGCGAAACAACACCTGCTTGAATCCAACAAAAACTGTGCCCTGCCGTCTCTACTAAGCCTCAGAGACGCTTTGAGACAAGTCTTACACAATTCAGAGAATGTTAAAAATTAGAGTGAAATTGCTTCAAACAAGCGAATTATCGCGAAACAACACCTGCTCGAATCCAAATAAAACTCTGCCCTGCCGTCTCTACTGTGCCTCAGAGACGCTTTGAGACAATTGTTACAAAAATCAGAAAATGTTCAAAATTAGAGTGAAATTGCTTTAAACAAGCGAATTATCGCGAAACAACACCTGCTCGAATCCAACAAAAACTCTGCCCTGCCGTCTCTACTGAGCCTCAGAGACGCTTTGCGACAAGTTTTACAAAGATCTGAGAATATCGAAAATTGGAGTCAAGTTGCTTGAAACAAGCGAATTATCGCGAAACAACACCTGCTCGAATCCCACAAAAACTGTGGCCTGCCGTCTCTACTGAGCCTCAGAGACGCTTTGAGACAAGTGTTACGAACTTCAGAGAATGTCGAAAATTTGAGTGGAATTGCTTCAAACAAGCGAATTATCGCGAAACAACACCTGCTCGAATCCAACAAAAACTGTGGCCAGCCGTCTCTACTAAGCCTCAAAGACCCTTTGAGACAAGCGTTACACAATTCAGAGAATGTTAAAAATTAGAGTGAAATTGCTTTAAACAAGCGAATTATCGCGAAACAACACCTGCTTGAATCCAAAAAAACTGTGCCATCTCTACTAAGCCTCAGAGACGCTTTGAGACAAGTCTTTCACAATTCAGAGAATGTTAAAAATTAGAGTGAAATTGCTTCAAACAAGCGAATTATCGCGAAACAACACCTGCTCGAATCCAAATAAAACTCTGCCCTGCCGTCTCTACTGAGCCTCAGAGACGCTTTGAGACAATTGTTACAAAAATCAGAAAATGTTCAAAATTAGAGTGAAATTGCTTTAAACAAGCGAATTATCGCGAAACAACACCTGCTCGAATCTAACAGAAACTGTGCCCAGCCGTCTCTACTAAGCCTCAGAGACGCTTTGAGACAAGTGTGACAAATATCAGAGAATGTCAAAAATTAGAGTGGAATTGCTTCAAACAAGCGAATTATCGCGAAACAACACCTGCTCAAATCCAACAAAAACTCTGCCCTGCCGTCTCTACTGAGCCTCAGAGACGCTTTGCGACAAGTTTTACAAAGATCTGAGAATATCGAAAATTGGAGTCAAATTGCTTCAAACAAGCGAATTATCGCGAAACAACACCTGCTCGAATCCAACAAAAACTCTGCCCTGCCGTCTCTACTAAGCCTCAGAGACGCTTTGAGACAAGTGTTACACAATTCAGAGAATGTTAAAAATTAGAGTGAAATTGCTTTAAACAAGCGAATTATCGCGAAACAACACCTGCTCGAATCCAACAAAAACTCTGCCCTGCCGTCTCTACTGAGCCTCAGAGACGCTTTGCGACAAGTTTTACAAAGATCTGAGAATATCGAAAATTGGAGTCAAATTGCTTCAAACAAGCGAATTATCGCGAAACAACACCTGCTCGAATCCAACAAAAACTCTGCCCTGCCGTCTCTACTGAGCCTCAGAGACGCTTTGCGACAAGTTTTACAAAGATCTGAGAATATCGAAAATTGGAGTCAAGTTGCTTCAAACAATCGAATTATCGCGAAACAACACCTGCTCGAATCCAACAAAAACTGTGGCCTGCCGTCTCTACTGAGCCTCAGAGACGCTTTGAGACAAGTGTTACGAAATTCAGAGAATGTCGAACATTTGAGTGGAATTGCTTCAAACAAGCGAATTATCGCGAAACAACACCTGCTCGAATCCAACAAAAACTGTGCCCAGCCGTCTCTACTAAGCCTCAGAGACGCTTTGAGACAAGTGTTACACAATTCAGAGAATGTTAAAAATTAGAGTGGAATTCCTTCAAACAAGCGAATTATCGCGAAACAACACCTGCTCGAATCCAACAAAAACTGTGGCCTGCCATCTCTACTGAGCCTCAGAGACGCTTTGAGACAAGTGTTACAAATATCAGAGAATGTCAAAAATTTGAGTGCAATTGCTTCAATCAAGCGAATTATCGCGAAACAACACCAGCTCGAATCCAACAACACCTGTGCCCAGCCGTCTCTACTAAGCCTCAGAGACGCTTTGACACAAGTGTTACTCAGAGAATGTTAAAAATTAGTTTAAAATTGCTTTAAACAAGCGAATTATCACGAAACTACACCTGCTCGAATCCAACAAAAACTGTGCCCAGCCGTCTCTACTAAGCCTCAGAGACGCTTTGAGACAAGTGTTACACAATTCAGAGAATGTTAAAAATTAGAGTGAAATTGCTTTAAACAAGCGAATTATCGCGAAACAACACCTGCTCGAATCCAACAAAAACTGTTCCCAGCCGTCTCTAATAAGCCTCAGAGACGCTTTGAGGCAAGTGTTACAAATATCAGAGAATGTCAAAAATTAGAGTGGAATTGCTTCAAACAAGCGAATTATCGCGAAACAACACCTGCTCGAATCCAACAAAAACTGTGCCCTTCCGTCTCTACTAAGCCTCAGAGACGCTTTGAGACAAGTGTTACACAATTCAGAGAATGTTAAAAATTAGAGTGAAATTGCTTTAAACAAGCGAATTATCGCCAAACAACACCTGCTCGAATCCAACAAAAACTCTGCCCTGCCGTCTCTACTGAGCCTCAGAGACGCTTTGCGACCAGTTTTACAAAGATCTGAGAATATCGAAAATTGTAGTCAAATTGCTTCAAACAAGCGAATTATCGCGAAACAACACCTGCTCGAATCCAACAAAAACTCTGCCCTGCCGTCTCTACTGAGCCTCAGAGACGCTTTGCGACAAGTTTTACAAAGATCTGAGAATATCGAAAATTGGAGTCAAGTTGCTTCAAACAAGCGAATTATCGCGAAACAACACCTGCTCGAATCCAACAAAAACTGTGGCCTGCCGTCTCTACTGAGCCTCAGAGACGCTTTGAGACAAGTGTTACAAATATCAGAGAATGTCAAAAATTAGAGTGCAATTGCTTCAAAAAGGCGAATTATCGCGAAACAACACCAGCTCGAATCCAACAAAACCTGTGCCCAGCCGTCTCTACTAAGCCTCAAAGACCCTTTGAGACAAGTGTTACACAATTCAGAGAATGTTAAAAATTAGAGTGAAATTGCTTTAAACAAGCGAATTATCGCGAAACAACACCTGCTTGAATCCAACAAAAACTGTGCCCTGCCGTCTCTACTAAGCCTCAGAGACGCTTTGAGACAAGTCTTACACAATTCAGAGAATGTTAAAAATTAGAGTGAAATTGCTTCAAACAAGCGAATTATCGCGAAACAACACCTGCTCGAATCCAAATAAAACTCTGCCCTGCCGTCTCTACTGTGCCTCAGAGACGCTTTGAGACAATTGTTACAAAAATCAGAAAATGTTCAAAATTAGAGTGAAATTGCTTTAAACAAGCGAATTATCGCGAAACAACACCTGCTCGAATCCAACAAAAACTCTGCCCTGCCGTCTCTACTGAGCCTCAGAGACGCTTTGCGACAAGTTTTACAAATATCTGAGAATATCGAAAATTGGAGTCAAGTTGCTTGAAACAAGCGAATTATCGCGAAACAACACCTGCTCGAATCCCACAAAAACTGTGGCCTGCCGTCTCTACTGAGCCTCAGAGACGCTTTGAGACAAGTGTTACGAAATTCAGAGAATGTCGAAAATTTGAGTGGAATCGCTTCAAACAAGCGAATTATCGCGAAACAACACCTGCTCGAATCCAACAAAAACTGTGGCCAGCCGTCTCTACTAAGCCTCAAAGACCCTTTGAGACAAGCGTTACACAATTCAGAGAATGTTAAAAATTAGAGTGAAATTGCTTTAAACAAGCGAATTATCGCGAAACAACACCTGCTTGAATCCAAAAAAACTGTGCCATCTCTACTAAGCCTCAGAGACGCTTTGAGACAAGTCTTTCACAATCCAGAGAATGTTAAAAATTAGAGTGAAATTGCTTCAAACAAGCGAATTATCGCGAAACAACACCTGCTCGAATCCAAATAAAACTCTGCCCTGCCGTCTCTACTGAGCCTCAGAGACGCTTTGAGACAATTGTTACAAAAATCAGAAAATGTTCAAAATTAGAGTGAAATTGCTTTAAACAAGCGAATTATCGCGAAACAACACCTGCTCGAATCTAACAGAAACTGTGCCCAGCCGTCTCTACTAAGCCTCAGAGACGCTTTGAGACAAGTGTGACAAATATCAGAGAATGTCAAAAATTAGAGTGGAATTGCTTCAAACAAGCGAATTATCGCGAAACAACACCTGCTCAAATCCAACAAAAACTGTGGCCAGCCGTCTCTACTAAGCCTCAAAGACGCTTTGAGACAAGTGTTACACAATTCAGAGAATGTTAAAAATTAGAGTGAAATTGCTTTAAACAAGCGAATTATCGCGAAACAACACCTGCTCGAATCCAACAAAAACTGTGCCCTGCCGTCTCTACTAAGCCTCAGAGACGCTTTGAGACAAGTGTTACACAATTCAGAGAATGTTAAAAATTAGAGTGAAATTGCTTTAAACAAGCGAATTATCGCGAAACAACACCTGCTCGAATCCAACAAAAACTCTGCCCTGCCGTCTCTACTGAGCCTCAGAGACGCTTTGCGACAAGTTTTACAAAGATCTGAGAATATCGAAAATTGGAGTCAAGTTGATTCAAACAAGCGAATTATCGCGAAACAACACCTGCTCGAATCCAACAAAAACTCTGCCCTGCCGTCTCTACTGAGCCTCAGAGACGCTTTGCGACAAGTTTTACAAAGATCTGAGAATATCGAAAATTGGAGTCAAGTTGCTTCAAACAAGCGAATTATCGCGAAACAACACCTGCTCGAATCCAACAAAAACTGTGGCCTGCCGTCTCTACTGAGCCTCAGAGACGCTTTGAGACAAGTGTTACAAATATCAGAGAATGTCAAAAATTAGAGTGCAATTGCTTCAAAAAGGCGAATTATCGCGAAACAACACCAGCTCGAATCCAACAAAACCTGTGCCCAGCCGTCTCTACTAAGCCTCAGAGACGCTTTGACACAAGTGTTACACAATTCAGAGAATGTTAAAAATTAGAGTGAAATTGCTTTAAACAAGCGAATTATCGCGAAACAACACCTGCTCGAATCCAACAAAAACTCTGCCCTGCCGTCTCTACTGAGCCTCAGAGACGCTTTGCGACAAGTTTTACAAAGATCTCAGAATATCGAAAATTGAGGTCAAGTTGCTTGAAACAAGCGAATTATCGCGAAACAACACCTGCACGAATCCCACAAAAACTGTGGCCTGCCGTCTCTACTGAGCCTCAGAGACGCTTTGAGACAAGTGTTACGAAATTCAGAGAATGTCGAAAATTTGAGTGGAATTGCTTCAAACAAGCGAATTATCGCGAAACAACACCTGCTCGAATCCAACAAAAACTGTGGCCAGCCGTCTCTACTAAGCCTCAAAGACCCTTTGAGACAAGTGTTACACAATTCAGAGAATGTTAAAAATTAGAGTGAAATTGCTTTAAACAAGCGAATTATCGCGAAACAACACCTGCTTGAATCCAACAAAAACTGTGCCCTGCCGTCTCTACTAAGCCCCAGAGACGCTTTGAGACAAGTCTTACACAATTCAGAGAATGTTAAAAATTAGAGTGAAATTGCTTCAAACAAGCGAATTATCCCGAAACAACACCTGCTCGAATCCAAATAAAACTCTGCCCTGCCGTCTCTACTGTGCCTCAGAGACGCTTTGAGACAATTGTTACAAAAATCAGAAAATGTTAAAAATTAGAGTGAAATTGCTTTAAACAAGCGAATTATCGCGAAACAACACCTGCTCGAATCCAACAAAAACTCTGCCCTGCCGTCTCTACTGAGCCTCAGAGACGCTTTGCGACAATTGTTACAAAAATCAGAAAATGTTCAAAATTAGAGTGAAATTGCTTTAAACAAGCGAATTATCGTTAAACAACACCTGCTCGAATCCAACAAAAACCCTGCCCTGCCGTCTCTACTGAGCCTCAGAGACGCTTTGCGACAAGTTTTACAAAGATCTGAGAATATCGAAAATTGGAGTCAAGTTGCTTGAAACAAGCGAATTATCGCGAAACAACACCTGCTCGAATCCCACAAAAACTGTGGCCTGCCGTCTCTACTGAGCCTCAGAGACGCTTTGAGACAAGTGTTACGAAATTCAGAGAATGTCGAAAATTTGAGTGGAATTGCTTCAAACAAGCGAATTATCGCGAAACAACACCTGCTCGAATCCAACAAAAACTGTGGCCAGCCGTCTCTACTAAGCCTCAAAGACCCTTTGAGACAAGCGTTACACAATTCAGAGAATGTTAAAAATTAGAGTGAAATTGCTTTAAACAAGCGAATTATCGCGAAACAACACCTGCTTGAATCCAAAAAAACTGTGCCATCTCTACTAAGCCTCAGAGACGCTTTGAGACAAGTCTTTCACAATTCAGAGAATGTTAAAAATTATAGTGAAATTGCTTCCAACAAGCGAATTATCGCGAAACAACACCTGCTCGAATCCAAATAAAACTCTGCCCTGCCGTCTCTACTGAGCCTCAGAGACGCTTTGAGACAATTGTTACAAAAATCAGAAAATGTTCAAAATTAGAGTGAAATTGCTTTAAACAAGCGAATTATCGCGAAACAACACCTGCTCGAATCTAACAGAAACTGTGCCCAGCCGTCTCTACTAAGCCTCAGAGACGCTTTGAGACAAGTGTGACAAATATCAGAGAATGTCAAAAATTAGAGTGGAATTGCTTCAAACAAGCGAATTATCGCGAAACAACACCTGCTCAAATCCAACAAAAACTGTGGCCAGCCGTCTCTACTAAGCCTCAAAGACGCTTTGAGACAAGTGTTACACAATTCAGAGAATGTTAAATATTAGAGTGAAATTGCTTTAAACAAGCGAATTATCGCGAAACAACACCTGCTCGAATCCAACAAAAACTGTGCCCTGCCGTCTCTACTAAGCCTCAGAGACGCTTTGAGACAAGTGTTACACAATTCAGAGAATGTTAAAAATTAGAGTGAAATTGCTTTAAACAAGCGAATTATCGCGAAACAACACCTGCTCGAATCCAACAAAAACTCTGCCCTGCCGTCTCTACTGAGCCTCAGAGACGCTTTGCGACAAGTTTTACAAAGATCTGAGAATATCGAAAATTGGAGTCAAGTTGCTTCAAACAAGCGAATTATCGCGAAACAACACCTGCTCGAATCCAACAAAAACTGTGGCCTGCCGCCTCTACTGAGCCTCAGAGACGCTTTGAGACAAGTGTTACAAATATCAGAGAATGTCAAAAATTAGAGTGCAATTGCTTCAAAAAGGGGAATTATCGCGAAACAACACCAGCTCGAATCCAACAAAACCTGTGCCCAGCCGTCTCTACTAAGCCTCAGAGACGCTTTGACACAAGTGTTACACAATTCAGAGAATGTTAAAAATTAGAGTGAAATTGCTTTAAACAAGCGAATTATCGCGAAACAACACCTGCTCGAATCCAACAAAAACTCTGCCCTGCCGTCTCTACTGAGCCTCAGAGACGCTTTGCGACAAGTTTTACAAAGATCTGAGAATATCGAAAATTGAAGTCAAGTTGCTTGAAACAAGCGAATTATCGCGAAACAACACCTGCACGAATCCCACAAAAACTGTGGCCTGCCGTCTCTACTGAGCCTCAGAGACGCTTTGAGACAAGTGTTACGAAATTCAGAGAATGTCGAAAATTTGAGTGGAATTGCTTCAAACAAGCGAATTATCGCGAAACAACACCTGCTCGAATCCAACAAAAACTGTGGCCAGCCGTCTCTACTAAGCCTCAAAGACCCTTTGAGACAAGTGTTACACAATTCAGAGAATGTTAAAAATTAGAGTGAAATTGCTTTAAACAAGCGAATTATCGCGAAACAACACCTGCTTGAATCCAACAAAAACTGTGCCCTGCCGTCTCTACTAAGCCTCAGAGACGCTTTGAGACAAGTCTTACACAATTCAGAGAATGTTAAAAATTAGAGTGAAATTGCTTCAAACAAGCGAATTATCGCGAAACAACACCTGCTCGAATCCAAATAAAACTCTGCCCTGCCGTCTCTACTGTGCCTCAGAGACGCTTTGAGACAATTGTTACAAAAATCAGAAAATGTTCAAAATTAGAGTGAAATTGCTTTAAACAAGCGAATTATCGCGAAACAACACCTGCTCGAATCCAACAAAAACTCTGCCCTGCCGTCTCTACTGAGCCTCAGAGACGCTTTGCGACAAGTTTTACAAAGATCTGAGAATATCGAAAATTGGAGTCAAGTTGCTTGAAACAAGCGAATTATCGCGAAACAACACCTGCTCGAATCCCACAAAAACTGTGGCCTGCCGTCTCTACTGAGCCTCAGAGACGCTTTGAGACAAGTGTTACGAACTTCAGAGAATGTCGAAAATTTGAGTGGAATTGCTTCAAACAAGCGAATTATCGCGAAACAACACCTGCTCGAATCCAACAAAAACTGTGGCCAGCCGTCTCTACTAAGCCTCAAAGACCCTTTGAGACAAGCGTTACACAATTCAGAGAATGTTAAAAATTAGAGTGAAATTGCTTTAAACAAGCGAATTATCGCGAAACAACACCTGCTTGAATCCAAAAAAACTGTGCCATCTCTACTAAGCCTCAGAGACGCTTTGAGACAAGTCTTTCACAATTCAGAGAATGTTAAAAATTAGAGTGAAATTGCTTCAAACAAGCGAATTATCGCGAAACAACACCTGCTCGAATCCAAATAAAACTCTGCCCTGCCGTCTCTACTGAGCCTCAGAGACGCTTTGAGACAATTGTTACAAAAATCAGAAAATGTTCAAAATTAGAGTGAAATTGCTTTAAACAAGCGAATTATCGCGAAACAACACCTGCTCGAATCTAACAGAAACTGTGCCCAGCCGTCTCTACTAAGCCTCAGAGACGCTTTGAGACAAGTGTGACAAATATCAGAGAATGTCAAAAATTAGAGTGGAATTGCTTCAAACAAGCGAATTATCGCGAAACAACACCTGCTCAAATCCAACAAAAACTGTGGCCAGCCGTCTCTACTAAGCCTCAAAGACGCTTTGAGACAAGTGTTACACAATTCAGAGAATGTTAAAAATTAGAGTGAAATTGCTTTAAACAAGCGAATTATCGCGAAACAACACCTGCTCGAATCCAACAAAAACTGTGCACTGCCGTCTCTACTAAGCCTCAGAGACGCTTTGAGACAAGTGTTACACAATTCAGAGAATTTTAAAAATTAGAGTGAAATTGCTTTAAACAAGCGAATTATCGCGAAACAACACCTGCTCGAATCCAACAAAAACTCTGCCCTGCCGTCTCTACTGAGCCTCAGAGACGCTTTGCGACAAGTTTTACAAAGATCTGAGAATATCGAAAATTGGAGTCAAGTTGCTTCAAACAAGCGAATTATCGCGAAACAACACCTGCTCGAATCCAACAAAAACTGTGGCCTGCCGTCTCTACTGAGCCTCAGAGACGCTTTGAGACAAGTGTTACAAATATCAGAGAATGTCAAAAATTAGAGTGCAATTGCTTCAAAAAGGCGAATTATCGCGAAATAACACCAGCTCGAATCCAACAAAACCTGTGCCCAGCCATCTCTATTAAGCCTCAGAGACGCTTTGACACAAGTGTTACACAATTCAGAGAATGTTAAAAATTAGAGTGAAATTGCTTTAAACAAGCGAATTATCGCGAAACAACACCTGCTCGAATCCAAGAAAAACTCTGCCCTCCCGTCTCTACTGAGCCTCAGAGACGCTTTGCGACAAGTTTTACAAAGATCTGAGAATATCGAAAATTGGAGTCAAGTTGCTTGAAACAAGCGAATTATCGCGAAACAACACCTGCTCGAATCCCACAAAAACTGTGGCCTGCCGTCTCTACTGAGCCTCAGAGACGCTTTGAGACAAGTGTTACGAAATTCAGAGAATGTCGAAAATTTGAGTGGAATTGCTTCAAACAAGCGAATTATCGCGAAACAACACCTGTTCGAAACCAACAAAAACTGTGGCCAGCCGTCTCTACTAAGCCTCAAAGACCCTTTGAGACAAGTGTTACATAATTCAGAGAATGTTAAAAATTAGAGTTAAATTGCTTTAAACAAGCGAATTATCGCGAAACAACACCTGCTTGAATCCAACAAAAACTGTGCCCTGCCGTCTCTACTAAGCCTCAGAGACGCTTTGAGACAAGTCTTACACAATTCAGAGAATGTTTAAAATTAGAGTGAAATTGCTTCAAACAAGCGAATTATCGCGAAACAACACCTGCTCGAATCCAAATAAAACTCTGCCCTGCCGTCTCTACTGAGCCTCAGAGACGCTTTGAGACAATTGCTACAAAAATCAGAAAATGTTCAAAATTAGAGTGAAATTGCTTTAAACAAGCGAATTATCGCGAAACAACACCTGCTCGAATCTAACAGAAACTGTGCCCAGCCGTCTCTACTAAGCCTCAAAGACGCTTTGACACAAGTGTTACACATTTCAGAGAATGTTAAAAATTAGAGTGAAATTGCTTTAAACAAGCGAATTATCGCGAAACAACACCTGCTCGAATCCAACAAAAACTCTGCCCTGCCGTCTCTACTGAGCCTCAGAGACGCTTTGCGAGAAGTTTTACAAAGATCTGAGAATATCGAAAATTGGAGTCAAGTTGCTTGAAACAAGCGAATTATCGCGAAACAACACCTGCTCGAATCCCACAAAAACTGTGGCCTGCCGTCTCTACTGAGCCTCAGAGACGCTTTGAGACATGTGTTACGAAATTCAGAGAATGTCGAAAATTTGAGTGGAATTGCTTCAAACAAGCGAATTATCGCGAAACAACACCTGCTCGAATCCAACAAAAACTGTGCCCAGCCGTCTCTACTAAGCCTCAGAGACGCTTTGAGACAAGTGTTACACAATTCAGAGAATGTTAAAAATTGGAGTGAAATTGCTTTAAACAAGCGAATTATCGCGAAACAGCACCATCTCGAATCCAACAAAAACTGTGGCCTGCCGTCTCTACTGAGCCTCAGAGACGCTTTGAGACAAGTGTTACGAAATTCAGAGAATGTCGAAAATTTGAGTGAAATTGCTTCAAACAAGCGAATTATCGCGAAACAACACCTGCTCGAATCCAACAAAAACTGTTTCCAGCCGTCTCTACTAAGCCTCAGAGACGCTTTGAGACAAGTGTTACAAATATTAGAGAATCTAAAAAATTAGAGTGGAATTCCTTCAAACAAGCGAATTATCGCGAAACAACACCTGCTCGAATCCAACAAAAACTGTGGCCTGCCGTCTCTACTGAGCCTCAGAGACGCTTTGAGACAAGTGTTACAAATATCAGAGAATGTCAAAAATTAGAGTGCAATTGCTTCAATCAAGCGAATTATCGCGAAACAACACCAGCTCGAATCCAACAAAACCTGTGCCCAGCCGTCTCTACTAAGCCTCAGAGACGCTTTGACACAAGTGTTACTCAGAGAATGTTAAAAATTAGTTTAAAATAGCTTTAAACAAGCGAATTATCACGAAACAACACCTGCTCGAATCCAATAAAAACTGTGGCCAGCCGTCTCTACTATGCCTCAAAGACGCTTTGAGACAAGTGTTACAAAAATCAGAAAATGTTAAAAATTAGAGTGAAATTGCTTTAAACAAGCGAATTATCGCGAAACAACACCTGCTCGAATCCAACAAAAACTGTGCCCAGCCGTCTCTACTAAGCCTCAGAGACGCTTTGAGACAAGTGTTACACAATTCAGAGAATGTTAAAAATTAGAGTGAAATTGCTATAAACAAGCGAATTATCGCGAAACAACACCTGCTCGAATCCAACAAAAACTCTGCCCTGCCGTCTCTACTGAGCCTCAGGAATGCTTTGCGACAAGTTTGACAAAGATCTGAGAATATCGAAAATTGGAGTCAAGTTGCTTCAAACAAGCGAATTATCGCGAAACAACACCTGCTCGAATCCAAATAAAACTCTGCCCTCCCGTCTCTACTGAGCCTCAGAGACGCTTTGAGACAATTGTTACAAAAATCAGAAAATGTTCAAAATTAGAGTGAAATTGCTTTAAACAAGCGAATTATCGCGAAACAACACCTGCTCGAATCTAACAGAAACTGTGCCAAGCCGTCTCTACTAACCCTCAGAGACGCTTTGAGACAAGTGTGACAAATATCAGAGATTGTCAAAAATTAGAGTGGAATTGCTTCAAACAAGCGAATTATCGCGAAACAACACCTGCTCGAATCCAACAAAAACTGTGGCCAGCCGTCTCTACTAAGCCTCAAAGACGCTTTGAGACAAGTGTTACACAATTCAGAGAATGTTAAAAATTGGAGTGAAATTGCTTTAAACAAGCGAATTATCGCGAAACAACATCTGCTCGAATCCAACAAAAACTGTGCCCTGCCGTCTCTACTAAGCCTCAGAGACGCTTTGAGACAAGTCTTACACAATTCAGAGAATGTTAAAAATTAGAGTGAAATTGCTTTAAGCAAGCGAATTATCGCGAAACAACACCTGCTCGAATCCAAATAAAACCCTGCCCTGCCGTCTCTACTGAGCCTCAGAGACGCTTTGAGACAAGTGTTACTCAGAGAATGTTAAAAATTAGAGTGAAATTGCTTTAAACAAGCGAATTATCACGAAACAACACCTGCTCGAATCCAATAAAAACTGTGGCCAGCCGTCTCTACTAAGCCTCAAAGACGCTTTGAGACAAGTGTTACACAATTCAGAGAATGTTAAAAATTAGAGTGAAATTGCTTTAAACAAGCGAATTATCGCGAAACAACACCTGCTCGAATCCAACAAAAACTCTGCCCTGCCGTCTCTACTGAGCCTCAGAGACGCTTTGCGACAAGTTTTACAAAGATCTGAGAATGTCGAAAATTGGAGTCAAGTTGCTTCAAACAAGCGAATTATCGCGAAACAACACCTGCTCGAATCCAACAAAAACTGTGGCCTGCCGTCTCTACTGAGCCTCAGAGACGCTTTGAGGCAAGTGTTACGAAATTCAGAGAATATCGAAAATTTGAGTGGTATTGCTTCAAACAAGCGAATTATCGCGAAACAGCACCTGCTCGAATCCAACAAAAACTGTGGCCTGCCGTCTGTACTGAGCCTCAGAGACGCTTTGAGACAAGTGTTACAAATGTCAGAGAATGTCAAAAATTAGAGTGCAATTGCTTCAAACAAGCGAATTATCGCGAAACAACACCAGCTCGAATCCAAACAAACCTGTGCCCAGCCGTCTCTACTAAGCCTCAGTGACGCTTTGACACAAGTGTTACACAATTCAGAGAATGTTAAAAATTAGAGTGAAATTGCTTTAAACAAACGAATTATCGCGAAACAACACCTGCTCGAATCCAACAAAAACTCTGCCCTGCCGTCTCTACTGAGCCTCAGAGACGCTTTGCGACAAGTTTTACAAAGATCTGAGAATATAGAAAATTGGAGTCAAGTTGCTTCAAACAAGCGAATTATCGCGAAACAACACCTGCTCGAATCCAACAAAAACTGTGCCCTGCCGTCTCTACTAAGCCTCAGAGACGCTTTGAGACAAGTCTTACACAATTCAGAGAATGCTAAAAATTAGAGTGAAATTGCTTCAAACAAGCGAATTATCGCGAAACAACACCTGCTCGAATCCAAATAAAACTCTGCCCTGCCGTCTCTACTGAGCCTCAGAGACGCTTTGAGACAATTGTTACAAAAATCAGAAAATGTTAAAAATTAGAGTGAAATTGCTTTAAACAAGCGAATTATCGCGAAACAACACCTGCTCGAATCCAACAAAAAGTCTGCCCTGCCGTCTCTACTGAGCCTCAGAGACGCTTTGCGACAAGTTTTACAAAGATCTGAGAATATCGAAAATTGGAGTCAAGTTGTTTCAAACAAGCGAATTATCGCGAAACAACACCTGCTCGAATCCAACAAAAACTGTGGCCTGCCGTCTCTACTGAGCCTCAGAGACGCTTGGAGACAAGTGTTACGAAATTCAGAGAATGTCGAAAATTTAAGTGAAATTGCTTCAAACAAGCGAATTATCGCGAAACAGCACCTGCTCGAATCCAACAAAGACTGTGGCCAGCCGTCTCTACTAAGCCTCAAAGGCACTTAGAGACAAGTGTTACACAATTCAGAGAATGTTAAAAATTAGAGTTAAATTGCTTTAAACAAGCGAATTATCGCGAAACAAAACCTGCTCAAATCCAAATAAAACTCTGCCCTGCCGTCTCTACTGAGCGTCAGAGACGCTTTGAGACAAGTGTTACAATTATCAGAGAATGTCAAAAATTAGAGTGGAATTGCTTCAAACATGCGAATTATCGCGAAATAACACCTGCTCGAATCCAACAAAAACTGTGGCCTGCCGTCTCTACTGAGCCTCAGAGACGCTTTGAGACAAGTGTTACGAAATTCAGAGAAAGTCGAAAATTTGAGTGAAATTTCTTCAAACAAGCGAATTATCGCGAAACAACACCTGCTCGAATCCAACAAAAACTGTCGCCAGCCGTCTCTACTAAGCCTCAAAGACGCTTTGAGACCAGTGTTACACAATTCAGAGAATGTCGAAAATTTGAGTGAAATTGCTTCAAACAAGCGAATTATCGCGAAATAACACCTGCTCGAATCCAACAAAAACTGTTCCCAGCCGTCTCTACTAAGCCTCAGAGACGCTTTGAGGCAAGTGTTACAAATATCAGAGAATGTCAAAAATTAGAGTGGAATTGCTTTAAACAAGCGAATTATCGCGAAACAACACCTGCTCGAATCCAAATAAAACTCTGCTCTGCCGTCTCTACTGAGCCTCAGAGACGCTTTGAGACAATTGATACAAAACTCAGAAAATCTTAAAAATTAGAGTGCAATTGCTTCAAACAAGCGAATTATCGCGAAACAACACCAGCTCGAATCCAACAAAACCTGTGCCCAGCCGTCTCTACTAAGCCTCAGAGACGCTTTGACACAAGTGTTACACAATTCAGAGAATGTTAAAAATTAGAGTGAAATTGCTTTAAACAAGCGAATTATCGCGAAACAACACCTGCTCGAATCCAACAAAAACTCCGCCCTGCTGTCTCTACTGAGCCTCAGAGACGCTTTGCGATAAGTTTTACAAAGATCTGAGAATGTCGGAAATTTGAGTGAAATTGCTTCAAACAAGCGAATTATCGCGAAACAACACCTGCTCGAATCCAACAAAAACTGTGGCCAGCCGTCTCTACTAAGCCTCAAAGACGCTTTGAGACAAGTGTTACACAATTCAGAGAATGTTAAAAATTAGAGTGAAATTGCTTTAAACAAGCGAATTATCGCGAAACAACACCTGCTCGACTCCAAATAAAACTCTGCCCTGCCGTCTCTACTGAGCCTCAGAGACGCTTTGAGACAATTGTTACAAAAATCAGAAAATCTTAAAAATTAGAGTGCAATTGCTTCAAACAAGCGAATTATCGCGAATCAACACCAGCTCGAATCCACAAAACCTGTGCCCAGCCGTCTCTACTAAGCCTCAGAGACGCTTTGACACAAGTGTTACACAATTCAGAGAATGTTAAAAATTATAGTGAAATTGCTTTAAACAAGCGAATTATCGCGAAACAACACCTGCTCGAATCCAACAAAAACTCTGCCCTGCCGTCTCTACTGAGCCTCAGAGACGCTTTGCGACAAGTTTTACAAAGATCTGAGAATATCGAAAATTGGAGTCAAGTTGCTTCAAACAAGCGAATTATCGCGAAACAACACCTGCTCGTATCCAACAAAAACTGTGGCCTGCCGTCTCTACTGAGCCTCAGAGACGCTTGGAGACAAGTGTTACGAAATTCAGAGAATGTCGAAAATTTAAGTGAAATTGCTTCAAACAAGCGAATTATCGCGAAACAACACCTGCTCGAATCCAACAAAGACTGTGGCCAGCCGTCTCTACCAAGCCTCAAAGGCACTTAGAGACAAGTGTTACACAATTCAGAGAATGTTAAAAATTAGAGTGAAATTGCTTTAAACAAGCGAATTATCGCGAAACAAAACCTGCTCGAATCCAAATAAAACTCTGCCCTGCCGTCTCTACTGAGCGTCAGAGACGCTTTGAGACAAGTGTTAAAATTATCAGAGAATGTCAAAAATTAGAGTGGAATTGCTTCAAACATGCGAATTATCGCGAAATAACACCTGCTCGAATCCAACAAAAACTGTAGCCTGCCGTCTCTACTGAGCCTCAGAGACGCTTTGAGACAAGTGTTACGAAATTCAGAGAATGTCGAAATTTGAGTGAAATTGCTTCAAACAAGCGAATTATCGCGAAACAACACCTGCTCGAATCCAACAAAAACTGTGGCCTGCCGTCTCTACTGAGCCTCAGAGACGCTTTGAGACAAGTGTTACGAAATTCAGAGAAAGTCGAAAATTTGAGTGAAATTTCTTCAAACAAGCGAATTATCGCGAAACAACACCTACGCGAATCCAACAAAAACTGTTCCCAGCCGTCTCTACTAAGCCTCAGAGACGCTTTGAGGCAAGTGTTACAAATATCAGAGAATGTCAAAAATTAGAGTGGAATTGCTTTAAACAAGCGAATTATCGCGAAACAACACCTGCTCGAATCCAACAAAAACTCTGCCCTGCCGTCTCTACTGAGCCTCAGAGACGCTTTGCGACAAGTTTTACAAAGATCTGAGAATATCGAAAATTGGAGTCAAGTTGCTTCAAACAAGCAAATTATCGCGAAACAACACCTGCTCGAATCCAAATAAAACTCTGCCCTGCCGTCTCTACTGAGCCACAGAGACGCTTTGAGACAATTGTTACAAAAATCAGAAAATGTTAAAAATTAGAGTGAAATTGCTTTAAACAAGCGAATTATCGCGAAACAACACCTGCTCGCATCTAACAGAAACTGTGCCCAGCCGTCTGTACTAAGCCTCAGAGACGCTTTGAGACAAGTGTTACAAATATCAGAGAATGTCAAAAATTAGAGTGGAATTTCTTCAAACAAGCGAATTATCGCGAAACAACACCTGCTCGAATCCAACAAAAACTGTGGCCTGCCGTCTCTACTGAGCCTCAGAGAGGCTTTGAGACAAGTGTTACTCAGAGAATGTTAAAAATTAGAGTGAAATTGCTTTAAACAAGCGAATTATCACGAAACAACACCTGCTCGAATCCAATAAAAACTGTGGCCAGCCGTCTCTACTAAGCCTCAAAGACGCTTTGAGACAAGTGTTACAAAAATCAGAAAATGTTAAAAATTAGAGTGAAATTGCTTTAAACAAGCGAATTATCGCGAAACAACACCTGCTCGAATCCAACAAAAACTGTACCCAGCCGTCTCTACTAAGCCTCAGAGACGCTTTGAGACAAGTGTTACACAATTCAGAGAACGTTAAAAATTAGAGTGAAATTGCTTTAAACAAGCGAATTATCGCGAAACAACACCTGCTCGAATCCAACAAAAACTCTGCCCTGCCGTCTCTACTGAGCCTCAGAGACGCTTTGCGACAAGCTTTACAAAGATCTGAGAATGTCGAAAATTGGAGTCAAGTTGCTTCAAACAAGCGAATTATCGCGAAACAACACCTGCTCGAATCCAACAAAAACTGTGGCCTGCCGTCTCTACTGAGCCTCAGAGACGCTTTGAGGCAAGTGTTACGAAATTCAGAGAATGTCGAAAATTTGAGTGGTATTGCTTCAAACAAGCGAATTATCGCGAAACAACACCTGCTCGAATCCAACAAACACTGTGGCCCGCCGTCTGTACTGAGCCTCAGAGACGCTTTGAGACAAGTGTTACAAATGTCAGAGAATGTCAAAAATTAGAGTGCAATTGCTTCAAACAAGCGAATTATCGCGAAACAACACCAGCTCGAATCCAACAAAACCTGTGCCCAGCCGTCTCTACTAAGCCTCAGTGACGCTTTCACACAAGTGTTACACAATTCAGAGAATGTTAAAAATTAGAGTGAAATTGCTTTAAACAAGCGAATTATCGCGAAACAACACCTGCTCGAATCCAACAAAAACTCTGCCCTGCCGTCTCTACTGAGCCTCAGAGACGCTTTGCGACAAGTTTTACAAAGATCTGAGAATATCGAAAATTGGAGTCAAGTTGCTTCAAACAAGCGAATTATCGCGAAACAACACCTGCTCGAATCCAAATAAAACTCTGCCCTGCCGTCTCTACTGAGCCTCAGAGACGCTTTGAGACAATTGTTACAAAAATCAGAAAATGTTCAAAATTAGAGAGAAATTGCTTTAAACAAGCGAATTATCGCGAAACAACACCTGCTCGAATCTAACAGAAACTGTGCCCAGCCGTCTCTACTAAGCCTCAGAGACGCTTTGAGACTAGTGTTACACATATCAGAGAATGTCAAAAATTAGAGTGGAATTGCTTCAAACAAGCGAATTATCGCGAAACAACACCTGCTCGAATCCAACAAATACTGTGGCCTGCCGTCTCTACTGAGCCTCAGAGACGCTTTGAGACAAGTGTTACGAAATTCAGAGAATGTTAAATATTAGAGTGAAATTGCTTTAAACAATAGAATTATCGCGAAACAACACCTGCTCGAATGCAACAAAAACTCTGCCCTGCCGTCTCTACTGAGCCTCAGAGACACTTTGAGACAATTGTTACAAAAATCAGAAAATGTTAAAAATTAGAGTGAAATTGCTTTAAACAAGCGAATTATCGCGAAACAACACCTGCTCGAATCCAACAAAAACTCTGCCCTGCCGTCTCTGCTGAGCCTCAGAGACGCTTTGCGACAAGTTTTACAAAGATCTGAGAATATCGAAAATTGGAGTCAAGTTGCTTCAAACATGCGAATTATCGCGAAACAACACCTGCTCGAATCCAACAAAAACTGTGGCCTGCCGTCTCTACTGAGCCTCAGAGACTCTTGGAGACAAGTGTTACGAAATTCAGAGAATGTCGAAAATTTAAGTGAAATTGCTTCAAACAAGCGAATTATCGCGAAACAAAACCTGCTCGAATCCAAATAAAACTCTGCCCTGCCGTCTCTACTGAGCGTCAGAGACGCTTTGAGACAAGTGTTACAATTATCAGAGAAAGTCAAAATTTAGCGTGGAATTGCTTCAAACATGCGAATTATCGCGAAATTACACCTGCTCGAATCCAACAAAAACTGTGGCCTGCCGTCTCTACTGAGCCTCAGAGACGCTTTGAGACAAGTGTTACGAAATTCAGAGAATGTCGAAATTTGAGTGAAATTGCTTCAAACAAGCGAATTATCGCGAAACAACACCTGCTCGAATCCAACAAAAACTGTGGCCTGCCGTCTCTACTGAGCCTCAGAGACGCTTTGAGACAAGTGTTACGAAATTCAGAGAAAGTCGAAAATTTGAGTGAAATTTCTTCAAACAAGCGAATTATCGCGAAACAACACCTGCTCGAATCCAACAAAAACTGTCGCCAGCCGACTCTACTAAGCCTCAAAGACGCTTTGAGACAAGTGTTACACAATTCAGAGAATGTGGAAAATTTGAGTGAAATAGCTTCAAACAAGCGAATTATCGCGAAATAACACCTGCTCGAATCCAATAAAGACTGTTCCCAGCCGTCTCTACTAAGCCTCAGAGACGCTTTGAGGCAAGTGTTACAAATATCAGAGAATGTCAAAAATTAGAGTGGAATTGCTTTAAACAAGCGAATTATCGCGAAACAACACCTGCTCGAATCCAAATAAAACTCTGCCCTGCCGTCTCTACTGAGCCTCAGAGACGCTTTGAGACAATTGTTACAAAAATCAGAAAATCTTAAAAATTAGAGTGCAATTGCTTCAAACAAGCGAATTATCGCGAAACAAGACCTGCTCGTATCCAACAAAAACTGTGGCCTGCCGTCTCTACTGAGCCTCAGAGACGCTTTGAGACAAGTGTTACGAAATTCAGAGAATGTCGAAATTTGAGTGAAATTGCTTCAAACAAGCGAATTATCGCGAAACAACACCTGCTCGAATCCAACAAAAACTGTAGCCTGCCGTCTCTACTGAGCCTCAGAGACGCTTTGAGACAAGTGTTACGAAATTCAGAGAATGTCGAAATTTGAGTGAAATTGCTTCAAACAAGCGAATTATCGCGAAACAACACCTGCTCGAATCCAACAAAAACTGTGGCCTGCCGTCTCTACTGAGCCTCAGAGACGCTTTGAGACAAGTGTTACGAAATTCAGAGAAAGTCGAAAATTTGAGTGAAATTTCTTCAAACAAGCGAATTATCGCGAAACAACACCTACGCGAATCCAACAAAAACTGTTCCCAGCCGTCTCTACTAAGCCTCAGAGACGCTTTGAGGCAAGTGTTACAAATATCAGAGAATGTCAAAAATTAGAGTGGAATTGCTTTAAACAAGCGAATTATCGCGAAACAACACCTGCTCGAATCCAACAAAAACTCTGCCCTGCCGTCTCTACTGAGCCTCAGAGACGCTTTGCGACAAGTTTTACAAAGATCTGAGAATATCGAAAATTGGAGTCAAGTTGCTTCAAACAAGCAAATTATCGCGAAACAACACCTGCTCGAATCCAACAAAAACTGTGCCCTGCCGTCTCTACTAAGCCTCAGAGACGCTTTGAGACAAGTCTTACACAATTCAGAGAATGTTAAAAATTAGAGTGAAAATGCTTGAAGCAAGCGAATTATCGCGAAACAACACCTGCTCGAATCCAAATAAAACTCTGCCCTGCCGTCTCTACTGAGCCACAGAGACGCTTTGAGACAATTGTTACAAAAATCAGAAAATGTTAAAAATTAGAGTGAAATTGCTTTAAACAAGCGAATTATCGCGAAACAACACCTGCTCGCATCTAACAGAAACTGTGCCCAGCCGTCTGTACTAAGCCTCAGAGACGCTTTGAGACAAGTGTTACAAATATCAGAGAATGTCAAAAATTAGAGTGGAATTTCTTCAAACAAGCGAATTATCGCGAAACAACACCTGCTCGAATCCAACAAAAACTGTGGCCTGCCGTCTCTACTGAGCCTCAGAGAGGCTTTGAGACAAGTGTTACTCACAGAATGTTAAAAATTAGAGTGAAATTGCTTTAAACAAGCGAATTATCACGAAACAACACCTGCTCGAATCCAATAAAAACTGTGGCCAGCCGTCTCTACTAAGCCTCAAAGACGCTTTGAGACAAGTGTTACAAAAATCAGAAAATGTTAAAAATTAGAGTGAAATTGCTTTAAACAAGCGAATTATCGCGAAACAACACCTGCTCGAATCCAACAAAAACTGTACCCAGCCGTCTCTACTAAGCCTCAGAGACGCTTTGAGACAAGTGTTACACAATTCAGAGAACGTTAAAAATTAGAGTGAAATTGCTTTAAACAAGCGAATTATCGCGAAACAACACCTGCTCGAATCCAACAAAAACTCTGCCCTGCCGTCTCTACTGAGCCTCAGAGACGCTTTGCGACAAGTTTTACAAAGATCTGAGAATGTCGAAAATTGGAGTCAAGTTGCTTCAAACAAGCGAATTATCGCGAAACAACACCTGCTCGAATCCAACAAAAACTGTGGCCTGCCGTCTCTACTGAGCCTCAGAGACGCTTTGAGGCAAGTGTTACGAAATTCAGAGAATGTCGAAAATTTGAGTGGTATTGCTTCAAACAAGCGAATTATCGCGAAACAACACCTGCTCGAATCCAACAAACACTGTGGCCCGCCGTCTGTACTGAGCCTCAGAGACGCTTTGAGACAAGTGTTACAAATGTCAGAGAATGTCAAAAATTAGAGTGCAATTGCTTCAAACAAGCGAATTATCGCGAAACAACACCAGCTCGAATCCAACAAAACCTGTGCCCAGCCGTCTCTACTAAGCCTCAGTGACGCTTTCACACAAGTGTTACACAATTCAGAGAATGTTAAAAATTAGAGTGAAATTGCTTTAAACAAGCGAATTATCGCGAAACAACACCTGCTCGAATCCAACAAAAACTCTGCCCTGCCGTCTCTACTGAGCCTCAGAGACGCTTTGCGACAAGTTTTACAAAGATCTGAGAATATCGAAAATTGGAGTCAAGTTGCTTCAAACAAGCGAATTATCGCGAAACAACACCTGCTCGAATCCAAATAAAACTCTGCCCTGCCGTCTCTACTGAGCCTCAGAGACGCTTTGAGACAATTGTTACAAAAATCAGAAAATGTTCAAAATTAGAGAGAAATTGCTTTAAACAAGCGAATTATCGCGAAACAACACCTGCTCGAATCTAACAGAAACTGTGCCCAGCCGTCTCTACTAAGCCTCAGAGACGCTTTGAGACTAGTGTTACACATATCAGAGAATGTCAAAAATTAGAGTGGAATTGCTTCAAACAAGCGAATTATCGCGAAACAACACCTGCTCGAATCCAACAAATACTGTGGCCTGCCGTCTCTACTGAGCCTCAGAGACGCTTTGAGACAAGTGTTACGAAATTCAGAGAATGTTAAATATTAGAGTGAAATTGCTTTAAACAATAGAATTATCGCGAAACAACACCTGCTCGAATGCAACAAAAACTCTGCCCTGCCGTCTCTACTGAGCCTCAGAGACACTTTGAGACAATTGTTACAAAAATCAGAAAATGTTAAAAATTAGAGTGAAATTGCTTTAAACAAGCGAATTATCGCGAAACAACACCTGCTCGAATCCAACAAAAACTCTGCCCTGCCGTCTCTGCTGAGCCTCAGAGACGCTTTGCGACAAGTTTTACAAAGATCTGAGAATATCGAAAATTGGAGTCAAGTTGCTTCAAACATGCGAATTATCGCGAAACAACACCTGCTCGAATCCAACAAAAACTGTGGCCTGCCGTCTCTACTGAGCCTCAGAGACTCTTGGAGACAAGTGTTACGAAATTCAGAGAATGTCGAAAATTTAAGTGAAATTGCTTCAAACAAGCGAATTATCGCGAAACAAAACCTGCTCGAATCCAAATAAAACTCTGCCCTGCCGTCTCTACTGAGCGTCAGAGACGCTTTGAGACAAGTGTTACAATTATCAGAGAAAGTCAAAATTTAGCGTGGAATTGCTTCAAACATGCGAATTATCGCGAAATTACACCTGCTCGAATCCAACAAAAACTGTGGCCTGCCGTCTCTACTGAGCCTCAGAGACGCTTTGAGACAAGTGTTACGAAATTCAGAGAATGTCGAAATTTGAGTGAAATTGCTTCAAACAAGCGAATTATCGCGAAACAACACCTGCTCGAATCCAACAAAAACTGTGGCCTGCCGTCTCTACTGAGCCTCAGAGACGCTTTGAGACAAGTGTTACGAAATTCAGAGAAAGTCGAAAATTTGAGTGAAATTTCTTCAAACAAGCGAATTATCGCGAAACAACACCTGCTCGAATCCAACAAAAACTGTCGCCAGCCGACTCTACTAAGCCTCAAAGACGCTTTGAGACAAGTGTTACACAATTCAGAGAATGTGGAAAATTTGAGTGAAATAGCTTCAAACAAGCGAATTATCGCGAAATAACACCTGCTCGAATCCAATAAAGACTGTTCCCAGCCGTCTCTACTAAGCCTCAGAGACGCTTTGAGGCAAGTGTTACAAATATCAGAGAATGTCAAAAATTAGAGTGGAATTGCTTTAAACAAGCGAATTATCGCGAAACAACACCTGCTCGAATCCAAATAAAACTCTGCCCTGCCGTCTCTACTGAGCCTCAGAGACGCTTTGAGACAATTGTTACAAAAATCAGAAAATCTTAAAAATTAGAGTGCAATTGCTTCAAACAAGCGAATTATCGCGAAACAAGACCTGCTCGTATCCAACAAAAACTGTGGCCTGCCGTCTCTACTGAGCCTCAGAGACGCTTGGAGACAAGTGTTACGAAATTCAGAGAATGTCGAAAATTTAAGTGAAATTGCTTCAAACAAGCGAATTATCGCGAAACAACACCTGCTCGAATCCAACAAAGACTGTGGCCAGCCGTCTCTACCAAGCCTCAAAGGCACTTAGAGACAAGTGTTACACAATTCAGAGAATGTTAAAAATTAGAGTGAAATTGCTTTAAACAAGCGAATTATCGCGAAACAAAACCTGCTCGAATCCAAATAAAACTCTTCCCTGCCGTCTCTACTGAGCGTCAGAGACGCTTTGAGACAAGTGTTACAATTATCAGAGAATGTCAAAAATTAGAGTGGAATTGCTTCAAACATGCGAATTATCGCGAAACAACACCTGCTCGAATCCAACAAAAACTGTGGCCTGCCGTCTCTACTGAGCCTCAGAGACGCTTTGAGACAAGTGTTACGAAATTCACAGAAAGTCGAAAATTTGAGTGAAATTTCTTCAAACAAGCGAATTATCGCGAAACCACACCTGCTCGAATCCAACAAAAACTGTCGCCAGCCGTCTCCACAAGGCCTCAAAGACGCTTTGAGACAAGTGTTACACAATTCAGAGAATGTCGAAAATTTGAGTGAAATTGCTTCAAACAAGCGAATTATCGCGAAATAACACCTGCTCGAATCCAACAAAAACTGTTCCCAGCCGTCTCTACTAAGCCTCAGAGACGCTTTGAGGCAAGTTTTACAAATTTCAGAGAATGTCAAAAATTAGAGTGGAATTGCTTTAAACAAGCGAATTATCGCGAAACAACACCTGCTCGAATCCAAATAAAACTCTGCCCTGCTGTCTCTACTGAGCCTCAGAGACGCTTTGAGACAATTGTTACAAAAATCTGAAAATCTTAAAAATTACAGTGCAATTGCTTCAAACAAGCGAATTATCGCGAAACAACACCAGCTCGAATCCAACAAAACCTGTGCCCAGCCGTCTCTACTAAGCATCAGAGACGCTTTGACACAAGTGTTACACAAATCAGAGAATGTTAAAAATTAGAGTGAAATTGCTTTAAACAAGCGAATTATCGCGAAACAACAACTGCTCGAATCCAAATAAAACTCTGCCCTGCCGTCTCTACTGAGCCTCAGAGACGCTTTGAGACAATTGTTACAAAAATCAGATAATCTTAAAAATTAGAGTGCAATTGCTTCAAACAAGCGAATTATCGCGAAACAACACCAGCTCGAATCCAACAAATCCTGTGCCCAGCCGTCTCTACTAAGCCTCAAAGACGCTTTGAGACAAGTGTTACACAATTCAGAGAATGTTAAAAATTAGAGTGAAATTGCTTTAAACAAGCGAATTATCGCGAAACAAAACCTGCTCGAATCCAAATAAAACTCTGCCCTGCCGTCTCTACTGAGCGTCAGAGACGCTTTGAGACAAGTGTTACAATTATCAGAGAAAGTCAAAATTTAGCGTGGAATTGCTTCAAACATGCGAATTATCGCGAAATAACACCTGCTCGAATCCAACAAAAACTGTGGCCTGCCGTCTCTACTGAGCCTCAGAGACGCTTTGAGACAAGTGTTACGAAATTCAGAGAATGTCGAAATTTGAGTGAAATTTCTTCAAACAAGCGAATTATCGCGAAACAACACCTGCTCGAATCCAACAAAAACTGTCGCCAGCCGACTCTACTAAGCCTCAAAGACGCTTTGAGACAAGTGTTACACAATTCAGAGAATGTCGAAAATTTGAGTGAAATTGCTTCAAACAAGCGAATTATCGCGAAATAACACCTGCTCGAATCCAACAAAAACTGTTCCCAGCCGTCTCTACTAAGCCCCAGAGACGCTTTGAGGCAAGTGTTACAAATATCAGAGAATGTCAAAAATTAGAGTGGAATTGCTTTAAACAAGCGAATTATCGCGAAACAACACCTGCTCGAATCCAAATAAAACTCTGGCCTGCCGTCTCTACTGAGCCTCAGAGACGCTTTGAGACAATTGTTACAAAAATCAGAAAATCTTAAAAATTAGAGTGCAATTGCTTCAAACAAGCGAATTATCGCGAATCAACACCAGCTCGAATCCAACAAAACCTGTGCCCAGCCGTCTCTACTAAGCCTCAGAGACGCTTTGACACAAGTGTTACACGATTCAGAGAATGTTAAAAATTAGAGTGAAATTGCTTTAAACAAGCGAATAATCGCGAAACAACACCTGCTCGAATTCAAAAAAACTCTGCCCTGCCGTCTCTACTGAGCCTCAGAGACGCTTTGCGACAAGTTTTACAAAGATCTGAGAATATCGAAAATTGGAGTCAAGTTGCTTCAAACAAGCGAATTATCGCGAAACAAGACCTGCTCGAATCCAACAAAAACTGTGGCCTGCCGTCTCTACTGAGCCTCAGAGACGCTTGGAGACAAGTGTTACGAAATTCAGAGAATGTCGAAAATTTAAGTGAAATTGCTTCAAACAAGCGAATTATCGCGAAACAACACCTGCTCGAATCCAACAAAGACTGTGGCCAGCCGTCTCTACCAAGCCTCAAAGGCACTTAGAGACAAGTGTTACACAATTCAGAGAATGTTAAAAATTAGAGTGAAATTGCTTTAAACAAGCGAATTATCGCGAAACAAAACCTGCTCGAATCCAAATAAAACTCTGCCCTGCCGTCTCTACTGAGCGTCAGAGACGCTTTGAGACAAGTGTTACAATTATCAGAGATTGTCAAAAATTAGAGTGGAATTGCTTCAAACATGCGAATTATCGCGAAATAACACCTGCTCGAATCCAACAAAAACTGTGGCCTGCCGTCTCTACTGAGCCTCAGAGACGCTTTGAGACAAGTGTTACGAAATTCAGAGAATGTCGAAATTTGAGTGAAATTGCTTCAAACAAGCGAATTATCGCGAAACAACACCTGCTCGAATCCAACAAAAACTGTTGCCAGCCGTCTCTACTAAGCCTCAAAGACGCTTTGAGACAAGTGTTACACAATTCAGAGAATGTCGAAAATTTGAGTGAAATTGCTTCAAACAAGCGAATTATCGCGAAATAACACCTGCTCGAATCCAACAAAAACTGTTCCCAGCCGTCTCTACTAAGCCTCAGAGACGCTTTGAGGCAAGTGTTACAAATTTCAGAGAATGTCAAAAATTAGAGTGGAATTGCTTTAAACAAGCGAATTATCGCGAAACAACACCTGCTCGAATGCAAATAAAACTCGGCCCTGCTGTCTCTACTGAGCCTCAGAGACGCTTTGAGACAATTGTTACAAAAATCAGAAAATCCAAAAAATTAGAGTGCAATTGCTTCAAACAAGCGAATTATCGCGAAACAACACCAGCTGGAATCCAACAAAACCTGTGCCCAGCTATCTCTACTAAGCATCAGAGACGCTTTGACACAAGTGTTACACAAATCAGAGAATGTTAAAAATTAGAGTGAAATTGCTTTAAACAAGCGAATTATCGCGAAACAACACCTGCTCGAATCCAACAAAAACTCTGCCCTGCTGTCTCTACTGAGCCACAGAGACGCTTTGCGATAAGTTTTACAAAGATCTGAGAATATCGAAAATTGGAGTCAAGTTGCTTCAAACAAGCGAATTATCGCGAAACAACACCTGCTCGAATCCAACAAAAACTGTGGCCTGCCGTCTCTACTGAGCCTCAGAGACGCTTTGAGACAAGTGTTACGAAATTCAGAGAATGTCGGAAATTTGAGTGAAATTGCTTCAAACAAGCGAATGATCGCGAAACAACACCTGCTCGAATCCAACAAAAACTGTGGCCAGCCGTCTCTACTAAGCCTCAGAGACGCTTTGAGACAAGACTTACAAACTTCAGAGAATGTTAAAAATTAGAGTGAAATTGCTTTAAACAAGCGAATTATCGCGAAACAACACCTGCTCGAATCCAAATAAAACTCTGCCCTGCCGTCTCTACTGAGCCTCAGAGACGCTTTGAGACAATTGTTACAAAAATCGGAAAATGTTAAAAATTAGAGTGAAATTGCTTTAAGCAAGCGAATTTTCGCGAAACAACACCTGCTCGAATCTAACAGAAACTGTGCCCAGCCGTCTCTACTAAGCCTCAGAGAGGCTTTGAGACAAGTGTTACAAATATCAGAGAATGTCAAAAATTAGAGTGGAATTGCTTCAAACAAGCAAATTATCGCGAAACAACACCTGCTCGAATCCAACAAACACTGTGGCCTGCCGTCTCTACTGAGCCTCAGAGACGCTTTGCGATAAGTTTTACAAAGATCTGAGAATATCGAAAATTGGAGTCAAGTTGCTTCAAACAAGCGAATTATCGCGAAACAACACCTGCTCGAATCCAACAAAACCTGTGGCCAGCCGTCTCTACTAAGCCTCAAAGACGCTTTGAGACAAGTGTTACACAATTCAGAGAATGTTAAAAATTAGAGTGAAATTGCTTTAAACAAGCGAATTATCGCGAAACAACACCTGCTCGAATCCAACAAAACCTGTGCCCAGCCGTCTCTACTAAGCCTCAGAGACGCTTTGACACAAGTGTTACACAATTCAGAGAATGTTAAAAATTAGAGTGAAATTACTTTAAACAAGCGAATTATCGCGAAACAACACCTGCTCGAATCCAACAAAAACTGTGGCCTGCCGTCTCTACTGAGCCTCAGAGACGGTTTGAGACAAGTGTTACGAAATTCAGAGAATGTCGGAAATTTGAGTGAACTTGCTTCAAACAAGCGAATTATCGCGAAACAACACCTGCTCGAATCCAACAAAAACTGTGCCCAGCCGTCTCTACTAAGCCTCAAAGACGCTTTGAGACAAGTGTTACACAATTCAGAGAATGTTAAAAATTAGAGTAAAATTGCTTTAAACAAGCGAATTATCGCGAAACAACACCTGCTCGAATCTAACAGAAACTGTGCCCAGCCGTCTCTACTAAGCCTCAGAGACGCTTTGAGACAAGTGTGACAAATATCAGAGAATGTCAAAAATTAGAGTGGAATTGCTTCAAACAAGCGAATTATCGCGAAACAACACCTGCTCGAATCCAACAAAAACTGTGGCCAGCCGTCTCTACTAAGCCTCAAAGACGCTTTGAGACAAGTGTTACACAATTCAGAGAATGTTAAAAATTAGAGTGAAATTGCTTTAAACAAGCGAATTATCGCGAAACAACACCTGCTCGAATCCAAATAAAACTCTGCCCTGCCGTCTCTACTGAGCCTCAGAGACGCTTTGAGACAATTGTTACAAAAATCGGAAAATGTTAAAAATTAGAGTGAAATTGCTTTAAACAAGCGAATTTTCGCGAAACAACACCTGCTCGAATCTAACAGAAACTGTGCCCAGCCGTCTCTACTAAGCCTCAGAGACGCTTTGAGACAAGTGTTACAAATATCAGAGAATGTCAAAAATTAGAGTGGAATTGCTTCAAACAAGCGAATTATCGCGAAACAACACCTGCTCGAATCCAACAGAAACTGTGGCCTGCCGTCTCTACTGAGCCTCAGAGACGCTTTGAGACAAGTGTTACGAAATTCAGAGAATGTCGAAAATTTGAGTGAAATTGCTTCAAACAAACGAATTATCGCGAAACAACACCTGCTCGAATCCAACAAAAACTGTGCCCTGCCGTCTCTACTAAGCCTCAGAGACGCTTTGAGACAAGTCTTACACTATTCAGAGAATGTTAAAAATTAGAGTGAAATTGCTTCAAACAAGCGAATTATCGCGAAACAACACCTGCTCGAATCCAAATAAAACTCTGCCCTGCCGTCTCTACTGAGCCTCAGAGACGCTTTGAGATAAGTCTTACACTATTCAGAGAATGTTAAAAATTAGAGTGAAATTGCTTCAAACAAGCGAATTATCGCGAAACAACACCTGCTCGAATTCAAATAAAACTCTGCCCTGCCGTCTCTACTGAGCCTCAGAGACGCTTTGAGACAATTGTTACAAAAATCAGAAAATGTTAAAAATTAGAGTGAAATTGCTTTAATCAAGCGAATTAACGCGAAACAACACCTGCTCGAATCCAATAAAAACTGTGACCTCACGTCTCTACTGAGCCTCAGAGACGCTTTGAGACAAGTGTTACGAAATTCAGAGAATGTCGAAATTTGAGTGAAATTGCTTCAAACAAGCGAATTATCGCGAAACAACACCTGCTCGAATCCACCAAAAACTGTGCCCAGCCGTCTCTACTAAGCCTCAGAGACGCTTTGAGACAAGTGTTACAAATATCAGAGAATGTCAAAAATTAGAGTGGAATTCCTTCAAACAAGCGAATTATCGCGAAACAACACCTGCTCAAATCCAACAAAAACTGTGGCCAGCCGTCTCTACTAAGCCTCAAAGACGCTTTGAGACAAGTGTTACACAATTCAGAGAATGTTAAAAATTAGAGTGAAATTGCTATAAACAAGCGAATTATCGCGAAACAACACCTGCTCGAATCCAACAAAAACTCTGCCCTGCCGTCTCTACTGAGCCTCAGAGACGCTTTGCGACAAGTTTTACAAAGATCTAAGAATATCGAAAATTGGAGTCAAGTTGCTTCAAACAAGCGACTTATCGCGAAACAACACCATCTCGAATCCAAGTAAAACTCTGCCCTGCCGTCTCTACTGGGCCTCAGAGACGCTTTGAGACAATTGTTACAAAAATCAGAAAATGTTCAAAATTAGAGTGAAATTGCTTTAAACAAGCGAATTATCGCGAAACAACACCTGCTCGAATCTAACAGAAACTGTGCCCAGCCGTCTCTACTAACCCTCAGAGACGCTTTGAGACAAGTGTGACAAATATCAGAGAATGTCAAAAATTAGAGTGGAATTGCTTCAAACAAGCGAATTATCGCGAAACAACACCTGCTCGAATCCAACAAAAACTGTGGCCAGCCGTCTCTACTAAGCCTCAAAGACGCTTTGAGACAAGTGTTACACAATTCAGAGAATGTTAAAAATTGGAGTGAAATTGCTTTAAACAAGCGAATTATCGCGAAACAACACCTGCTCGAATCCAACAAAAACTGTGCCCTGCCGTCTCTACTAAGCCTCAGAGACGCCTTGAGACAAGTCTTACACAATTCAGAGAATGTTAAAAATTAGAGTGAAATTGCTTTAAACAAGCGAATTATTGCGAAACAACACCTGCTCGAATCCAAATAAAACTCTGCCCTGCCGTCTCTACTGAGCTTCAGAGACGCTTTGAGACAATTGATACAAAAATCAGAAAATCTTAAAAATTAGAGTCCAATTGCTTCAAACAAGCGAATTATCGCGAAACAACACCAGCTCGAATCCAACAAAACCTGTGCCCAGCCGTCTCTACTGAGCCTCAGAGACGCTTTGCGATAAGCTTTACAAAGATCTGAGAATATCGAAAATTGGAGTCAAGTTGCTTCAAACAAGCGAATTATCGCGAAACAACACCTGCTCGAATCCAACAAAAACTGTGGCCTGCCGTCTCTACTGAGCCTCAGAGACGCTTTGAGACAAGTGTTACGAAATTCAGAGAATGTCGGAAATTTGAGTGAAATTGCTTCAAACAAGCGAATTATCGCGAAACAACACCTGCTCGAATCCAACAAAAACTGTGGCCAGCCGTCTCTACTAAGCCTCAAAGACGCTTTGTGACAAGTGTTACACAATTCAGAGAATGTTAAAAATTAGTGTGAAATTGCTTTAAACAAGCGAATTATCGCTAAACAACACCTGCTCGAATCTAACAGAAACTGTGCCCAGCCGTCTCTACTAAGCCTCAGAGACGCTTTGAGACAAGTGTGACAAATATCAGAGAATGTCAAAAATTAGAGTGGAATTGCTTCAAACAAGCGAATTATCGCGAAACAACACCTGCTCGAATCCAACAAAAACTGTGGCCAGCCGTCTCTACTAAGCCTCAAAGACGCTTTGAGACAAGTGTTACACAATTCAGAGAATGTTAAAAATTAGAGTGAAATTGCTTTAAACAAGCGAATTATCGCGAAACAACACCTGCTCGAATCCAACAAAAACTGTGCCCTGCCGTCTCTACTAAGCCTCAGAGACGCTTTGAGACAAGACTTACACAATTCAGAGAATGTTAAAAATTAGAGTGAAATTGCTTTAAACAAGCGAATTATCGCGAAACAACACCTGCTCGAATCCAACAAAAACTGTGGCCTGCCGTCTCTACTGAGCCTCAGAGACGCTTTGAGACAAGTGTTACAAAATTCAGAGAATGTCGAAAATTTGAGTGAAATTGCTTCAAACAAGCGAATTATCGCGAAACAACACCTGCTCGAATCCAACAAAAACTGTTGCCAGCCGTCTCTACTAAGCCTCAAAGACGCTTTGAGACAAGTGTTACACAATTCAGAGAATGTTAAAAATTACAGTGAAATTGCTTTAAACAATAGAATTATCGCGAAACAACACCTGCTCGAATCCAACAAAAACTGTGCCCTGCCGTCTCTAATAAGCCTCAGAGACGCTTTGAGACAAGTCTTACACTATTCAGAGAATGTTAAAAATTAGAGTGAAATTGCTTCAAACAAGCGAATTATCGCGAAACAACACCTGCTCGAATCCAAATAAAACTCTGCCCTGCCGGCTCTACTGAGCCTCAGAGACGCTTTGAGACAATTGTTACAAAAATCAGAAAATGTTTAAAATTAGAGTGACATTGCTTTAAACAAGCGAATTAACGCGAAACAACACCTGCTCGAATCCAATAAAAACTGTGACCTCACGTCTCTACTGAGCGTCAGAGACGCTTTGAGACAAGTGTTACAATTATCAGAGAATGTCAAAAATTAGAGTGGAATTGCTTCAAACATGCGAATTATCGCGAAATAACACCTGCTCGAATCCAACAAAAACTGTGGCCTGCCATCTCTACTGAGCCTCAGAGACGCTTTGAGACAAGTGTTACGAAATTCAGAGAATGTGGAAATTTGAGTGAAATTGCTTCAAACAAGCGAATTATCGCGAAACAACACCTGCTCGAATCCACCAAAAACTGTGCCCAGCCGTCTCTACTAAGCCTCAGAGACGCTTTGAGACAAGTGTTACAAATATCAGAGAATGTCAAAAATTAGAGTGGAATTCCTTCAAACAAGCGAATTATCGCGAAAAAACACCTGCTCGAATCCAACAAAAATTGTGGCCTGCCGTCTCTACTGAGCCTCAGAGACGCTTTGTGACAAGTGTTACGAAATTCAGAGAATGTCGAAAATTTGAGTGAAATTGCTTCTAACAAGCGAATTATCCCGAAACAACACCTGCTCGAATCCAACAAAAACTGTTCCCAGCCGTCTCTACTAAGCCTCAGAGACGCTTTGAGACAAGTGTTACAAATATCAGAGAATGTCAAAAATTAGAGTGCAATTGCTTCAAACAAGCGAATTATCGCGAAACAACACCAGCTCGAATCCAACAAAACCTGTGCCCAGCCGTCTCTACTAAGCCTCAGAGACGCTTTGACACAAGTGTTACACAATTCAGAGAAGGTTAAAAATTGGAGTGAAATTGCTTTAAACAAGCGAATTATCGCTAAACAACACCTGCTCGAATCCAACAAAAACTGTGCCCTGCCGTCTCTACTAAGCCTCAGAGACGCTTTGAGACAAGTCTTACACTATTCAGAGAATGTTAAAAATTAGAGTGAAATTGCTTCAAACAAGCGAATTATCGCGAAACAACACCTGCTCGAATCCAAATAAAACTCTGCCCTGCCGTCTCTACTGAGCCTCAGAGACGCTTTGAGACAAGTCTTACACTATTCAGAGAATGTTAAAAATTAGAGTGAAATTGCTTCAAACAAGCGAATTATCGCGAAACAACACCTGCTCGAATTCAAATAAAACTCTGCCCTGCCGTCTCTACTGAGCCTCAGAGACGCTTTGAGACAATTGTTACAAAAATCAGAAAATGTTAAAAATTAGAGTGAAATTGCTTTAAACAAGCGAATTAACGCGAAAAAACACCTGCTCGAATCCAATAAAAACTGTGACCTCACGTCTCTACTGAGCCTCAGAAACGCTTTGAGACAAGTGTTACAAATTTCAGAGAATGTCAAAAATTAGAGTGGAATTCCTTCAAACAAGCGAATTATCGCGAAACAACACCTGCTCGAATCCAACAAAAATTGTGGCCTGCCGTCTCTACTGAGCCTCAGAGACGCTTTGAGACAAGTGTTACGAAATTCAGAGAATGTCGAAAATTTGAGTGAAATTGCTTCAAACAAGCGAATTATCGCGAAACAACACCTGCTCAAATTAAACAAAAACTGTTCCCAGCCGTCTCTACTAAGCCTCAGAGACGCTTTGGCACAAGTGTTACACAATTCAGAGAATGTTAAAAATTAGAGTGAAATTGCTATAAACAAGCGAATTATCGCGAAACAACACCTGCTCGAATCCAACAAAAACTCTGCCCTGCCGTCTCTACTGAGCCTCAGAGACGCTTTGCGACAAGTTTTACAAAGATCTAAGAATATCGAAAATTGGAGTCAAGTTGCTTCAAACAAGCGACTTATCGCGAAACAACACCATCTCGAATCCAAGTAAACCTCTGCCCTGCCGTCTCTACTGAGCCTCAGAGACGCTTTGAGACAATTGTTACAAAAATCAGAAAATGTTCAAAATTAGAGTGAAATTGCTTTAAACAAGCGAATTATCGCGAAACAACACCTGCTCGAATCTAACAGAAACTGTGCCCAGCCGTCTCTACTAACCCTCAGAGACGCTTTGAGACAAGTGTGACAAATATCAGAGAATGTCAAAAATTAGAGTGGAATTGCTTCAAACAAGCGAATTATCGCGAAACAACACCTGCTCGAATCCAACAAAAACTGTGGCCAGCCGTCTCTACTAAGCCTCAAAGACGCTTTGAGACAAGTGTTACACAATTCAGAGAATGTTAAAAATTGGAGTGAAATTGCTTTAAACAAGCGAATTATCGCGAAACAACACCTGCTCGAATCCAACAAAAACTGTGCCCTGCCGTCTCTACTAAGCCTCAGAGACGCCTTGAGACAAGTCTTACACAATTCAGAGTAGGTTAAAAATTAGAGTGAAATTGCTTTAAACAAGCGAATTATTGCGAAACAACACCTGCTCGAATCCAAATAAAACTCTGCCCTGCCGTCTCTACTGAGCTTCAGAGACGCTTTGAGACAATTGATACAAAAATCAGAAAATCTTAAAAATTAGAGTCCAATTGCTTCAAACAAGCGAATTATCGCGAAACAACACCAGCTCGAATCCAACAAAACCTGTGCCCAGCCGTCTCTACTAAGCCTCAGAGACGCTTTGACACAAGTGTTACACAATTCAGAGAATGTTAAAAATTAGAGTGAAATTACTTTAAACAAGCGAATTATCGCGAAACAACACCTGCCCAAATCCAACAAAAACTCTGCCCTGCCGTCTCTACTGAGCCTCAGAGACGCTTTGCGATAAGCTTTACAAAGATCTGAGAATATCGAAAATTGGAGTCAAGTTGCTTCAAACAAGCGAATTATCGCGAAACAACACCTGCTCGAATCCAACAAAAACTGTGGCCTGCCGTCTCTACTGAGCCTCAGAGACGCTTTGAGACAAGTGTTACGAAATTCAGAGAATGTCGGAAATTTGAGTGAAATTGCTTCAAACAAGCGAATTATCGCGAAACAACACCTGCTCGAATCCAACAAAAACTGTGGCCAGCCGTCTCTACTAAGCCTCAAAGACGCTTTGTGACAAGTGTTACACAATTCAGAGAATGTTAAAAATTAGAGTGAAATTGCTTTAAACAAGCGAATTATCGCGAAACAACACCTGCTCGAATCTCACAGAAACTGTGCCCAGCCGTCTCTACTAAGCCTCAGAGACGCTTTGAGACAAGTGTGACAAATATCAGAGAATGTCAAAAATTAGAGTGAAATTGCTTTAAACAAGCGAATTATCGCGAAACAACACCTGCTCGAATCCAACAAAAACTGTGGCCTGCCGTCTCTACTGAGCCTCAGAGACGCTTTGAGACAAGTGTTACAAAATTCAGAGAATGTCGAAAATTTGAGTGAAATTGCTTCAAACAAGCGAATTATCGCGAAACAACACCTGCTCGAATCCAACAAAAACTGTTGCCAGCCGTCTCTACTAAGCCTCAAAGACGCTTTGAGACAAGTGTTACACAATTCAGAGAATGTTAAAAATTAGAGTGAAATTGCTTTAAACAATAGAATTATCGCGAAACAACACCTGCTTGAATCCAACAAAAACTGTGCCCTGCCGTCTCTAATAAGCCTCAGAGACGCTTTGAGACAAGTCTTACACTATTCAGAGAATGTTAAAAATTAGAGTGAAATTGCTTCAAACAAGCGAATTATCGCGAAACAACACCTGCTCGAATCCAAATAAAACTCTGCCCTGCCGGCTCTACTGAGCCTCAGAGACGCTTTGAGACAATTGTTACAAAAATCAGAAAATGTTTAAAATTAGAGTGAAATTGCTTTAAACAAGCGAATTAACGCGAAACAACACCTGCTCGAATCCAACAAAAACTGTGCCCTGCCGTCTCTACTAAGCCTCAGAGACGCTTTGAGACAAGACTTACACAATTCAGAGAATGTTAAAAATTAGAGTGAAATTGCTTTAAACAAGCGAATTATCGCGAAACAACACCTGCTCGAATCCAACAAAAACTGTGGCCTGCCGTCTCTATTGAGCCTCAGAGACGCTTTGAGACAAGTGTTACAAAATTCAGAGAATGTCGAAAATTTGAGTGAAATTGCTTCAAACAAGCGAATTATCGCGAAACAACACCTGCTCGAATCCAACAAAAACTGTTGCCAGCCGTCTCTACTAAGCCTCAAAGACGCTTTGAGACAACTGTTACACAATTCAGAGAATGTTAAAAATTAGAGTGAAATTGCTTTAAACAATAGAATTATCGCGAAACAACACCTGCTCGAATCCAACAAAAACTGTGCCCTGCCGTCTCTAATAAGCCTCAGAGACGCTTTGAGACAAGTCTTACACTATTCAGAGAATGTTAAAAATTAGAGTGAAATTGCTTCAAACAAGCGAATTATCGCGAAACAACACCTGCTCGAATCCAAATAAAACTCTGCCCTGCCGGCTCTACTGAGCCTCAGAGACGCTTTGAGACAATTGTTACAAAAATCAGAAAATGTTAAAAATTAGAGTGAAATTGCTTTAAACAAGCGAATTAACGCGAAACAACACCTGCTCGAATCCAATAAAAACTGTGACCTCACGTCTCTACTGAGCGTCAGAGACGCTTTGAGACAAGTGTTACAATTATCAGAGAATGTCAAAAATTAGAGTGGAATTGTTTCAAACATGCGAATTATCGCGAAATAACACCTGCTCGAATCCAACAAAAACTGTGGCCTGCCATTTCTACTGAGCCTCAGAGACGCTTTGAGACAAGTGTTACGAAATTCAGAGAATGTGGAAATTTGAGTGAAATTGCTTCAAACAAGCGAATTATCGCGAAACAACACCTGCTCGAATCCACCAAAAACTGTGCCCAGCCGTCTCTACTAAGCCTCAGAGACGCTTTGAGACAAGTGTTACAAATATCAGAGAATGTCAAAAATTAGAGTGGAATTCCTTCAAACAAGCGAATTATCGCGAAAAAACACCTGCTCGAATCCAACAAAAATTGTGGCCTGCCGTCTCTACTGAGCCTCAGAGACGCTTTGTGACAAGTGTTACGAAATTCAGAGAATGTCGAAAATTTGAGTGAAATTGCTTCTAACAAGCGAATTATCCCGAAACAACACCTGCTCGAATCCAACAAAAACTGTTCCCAGCCGTCTCTACTAAGCCTCAGAGACGCTTTGAGACAAGTGTTACAAATATCAGAGAATGTCAAAAATTAGAGTGCAATTGCTTCAAACAAGCGAATTATCGCGAAACAACACCAGCTCGAATCCAACAAAACCTGTGCCCAGCCGTCTCTACTAAGCCTCAGAGACGCTTTGACACAAGTGTTACACAATTCAGAGAATGTTAAAAATTAGAGTGAAATTGCTATAAACAAGCGAATTATCGCGAAACAACACCTGCTCGAATCCAACAAAAACTCTGACCTGCCGTCTCTACTGAGCCTCAGAGACGCTTTGCGACAAGTTTTACAAATATCTAAGAATATCGAAAATTGGAGTCAAGTTGCTTCAAACAAGCGAATTATCGCGAAACAACACCTGCTCGAATCCAACAAAAACTGTGCCCTGCCGTCTCTACTAAGCCTCAGAGACGCTTTGAGACAAGTCTTACACAATTCAGAGAATGTTAAAAATTAGAGTGAAATTGCTTTAAACAAGCGAATTATCGCGAAACAACACCTGCTCGCATCTAACTGAAACTGTGCCCAGCCGTCTGTACTAAGCCTCAGAGACGCTTTGAGACAAGTGTTACAAATATCAGAGAATGTCAAAAATTAGAGTGGAATTGCTTCAAACAAGCGAATTATCGCGAAACAACACCTGCTCGAATCCAACAAAAACTGTTGCCAGCCGTCTCTACTAAGCCTCAAAGACGCTTTGAGACAAGTGTTACACAATTCAGAGAATGTTAAAAATTAGAGTGAAATTGCTTTAAACAATAGAATTATCGCGAAACAACACCTGCTCGAATGCAACAAAAACTCTGCCCTGCCGTCTCTACTGAGCCTCAGAGATGCTTTGAGACAATTGTTACAAAAATCAGAAAATGTTAAAAATTAGAGTGAAATTGCTTTAAACAAGCGAATTATCGCGAAACAACACCTGCTCGAATCCAACAAAAACTGTGCTCAGCCGTCTCTACTAAGCCTCAGAGACGCTTTGAGGCAAGTGTTAAACAATTCAGAGAATGTTAAAAACTAGAGTGAAATTGCTTTAAACAAGCGAATTATCGCGAAACAACACCTGCTCGAATCCAACAAAAACTGTGCCCTGCCGTCTCTACTAAGCCTCGGAGACGCTTTCAGACAAGACTTACACAATTCAGAGAATGTTAAAAATTAGAGTGAAATTGCTTTAAACAAGCGAATTATCGCGAAGCAACACCTGCTCGAATCCAAATAAAACTCTGCCCTGCCGTCTCTACTGAGCCTCAGAGACGCTTTGAGACAAGTCTTACACTATTCAGAGAATGTTAAAAATTAGAGTGAAATTGCTTCAAACAAGCGAATTATCGCGAAAAAACACCTGCTCGAATCCAAATAAAACTCTGCCCTGCCGTCTCTACTGAGCCTCAGAGACGCTTTGAGACAAGTGTTACAATTATCAGAGAATGTCAAAAATTTGAGTGAAATTGCTTCAAACAAGCGAATTATCGCGAAACAACACCTGCTCGAATCCACCAAAAACTGTGCCCAGCCGTCTCTACTAAGCCTCAGAGACGCTTTCAGACAAGTGTTACAAATATCAGAGAATGTCAAAAATTAGAGTGGAATTCCTTCAAACAAGCGAATTATCGCGAAACAACACCTGCTCGAATCCAACAAAAATTGTGGCCTGCCGTCTCTACTGAGCCTCAGAGACGCTTTGAGACAAGTGTTACGAAATTCAGAGAATGTCGAAATTTGAGTGAAATTGCTTCAAACAAGCGAATTATCGCGAAACAACACCTGCTCGAATCCACCAAAAACTGTGCCCAGCCGTCTCTACTAAGCCTCAGAGACGCTTTCAGACAAGTGTTACAAATATCAGAGAATGTCAAAAATTAGAGTGGAATTCCTTCAAACAAGCGAATTATCGCGAAACAACACCTGCTCGAATCCAACAAAAACTGTTCCCAGCCGTCTCTACTAAGCCTCAGAGACGCTTTGAGACAAGTGTTACAAATATCAGAGAATGTCAAAAATTAGAGTCCAATTGCTTCAAACAAGCGAATTATCGCGAAACAACACCAGCTCGAATCCAACAAAACCTGTGCCCAGCCGTCTCTACTAAGCCTCAGAGACGCTTTGACACAAGTGTTACACAATTCAGAGAATGTTAAAAATTAGAGTGAAATTACTTTAAACAAGCGAATTCTCGCGAAAAAACACCTGCCCAAATCCAACAAAAACTCTGCCCTGCCGTCTCTACTGAGCCTCAGAGACGCTTTGCGATAAGCTTTACAAAGATCTGAGAATATCGAAAATTGGAGTCAAGTTGCTTCAAACAAGCGAATTATCGCGAAACAACACCTGCTCGAATCCAACAAAAACTGTGGCCTGCCGTCTCTACTGAGCCTCAGAGACGCTTTGAGACAAGTGTTACGAAATTCAGAGAATGTCGGAAATTTGAGTGAAATTGCTTCAAACAAGCGAATTATCGCGAAACAACACCTGCTCGAATCCAACAAAAACTGTGGCCAGCCGTCTCTACTAAGCCTCAAAGACGCTTTGTGACAAGTGTTACACAATTCAGAGAATGTTAAAAATTAGAGTGAAATTGCTTTAAACAAGCGAATTATCGCGAAACAACACCTGCTCGAATCTAACAGAAACTGTGCCCAGCCGTCTCTACTAAGCCTCAGAGACGCTTTGAGACAAGTGTGACAAATATCAGAGAATGTCAAAAATTAGAGTGAAATTGCTTTAAACAAGCGAATTATCGCGAAACAACACCTGCTCGAATCCAACAAAAACTGTGGCCTGCCGTCTCTACTGAGCCTCAGAGACGCTTTGAGACAAGTGTTACAAAATTCAGAGAATGTCGAAAATTTGAGTGAAATTGCTTCAAACAAGCGAATTATCGCGAAACAACACCTGCTCGAATCCAACAAAAACTGTTGCCAGCCGTCTCTACTAAGCCTCAAAGACGCTTTGAGACAAGTGTTACACAATTCAGAGAATGTTAAAAATTAGAGTGAAATTGCTTTAAACAATAGAATTATCGCGAAACAACACCCGCTTGAATCCAACAAAAACTGTGCCCTGCCGTCTCTAATAAGCCTCAGAGACGCTTTGAGACAAGTCTTACACTATTCAGAGAATGTTAAAAATTAGAGTGAAATTGCTTCAAACAAGCGAATTATCGCTAAACAACACCTGCTCGAATCCAAATAAAACTCTGCCCTGCCGGCTCTACTGAGCCTCAGAGACGCTTTGAGACAATTGTTACAAAAATCAGAAAATGTTTAAAATTAGAGTGAAATTGCTTTAAACAAGCGAATTAACGCGAAACAACACCTGCTCGAATCCAACAAAAACTGTGCCCTGCCGTCTCTACTAAGCCTCAGAGACGCTTTGAGACAAGACTTACACAATTCAGAGAATGTTAAAAATTAGAGTGAAATTGCTTTAAACAAGCGAATTATCGCGAAACAACACCTGCTCGAATCCAACAAAAACTGTGGCCTGCCGTCTCTACTGAGCCTCAGAGACGCTTTGAGACAAGTGTTACAAAATTCAGAGAATGTCGAAAATTTGAGTGAAATTGCTTCAAACAAGCGAATTATCGCGAAACAACACCTGCTCGAATCCAACAAAAACTGTTGCCAGCCGTCTCTACTAAGCCTCAAAGACGCTTTGAGACAACTGTTACACAATTCAGAGAATGTTAAAAATTAGAGTGAAATTGCTTTAAACAATAGAATTATCGCGAAACAACACCTGCTCGAATCCAACAAAAACTGTGCCCTGCCGTCTCTAATAAGCCTCAGAGACGCTTTGAGACAAGTCTTACACTATTCAGAGAATGTTAAAAATTAGAGTGAAATTGCTTCAAACAAGCGAATTATCGCGAAACAACACCTGCTCGAATCCAAATAAAACTCTGCCCTGCCGGCTCTACTGAGCCTCAGAGACGCTTTGAGACAATTGTTACAAAAATCAGAAAATGTTAAAAATTAGAGTGAAATTGCTTTAAACAAGCGAATTAACGCGAAACAACACCTGCTCGAATCCAATAAAAACTGTGACCTCACGTCTCTACTGAGCGTCAGAGACGCTTTGAGACAAGTGTTACAATTATCAGAGAATGTCAAAAATTAGAGTGGAATTGTTTCAAACATGCGAATTATCGCGAAATAACACCTGCTCGAATCCAACAAAAACTGTGGCCTGCCATTTCTACTGAGCCTCAGAGACGCTTTGAGACAAGTGTTACGAAATTCAGAGAATGTGGAAATTTGAGTGAAATTGCTTCAAACAAGCGAATTATCGCGAAACAACACCTGCTCGAATCCACCAAAAACTGTGCCCAGCCGTCTCTACTAAGCCTCAGAGACGCTTTGAGACAAGTGTTACAAATATCAGAGAATGTCAAAAATTAGAGTGGAATTCCTTCAAACAAGCGAATTATCGCGAAAAAACACCTGCTCGAATCCAACAAAAATTGTGGCCTGCCGTCTCTACTGAGCCTCAGAGACGCTTTGTGACAAGTGTTACGAAATTCAGAGAATGTCGAAAATTTGAGTGAAATTGCTTCTAACAAGCGAATTATCCCGAAACAACACCTGCTCGAATCCAACAAAAACTGTTCCCAGCCGTCTCTACTAAGCCTCAGAGACGCTTTGAGACAAGTGTTACAAATATCAGAGAATGTCAAAAATTAGAGTGCAATTGCTTCAAACAAGCGAATTATCGCGAAACAACACCAGCTCGAATCCAACAAAACCTGTGCCCAGCCGTCTCTACTAAGCCTCAGAGACGCTTTGACACAAGTGTTACACAATTCAGAGAATGTTAAAAATTAGAGTGAAATTGCTATAAACAAGCGAATTATCGCGAAACAACACCTGCTCGAATCCAACAAAAACTCTGACCTGCCGTCTCTACTGAGCCTCAGAGACGCTTTGCGACAAGTTTTACAAATATCTAAGAATATCGAAAATTGGATTCAAGTTGCTTCAAACAAGCGAATTATCGCGAAACAACACCTGCTCGAATCCAACAAAAACTGTGCCCTGCCGTCTCTACTAAGCCTCAGAGACGCTTTGAGACAAGTCTTACACAATTCAGAGAATGTTAAAAATTAGAGTGAAATTGCTTTAAACAAGCGAATTATCGCGAAACAACACCTGCTCGCATCTAACTGAAACTGTGCCCAGCCGTCTGTACTAAGCCTCAGAGACGCTTTGAGACAAGTGTTACAAATATCAGAGAATGTCAAAAATTAGAGTGGAATTGCTTCAAACAAGCGAATTATCGCGAAACAACACCTGCTCGAATCCAACAAAAACTGTTGCCAGCCGTCTCTACTAAGCCTCAAAGACGCTTTGAGACAAGTGTTACACAATTCAGAGAATGTTAAAAATTAGAGTGAAATTGCTTTAAACAATAGAATTATCGCGAAACAACACCTGCTCAAATGCAACAAAAACTCTGCCCTGCCGTCTCTACTGAGCCTCAGAGATGCTTTGAGACAATTGTTACAAAAATCAGAAAATGTTAAAAATTAGAGTGAAATTGCTTTAAACAAGCGAATTATCGCGAAACAACACCTGCTCGAATCCAACAAAAACTGTGCTCAGCCGTCTCTACTAAGCCTCAGAGACGCTTTGAGACAAGTGTTAAACAATTCAGAGAATGTTAAAAACTAGAGTGAAATTGCTTTAAACAAGCGAATTATCGCGAAACAACACCTGCTCGAATCCAACAAAAACTGTGCCCTGCCGTCTCTACTAAGCCTCGGAGACGCTTTCAGACAAGACTTACACAATTCAGAGAATGTTAAAAATTAGAGTGAAATTGCTTTAAACAAGCGAATTATCGCGAAGCAACACCTGCTCGAATCCAAATAAAACTCTGCCCTGCCGTCTCTACTGAGCCTCAGAGACGCTTTGAGACAAGTCTTACACTATTCAGAGAATGTTAAAAATTAGAGTGAAATTGCTTCAAACAAGCGAATTATCGCGAAACAACACCTGCTCGAATCCAAATAAAACTCTGCCCTGCCGTCTCTACTGAGCCTCAGAGACGCTTTGAGACAAGTGTTACAATTATCAGAGAATGTCAAAAATTAGAGTGGAATTGCTTCAAACATGCGAATTATCGCGAAATAACACCTGCTCGAATCCAACAAAAACTGTGGCCTGCCATCTCTACTGAGCCTCAGAGACGCTTTGAGACAAGTGTTACGAAATTCAGAGAATGTAGAAATTTGAGTGAAATTGCTTCAAACAAGCGAATTATCGCGAAACAACACCTGCTAGAATCCACCAAAAACTGTGCCCAGCCGTCTCTACTAAGCCTCAGAGACGCTTTCAGACAAGTGTTACAAATATCAGAGAATGTCAAAAATTAGAGTGGAATTCCTTCAAACAAGCGAATTATCGCGAAACAACACCTGCTCGAATCCAACAAAAATTGTGGCCTGCCGTCTCTACTGAGCCTCAGAGACGCTTTGAGACAAGTGTTACGAAATTCAGAGAATGTCGAAATTTGAGTGAAATTGCTTCAAACAAGCGAATTATCGCGAAACAACACCTGCTCGAATCCACCAAAAACTGTGCCCAGCCGTCTCTACTAAGCCTCAGAGACGCTTTCAGACAAGTGTTACAAATATCAGAGAATGTCAAAAATTAGAGTGGAATTCCTTCAAACAAGCGAATTATCGCGAAACAACACCTGCTCGAATCCAACAAAAACTGTTCCCAGCCGTCTCTACTAAGCCTCAGAGACGCTTTGAGACAAGTGTTACAAATATCAGAGAATGTCAAAAATTAGAGTGCAATTGCTTCAAACAAGCGAATTATCGCGAAACAACACCAGCTCGAATCCAACAAAACCTGTGCCCAGCCGTCTCTACTAAGCCTCAGAGACGCTTTGACACAAGTGTTACACAATTCAGAGAATGTTAAAAATTAGAGTGAAATTGCTATAAACAAGCGAATTATCGCGAAACAACACCTGCTCGAATCCAAGAAAAACTCTGACCTGCCGTCTCTACTGAGCCTCAGAGACGCTTTGAGACAATTGTTACAAAAATCAGAAAATGTTCAAAATTAGAGTGAAATTGCTTCAAACAAGCGAATTATCGCGAAACAACACCTGCTCGAATCTAACAGATACTGTGCCCAGCCGTCTCTACTAACCCTCAGAGACGCTTTGAGACAAGTGTGCCAAATATCAGAGAATGTCAAAAATTAGAGTGGAATTGCTTCAAACAAGCGAATTATCGCGAAACAACACCTGCTCGAATCCAACAAAAACTGTTGCCAGCCGTCTCTACTAAGCCTCAAAGACGCTTTGAGACAATTGTTACAAAAATCAGAAGATGTTCAAAATTAGAGAGAAATTGCTTTAAACAAGCGAATTATCGCGAAACAACACCTGCTCGAATCTAACAGAAACTGTGCCCAGCCGTCTCTACTAAGCCTCAGAGACGCTTTGAGACAAGTGTTACACATATCAGAGAATGTCAAAAATTAGAGTGGAATTGCTTCAAACAAGCGAATTATCGCGAAACAACACCTGCTCGAATCCAACAAATACTGTGGCCTGCCGTCTCTACTGAGCCTCAGAGACGCTTTGAGACAAGTGTTACGAAATTCAGAGAATGTCGAAAATTTGAGTGAAATTGCTTCACACAAGCGAATTATCGCGAAACAACACCTGCTCGAATCCAACAAAAACTGTGCCCTGCCGTCTCTACTAAGCCTCAAACACGCTTTGAGACAAGTGTTACACAATTCAGAGAATGTTAAAAATTAGAGTGAAATTGCTTTAAACAATAGAATTATCGCGAAACAACACCTGCTCGAATGCAACAAAAACTCTGCCCTGCCGTCTCTACTGAGCCTCAGAGACACTTTGAGACAATTGTTACAAAAATCAGAAAATGTTAAAAATTAGAGTGAAATTGCTTTAAACAAGCGAATTATCGCGAAACAACACCTGCTCGAATCCAACAAAAACTCTGCCCTGCCGTCTCTGCTGAGCCTCAGAGACGCTTGGAGACAAGTGTTACGAAATTCAGAGAATGTCGAAAATTTAAGTGAAATTGCTTCAAACAAGCGAATTATCGCGAAACAACACCTGCTCGAATCCAACAAAAACTGTGGCCTGCCGTCTCTACTGAGCCTCAGAGACGCTTGGAGACAAGTGTTACGAAATTCAGAGAATGTCGAAAATTTAAGTGAAATTGCTTCAAACAAGCGAATTATCGCGAAACAACATCTGCTCGAATCCAACAAAGACTGTGGCCAGCCGTCTCTACTAAGCCTCAAAGGCACTTAGAGACAAGTGTTACACAATTCAGAGAATGTTAAAAATTAGAGTGAAATTGCTTTAAACAAGCGAATTATCGCGAAACAACACCTGCTCGAATCCAACAAAAACTGTGCCCTGCCGTCTCTACTGAGCGTCAGAGACGCTTTGAGACAAGTGTTACAATTATCAGAGAATGTCAAAAATTAGATTGGATTGCTTCAAACATGCGAATTATCGCGAAATAACACCTGCTCGAATCCAACAAAAACTCTGCCCTGCCGTCTCTACTGAGCCTCAGAGATGCTTTGAGACAATTGTTACAAAAATCAGAAAATGTTAAAAATTAGAGTGAAATTGCTTTAAACAAGCGAATTATCGCGAAACAACACCTGCTCGAATCCAACAAAAACTGTGCCCAGCCGTCTCTACTAAGCCTCAGAGACGCTTTGAGACAAGTGTTACACAATTCAGAGAATGTTAAAAATTAGAGTGAAATTGCTTTAAACAAGCGAATTATCGCGAAACAACACCTGCTCGAATCCAACAAAAACTGTGCCCTGCCGTCTCTACTAAGCCTCAGAGACGCTTTGAGACAAGACTTACACAATTCAGAGAATGTTAAAAATTAGAGTGAAATTGCTTTAAACAAGCGAATTATCGCGAAACAACACCTGCTCGAATCCAAATAAAACTCTGCCCTGCCGTCTCTACTGAGCCTCAGAGACGCTTTGAGACAATTGTTACAAAAATCAGAAAATGTTAAAAATTAGAGTGAAATTGCTTTAAACAAGCGAATTTTCGCGAAACAACACCTGCTCGAATCTAACAGAAACTGTGCCCAGCCGTCTCTACTAAGCCTCAGAGACGCTTTGAGACAAGTGTTACAAATATAGGAGAATGTCAAAAATTAGAGTGGAATTGCTTCAAACAAGCGAATTATCGCGAAACAACACCTGCTCGAATCCAACAAAAACTGTGGCCTGCCGTCTCTACTGAGCCTCAGAGACGCTTTGAGACAAGTGTTACGAAATTCAGAGAATCTCGAAAATTTGAGTGAAATTGCTTCAAACAAGCGAATTATCGCGAAACAACACCTGCTCGAATCCAACAAAAACTGTGCCCTGCCGTCTCTACTAAGCCTCAGAGACGCTTTGAGACAAGTCTTACACTATTCAGAGAATGTTAAAAATTAGAGTGAAATTGCTTCAAACAAGCGAATTATCGCGAAACAACACCTGCTCGAATCCAAATAAAACTCTGCCCTGCCGGCTCTACTGAGCCTCAGAGACGCTTTGAGACAATTGTTACAAAAATCAGAAAATGTTAAAAATTAGAGTGAAATTGCTTTAAACAAGCGAATTAACGCGAAACAACACCTGCTCGAATCCAATAAAAACTGTGACCTCACGTCTCTACTGAGCGTCAGAGACGCTTTGAGACAAGTGTTACAATTATCAGAGAATGTCAAAAATTAGAGTGGAATTGTTTCAAACATGCGAATTATCGCGAAATAACACCTGCTCGAATCCAACAAAAACTGTGGCCTGCCATTTCTACTGAGCCTCAGAGACGCTTTGAGACAAGTGTTACGAAATTCAGAGAATGTGGAAATTTGAGTGAAATTGCTTCAAACAAGCGAATTATCGCGAAACAACACCTGCTCGAATCCACCAAAAACTGTGCCCAGCCGTCTCTACTAAGCCTCAGAGACGCTTTGAGACAAGTGTTACAAATATCAGAGAATGTCAAAAATTAGAGTGGAATTCCTTCAAACAAGCGAATTATCGCGAAAAAACACCTGCTCGAATCCAACAAAAATTGTGGCCTGCCGTCTCTACTGAGCCTCAGAGACGCTTTGTGACAAGTGTTACGAAATTCAGAGAATGTCGAAAATTTGAGTGAAATTGCTTCTAACAAGCGAATTATCCCGAAACAACACCTGCTCGAATCCAACAAAAACTGTTCCCAGCCGTCTCTACTAAGCCTCAGAGACGCTTTGAGACAAGTGTTACAAATATCAGAGAATGTCAAAAATTAGAGTGCAATTGCTTCAAACAAGCGAATTATCGCGAAACAACACCAGCTCGAATCCAACAAAACCTGTGCCCAGCCGTCTCTACTAAGCCTCAGAGACGCTTTGACACAAGTGTTACACAATTCAGAGAATGTTAAAAATTAGAGTGAAATTGCTATAAACAAGCGAATTATCGCGAAACAACACCTGCTCGAATCCAACAAAAACTCTGACCTGCCGTCTCTACTGAGCCTCAGAGACGCTTTGCGACAAGTTTTACAAATATCTAAGAATATCGAAAATTGGATTCAAGTTGCTTCAAACAAGCGAATTATCGCGAAACAACACCTGCTCGAATCCAACAAAAACTGTGCCCTGCCGTCTCTACTAAGCCTCAGAGACGCTTTGAGACAAGTCTTACACAATTCAGAGAATGTTAAAAATTAGAGTGAAATTGCTTTAAACAAGCGAATTATCGCGAAACAACACCTGCTCGCATCTAACTGAAACTGTGCCCAGCCGTCTGTACTAAGCCTCAGAGACGCTTTGAGACAAGTGTTACAAATATCAGAGAATGTCAAAAATTAGAGTGGAATTGCTTCAAACAAGCGAATTATCGCGAAACAACACCTGCTCGAATCCAACAAAAACTGTTGCCAGCCGTCTCTACTAAGCCTCAAAGACGCTTTGAGACAAGTGTTACACAATTCAGAGAATGTTAAAAATTAGAGTGAAATTGCTTTAAACAATAGAATTATCGCGAAACAACACCTGCTCAAATGCAACAAAAACTCTGCCCTGCCGTCTCTACTGAGCCTCAGAGATGCTTTGAGACAATTGTTACAAAAATCAGAAAATGTTAAAAATTAGAGTGAAATTGCTTTAAACAAGCGAATTATCGCGAAACAACACCTGCTCGAATCCAACAAAAACTGTGCTCAGCCGTCTCTACTAAGCCTCAGAGACGCTTTGAGACAAGTGTTAAACAATTCAGAGAATGTTAAAAACTAGAGTGAAATTGCTTTAAACAAGCGAATTATCGCGAAACAACACCTGCTCGAATCCAACAAAAACTGTGCCCTGCCGTCTCTACTAAGCCTCGGAGACGCTTTCAGACAAGACTTACACAATTCAGAGAATGTTAAAAATTAGAGTGAAATTGCTTTAAACAAGCGAATTATCGCGAAGCAACACCTGCTCGAATCCAAATAAAACTCTGCCCTGCCGTCTCTACTGAGCCTCAGAGACGCTTTGAGACAAGTCTTACACTATTCAGAGAATGTTAAAAATTAGAGTGAAATTGCTTCAAACAAGCGAATTATCGCGAAACAACACCTGCTCGAATCCAAATAAAACTCTGCCCTGCCGTCTCTACTGAGCCTCAGAGACGCTTTGAGACAAGTGTTACAATTATCAGAGAATGTCAAAAATTAGAGTGGAATTGCTTCAAACATGCGAATTATCGCGAAATAACACCTGCTCGAATCCAACAAAAACTGTGGCCTGCCATCTCTACTGAGCCTCAGAGACGCTTTGAGACAAGTGTTACGAAATTCAGAGAATGTAGAAATTTGAGTGAAATTGCTTCAAACAAGCGAATTATCGCGAAACAACACCTGCTAGAATCCACCAAAAACTGTGCCCAGCCGTCTCTACTAAGCCTCAGAGACGCTTTCAGACAAGTGTTACAAATATCAGAGAATGTCAAAAATTAGAGTGGAATTCCTTCAAACAAGCGAATTATCGCGAAACAACACCTGCTCGAATCCAACAAAAATTGTGGCCTGCCGTCTCTACTGAGCCTCAGAGACGCTTTGAGACAAGTGTTACGAAATTCAGAGAATGTCGAAATTTGAGTGAAATTGCTTCAAACAAGCGAATTATCGCGAAACAACACCTGCTCGAATCCACCAAAAACTGTGCCCAGCCGTCTCTACTAAGCCTCAGAGACGCTTTCAGACAAGTGTTACAAATATCAGAGAATGTCAAAAATTAGAGTGGAATTCCTTCAAACAAGCGAATTATCGCGAAACAACACCTGCTCGAATCCAACAAAAACTGTTCCCAGCCGTCTCTACTAAGCCTCAGAGACGCTTTGAGACAAGTGTTACAAATATCAGAGAATGTCAAAAATTAGAGTGCAATTGCTTCAAACAAGCGAATTATCGCGAAACAACACCAGCTCGAATCCAACAAAACCTGTGCCCAGCCGTCTCTACTAAGCCTCAGAGACGCTTTGACACAAGTGTTACACAATTCAGAGAATGTTAAAAATTAGAGTGAAATTGCTATAAACAAGCGAATTATCGCGAAACAACACCTGCTCGAATCCAAGAAAAACTCTGACCTGCCGTCTCTACTGAGCCTCAGAGACGCTTTGAGACAATTGTTACAAAAATCAGAAAATGTTCAAAATTAGAGTGAAATTGCTTCAAACAAGCGAATTATCGCGAAACAACACCTGCTCGAATCTAACAGATACTGTGCCCAGCCGTCTCTACTAACCCTCAGAGACGCTTTGAGACAAGTGTGCCAAATATCAGAGAATGTCAAAAATTAGAGTGGAATTGCTTCAAACAAGCGAATTATCGCGAAACAACACCTGCTCGAATCCAACAAAAACTGTTGCCAGCCGTCTCTACTAAGCCTCAAAGACGCTTTGAGACAATTGTTACAAAAATCAGAAGATGTTCAAAATTAGAGAGAAATTGCTTTAAACAAGCGAATTATCGCGAAACAACACCTGCTCGAATCTAACAGAAACTGTGCCCAGCCGTCTCTACTAAGCCTCAGAGACGCTTTGAGACAAGTGTTACACATATCAGAGAATGTCAAAAATTAGAGTGGAATTGCTTCAAACAAGCGAATTATCGCGAAACAACACCTGCTCGAATCCAACAAATACTGTGGCCTGCCGTCTCTACTGAGCCTCAGAGACGCTTTGAGACAAGTGTTACGAAATTCAGAGAATGTCGAAAATTTGAGTGAAATTGCTTCACACAAGCGAATTATCGCGAAACAACACCTGCTCGAATCCAACAAAAACTGTGCCCTGCCGTCTCTACTAAGCCTCAAACACGCTTTGAGACAAGTGTTACACAATTCAGAGAATGTTAAAAATTAGAGTGAAATTGCTTTAAACAATAGAATTATCGCGAAACAACACCTGCTCGAATGCAACAAAAACTCTGCCCTGCCGTCTCTACTGAGCCTCAGAGACACTTTGAGACAATTGTTACAAAAATCAGAAAATGTTAAAAATTAGAGTGAAATTGCTTTAAACAAGCGAATTATCGCGAAACAACACCTGCTCGAATCCAACAAAAACTCTGCCCTGCCGTCTCTGCTGAGCCTCAGAGACGCTTGGAGACAAGTGTTACGAAATTCAGAGAATGTCGAAAATTTAAGTGAAATTGCTTCAAACAAGCGAATTATCGCGAAACAACACCTGCTCGAATCCAACAAAAACTGTGGCCTGCCGTCTCTACTGAGCCTCAGAGACGCTTGGAGACAAGTGTTACGAAATTCAGAGAATGTCGAAAATTTAAGTGAAATTGCTTCAAACAAGCGAATTATCGCGAAACAACATCTGCTCGAATCCAACAAAGACTGTGGCCAGCCGTCTCTACTAAGCCTCAAAGGCACTTAGAGACAAGTGTTACACAATTCAGAGAATGTTAAAAATTAGAGTGAAATTGCTTTAAACAAGCGAATTATCGCGAAACAACACCTGCTCGAATCCAACAAAAACTGTGCCCTGCCGTCTCTACTGAGCGTCAGAGACGCTTTGAGACAAGTGTTACAATTATCAGAGAATGTCAAAAATTAGATTGGATTGCTTCAAACATGCGAATTATCGCGAAATAACACCTGCTCGAATCCAACAAAAACTCTGCCCTGCCGTCTCTACTGAGCCTCAGAGATGCTTTGAGACAATTGTTACAAAAATCAGAAAATGTTAAAAATTAGAGTGAAATTGCTTTAAACAAGCGAATTATCGCGAAACAACACCTGCTCGAATCCAACAAAAACTGTGCCCAGCCGTCTCTACTAAGCCTCAGAGACGCTTTGAGACAAGTGTTACACAATTCAGAGAATGTTAAAAATTAGAGTGAAATTGCTTTAAACAAGCGAATTATCGCGAAACAACACCTGCTCGAATCCAACAAAAACTGTGCCCTGCCGTCTCTACTAAGCCTCAGAGACGCTTTGAGACAAGACTTACACAATTCAGAGAATGTTAAAAATTAGAGTGAAATTGCTTTAAACAAGCGAATTATCGCGAAACAACACCTGCTCGAATCCAAATAAAACTCTGCCCTGCCGTCTCTACTGAGCCTCAGAGACGCTTTGAGACAATTGTTACAAAAATCAGAAAATGTTAAAAATTAGAGTGAAATTGCTTTAAACAAGCGAATTTTCGCGAAACAACACCTGCTCGAATCTAACAGAAACTGTGCCCAGCCGTCTCTACTAAGCCTCAGAGACGCTTTGAGACAAGTGTTACAAATATAGGAGAATGTCAAAAATTAGAGTGGAATTGCTTCAAACAAGCGAATTATCGCGAAACAACACCTGCTCGAATCCAACAAAAACTGTGGCCTGCCGTCTCTACTGAGCCTCAGAGACGCTTTGAGACAAGTGTTACGAAATTCAGAGAATCTCGAAAATTTGAGTGAAATTGCTTCAAACAAGCGAATTATCGCGAAACAACACCTGCTCGAATCCAACAAAAACTGTGCCCTGCCGTCTCTACTAAGCCTCAGAGACGCTTTGAGACAAGTCTTACACTATTCAGAGAATGTTAAAAATTAGAGTGAAATTGCTTCAAACAAGCGAATTATCGCGAAACAACACCTGCTCGAATCCAAATAAAACTCTGCCCTGCCGTCTCTACTGAGCCTCAGAGACGCTTTGAGACAAGTGTTACAAATATCAGAGAATGTCAAAAATTAGAGTGCAATTGCTTCAAACAAGCGAATTATCGCGAAACAACACCAGCTCGAATCCAACAAAACCTGTGCCCAGCCGTCTCTACTAAGCCTCAGAGACGCTTTGACACAAGTGTTACACAATTCAGAGAATGTTAAAAATTAGAGTGAAATTGCTATAAACAAGCGAATTATCGCGAAACAACACCTGCTCGAATCCAACAAAAACTCTGACCTGCCGTCTCTACTGAGCCTCAGAGACGCTTTGAGACAATTGTTACAAAAATCAGAAAATAGTCAAAATTAGAGTGAAATTGCTTCAAACAAGCGAATTATCGCGAAACAACACCTGCTCGAATCTAACAGATACTGTGCCCAGCCGTCTCTACTAACCCTCAGAGACGCTTTGAGACAAGTGTGCCAAATATCAGAGAATGTCAAAAATTAGAGTGGAATTGCTTCAAACAAGCGAATTATCGCGAAACAACACCTGCTCAAATCCAACAAAAACTGTTGCCAGCCGTCTCTACTAAGCCTCAAAGACGCTTTGAGACAATTGTTACAAAAATCAGAAGATGTTCAAAATTAGAGAGAAATTGCTTTAAACAAGCGAATTATCGCGAAACAACACCTGCAGGAATCTAACAGAAACTGTGCCCAGCCGTCTCTACTAAGCCTCAGAGACGCTTTGAGACAAGTGTTACACATATCAGAGAATGTCAAAAATTAGAGTGGAATTGCTTCAAACAAGCGAATTATCGCGAAACAACACCTGATCGAATCCAACAAAAACTGTGGCCTGCCGTCTCTACTGAGCCTCAGAGACGCTTTGAGACAAGTATTACGAAATTCAGAGAATGTCGAAAATTTGAGTGAAATTGCTTCAAACAAGCGAATTATCGCGAAACAACACCTGCTCGAATCCAACAAAAACTGTGGCCTGCCGTCTCTACTGAGCCTCAGAGACGCTTTGAGACAAGTGTTACGAAATTCAGAGAATGTCGAAAATTTGAGTGAAATTGCTTCAAACAAGCGAATTATCGCGAAACAACTCCTGCTCGAATCCAACAAAAACTGTGCCCTGCCGTCTCTACTAAGCCTCAGAGACGCTTTGAGACAAGTCTTACACTATTCAGAGAATGTTAAAAATTAGAGTGAAATTGCTTCAAACAAGCGAATTATCGCGAAACAACACCTGCTCGAATCCAAATAAAACTCTGCCCTGCCGTCTCTACTGAGCCTCAGAGACGCTTTGAGACAATTGTTACAAAAATCAGAAAATGTTAAAAATTAGAGTGAAATTGCTTTAAACAAGCGAATTAACGCGAAACAACACCTGCTCGAATCCAATAAAAACTGTGACCTCACGTCTCTACTGAGCGTCAGAGACGCTTTGAGACAAGTGTTACAATTATCAGAGAATGTCAAAAATTAGAGTGGAATTGCTTCAAACATGCCAATTATCGCGAAATAACACCTGCTCGAATCCAACAAAAACTGTGGCCTGCCATCTCTGCTGAGCCTCAGAGACGCTTTGAGACAAGTGTTACGAAATTCAGAGAATGTCGAAATTTGAGTGAAATTGCTTCAAACAAGCGAATTATCGCGAAACAACACCTGCTCGAATCCACAAAAAACTGTGCCCAGCCGTCTCTACTAAGCCTCAGAGACGCTTTCAGACAAGTGTTACAAATATCAGAGAATGTTAAAAATTAGAGTGAAATTGCTTCAAACAAGCGAATTATCGCGAAACAACACCTGCTCGAATCCAAATAAAACTCTGCCCTGCCGTCTCTACTGAGCCTCAGAGACGCTTTGAGACAATTGTTACAAAAATCAGAAAATGTTAAAAATTAGAGTGAAATTGCTTTAAACAAGCGAATTAACGCGAAACAACACCTGCTCGAATCCAATAAAAACTGTGACCTCACGTCTCTAGTGAGCGTCAGAGACGCTTTGAGACAAGTGTTACAATTATCAGAGAATGTCAAAAATTAGAGTGGAATTGCTTCAAACATGCGAATGATCGCGAAATAACACCTGCTCGAATCCAACAAAAACTCTGCCCTGCCGTCTCTACTGAGCCTCAGAGATGCTTTGAAACAATTGTTACAAAAATCAGAAAATGTTAAATATTAGAGTGAAATTGCTTTAAACAAGCGAATTATCGCGAAACAACACCTGCTCGAATCCAACAAAAACTGTGCCCAGCCGTCTCTACTAAGCCTCAGAGACGTTTAGAGACAAGTGTTACACAATTCAGAGAATGTTAAAAATTAGAGTGAAATTGCTTTAAACAAGCGAATTATCGCGAAACAACACCTGCTCGAATCCAACAAAAACTGTGCCCTGCCGTCTCTACTAAGCCTCAGAGACGCTTTGAGACAAGACTTACACAATTCAGAGAGTGTTAAAGATTAGAGTGAAATTGCTTTACACAAGCGAATTATCGCGAAACAACACCTGCTCGAATCCAAATAAAACTCTGCCCTGCCGTCTCTACTGAGCCTCAGAGACGCTTTGAGACAATTGTTACAAATATCAGAAAATGTTAAAAATTAGAGTGAAATTGCTTTAAACAAGCGAATTTTCGCGAAACAACACCTGCTCGAATCTAACAGAAACTGTGCCCAGCCGTCTCTACTAAGCCTCAGAGACGCTTTGAGACAAGTGTTACAAATATCAGAGAATGTCAAAAATTAGAGTGGAATTGCTTTAAACAAGCGAATTATCGCGAAACAACACCTGCTCGAATCCAACAAAAACTGTGCCCTGCCGTCTCTACTAAGCCTCAGAGACGCTTTGAGACAAGTCTTACACTATTCAGAGAACGTTAAAAATTAGAGTGAAATTGCTTCAAACAAGCGAATTATCGCGAAACAACACCTGCTCGAATCCAAATAAAACTCTGCCCTGCCGTCTCTACTGAGCCTCAGAGACGCTTTGAGACAATTGTTACAAAAATCAGAAAATGTTAAAAATTAGAGTGACATTGCTTCAAACAAGCGAATTAACGCGAAACAACACCTGCTCGAATCCAATAAAAACTCTGCCCTGCCGTCTCTACTGAGCCTCAGAGACGCTTTGAGACAATTGTTACAAATATCAGAGAATGTCAAAAATTAGAGTGGAATTGCTTCAAACAAGCGAATTATCGCGTAACAACACCTGCTCGAATCCAACAAAAACTGTGGCCAGCCGTCTCTACTAAGCCTCAAAGACGCCTTGAGACAAGTGTTACACAATTCAGAGAATGTTAAAAATTGGAGTGAAATTGCTTTAAACAAGCGAATTATCGCGAAACAACACCTGCTCGAATCCAACAAAAACGGTGCCCTGCCGTCTCTACTAAGCCTCAGAGACGCTTTGAGACAAGTCTTACACAATTCAGAGAATGTTAAAAATTAGAGTGAAATTGCTTTAAACAAGCGAATTATCGCGAATAAACACCTGCTCGAAACCAAATAAAACTCTGCCCTGCCGTCTCTACTGAGCCTCAGAGACGCTTTGAGACAATTGTTACAAAAATCAGAAAATGTTAAAAATTAGAGTGAAATTGCATTAAACAAGCGAATTATCGCGAAACAACACCTGCTCGAATCCAAATAAAACTCTGCCCTGCCGTCTCTACTGAGCCTCAGAGACGCTTTGAGACAATTGTTACAAAAATCAGAAAATGTTAAAAATTAGAGTGAAATTGCTTTAAACAAGCGAATTATCGCGAAACAACACCTGCTCGCATCTAACAGAAACTGTGCCCAGCCGTCTGTACTAAGCCTCAGAGACGCTTTGAGACAAGTGTTACAAATATCAGAGAATGTCAAAAATTAGAGTGGAATTGCTTCAAACAAGCGAATTATCGCGAAACAACACCTGCTCGAATCCAACAAAAACTGTGGCCTGCCGTCTCTACTGAGCCTCAGAGACGCTTTGAGACAAGTGTTACGAAATTCAGAGAATGTCGAAAATTTAAGTGAAATTGCTTCAAACAAGCGAATTATCGCGAAACAACACCTGCTCGAATCCAACCAAGCCTGTGGCCAGCCGTTTCTACTAAGCCTGAAAGGCACTTAGAGGCAAGTGTTACACAATTCAGAGAACGTTAAAAATTAGAGTGAAATTGCTTTAAACAAGCGAATTATCGCGAAACAAAACCTGCTCAAATCCAAATAAAACTCTGCCCTGCCGTCTCTACTGAGCCTCAGAGACGCTTTGAGACAATTGTTACAAAAATTAGAAAATGTTAAAAATTAGAGTGAAATTGCTTTAAACAAGCGAATTAACGCGAAACAACACCTGCTCGAATCCAATAAAAACTGTGACCTCACGTCTCTACTGAGCGTCAGAGACGCTTTTAGACAAGTGTTACAATTATCAGAGAATGTCAAAAATTAGAGTGGAATTGCTTCAAACATGCGAATTATCGTGAAATAACACCTGCTCGAATCCAACAAAAACTGTGGCCTGCCGTCTCTACTGAGCCTCAGAGACGCTTTGAGACAAGTGTTACGAAATTCAACGAAAGTCGAAAATTTGAGTGAAATTTCTTCAAACAAGCGAATTATCGCGAAACAACACCTGCTCGAATCCAACAAAAACTGTGCCCTGCCGTCTCTACTAAGCCTCAGAGACGCTTTGAGACAAGTCTTACACTATTCAGAGAATGTTAAAAATTAGAGTGAAATTGCTTCAAACAAGCGAATTATCGCGAAACAACACCTGCTCGAATCCAAATAAAACTCTGCCCTGCCGTCTCTACTGAGCCTCACGGACGCTTTGAGACAATTGTTACAAAAATCAGAAAATGTTAAAAATTAGAGTGAAATTGCTTTAAACAAGCGAATTAACGCGAAACAGCACCTGCTCGAATCCAATAAAAACTCTGCCCTGCCGTCTCTACTGAGCCTCAGAGACGCTTTGAGACAATTGTTACAAATATCAGAGAATGTCAAAAATTAGAGTGGAATTGCTTCAAACAAGCGAATTATCGCGTAACAACACCTGCTCGAATCCAACAAAAACTGTGGCCTGCCGTCTCTACTAAGCCTCAGAGACGCTTTGAGACAAGTCTTACACAATTCAGAGAATGTTAAAAATTAGAGTGAAATTGCTTTAAACAAGCGAATTATCGCGAAACAACACCTGCTCGAAACCAAATAAAGCTCTGCCCTGCCGTCTCTACTGAGCCTCAGAGACGCTTTGAGACAATTGTTACAAAAATCAGAAAATGTTAAAAATTAGAGTGAAATTGCTTTAAACAAGCGAATTATCGCGAAACAACACCTGCTCGCATCTAACAGAAACTGTGCCCAGCCGTCTGTACTAAGCCTCAGAGACGCTTTGAGACAAGTGTTACAAATATCAGAGAATGTTAAAAATTAGAGTGAAATTGCTTTAAACAAGCGAATTATCGCGAAACAACACCTGCTCGAAACCAAATAAAACTCTGCCCTGCCGTCTCTACTGAGCCTCAGAGACGCTTTGAGACAATTGTTACAAAAATCAGAAAATGTTAAAAATTAGAGTGAAATTGCTTTAAACAAGCGAATTATCGCGACACAACACCTGCTCGAATCCAACAAAAACTGTGGCCAGCCGTCTTTACTAAGCCTCAAAGACGCTTTGAGACAAGTTTTACACAATTCAGAGAATGTTAAAAATTGGAGTGAAATTGCTTTAAACAAGCGAATTATCGCGAAACAACACCTGCTCGAATCCAACAAAAACTGTGCCCTGCCGTCTCTACAAAGCCTCAGAGACGCTTTGAGACAAGTCTTACACAATTCAGAGAATGTTAAAAATTAGAGTGAAATTGCTTTAAACAAGCGAATTATCGCGAAACAACACCTGCTCGAATCCAAATAAAGCTCTGCCCTGCCGTCTCTACTGAGCCTCAGAGACGCTTTGAGACAATTGTTACAAAAATCAGAAAATGTTAAAAATTAGAGTGAAATTGCTTTAAACAAGCGAATTATCGCGAAACAACACCTGCTCGCATCTAACAGAAACTGTGCCCAGCCGTCTGTACTAAGCCTCAGAGACGCTTTGAGACAAGTATTACAAATATCAGAGAATGTCAAAAATTAGAGTGGAATTGCTTCAAACAAGCGAATTATCGCGAAACAACACCTGCTCGAATCCAACAAAAACTGTTGCCAGCCGTCTCTACTAAGCCTCAGAGACGCTTTGAGACAAGTGTTACACAATTCAGAGAATGTTAAAAATTAGAGTGAAATTGCTTTAAACAAGCGAATTATCGCGAAACAACACCTGCTCGAATCCAACAAAAACTCTGCCCTGCCGTCTCTACTGAGCCTCAGAGACGCTTTGCGACAAGTTTTACAAAGATCTGAGAATATCGAAAATTGGAGTCAAGATGCTTCAAACAAGCGAATTATCGCGAAACAACACCTGCTCGAATCCAACAAAAACTGTGGCCTGCCGTCTCTACTGAGCCTCAGAGACGCTTTGAGACAAGTGTTACGAAATTCAGAGAATGTCGAAAATTTAAGTGAAATTGCTTCAAACAAGCGAATTATCGCGAAACAACACCTGCTCGAATCCAACCAAGCCTGTGGCCAGCCGTTTCTACTAAGCCTGAAAGGCACTTAGAGGCAAGTGTTACACAATTCAGAGAACGTTAAAAATTAGAGTGAAATTGCTTTAAACAAGCGAATTATCGCGAAACAAAACCTGCTCAAATCCAAATAAAACTCTGCCCTGCCGTCTCTACTGAGCCTCAGAGACGCTTTGAGACAATTGTTACAAAAATCAGAAAATGTTAAAAATTAGAGTGAAATTGCTTTAAACAAGCGAATTAACGCGAAACAACACCTGCTCGAATCCAATAAAAACTGTGACCTCACGTCTCTACTGAGCGTCAGAGACGCTTTGAGACAAGTGTTACAATTATCAGAGAATGTCAAAAATTAGAGTGGAATTGCTTCAAACATGCGAATTATCGCGAAATAACACCTGCTCGAATCCAACAAAAACTGTGGCCTGCCGTCTCTACTGAGCCTCAGAGACGCTTTGAGACAAGTGTTACGAAATTCAGAGAAAGTCGAAAATTTGAGTGAAATTTCTTCAAACAAGCGAATTATCGCGAAACAACACCTGCTCGAATCCAACAAAAACTGTCGCCAGCCGTCTCTACTAAGCCTCAAAGACGCTTTGAGACAAGTGTTACGAAATTCAGAGAATGTCGAAATTTGAGTGAAATTGCTTCAAACAAGCGAATTATCGCGAAACAACACATGCTCGAATCCACCAAAAACTCTGCCCAGCCGTCTCTACTAACCCTCAGAGACGCTTTGAGACAAGTGTTACAAATATCAGAGAATGTCAAAAATTAGAGTGCAATTCCTTCAAACAAGCGAATTATCGCGAAACAACACCTGCTCGAATCCAACAAAAATTGTGGCCTGCCGTCTTTACTGAGCCTCAGAGACGCTTTGAGACAAGTGTTACAAAAATCAGAAAATGTTAAAAATTAGAGTGAAATTGCTTTAAACAAGCGAATTACCGCGAAACAACACCTGCTCGAATCCAATAAAAACTGTGACCTCACGTCTCTACTGAGCGTCAGAGACGCTTTGAGAAAAGTGTTACAATTATCAGAGAATGTCAAAAATTAGAGTGGAATTGCTTCAAACATGCGAATTATCGCGAAATAACACCTGCTCGAATCCAACAAAAACTGTGGCCTGCCGTCTCTACTGAGCCTCAGAGACGCTTTGAGACAAGTGTTACGAAATTCAGAGAATGTCGAAATATGAGTGAAATTGCTTCAAACAAGCGAATTATCGCGACACAACACCTGCTCGAATCCACCAAAAACTGTGCCCAGCCGTCTCTACTAAGCCTCAGAGACGCTTTGAGACAAGTGTTACAAATATCAGAGAATGTCAAAAATTAGAGTGGAATTCCTTCAAACAAGCGAATTATCGCGAAACAACACCTGCTCGAATCCAACAAAATTTGTGGCCTGCCGTCTCTACTGAGCCTCAGAGACGCTTTGAGACAAGTGTTACGAAATTCAGAGAATGTCAAAAATTAGAGTGGAATTGCTTCAAACAAGCGAATTATCCCGAAACAACACCTGCTCGAATCCAACAAAAACTGTTCCCAGCCGTCTCTACTAAGCCTCAGAGACGCTTTGAGACAAGTGTTACAAATATCAGAGAATGTCAAAAATTAGAGTGGAATTGCTTCAAACAAGCGAATTATCGCGAAACAACACCTGCTCGAATCCAACAAAAACTGTGGCTTGCCGTCTCTACTGAGCCTCAGAGACGCTTTGAGACAAGTGTTACGAAATTCAGAGAATGTCGAAAATTTAAGTGAAATTGCTTCAAACAAGCGAATTATCGCGAAACAACACCTGCTCGAATCCAACCAAGCCTGTGGCCAGCCGTTTCTACTAAGCCTGAAAGGCACTTAGAGGCAAGTGTTACACAATTCAGAGAACGTTAAAAATTAGAGTGAAATTGCTTTAAACAAGCGAATTATCGCGAAACAAAACCTGCTCAAATCCAAATAAAACTCTGCCCTGCCGTCTCTACTGAGCCTCAGAGACGCTTTGAGACAATTGTTACAAAAATCAGAAAATGTTAAAAATTAGAGTGAAATTGCTTTAAACAAGCGAATTAACGCGAAACAACACCTGCTCGAATCCAATAAAAACTGTGACCTCACGTCTCTACTGAGCGTCAGAGACGCTTTGAGACAAGTGTTACAATTATCAGAGAATGTCAAAAATTAGAGTGGAATTGCTTCAAACATGCGAATTATCGCGAAATAACACCTGCTCGAATCCAACAAAAACTGTGGCCTGCCGTCTCTACTGAGCCTCAGAGACGCTTTGAGACAAGTGTTACGAAATTCAGAGAAAGTCGAAAATTTGAGTGAAATTTCTTCAAACAAGCGAATTATAGCGAAACAACACCTGCTCGAATCCAACAAAAACTGTCGCCAGCCGTCTCTACTAAGCCTCATAGACGCTTTGAGACAAGTGTTACGAAATTCAGAGAATGTCGAAATTTGAGTGAAATTGCTTTAAACAAGCGAATTATCGCGAAACAACACCTGCTCGAATCCACCAAAAACTGTGCCCAGCCGTCTCTACTAAGCCTCAGAGACTCTTTGAGACAAGTGTTTCAAATATCAGAGAATGTCAAAAATTAGAGTGCAATTCCTTCAAACAAGCGAATTATCGCGAAACAACACCTGCTCGAATCCAACAAAAATTGTGGCCTGCCGTCTCTACTGAGCCTCAGAGACGCTTTGAGACAAGTGTTACAAATATCAGAAAATGTTAAAAATTAGAGTGAAATTGCTTTAAACAAGCGAATTAACGCGAAACAACACCTGCTCGAGTCCAATAAAAACTGTGACCTCACGTCTCTACTGAGCGTCAGAGACGCTTTGAGACAAGTGTTACAATTATCAGAGAATGTCAAAAATTAGAGTGGAATTGCTTCAAACATGCGAATTATCGCGAAATAACACCTGCTCGAATCCAACAAAAACTGTGGCCTGCCGTCTCTACTGAGCCTCAGAGACGCTTTGAGACAAGTGTTACGAAATTCAGAGAAAGTCGAAAATTTGAGTGAAATTTCTTCAAACAAGCGAATTATCGCGAAACAACACCTGCTCGCATCCAACAAAAACTGTCGCCAGCCGTCTCTACTAAGCCTCAAAGACGCTTTGAGACAAGTGATACGAAATTCAGAGAATGTCGAAATTTGAGTGAAATTGCTTCAAACAAGCGAATTATCGCGAAACAACACATGCTCGAATCCACCAAAAACTCTGCCCAGCCGTCTCTACTAACCCTCAGAGACGCTTTGAGACAAGTGTTACAAATATCAGAGAATGTCAAAAATTAGAGTGCAATTCCTTCAAACAAGCGAATTATCGCGAAACAACACCTGCTCGAATCCAACAAAAATTGTGGCCTGCCGTCTTTACTGAGCCTCAGAGACGCTTTGAGACAAGTGTTACAAAAATCAGAAAATGTTAAAAATTAGAGTGAAATTGCTTTAAACAAGCGAATTACCGCGAAACAACACCTGCTCGAATCCAATAAAAACTGTGACCTCACGTCTCTACTGAGCGTCAGAGACGCTTTGAGACAAGTGTTACAATTATCAGAGAATGTCAAAAATTAGAGTGGAATTGCTTCAAACATGCGAATTATCGCGAAATAACACCTGCTCGAATCCAACAAAAACTGTGGCCTGCCGTCTCTACTGAGCCTCAGAGACGCTTTGAGACAAGTGTTACGAAATTCAGAGAATGTCGAAATTTGAGTGAAATTGCTTCAAACAAGCGAATTATCGCGACACAACACCTGCTCGAATCCACCAAAAACTGTGCCCAGCCGTCTCTACTAAGCCTCAGAGACGCTTTGAGACAAGTGTTACAAATATCAGAGAATGTCAAAAATTAGAGTGGAATTCCTTCAAACAAGCGAATTATCGCGAAACAACACCTGCTCGAATATAACAAAATTTGTTGCCTGCCGTCTCTACTGAGCCTCAGAGACGCTTTGAGACAAGTGTTACGAAATTCAGAGAATGTCAAAAATTAGAGTGGAATTGCTTCAAACAAGCGAATTATCGCGAAACAACACCTGCTCGAATCCAACAAAAACTGTTCCCAGCCGTCTCTACTAAGCCTCAGGGACGCTTTGAGACAAGTGTTACAAATATCAGAGAATGTCAAAAATTAGAGTGCAAATGCTTCAAACAAGCGAATTATCGCGAAACAACACCAGCTCGAATCCAACAAAACCTGTGCTCAGCCGTCTCTACTAAGCCTCAGAGACGCTTTGACACAAGTGTTACACAATTCAGAGAATGTTAAAAATTAGAGTGAAATTGCTATAAACAAGCGAATTATCGCGAAACAACACCTGCTCGAATCCAACAAAAACTCTGACCTGCCGTCTCTACTGAGCCTCAGAGACGCTTTGCGACAAGTTTTGCAAATATCTAAGAATATCGAAAATTGGAGTCAAGTTGCTTCAAACAAGCAAATTATCGCGAAACAACACCTGCTCGAATCCATATAAAACTCTGCCCTGCCGTCTCTACTGAGCCTCAGAGACGCTTTGAGACAATTGTTACAAAAATCAGAAAATGTTCAAAATTAGAGTGAAATTGCTTTAAACAAGCGAATTATCGCGAAACAACACCTGCTCGAATCTAACAGAAACTGTGCCCAGCCGTCTCTACTAACCCTCAGAGACGCTTTGAGACAAGTGTGACAAATATCAGAGAATGTCAAAAATTAGAGTGGAATTGCTTCAAACAAGCGAATTATCGCGAAACAACACCTGCTCGAATCCAACAAAAACTGTGGCCAGCCGTCTCTACTAAGCCTCAAAGACGCTTTGAGACAAGTCTTACACAATTCAGAGAATGTTAAAAATTAGAGTGAATTTGCTTTAAACAAGCGAATTATCGCGAAACAACACCTGCTCGAATCCAAATAAAGCTCTGCCCTGCCGTCTCTACTGAGCCTCAGAGACGCTTTGAGACAATTGTTACAAAAATCAGAAAATGTTAAAAATTAGAGTGAAATTGCTTTAAACAAGCGAATTATCGCGAAACAACACCTGCTCGCATCTAACAGAAACTGTGCCCAGCCGTCTGTACTAAGCCTCAGAGACGCTTTGCGACAAGTTTTACAAAGATCTGAGAATATCGAAAATTGGAGTCAAGTTGCTTCAAACAAGCGAATTATCGCGAAACAACACCTGCTCGAATCCAACAAAAACTGTGGCCTGCCGTCTCTACTGAGCCTCAGAGACGCTTTGAGACAAGTGTTACGAAATTCAGAGAATGTCGAAAATTTAAGTGAAATTGCTTCAAACAAGCGAATTATCGCGAAACAACACCTGCTCGAATCCACAAAGACTGTGGCCAGCCGTCTCTACTAAGCCTCAAAGGCACTTAGAGACAAGTGTTACACAATGCAGAGAATGTTAAAAATTAGAGTGAAATTGCTTTAAACAAGCGAATTATCGCGAAACAAAACCTGCTCGAATCCAAATAAAACTCTGCCCTGCCGTCTCTACTGAGCCTCAGAGACGGTTTGAGACAATTGTTACAAAAATCAGAAAATGTTAAAAATTAGAGTGAAATTGCTTTAAACAAGCGAATTAACGCGAAACAACACCTGCTCGAATCCAATAAAAACTGTGACCTCACGTCTCTACTGAGCGTCAGAGACGCTTTGAGACAAGTGTTACAATTATCAGAGAATGTCAAAAATTAGAGTGGAATTGCTTCAAACATGCGAATTATCGCGAAATAACACCTGCTCGAATCCAACAAAAACTGTGGCCTGCCGTCTCTACTGAGCCTCAGAGACGCTTTGATACAAGTGTTACGAAATTCAGAGAATGTCGAAATTTGAGTGAAATTGCTTCAAACAAGCGAATTATCGCGAAACAACACCTGCTCGAATACAACAAAAACTGTGGCCTGCCGTCTCTACTGAGCCTCGGAGACGCTTTGAGACAAGTGTTACGAAATTCAGAGAAAGTCGAAAATTTGAGTGAAATTTCTTCAAACAAGCGAATTATCGCGAAACAACACCTGCTCGAATCCAACAAAAACTGTCGCCAGCCGTCTCTACTAAGCCTCAAAGACGCTTTGAGACAAGTTTTACGAAATTCAGAGAATGTCGAAATTTGAGTGAAATTGCTTCAAACAAGCGAATTATCGCGAAACAACACCTGCTCGAATCCACCAAAAACTGTGCCCAGCCGTCTCTACTAAGCCTCAGAGACGCTTTGAGACATGTGTTACAAATATCAGAGAATGTAAAAAATTAGAGTGCAATTGCTTCAAACAAGCGAATTATCGCGAAACAACACCTGCTCGAATCCAACAAAAATTGTGGCCTGCCGTCTCTACTGTGCCTCAGAGACGCTTTGAGACAAGTGTTACGAAATTCAGAGAATGTCGAGAATTTGAGTGAAATTGCTTCAAACAAGCGAATTATCGCGAAACAACACCTGCTCGAATCCAACAAAAACTGTTCCCAGCCGTCTCTACTAAGCCTCAGAGACGCCTTGAGACAAGTGTTACAAATATCAGAGAATGTCAAAAATTAGAGTGCAATTGCTCCAAACAAACGAATTATCGCGAAACAACACCAGCTCGAATTCAACAAAACCTGTGCCCAGCCGTCTCTACTAAGCCTCAGAGACGCCTTGACACAAGTGTTACACAATTCAGAGAATGTTAAAAATTAGAGTGAAATTGCTATAAACAAGCGAATTATCGCGAAACAACACCTGCTCGAATCCAACAAAAACTCTGACCTGCCGTCTCTACTTAGCCTCAGAGACGCTTTGCGACAAGTTTTACAAAGATCTAAGAATATCGAAAATTGGAGTCAAGTTGCTTCAAACAAGCGAATTATCGCGAAACAACACCTGCTCGAATCCAAATAAAACTCTGCCCTGCCGTCTCTACTGAGCCTCAGAGACGCTTTGAGACAATTGTTACAAAAATCAGAAAATGTTCAAAATTAGAGTGAAATTGCTTTAAACAAGCGAATTATCGCGAAACAACACCTGCTCGAATCTAACAGAAACTGTGCCCAGCCGTCTCTACTAACCCTCAGAGACGCTTTGAGACAAGTGTGACAAATATCAGAGAATGTCAAAAATTAGAGGGGAATTCCTTCAAACAAGCGAATTATCGCGAAACAACACCTGCTCGAATCCAACAAAAACTGTGGCCTGCCGTCTCTACTGAGCCTCAGAGACGCTTTGAGACAAGTGTTACGAAATTCAGAGAATGTCGAAAATTTGAGTGAAATTGCTTCAAACAAGCGAATTATCGCGAAACAACACCTGCTCGAATCCAACAAAAACTGTGCCCTGCCGTCTCTACTAAGCCTCAGAGACGCTTTGAGACAAGTCTTACACTATTCAGAGAATGTTAAAAATTAGAGTGAAATTGCTTTAAACAAGCGAATTAACGCGAAACAACACCTGCTCGAATCCAATAAAAACTGTGGCCTCACGTCTCTACTGAGCGTCAGAGACGCTTTGAGACAAGTGTTACAATTATCAGAGAATGTCAAAAATTAGAGTGGAATTGCTAAAAACATGCGAATTATCGCGAAATAACACCTGCTCGAATCCAACAAAAACTGTGGCCTGCCATCTCTACTAAGCCTCAGAGACGCTTTGAGACAAGTGTTACGAAATTCAGAGAATGTCGAAATTTGAGTGAAATTGCTTCAAACAAGCGAATTATCGCGAAACAACACCTGCTCGAATCCACAAAAAACTGTTTCCAGCCGTCTCTACTAAGCCTCAGAGACGCTTTCAGACAAGTGTTACAAATATCAGAGAATGTCAAAAATTAGAGTGGAATTCCTTCAAACAAGCGAATTATCGCGAAACAACACCTGCTCGAATCCAACAAAAATTGTGGCCTGCGGTCTCTACTGAGCCTCAGAGACGCTTTGAGACAAGTGTTACGAAATTCAGAGAATGTCGAAAATTTGAGTGAAATTGCTTCAAACAAGCGAATTATCGCGAAACAACACCTGCTCGAATCCAACAAAAACTGTTCCCAGCCGTCTCTACTAAGCCTCAGAGACGCTTTGAGACAAGTGTTACAAATATCAGAGAATGTCAAAAATTAGAGTGCAATTGCTTCAAACAAGCGAATTATCGCGAAACAACACCTGCTCGAATCCAAATAAAACTCTGCCCTGCCGTCTCTACTGAGCCTCAGAGACGCTTTGAGACAATTGTTACAAAAATCAGAAAATGTTAAAAATTAGAGTGCAATTGCTTCAAACAAGCGAATTATCGCGAAACAACACCAGCTCGAATCCAACAAAACCTGTGCCCAGCCGTCTCTACTAAGCCTCAGAGACGCTTTGACACAAGTGTTACACAATTCAGAGAATGTTAAAAATTAGAGTGAAATTGCTATAAAAAAGCGAATTATCGCGAAACAACACCTGCTCGAATCCAACAAAAACTCTGACCTGCCGTCTCTACTGAGCCTCAGAGACGCTTTGCGAATAGTTTTACAAATATCTAAGAATATCGAAAATTGGAGTCATGTTGCTTCAAACAAGCGAATTATCGCGAAACAACACCTGCTCGAATCCAAATAAAACTCTGACCTGCCGTCTCTACTGAGCCTCAGAGACGCTTTGAGACAATTGTTACAAAAATCAGAAAATCTTCAAAATTAGAGTGAAATTGCTTTAAACAAGCGAATTATCGCGAAACAACACCTGCTCGAATCTAACAGAAACTGTGCCCAGCCGTCTCTACTAACCCTCAGAGACGCTTTGAGACAAGTGTTACAATTATCAGAGAATGTCAAAAATTAGAGTGGAATTGCTTCAAACATGCGAATTATCGCGAAATAACACCTGCTCGAATCCAACAAAAACTGTGGCCTGCCGTCTCTACTGATCCTCAGAGACGCTTTGAGACAAGTGTTACGAAATTCAGAGAATGTCGAAATTTGAGTGAAATTGCTTCAAACAAGCGAATTATCGCGAAACAACACCTGCTCGAATCCACCAAAAACTGTGCCCAGCCGTCTCTACTAAGCCTCAGAGACGCTATGAGACAAGTGTTACAAATATCAGAGAATGTCAAAAATTAGAGTGGAATTCCTTCAAACAAGCGAATTATCGCGAAACAACACCTGCTCGAATCCAACAAAAACTGTGGCCTGCCGTCTCTACTGAGCCTCAGAGACGCTTTGAGACAAGTGTTACGAAATTCAGAGAATGTCGAAAATTTGAGTGAAATTGCTTCAAACAAGCGAATTATCGCGAAACAACACCTGCTCGAATCCAACAAAAACTGTGCCCTGCCGTCTCTACTAAGCCTCAGAGACGCTTTGAGACAAGTCTTACACTATTCAGAGAATGTTAAAAAATAGAGTGAAATTGCTTCAAACAAGCGAATTATCGCGAAACAACACCTGCTCGAATCCAAATAAAACTCTGCCCTGCCGTCTCTACTGAGCCTCAGAGACGCGTTGAGACAATTGTTACAAAAATCAGAAAATGTTAAAAATTAGAGTGAAATTGCTTTAAACAAGCGAATTAACGCGAACCAACACCTGCTCGAATCCAATAAAAACTGTGACCTCACGTCTCTACTGAGCGTCAGAGACGCTTTGAGACAAGTGTTACAATTATCAGAGAATGTCAAAAATTAGAGTGGAATTGCTTCAAACATGCGAATTATCGCGAAATAACACATGCTCGAATCCACAAAAAACTGTGCCCAGCCGTGTCTACTAAGCCTCAGAGACGCTTTCAGACAAGTGTTACAAATATCAGAGAATGTCAAAAATTAGAGTGGAATTCCTTCAAACAAGCGAATTATCGCGAAACAACACCTGCTCGAATCCACAAAAAACTGTGCCCAGCCGTCTCTACTAAGCCTCAGAGACGCTTTCAGACAAGTGTTACAAATATCAGAGAATGTCAAAAATTAGATTGGAATTCCTTCAAACAAGCGAATTATCGCGAAACAACACCTGCTCGAATCCAACAAAAATTGTGGCCTGCCGTCTCTACTGATCCTCAGAGACGCTTTGAGACAATTGTTACAAAAATCAGAAAATGTTCAAAATTAGAGTGAAATTGCTTTAAACAAGCGAATTATCGCGAAACAACACCTGCTCGAATCTAACAGAAACTCTGCCCAGCCGTCTCTACTAACCCTCAGAGACGCTTTGAGACAAGTGTGACAAATATCAGAGAATGTCAAAAATTAGAGTGGAATTGCTTCAAACAAGCGAATTATCGCGTAACAACACCTGCTCGAATCCAACAAAAACTGTGGCCAGCCGTCTCTACTAAGCCTCAAAGACGCTTTGAGACAAGTGTTACACAATTCAGAGAATGTTAAAAATTGGGGTGAAATTGCTTTAAACAAGCGAATTATCGCGAAACAACACCTGCTCGAATCCAACAAAAACTGTGCCCTGCCGTCTCTACTAAGCCTCAGAGACGCTTTGAGACAAGTCTTACACCATTCAGAGAATGTTAAAAATTAGAGTGAAATTGCTTTAAACAAGCGAATTATCGCGAAACAACACCTACTCGAATCCAAATAAAACTCTGCCCTGCCGTCTCTACTGAGCCTCAGAGACGCTTTGAGACAATTGTTACAAATATCAGAGAATGTCAAAAATTAGAGTGGAATTGCTTCAAACAAGCGAATTATCGCGAAACAACACCTGCTCGAATCCAACAAAAATTGTTGCCAGCCGTCTCTACTGAGCCTCAGAGACGCTTTGCGACAAGTTTTAATAAAAATCTGAGAATATCGAAAATTGGAGTCAAGTTGCTTCAAACAAGCGAATTATCGCGAAACAACAACTGCTCGAATCCAACAAAAACTGTGGCTTGCCGTCTCTACTGAGCCTCAGAGTCGCTTTGAGACAAGTGTTACGAAATTCAGAGAATGTCGAAAATTTAAGTGAAATTGCTTCAAACAAGCGAATTATCGCGAAACAACACCTGCTCGAATCCAACCAAGCTTGTGGCCAGCCGTCTCTACTAAGCCTCAAAGGCACTTAGAGACAAGTGTTACACAATTCAGAGAACGTTAAAAATTAGAGTGAAATTGCTTTAAACAAGACAATTATCGCGAAACAAAACCTGCTCAAATCCAAATAAAACTCTGCCCTGCCGTCTCTACTGAGCCTCAGAGACGCTTTGAGACAATTGTTACAAAAATCAGAAAATGTTAAAAATTAGAGTGAAATTGCTTTAAACAAGCGAATTAACGCGAAACAACACCTGCTCGAATCCAATAAAAACTGTGACCTCACGTCTCTACTGAGCGTCAGAGACGCTTTGAGACAAGTGTTACAATTATCAGAGAATGTCAAAAATTAGAGTGGAATTGCTTCAAACATGCGAATTATCGCGAAATAACACCTGCTCGAATCCAACAAAAACTGTGGCCTGCCGTCTCTACTGAGCCTCAGAGACGCTTTGAGAAAAGTGTTACGAAATTCAGAGAAAGTCGAAAATTTGAGTGAAATTTCTTCAAACAAGCGAATTATCGCGAAACAACACCTGCTGGAATCCACCAAAAACTGTGCCTAGCCGTCTCTACTAAGCCTCAAAGACGCTTTGAGACAAGTGTTACGAAATTCAGAGAATGTCGAAATTTGAGTGAAATTGCTTTAAACAAGCGAATTATCGCGAAACAACACCTGCTCGAATCCACCAAAAACTGTGCCCAGCCGTCTCTACTAAGCCTCAGAGACTCTTTGAGACAAGTGTTTCAAATATCAGAGAATGTCAAAAATTAGAGTGCAATTCCTTCAAACAAGCGAATTATCGCGAAACAACACCTGCTCGAATCCAACAAAAATTGTGGCCTGCCGTCTCTACTGAGCCTCAGAGAAGCTTTGAGACAAGTGTTACAAATATCAGAAAATGTTAAAAATTAGAGTGAAATTGCTTTAAACAAGCGAATTAACGCGAAACAACACCTGCTCGAGTCCAATAAAAACTGTGACCTCACGTCTCTACTGAGCGTCAGAGACGCTTTGAGACAAGTGTTACAATTATCAGAGAATGTCAAAAATTAGAGTGGAATTGCTTCAAACATGCGAATTATCGCGAAATAACACCTGCTCGAATCCAACAAAAACTGTGGCCTGCCGTCTCTACTGAGCCTCAGAGACGCTTTGAGACAAGTGTTACGAAATTCAGAGAAAGTCGAAAATTTGAGTGAAATTTCTTCAAACAAGCGAATTATCGCGAAACAACACCTGCTCGAATCCAACAAAAACTGTGCCCAGCCGTCTCTACTAACCCTCAGAGACGCTTTGAGACAAGTGTTACAAATATCAGAGAATGTCAAAAATTAGAGTGCAATTCCTTCAAACAAGCGAATTATCGCGAAACAACACCTGCTCGAATCCAACAAAAATTGTGGCCTGCCGTCTCTACTGAGCCTCAGAGACGCTTTGAGACAAGTGTTACAAAAATCAGAAAATGTTAAAAATTAGAGTGAAATTGCTTTAAACAAGCGAATTACCGCGAAACATAACCTGCTCGAATCCAATAAAAACTGTGACCTCACGTCTCTACTGAGCGTCAGAGACGCTTTGAGACAAGTGTTACAATTATCAGAGAATGTCAAAAATTAGAGTGGAATTGCTTCAAACATGCGAATTATCGCGAAGTAACACCTGCTTGAATCCAACAAAAACTGTGGCCTGCCGTCTCTACTGAGCCTCAGAGACGCTTTGAGACAAGTGTTACGAAATTCAGAGAATGTCGAAATTTGAGTGAAATTGCTTCAAACAAGCGAATTATCTCGAAACAACACCTGCTCGAATCCACCAAAAACTGTGCCCAGCCGTCTCTACTAAGCCTCAGAGACGCTTTGAGACAAGTGTTACAAATATCAGAGAATGTCAAAAATTAGAGTGGAATTCCTTCAAACAAGCGAATTATCGCGAAACAACACCTGCTCGAATCCAACAAATTTTGTGGCCTGCCGTCTCTACTGAGCCTCAGAGACGCTTTGAGACAAGTGTTACGAAATTCAGAGAAAGTCAAAAATTAGAGTGGAATTGCTTCAAACAAGCGAATTATCGCGAAACAACACCTGCTCGAATCCAACAAAAACTGTTCCCAGCCGTCTCTACTAAGCCTCAGAGACGCTTTGAGACAAGTGTTACACAATTTTGAGAATGTTAAAAATTAGAGTGAAATTGCTATAAACAAGCGAATTATCGCGAAACAACACCTGCTCGAATCCAACAAAAACTCTGACCTGCCGTCTCTACTGAGCCTCAGAGACGCTTTGCGACAAGTTTTACAAATATCTAAGAATATCGAAAATTGGAGTCAAGTTGCTTCAAACAAGCAAATTATCGCGAAACAACACCTGCTCGAATCCAAATAAAACTCTGCCCTGCCGTCTCTACTGAGCCTGAGAGACGCTTTGAGACAATTGTTACAAAAATCAGAAAATGTTCAAAATTAGAGTGAAATTGCTTTAAACAAGCGAATTATCGCGAAACAACACCTGCTCGAATCTAACAGAAACTGTGCCCAGCCGTCTCTACTAACCCTCAGAGACGCTTTGAGACAAGTGTGACAAATATCAGAGAATGTGAAAAATTAGAGTGGAATTGCTTCAAACAAGCGAATTATCGCGAAACAACACCTGCTCGAATCCAACAAAAACTGTTGCCAGCCGTCTCTACTAAGCCTCAAAGACGCTTTGAGACAAGTGTTACACAATTTAGAGAATGTTAAAAATTGGAGTGAAATTGCTTTAAACAAGCGAATTATCGCGAAACAACACCTGCTCGAATCCAACAAAAACTGTGCATTGCCGTCTCTACCAAGCCTCAGAGACGCTTTGAGACAAGTCTTATACAATTCAGAGAATGTTAAAAATTAGAGTGAAATTGCTTTAAACAAGCGAATTATCGCGAAACAACACCTGCTCGAATCCAAATAAAGCTCTGCCCTGCCGTCTCTACTGAGCCTCAGAGACGCTTTGAGACAATTGTTACAAAAATCAGAGAATGTTAAAAATTAGAGTGAAATTGCTTTAAACAAGCGAATTATCGCGAAACAACACCTGCTCGCATCTAACAGAAACTGTGCCCAGCCGTCTGTACTAAGCCTCAGAGACGCTTTGAGACAAGTGTTACAAATATCAGAGAATGTCAAAAATTAGAGTGGAATTGCATCAAACAAGCGAATTATCGCGAAACAACACCTGCTCGAATCCAACAAAAACTGTTGCCAGCCGTCTCTACTAAGCCTCAGAGACTCTTTGAGACAAGTGTTACACAATTCGGAGAATGTTAAAAATTAGAGTGAAATTGCTTTAAACAAGCGAATTATCGCGAAACAACACCTGCTCGAATCCAACAAAAACTCTGCCCTGCCGTCTCTACTGAGCCTCAGAGACGCTTTGCGACAAGTTTTACAAAGATCTGAGAATATCGAAAATTGGAGTCAAGTTGCTTCAAACAAGCGAATTATCGCGAAACAACACCTGCTCGAATCCACCAAAAACTGTGCCCAGCCGTCTCTACTAAGCCTCAGAGACGCTTTGAGACAAGTGTTACAAATATCAGAGAATGTCAAAAATTAGAGTGGAATTCCTTCAAACAAGCGAATTATCGCGAAACAACACCTGCTCGAATCCAACAAATTTTGTGGCCTGCCGTCTCTACTGAGCCTCAGAGACGCTTTGAGACAAGTGTTACGAAATTCAGAGAAAGTCAAAAATTAGAGTGGAATTGCTTCAAACAAGCGAATTATCGCGAAACAACACCTGCTCGAATCCAACAAAAACTGTGCCCAGCCGTCTCTACTAAGCCTCAGAGACGCTTTGAGACAAGTGTTACACAATTCAGAGAATGTTAAAAATTAGAGTGAAATTGCTATAAACAAGCGAATTATCGCGAAACAACACCTGCTCGAATCCAACAAAAACTCTGACCTGCCGTCTCTACTGAGCCTCAGAGACGCTTTGCGACAAGTTTTACAAATATCTAAGAATATCGAAAATTGGAGTCAAGTTGCTTCAAACAAGCAAATTATCGCGAAACAACACCTGCTCGAATCCAAATAAAACTCTGCCCTGCCGTCTCTACTGAGCCTGAGAGACGCTTTGAGACAATTGTTACAAAAATCAGAAAATGTTCAAAATTAGAGTGAAATTGCTTTAAACAAGCGAATTATCGCGAAACAACACCTGCTCGAATCTAACAGAAACTGTGCCCAGCCGTCTCTACTAACCCTCAGAGACGCTTTGAGACAAGTGTGACAAATATCAGAGAATGTGAAAAATTAGAGTGGAATTGCTTCAAACAAGCGAATTATCGCGAAACAACACCTGCTCGAATCCAACAAAAACTGTGGCCAGCCGTCTCTACTAAGCCTCAAAGACGCTTTGAGACAAGTGTTACACAATTTAGAGAATGTTAAAAATTGGAGTGAAATTGCTTTAAACAAGCGAATTATCGCGAAACAACACCTGCTCGAATCCAACAAAAACTGTGCATTGCCGTCTCTACCAAGCCTCAGAGACGCTTTGAGACAAGTCTTATACAATTCAGAGAATGTTAAAAATTAGAGTGAAATTGCTTTAAACAAGCGAATTATCGCGAAACAACACCTGCTCGAATCCAAATAAAGCTCTGCCCTGCCGTCTCTACTGAGCCTCAGAGACGCTTTGAGACAATTGTTACAAAAATCAGAGAATGTTAAAAATTAGAGTGAAATTGCTTTAAACAAGCGAATTATCGCGAAACAACACCTGCTCGCATCTAACAGAAACTGTGCCCAGCCGTCTGTACTAAGCCTCAGAGACGCTTTGAGACAAGTGTTACAAATATCAGAGAATGTCAAAAATTAGAGTGGAATTGCATCAAACAAGCGAATTATCGCGAAACAACACCTGCTCGAATCCAACAAAAACTGTTGCCAGCCGTCTCTACTAAGCCTCAGAGACTCTTTGAGACAAGTGTTACACAATTCGGAGAATGTTAAAAATTAGAGTGAAATTGCTTTAAACAAGCGAATTATCGCGAAACAACACCTGCTCGAATCCAACAAAAACTCTGCCCTGCCGTCTCTACTGAGCCTCAGAGACGCTTTGCGACAAGTTTTACAAAGATCTGAGAATATCGAAAATTGGAGTCAAGTTGCTTCAAACAAGCGAATTATCGCGAAACAACACCTGCTCGAATCCAACAAAAACTGTGGCCTGCCGTCTCTACTGAGCCTCAGAGACGCTTTGAGACAAGTGTTACGAAATTCAGAGAATGTCGAAAATTTAAGTGAAATTGCTTTAAACAAGCGAATTATCGCGAAACAACACCTGCTCGAATCCAACAAAGACTGTGGCCAGCCGTCTCTACTAAGCCTCAAAGGCACTTAGAGACAAGTGTTACACAATTCAGAGAATGTTAAAAATTAGAGTGAAATTGCTTTAAACAAGCGAATTATCGCGAAACAAAACCTGCTCGAATCCAAATAAAACTCTGCCCTGCCGTCTCTACTGAGCCTCAGAGACACTTTGAGACAATTGTTACAAAAATCACAAAATGTTAAAAATTAGAGTGAAATTGCTTTAAACAAGCGAATTAACGCGAAACAACACCTGCTCGAATCCAATAAAAACTGTGACCTCACGTCTCTACTGAGCGTCAGAGACGCTTTGAGACAAGTGTTACAATTATCAGAGAATGTCAAAAATTAGAGTGGAATTGCTTCAAACATGCGAATTATCGCGAAATAACACCTGCTCGAATCCAACAAAAACTGTGGCCTGCCGTCTCTACTGAGCCTCAGAGACGCTTTGATACAAGTGTTACGAAATTCAGAGAAAGTCGAAATTTGAGTGAAATTGCTTCAAACAAGCGAATTATCGCGAAACAACACCTGCTCGAATACAACAAAAACTGTGGCCTGCCGTCTCTACTGAGCCTCGGAGACGCTTTGAGACAAGTGTTACGAAATTCAGAGAAAGTCGAAAATTTGAGTGAAATTTCTTGAAACAAGCGAATTATCGCGAAACAACACCTGCTCGAATCCAACAAAAACTGTCGCCAGCCGTCTCTACTAAGCCTCAAAGACGCTTTGAGACAAGTTTTACGAAATTCAGAGAATGTCGAAATTTGAGTGAAATTGCTTCATACAAGCGAATTATCGCGAAACAACACCTGCTCGAATCCACCAAAAACTGTGCCCAGCCATCTCTACTAAGCCTCAGAGACGCTTTGAGACAAGTGTTACAAATATCAGAGAATGTCAAAAATTAGAGTGCAATTGCTTCAAACAAGCGAATTATCGCGAAACAACACCTGCTCGAATCCAACAAAAATTGTGGCCTGCCGTCTCTACTGTGCCTCAGAGACGCTTTGAGACAAGCGTTACGAAATTCAGAGAATGTCGAAAATTTGAGTGAAATTGCTTCAAACAAGCGAATTATCGCGAAACAACACCTGCTCGAATCCAACCAAAACTGTTCCCAGCCGTCTCTACTAAGCCTCAGAGACGCTTTGAGACAAGTGTTACAAATATCAGAGAATGTCAAAAATTAGAGTGCAATTGCTTCAAACAAGCGAATTATCGCGAAACAACACCAGCTCGAATCCAACAAAACCTGTGCCAAGCCGTCTCTACTAAGCCTCAGAGACGCTTTGACACAAGTGTTACACAATTCAGAGAATGTTAAAAATTAGAGTGAAATTGCTATAAACAAGCGAATTATCGCGAAACAACACCTGCTCGAATCCAACAAAAACTCTGACCTGCCGTCTCTACTGAGCCTCAGAGACGCTTTGCGACAAGTTTTACAAATATCTAAGAATATCGAAAATTGGAGTCAAGTTGCTTCAAACAAGCAAATTATCGCGAAACAACACCTGCTCGAATCCAAATAAAACTCTGCCCTGCCGTCTCTACTGAGCCTCAGAGACGCTTTGAGACAATTGTTACAAAAATCAGAAAATGTTCAAAATTAGAGTGAAATTGCTTTAAACAAGCGAATTATCGCGAAACAACACCTGCTCGAATCTAACAGAAACTGTGCCCAGCCGTCTCTACTAACCCTCAGAGACGCTTTGAGACAAGTGTGACAAATATCAGAGAATGTCAAAAATTAGAGTGGAATTGCTTCAAACAAGCGAATTATCGCGAAACAACACCTGCTCGAATCCAACAAAAACTGTGGCCAGCCGTCTCTACTAAGCCTCAAAGACGCTTTGAGACAAGTGTTACACAATTCAGAGAATGTTAAAAATTGGAGTGAAATTGCTTTAAACAAGCGAATTATCGCGAAACAACACCTGCTCAAATCCAACAAAAACTGTGCCCTGCCGTCTCTACCAAGCCTCAGAGACGCTTTGAGACAAGTCTTACACAATTCAGAGAATGTTAAAAATTAGAGTGAAATTGCTTTAAACAAGCGAATTATCGCGAAACAACACCTGCTCGAATCCAAATAAAGCTCTGCCCTGCCGTCTCTACTGAGCCTCAGAGACGCTTTGAGACAATTGTTACAAAAATCAGAAAATGTTAAAAACTAGAGTGAAATTGCTTTAAACAAGCGAATTATCGCGAAACAACACCTGCTCGCATCTAACAGAAACTGCGCCCAGCCGTCTGTACTAAGCCTCAGAGACGCTTTGAGACAAGTGTTTCAAATATCAGAGAATGTCAAAAATTAGAGTGCAATTGCTTCAAACAAGCGAATTATCGCGAAACAACACCTGCTCGAATCCAACAAAAACTCTGCCCTGCCGTCTCTACTGAGCCTCAGAGACGCTTTGCGACAAGTTTTACAAAGATCTGAGAATATCGAAAATTGGAGTCAAGTTGCTTCAAACAAGCGAATTATCGCGAAACAACACCTGCTGAAATCCAACAAAAACTGTGGCCTGCCGTCTCTACTGAGCCTCAGAGACGCTTTGCGACAAGTTTTACAAAGATCTGAGAATATCGAAAATTGGAGTCAAGTTGCTTCAAACAAGCGAATTATCGCGAAACAACACCTGCTCGAATCCAACAAAAACTGTTGCCAGCCTTCTCTACTAAGCCTCAGAGACGCTTTGAGACAAGTGTTACACAATTCAGAGAATGTTAAAAATTAGAGTGAAATTGCTTTAAACAAGCGAATTATCGCGAAACAACACCTGCTCGAATCCAACAAAAACTCTGCCCTGCCGTCTCTACTGAGCCTCAGAGACGCTTTGCGACAAGTTTTACAAAGATCTGAGAATATCGAAAATTGGAGTCAAGTTGCTTCAAACAAGCGAATTATCGCGAAACAACACCTGCTCGAATCCAACAAAAACTGTGGCCTGCCGTCTCTACTGAGCCTCAGAGACGCTTTGAGACAAGTGTTACGAAATTCAGAGAATGTCGAAAATTTAAGTGAAATTGCTTCAAACAAGCGAATTATCGCGAAACAACACCTGCACGAATCCAACAAAGACTGTGGCCAGCCGTCTCTACTAAGCCGCAAAGGCACTTAGAGACAAGTGTTACACAATTCAGAGAATGTTAAAAATTAGAGTGAAATTGCTTTAAACAAGCGAATTATCGCGAAACAAAACCTGATCGAATCCAAATAAAACTCTGCCCTGCCGTCTCTACTGAGCCTCAGAGACGCTTTGAGACAATTGTTACAAAAATCAGAAAATGTTCAAAATTAGAGTGAAATTGCTTTAAACAAGCGAATTATCGCGAAACAACACCTGCTCGAATCTAACAGAAACTGTGCCCAGCCGTCTCTACTAACCCTCAGAGACGCTTTGAGACAAGTGTGACAAATATCAGAGAATGTCAAAAATTAGAGTGGAATTGCTTCAAACAAGCGAATTATCGCGAAACAACACCTGCTCGAATCCAACAAAAACTGTGGCCAGCCGTCTCTACTAAGCCTCAAAGACGCTTTGAGACAAGTGTTACACAATTCAGAGAATGTTAAAAATTGGAGTGAAATTGCTTTAAACAAGCGAATTATCGCGAAACAACACCTGCTCGAATCCAACAAAAACTGTGCCCTGCCGTCTCTACCAAGCCTCAGAGACGCTTTGAGACAAGTCTTACACAATTCAGAGAATGTTAAAAATTAGAGTGAAATTGCTTTAAACAAGCGAATTATCGCGAAACAACACCTGCTCGAATCCAAATAAAGCTCTGCCCTGCCGTCTCTACTGAGCCTCAGAGACGCTTTGAGACAATTGTTACAAAAATCAGAAAATGTTAAAAATTAGAGTGAAATTGCTTTAAACAAGCGAATTATCGCGAAACAACACTTGCTCGCATCTAACAGAAACTGCGCCCAGCCGTCTGTACTAAGCCTCAGAGACGCTTTGAGACAAGTGTTTCAAATATCAGAGAATGTCAAAAATTAGAGTGCAATTGCTTCAAACAAGCGAATTATCGCGAAACAACACCTGCTCGAATCCAACAAAAACTCTGCCCTGCCGTCTCTACTGAGCCTCAGAGACGCTTTGCGACAAGTTTTACAAAGATCTGAGAATATCGAAAATTGGAGTCAAGTTGCTTCAAACAAGCGAATTATCGCGAAACAACACCTGCTCGAATCCAACAAAAACTGTGGCCTGCCGTCTCTACTGAGCCTCAGAGACGCTTTGCGACAAGTTTTACAAAGATCTGAGAATATCGAAAATTGGAGTCAAGTTGCTTCAAACAAGCGAATTATCGCGTAACAACACCTGCTCGAATCCAACAAAAACTGTTGCCAGCCTTCTCTACTAAGCCTCAGAGACGCTTTGAGACAAGTGTTACACAATTCAGAGAATGTTAAAAATTAGAGTGAAATTGCTTTAAACAAGCGAATTATCGCGAAACAACACCTGCTAGAATCCAACAAAAACTCTGCCCTGCCGTCTCTACTGAGCCTCAGAGACGCTTTGCGACAAGTTTTACAAAGATCTGAGAATATCGAAAATTGGAGTCAAGTTGCTTCAAACAAGCGAATTATCGCGAAACAACACCTGCTCGAATCCAACAAAAACTGTGGCCTGCCGTCTCTACTGAGCCTCAGAGACGCTTTGAGACAAGTGTTACGAAATTCAGAGAATGTCGAAAATTTAAGTGAAATTGCTTCAAACAAGCGAATTATCGCGAAACAACACCTGCACGAATCCAACAAAGACTGTGGCCAGCCGTCTCTACTAAGCCGCAAAGGCACTTAGAGACAAGTGTTACACAATTCAGAGAATGTTAAAAATTAGAGTGAAATTGCTTTAAACAAGCGAATTATCGCGAAACAAAACCTGCTCGAATCCAAATAAAACTCTGCCCTGCCGTCTCTACTGAGCCTCAGAGACGCTTTGAGACAATTGTTACAAAAATCAGAAAATGATAAAAATTAGGGTGAAATTGCTTTAAACAAGCGAATTATCGCGAAACAACACCTGCTCGAATCTAACAGAAACTGTGCCCAGCCGTCTCTACTAACCCTCAGAGACGCTTTGAGACAAGTGTGACAAATATCAGAGAATGTCAAAAATTAGAGTGGAATTGCTTCAAACAAGCGAATTATCGCGAAACAACACCTGCTCGAATCCAACAAAAACTGTGGCCAGCCGTCTCTACTAAGCCTCAAAGACGCTTTGAGACAAGTGTTACACAATTCAGAGAATGTTAAAAATTGGAGTGAAATTGCTTTAAACAAGCGAATTATCGCGAAACAACACCTGCTCGAATCCAACAAAAACTGTGCCCTGCCGTCTCTACCAAGCCTCAGAGACGCTTTGAGACAAGTCTTACACAATTCAGAGAATGTTAAAAATTAGAGTGAAATTGCTTTAAACAAGCGAATTATCGCGAAACAACACCTGCTCGAATCCAAATAAAGCTCTGCCCTGCCGTCTCTACTGAGCCTCAGAGACGCTTTGAGACAATTGTTACAAAAATCAGAAAATGTTAAAAATTAGAGTGAAATTGCTTTAAACAAGCGAATTATCGCGAAACAACACTTGCTCGCATCTAACAGAAACTGCGCCCAGCCGTCTGTACTAAGCCTCAGAGACGCTTTGAGACAAGTGTTTCAAATATCAGAGAATGTCAAAAATTAGAGTGCAATTGCTTCAAACAAGCGAATTATCGCGAAACAACACCTGCTCGAATCCAACAAAAACTCTGCCCTGCCGTCTCTACTGAGCCTCAGAGACGCTTTGCGACAAGTTTTACAAAGATCTGAGAATATCGAAAATTGGAGTCAAGTTGCTTCAAACAAGCGAATTATCGCGAAACAACACCTGCTCGAATCCAACAAAAACTGTGGCCTGCCGTCTCTACTGAGCCTCAGAGACGCTTTGCGACAAGTTTTACAAAGATCTGAGAATATCGAAAATTGGAGTCAAGTTGCTTCAAACAAGCGAATTATCGCGTAACAACACCTGCTCGAATCCAACAAAAACTGTTGCCAGCCTTCTCTACTAAGCCTCAGAGACGCTTTGAGACAAGTGTTACACAATTCAGAGAATGTTAAAAATTAGAGTGAAATTGCTTTAAACAAGCGAATTATCGCGAAACAACACCTGCTAGAATCCAACAAAAACTCTGCCCTGCCGTCTCTACTGAGCCTCAGAGACGCTTTGCGACAAGTTTTACAAAGATCTGAGAATATCGAAAATTGGAGTCAAGTTGCTTCAAACAAGCGAATTATCGCGAAACAACACCTGCTCGAATCCAACAAAAACTGTGGCCTGCCGTCTCTACTGAGCCTCAGAGACGCTTTGAGACAAGTGTTACGAAATTCAGAGAATGTCGAAAATTTAAGTGAAATTGCTTCAAACAAGCGAATTATCGCGAAACAACACCTGCACGAATCCAACAAAGACTGTGGCCAGCCGTCTCTACTAAGCCGCAAAGGCACTTAGAGACAAGTGTTACACAATTCAGAGAATGTTAAAAATTAGAGTGAAATTGCTTTAAACAAGCGAATTATCGCGAAACAAAACCTGCTCGAATCCAAATAAAACTCTGCCCTGCCGTCTCTACTGAGCCTCAGAGACGCTTTGAGACAATTGTTACAAAAATCAGAAAATGATAAAAATTAGAGTGAAATTGCTTTAAACAAGCGAATTAACGCGAAACAACACCTGCTCGAATCCAATAAAAACTGTGACCTCACGTCTCTACTGAGCGTCAGAGACGCTTTGAGACAAGTGTTACAATTATCAGAGAATGTCAAAAATTAGAGTGGAATTGCTTCAAACATGCGAATTATCGCGAAATAACACCTGCTCGATTCCAACAAAAACTGTGGCCTGCCGTCTCTACTGAGCCTCAGAGACGCTTTGAGACAAGTGTTACGAAATTCAGAGAATGTCGAAATTTGAGTGAAATTGCTTCAAACAAGCGAATTATCGCGAAACAACACCTGCTCGAATACAACAAAAACTGTGGCCTGCCGTCTCTACTGAGCCTCGGAGACGCTTTGAGACAAGTGTTACGAAATTCAGACTAAGTCGAAAATTTGAGTGAAATTTCTTCAAACAAGCGAATTATCGCGAAACAACACCTGTTCGAATCCAACAAAAACTGTCGCCAGCCGTCTCTACTAAGCCTCAAAGACGCTTTGAGACAAGTGTTACGAAATTCAGAGAATGTCGAAATTTGAGTGAAATTGCTTCAAACAAGCGAATTATCGCGAAACAATACCTGCTCGAATCCACCAAAAACTGTGCCCAGCCGTCTCTACTAAGCCTCAGAGACGCTTTGAGACAAGTGTTACAAATATCAGAGAATGTCAAAAATTAGAGTGCAATTGCTTCAAACAAGCGAATTATCGCGAAACAACACCTGCTCGAATCCAACAAAAATTGTGGCCTGCCGTCTCTACTGAGCCTCAGAGACGCTTTGAGACAAGTGTTACGAAATTCAGAGAATGTCGAAAATTTGAGTGAAATTGCTTCAAACACGCGAATTATCGCGAAACAACACCTGCTCGTTCCAACAAAAACTGTTCCCAGCCGTCTCTACTAAGCCTCAGAGACGCTTTGAGACAAGTGTTACAAATATCAGAGAATGGCAAAAATTAGAGTGCAATTGCTTCAAACAAGCGAATTATCGCGAAACAACACCAGCTCGAATTCAACAAAACCTGTGCCCAGCCGTCTCTACTAAGCCTCAGAGACGCTTTGACACAAGTGTTACACAATTCAGAGAATGTTAAAAATTAGAGTGAAATTGCTATAAACAAGCGAATTATCGCGAAACAACACCTGCTCGAATCCAACAAAAACTCTGACCTGCCGTCTCTATTTAGCCTCAGAGACGCTTTGCGACAAGTTTTACAAAGATCTAAGAATATCGAAAATTGGAGTCAAGTTTCTTCAAACAAGCGAATTATCGCGAAGCAACACCTGGTCGAATCCAAATAAAACTCTGCCCTGCCGTCTCTACTGAGCCTCAGAGACGCTTTGAGACAATTGTTACAAAAATCAGAAAATGTTCAAAATTAGAGTGAAATTGCTTTAAACAAGCGAATTATCGCGAAACAACACCTGCTCGAATCTATCAGAAACTGTGCCCAGCCGTCTCTACTAACCCTCAGAGACGCTATGAGACAAGTGTGACAAATATCAGAGAATGTCAAAAATTAGAGTGGAATTGCTTCAAACAAGCGAATTATCGCGAAACAACACCTGCTCGAATCCAACAAAAACTGTGGCCAGCCGTGTCTACTAAGCCTCAAAGACGCTTTGAGACAAGTGTTACAAAAATCAGAAAATGTTAAAAATTAGAGTGAAATTGCTTTAAACAAGCGAATTAACGCGAAACAACACCTGCTCGAATCCAATAAAAACTGTGACCTCACGTCTCTACTGAGCGTCAGAGACGCTTTGAGACAAGTGTTACAATTATCAGAGAATGTCAAAAATTAGAGTGGAATTGCTTCAAACATGCGAATTATCGCGAAATAACACCTGCTCAAATCCAACAAAAACTGTGGCCTGCCGTCTCTACTGAGCCTCAGAGACGCTTTGAGACAAGTGTTACGAAATTCAGAGAATGTCGAAATTTGAGTGAAATTGCTTCAAACAAGCGAATTATCGCGAAACAACACCTGCTCGAATCCAACAAAAACTTTGCCCAGCCGTCCCTACTAAGCCTCAGAGACGCTTTGAGACAAGTGTTACAAATATCAGAGAATGTCAAAAATTAGAGTGCAATTGCTTCAAACAAGCGAATTATCGCGAAACAACTCCAGCTCGAATCCAACAAAACCTGTGCCCAGGCGTCTCTACTAAGCCTCAGAGACGCTTTGACACAATTGTTACACAATTCAGAGAATCTTAAAAATTAGAGTGAAATTGCTATAAACAAGCGAATTATCGCGACACAACACCTGCTCGAATCCAACAAAAACTCTGACCTGCCGTCTCTACTGAGCCTCAGAGACGCTTTGCGACAAGTTTTACAAATATCTAAGAATATCGAAAATTGGAGTCAAGTTGCTTCAAACAAGCAAATTATCGCGAAACAACACCTGCTCGAATCCAAATAAAACTCTGCCCTGCCGTCTCTACTGAGCCTCAGAGACGCTTTGAGACAATTGTTACAAAAATCAGAAAATGTTCAAAATTAGAGTGAAATTGCTTTAAACAAGCGAATTATCGCGAAACAACACCTGCTCGAATCTAACAGAAACTGTGCCCAGCCGTCTCTACTAACCCTCAGAGACGCTTTGAGACAAGTGTGACAAATATCAGAGAATGTCAAAAATTAGAGTGGAATTGCTTCAAACAAGCGAATTATCGCGAAACAACACCTGCTCGAATCCAACAAAAACTGTGGCCAGCCGTCTCTACTAAGCCTCAAAGACGCTTTGAGACAAGTGTTACACAATTCAGAGAATGTTAAAAATTGGAGTGAAATTGCTTTAAACAAGCGAATTATCGCGAAACAACACCTGCTCGAATCCAACAAAAACTGTGCCCTGCCGTCTTTACCAAGCCTCAGAGACGCTTTGAGACAAGTCTTACACAATTCAGAGAATGTTAAAAATTAGAGTGAAATTGCTTTAAACAAGCGAATTATCGCGAAACAACACCTGCTCGAATCCAAATAAAGCTCTGCCCTGCCGTCTCTACTGAGCCTCAGAGACGCTTTGAGACAATTGTTACAAAAATCAGAAAATGTTAAAAATTAGAGTGAAATTGCTTTAAACAAGCGAATTATCGCGAAACAACACCTGCTCGCATCTAACAGAAACTGCGCCCAGCCGTCTGTACTAAGCCTCAGAGACGCTTTGAGACAAGTGTTTCAAATATCAGAGAATGTCAAAAATTAGAGTGCAATTGCTTCAAACAAGCGAATTATCGCGAAACAACACCTGCTCGAATCCAACAAAAACTCTGCCCTGCCGTCTCTACTGAGCCTCAGAGACGCTTTGCGACAAGTTTTACAAAGATCTGAGAATATCGAAAATTGGAGTCAAGTTGCTTCAAACAAGCGAATTATCGCGAAACAACACCTGCTCGAATCCAACAAAAACTGTGGCCTGCCGTCTCTACTGAGCCTCAGAGACGCTTTGCGACGAGTTTTACAAAGATCTGAGAATATCGAAAATTGGAGTCAAGTTGCTTCAAACAAGCGAATTATCGCGTAACAACACCTGCTCGAATCCAACAAAAACTGTTGCCAGCCTTCTCTACTAAGCCTCAGAGACGCTTTGAGACAAGTGTTACACAATTCAGAGAATGTTAAAAATTAGAGTGAAATTGCTTTAAACAAGCGAATTATCGCGAAACAACACCTGCTCGAATCCAACAAAAACTCTGCCCTGCCGTCTCTACTGAGCCTCAGAGACGCTTTGCGACAAGTTTTACAAAGATCTGAGAATATCGAAAATTGGAGTCAAGTTGCTTCAAACAAGCGAATTATCGCGAAACAACACCTGCTCGAATCCAACAAAAACTGTGGCCTGCCGTCTCTACTGAGCCTCAGAGACGCTTTGAGACAAGTGTTACGAAATTCAGAGAATGTCGAAAATTTAAGTGAAATTGCTTTAAACAAGCGAATTATCGCGAAACAAAACCTGCTCGAATCCAAATAAAACTCTGCCCTGCCGTCTCTACTGAGCCTCAGAGACGCTTTGAGACAATTGTTACAAAAATCAGAAAATGTTAAAAATTAGAGTGAAATTGCTTTAAACAAGCGAATTAACGCGAAACAACACCTGCTCGAATCCAATAAAAACTGTGACCTCACGTCTCTACTGAGCGTCAGAGACGCTTTGAGACAAGTGTTACAATTATCAGAGAATGTCAAAAATTAGAGTGGAATTGCTTCAAATACATGCGAATTATCGCGAAATAACACCTGCTCGATTCCAACAAAAACTGTGGCCTGCCGTCTCTACTGAGCCTCAGAGACGCTTTGAGACAAGTGTTACGAAATTCAGAGAATGTCGAAATTTGAGTGAAATTGCTTCAAACAAGCGAATTATCGCGAAACAACACCTGCTCGAATACAACAAAAACTGTGGCCTGCCGTCTCTACTGAGCCTCGGAGACGCTTTGAGACAAGTGTTACGAAATTCAGAGTAAGTCGAAAATTTGAGTGAAATTTCTTCAAACAAGCGAATTATCGCGAAACAATACCTGCTCGAATCCACCAAAAACTGTGCCCAGCCGTCTCTACTAAGCCTCAGAGACGCTTTGAGACAAGTGTTACAAATATCAGAGAATGTCAAAAATTAGAGTGCAATTGCTTCAAACAAGCGAATTATCGCGAAACAACACCTGCTCGAATCCAACAAAAATTGTGGCCTGCCGTCTCTACTGAGCCTCAGAGACGCTTTGAGACAAGTGTTACGAAATTCAGAGAATGTCGAAAATTTGAGTGAAATTGCTTCAAACAAGCGAATTATCGCGAAACAACACCTGCTCGTTCCAACAAAAACTGTTCCCAGCCGTCTCTACTAAGCCTCAGAGACGCTTTGAGACAAGTGTTACAAATATCAGAGAATGGCAAAAATTAGAGTGCAATTGCTTCAAACAAGCGAATTATCGCGAAACAACACCAGCTCGAATTCAACAAAACCTGTGCCCAGCCGTCTCTACTAAGCCTCAGAGACGCTTTGACACAAGTGTTACACAATTCAGAGAATGTTAAAAATTAGAGTGAAATTGCTATAAACAAGCGAATTATCGCGAAACAACACCTGCTCGAATCCAACAAAAACTCTGACCTGCCGTCTCTATTTAGCCTCAGAGACGCTTTGCGACAAGTTTTACAAAGATCTAAGAATATCGAAAATTGGAGTCAAGTTTCTTCAAACAAGCGAATTATCGCGAAGCAACACCTGGTCGAATCCAAATAAAACTCTGCCCTGCCGTCTCTACTGAGCCTCAGAGACGCTTTGAGACAATTGTTACAAAAATCAGAAAATGTTCAAAATTAGAGTGAAATTGCTTTAAACAAGCGAATTATCGCGAAACAACACCTGCTCGAATCTATCAGAAACTGTGCCCAGCCGTCTCTACTAACCCTCAGAGACGCTATGAGACAAGTGTGACAAATATCAGAGAATGTCAAAAATTAGAGTGGAATTGCTTCAAACAAGCGAATTATCGCGAAACAACACCTGCTCGAATCCAACAAAAACTGTGGCCAGCCGTGTCTACTAAGCCTCAAAGACGCTTTGAGACAAGTGTTACAAAAATCAGAAAATGTTAAAAATTAGAGTGAAATTGCTTTAAACAAGCGAATTAACGCGAAACAACACCTGCTCGAATCCAATAAAAACTGTGACCTCACGTCTCTACTGAGCGTCAGAGACGCTTTGAGACAAGTGTTACAATTATCAGAGAATGTCAAAAATTAGAGTGGAATTGCTTCAAACATGCGAATTATCGCGAAATAACACCTGCTCAAATCCAACAAAAACTGTGGCCTGCCGTCTCTACTGAGCCTCAGAGACGCTTTGAGACAAGTGTTACGAAATTCAGAGAATGTCGAAATTTGAGTGAAATTGCTTCAAACAAGCGAATTATCGCGAAACAACACCTGCTCGAATCCAACAAAAACTTTGCCCAGCCGTCCCTACTAAGCCTCAGAGACGCTTTGAGACAAGTGTTACAAATATCAGAGAATGTCAAAAATTAGAGTGCAATTGCTTCAAACAAGCGAATTATCGCGAAACAACTCCAGCTCGAATCCAACAAAACCTGTGCCCAGGCGTCTCTACTAAGCCTCAGAGACGCTTTGACACAATTGTTACACAATTCAGAGAATCTTAAAAATTAGAGTGAAATTGCTATAAACAAGCGAATTATCGCGAAACAACACCTGCTCGAATCCAACAAAAACTCTGACCTGCCGTCTCTACTGAGCCTCAGAGACGCTTTGCGACAAGTTTTACAAATATCTAAGAATATCGAAAATTGGAGTCAAGTTGCTTCAAACAAGCAAATTATCGCGAAACAACACCTGCTCGAATCCAAATAAAACTCTGCCCTGCCGTCTCTACTGAGCCTCAGAGACGCTTTGAGACAATTGTTACAAAAATCAGAAAATGTTCAAAATTAGAGTGAAATTGCTTTAAACAAGCGAATTATCGCGAAACAACACCTGCTCGAATCTAACAGAAACTGTGCCCAGCCGTCTCTACTAACCCTCAGAGACGCTTTGAGACAAGTGTGACAAATATCAGAGAATGTCAAAAATTAGAGTGGAATTGCTTCAAACAAGCGAATTATCGCTAAACAACACCTGCTCTAATCCAACAAAAACTGTGGCCTGTCGTCTCTACTAAGCCTCAAAGACGCTTTGAGACAAGTGTTACACAATTCAGAGAATGTTAAAAATTGGAGTGAAATTACTTTAAACTAGCGAATTATCGCGAAACAACACCTGCTCGAATCCAACAAAAACTGTGCCCTTCCGTCTCTACCAAGCCTCAGAGACGCTTTGAGACAAGTCTTACACAATTCAGAGAATGTTAAAAATTAGAGTGAAATTGCTTTAAACAAGCGAATTATCGCGAAACAACACCTGCTCGAATCCAAATAAAACTCTACCCTGCCGTCTCTACTGAGCCTCAGAGACGCTTTGAGACAATTGTTACAAAAATCAGAAAATGTTAAAAATTAGAGTGAAATTGCTTTAAACAAGCGAATTATCGCGAAACAACACCTGCTCGCATCTAACAGAAACTGTGCCCAGCCGTCTGTACTAAGCCTCAGAGACGCTTTGAGACAGGTGTTACAAATATCAGAGAATGTCAAAAATTAGAGTGGAATTGCTTCAAACAAGCGAATTATCGCGAAACAACACCTGTTCGAATCCAACAAAAACTGTTGCCAGCCGTCTCTACTAAGCCTCAGAGACGCTTTGAGACAAGTGTTACACAATTCAGAGAATGTTAAAAATTAGACTGAAATTGCTTTAAACAAGCGAATTATCGCGAAACAACACCTGCTCGAATCCAACAAAAACTCTGCCCTGCCGTCTCTACTGAGCCTCAGAGACGCTTTGCGAAGTTTTACAAAGATCTGAGAATATCGAAAATTGGAGTCAAGTTGCTTCAAACAAGCGAATTATCGCGAAACAACACCTGCTCGAATCCAACAAAAACTGTGGCCTGGCGTCTCTACTGAGCCTCAGAGACGCTTTGAGACAAGTGTTACGAAATTCAGAGAATGTCGAAAATTTAAGTGAAATTGCTTCAAACAAGCGAATTATCGCGAAACAACACCTGCTCGAATCCAACAAAGACTGTGGCCAGCCGTCTCTACTAAGCCGCAAAGGCACTTAGAGACAAGTGTTACACAATTCAGAGAATGTTAAAAATTAGAGTGAAATTGCTTTAAACAAGCGAATTATCGCGAAACAAAACCTGCTCGAATCCAAATAAAACTCTGCCCTGCCGTCTCTACTGAGCCTCAGAGACGCTTTGAGACAATTGTTACAAAAATCAGAAAATGTTAAAAATTAGAGTGAAATTGCTTTAAACAAGCGAATTAACGCGAAACAACACCTGCTCGAATACAACAAAAACTGTGATCTCACGTCTCTACTGAGCGTCAGAGACGCTTTGAGACAAGTGTTACAATTATCAGAGAATGTCAAAAATTAGAGTGGAATTGCTTCAAACATGCGAATTATCGCGAAACAACACCTGCTCGAATACAACAAAAACTGTGGCCTGCCGTCTCTACTGAGCCTCGGAGACGCTTTGAGACAAGTGTTACGAAATTCAGAGAAAGTCGAAAATTTGAGTGAAATTTCTTCAAACAAGCGAATTATCGCGAAACAACACCTGCTCGAATCCCAAAGAAACTGTCGCCAGCCGTCTCTACTAAGCCTCAAAGACGCTTTGAGACAAGTGTTACGAAATTCAGAGAATGTCGAAATTTGAGTGAAATTGCTTCAAACAAGCGAATTATCGCGAAACAATACCTGCTCGAATCCACCAAAAACTGTGCCCAGCCGTCTCTACTAAGCCTCAGAGACGCTTTGAGACAAGTGTTACAAATATCAGAGAATGTCAAAAATTAGAGTGCAATTGCTTCAAACAAGCGAATTATCGCGAAACAACACCAGCTCGAATCCAACAAAACCTGTGCCCAGCCGTCTCTACTAAGCCTCAGAGACGCTTTGACACAAGTGTTACACAATTCAGAGAATGTTAAAAATTAGAGTGAAATTGCTATAAACAAGCGAATTATCGCGAAACAACACCTGCTCGAATCCAACAAAAACTCTGACCTGCCGTCTCTACTTAGCCTCAGAGACGCTTTGCGACAAGTTTTACAAAGATCTAAGAATATCGAAAATTGGAGTCAAGTTTCTTCAAACAAGCGAATTATCGCGAAACAACACCTGCTCGAATCCAATAAAAACTGTGACCTCACGTCTCTACTGAGCGTCAGAGACGCTTTGAGACAAGTGTTACAATTATCAGAGAATGTCAAAAATTAGAGTGGAATTGCTTCAAACATGCGAATTATCGCGAAATAACACCTGCTCGAATCCAACAAAAACTGTGGCCTGCCGTCTCTACTGAGCCTCAGAGACGCTTTGAGACAAGTGTTACGAAATTCAGAGAATGTCGAAATTTGAGTGAAATTGCTTCAAACAAGCGAATTATCGCGAAACAACACCTGCTCGAATCCAACAAAAACTGGCCAGCCGTCTCTACTAAGCCTCAAAGACGCTTTGAGACAAGTGTTACACAATTCAGAGAATGTTAAAAATTGGAGTGAAATTGCTTTAAACAAGCGAATTATCGCGAAACAACACCTGCTCGAATCCAACAAAAACTGTGCCCTGCCGTCTCTACTATGCCTCAGAGACGCTTTGAGACAAGTCTTACACAATTCAGAGAATGTTAAAAATTAGAGTGAAATTGCTTTAAACAAGCGAATTATCGCGAAACAACACCTGCTCGAATCCAAATAAAACTCTGCCCTGCCGTCTCTACTGAGCCTCAGAGACGCTTTGAGACAATTGTTACAAAAATCAGAAAATGTTAAAAATTAGAGAGAAATTGCTTTAAACAAGCGAATTAACGCGAAACAACACCTGCTCGAATCCAATAAAAACTGTGACCTCACGTCTCTACTGAGCGTCGGAGACGCTTTGAGACAAGTGTTACAATTATCAGAGAATGTCAAAAATTAGAGTGGAATTGCTTCAAACATGCGAATTATCGCGAAAAAACACCTGCTCGAATCCAACAAAAACTGTGGCCTGCCGTCTCTACTGAGCCTCAGAGACGCTTTGAGACAAGTGTTACGAAATTCAGAGAAAGTCGAAAATTTGAGTGAAATTTCTTCAAACAAGCGAGTTATCGCGAAACAACACCTGCTCGAATCCAACAAAAACTGTCGCCAGCCGTCTCTACTAAGCCTCAAAGACGCTTTGAGACAAGTGTTACACAATTCAGAGAATATCGAAAATTTGAGTGAAATTGCTTCAAACAAGCGAATTATCACGAAATAACACCTGCTCGAATCCAACAAAAACTGTTCCCAGCCGTCTCTACTAAGCCTCAGAGACGCTTTGAGGCAAGTGTTACAAATATCAGAGAATGTCAAAAATTAGAGTGGAATTGCTTCAAACAAGCGAATTATCGCGAAACAACACCTGCTCGAATCCAAATAAAACTCTGCCCTGCCGTCTCTACTGAGCCACAGAGACGCTTTGAGACAATTGTTACAAAAATCAGAAAATCTTAAAAATTAGAGTGCAATTGCTTCAAACAAGCGAATTATCGCGAAACAACACCAGCTCGAATCCAACAAAACCTGTGCCCAGCCGTCTCTACTAAGCCTCAGAGACGCTTTGCGATAAGTTTTACAAAGATCTGAGAATATTGAAAATTGGAGTCAAGTTGCTTCAAACAAGCGAATTATCGCGAAACAACACCTGCTCGAATCCAACAAAAACTGTGGCCTGCCGTCTCTACTGATCCTCAGAGACGCTTTGAGACTACTGTTACGAAATTCAGAGAATGTCGGAAATTTGAGTGAAATTGCTTCAAACAAGCGAATTATCGCGAAACAACACCTGCTCGAATCCAACAAAAACTGTGGCCAGCCGTCTCTACTAAGCCTCAAAGACGCTTTGAGAAAAGTGTTACACAATACAGAGAATGTTAAAAATTAGAGTGAAATTGCTTTAAACAAGGGAATTATCGCGAAACAACACCTGCTCAAATCTAACAGAAACTGTGCCCAGCCGTCCCTACTAAGCCTCAGAGACGCTTTGAGACAAGTGTGACAAATATCAGAGAATGTCAAAAATTAGAGTGGAATTGCTTCAAACAAGCGAATTATCGCTAAACAACACCTGCTCGAATCCAACAAAAACTGTGGCCAGCCGTCTCTACTAAGCCTCAAAGACGCTTTGGGACAAGTGTAGCACAATTCAGAGAATGTTAAGAATTAGAGTGAAATTGCTTTAAACAAGCGAATTATCCCGAAACAACACCTGCTCGAATCCAACAAAAACTGTGCCCTGCCGTCTCTACTAAGCCTCAGAGACGCTTTGAGACAAGACTTACACAATTCAGAGAATGTTAAAAATTAGAGTGAAATTGCTTTAAACAAGCGAATTATCGCGAAACAACACCTGCTCGAATCCAAATAAAACTCTGCCCTGCCGTCTCTACTGAGCCTCAGAGACGCTTTGAGACAATTGTTACAAAAACTCAGAAAATGTTAAAAATTAGAGTGAAATTGCTTTAAACAAGCGAATTTTCGCGAAACAACACCTGCTCGAATCTAACAGAAACTGTGCCCAGCCGTCTCTACTAAGCCTCAGAGACGCTTTGAGACAAGTGTTACAAATATCAGAGAATGTCAAAAATTAGAGTGGAATTGCTTCAAACAAGCGAATTATCGCGAAACAACACCTGCTCGAATCCAACAAAAACTGTGGCCTGCCGTCTCTACTCAGCCTCAGAGACGCTTTGAGACAAGTGTTACGAAATTCAGAGAATGTCGAAAATTTGAGTGAAATTGCTTCAAACAAGCGAATTATCGCGAAACAACACCTGCTCGAACCGAACAAAAACTGTGCCCTGGCGTCTCTACTAAGCCTCAGAGACGCTTTGAGACAAGTCTTACACTATTCAGAGAATGTTAAAAATTAGAGTGAAATTGCTTCAAACAAGCGAATTATCGCGAAGCAACACCTGCTCGAATCCAACAAAAACTGTGGCCAGCCGTCCCTACTAAGCCTCAAAGACGCTTTGAGACAAGTGTTACACAATTCAGAGAATGTTAAAAATTGGAGTGAAATTGCTTTAAACAAGCGAATTATCGCGAAACAACACCTGCTCGAATCCAACAAAAACTGTGCCCTGCCGTCTCTACCAAGCCTCAGAGACGCTTTGAGACAAGTCTTACACAATTCAGAGAATGTTAAAAATTAGAGTGAAATTGCTTTAAACAAGCGAATTATCGCGAAACAACACCTGCTCGTATCCATATAAAACTCTGCCCTGCCGTCTCTACTGAGCCTCAGAGACGCTTTGAGACAATTGTTACAAAAATCAGAAAATGTTAAAAATTAGAGTGAAATTGCTTTAAACAAGCGAATTATCGCGAAAGAGCACCTGCTCGCATCTAACAGAAACTGTGCCCAGCCGTCTGTACTAAGCCTCAGAGACCCTTTGAGACAAGTGTTACAAATATCAGAGAATGTCAAAAATTAGAGTGGAATTGCTTCAAACAAGCGAATTATCGCGAAACAACACCTGCTCGAATCCAACAAAAACTGTTGCCAGCCGTCTCTACTAAGCCTCAGAGACGCTTTGAGACAAGTGTTACACAATTCAGAGAATCTTAAAAATTAGAGTGAAATTGCTTTAAACAAGCGAATTATCGCGAAACAACACCTGCTCGAATCCAACAAAAACTCTGCCCTGCCGTTTCTACTGAGCCTCAGAGACGCTTTGCGACAAGTTTTACAAAGATCTGAGAATATCGAAAATTGGAGTCAAGTTGCTTCAAACAAGCGAATTATCGCGAAACAACACCTGCTCGAATCCAACAAAAACTGTGGCCTGCCGTCTCTACTGAGCCTCAGAGACGCTTTGAGACAAGTGTTACGAAATTCAGAGAATGTCGAAAATTTAAGTGAAATTGCTTTAAACAAGCGAATTAACGCGAAACAACACCTGCTCGAATCCAATAAAAACTGTGACCTCACGTCTCTACTGAGCGTCAGAGACGCTTTGAGACAAGTGTTACAATTATCAGAGAATGTCAAAAATTAGAGTGGAATTGCTTCAAACATGCGAAATACCGCGAAATAACACCTGCTCGAATCCAACAAAAACTGTGGCCTGCCGTCTCTACTGAGCCTCAGAGACGCTTTGAGACAAGTGTTACGAAATTCAGAGAATGTCGAAATTTGAGTGAAATTGCTTCAAACAAGCGAATTATCGCGAAACAACACCTGCTCGAATCCACCAAAAACTGTGCCCAGCCGTCTCTACTAAGCCTCAGAGACGCTTTGAGACAAGTGTTACAAATATCAGAGAATGTCAAAAATTAGAGTGCAATTGCTTCGAACAAGCGAATTATCGCGAAACAACACCTGCTCGAATCCAACAAAAATTGTGGCCTGCCGTCTCTACTGAGCCTCAGAGACGCTTTGGGACAAGTGTTACGAAATTCAGAGAATGTCGAAAATTTGAGTGAAATTGCTTCAAACAAGCGAATTATCGCGAAACAACACCTGCTCGAATCCAAATAAAACTCTGCCCTGCCGTCTCTACTGAGCCTCAGAGACGCTTTGAGACAATTGTTACAAAAATCAGAAAATGTTAAAAATTAGAGTGAAATTGCTTTAAACAAGCGAATTAACGCGAAACAACACCTGCTCGAATCCAATAAAAACTGTGACCTCACGTCTCTACTGAGCGTCAGAGACGCTTTGAGACAAGTGTTACAATTATCAGAGAATGTCAAAAATTAGAGTGGAATTGCTTCAAACATGCGAATTACCGCGAAATAACACCTGCTCGAATCCAACAAAAACTGTGGCCTGCCGTCTCTACTGAGCCTCAGAGACGCTTTGAGACAAGTGTTACGAAATTCAGAGAATGTCGAAATTTGAGTGCAATTGCTTCAAACAAGCGAATTATCGCGAAACAACACCTGCTCGAATACAACAAAAACTGTGGCCTGCCGTCTGTACTAAGCCTCAGAGACGCTTTGAGACAAGTGTTACAAATATCAGAGAATGTCAAAAATTAGAGTGCAATTGCTTCAAACAAGCGAATTATCGCGAAACAACACCTGCTCGAATCCAACAAAAATTGTGGCCTGCCGTCTCTACTGAGCCTCAGAGACGCTTTGAGACAAGTGTTACGAAATTCAGAGAATGTCGATAATTTGAGTGAAATTGCTTCAAACAAGCGAATTATCGCGAAACAACACCTGCTCGAATCCAACAAAAACTGTTCCCAGCCGTCTCTACTAAGCCTCAGAGACGCTTTGAGACAAGTGTTACAAATATCAGAGAATTTCAAAAATTAGAGTGCAATTGCTTTAAACAAGCGAATTATCGCGAAACAACACCTGCTCGAATCTAACAGAAACTGTGCCCAGCCGTCTCTACTAACCCTCAGAGACGCTTTGAGACAAGTGTGACAAATATCAGAGAATGTCAAAAATTAGAGTGGAATTGCTTCAAACAAGCGAATTATCGCGAAACAACACCTGCTCGAATCCAACAAAAACTGTGGCCAGCCGTCTCTACTAAGCCTCAAAGACGCTTTGAGGCAAGTGTTACAAAAGTCAGAAAATGTTAAAAATTAGAGTGAAATTGCTTTAAACAAGCGAACTAACGCGAAACAACACCTGCTCGAATCCAACAAAAACTGTGGCCTGCCGTCTCTACTGAGCCTCAGAGACGCTTTGAGACAAGTGTTACGAAATTCAGAGAATGTCGGAAATTTGAGTGAAATTGCTTCAAACAAGCGAATTATCGCGAAACAACACCTGCTCGAATTCAAATAACACTCTGCCCTGCCGTCTCTACTGAGCCTCAGAGACGCTTTGAGACAATTGTTACAAAAATCAGAAAATCTCAAAAATTAGAGTGCAATTGCTTCAAACAAGCGAATTATCGCGAAACAACACCAGCACGAATCCAACAAAACCTGTGCCCAGCCGTCTCTACTAAGCCTCAGAGACGCTTTGACACAAGTGTTACACAATTCAGAGAATATTAAAAATTAGAGTGAAATTGCTTCAAACAAGCGAATTATCGCGAAACAACACCTGCTCGAATCCAACAAAAACTCTGCCCTGCCGTCTCTACTGAGCGTCAGAGACGCTTTGCGATAAGTTTTACAAAGATCTGAGAATATCGAATATTAGAGACAAGTTGCTTCAAACAAGCGAATTATCGCGAAACAACACCTGCTCGAATCCAACAAAAACTGTGGCCTGCCGTCTCTACTGAGCCTCAGAGACGCTTTGAGACAAGTGTCACGAAATTCAGAGAATGTCGGAAATTTGAGTGAAATTGCTTCAAACAAGCGAATTATCGCGAAACAACACCTGCTCGAATCCAACAAAAACTGTGGCCAGCCGTCTCTACTAAGCCTCAAAGACGCTTTGAGACAAGTGTTACACAATACAGAGAATGTTAAAAATTAGAGTGAAATTGCTTTAAACAAGCGAATTATCGCGAAACAACACCTGCTCGAATCTAACAGAAACTGTGCCCAGCCGTCTCTACTAAGCCTCAGAGACGCTTTGAGACAAGTGTGACAAATATCAGAGAATGTCAAAAATTACAGTGGAATTGCTTCAAACAAGCGAATTATCGCGAAACAACACCTGCTCCAATCCAACAAAAACTGTGGCCAGCCGTCTCTACTAAGCCTCAAAGACGCTTTGAGACAAGTGTTACACAATTCAGAGAATGTTAAAAATTAGAGTGAAAATGCTTCAAACAAACGAATTATCGCGAAACAACACCTGCTCGAATCCAACAAAAACTGTGCCCTGCCGTCTCTACTAAGCCTCAGAGACGCTTTGAGACAAGACTTACACAATTCAGAGAATGTTAAAAATTAGAGTGAAATTGCTTTAAACAAGCGAATTATCGCGAAACAACACCTGCTAAAATCCAAATAAAACTCTGCCCTTCCGTCTCTACTGAACCTCAGAGACGCTTTGAGACAATTGTTACAAAAATCAGAAAATGTTAAAAATTAGAGTGAAATTCCTTTAAAGAAGCGAATTTTCGCGAAACAACACCTGCTCGAATCTAACAGAAACTGTGCCCAGCCGTCTCTACTAAGCCTCAGAGACGCTTTGAGACAAGTGTTACAAATATCAGAGAATGTCAAAAATTAGAGTGAAATTGCTATAAACAAGCGAATTATCGCGAAACAACACCTGCTCGAATCCAAATAAAACTCTGCCCTGCCGTCTCTGCTGAGCCTCAGAGACGCTTTGAGACAATTGTTACAAAAATCAGAAAATGTTCAAAATTAGAGTGAAATTGCTTTAAACAAGCGAATTATCGCGAAACAACACCTGCTCGAATCTAACAGAAACTGTGCCCAGCTGTCGCTACTAACCCTCAGAGACGGTTTGAGACAAGTGTTACAAATATCAGAGAATGTCAAAAATTAGAGTGGAATTCCTTCAAACAAGCGAATTATTGCGAAACAACACCTGCTCGAATCCAACAAAAACTGAGGCCTGCCGTCTCTACTGAGCCTCAGAGACGCTTTGAGACAAGTGTTACGAAATTCAGAGAATGTCGAAAATTTGAGTGAAATTGCTTCAAACAAGCGAATTATCGCGAAACAACACCATCTCGAATCCAACAAAACCTGTGCCCAGCCGTCTCTACTAAGCCTCAGAGACGCTTTGACACAAGTGTTACACAATTCAGAGAATGTGAAAAATTAGAGTGAAATTGCTATAAACAAGCGAATTATCGCGAAACAACACCTGCTCGAATCCAACAAAAACTCTGCCCTGCCGTCTCTACTGAGCCTCAGAGACGCTTTGCGATAAGTTTTACAAAGATCTGAGAATATCGAAAATTGGAGTCAAGTTGCTTCAAACAAGCGAATTATCGCGAAACAACACCTGCTCGAATCCAACAAAAACTGTGGCCTGCCGTCTCTACTGAGCCTCAGAGACGCTTTGAGACAAGTGTTCCGAAATTCAGAGAATGTCGGAAATTTGAGTGAAATTGCTTCAAACAAGCGAATTATCGCGAAACAACACCTGCTCGAATCCAACAAAAACTGTGGCCAGCCGTCTCTACTAAGCCTCAAAGACACTTTGAGACAAGTGTTACACAATACAGAGAATGTTAAAAATTAGAGTGAAATTGCTTTAAACAAGCGAATTATCGCGAAACAACACCTGCTCGAATCTAACAGAAACTGTGCCCAGCCGTCTCTACTAAGCCTCAGAGACGCTTTGAGACAAGTGTGACAAATATCAGAGAATGTCAAAAATTAGAGTGGAATTGCTTCAAACAAGCGAATTATCGCGAAACAACACCTGCTCGAATCCAACAAAAACTGTGGCCAGCCGTCTCTACTAAGCCTCAAAGACGCTTTGAGACAAGTGTTACACAATACAGAGAATGTTAAAAATTAGAGTGAAATTGCTTTAAACAAGCGAATTATCGCGAAACAACACCTGCTCGAATCTAACAGAAACTGTGCCCAGCCGTCTCTACTAAGCCTCAGAGACGCTTTGAGACAAGTGTGACAAATAATAGAGAATGTCAAAAATTACAGTGGAATTGCTTCAAACAAGCGAATTATCGCGAAACAACACCTGCTCGAATCTATCAGAAACTGTGCCCAGCCGTCTCTACTAACCCTCAGAGACGCTATGAGACAAGTGTGACAAATATCAGAGAATGTCAAAAATTAGAGTGGAATTGCTTCAAACAAGCGAATTATCGCGAAACAACACCTGCTCGAATCCAACAAAAACTGTGCCCTGCCGTCTCTACTAAGCCTCAGAGACGCTTTGAGACAAGACTTACACAATTCAGAGAATGTTAAAAATTAGAGTGAAATTGCTTTAAACAAGCGAATTATCGCGAAACAACACCTGCTAAAATCCAAATAAAACTCTGCCCTGCCGTCTCTACTGAACCTCAGAGACGCTTTGAGACAATTGTTACAAAAATCAGAAAATGTTAAAAATTAGAGTGAAATTGCTTTAAACAAGCGAATTTTCGCGAAACAACACCTGCTGGAATCTAACAGAAACTGTGCCCAGCCGTCTCTACTAAGCCTCAGAGACGCTTTGAGACAAGTGTTACAAATATCAGAGAATGTCAAAAATTAGAGTGAAATTGCTATAAACAAGCGAATTATCGCGAAACAACACCTGCTCGAATCCAAATAAAACTCTGCCCTGCCGTATCTGCTGAGCCTCAGAGACGCTTTGAGACAATTGTTACAAAAATCAGAAAATGTTCAAAATTAGAGTGAAATTGCTTTAAACAAGCGAATTATCGCGAAACAACACCTGCTCGAATCTAACAGAAACTGTGCCCAGCTGTCGCTACTAACCCTCAGAGACGGTTTGAGACAAGTGTTACAAATATCAGAGAATGTCAAAAATTAGAGTGGAATTCCTTCAAACAAGCGAATTATTGCGAAACAACACCTGCTCGAATCCAACAAAAACTGTGGCCTGCCGTCTCTACTAATACTCAGAGACGCTTTGACACAAGTGTTACACAATTCAGAGAATGTGAAAAATTAGAGTGAAATTGCTATAAACAAGCGAATTATCGCGAAACAACACCTGCTCGAATCCAACAAAAACTCTGCCCTGCCGTCTCTACTGAGCCTCAGAGACGCTTTGCGATAAGTTTTACAAAGATCTGAGAATATCGAAAATTGGAGTCAAGTTGCTTCAAACAAGCGAATTATCGCGAAACAACACCTGCTCGAATCCAACAAAAACTGTGGCCTGCCGTCTCTATTGAGCCTCAGAGACGCTTTGAGACAAGTGTTCCGAAATTCAGAGAATGTCGGAAATTTGAGTGAAATTGCTTCAAACAAGCGAATTATCGCGAAACAACACCTGCTCGAATCCAACAAAAACTGTGGCCAGCCGTCTCTACTAAGCCTCAAAGACACTTTGAGACAAGTGTTACACAATACAGAGAATGTTAAAAATTAGAGTGAAATTGCTTTAAACAAGCGAATTATCGCGTAACAACACCTGCTCGAATCTAACAGAAACTGTGCCCAGCCGTCTCTACTAAGCCTCAGAGACGCTTTGAGACAAGTGTGACAAATATCAGAGAATGTCAAAAATTAGAGTGGAATTGCTTCAAACAAGCGAATTATCGCGAAACAACACCTGCTCGAATCCAACAAAAACTGTGGCCAGCCGTCTCTACTAAGCCTCAGAGACGCTTTGAGACAAGACTTACACAATTCAGAGAATGTTAAAAATTAGAGTGAAATTGCTTTAAACAAGCGAATTATCGCGAAACAACACCTGCTCGAATCCAACAAAAACTGTACCCTGCCGTCTCTACTAAGCCTCAGAGACGCTTTGAGACAAGTGTGACAAATATCAGAGAATGTCAAAAATTACAGTGGAATTGCTTCAAACAAGCGAATTATCGCGAAACAACACCTGCTCGAATCCAAATAAAACTCTGCCCTGCCGTCTCTACTGAGCCTCAGAGACGCTTTGAGACAATTGTTACAAAAATCAGAAAATGTTAAAAATTAGAGTGAAATTGCTTTAAACAAGCGAATTAACGCGAAACAACACCTGCTCGAATCCAATAAAAACTGTGACCTCACGTCTCTACTGAGCGTCAGAGACGCTTTGAGACAAGTGTTACAATTATCAGAGAATGTCAAAAATTAGAGTGGAATTGCTTCAGACATGCGAATTATCGCGAAATAACACCTGCTCGAATCAAACAAAAACTGTGGCCTGCCGTCTCTACTGAGCCTCAGAGACGCTTTGAGACAAGTGTTACGAAATTCAGAGAATGTCGAAAATTTGAGTGAAATTGCTTCAAACAAGCGAATTATCGCGAAACAACACCTGCTCGAATCCAACAAAAACTGTACCCTGCCGTCTCTACTAAGCCTCAGAGACGCTTTGAGACAAGTCTTACACTATTCAGAGAATGTTAAAAATTAGAGTGAAATTGCTTCAAACAAGCGAATTATCGCGAAACAACACCTGCTCGAATCCAAATAAAACTCTGCCCTGCCGTCTCTACTGAGCCTCAGAGACACCTTGAGACAATTGTTACAAAAATCAGAGAATGTCAAAAATTAGAGTGGAATTGCTTCAAACAAGCGAATTATCGCGAAACAACACCTGCTCGAATCCAACAAAAACTGTGGCCAGCCGTCTCTACTAAGCCTCAAAGACACTTTGAGACAAGTGTTACACAATACAGAGATTGTTAAAAATTAGAGTGAAATTGCTTTAAACAAGCGAATTATCGCGAAACAACACCTGCTCGAATCTAACAGAAACTGTGCCCAGCCGTCTCTACTAAGCCTCAGAGACGCTTTGAGACAAGTGTGACAAATATCAGAGAATGTCAAAAATTAGAGTGGAATTGCTTCAAACAAGCGAATTATCGCGAAGCAACACCTGCTCGAATCCAACAAAAACTGTGGCCAGCCGTCTCTACTAAGCCTCAGAGACGCTTTGAGACAAGACTTACACAATTCAGAGAATGTTAAAAATTAGAGTGAAATTGCTTTAAACAAGCGAATTATCGCGAAACAACACCTGCTCGAATCCAACAAAAACTGTACCCTGCCGTCTCTACTAAGCCTCAGAGACGCTTTGAGACAAGAGTGACAAATATCAGAGAATGTCAAAAATTACAGTGGAATTGCTTCAAACAAGCGAATTATCGCGAAACAACACCTGCTCCAATCCAACAAAAACTGTGGCCAGCCGTCTCTACTAAGCCTCAAAGACGCTTTGAGACAAGTGTAACACAATTCAGAGAATGTTAAAAATTAGAGTGAAATTGCTTTAAACATGCGAATTATCGCGAAACAACACCTGCTCGAATCCAACAAAAACTGTGCCCTGCCGTCTCTACTAAGCCTCAGAGACGCTTTGAGACAAGACTTACACAATTCAGAGAATGTTAAAAATTAGAGTGAAATTGCTTTAAACAAGCGAATTATCGCGAAACAACACCTGCTAAAATCCAAATAAAACTCTGCCCTGCCGTCTCTACTGAGCCTCAGAGACGCTTTGAGACAATTGTTACAAAAATCAGAAAATGTTAAAAATTAGAGTGAAATTGCTTTAAACAAGCGAATTTTCGCGAAACAACACCTGCTCGAATCTAAAAGAAACTGTGCCCAGTCGTCTCTACTAAGCCTCAGAGACGCTTTGAGACAAGTGTTACAAATATCAGAGAATGTCAAAAATTAGAGTGAAATTGCTATAAACAAGCGAATTATCGCGAAACAACACCTGCTCGAATCCAAATAAAACTCTGCCCTGCCGTCTCTGCTGAGCCTCAGAGACGCTTTGAGACAATTGTTACAAAAATCAGAAAATGTTCAAAATTAGAGTGAAATTGCTTTAAACAAGCGAATTATCGCGAAACAACACCTGCTCGAATCTAACAGAAACTGTGCCCAGCCGTCGCTACTAACCCTCAGAGACGGTTTGAGACAAGTGTTAAAAATATCAGAGAATGTCAAAAATTAGAGTGCAATTCCTTCAAACAAGCGAATTATTGCGAAACAACACCTGCTCGAATCCAACAAAAACTGTGGCCTGCCGTCTCTACTGAGCCTCAGAGACGCTTTGAGACAAGTGTTACGAAATTCAGAGAATGTCGAAAATTTGAGTGAAATTGCTTCAAACAAGCGAATTATCGCGAAACAACACCTGCTCGAATCCAACAAAAACTCTGCCCTGCCGTCTCTACTGAGCCTCAGAGACGCTTTGCGATAAGTTTTACAAAGATCTGAGAATATCGAAAATTGGAGTCAAGTTGCTTCAAACAAGCGAATTATCGCGAAACAACACCTGCTCGAATCCAACAAAAACTGTGGCCTGCCGTCTCTACTGAGCCTCAGAGACGCTTTGAGACAAGTGTTCCGAAATTCAGAGAATGTCGGAAATTTGAGTGAAATTGATTCAAACAAGCGAATTAGCGCGAAACAACACCTGCTCGAATCCAACAAAAACTGTGGCCAGCCGTCTCTACTAAGCCTCAAAGACACTTTGAGACAAGTGTTACACAATACAGAGAATGTTAAAAATTAGAGTGAAATTGCTTTAAACAAGCGAATTATCGCGAAACAACTCCTGCTCGAATCTAACAGAAACTGTGCCCAGCCGTCTCTACTAAGCTTCAGAGACGCTTTGAGACAAGTGTGACAAATATCAGAGAATGTCAAAAATTAGATTGGAATTGCTTCAAACAAGCGAATTATCGCGAAACAACACCTGCTCCAATCCAACAAAAACTGTGGCCAGCCGTCTCTACTAAGCCTCAGAGACGCTTTGAGACAAGACTTACACAATTCAGAGAATGTTAAAAATTAGAGTGAAATTGCTTTAAACAAGCGAATTATCGCGAAACAACACCTGCTCGAATCCAAATAAAACTCTGCCCTGCCGTCTCTACTGAGCCTCAGAGACGCTTTGAGATAATTGTTACAAAAATCAGAAAATGTTAAAAATTAGAGTGAAATTGCTTTAAAAAAGCGAATTTTCGCGAAACAACACCTGCTCGAATCTAACAGAAACTGTGCCCAGCCGTCTCTACTAAGCCTCAGAGACGCTTTGAGACAAGTGTTACAAATATCAGAGAATGTCAAAAATTAGAGTGGAATTGCTTCAAACAAGCGAATTATCGCGAAACAACACCTGCTCGAATCCAACAAAAACTGTGGCCTGCCGTCTCTACTGAGCCTCAGAGACGCTTTGAGACAAGTGTTACGAAATTCAGAGAATGTCGAAAATTTGAGTGAAATTGCTTCAAACAAGCGAATTATCGCGAAACACCACCTGCTCGAATCCAACAAAAACTCTGCCCTGCCGTCTCTACTGAGCCTCAGAGATGCTTTGCGATAAGTTTTACAAAGATCTGAGAATATCGAAAATTGGAGTCAAGTTGCTTCAAACAAGCGAATTATCGCGAAACAACACCTGCTCGAATCCAACAAAAACTGTGGCCTGCCGTCTCTACTGAGCCTCAGAGACGCTTTGAGACAAGTGTTCCGAAATTCAGAGAATGTCAAAAATTAGAGTGGAATTGCTTCAAACAAGCGAATTAGCGCGAAACAACACCTGCTCGAATCCAACAAAAACTGTGGCCTGCCGTCTCTACTGAGCCTCAGAGACGCTTTGAGACAAGTGTTACGAAATTCAGAGAATGTCGAAAATTTGAGTGAAATTGCTTCAAACAAGCGAATTAACGCGAAACAACACCTGCTCGAATCCAATAAAAACTGTGACCTCACGTCTCTACTGAGCGTCAGAGACGCTTTGAGACAAGTGTTACAATTATCAGAGAATGTCAAAAATTAGAGTGGAATTGCTTCAAACATGCGAATTATCGCGAAATAACACCTGCTCGAATCAATCAAAAACTGTGGCCTGCCGTCTCTACTGAGCCTCAGAGACGCTTTGAGACAAGTGTTACGAAATTCAGAGAATGTCGAAAATTTGAGTGAAATTGCTTCAAACAAGCGAATTATCGCGAAACAACACCTGCTCGAATCCAACAAAAACTGTTCCCAGCCGTCTCTACTAAGCCTCAGAGACGCTTTGAGACAAGTATTACAAATATCAGAGAATGTCAAAAATTAGAGTGCAATTGCTTCAAACAAGCGAATTATCGCGAAACAACACCAGCTCGAATCCAACAAAACCTGTGCCCAGCCGTCTCTACTAAGCCTCAGAGAAGCTTTGACACAAGTGTTACACAATTCAGAGAATGTTAAAAATTAGAGTGAAATTGCTATAAACAAGCGAATTATCGCGAAACAACACCTGCTCGAATCCAACAAAAACTGTGGCCAGCCGTCTCTACTAAGCCTCAGAGACGCTTTGAGACAAGACTTACACAATTCAGAGAATGTTAAAAATTAGAGTGAAATTGCTTTAAACAAGCGAATTATCGCGAAACAACACCTGCTCGAATGTAACAGATACTGTGCCCAGCCGTCTCTACTAAGCCTCAGAGACGCTTTGAGACAAGTGTGACAAATATCAGAGAATGTCAAAAATTAGAGTGGAATTGCTTCAAACAAGCGAATTATCGCGAAACAACACTTGCTCGAATCCAACAAAAACTGTGGCCAGCCGTCTCTACTAAGCCTCAGAGACGCTTTGAGACAAGACTTACACAATTCAGAGAATGTTAAAAATTAGAGTGAAATTGCTTTAAACAAGCGAATTATCGCGAAACAACACCTGCTCGAATCCAAATAAAACTCTGCCCTGCCGTACCTACTGAGCCTCAGAGACTATTTGAGATAATTGTTACAAAAATCAGAAAATGTTAAAAATTAGAGTGAAATTGCTTTAAACAAGCGAATTTTCGCGAAACAACACCTGCTCAAATCTAACAGAAACTGTGCCCAGCCGTCTCTACTAAGCCTCAGAGACGCTTTGAGACAAGTGTTACAAATATCAGAGAATGTCAAAAATTAGAGTGGAATTGCTTCAAACAAGCGAATTATCGCGAAACAACACCTGCGCGAATCCAACAAAAACTGTGGCCTGCCGTCTCTACTGAGCCTCAGAGACGCTTTGAGACAAGTGTTACGAAATTCAGAGAATGTCGAAAATTTGAGTGAAATTGCTTCAAACAAGCGAATTATCGCGAAACAACACCTGCTCGAATCCAACAAAAACTGTCGCCAGCCGTCTCTACTAAGCCTCAGAGACGCTTTGAGACTAGTCTTACACTATTCAGAGAATGTTAAAAATTAGAGTGAAATTGCTTCAAACAAGCGAATTATCGCGAAACAACACCTGCTCGAATCCATATAAAACTCTGCCCTGCCGTCTCTACTGAGCCTCAGAGACGCTTTGAGACAATTGTTACAAAAATCAGAAAATGTTAAAAATTAGAGTGAAATTGCTTTAAACAAGCGAATTAACGCGAAACAACACCTGCTCGAATCCAATAAAAACTGTGACCTCACGTCTCTACTGAGCGTCAGAGACGCTTTGAGACAAGTGTTACAATTATCAGAGAATGTCAAAAATTAGAGTGGAATTGCTTCAAACATGCGAATTATCGCGAAATAACACCTGCTCGAATCAAACAAAAACTGTGGCCTGCCGTCTCTACTGAGCCTCAGAGACGCTTTGAGACAAGTGTTACGAAATTCAGAGAATGTCGAAAATTTGAGTGAAATTGCTTCAAACAAGCGAATTATCGCGAAACAACACCTGCTCGAATCCAACAAAAACTGTTCCCAGCCGTCTCTACTAAGCCTCAGAGACGCTTTGAGACAAGTGTTACAAATATCAGAGAATGTCAAAAATTAGAGTGCAATTGCTTCAAACAAGCGAATTATCGCGAAACAACACCAGCTCGAATCCAACAAAACCTGTGCCCAGCCGTCTCTACTAAGCCTCAGAGACGCTTTGACACAAGTGTTACACAATTCAGAGAATGTTAAAAATTAGACTGAAATTGCTACAAACAAGCGAATTATCGCGAAGCAACACCTGCTCGAATCCAACAAAAACTCTGCCCTGCCGTCTCTACTGAGCCTCAGAGACGCTTTGCGACAAGTTTTACAAAGATCTAAGAATATCGAAAATTGGATTCAAGTTGCTTCAAACAAGCGAATTATCGCGAAACAACACCTGCTCGAATCCAAATAAAACTCTGCCCTGCCGTCTCTACTAAGCCTCAAAGACGCTTTGAGACAAGTCTTACACAATTCAGAGAATGTTAAAAATTAGAGTGGAATTGCTTCAAACAAGCGAATTATCGCGAAACAACACCTGCTCGAATCCAACAAAAACTGTGGCCAGCCGTCTCCTCTAAGCTTCAAAGACGCTTTGAGACAAGTGTTACGAAATTCAGAGAATGTCGAAAATGTGAGTGGAATTGCTTCAAACAAGCGAATTATCGCGAAACAACACCTGCTCGAATCCTACAAAAACTGTGGCCTGCCGTCTCTACTGAGCCTCAGAGACGCTTTGAGACAAGTGTTACGAAATTCAGAGAATGTCGGAAATTTGAGTGAAATTGCTTCAAACAAGCGAATTATCGCGAAACAACACCTGCTCGAATCCAACAAAAACTGTTGCCAGCCGTCTCTACTAAGCCTCAGAGACGCTTTGAGACAAGTGTTACACAATTCAGAGAATGTTAAAAATTAGAGTGAAATTGCTTTAAACAAGCGAATTATCGCGAAACAACACCTGCTCAAATCCAACAAAAACTGTTCCCAGCCGTCTCTACTAAGCCTCAGAGACGCTTTGAGACAAGAGTTACAAATATCAGAGAATGTCAAAAATTAGGGTGCAATTGCTTCAAACAAGCGAATTATCGCGAAACAACACCAGCTCGAATCCAACAAAACCTGTGCCCAGCCGACTCTACTAAGCCTCAGAGACGCTTTGACACAAGTGTTACACAATTCAGAGAATGTTAAAAATTAGAGTGAAATTGCTATAAACAAGCGAATTATCGCGAAACAACACCTACTCGAATCCAACAAAAACTCTGCCCTGCCGTCTCTACTAAGCCTCAGAGACGCTTTGAGACAAGTCTTACAAAGATTTAAGAATATCGAAAATTGGAGTCAAGTTGCTTCAAACAAGCGAATTATCGCGAAACAACACCTGCTCTAATCCAAATAATACTCTGCCCTGCCGTCTCTACTGAGCCTCAGAGACGCTTTGAGACAATTGTTACAAAAATCAGAAAATGTTCAAAATTAGAGTGAAATTGCTTCAAACAAGCGAATTATCGCGAAACAACACCAGCTCGAATCCAACAAAACCTGTGCCCAGCCGTCTCTACTAACCCTCAGAGACGCTTTGAGACAAGTGTTACAATTATCAGAGAATGTCAAAAATTAGAGTGGAATTTGTTCAAACAAGCGAATTATCGCGAAACAACACCTGCTCGAATCCAACAAAAACTGTGGCCTGCCGTCTCTACTGGGCCTCAGAGACGCTTTGAGACAAGTGTTACGAAATTCAGAGAATGTCGAAAATTTGAGTGAAATTGCTTCAAACAAGCGAATTATCGCGAAACAACACCTGCTCGAATCCAACAAAAACTGTTGCCAGCCGTCTCTACTAAGCCTCAAAGACGCTTTGAGACAAGTGTTACACAATTCAGAGAATGTTAAAAATTAGAGTGAAATTGCTTTAAACAATAGAATTATCGCGAAACAACACCTGCTCGAATGCAACAAAAACTCTGCCCTGCCGTCTCTACTGAGCCTCACAGATGCTTTGAGACAATAGTTACAAAAATCAGAAAATGTTAAAAATTAGAGTGAAATTGCTTTAAACAAGCGAATTATCGCGAAACAACACCTGCTCGAATCCAACAAAAACTGTGCCCAGCCGTCTCTACAAAGCCTCAGAGACGCATTGAGACAAGTGTTAAACAATTCAGAGAATGTTAAAAATTAGAGTGAAATTGCTTTAAACAAGCGAATTATCGCGAAACAACACCTGCTCGAATCCAACAAAAACTCTGCCCTGCCGTCTCTACTGAGCCTCAGAGACGCTTTGCGACAAGCTTTACAAAGATCTGAGAATATCGAAAATTGGAGTCAAGTTGCTCCAAACAAGGGAATTATCGCGAAACAACACCTGCTCGAATCCAACAAAAACTGTGGCCTGCCGTCTCTACTGAGCCTCAGGGACGCTTTGAGACAAGTGTTACGAAATTCAGAGAATGTCGAAAATTTGAGTGGAATTGCTTCAAACAAGCGAATTATCGCGAAAGAACACCTGCTCGAATCCAACAAAAACTGTGGCCTGCAGTCTCTACTGAGCCTCAGAGACGCTTTGAGACAAGTGTTACAAATATCAGAGAATGTCGAAAATTTGAGTGGAATTGCTTCAAACAAGCGAATTATCGCGAAAGAACACCTGCTCGAATCCAACAAAAACTGTGGCCAGCCGTCTCTACTGAGCCTCAGAGACGCTTTGCGACATGTTTTACAAAGGTCTGAGAATATCGAAAATTGGAGTCAAGTTGCTTCAAAAAAGCGAATTATCGCGAAACAACACCTGCTCGAATCCAACAAAAACTGTGGCCAGCCGTCTCTACTAAGCCTCAAAGACGCTTTGAGACAAGTGTTACACAATTCAGAGAATGTTAAAAATTAGAGTGAAATTGCTTTAAACAAGCGAATTATCGCGAAACAACACCTGCTCGAATCCAACAAAAACTGTGGCCTGCCGTCTCTACTAAGCCTCAGAGACGCTTTGAGACAAGTCTTACAGAATTCAGAGAATGTTAAAAATTAGAGTGAAATTGCTTCAAACAAGCGAATTATCGCGAAACAACACCTGCTCGAATCCAAATAAAACTGTGCCCTGCCGTCTCTACTGAGCCTCAGAGACGCTTTGAGACAATTGTTACAAAAATCAGAAAATGTTCAAAATTAGAGTGAAATTGCTTTAAACAAGCGAATTATCGTGAAACAACACCTGCTCGAATCCAATAAAAACTGTGACCTCACGTCTCTACTGAGAGTCAGAGACGCTTTGAGACAAGTGTTACAATTATCAGAGAATGTCAAAAATTAGAGTGGAATTGCTTCAAACATGCGAATTATCGCGAAATAACACCTGCTCGAATCCAACAAAAACTGTGGCCTGCCGTCTCTACTGAGCCTCAGAGACGCTTTGAGACAAGTGTTACGAAATTCGGAGAATGTCGAAATTTGAGTGAAATTGCTTCAAACAAGCGAATTATCGCGAAACAACACCTGCTCGAATCCACCAAAAACTGTGCCCAGCCGTCTCTACTAAGCCTCAGAGACGCTTTGAGACAAGTGTTACAAATATCAGAGAATGTCAAAAATTAGAGTGGAATTCCTTCAAACAAGCGAATTATCGCGAAACAACACCTGCTCGAATCCAACAAAAACTGTGGCCTGCCGTCTCTACTGTGCCTCAGAGACGCTTTGAGACAAGTGTTACGAAATTCAGAGAATGTCGAAAATTTGAGTGAAATTGCTTCAAACAAGCGAATTATCGCGAAACAACACCTGCTCGAATCCAACAAAAGCTGTTCCCAGCCGTCTCTACTAAGCCTCAGAGACGCTTTGAGACAAGTGTTACAAATATCAGAGAATGTCAAAAATTAGAGTGCAATTGCTTCAAACAAGCGAATTATCGCGAAACAACACCGGCTCGAATCCAACAAAACCTGTGCCCAGCCGTCTCTACTAAGCCTCAGAGACGCTTTGATACAAGTGTTACACAATTCAGAGAATGTTAAAAATAAGAGTGAAATTGCTTTTAACAAGCGAATTATCGCGAAACAACACCTGCTCGAATCCAACAAAAACTGTGCCCAGCCGTCTCTACTAAGCCTCAGAGACGCTTTGAGACAAGTGTTACACAATTCAGAGAATGTTAAAAATTAGAGTGAAATTGCTTTAAACAAGCGAATTATCGCGAAACAACACCTGCTCGAATCCAACAAAAACTGTGGCCTGCCGTCTCTACTAAGCCTCAGAGACGCTTTGAGACAAGTGGTACACAAATCAGAGAATATTAAAAATTAGAGTGAAATTGCTTTAAACAAGCGAATTATCGCGAAACAACACCTGCTCGAATCCAACAAAAACTCTGCCCTGCCGACTCTACTGAGCCTCAGAGACGCTTTGCGACAAGTTTTACAAAGATCTGAGAATATCGAAAATTGGAGTCAAGTTGCTTCAAACAAGCGAATTATCGCGAAACAACACCTGCTCGAATCCAACAAAAACGGTGGCCAGCCGTCTCTACTAAGCCTCAAAGACGCTTTGAGACAAGTTTTACACAATTCAGAGAATGTTAAAAATTAGAGTGAAATTGCTTCAAACAAGCAAATTATCGCGAAACAACACCTGCTCGTATCCAAATAAAACTCTGCCCTGCCGTCTCTACTGAGCCTCACAGACGCTTTGAGACAATTGTTACAAAAATCAGAAAATGTTCAAAATTAGAGTGAAATTGCTTTAAACAAGCGAATTTTCGCGAAACAACACCTGCTCGAATCTAACACAAACTGTGCCCAGCCGTCTCTACTAAGCCTCAGAGACGCTTTGAGACAAGTGTTACAAATATCAGAGAATGTCAAAAATTAGAGTGAAATTGCTTCAAACAAGCGAATTATCGCGAAAAAACACCTGCTCGAATCCAACAAAAACTGTGCCCTGCCGTCTCTACTAAGCCTCAGAGACGCTTTGAGACAAGTCTTACACTATTCAGAGAATGTTAAAAATTAGAGTGAAATTGCTTCAAACAAGCGAATTATCGCGAAACAACACCTGCTCGAATCCAACAAAAACTGTGCCCAGCCGTCTCTACTAAGCCTCAGAGACGCTTTGAGGCAAGTGTTACACAATTCAGAGAATGTTAAAAATTAGAGTGAAATTGCTTTAAACAAGCGAATTATCGCGAAACAACACCTGCTCGAATCCAACAAAAACTCTGCCCTGCCGTCTCTACTGAGCCTCAGAGACGCTTTGCGACAAGTTTTACAAAGATCTGAGAATATCGAAAATTGGAGTCAAGTTGCTTCAAACAAGGGAATTATCGCGAAACAACACCTGCTCGAATCCAACAAAAACTGTGGCCTGCCGTCTCTACTGAGCCTCAGAGACGCTTTGTAGACAAGTGTTACGAAATTCAGAGAATGTCGAAAATTTGAGTGGAATTGCTTTAAACAAGCGAATTATCGCGAAACAACACCTGCTCGAATCCAAAAAAAACTGTGCCCTGCCGTCTCTACTAAGCCTCAGAGACGCTTTGAGACAAGTCTTACAGAATTCAGAGAATGTTAAAAATTAGAGTGAAATTGCTTCAAACAAGCGAATTATCGCGAAACAACACCTGCTCGAATCCAAATAAAACTCTGCCCTGCCGTCTCTACTGAGCCTCATAGACGCTTTGAGACAATTGTTACAAAAATCAGAAAATGTTCAAAATTAGAGTGAAATTGCTTTAAACAAGCGAATTATCGTGAAACAACACCTGCTCGAATCCAATAAAAACTGTGATCTCACGTCTCTACTGAGCGTCAGAGACGCTTTGAGACAAGTGTTACAAATATCAGAGAATGTCAAAAATTAGAGTGGAATTGCTTCAAACAAGCGAATTATCGCGAAACAACACCTGCTCGAATCCAACAAAAACTGTGGCCTGCCGTCTCTACTGAGCCTCAGAGACGCTTTGAGACAAGTGTTACGAAATTCAGAGAATGTCGAAAATTTGAGTGAAATTGCTTCAAACAAGCGAATTATCGCGAAACAACACCTGCTCGAATCCAACAAAAACTGTGCCCTGCCGTCTCTACTAAGCCTCAGAAACGCTTTGAGACAAGTCTTACAGAATTCAGAGAATGTTAAAAATTAGAGTGAAATTGCTTCAAACAAGCGAATTATCGCGAAACAACACCTGCTCGAATCCAAATAAAACTCTGCCCTGCCGTCTCTACTGAGCCTCAGAGACGCTTTGAGACAATTGTTACAAAAATCAGAAAATGTTCAAAATTAGAGTGAAATTGCTTTAAACAAGCGAATTATCGTGAAACAACACCTGCTCGAATCCAATAAAAACTGTGATCTCACGTCTCTACTGAGCGTCAGAGACGCTTTGAGACAAGTGTTACAATTATCAGAGAATGTCAAAAATTAGAGTGGAATTGCTTCAAACATGCGAATTATCGCGAAACAACACCTGCTCGAATCCAACAAAAACTGTGGCCTGCCGTCTCTACTGAGCCTCAGAGACGCTTTGAGACAAGTGTTACGAAATTCAGAGAATGTCGAAAATTTGAGTGAAATTGCTTCAAACAAGCGAATTATCGCGAAACAACACCTGCTCGAATCCAACAAAATCTGTTCCCAGCCGTCTCTACTAAGCCTCAGAGACGCTTTGAGACAAGTGTTACAAATATCAGAGAATGTCAAAAATTAAAGTGGAATTCCTTCAAACAAGCGAATTATCGCGAAACAACACCTGCTCGAATCCAACAAACACTGTGGCCTGCCGTCTCTACTGAGCCTCAGAGACGCTTTGAGACATGTGTTACGAAATTCAGAGAATGTCGAAAATTTGAGTGAAATTGCTTCAAACAAGCGAATTATCGCGAAACAACACCTGCTCGAATCCAACAAAAACTGTTCCCAGCCGTCTCTACTAAGCCTCAGAGACGCTTTGAGACAAGTGTTACAAATATCAGAGAATGTTAAAAATTAGAGTGAAATTGCTATAAACAAGCGAATTATCGCGAAACAACACCTGCTCGAATCCACCAAAAACTGTGCCCAACCGTCTCTACTAAGCCTCAGAGACGCTTTGAGACAAGTGTTACAAATATCAGAGAATGTCAAAAATTAAAGTGGAATTCCTTCAAACAAGCGAATTATCGCGAAACAACACCTGCTCGAATCCAACAAAAACTCTGCCCTGCCGTCTCTACTGAGCCTCAGAGACGCTTTGCGACAAGTTTTACAAAGATCTAAGGATATCGAAAATTGGAGTCAAGTAGCTTCAAACAAGCGAATTATCGCGAAACAACACCTGCTCGAATCCAAATAAAACTCTGCCCTGCCGTCTCTACTGAGCCTCAGAGACGCTTTGAGACAATTATTACAAAAATCAGAAAATGTTAAAAATTAGAGTGCAATTGCTTCAAACAAGCGAATTATCGCGAAACAACACCGGCTCGAATCCAACAAAACCTGTGCCCAGCCGTCTCTACTAAGCCTCAGAGACGCTTTGATACAAGTGTTACACAATTCAGAGAATGTTAAAAATAAGAGTGAAATTGCTTTTAACAAGCGAATTATCGCGAAACAACACCTGCTCGAATCCAACAAAAACTGTGCCCAGCCGTCTCTACTAAGCCTCAGAGACGCTTTGAGACAAGTGTTACACAATTCAGAGAATGTTAAAAATTAGAGTGAAATTGCTTTAAACAAGCGAATTATCGCGAAACAACACCTGCTCGAATCCAACAAAAACTGTGGCCTGCCGTCTCTACTAAGCCTCAGAGACGCTTTGAGACAAGTGTTACACAAATCAGAGAATATTAAAAATTAGAGTGAAATTGCTTTAAACAAGCGAATTATCGCGAAACAACACCTGCTCGAATCCAACAAAAACTCTGCCCTGCCGACTCTACTGAGCCTCAGAGACGCTTTGCGACAAGTTTTACAAAGATCTGAGAATATCGAAAATTGGAGTCAAGTTGCTTCAAACAAGCGAATTATCGCGAAACAACACCTGCTCGAATCCAACAAAAACGGTGGCCAGCCGTCTCTACTAAGCCTCAAAGACGCTTTGAGACAAGTGTTACACAATTCAGAGAACGTTAAAAATTAGAGTGAAATTGCTTCAAACAAGCAAATTATCGCGAAACAACACCTGCTCGTATCCAAATAAAACTCTGCCCTGCCGTCTCTACTGAGCCTCACAGACGCTTTGAGACAATTGTTACAAAAATCAGAAAATGTTCAAAATTAGAGTGAAATTGCTTTAAACAAGCGAATTTTCGCGAAACAACACCTGCTCGAATCTAACACAAACTGTGCCCAGCCGTCTCTACTAAGCCTCAGAGACGCTTTGAGACAAGTGTTACAAATATCAGAGAATGTCAAAAATTAGAGTGAAATTGCTTCAAACAAGCGAATTATCGCGAAACAACACCTGCTCGAATCCAACAAAAACTGTGCCCTGCCGTCTCTACTAAGCCTCAGAGACGCTTTGAGACAAGTCTTACACTATTCAGAGAATGTTAAAAATTAGAGTGAAATTGCTTCAAACAAGCGAATTATCGCGAAACAACACCTGCTCGAATCCAACAAAAACTGTGCCCAGCCGTCTCTACTAAGCCTCAGAGACGCTTTGAGGCAAGTGTTACACAATTCAGAGAATGTTAAAAATTAGAGTGAAATTGCTTTAAACAAGCGAATTATCGCGAAACAACACCTGCTCGAATCCAACAAAAACTCTGCCCTGCCGTCTCTACTGAGCCTCAGAGACGCTTTGCGACAAGTTTTACAAAGATCTGAGAATATCGAAAATTGGAGTCAAGTTGCTTCAAACAAGGGAATTATCGCGAAACAACACCTGCTCGAATCCAACAAAAACTGTGGCCTGCCGTCTCTACTGAGCCTCAGAGACGCTTTGTAGACAAGTGTTACGAAATTCAGAGAATGTCGAAAATTTGAGTGGAATTGCTTTAAACAAGCGAATTATCGCGAAACAACACCTGCTCGAATCCAAAAAAAACTGTGCCCTGCCGTCTCTACTAAGCCTCAGAGACGCTTTGAGACAAGTCTTACAGAATTCAGAGAATGTTAAAAATTAGAGTGAAATTGCTTCAAACAAGCGAATTATCGCGAAACAACACCTGCTCGAATCCAAATAAAACTCTGCCCTGCCGTCTCTACTGAGCCTCAGAGACGCTTTGAGACAATTGTTACAAAAATCAGAAAATGTTCAAAATTAGAGTGAAATTGCTTTAAACAAGCGAATTATCGTGAAACAACACCTGCTCGAATCCAATAAAAACTGTGATCTCACGTCTCTACTGAGCGTCAGAGACGCTTTGAGACAAGTGTTACAAATATCAGAGAATGTCAAAAATTAGAGTGGAATTGCTTCAAACAAGCGAATTATCGCGAAACAACACCTGCTCGAATCCAACAAAAACTGTGGCCTGCCGTCTCTACTGAGCCTCAGAGACGCTTTGAGACAAGTGTTACGAAATTCAGAGAATGTCGAAAGTTTGAGTGAAATTGCTTCAAACAAGCGAATTATCGCGAAACAACACCTGCTCGAATCCAACAAAAACTGTGCCCTGCCGTCTCTACTAAGCCTCAGAGACGCTTTGAGACAAGTCTTACAGAATTCAGAGAATGTTAAAAATTAGAGTGAAATTGCTTCAAACAAGCGAATTATCGCGAAACAACACCTGCTCGAATCCAAATAAAACTCTGCCCTGCCGTCTCTACTGAGCCTCAGAGACGCTTTGAGACAATTGTTACAAAAATCAGAAAATGTTCAAAATTAGAGTGAAATTGCTTTAAACAAGCGAATTATCGTGAAACAACACCTGCTCGAATCCAATAAAAACTGTGATCTCACGTCTCTACTGAGCGTCAGAGACGCTTTGAGACAAGTGTTACAATTATCAGAGAATGTCAAAAATTAGAGTGGAATTGCTTCAAACATGCGAATTATCGCGAAACAACACCTGCTCGAATCCAACAAAAACTGTGGCCTGCCGTCTCTACTGAGCCTCAGAGACGCTTTGAGACAAGTGTTACGAAATTCAGAGAATGTCGAAAATTTGAGTGAAATTGCTTCAAACAAGCGAATTATCGCGAAACAACACCTGCTCGAATCCAACAAAATCTGTTCCCAGCCGTCTCTACTAAGCCTCAGAGACGCTTTGAGACAAGTGTTACAAATATCAGAGAATGTCAAAAATTAAAGTGGAATTCCTTCAAACAAGCGAATTATCGCGAAACAACACCTGCTCGAATCCAACAAACACTGTGGCCTGCCGTCTCTACTGAGCCTCAGAGACGCTTTGAGACATGTGTTACGAAATTCAGAGAATGTCGAAAATTTGAGTGAAATTGCTTCAAACAAGCGAATTATCGCGAAACAACACCTGCTCGAATCCAACAAAAACTGTTCCCAGCCGTCTCTACTAAGCCTCAGAGACGCTTTGAGACAAGTGTTACAAATATCAGAGAATGTTAAAAATTAGAGTGAAATTGCTATAAACAAGCGAATTATCGCGAAACAACACCTGCTCGAATCCACCAAAAACTGTGCCCAACCGTCTCTACTAAGCCTCAGAGACGCTTTGAGACAAGTCTTACAGAATTCAGAGAATGTTGAAATTTGAGTGAAATTGCTTCAAACAAGCGAATTATCGCGAAACAACACCTGCTCGAATCCACCAAAAACTGTGCCCAACCGTCTCTTCTAAGCCTCAGAGACGCTTTGAGACAACTGTTACACAATTCAGAGAATGTTAAAAATTAGAGTGAAATTGCTTTAAACAAGCGAATTATCGCGAAACAACACCTGCTCGAATCCAACAAAAACTGTGCCCTGCCGTCTCTACTAAGCCTCAGAGACGCTTTGAGACAAGTCTTACAGAATTCAGAGAATGTTAAAAATTAGAGTGAAATTGCTTCAAACAAGCGAATTATCGCGAAACAACACCTGCTCGAATCCAAATAAAACTCTGCCCTGCCGTCTCTACTGAGCCTCAGAGACGCTTTGAGACAATTGTTACAAAAATCAGAAAATGTTGAAAATTAGAGTGAAATTGCTTTAAACAAGCGAATTTTCGCGAAACAACACCTGCTCAAATCTAACAGAAACTGTGCCCAGCCGTCTCTACTAAGCCTCAGAGACGCTTTGAGACAAGTGTTACAAATATCAGAGAATGTCAAAAATTAGAGTGGAATTGCTTCAAACAAGCGAATTATCGCGAAACAACACCTGCTCGAATCCAACAAAAGCTGTGGCCTGCCGTCTCTACTGAGCCTCAGAGACGCTTTGAGACAAGTGTTACGAAATTCAGAGAATGTCGAAAATTTGAGTGAAATTGCTTCAAACAAGCGAATTATCGCGAAACAACACCTGCTCGAATCCAACAAAAACTGTGCCCTGCCGTCTCTATTAAGCCTCAGAGACGCTTTGAGACAAGTCTTACACTATTCAGAGAATGTTAAAAATTAGAGTGCAATTGCTTTAAACAAGCGAATTATCGCGAAACAACACCTGCTCGAATCCAACAAAAACTCTGCCCTGCCGTCTCTACTGAGCCTCAGAGACGCTTTGCGACAAGTTTTACAAAGATCTGAGAATATCGAAAATTGGAGTCAAGTTGCTTCAAACAAGGGAATTATCGCGAAACAACACCTGCTCGAATCCAACAAAAACTGTGGCCTGCCGTCTCTACTGAGCCTCAGAGAGGCTTTGAGACAAGTGTTACGAAATTAGGAGAATGTCGAAAATTTGAGTGCAATTGCTTCAAACAAGCGAATTATCGCGAAACAACACCTTCTCGAATCCACCAAAAACTGTGCCCAACCGTCTCTACTAAGCCTCAGAGACGCTTTGAGACAAGTGTTACAAATATCAGAGAATGTCAAAAATTAAAGTGGAATTCCTTCAAACAAGCGAATTATCGCGAAACAACACCTGCTCGAATCCAACAAAAACTGTGGCCTGCCGTCTCTACTGAGCCTCAGAGACGCTTTGAGACAAGTGTTACGAAATTCAGAGAATGTGGAAAATTTGAGTGAAATTGCTTCAAACAAGCGAATTATCGCGAAACAACACCTGCTCGAATCCAACAAAATCTGTTCCCAGCCGTCTCTACTAAGCCTCAGAGACGCTTTGAGACAAGTGTTACAAATATCAGAGAATGTTAAAAATTAGAGTGAAATTGCTATAAACAAGCGAATTATCGCGAAACAGCACCTGCTCGAATCCAACAAAAACTGTGGCCTGCCGTCTCTACTGAGCCTCAGAGACGCTTTGACACAAGTGTTACGAAATTCAGAGAATGTTGAAATTTGAGTGAAATTGCTTCAAACAAGCGAATTATCGCGAAACAACACCTGCTCGAATCCAAATAAAACTCTGCCCTGCCGTCTCTACTGAGCCTCAGAGACGCTTTGAGACAATTGTTACAAAAATCAGAGAATGTTGAAAATTAGAGTGAAATTGCTTTAAACAAGCGAATTTTCGCGAAACAACACCTGCTCAAATCTAACAGAAACTGTGCCCAGCCGTCTCTACTAAGCCTCAGAGACGCTTTGAGACAAGTGTTACAAATATCAGAGAATGTCAAAAATTAGAGTGGAATTGCTTCAAACAAGCGAATTATCGCGAAACAACACCTGCTCGAATCCAACAAAAGCTGTGGCCTGCCGTCTCTACTGAGCCTCAGAGACGCTTTGAGACAAGTGTTACGAAATTCAGAGAATGTCGAAAATTTGAGTGAAATTGCTTCAAACAAGCGAATTATCGCGAAACAACACCTGCTCGAATCCAACAAAAACTGTGCCCTGCCGTCTCTATTAAGCCTCAGAGACGCTTTGAGACAAGTCTTACACTATTCAGAGAATGTTAAAAATTAGAGTGAAATTGCTTCAAACAAGCGAATTATCGCGAAACAACACCTGCTCGAATCCAACAAAAACTGTGCCCAGCCGTCTCTACTAAGCCTCAGAGACGCTTTGAGGCAAGTGTTACACAATTCAGAGAATGTTAAAAATTAGAGTGCAATTGCTTTAAACAAGCGAATTATCGCGAAACAACACCTGCTCGAATCCAACAAAAACTCTGCCCTGCCGTCTCTACTGAGCCTCAGAGACGCTTTGCGACAAGTTTTACAAAGATCTGAGAATATCGAAAATTGGAGTCAAGTTGCTTCAAACAAGGGAATTATCGCGAAACAACACCTGCTCGAATCCAACAAAAACTGTGGCCTGCCGTCTCTACTGAGCCTCAGAGAGGCTTTGAGACAAGTGTTACGAAATTCAGAGAATGTCGAAAATTTGAGTGCAATTGCTTCAAACAAGCGAATTATCGCGAAACAACACCTGCTCGAATCCACCAAAAACTGTGCCCAACCGTCTCTACTAAGCCTCAGAGACGCTTTGAGACAAGTGTTACAAATATCAGAGAATGTCAAAAATTAAAGTGGAATTCCTTCAAACAAGCGAATTATCGCCAAACAACACCTGCTCGAATCCAACAAAAACTGTGGCCTGCCGTCTCTACTGAGCCTCAGAGACGCTTTGAGACAAGTCTTACAGAATTCAGAGAATGTTAATAATTAGAGTGAAATTGCTTCAAACAAGCGAATTATCGCGAAACAACACCTGCTCGAATCCAACAAAAACTGTTCCCAGCCGTCTCTACTAAGCCTCAGAGACGCTTTGAGACAAGTGTTACATATATCAGAGAATGTTAAAAATTAGAGTGAAATTGCTATAAACAAGCAAATTATCGCGAAACAACACCTGCTCGAATCCAACAAAAACTCTGCCCTGCCGTCTCTACTGAGCCTCAGAGACGCTTTGCGACAAGTTTTACAAAGATCTAAGAATATCGAAAATTGGAGTCAAGTAGCTTCAAACAAGCGAATTATCGCGAAACAACACCTGCTCGAATCCAAATAAAACTCTGCCCTGCCGTCTCTACTGAGCCTCAGAGACGCTTTGAGACAATTATTACAAAAATCAGAAAATGTTAAAAATTAGAGTGAAATTGCTTTAAACAAGCGAATTATCGCGAAACAACACCTGCTCGCATCTAACAGAAACTGTGCCCAGCCGTCTCTACTGAGCCTCAGAGACGCTTTGAGACAAGTGTTACGAAATTCAGAGAATGTCGAAAATTTGAGTGAAATTGCTTCAAACAAGCGAATTATCGCGAAACAACACCTCCTCGAATCCAACAAAAACTTTTGCCAGCCGTCTCTACTAAGCCTCAAAGACGCTTTGAGACAAGTGTTACACAATTCAGAGAATGTTAAAAATTAGAGTGAAATTGCTTTAAACAAGCGAATTATCGCGAAACAACACCTGCTCGAATCCAACAAAAACTGTGGCATGCCGTCTCTACTGAGCCTCAGAGACGCTTTGAGACAAGTGTTACAAATATCAGAGAATGTCAAAAATTTGAGTGCATTTGCTTCAAACAAGCGAATTATCGCGAAACAACACCAGCTCGAATCCAACAAAACCTGTGCCCAGCCGTCTCTACTAAGCCTCAGAGACGCTTTGACACAAGTGTTACACAATTCAGAGAATGTTAAAAATTAGAGTGAAATTGCTTTAAACAAGCGTATTATCGCGAAACAACACCTGCTCGAATCCAACAAAAACTCTGCCCTGCCGTCTCTACTGAGCCTCAGAGACGCTTTGCGACAAGTTTTACAAAGATCTGAGAATATCGAAAATTGGAGTCAAGTTGCTTCAAACAAGCGAATTATCGCGAAACAACACCTGCTCGAATCCAACAAAAACTGTGGCCAGCCGTCTCTACTAAGCCACAAAGATGCTTTGAGACAACTGTTACACAATTCAGAGAATGTTAAAAATTAGAGTGAAATTGCTTTAAACAAGCGAATTATCGCGAAACAACACCTGCTCGAATCCAACAAAAACTGTGCCCTGCCGTCTCTACTAAGCCTCAGAGACGCTTTGAGACAAGTCTTACAGAATTCAGAGAATGTTAAAAATTAGAGTGAAATTGCTTCAAACAAGCGAATTATCGCGAAACAACACCTGCTCGAATCCAAATAAAACTCCGCCCTGCCGTCTCTACTGAGCCTCAGAGACGCTTTGTGACAATTGTTACAAAAATCAGAAAATGTTCAAAATTAGAGTGAAATTGCTTTAAACAAGCGAATTATCGTGAAACAACACCTGCTCGAATCCAATAAAAACTGTGACCTCACGTCTCTACTGAGCGTCATAGACGCTTTGAGACAAGTGTTACAATTATCAGAGAATGTCAAAAATTAGAGTGGAATTGCTTCAAACATGCGAATTATCGCGAAATAACACCTGCTCGAATCCAACAAAAACTGTGGCCTGCCGTCTCTACTGAGCCTCAGAGACGCTTTGAGACAAGTGTTACGAAATTCAGAGAATGTCGAAAATTTGAGTGAAATTGCTTCAAACAAGCGAATTATCGCGAAACAACACCTGCACGAATCCACCAAAAACTGTGCCCAACCGTCTCTACTAAGCCTCAGAGACGCTTTGAGACAAGTGTTACAAATATCAGAGAATGTCAAAAATTAAAGTGGAATTCCTTCAAACAAGCGAATTATCGCGAAGCAACACCTGCTCGAATCGAACAAAAACTGTGGCCTGCCGTCTCTAATGAGCCTCAGAGACGCTTTGAGACAAGTTTTACAAAGATCTGAGAATATCGAAAATTGGAGTCAAGTTGCTTCAAACAAGGGAATTATCACGAAACAACACCTGCTCGAATCCAACAAAAACTGTGGCCTGCCGTCTCTACTGAGCCTCAGAGACGCTTTGAGACAAGTGTTACGAAATTCAGAGAATGTCGAAAATTTGAGTGCAATTGCTTCAAACAAGCGAATTATCGCGAAACAACACCTGCTCGAATCCACCAAAAACTGTGCCCAACCGTCTCTACTAAGCCTCAGAGACGCTTTGAGACAAGTGTTACAAATATCAGAGAATGTCAAAAATTAAAGTGGAATTCCTTCAAACAAGCGAATTATCGCGAAACAACACCTGCTCGAATCCAACAAAAACTGTGGCCTGCCGTCTCTACTGAGCCTCAGAGACGCTTTGAGACAAGTGTTACGAAATTCAGAGAATGTAAAAAATTTGAGTGAAATTGCTTCAAACAAGCGAATTATCGCGAAACAACACCTGCTCGAATCCAACAAAATCTGTTCCCAGCCGTCTCTACTAAGCCTCAGAGACGCTTTGAGACAAGTGTTACAAATATCAGAGAATGTTAAAAATTAGAGTGAAATTGCTATAAACAAGCGAATTATCGCGAAACATCACCTGCTCGAATCCAACAAAAACTGTGGCCTGCCGTCTCTACTGAGCCTCAGAGACGCTTTGAGACAAGTGTTACGAAATTCAGAGAATGTTGAAATATGAGTGAAATTGCTTCAAACAAGCGAATTATCGCGAAACAACACCTGCTCGAATCCACCAAAAACTGTGCCCAACCGTCTCTACTAAGCCTCACAGACGCTTTGAGACAAGTGTTACAAATATCAGAGAATGTCAAAAATTAAAGTGGAATTCCTTCAAGCAAGCGAATTATCGCGAAACAACACCTGCTCGAATCCAACAAAAACTGTGGCCTGCCGTCTCTACTGAGCCTCAGAGACGCTTTGAGACAAGTGTTACGAAATTCAGAGAATGTGGAAAATTTGAGTGAAATTGCTTCAAACAAGCGAATTATCGCGAAACAACACCTGCTCGAATCCAAAAAAAACTGTTCCCAGCCGTCTCTTCTAAGCCTCAGAGACGCTTTGAGACAAGTGTTACAAATATCAGAGAATGTTAAAAATTAGAGTGAAATTGCTATAAACAAGCGAATTATCGCGAAACAACACCTGCTCGAATCCAACAAAAACTCTGCCCTGCCGTCTCTACTGAGCCTCAGAGACGCTTTGCGACAAGTTTTACAAAGATCTAAGAATATCGAAAATTGGAGTCAAGTAGCTTCTAACAAGCGAATTATCGCGAAACAACACCTGCTCGAATCCAAATAAAACTCTGCCCTGCCGTCTCTACTGAGCCTCAGAGACGCTTTGAGACAATTATTACAAAAATCAGAAAATGTTAAAAATTAGAGTGAAATTGCTTTAAACAAGCGAATTATCGCGAAACAACACCTGCTCGCATCTAACAGAAACTGTGCCCAGCCGTCTCTAGTGAGCCTCAGAGACGCTTTGAGACAAGTGTTACGAAATTCAGAGAATGTCGAAAATTTGAGTGAAATTGCTTCAAACAAGCGAATTATCGCGAAACAACACCTGCTCGAATCCAACAAAAACTGTTGCCAGCCGTCTCTACTAAGTATCAAAGACGCTTTGAGACAAGTGTTACACAATTCAGAGAATGTTAAAAATTAGAGTGAAATTGCTTTAAACAAGCGAATTATCGCGAAACAACACCTGCTCGAATCCAACAAAAACTGTGGCCTGCCGTCTCTACTGAGCCTCAGAGACGCTTTGAGACAAGTGTTACAAATATCAGAGAATGTCAAAAATTAGAGTGCATTTGCTTCAAACAAGCGAATTATCGCGAAACAACACCAGCTCGAATCCAACAAAACCTGTGCCCAGCCGTCTCTACTAAGCCTCAGAGACGCTTTGACACAAGTGTTACACAATTCAGAGAATGTTAAAAATTAGAGTGAAATTGCTTTAAACAAGCGTATTATCGCGAAACAACACCTGCTCGAATCCAACAAAAACTCTGCCCTGCCGTCTCTACTGAGCCTCAGAGACGCTTTGCGACAAGTTTTACAAAGATCTGAGAATATCGAAAATTGGAGTCAAGTTGCTTCAAACAAGCTAATTATCGCGAAACAACACCTGCTCCAATCCAACAAAAACTGTGGCCAGCCGTCTCTACTAAGCCTCAAAGACGCTTTGAGACAACTGTTACACAATTCAGAGAATGTTAAAAATTAGAGTGAAATTGCTTTAAACAAGCGAATTATCGCGAAACAACACCTGCTCGAATCCAACAAAAACTGTGCCCTGCCGTCTCTACTAAGCCTCAGAGACGCTTTGAGACAAGTCTTACAGAATTCAGAGAATGTTAAAAATTAAAGTGAAATTGCTTCAAACAAGCGAATTATCGCGAAACAACACCTGCTCGAATCCAAATAAAACTCCGCCCTGCCGTCTCTACTGAGCCTCAGAGACGCTTTGAGACAATTGTTACAAAAATCAGAAAATGTTCAAAATTAGAGTGAAATTGCTTTAAACAAGCGAATTATCGTGAAACAACACCTGCTCGAATCCAATAAAAACTGTGACCTCACGTCTCTACTGAGCGTCATAGACGCTTTGAGACAAGTGTTACAATTATCAGAGAATGTCAAAAATTGGAGTGGAATTGCTTCAAACATGCGAATTATCGCGAAATAACACCTGCTCGAATCCAACAAAAACTGTTCCCAGCCGATTCTACTAAGCCTCAGAGACGCTTTGAGACAAGTGTTACAAATATCAGAGAATGTCAAAAATTAGAGTGCATTTGCTTCAAACAAGCGAATTATCGCGAAACAACACCAGCTCGAATCCAACAAAACCTGTGCCCAGCCGTCTCTACTAAGCCTCAGAGACGCTTTGACACAAGTGTTACACAGTTCAGAGAATGTTAAAAATTAGAGTGAAATTGCTATAAACAAGCGAATTATCGCGAAACAACACCTGCTCGAATCCAACAAAAACTCTGCCCTGCCGTCTCTACTGAGCCTCCGAGACGCTTTGCGACAAGTTTTACAAAGATCTAAGAATATCGAAAATTGGAGTCAAGTAGCTTCAAACAAGCGAATTATCGCGAAACAACACCTGCTCGAATCCAAATAAAACACTGCCCTGCCGTCTCTACTGAGCCTCAGTGACGCTTTGAGACAATTATTACAAAAATCAGAAAATGTTAAAAATTAGAGTGAAATTGCTTTAAACAAGCGAATTATCGCGAAACAACACCTGCTCGAATCCAACAAAAACTGTGGCCTGCCATCTCTACTGAGCCTCAGAGACGCTTTGAGACAAGTGTTACAAATGTCAGAGAATGTCAAAAATTAGAGTGCAATTGCTTCAAACAAGCGAATTATCGCGAAACAACACCAGCTCGAATCCAACAAAACCTGTGCCCAGCCGTCTCTACTAAGCCTCAGAGACGCTTTGACACAAGTGTTACACAATTAAGAGAATGTTACAAATTAGAGTGAAATTGCTTTAAGCAAGCAAATAATCGCGAAACAACACCTGCTCGAATCCAACAAAAACTCTGCCCTGCCGTCTCTACTGAGCCTCATAGACGCTTTGCGACAAGTTTTACAAAGATCTGAGAATATCGAAAATTGGAGTCAAGTTGCTTCAAACAAGCGAATTATCGCGAAACACCTGCCCGAATCCAACAAAAGCTGTGGCCAGCCGTCTCTACTAAGCCTCAAAGACGCTTTGTGACAAGTCTTACAGAATTCAGAGAATGTTAAAAATTAGAGTGAAATTGCTTCAAACAAGCGAATTATCGCGAAACAACACCTGCTCGAATCCAAATAAAACTCCGCCCTGCCGTCTCTACTGAGCCTCAGAGACGCTTTGAGACAAGTCTTACAGAATTCAGAGAATGTTAAAAATTAGAGTGAAATTGCTTCAAACAAGCGAATTATCGCGAAACAACACCTGCTCGAATCCAAATAAAACTCTGCCCTGCCTTCTCTACTGAGCCTCAGAGACGCTTTGAGACAATTGTTACAAAAATCAGAAAATGTTCAAAATTAGAGTGAAATTGCTTTAAGCAAGCGAATTTTCGCGAAACAACACCTGCTCGAATCTAACAGAAACTGTGCCCAGCCGTCTCTACTAAGCCTCAGGGACGCTTTGAGACAAGTGTTACAAATATCAGAGAATGTCAAAAATTAGAGTGGAATTGCTTCAAACAAGCGAATTATCGCGAAACAACACCTGCTCGAATCCAACAAAAACTGTGGCCTGCCGTCTCTACTGAGCCTCAGAGACGCTTTGAGACAAGTGTTACGAAATTCTGAGAATGTCGAAAATTTGAGTGAAATTGCTTCAAACAAGCGAATTATCGCGAAACAACACCTGCTCGAATCCAACAAAAACTGTGCCCTGCCGTCTCTAATAAGCCTCAGAGACGCTTTGAGACAAGTCTTACACTATTCAGAGAATGTTAATAATTAGAGTGAAATTGCTTCAAACAAGCGAATTATCGCGAAACAACACCTGCTCGAATCCAAATAAAAGTCTGCCCTGCCGTCTCTACTGAGCCTCAGAGACGCTTTGAGACAAGTCTTACACTATTCAGAGAATGTTAAAAATTGGAGTGAAATTGCTTCAAACAAGCGAATTATCGCGAAACAACACCTGCTCGAATCCAAATAAAACTCTGCCCTGCCGTCTCTACTGAACCTCAGAGACGCTTTGAGACAATTGTTACAAAAATCAGAAAATGTTAAAAATTAGAGTGAAATTGCTTTAAACAAGCGAATTAACGCGAAACAACACCTGCTCGAATCCAATAAAAACTGTGACCTCACGTCTCTACTGAGCCTCAGAGACGCTTTGAGACAAGTGTTACGAAATTCAGAGAATGTCGAAATTTGAGTGAAATTGCTTCAAACAAGCGAATTATCGCGAAACAGCACCTACTCGAATCCACCAAAAACTGTGCCCAGCCGTCTCTACTAAGCCTCAGAGACGCTTTGAGACAAGTGTTACAAATATCAGAGAATGTCAAAAATTAGAGTCGAATTCCTTCAAACAAGCGAATTATCGCGAAACAACACCTGCTCGAATCCAACAAAAATTGTGGCCTGCCGTCGCACCTGAGCCTCAGAGACGCTTTGAGACAAGTGTTACGAAATTCAGAGAATGTCGAAAATTTGAGTGAAATTGCTTCAAACAAGCGAATTATCGCGAAACAACACCTGCTCGAATCCAGCAAAAACTGTTCCCAGCCGTCTCTACTAAGCCTCAGAGACGCTTTGAGACAAGTGTTACAAATATCAGAGAATGTCAAAAATTAGAGTGCAATTGCTTCAAACAAGCGAATTATCGCGAAGCAACACCAGCTCGAAAACAACAAAACCTGTGCCCAGCCGTCTCTACTAAGCCTCAGAGACGCTTTGACACAAGTGTTACACAATTCAGAGAATGTTAAAAATTAGAGTGAAATTGCTATAAACAAGCGAATTATCGCGAAACAACACCTGCTCGAATCCAAATAAAACTCTGCCCTGCCGTCTCTACTGAGCCTCAGAGATGCTTTGAGACAATTGTTACAAAAATCAGAAAATGTTCAAAATTAGAGTGAAATTGCTTTAAACAAGCGAATTATCGCGAAACAACACCTGCTCGAATATAACAGAAACTGTGCCCAGCCGTCTCTACTAACCCTCAGAGACGCTTTGAGACAAGTGTGACAAATATCAGAGAATGTCAAAAATTAGAGTGGAATTGCTTCAAACAAGCGAATTATCGCGAAACAACACCTGCTCGAATCCAACAAAAACTGTGGCCAGCCGTCTCTACTAAGCCTCAAAGACGCTTTGAGACAAGTGTTACACAATTCTGAGAATGTTAAAAATTGGAGTGAAATTGCTTTAAACAAGCGAATTATCGCGAAACAACACCTGCTCGAATCCAAATAAAAGTCTGCCCTGCCGTCTCTATTGAGCCTCAGAGACGCTTTGAGACAATTGTTACAAAAATCAGAAAATCTTAAAAATTAGAGTGCAATTGCTTCAAACAAGCGAATTATCGCGAAACAACACCTGCTCGAATCCAACAAAAACTATGGCCAGCCGTCTCTACTAAGCCTCAAAGACGCTTTGAGACAAGTGTTACACAATTCAGAGAATGTTAAAAATTAGAGTGAAATTGCTTTAAACAAGCGAATTATCGCGAAACAACACCTGCTCGAATCCAACAAAAACTGTGCCTGCCGTCTCTACTAAGCCTCAGAGACGCTTTGAGACAAGACTTACACAATTCAGAGAATGTTAAAAATTAGAGTGAAATTGCTTTAAACAAGCGAATTATCGCCAAACAACACCTGCTCGAATCCAAATAAAGCTCTGCCCTGCCGTCTCTACTGAGCCTCAGAGACGCTTTGAGACAATTGTTACAAAAATCAGAAAATGTTAAAAATTAGAGTGAAATTGCTTTAAACAAGCGAATTTTCGTGAAACAACACCTGCTCGAATCTAACAGAAACTGTGCCCAGCCGTCTCTACTAAGCCTTAGAGACGCTTTGAGACAAGTGTTACAAATATCAGAGAATGTCAAAAATTAGAGTGGAATTGCTTCAAACATGCGAATTATCGCGAAATAACACCTGCTCGAATCCAACAAAAACTGTGGCCTGCCGTCTCTACTGAGCCTCAGAGACGCTTTGAGACAGGTGTTACGAAATTCAGAGAATGTCGAAATTTGAGTGACATTGCTTCAAACAAGCGAATTATCGCGAAACAACACCTGCTCGAATCCAACAAAAAGTGTGGCCTGCCGTTTCTACTGAGCCTCAGAGACCCTTTGAGACAAGTGTTACGAAATTCAGAGAATGTCGAAAATTTGAGTGAAATTGCTTCCAACAAGCGAATTATCGCGAAACAACACCTGCTCGAATCCAACAAAAGCTGTGCCCTGCCGTCTCTACTAAGCCTCAGAGACGCTTTGAGACAAGTCTTACACTATTCAGAGAATGTTAAAAATTAGAGTGAAATTGCTTCAAACAAGCGAATAATCGCGAAACAACACCTGCTCGAATATAACAGAAACTGTGCCCAGCCGTCTCTACTAACCCTCAGAGACGCTTTGAGACAAGTGTGACAAATATCAGAGAATGTCAAAAATTAGAGTGGAATTGCTTCAAACAAGCGAATTATCGCGAAACAACACCTGCTCGAATCCAACAAAAACTGTGGCCAGCCGTCTCTACTAAGCCTCAAAGACGCTTTGAGACAAGTGTTACACAATTCTGAGAATGTTAAAAATTGGAGTGAAATTGCTTTAAACAAGCGAATTATCGCGAAACAACACCTGCTCGAATCCAAATAAAAGTCTGCCCTGCCGTCTCTATTGAGCCTCAGAGACGCTTTGAGACAATTGTTACAAAAATCAGAAAATCTTAAAAATTAGAGTGCAATTGCTTCAAACAAGCGAATTATCGCGAAACAACACCTGCTCGAATCCAACAAAAACTATGGCCAGCCGTCTCTACTAAGCCTCAAAGACGCTTTGAGACAAGTGTTACACAATTCAGAGAATGTTAAAAATTAGAGTGAAATTGCTTTAAACAAGCGAATTATCGCGAAACAACACCTGCTCGAATCCAACAAAAACTGTGCCTGCCGTCTCTACTAAGCCTCAGAGACGCTTTGAGACAAGACTTACACAATTCAGAGAATGTTAAAAATTAGAGTGAAATTGCTTTAAACAAGCGAATTATCGCCAAACAACACCTGCTCGAATCCAAATAAAGCTCTGCCCTGCCGTCTCTACTGAGCCTCAGAGACGCTTTGAGACAATTGTTACAAAAATCAGAAAATGTTAAAAATTAGAGTGAAATTGCTTTAAACAAGCGAATTTTCGTGAAACAACACCTGCTCGAATCTAACAGAAACTGTGCCCAGCCGTCTCTACTAAGCCTTAGAGACGCTTTGAGACAAGTGTTACAAATATCAGAGAATGTCAAAAATTAGAGTGGAATTGCTTCAAACATGCGAATTATCGCGAAATAACACCTGCTCGAATCCAACAAAAACTGTGGCCTGCCGTCTCTACTGAGCCTCAGAGACGCTTTGAGACAGGTGTTACGAAATTCAGAGAATGTCGAAATTTGAGTGACATTGCTTCAAACAAGCGAATTATCGCGAAACAACACCTGCTCGAATCCAACAAAAAGTGTGGCCTGCCGTTTCTACTGAGCCTCAGAGACCCTTTGAGACAAGTGTTACGAAATTCAGAGAATGTCGAAAATTTGAGTGAAATTGCTTCCAACAAGCGAATTATCGCGAAACAACACCTGCTCGAATCCAACAAAAGCTGTGCCCTGCCGTCTCTACTAAGCCTCAGAGACGCTTTGAGACAAGTCTTACACTATTCAGAGAATGTTAAAAATTAGAGTGAAATTGCTTCAAACAAGCGAATAATCGCGAAACAACACCGTCTCGAATCCAAATAAAACTCTGCCCTGCCGTCTCTACTGAGCCTCAGAGACGCTTTGAGACAATTGTTACAAAAATCAGAAAATGTTAAAAATTAGAGTGAAATTGCTTTAAACAAGCGAATTAACGCGAAACAACACCTGCTCGAATCCAATAAAAACTGTGACCTCACGTCTCTACTGAGCGTCAGAGACGCTTTGAGACAAGTGTTACAATTATCAGAGAATGTCAAAAATTAGAGTGGAATTCCTTCAAACAAGCGAATTATCGCGAAACAACACCTGCTCGAATCCAACAAAAATTGTGGCCTGCCGTCTCTACTGAGCCGCAGAGACGCTTTGAGACAAGTGTAACGAAATTCAGAGAATGTCGAAAATTAGAGTGCAATTGCTTCAAACAAGCGAATTATCGCGAAACAACACCAGCTCGAATCCAACAAAACCTGTGCCCAGCCGTCTCTACTAAGCCTCAGAGACGCTTTGACACAAGTGTTACACAATTCAGAGAATGTTAAAAATTAGAGTGAAATTGCTATAAACAAGCGAATTATCGCGAAACAACACCTGCTCGAATCCAACAAAAACTCTTGACCTGCCGTCTCTACTGAGCCTCAGAGACGCTTTGCGACAAGTTTTACAAAGGTCTAAGAATATCGAAAATTGGAGTCAAGTTGCTTCAAACAAGCGAATTATCGCGAAACAACACATGCTCGAATCCAAATAAAACTCTGCCCTGCCGTCTCTACTGAGCCTCAGAGACGCTTTGAGACAATTGTTACAAAAATCAGAAAATGTTCAAAATTAGAGTGAAATTGCTTTAAACAAGCGAATTATCGCGAAACAACACCTGCTCGAATCCAAATAAAACTCTGCCCTGCTGTCTCTACTGAGCCTCAGAGACGCTTTGAGACAATTGTTACAAAAATCAGAAAATGTTAAAAATTAGTGTGAAATTGCTTTAAACAAGCGAATTATCGCGAAACAACACCTACTCGCATCTAACAGAAACTGTGCCCAGCCTTCTGTACTAAGCCTCAGAGACGCTTTGAGACAAGTGTTACAAATATCAGAGAATGTCAAAAATTAGAGTGGAATTGCTTCAAACAAGCGAATTATCGCGAAAGAACACCTGCTCGAATCCAACAAAAACTGTTGCCAGCCGTCTCTACTAAGCCTCAAAGACGCTTTGAGACAAGTGTTACACAATTCAGAGAATGTTAAAAATTAGAGTGAAATTGCTTTAAACAAGCGAATTATCGCGAAACAACACCTGCTCGAATCCAACAAAAACTGTGCCCTGCCGTCTCTACTAAGCCTCAGAGACGCTTTGAGACAAGACTTACACAATTCAGAGAATGTTAAAAATTAGAGTGAAATTGCTTTAAACAAGGAATTATCGCGAAACAACACCGGCTCGAATCCAACAGAAACTGTGCCCAGCCGTCTCTACTAAGCCTTAGAGACGCTTTGAGACAAGTGTTACAAATATCAGAGAATGTCAAAAATTAGAGTGGAATTGCTTCAAACAAGCGAATTATCGCGAAACAACACCTGCTCGAATCCAACAAAAACTGTGGCCTGCCGTCTCTATTGAGCCTCAGAGACCCTCTGAGACAAGTGTAACGAAATTCAGAGAATGTCGAAAATTTGAGTGAAATTGCTTCAAACAAGCGAATTATCGCGAAACAACACCTGCTCGAATCCAAAAAAAAACTGTGCCCTGCCGTCTCTACTAAGCCTCAGAGACGCTTTGAGACAAGTCTTACACTATTCAGAGAATGTTAAAAATTCGAGTGAAATTGCTTCAAACAAGCGAATTATCGCGAAACAACACCTGCTCGAATCCAAATAAAACTCTGCCCTGCCGTCTCTACTGAGCCTCAGAGACGCTTTGAGACAATTGTTACAAAAATCAGAAAATGTTAAAAATTAGAGTGAAATTGCTTTAAACAAGCGAATTAACGCGAAACAACACCTGCTCGAATCCAATAAAAACTGTGTCCTCACGTCTCTACTGAGCGTCAGAGACGCTTTGAGACAAGTGTTACAATTATCAGAGAATGTCAAAAATTAGAGTGGAATTGCTTCAAACATGCGAATTATCGCGAAATAACACCTGCTCGAATCCAACAAAAACTGTGGCCTGCCGTCTCTACTGAGCCTCAGAGACGCTTTGAGACAGGTGTTACGAAATTCAGAGAATGTCGAAATTTGAGTGACATTGCTTCAAACAAGCGAATTATCGCGAAACAACACCTGCTCGAATCCAACAAAAACTGTTCCCAGCCGTCTCTACTAAGCCTCATAGACGCTTTGCGACAAGTTTTACAAAGATCTGAGAATATCGAAAACTGGAGTCAAGTTGCTTCAAACAAGCGAATTATCGCGAAACAACACCTGCTCGAATCCAACAAAGACTGTGGCCAGGAGTCTCTACTAAGCCTCAGAGACGCTTTGACACAAGTGTTACACAATTCAGAGAATGTTAAAAATTAGAGTGAAATTGCTTTAAACAAGCGAATTATCGCGAAACAACACCTGCTCGAATCCAACAAAAACTGTGGCCAGCCGTCTCTACTAAGCCTCAAAGACGCTTTGAGGCAAGTGTTACACAATTCAGAGAATGTTAAAAATGGGAGTGAAATTGCTTTAAACAAGGGAATTATCGCGAAACAACACCTGCTCGAATCCAACAAAAACTGTGCCCTGCCGTCTCTACTAAGCCTCAGAGACGCTTTGAGACAAGTCTTACACAATTCAGAGAGTGTTAAAAATTAGAGTGAAATTGCTTTAAACAAGCGAATTATCGCGAAACAACACCTGCTCGAATCCAAATAAAACTCTGCCCTGCCGTCTCTACTGAGCCTCAGAGACGCTTTGAGACAATTGTTACAAAAATCAGAAAATGTTAAAAATTAGAGTGAAATTGCTTTAAACAAGCGAATTATCGCGAAACTACACCTGCTCGCATCTAACAGAAACTGTTGCCAGCCGTCTCTACTAAGCCTCAAAGACGCTTTGAGACAAGTGTTACACAATTCAGAGAATGTTAAAAATTAGAGTGAAATTGCTTTAAACAAGCGAATTAACGCGAAACAACACCTGCTCGAATGCAACAAAAACTCTGCCCTGGCGTCTCTACTGAGCCTCAGAGATGCTTTGAGACAATTGTTACAAATATCAGAGAATGTCAAAAATTAGAGTGCAATTGCTTCAAACAAGCGAATTATCGCGAAACAACACCAGCTCGAATACAACAAAACCTGTGCGCAGCCGTCTCTACTAAGCCTCAGAGACGCTTTGACACAAGTGTTACACAATTCAGAGAATGTTAAAAATTAGAGTGAAATTGCTTTAAACAAGCGAATTATCACGAAACAACACCTGCTCGAATCCAACAAAAACTCTGCCCTGCCGTCTCTACTGAGCCTCAGAGACGCTTTGCGACAAGTTTTACAAAGATCTGAGAATATCGAAAACTGGAGTCAAGTTGCTTCAAACAAGCGAATTATCGCGAAACAACACCTGCTCGAATCCAACAAAGACTGTGGCCAGGAGTCTCTACTAAGCCTCAAAGTCACTTAGAGACAAGTGTTACACAATTCAGAGAATGTTAAAAATTAGAGTGAAATTGCTTTAAACAAGCGAATTATCGCGAAACAAAACCTGCTCGAATCCAAATAAAACTCTGCCCTGCCGTCTCTACTGAGCCTCAGAGACGCTTTGAGACAATTGTTACAAAAATCAGAAAATGTTAAAAATTAGAGTGAAATTGCTTTAAACAAGCGAATTAACGCGAAACAACACCTGCTCGAATCCAACAAAGACTGTGGCCAGGAGTCTCTACTGTGCCTCAGAGACGCTTTGAGACAAGTGTTACGAAATTCAGAGAATGTCGAAATTTGAGTGAAATTGCTTCAAACAAGCGAATTATCGCGAAACAACACATGCTCGAATACAACAAAAACTGTGGCCTGCCGTCTCTACTGAGCCTCGGAGACGCTTTGAGACAAGTGTTACGAAATTCAGAGAAAGTCGAAAATTTGAGTGAAATTTCTTCAAACAAGCGAATTATCGCGAAACAACACCTGCTCGAATCCAACAAAAACTGTCGCCAGCCGTCTCTACTAAGCCTCAAAGACGCTTTGAGACAAGTGTTACAAATATCAGAGAATGTCAAAAATTAGAGTGCAATTGCTTCAAACAAGCGAATTATCGCGAAACAACACCTGCTCGAATCCAACAAAAATTGTGGCCTGCCGTCTCTACTGAGCCTCAGAGACGCTTTGAGACAAGTGTTACGAAATTCAGAGAATGTCGAAAATTTGAGTTAAATTGCTTCAAACAAGCGAATTATCGCGAAACAACGCCTGCTCGAATCCAACAAAAACTGTTCCCAGCCGTCTCTACTAAGCCTCAGAGACGCTTTGAGACAAGTGTTACAAATATCAGAGAATGTCAAAAATTAGAGTGCAATTGCTTCAAACAAGCGAATTATCGCGAAACAACACCAGCTCGAATCCAACAAAACCTATGCCCAGCCGTCTCTACTAAGCCTCAGAGACGCTTTGACACAAGTATTACACAATTCAGAGAATGTTAAAAATTAGAGTGAAATTGCTATAAACAAGCGAATTATCGCGAAACAACACCTGCTCGCATCTAACAGAAACTGTGCCCAGCCGTCTGTACTAAGCCTCAGAGACGCTTTGAGACACGTGTTACAAATATCAGAGAATGTCAAAAATTAGAGTGGAATTGCTTCAAACAAGCGATTTATCGCGAAACAACACCTGCTCGAATCCAACAAAAATTGTGGCCTGCCGTCTCTACTGAGCCGCAGAGACGCTTTGAGACAAGTGTTACGAAATTCAGAGAATGTCGAAAATTTGAGTGAAATTGCTTGAAACAAGCGAATTATCGCGAAAAAACACCTCCTCGAATCCAACAAAAACTGTTCCCAGCCGTCTCTACTAAGCCTCAGAGACGCTTTGAGACAAGTGTTACAAATATCAGAGAATGTCAAAAATTAGAGTACAATTGCTTCAAACAAGCGAATTATCGCGAAACAACACCAGCTCGAATACAACAAAACCTGTGCCCAGCCGTCTCTACTAAGCCTCAGAGACGCTTTGACACAAGTGTTACACAATTCAGAGAATGTTAAAAATTAGAGTGAAATTGCTATAAACAAGCGAATTATCGCGAAACAACACCTGCTCGAATCCAACAAAAACTCTGACCTGCCGTCTCTACTGAGCCTCAGAGACGCTTTGCGACAAGTTTTACAAAGATCTAAGAATATCGAATATTGGAGTCAAGTTGCTTCAAACAAGCGAATTATCGCGAAACAACACCTGCTCGAATCCAAATAAAACTCTGCCCTGCCGTCTCTACTGAGCCACAGAGACGCTTTGAGACAATTGTTACAAAAATCAGAAAATGTTCAAAATTAGAGTGAAATTGCTTTAAACAAGCGAATTATCGCGAAACAACACCTGCTCGAATCTAACAGAAACTGTGCCCAGCCGTCTCTACTAACCCTCAGAGACGCTTTGAGACAAGTGTGACAAATATCAGAGAATGTCAAAAATTAGAGTGGAATTGCTTCAAACAAGCGAATTATCGCGAAACAACACCTGCTCGAATCCAACAAAAACTGTGGCCAGCCGTCTCTACTAAGCCTCAAAGACGCTTTGAGACAAGTGTTACACAATGCAGAGAATGTTAAAAATTGGAGTGAAATTGCTTTAAACAAGCGAATTATCGCGAAACAACACCTGCTCGAATCCAACAAAAACTGTGCCCTGCCGTCTCTACTAAGCCTCAGAGACGCTTTGAGACAAGTCTTACACAATTCAGAGAATGTTAAAAATTAGAGTGAAATTGCTTTAAACAAGCGAATTATTGCGAAACAACACCTGCTCGAATCCAAATAAAACTCTGCCCTGCCGTCTCTACTGAGCCTCAGAGACGCTTTGAGACAATTGTTACAAAAATCAGAAAATGTTAAAAATTAGAGTGAAATTGCTTTAAACAAGCGAATTATCGCGAAACAACACCTTCTCGCATCTAACAGAAACTGTGCCCAGCCGTCTGTACTAAGCCTCAGAGACGCTTTGAGACAAGTGTTACAAATATCAGAGAATGTCAAAAATTAGAGTGGAATTGCTTCAAACAAGCGAATTATCGCGAAACAACACCTGCTCGAATCCAACAAAAACTGTTGCCAGCCGTCTCTACTAAGCGTCAAAGACGCTTTGAGACAAGTGTTACACAATTCAGAGAATGTTAAAAATTAGAGTGAAATTGCTTTAAACAATAGAATTATCGCGAAACAACACCTGCTCGAATGCAACAAAAACTCTGCCCTGCCGCCTCTACTGAGCCTCAGAGATGCTTTGAGACAATTGTTACAAAAATCAGAAAATGTTAAAAATTAGAGTGAAATTGCTTTAAACAAGGTAATTATCGCGAAACAACACCTGCTCGAATCCAACAAAAACTGTGCCCAGCCGTCTCTACTAAGCCTCAGAGACGCTTTGAGACAAGTGTTACACAATTCAGAGAATGTTAAAAATTAGAGTGAAATTGCTTTAAACAAGCGAATTATCGCGAAACAACACCTGCTCGAATCCAACAAAAACTCTGCCCTGCCGTCTCTACTGAGCCTCAGAGACGCTTTGCGACAAGTTTTACAAAGATCTGAGAATATCGAAAATTGGAGTCAAGTTGCTTCAAACAAGCGAATTATCGCGAAACAACACCTGCTCGAATCCAACAAAAACTGTGGCCTGCCGTCTCTACTGAGCCTCAGAGACGCTTTGAGACAAGTGTTACGAAATTCAGAGAATGTCGAAAATTTAAGTGAAATTGCTTCAAACAAGCGAATTATCGCGAAACAACACCTGCTCGAATCCAACAAAGACTGTGGCCAGGAGTCTCTACTAAGCCTCAAAGGCACTTAGAGACAAGTGTTACACAATTCAGAGAATGTTAAAAATTAGAGTGAAATTGCTTTAAACAAGCGAATTATCGCGAAACAAAACCTGCTCGAATCCAAATAAAACTCTGCCCTGCCGTCTCTACTGAGCCTCAGAGACGCTTTGAGACAGTTGTTACAAAAATCAGAAAATGTTAAAAATTAGAGTGAAATTGCTTTAAACAAGCGAATTATCGCGAAACAACACCTGCTCGAATCCAATAAAAACTGTGACCTCACGTCTCTACTGAGCGTCAGAGACGCTTTGAGACAAGTGTTACAATTATCAGAGAATGTCAAAAATTAGAGTGGAATTGCTTCAAACATGCGAATTATCGCGAAATAACACCTGCTCGAATCCAACAAAAACTGTGGCCTGCCGTCTCTACTGAGCCTCAGAGACGCTTTGAGACAAGTGTTACGAAATTCAGAGAATGTCGAAATTTGAGTGAAATTGCTTCAAACAAGCGAATTATCGCGAAACAACACCTGCTCGAATACAACAAAAACTGTGGCCTGCCGTCTCTACTAAGCCTCAGAGACGCTTTGACACAAGTGTTACACAATTCAGAGAATGTTAAAAATTAGAGTGAAATTTCTATAAACAAGCGAATTATCGCGAAACAACACCTGCTCGAATCCAACAAAAACTCTGACCTGCCGTCTCTACTGAGCCTCAGAGACGCTTTGAGACAAGTGTTACGAAATTCAGAGAATGTCGAAATTTGAGTGTAATTGCTTCAAACAAGCGAATTATCGCGAAACAACACCTGCTCGAATACAACAAAAACTGTGGCCTGCCGTCTCTAATGAGCCTCGGAGACGCTTTGAGACAAGTGTTACGAAATTCAGAGAAAGTCGAAATTTTGAGTGAAATTTCTTCAAACAAGCGAATTATCGCGAAACAACACCTGCTCGAATCCAACAAAAACTGTCGCCAGCCGTCTCTACTAAGCCTCAAAGACGCTTTGAGACAAGTGTTACAAATATCAGAGAATGTCAAAAATTAGAGTGCAATTGCTTCAAACAAGCGAATTATCGCGAAACAACACCAGCTCGAATCCAACAAAACCTGTGCCCAGCCGTCTCTACTAAGCCTCAGAGACGCTTTGACACAAGTGTTACACAATTCAGAGAATGTTAAAAATTAGAGTGAAATTGCTATAAACAAGCGAATTATCGCGAAACAACACCTGCTCGAATCCAACAAAAACTGTCGCCAGCCGTCTCTACTGAGCCTCAGAGACGCTTTGCGACAAGTTTTACAAAGATCTAAGAATATCGAAAATTGGAGTAAAATTGCTTCAAACAAGCGAATTATCGCGAAACAACACCTGCTCGAATCCAAATAAAACTCTGCCCTGCCGTCTCTACTGAGCCTCAGAGACGCTTTGAGACAATTGTTACAAAAATCAGAAAATGTTCAAAATTAGAGTGAAATTGCTTTAAACAAGCGAATAATCGCGAAACAACACCTGCTCGAATCTAACAGAAACTGTGCCCAGCCGTCTCTACTAACCCTCAGAGACGCTTTGAGACAAGTGTGACAAATATCAGAGAATGTCAAAAATTAGAGTGGAATTGCTTCAAACAAGCGAATTATCGCGAAACAACACCTGCTCGAATCCAACAAAAACTGTCGCCAGCCGTCTCTACTAAGCCTCAAAGACGCTTTGAGACAAGTGTTACGAAATTCAGAGAATGTCGAAATTTGAGTGAAATTGCCTCAAACAAGCGAATTATCGCGAAACAACACCTGCTGGAATCCACCAAAAACTGTGCCCAGCCATCTCTACTAAGCCTCAGAGACGCTTTGAGACAAGTGTTACAAATATCAGAGAATGTCAAAAATTAGAGTGCAATTGCTTCAAACAAGCGAATTATCGCGAAACAACACCAGCTCGAATCCAAAAAAACCTGTGCCCAGCCGTCTCTACTAAGCCTCAGAGACGCTTTGACACAAGTGTTACACAATTCAGAGAATGTTAAAAATTAGAGTGAAATTTCTATAAACAAGCGAATTATCGCGAAACAACACCTGCTCGAATCCAACAAAAACTCTGACCTGCCGTCTCTACTGAGCCTCAGAGACGCTTTGAGACAAGTGTTACGAAATTCAGAGAATGTCGAAATTTGAGTGTAATTGCTTCAAACAAGCGAATTATCGCGAAACAACACCTGCTCGAATACAACAAAAACTGTGGCCTGCCGTCTCTACTGAGCCTCGGAGACGCTTTGAGACAAGTGTTACGAAATTCAGAGAAAGTCGAAAATTTGAGTGAAATTTCTTCAAACAAGCGAATTATCGCGAAACAACACCTGCTCGAATCCAACAAAAACTGTCGCCAGCCGTCTCTACTAAGCCTCAAAGACGCTTTGAGACAAGTGTTACAAATATCAGAGAATGTCAAAAATTAGAGTGCAATTGCTTCAAACAAGCGAATTATCGCGAAACAACACCTGCTCGAATCCAACAAAAATTGTGGCCTGCCGTCTCTACTGAGCCTCAGAGACGCATTGAGACAAGTGTTACGAAATTCAGAGAATGTCGAAAATTTGAGTGAAATTGCTTCAAACAAGCGAATTATCGCGAAACAACACCTGCTCGAATCCAACAAAATCTGTTCCCAGCCGTCTCTACTAAGCCTCAGAGACGCTTTGAGACAAGTGTTACAAATATCAGAGAATGTCAAAAATTAGAGTGCAATTGCTTCAAACAAGCGAATTATCGCGAAACAACACCAGCTCGAATCCAACAAAACCTGTGCCCAGCCGTCTCTACTAAGCCTCAGAGACGCTTTGACACAAGTGTTACACAATTCAGAGAATGTTAAAAATTAGAGTGAAATTGCTATAAACAAGCGAATTATCGCGAAACAACACCTGCTCGAATCCAACAAAAACTCTGACCTGCCGTCTCTACTGAGCCTCAGAGACGCTTTGCGACAAGTTTTACAAAGATCTAAGAATATCGAAAATTGGAGTCAAATTGCTTCAAACAAGCGAATTATCGCGAAACAACACCTGCTCGAATCCAAATAAAACTCTGCCCCGCCGTCTCTACTGAGCCTCAGAGACGCTTTGACACAATTGTTACAAAAATCAGAAAATGTTCAAAATTAGAGTGAAATTGCTTTAAACAAGCGAATAATCGCGAAACCACACCTGCTCGAATCTAACAGAAACTGTGCCAAGCCGTCTCTACTAACCCTCAGAGACGCTTTGAGACAAGTGTGACAAATATCAGAGAATGTCAAAAATTAGAGTGGAATTGCTTCAAACAAGCGAATTATCGCGAAACAACACCTGCTCGAATCCAACAAAAACTGTGGCCTGCCGTCTCTACTGAGCCTCAGAGACGCTTTGAGACAAGTGTTACGAAATTCAGAGAATGTCGAAATTTGAGTGAAATTGCTTCAAACAAGCGAATTATCGCGAAACAACACCTGCTCGAATACAACAAAAACTGTGGCCTGCCGTCTCTACTGAGCCTCGGAGACGCTTTGAGACAAGTGTTACGAAATTCAGAGAAAGTCGAAAATGTGAGTGAAATTGCTTCAAACAAGCGAATTATCGCGAAACAACACCTGCTCGAATCCACCAAAAAATGTGCCCAGCCGTCTCTACTAAGCCTCAGAGACGCTTTGAGACAAGTGTTACAAATATCAGAGAATGTCAAAAATTAGAGTGCAATTGCTTCAAACAAGCGAATTATCGCGAAACAACACCTGCTCGAATCCAACAAAAACTGTGGCCTGCCGTCTCTACTGAGCCTCAGAGACGCTTTGAGACAAGTGTTACGAAATTCAGAGAATGTCGAAAATTTAAGTGAAATTGCTTCAAACAAGCGAATTATCGCGAAACAACACCAGTTCAAATCCAACAAAACCTGTGCCCAGCCGTCTCTACTAAGCCTCAGAGACGCTTTGACACAAGTGTTACACAATTCAGAGAATGTTAAAAATTAGAGTGAAATTGCTATAAACAAGCGAATAATCGCGAAACAACACCTGCTCGAATCCAACAAAAACTCTGACCTGCCGTCTCTACTGAGCCTCAGAGACGCTTTGAGACAAGTGTTACGAAATTCAGAGAATGTCGAAATTTGAGTGTAATTGCTTCAAACAAGCGAATTATCGCGAAACAACACCTGCTCGAATACAACAAAAACTGTGGCCTACCGTCTCTACTGAGCCTCGGAGACGCTTTGAGACAAGTGTTACGAAATTCAGAGAAAGTCGAAAATTTGAGTGAAATTTCTTCAAACAAGCGAATTATCGCGAAACAACACCTGCTCGAATCCAACAAAAACTGTCGCCAGCCGTCTCTACTAAGCCTCAAAGACGCTTTGAGACAAGTGTTACAAATATCAGAGAATGTCAAAAATTAGGGTGCAATTGCTTCAAACAAGCGAATTATCGCGAAACAACACCTGCTCGAATCCAACAAAAATTGTGGCCTGCCGTCTCTACTGAGCCTCAGAGACGCTTTGAGACAAGTGTTACGAAATTCAGAGAATGTCGAAAATTTGAGTGAAATTGCTTCAAACAAGCGAATTATCGCGAAACAACACCTGTTCGAATCCAACAAAAACTGTTCCCAGCCGTCTCTACTAAGCCTCAGAGACGCTTTGAGACAAGTGTTACAAATATCAGAGAATGTCAAAAATTAGAGTGCAATTGCTTCAAACAAGCGAATTATCGCGAAACAACACCAGCTCGAATCCAACAAAACCTGTGCCCAGCCGCCTCTACTAAGCGTCAGAGACGCTTTGACACAAGTGTTACACAATTCAGAGAATGTTAAAAATTAGAGTGAAATTGCTATAAACAAGCGAATTATCGGGAAACAACACCTGCTCGAATCCAACAAAAACTCTGACCTGCCGTCTCTACTGAGCCTCAGAGACGCTTTGCGACAAGTTTTACAAAGATCTAAGAATATCGAAAATTGGAGTCAAATTGCTTCAAACAAGCGAATTATCGCGAAACAACACCTGCTCGAATCTAACAGAAACTGTGCCCAGCCGTCTCTACTAACCCTCAGAGGCGCTTTGAGACAAGTGTGACAAATATCAGAGAATGTCAAAAATTAGAGTGGAATTGCTTCAAACAAGCGAATTATCGCGAAACAACACCTGCTCGAATCCAACAAAAACTGTGGCCTGCCGTCTCTACTGAGCCTCAGAGACGCTTTGAGACAAGTGTTACGAAATTCAGAGAATGTCGAAATTTGAGTGAAATTGCTTCAAACAAGCGAATTATCGCGAAACAACACCTGCTCGAATACAACAAAAACTGTGGCCTGCCGTCTCTATTTGAGCCTCGGAGACGCTTTGAGACAAGTGTTACGAAATTCAGAGAAAGTCGAAAATTTGAGTGAAATTTCTTCAAACAAGCGAATTATCGCGAAACAACACCTGCTCGAATCCAACAAAAACTGTCGCCAGCCGTCTCTACTAAGCCTCAAAGACGCTTTGAGACAAGTGTTACGAAATTCAGAGAATGTCGAAATTTGAGTGAAATTGCTTCAAACAAGCGAATTATCGCGAAACAACACCTGCTCGAATCCACCAAAAACTGTGCCCAGCCGTCTCTACTAAGCCTCAGAGACGCTTTGAGACAAGTGTTACACAATTCAGAGAATGTTAAAAATTAGAGTGAAATTGCTTTAAGCAATAGAATTATCGCGAAACAACACCTGCTCGAATGCAACAAAAACTCTGCCCTGCCGTCTCTACTGAGCCTCAGAGATGCTTTGAGACAATTGTTACAAAAATCAGAAAATGTTAAAAATTAGAGTGAAATTGCTTTAAACAAGCTAATTATCGCGAAACAACACCTGCTCGAATCCAATAAAAACTGTGCCCAGCCGTCTCTACTAAGCCTCAGAGACGCTTTGAGACAAGTGTTACACAATTCAGAGAATGTTAAAAATTAGAGTGAAATTGCTTTAAACAAGCGAATTATCGCGAAACAACACCTGCTCGAATCCAACAAAAACTCTGCCCTGCCGTCTCTACTGAGCCTCAGAGACGCTTTGCGACAAGTTTTACAAAGATCTGAGAATATCGAAAATTGGAGTCAAGTTGCTTCAAACAAGCGTATTATCGCGAAACAACACCTGCTCGAATCCAACAAAAACTGTGGCCTGCCGTCTCTACTGAGCCTCAGAGACGCTTTGAGACAAGTGTTACGAAATTCAGAGAATGTCGAAAATTTAAGTGAAATTGCTTCAAACAAGCGAATTATCGCGAAACAACACCTGCTCGAATCCAACAAAGACTGTGGCCAGCCGTCTCTACTAAGCCTCAAAGGCACTTAGAGACAAGTGTTACACAATTCAGAGAATGTTAAAAATTAGAGTGAAATTGCTTTAAACAAGCGAATTATCGCGAAAAAGAACCTGCTCGAATCCAAATAAAACTCTGCCCTGCCGTCTCTACTGAGCCTCAGAGACGCTTTGAGACAATTGTTACAAAAATCAGAAAATGTTAAAATTAGAGTGAAATTGCTTTAAACAAGCGAATTAACGCGAAACAACACCTGCTCGAATCCAATAAAAACTGTGACCTCACGTCTCTACTGAGCGTCAGAGACGCTTTGAGACAAGTGTTACAATTATCAGAGAATGTCAAAAATTAGAGTGGAATTGCTTCAAACATTCGAATTATCGCGAAATAACACCTGCTCGAATCCAACAAAAACTGTGGCCTGCCGTCTCTACTGAGCGTCAGAGACGCTTTGAGACAAGTGTTACGAAATTCAGAGAATGTCGAAATTTGAGTGAAATTGCTTCAAACAAGCGAATTATCGCGAAACAACACCTGCTCGAATACAACAAAAACTGTGGCCTGCCGTCTCTACTGAGCCTCGGAGGCACTTTGAGACAAGTGTTACGAAATTCAGAGAAAGTCGAAAATTTGAGGGAAATTTCTTCAAACAAGCGAATTATCGCGAAACAACACCTGCTCGAATCCAACAAAAACTGTTCCCAGCCGTCTCTACTAAGCCTCAGAGACGCTTTGAGACAAGTGTTACAAATATCAGAGAATGTCAAAAATTAGAGTGCAATTGCTTCAAACAAGCGAATTATCGCGAAACAACACCAGTTCGAATCCAACAAAAACCTGTGCCCAGCCGTCTCTACTAAGCCTCAGAGACGCTTTGACACAAGTGTTACACATTTCAGAGAATGTTAAAAATTAGAGTGAAATTGCTATAAACAAGCGAATTATCACGAAACAACACCTGCTCGAATCCAACAAAAACTCTGACCTGCCGTCTCTACTGAGCCTCAGAGACGCTTTGAGAGAAGTGTTACGAAATTCAGAGAATGTCGAAATTTGAGTGTAATTGCTTCAAACAAGCGAATTATCGCGAAACAACACCTGCTCGAATACAACAAAAACTGTGGCCTGCCGTCTCTACTGAGCCTCGGAGACGCTTTGAGACAAGTGTTACGAAATTCAGAGAAAGTCGAAAATTTGAGTGAAATTTCTTCAAACAAGCGAATTATCGCGAAACAACACCTGCTCGAATCCAACAAAAACTGTCGCCAGCCGTCTCTACTAAGCCTCAAAGACGCTTTGAGACAAGTGTTACAAATATCAGAGAATGTCAAAAATTAGGGTGCAATTGCTTCAAACAAGCGAATTATCGCGAAACAACACCTGCTCGAATCCAACAAAAATTGTGGCCTGCCGTCTCTACTGAGCCTCAGAGACGCTTTGAGACAAGTGTTACGAAAATCAGAGAATGTCGAAAATTTGAGTGAAATTGCTTCAAACAAGCGAATTATCGCGAAACAACACCTGTTCGAATCCAACAAAAACTGTTCCCAGCCGTCTCTACTAAGCCTCAGAGACGCTTTGAGACAAGTGTTACAAATATCAGAGAATGTCAAAAATTAGAGTGCAATTGCTTCAAACAAGCGAATTATTGCGAAACAACACCAGCTCGAATCCAACAAAACCTGTGCCCAGCCGCCTCTACTAAGCGTCAGAGACGCTTTGACACAAGTGTTACACAATTCAGAGAATGTTAAAAATTAGAGTGAAATTGCTATAAACAAGCGAATTATCGGGAAACAACACCTGCTCGAATCCAACAAAAACTCTGACCTGCCGTCTCTACTGAGCCTCAGAGACGCTTTGCGACAAGTTTTACAAAGATCTAAGAATATCGAAAATTGGAGTCAAATTGCTTCAAACACGCGAATTATCGCGAAACAACACCTGCTCGAATCCAAATAAAACTCTGCCCTGCCGTCTCTACTGAGCCTCAGAGACGCTTTGAGACAATTGTTACAAAAATCAGAAAATGTTCAAAATTAGAGTGAAATTGCTTTAAACAAGCGAATAATCGCGAAACAACACCTGCTCGAATCTAACAGAAACTGTGCCCAGCCGTCTCTACTAACCCTCAGAGGCGCTTTGAGACAAGTGTGACAAATATCAGAGAATGTCAAAAATTAGAGTGGAATTGCTTCAAACAAGCGAATTATCGCGAAACAACACCTGCTCAAATCCAACAAAAACTGTGGCCTGCCGTCTCTACTGAGCCTCAGAGACGCTTTGAGACAAGTGTTACGAAATTCAGAGAATGTCGAAATTTGAGTGAAATTGCTTCAAACAAGCGAATTATCGCGAAACAACACCTGCTCGAATACAACAAAAACTGTGGCCTGCCGTCTCCACTGAGCCTCGGAGACGCTTTGAGACAAGTGTTACGAAATTCAGAGAAAGTCGAAAATTTGAGTGAAATTTCTTCAAACAAGCGAATTATCGCGAAACAACACCTGCTCGAATCCAACAAAAACTGTCGCCAGCCGTCTCTACTAAGCCTCAAATACGCTTTGAGACAAGTGTTACGAAATTCAGAGAATGTCGAAATTTGAGTGAAATTGCTTCAAACAAGCGAATTATCGCGAAACAACACCTGCTCGAATCCACCAAAAACTGTGCCCAGCCGTCTCTACTAAGCCTCAGAGACGCTTTGAGACAAGTGTTACAAATATCAGAGAATGTCAAAAATTAGAGTGCAATTGCTTCAAACAAGCGAATTATCGCGAAACAACACCTGCTCGAATCCAACAAAAATTGTGGCCTGCCGTCTCTACTGAGCCTCAGAGACGCTTTGAGACAAGTGTTACGAAATTCAGAGAATGTCGAAAATTTGAGTGAAATTGCTTCAAACAAGCGAATTATTGCGAAACAACACCTGCTCGAATCCAACAAAAACTGTTCCCAGCCGTCTCTACTAAGCCTCAGAGACGCTTTGAGACAAGTGTTACAAATATCAGAGAATGTCAAAAATTAGAGTGCAATTGCTTCAAACAAGCGAATTATCGCGAAACAAAACCAGCTCGAATCCAACAAAACCTGTGCCCAGCCGTCTCTACTAAGCCTCAGAGACGCTTTGAGACAAGTGTTACACAATTCAGAGAATGTTAAAAATTAGAGTGAAATTGCTATAAACAAGCGAATTATCGCGAAACAACACCTGCTCGAATCCAACAAAAACTCTGACCTGCCGTCTCTACTGAGCCTCAGAGACGCTTTGCGACAAGTTTTACAAAGATCTAAGAATATCGAAAATTGGAGTCAAATTGCTTCAAACAAGCGAATTATCGCGAAACAACACCTGCTCGAATCCAAATAAAACTCTGCCCTGCCGTCTCTACTGAGCCTCAGAGACGCTTTGAGACAATTGTTACAAAAATCAGAAAATGTTCAAAATTAGAGTGAAATTGCTTTAAACAAGCGAATAATCGCGAAACAACACCTGCTCGAATCTAACAGAAACTGTGCCCAGCCGTCTCTACTAACCCTCAGAGGCGCTTTGAGACAAGTGTGACAAATATCAGAGAATGTCAAAAATTAGAGTGGAATTGCTTCAAACAAGCGAATTATCGCGAAACAACACCTGCTCGAATCCAACAAAAACTGTGGCCTGCCGTCTCTACTGAGCCTCAGAGACGCTTTGAGACAAGTGTTACGAAATTCAGAGAATGTCGAAATTTGAGTGAAATTGCTTCAAACAAGCGAATTATCGCGAAACAACACCCGCTCGAATACAACAAAAACTGTGGCCTGCCGTCTCTATTTGAGCCTCGGAGACGCTTTGAGACAAGTGTTACGAAATTCAGAGAAAGTCGAAAATTTGAGTGAAATTTCTTCAAACAAGCGAATTATCGCGAAACAACACCTGCTCGAATCCAACAAAAACTGTCGCCAGCCGTCTCTACTAAGCCTCAAAGACGCTTTGAGACAAGTGTTACGAAATTCAGAGAATGTCGAAATTTGAGTGAAATTGCTTCAAACAAGCGAATTATCGCGAAACAACACCTGCTCGAATCCACCAAAAACTGTGCCCAGCCGTCTCTACTAAGCCTCAGAGACGCTTTGAGACAAGTGTTACACAATTCAGAGAATGTTAAAAATTAGAGAGAAATTGCTTTAAGCAATAGAATTATCGCGAAACAACACCTGCTCGAATGCAACAAAAACTCTGCCCTGCCGTCTCTACTGAGCCTCAGAGATGCTTTGAGACAATTGTTACAAAAATCAGAAAATGTTAAAAATTAGAGTGAAATTGCTTTAAACAAGCTAATTATCGCGAAACAACACCTGCTCGAATCCAATAAAAACTGTGCCCAGCCGTCTCTACTAAGCCTCAGAGACGCTTTGAGACAAGTGTTACACAATTCAGAGAATGTTAAAAATTAGAGTGAAATTGCTTTAAACAAGCGAATTATCGCGAAACAACACCTGCTCGAATCCAACAAAAACTCTGCCCTGCCGTCTCTACTGAGCCTCAGAGACGCTTTGCGACAAGTTTTACAAAGATCTGAGAATATCGAAAATTGGAGTCAAGTTGCTTCAAACAAGCGTATTATCGCGAAACAACACCTGCTCGAATCCAACAAAAACTGTGGCCTGCCGTCTCTACTGAGGGTCAGAGACGCTTTGAGACAAGTGTTACGAAATTCAGAGAATGTCGAAAATTTAAGTGAAATTGCTTCAAACAAGCGAATTATCGCGAAACAACACCTGCTCGAATCCAACAAAGACTGTGGCCAGCCGTCTCTACTAAGCCTCAAAGGCACTTAGAGACAAGTGTTACACAATTCAGAGAATGTTAAAAATTAGAGTGAAATTGCTTTAAACAAGCGAATTATCGCGAAACAAAACCTGCTCGAATCCAAATAAAACTCTGCCCTGCCGTCTCTACTGAGCCTCAGAGACGCTTTGAGACAATTGTTACAAAAATCAGAAAATGTTAAAATTAGAGTGAAATTGCTTTAAACAAGCGAATTAACGCGAAACAACACCTGCTCGAATCCAATAAAAACTGTGACCTCACGTCTCTACTGAGCGTCAGAGACGCTTTGAGACAAGTGTTACAATTATCAGAGAATGTCAAAAATTAGAGTGGAATTGCTTCAAACATTCGAATTATCGCGAAATAACACCTGCTCGAATCCAACAAAAACTGTGGCCTGCCGTCTCTACTGAGCGTCAGAGACGCTTTGAGACAAGTGTTACGAAATTCAGAGAATGTCGAAATTTGAGTGAAATTGCTTCAAACAAGCGAATTATCGCGAAACAACACCTGCTCGAATACAACAAAAACTGTGGCCTGCCGTCTCTACTGAGCCTCGGAGGCACTTTGAGACAAGTGTTACGAAATTCAGAGAAAGTCGAAAATTTGAGGGAAATTTCTTCAAACAAGCGAATTATCGCGAAACAACACCTGCTCGAATCCAACAAAAACTGTTCCCAGCCGTCTCTACTAAGCCTCAGAGACGCTTTGAGACAAGTGTTACAAATATCAGAGAATGTCAAAAATTAGAGTGCAATTGCTTCAAACAAGCGAATTATCGCGAAACAACACCAGTTCGAATCCAACAAAAACCTGTGCCCAGCCGTCTCTACTAAGCCTCAGAGACGCTTTGACACAAGTGTTACACATTTCAGAGAATGTTAAAAATTAGAGTGAAATTGCTATAAACAAGCGAATTATCACGAAACAACTCCTGCTCGAATCCAACAAAAACTCTGACCTGCCGTCTCTACTGAGCCTCAGAGACGCTTTGAGAGAAGTGTTACGAAATTCAGAGAATGTCGAAATTTGAGTGTAATTGCTTCAAACAAGCGAATTATCGCGAAACAACACCTGCTCGAATACAACAAAAACTGTGGCCTGCCGTCTCTACTGAGCCTCGGAGACGCTTTGAGACAAGTGTTACGAAATTCAGAGAAAGTCGAAAATTTGAGTGAAATTTCTTCAAACAAGCGAATTATCGCGAAACAACACCTGCTCGAATCCAACAAAAACTGTCGCCAGCCGTCTCTACTAAGCCTCAAAGACGCTTTGAGACAAGTGTTACAAATATCAGAGAATGTCAAAAATTAGGGTGCAATTGCTTCAAACAAGCGAATTATCGCGAAACAACACCTGCTCGAATCCAACAAAAATTGTGGCCTGCCGTCTCTACTGAGCCTCAGAGACGCTTTGAGACAAGTGTTACGAAAATCAGAGAATGTCGAAAATTTGAGTGAAATTGCTTCAAACAAGCGAATTATCGCGAAACAACACCTGTTCGAATCCAACAAAAACTGTTCCCAGCCGTCTCTACTAAGCCTCAGAGACGCTTTGAGACAAGTGTTACAAATATCAGAGAATGTCAAAAATTAGAGTGCAATTGCTTCAAACAAGCGAATTATTGCGAAACAACACCAGCTCGAATCCAACAAAACCTGTGCCCAGCCGCCTCTACTAAGCGTCAGAGACGCTTTGACACAAGTGTTACACAATTCAGAGAATGTTAAAAATTAGAGTGAAATTGCTATAAACAAGCGAATTATCGGGAAACAACACCTGCTCGAATCCAACAAAAACTCTGACCTGCCGTCTCTACTGAGCCTCAGAGACGCTTTGCGACAAGTTTTACAAAGATCTAAGAATATCGAAAATTGGAGTCAAATTGCTTCAAACAAGCGAATTATCGCGAAACAACACCTGCTCGAATCCAAATAAAACTCTGCCCTGCCGTCTCTACTGAGCCTCAGAGACGCTTTGAGACAATTGTTACAAAAATCAGAAAATGTTCAAAATTAGAGTGAAATTGCTTTAAACAAGCGAATAATCGCGAAACAACACCTGCTCGAATCTAACAGAAACTGTGCCCAGCCGTCTCTACTAACCCTCAGAGGCGCTTTGAGACAAGTGTGACAAATATCAGAGAATGTCAAAAATTAGAGTGGAATTGCTTCAAACAAGCGAATTATCGCGAAACAACACCTGCTCGAATCCAACAAAAACTGTGGCCTGCCGTCTCTACTGAGCCTCAGAGACGCTTTGAGACAAGTGTTACGAAATTCAGAGAATGTCGAAATTTGAGTGAAATTGCTTCAAACAAGCGAATTATCGCGAAACAACACCTGCTCGAATACAACAAAAACTGTGGCCTGCCGTCTCTACTGAGCCTCGGAGACGCTTTGAGACAAGTGTTACGAAATTCAGAGAAAGTCGAAAATTTGAGTGAAATTTCTTCAAACAAGCGAATTATCGCGAAACAACACCTGCTCGAATCCAACAAAAACTGTCGCCAGCCGTCTCTACTAAGCCTCAAAGACGCTTTGAGACAAGTGTTACGAAATTCAGAGAATGTCGAAATTTGAGTGAAATTGCTTCAAACAAGCGAATTATCGCGAAACAACACCTGCTCGAATCCACCAAAAACTGTGCCCAGCCGTCTCTACTAAGCCTCAGAGACGCTTTGAGACAAGTGTTACAAATATCAGAGAATGTCAAAAATTAGAGTGCAATTGCTTCAAACAAGCGAATTATCGCGAAACAACACCTGCTCGAATCCAACAAAAATTGTGGCCTGCCGTCTCTACTGAGCCTCAGAGACGCTTTGAGACAAGTGTTACGAAATTCAGAGAATGTCGAAAATTTGAGTGAAATTGCTTCAAACAAGCGAATTATTGCGAAACAACACCTGCTCGAATCCAACAAAAACTGTTCCCAGCCGTCTCTACTAAGCCTCAGAGACGCTTTGAGACAAGTGTTACAAATATCAGAGAATGTCAAAAATTAGAGTGCAATTCCTTCAAACAAGCGAATTATTGCGAAACAACACCAGCTCGAATCCAACAAAACCTGTGCCCAGCCGCCTCTACTAAGCGTCAGAGACGCTTTGACACAAGTGTTACACAATTCAGAGAATGTTAAAAATTAGAGTGAAATTGCTATAAACAAGCGAATTATCGGGAAACAACACCTGCTCGAATCCAACAAAAACTCTGACCTGCCGTCTCTACTGAGCCTCAGAGACGCTTTGCGACAAGTTTTACAAAGATCTAAGAATATCGAAAATTGGAGTCAAATTGCTTCAAACAAGCGAATTATCGCGAAACAACACCTGCTCGAATCCAAATAAAACTCTGCCCTGCCGTCTCTACTGAGCCTCAGAGACGCTTTGAGACAATTGTTACAAAAATCAGAAAATGTTCAAAATTAGAGTGAAATTGCTTTAAACAAGCGAATAATCGCGAAACAACACCTGCTCGAATCTAACAGAAACTGTGCCCAGCCGTCTCTACTAACCCTCAGAGGCGCTTTGAGACAAGTGTGACAAATATCAGAGAATGTCAAAAATTAGAGTGGAATTGCTTCAAACAAGCGAATTATCGCGAAACAACACCTGCTCGAATCCAACAAAAACTGTGGCCTGCCGTCTCTACTGAGCCTCAGAGACGCTTTGAGACAAGTGTTACGAAATTCAGAGAATGTCGAAATTTGAGTGAAATTGCTTCAAACAAGCGAATTATCGCGAAACAACACCTGCTCGAATACAACAAAAACTGTGGCCTGCCGTCTCTACTGAGCCTCGGAGACGCTTTGAGACAAGTGTTACGAAATTCAGAGAAAGTCGAAAATTTGAGTGAAATTTCTTCAAACAAGCGAATTATCGCGAAACAACACCTGCTCGAATCCAACAAAAACTGTCGCCAGCCGTCTCTACTAAGCCTCAAAGACGCTTTGAGACAAGTGTTACGAAATTCAGAGAATGTCGAAATTTGAGTGAAATTGCTTCAAACAAGCGAATTATCGCGAAACAACACCTGCTCGAATCCACCAAAAACTGTGCCCAGCCGTCTCTACTAAGCCTCAGAGACGCTTTGAGACAAGTGTTACAAATATCAGAGAATGTCAAAAATTAGAGTGCAATTGCTTCAAACAAGCGAATTATCGCGAAACAACACCTGCTCGAATCCAACAAAAATTGTGGCCTGCCGTCTCTACTGAGCCTCAGAGACGCTTTGAGACAAGTGTTACGAAATTCAGAGAATGTCGAAAATTTGAGTGAAATTGCTTCAAACAAGCGAATTATTGCGAAACAACACCTGCTCGAATCCAACAAAAACTGTTCCCAGCCGTCTCTACTAAGCCTCAGAGACGCTTTGAGACAAGTGTTACAAATATCAGAGAATGTCAAAAATTAGAGTGCAATTGCTTCAAACAAGCGAATTATCGCGAAACAAAACCAGCTCGAATCCAACAAAACCTGTGCCCAGCCGTCTCTACTAAGCCTCAGAGACGCTTTGAGACAAGTGTTACACAATTCAGAGAATGTTAAAAATTAGAGTGAAATTGCTATAAACAAGCGAATTATCGCGAAACAACACCTGCTCGAATCCAACAAAAACTCTGACCTGCCGTCTCTACTGAGCCTCAGAGACGCTTTGCGACAAGTTTTACAAAGATCTAAGAATATCGAAAATTGGAGTCAAGTTGCTTCAAACAAGCGAATTATCGCGAAACAACACCTGCTCGAATCCAAATAAAACTCTGCCCTGCCGTCTCTACTGAGCCTCAGAGACGCTTTGAGACAATTGTTACAAAAATCAGAAAATGTTCAAAAGTAGAGTGAAATTGCTTTAAACAAGCGAATTATCGCGAAACAACACCTGCTCGAATCTAACAGAAACTGTGCCCAGCCGTCTCTACTAACCCTCAGAGACGCTTTGAGACAAGTGTGACAAATATCAGAGAATGTCAAAAATTAGAGTGGAATTGCTTCAAACAAGCGCATTATCGCGAAACAACACCTGCTCGAATCCAACAAAAACTGGCCAGCCGTCTCTACTAAGCCTCAAAGACCCTTTGAGACAAGTGTTACACAATTCAGAGAATGTTAAAAATTGGAGAGAAATTGTTTTAAACAAGCGAATTATCGCGAAACAACACCTGCTCGAATCCAACAAAAACTGTGCCCTGCCGTCTCTACTAAGCCTCAGAGACGCTTTAAGACAAGTCTTACACAATTCAGAGAATGTTAAAATTAGAGTGAAATTGCTTTAAACAAGCGAATTATCGCGAAACAACACCTGCTCGAATCCAAATAAAACTCTGCCCTGCCGTCTCTCCTGAGCCTCAGAGACGCTTTGAGACAATTGTTACAAAAATCAGAAAATGTTAAAAATTAGAGTGAAATTGCTTTAAACAAGCGAATTATCGCGAAACAACACCTGCTCGCATCTAGCAGAAACTGTGCCCAGCCGTCTGTACTAAGCCTCAGAGACGCTTTGAGACAAGTGTTACAAAAATCAGAAAATGTTAAAAATTAGAGTGAAATTGCTTCAAACAAGCGAATTATCGCGAAACAACACCTGCTCGAATACAACAAAAACTGTGGCCTGCCGTCTCTACTGAGCCTCGGAGACGCTTTGAGACAAGTGTTACGAAATTCAGAGAAAGTCGAAAATTTGAGTGAAATTTCTTCAAACAAGCGAATTATCGCGAAACAACACCTGCTCGAATCCAACAAAAACTGTCGCCAGCCGTCTCTACTAAGCCTCAAAGACGCTTTCAGACAAGTGTTACACAATTCAGAGAATGTCGAAAATTTGAGTGAAATTGCTTCAAACAAGCGAATTATCGCGAAACAACACCTGCTCGAATCCAACAAAAACTGTGCCCTGCCGTCTCTACTAAGCCTCAGAGACGCTTTGAGACAAGTCTTACACAATTCAGAGAATGTTAAAAATTAGAGTGAAATTGCTTTAAACAAGCGAATTATCGCGAAACAACACCTGCTCGAATCCAAATAAAACTCTGCCCTGCCGTCTCTCCTGAGACTCAGAGACGCTTTGAGACAATTGTTACAAAAATCAGAAAATGTTAAAAATTAGAGTGAAATTGCTTTAAACAACCGAATTATCGCGAAACAACACCTGCTCGCATCTAACAGAAACTGTGCCCAGCCGTCTGTACTAAGCCTCAGAGACGCTTTGAGACAAGTGTTACAAATATCACAGAATGTCAAAAATTAGAGTGGAATTGCTTCAAACAAGCGAATTATCGCGAAACAACACCTGCTCGAATCCAACAAAAACTGTTGCCAGCCGTCTCTACTAAGCCTCAAAGACGCTCTGAGACAAGTGTTACACAATTCAGAGAATGTTAAAAATTAGAGTGAAATTGCTTTAAGCAATAGAATTATCGCGAAACAACACCTGCTCGAATGCAACAAAAACTCTGCCCTGCCGTCTCTACTGAGCCTCAGAGATGCTTTGAGAGAATTGTTACAAAAATCAGAAAATGTTAAAAATTAGAGTGAAATTGCTTTAAACAAGCTAATTATCGCGAAACAACACCTGCTCGAATCCAATAAAAGCTGTGCCCAGCCGTCTCTACTAAGCCTCAGAGACGCTTTGAGACAAGTGTTACACAATTCAGAGAATGTTAAAAATTAGAGTGAAATTGCTTTAAACAAGCGAATTATCGCGAAACAACACCTGCTCGAATCCAACAAAAACTCTGCCCTGCCGTCTCTACTGAGCCTCAGAGACGCTTTGCGACAAGTTTTACAAAGATCTGAGAATATCGAAAATTGGAGTCAAGTTGCTTCAAACAAGCGAATTATCGCGAAACAACACCTGCTCGAATCCAACAAAAACTGTGGCCTGCCGTCTCTACTGAGCCTCAGAGACGCTTTGAGACAAGTGTTACGAAATTCAGAGAATGTCGAAAATTTAAGTGAAATTGCTTCAAACAAGCGAATTATCGCGAAACAACACCTGCTCGAATCCAACAAAGACTGTGGCCAGCCGTCTCTAATAAGCTTCAAAGGCACTTAGAGACAAGTGTTACACAATTCAGAGAATGTTAAAAATTAGAGTGAAATTGCTTTAAACAAGCGAATTATCGCAAAACAAAACCTGCTCGAATCCAAATAAAACTCTGCCCTGCCGTCTCTACTGAGCCTCAGAGACGCTTTGAGACAATTGTTACAAAAATCAGAAAATGTTAAAAATTAGAGTGAAATTGCTTTAAACAAGCGAATTAACGCGAAACAACACCTGCTCGAATCCAATAAAAACTGTGACCTCACGTCTCTACTGAGCGTCAGAGACGCTTTGAGACAAGTGTTACAATTATCAGAGAATGTCAAAAATTAGAGTGGAATTGCTTCAAACATTCGAATTATCGCGAAATAACACCTGCTCGAATCCAACAAAAACTGTGGCCTGCCGTCTCTACTGAGCCTCAGAGACGCTTTGAGACAAGTGTTACGAAATTCAGAGAATGTCGAAATTTGAGTGAAATTGCTTCAAACAAGCGAATTATCGCGAAACAGCACCTGCTCGAATACAACAAAAACTGTGGCCTGCCGTCTCTACTGAGCCTCGGAGACGCTTTGAGACAAGTGTTACGAAATTCAGAGAAAGTCGAAAATTTGAGTGAAATTTCTTCAAACAAGCGAATTATCGCGAAACAACACCTGCTAGAATCCAACAAAAACTGTCGCCAGCCGTCTCTACTAAGCCTCAAAGACGCTTTGAGACAAGTGTTACAAATATCAGAGAATGTCAAAAATTAGAGTGCAATTGCTTCAAACAAGCGAATTATCGCGAAACAACACCTTTTGGAATCCAACAAAAATTGTGGCCTGCCGTCTCTACTGAGCCTCAAGACGCTTTGAGACAAGTGTTACGAAATTCAGAGAATGTCGAAAATTTGAGTGAAATTGCTTCAAACAAGCGAATTATCGCGAAACAACACCTGCTCGAATCCAACAAAAACTGTTCCCAGCCGTCTCTACTAAGCCTCAGAGACGCTTTGAGACAAGTGTTACAAATATCAGAGAATGTCAAAAATTAGAGTGCAATTGCTTCAAACAAGCGAATTATCGCGAAACAACACCAGCTCGAATCCAACAAAACCTGTGCCCAGCCGCCTCTACTTAGCCTCAGAGACGCTTTGACACAAGTGTTACACAATTCAGAGAATGTTAAAAATTAGAGTCAAATTGCTTCAAACAAGCGAATTATCGCGAAACAACACCTGCTCGAATCCAAATAAAACTCTGCCTTGCCGTCTCTACTGAGCCTCAGAGACGCTTTGAGACAACTGTTACAAAAATCAGAAAATGTTCAAAATTAGAGTGAAATTGCTTTAAACAAGCGAATAATCGCGAAAGAACACCTGCTCGAATCTAACAGAAACTGTGCCCAGCCGTCTCTACTAACCCTCAGAGCCGCTTTGAGACAAGTGTGACAAATATCAGAGAATGTCAAAAATTAGAGTGGAATTGCTTCAAACAAGCGAATTATCGCGAAACAACACCTCCTCGAATCCAACAAAAACTGTGGCCTGCCGTCTCTACTGAGCCTCAGAGACGCTTTGAGACAAGTGTTACGAAATTCAGAGAATGTCGAAATTTGAGTGAAATTGCTTCAAACAAGCGAATTATCGCGAAACAACACCTGCTCGAATACAACAAAAACTGTGGCCTGCCGTCTCTACTGAGCCTCGGAGACGCTTTGAGACAAGTGTTACGAAATTCAGAGAAAGTCGAAAATTTGAGTGAAATTTCTTCAAACAAGCGAATTATCGCGAAACAACACCTGCTCGAATCCAACAAAAACTGTCGCCAGCCGTCTCTACTAAGCCTCAAAGACGCTTTGAGACAAGTGTTACGAAATTCAGAGAATGTCGAAATTTGAGTGAAATTGCTTCAAACAAGCGAATTATCGCGAAACAACACCTGCTCGAATCCACCAAAAACTGTGCCCAGCCGTCTCTACTAAGCCTCAGAGACGCTTTGAGACAAGTGTTACAAATATCAGAGAATGTCAAAAATTAGAGTGCAATTGCTTCAAACAAGCGCATTATCGCGAAACAACACCTGCTCGAATCCAACAAAAATTGTGGCCTGCCGTCTCTACTGAGCCTCAGAGACGCTTTGAGACAAGTGTTACGAAATTCACAGAATGTCGAAAATTTGAGTGAAATTGCTTCAAACAAGCGAATTATCGCGAAACAACACCTGCTCGAATCCAACAAAAACTGTTCCCAGCCGTCTCTACTAAGCCTCAGAGACGCTTTGAGACAAGTGTTACAAATATCAGAGAAAGTCAAAAATTAGAGTGAAATTGCTTTAAAAAAGCGAATTATCGCGAAACAACACCTGCTCGAATCTAACAGAAACTGTGCCCAGCCGTCTCTACTAACCCTCAGAGACGCTTTGAGACAAGTGTGACAAATATCAGAGAATGTCAAAAATTAGAGTGGAATTGCTTCAAACAAGCGAATTATCGCGAAACAACACCTGCTCGAATCCAACAAAAACTGGCCAGCCGTCTCTACAAAGCCTGAAAGACCCTTTGAGACAAGTGTTACACAATTCAGAGAATGTTAAACATTGGAGTGAAATTGTTTTAAACAAGCGAATTATCGCGAAACAACACCTGCTCGAATCCAACAAAAACTGTGCCCTGCCGTCTCTACTAAGCCTCAGAGACGCTTTGAGACAAGTCTTACACAATTCAGAGAATGTTAAAATTAGAGTGAAATTGCTTTAAACAAGCGAATTATCGCGAAACAACACCTGCTCGAATCCAAATAAAACTCTGCCCTGCCGTCTCTCCTGAGCCTCAGAGACGCTTTGAGACAATTGTTACAAAAATCAGAAAATGTTAAAAATTAGAGTGAAATTGCTTTAAACAAGCGAATTATCGCGAAACAACACCTGCTCGCATCTAACAGAAACTGTGCCCAGCCGTCTGTACTAAGCCTCAGAGACGCTTTGAGACAAGTGTTACAAATATCAGAGAATGTCAAAAATTAGAGTGGAATTGCTTCAAACAAGCGAATTATCGCGAAACAACACCTGCTCGAATCCAACAAAAACTGTTGCCAGCCGTCTCTACTAAGCCTCAAAGACGCTTTGAGACAAGTGTTACACAATTCAGAGAATGTTAAAAATTAGAGTGAAATTGCTTTAAACAAGCAAATTATGGCGAAACAACACCTGCTCGAATGCAACAAAAACTCTGCCCTGCCGTCTCTACTGAGCCTCCGAGATGCTTTGAGACAATTGTTACAAAAATCAGAAAATGTTAAAAATTAGAGTGAAATTGCTTTAAACAAGCGAATTATCGCGAAACAACAACTGCTCGAATCCAAATAAAGCTCTGCCCTGCCGTCTCTACTGAGCCTCAGAGATGCTTTGAGACAATTGTAACAAAAATCAGAAAATGTTAAAAATTAGAGTGAAATTGCTTTAAACAAGCGAATTATTGCGAAACAACACCTGCTCGAATCTAACAGAAACTGTGCCCAGCCGTCTCTACTAACCCTCAGAGACGCTTTGAGACAAGTGTTACAATTATCAGAGAATGTCAAAAATTAGAGTGGAATTGCTTCAAACATGCGAATTATCGCGAAATAACACCTGCTCGAATCCAACAAAAACTGTGGCCTGCCGTCTCTACTGAGCCTCCGAGACGCTTTGAGACAAGTGTTACGAAATTCAGAGAATGTCGAAATTTGAGTGAAATTGCTTCAAACAAGCGAATTATCGCGAAACAACACCTGCTCCAATCCAACAAAAACTGTGCCCTGCCGTCTCTACTAAGCCTCTGAGACGCTTTGAGACAAGTCTTACACAATTCAGAGTATGTTAAAAATTAGAGTGAAATTGCTTCAAACAAGCGAATTATCGCGAAACAACACCTGCTTGAATCCAACAAAAACTGTCGCCAGCCGTCTCTACTAAGCCTCAAAGACGCTTTGAGACAAGTGTTACAAATATCAGAGAATGTCAAAAATTAGAGTGCAATTGCTTCAAACAAGCGAATTATCGCGAAACAACACCTTTTCGAATCCAACAAAAATTGTGGCCTGCCGTCTCTACTGAGCCTCAGAGACGCTTTGAGACAAGTGTTACGAAATTCAGAGAATGTCAAAATTTGAGTGAAATTGCTTCAAACAAGCGAATTATCGCGAAACAACACCTGCTCGAATCCAACAAAAACTGTTCCCAGCCGTCTCTACTAAGCCTCAGAGACGCTTTGAGACAAGTGTTACAAATATCAGAGAATGTCAAAAATTAGAGTGCAATTGCTTCAAACAAGCGAATTATCGCGAAACAACACCAGCTCGAATCCAACAAAACCTGTGCCCAGCCGCCTCTACTTAGCCTCAGAGACGCTTTGACACAAGTGTTACACAATTCAGAGAATGTTAAAAATTAGAGTGAAATTGCTATAAACAAGCGAATTATCGCGAAACAACACCTGCTCGAATCCAACAAAAACTCTGACCTGCCGTCTCTACTGAGCCTCAGAGACGCTTTGCGACAAGTTTTACAAAGATCTAAGAATATCGAAAATTGGAGTCAAATTGCTTCAAACAAGCGAATTATCGCGAAACAACACCTGCTCGAATCCAAATAATACTCTGCCTTGCCGTCTCTACTGAGCCTCAGAGACGCTTTGAGACAATTGTTACAAAAATCAGAAAATGTTCAAAATTAGAGTGAAATTGCTTTAAACAAGCGAATAATCGCGAAAGAACACCTGCTCGAATCTAACAGAAACAGTGCCCAGCCGTCTCTACTAACCCTCAGAGCCGCTTTGAGACAAGTGTGACAAATATCAGAGAATGTCAAAAATTAGAGTGGAATTGCTTCAAACAAGCGAATTATCGCGAAACAACACCTGCTCGAATCCAACAAAAACTGTGGCCTGCCGTCTCTACTGAGCCTCAGAGACGCTTTGAGACAAGTGTTACGAAATTCAGAGAATGTCGAAATTTGAGTGAAATTGCTTCAAACAAGCGAATTATCGCGAAACAACACCTGCTCGAATACAACAAAAACTGTGGCCTGCCGTCTCTACTGAGCCTCGGAGACGCTTTGAGACAAGTGTTACGAAATTCAGAGAAAGTCGAAAATTTGAGTGAAATTTCTTCAAACAAGCGAATTATCGCGAAACAACACCTGCTCGAATCCAACAAAAACTGTCGCCAGCCGTCTCTACTAAGCCTCAAAGACGCTTTGAGACAAGTGTTACGAAATTCAGAGAATGTCGAAATTTGAGTGAAATTGCTTCAAACAAGCGAATTATCGCGAAACAACACCTGCTCGAATCCACCAAAAACTGTGACCAGCCGTCTCTACTAAGCCTCAGAGACGCTTTGAGACAAGTGTTACAAATATCAGAGAATGTCAAAAATTAGAGTGCAATTGCTTCAAACAAGCGAATTATCGCGAAACAACACCTGCTCGAATCCAACAAAAATTGTGGCCTGCCGTCTCTACTGAGCCTCAGAGACGCTTTGAGACAAGTGTTACGAAATTCACAGAATGTCGAAAATTTGAGTGAAATTGCTTCAAACAAGCGAATTATCGCGAAACAACACCTGCTCGAATCCAACAAAAACTGTTCCCAGCCGTCTCTACTAAGCCTCAGAGACGCTTTGAGACAAGTGTTACAAATATCAGAGAATGTCAAAAATTAGAGTGAAATTGCTTTAAACAAGCGAATTATCGCGAAACAACACCTGCTCGAATCTAACAGAAACTGTGCCCAGCCGTCTCTACTAACCCTCAGAGACGCTTTGAGACAAGTGTGACAAATATCAGAGAATGTCAAAAATTAGAGTGGAATTGCTTCAAACAAGCGAATTATCGCGAAACAACACCTGCTCGAATCCAACAAAAACTGGCCAGCCGTCTCTACTAAGCCTCAAAGACCCTTTGAGACAAGTGTTACACAATTCAGAGAATGTTAAAAATTGGAGTGAAATTGTTTTAAACAAGCGAATTATCGCGAAACAACACCTGCTCGAATCCAACAAAAACTGGCCAGCCGTCTCTACAAAGCCTGAAAGACCCTTTGAGACAAGTGTTACACAATTCAGAGAATGTTAAAAATTAGAGTGGAATTGCTTCAAACAAGCGAATTATCGCAAAACAACACCTGCTCGAATCCAACAAAAACTGTGGCCTGCCGTCTATACTGAGCCTCAGAGACGCTATGAGACAAGTGTTACGAAAATCAGAGAATGTCGAAAATTTGAGTGAAATTGCTTCAAACAAGCGAATTATCGCGAAACAACACCTGCTCAAGTCCAACAAAAACTGTGCCCTGCCGTCTCTCCTAAGCCTCAGAGACGCTTTGAGACAAGTCTTACACTATTCAGAGATTGTTAAAAATTAGAGTGATATTGCTTCAAACAAGCGAATTATTGCGAAACAACACCTGCTCGAATCCAAATAAAACTCTGCCCTGCCGTCTCTATTAAGCCTCAGAGACGCTTTGAGACAATTGTTACAAAAATCAGAAAATGTTAAAAATTAGAGTGAAATTGCTTTAAACAAGCGAATTAACGCGAAACAACACCTGCTCGAATCCAATAAAAACTGTGACCTCACGTCTCTACTGAGCGTCAGAGACGCTTTGAGACAAGTGTTACAATTATCAGAGAATGTCAAAAATTAGAGTGGAATTGCTTCAAACATGCGAATTATCGCGAAATAACACCTGCTCGAATCCAACAAAAACTGTGGCCTGCCGTCTCTACTTAGCCTCAGAGACGCTTTGAGAGAAGTGTTACGAAATTCAGAGAATGTCGAAATTTGAGTGAAATTGCTTCAAACAAGCGAATTATCGCGATACAACACCTGCTCGAATCCACCAAAAACTGTGCCCAGCCGTCTCTACTAAGCCTCAGAGACGCTTTGAGACAAGTGTTACAAATATCAGAGAATGTCAAAAATTAGAGTGGAATTCCTTCAAACAAGCGAATTATCGCGAAACAACACCTGCTCGAATCCAACAAAAACTGTGGCCTGCCGTCTCTACTGAGCCTCAGATACGCTTTGAGACAAGTGTTACGAAATTCAGAGAATGTCGAAAATTTGAGTGAAATTGCTTCAAACAAGCGAATTATCGCGAAACAGCACCTGCTCGAATCCAACAGAAACTGTTCCCAGCCGTCTCTCTTAAGCCTCAGAGACGCTTTGAAACAAGTGTTACAAATATCAGAGAATGTCAAAAATTAGAGTGCAATTGCTTCAAACAAGCGAATTATCGCGAAACAACACCTGCTTGAATCCAACAAAAACTGTGGCCAGCCGTCTCTACTAAGCCTCAAAGACGCTTTGAGACAAGTGTTACACAATTCAGAGAATGTTAAATATTGGAGTGAAATTGCTTTAAACAAGCGAATTATCGCGAAACAACACCTGCTCGAATCCAACAAATACTGTGCCCTGCCGTCTCTACTAAGCCTCAGAGACGCTTTGAGACAAGTCTTACACAATTCAGAGAATGTTAAAAATTAGAGTGAAATTGCTTTAAACAAGCGAATTATCGCGAAACAACACCTGCTCGAATCCAAATAAAACTCTGCCCTGCCGTCTCTACTGAGCCTCAGAGACGCTTTGAGACAATTGTTACAATAATCAGAAAATGTTAAAAATTAGAGTGAAATTGCTTTAAACAAGCGAATTATCGCGAAACAACACCTGCTCGAATCCAACAAAAACTGTTCCCAGCCGTCTCTACTAAGCCTCAAAGACGCTTTGAGACAAGTGTTACACAATTCAGAGAATGTTAAAAATTGGAGTGAAAATGCTTTAAACAAGCGAATTATCGCGAAACAACACCTGCTCGAATCCAACAAAAACTGTGCCCTGCCGCCTCTACTAAGCCTCAGAGACGCTTTGAGACAAGTCTTACACAATTCAGAGAATGTTAAAAATTAGAGTGAAATTGCTTTAAACAAGCGAATTATCGCGAATTATCGAATCCAAATAAAACTCTGCCCTGCCGTCTCTACAGAGCCTCAGAGACGCTTTGAGACAATTGTTACAAAAATCAGAAAATCTTAAAAACTAGAGTGCAATTGCTTCAAACAAGCGAATTATCGCGAAACAACACCAGCTCGAATCCAACAAAACCTGTGCCCAGCCGTCTCTACTAAGCCTCAGAGACGCTTTGACACAAGTGTTACACAATTCAGAGAATGTTAAAAATTAGAGTGAAATTGCTTTAAACAAGCGAATTATCGCGAAACAACACCTGCTCGAATCCAACAAAAACTCTGCCCTGCCTTCTCTACTGAGCCTCAGAGACGCTTTGCGATAAGTTTTACAAAGATCTGAGAATATCGAAAATTGGAGTCCAGTTGCTTCAAACAAGCGAATTATCGCGAAACAACACCTGCTCGAGTCCAACAAAAACTGTGGCCTGCCGTCTCCACTGAGCCTCAGAGACGCTTTGAGACAAGTGTTACGAAATTCAGAGAATGTCGGAAATTTGAGTGAAATTGCTTCAAACAAGCGAATTATCGCGAAACAACACCTGCTCGAATCCAACAAAAACTTAGGCCAGCCGTCTCTACTAAGCCTCAAAGACGCTTTGAGACAAGTGTTACACAATTCAGAGAATGTTAAAAACTAGAGTGAAATTGCTTTAAACAAGCGAATTATCGCGAAACAACACCTGCTCGAATCTAACAGAAACTGTGCCCAGCCGTCTCTACAAAGCCTCAGAGACGCTTTGAGACAAGTGTGAGAAATATCAGAGAATGTCAAAAATTAGAGTGGAATTGCTTCAAACAAGCGAATTATCGCGAAACAACACCTGCTCGAATCCAACAAAAACTGTGGCCAGCCGTCTCTACTAAGCCTCAAAGACGCTTTGAGACAAGTGTTACACAATTCAGAGAATGTTAAAAATTAGTGTGAAATTGCTTTAAACAAGCGAATTATCGCGAAACAACACCTGCTCGAATCCAACAAAAACTGTGCCCTGCCGTCTCTGCTAAGCCTCAGAGACGCTTTGAGACAAGACTTACACAATTCAGAGAATGTTAAAAATTAGAGTGAAATTGCTTAAACAAGCGAATTATCGCGTAACAACACCTGCTCGAATCCAAATAAAACTCTGCCCTGCCGTCTCTACTGAACCTCAGAGACGCTTTGAGACAATTGTTACAAAAATCAGAAAATGTTAAAATTTAGAGTGAAATTGCTTTAAACAAGCGAATTTTCGCGAAACAACACCTGCTCGAATCTAACTGAAACTGTGCCCAGCCGTCTCTACTAAGCCTCAGAGACGCTTTGAGACAAGTGTTACAAATATCAGAGAATGTCAAAAATTAGAGTGGAATTGCTTCAAACAAGCGAATTATCGCAAAACAACACCTGCTCGAATCCAACAAAAACTGTGGCCTGCCGTCTCTACTGAGCCTCAGAGACGCTATGAGACAAGTGTTACGAAATTCAGAGAATGTCGAAAATTTGAGTGAAATTGCTTCAAACAAGCGAATTCTCGCGAAACAACACCTGCTCGAATCCAAATAAAACTCTGCCCTGCCGTCTCTATTGAGCTTCAGAGACGCTTTGAGACAATTGTTACAAAAATCAGAAAATGTTAAAAATTAGAGTGAAATTGCTTTAAACAAGCGAATTAACGCGAAACAACACCTGCTCGAATCCAATAAAAACTGTGACCTCACGTCTCTACTGAGCGTCAGAGACGCTTTGAGACAAGTGTTACAATTATCAGAGAATGTCAAAAATTAGAGTGGAATTGCTTCAAACATGCGAATTATCGCGAAATAACACCTGCTCGAATCCAACAAAAACTGTGGCCTGCCGTTTCTACTTAGCCTCAGAGACGCTTTGAGACAAGTGTTACGAAATTCAGAGAATGTCGAAATTTGAGTGAAATTGCTTCAAACAAGCGAATTATCGCGAAACAACACCTGCTCGAATCCACCAAAAACTGTGCCCAGCCGTCTCTACTAAGCCTCAGAGACGCTTTGAGACAAGTGTTACAAATATCAGAGAATGTCAAAAATTAGAGTGGAATTCCTTCAAACAAGCGAATTATCGCGAAACAACACCTGCTCGAATCCAACAAAAACTGTGGCCTGCCGTCTCTACTGAGCCTCAGAGACGCTTTGAGACAAGTGTTACGAAATTCAGAGAATGTCGAAAATTTGAGTGAAATTGCTTCAAACAAGCGAATTATCGCGAAACAACACCTGCTCGAATCTAACAGAAACTGTGCCCAGCCGTCTCTACTAACCCTCAGAGACGCTTTGAGACAAGTGTGACAAATATCAGAGAATGTCAAAAATTAGAGTGGAATTGCTTCAAACAAGCGAATTATCGCGAAACAACACCTGCTTGAATCCAACAAAAACTGTGGCCAGCCGTCTCTACTAAGCCTCAAAGACGCTTTGAGACAAGTGTTACACAATTCAGAGAATGTTAAATATTGGAGTGAAATTGCTTTAAACAAGCGAATTATCGCGAAACAACACCTGCTCGAATCCAACAAAAACTGTGCCCTGCCGTCTCTACTAAGCCTCAGAGACGCTTTGAGACAAGTCTTACACAATTCAGAGAATGTTAAAAATTAGAGTGAAATTGCTTTAAACAAGCGAATTATCGCGAAACAACACCTGCTCGAATCCAAATAAAACTCTGCCCTGCCGTCTCTACTGAGCCTCAGAGACGCTTTGAGACAATTGTTACAATAATCAGAAAATGTTAAAAATTAGAGTGAAATTGCTTTAAACAAGCGAATTATCGCGAAACAACACCTGCTCGAATCCAACAAAAACTGTGGCCAGCCGTCTCTACTAAGCCTCAAAGACGCTTTGAGACAAGTGTTACACAATTCAGAGAATGTTAAAAATTGGAGTGAAAATGCTTTAAACAAGCGAATTATCGCGAAACAACACCTGCTCGAATCCAACAAAAACTGTGCCCTGCCGCCTCTACTAAGCCTCAGAGACGCTTTGAGACAAGTCTTACACAATTCAGAGAATGTTAAAAATTAGAGTGAAATTGCTTTAAACAAGCGAATTATCGCGAATTATCGAATCCAAATAAAACTCTGCCCTGCCGTCTCTACAGAGCCTCAGAGACGCTTTGAGACAATTGTTACAAAAATCAGAAAATCTTAAAAACTAGAGTGCAATTGCTTCAAACAAGCGAATTATCGCGAAACAACACCAGCTCGAATCCAACAAAACCTGTGCCCAGCCGTCTCTACTAAGCCTCAGAGACGCTTTGACACAAGTGTTACACAATTCAGAGAATGTTAAAAATTAGAGTGAAATTGCTTTAAACAAGCGAATTATCGCGAAACAACACCTGCTCGAATCCAACAAAAACTCTGCCCTGCCTTCTCTACTGAGCCTCAGAGACGCTTTGCGATAAGTTTTACAAAGATCTGAGAATATCGAAAATTGGAGTCCAGTTGCTTCAAACAAGCGAATTATCGCGAAACAACACCTGCTCGAGTCCAACAAAAACTGTGGCCTGCCGTCTCTACTGAGCCTCAGAGACGCTTTGAGACAAGTGTTACGAAATTCAGAGAATGTCGGAAATTTGAGTGAAATTGCTTCAAACAAGCGAATTATCGCGAAACAACACCTGCTCGAATCCAACAAAAACTTAGGCCAGCCGTCTCTACTAAGCCTCAAAGACGCTTTGAGACAAGTGTTACACAATTCAGAGAATGTTAAAAACTAGAGTGAAATTGCTTTAAACAAGCGAATTATCGCGAAACAACACCTGCTCGAATCTAACAGAAACTGTGCCCAGCCGTCTCTACAAAGCCTCAGAGACGCTTTGAGACAAGTGTGAGAAATATCAGAGAATGTCAAAAATTAGAGTGGAATTGCTTCAAACAAGCGAATTATCGCGAAACAACACCTGCTCGAATCCAACAAAAACTGTGGCCAGCCGTCTCTACTAAGCCTCAAAGACGCTTTGAGACAAGTGTTACACAATTCAGAGAATGTTAAAAATTAGAGTGAAATTGCTTTAAACAAGCGAATTATCGCGAAACAACACCTGCTCGAATCCAACAAAAACTGTGCCCTGCCGTCTCTGCTAAGCCTCAGAGACGCTTTGAGACAAGACTTACACAATTCAGAGAATGTTAAAAATTAGAGTGAAATTGCTTAAACAAGCGAATTATCGCGTAACAACACCTGCTCGAATCCAAATAAAACTCTGCCCTGCCGTCTCTACTGAACCTCAGAGACGCTTTGAGACAATTGTTACAAAAATCAGAAAATGTTAAAATTTAGAGTGAAATTGCTTTAAACAAGCGAATTTTCGCGAAACAACACCTGCTCGAATCTAACAGAAACTGTGCCCAGCCGTCTCTACTAAGCCTCAGAGACGCTTTGAGACAAGTGTTACAAATATCAGAGAATGTCAAAAATTAGAGTGGAATTGCTTCAAACAAGCGAATTATCGCAAAACAACACCTGCTCGAATCCAACAAAAACTGTGGCCTGCCGTCTCTACTGAGCCTCAGAGACGCTATGAGACAAGTGTTACGAAATTCAGAGAATGTCGAAAATTTGAGTGAAATTGCTTCAAACAAGCGAATTATCGCGAAACAACACCTGCTCGAATCCAAATAAAACTTTGCCCTGCCGTCTCTATTGAGCATCAGAGACGCTTTGAGACAATTGTTACAAAAATCAGAAAATGTTAAAAATTAGAGTGAAATTGCTTTAAACAAGCGAATTAACGCGAAACAACACCTGCTCGAATCCAATAAAAACTGTGACCTCACGTCTCTACTGAGCGTCAGAGACGCTTTGAGACAAGTGTTACAATTATCAGAGAATGTCAAAAATTAGAGTGGAATTGCTTCAAACATGCGAATTATCGCGAAATAACACCTGCTCGAATCCAACAAAAACTGTGGCCTGCCGTTTCTACTTAGCCTCAGAGACGCTTTGAGACAAGTGTTACGAAATTCAGAGAATGTCGAAATTTGAGTGAAATTGCTTCAAACAAGCGAATTATCGCGAAACAACACCTGCTCGAATCCACCAAAAACTGTGCCCAGCCGTCTCTACTAAGCCTCAGAGACGCTTTGAGACAAGTGTTACAAATATCAGAGAATGTCAAAAATTAGAGTGGAATTCCTTCAAACAAGCGAATTATCGCGAAACAACACCTGCTCGAATCCAACAAAAACTGTGGCCTGCCGTCTCTACTGAGCCTCAGAGACGCTTTGAGACAAGTGTTACGAAATTCAGAGAATGTCGAAAATTTGAGTGAAATTGCTTCAAACAAGCGAATTATCGCGAAACAACACCTGCTCGAATCCAACAGAAACTGTTCCCAGCCGTCTCTATTAAGCCTCAGAGACGCTTTGAAACAAGTGTTACAAATATCAGAGAATGTCAAAAATTAGAGTGCAATTGCTTCAAACAAGCGAATTATCGCGAAACAACACCAGCTCGAATCCAACAAAACCTGTGCCCAGCCGTCTCTACTAAGCCTCAGAGACGCTTTGACACAAGTGTTACACAATTCAGAGAATGTTAAAAATTAGAGTGAAATTGCTATAAACAAGCGAATTATCGCGAAACAACACCTGCTCGAATCCAACAAAAACTCTGCCCTGCCGTCTCTACTGAGCCGCAGAGACGCTTTGCGACAATTGTTACAAAAATCAGAAAATGTTCAAAATTAGAGTGAAATTGCTTTAAACAAGCGAATTATCGCGAAAAAACACCTATTCGAATCTAACAGAAACTGTGCCCAGCCGTCTCTACTAACCCTCAGAGACGCTTTGAGACAAGTGTGACAAATATCAGAGAATGTCAAAAATTAGAGTGGAATTGCTTCAAACAAGCGAATTATCGCGAAACAACACCTGCTTGAATCCAACAAAAACTGTGGCCAGCCGTCTCTACTAAGCCTCAAAGACGCTTTGAGACAAGTGTTACACAATTCAGAGAATGTTAAAAATTGGAGTGAAATTGCTTTAAATTAGCGAATTATCGCGAAACAACACCTGCTCGAATCCAACAAAAACTGTGCCCTGCCGTCTCTACTAAGCCTCAGAGACGCTTTGAGACAAGTCTTACACAATTGAGAGGAATGTTAAAAATTAGAGTGAAATTGCTTTAAACAAGCGAATTATCGCGAAACAACACCTGCTCGAATCCAAATAAAACTCTGCCCTGCCGTCTCTACTGAGCCTCAGAGGCGCTTTGAGACAATTGTTACAATAATCAGAAAATGTTAAAAATTAGAGTGAAATTGCTTTAAACAAGCGAATTATCGCTAAACAACACCTGCTCACATCTAACAGAAACTGTGCCCAGCCGTCTGTACTAAGCCTCAGAGACGCTTTGAGACAAGTGTTACAAATATCAGAGAATGTCAAAAATTAGAGTGGAATTGCTTCAAACAAGCGAATTATCGCGAAACAACACCTGCTCGAATCCAACAAAAACTGTGGCCAGCCGTCTCTACTAAGCCTCTAAGACGCTTTGAGACAAGTGTTACACAATTCAGAGAATGTTAAAAATTAGAGTGAAATTGCTTTAAACAATAGAATTATCGCGAAACAACACCTGCTCGAATGCAACAAAAACTCTGCCCTGCCGTGTCTACTAAGCCTCAGAGACGCTTTGAGACAAGTCCTACACAATTCAGAGAATGTTAAAAATTAGAGTGAAATTGCTTTAAACAAGCGAATTATCGCGAAACAACACCTGCTCGAATCCAACAAAAACTGTGCCCTGCTGTCTCTGCTAAGCCTCAGAGACGCTTTGAGACAAGACTTACACAATTCAGAGAATGTTAAAAATTAGAGTGAAATTGCTTAAACAAGCGAATTATCGCGAAACAACACCTGCTCGAATCCAACAAAAACTGTGGCCTGCCGTCTCTACTGAGCCTCAGAGACGCTTCAAGACAAGTGTTACGAAATTCAGAGAATGTCGAAAATTTGAGTGGAATTGCTTCAAACAAGCGAATTATCGCGAAACAACACCTGCTCGAATCCAACAAAAACTGTGGCCTGCCGTCTCTACTGAGCCTCAGAGACGCTTTGAGACAAGTGTTAAAAATATAAGAGAATGTCAAAAATTAGAGTGCAATTGCTTCAAACAAGCGAATTATCGCGAAACAACACCAGCTCGAATCCAACAAAACCTGTGCCCAGCCGTCTCTACTAAGCCTCAGAGACGCTTTGACACAAGTGTTACACAATTCAGAGAATGTTAAAAATTAGAGTGAAATTGCTTTAAACAAGCGAATTATCGCGAAACAACACCTGCTCGAATCCAACAAAAACTCTGCCCTGCCGTCTCTACTGAGCCTCAGAGACGCTTTGCGACAAGTTTTACAAAGATCTGAGAATATCGAAAATTGGAGTCAAGTTGCTTCAAACAAGCGAATTATCGCGAAACAACACCTGCTCGAATCCAACAAAAACTGTGGCCAGGCGTCTCTACTAAGCCTCAAAGACGGTTTGAGACAAGTGTTACACAATTCAGAGAATGTTAAAAATTAGAGTGAAATTGCTTTAAACAAGCGAATTATCGCGAAACAGCACCTGCTCGAATCCAACAAAAACTGTGCCCTGCCGTCTCTACTAAGCCTCAGAGACGCTTTGAGACAAGTCTTACAGAATTCAGAGAATGTTAAAAATTAGAGTGAAATTGCTTCAAACAAGCGAATTATCGCGAAACAACACCTGCTCGAATCCAAATAAATCTCTGCCCTGCCGTCTCTACTGAGCCTCAGAGACGCTTTGAGACAATTGTTACAAAAATCAGAAAATGTTCAAAATTAGAGTGAAATTGCTTTAAACAAGCGAATTATCGTGAAACAACACCTGCTCGAATCCAATAAAAACTGTGACCTCACGTCTCTACTGAGCGTCAGACACGCTTTGAGACAAGTGTTACAATTATCAGAGAATGTCAAAAATTAGAGTGGAATTGCTTCAAACATGCGAATTATCGCGAAATAACACCTGCTCGAATCCAACAAAAACTGTGGCCTGCCGTCTCTAATAAGCCTCAGAGACGCTTTGAGACAAGTCTTACACTATTCAGAGAATGTTAAAAATTAGAGTGAAATTGCTTCAAACAAGCGAATTATCGCGAAACAACACCTGCTCGAATCCAAATAAAACTCTGCCCTGCCGTCTCTACTGAGCCTCAGAGACGCTTTGAGACAATTGTTACAAAAATCAGAAAATGTTAAAAATTAGAGTGAAATTGCTTTAAACAAGCGAATTAACGCGAAACAACACCTGCTCGAATCCAATAAAAACTGTGACCTCACGTCTCTACTGAGCGTCAGAGACGCTTTGAGACAAGTGTTACGAAATTCAGAGAATGTCGAAATTTGAGTGAAATTGCTTCAAACAAGCGAATTATCGCGAAATAACACCTGCTCGAATCCACCAAAAACTGTGCCCAGCCGTCTCTACTAAGCCTCAGAGACGCTTTGAGACAAGTGTTACAAATATCAGAGAATGTCAAAAATTAGAGTGGAATTCCTTCAAACAAGCGAATTATCGCGAAACAACACCTGCTCGAATCCAACAAAAACTGTGCCCAGCCGTCTCTACTAAGCCTCAGAGACGCTTTGACACAAGTGTTACACAATTCAGAGAATGTTAAAAATTAGAGTGAAATTGCTATAAACAAGCGAATTATCGCGAAACAACACCTGCTCGAATCCAACAAAAACTCTGCCCTGCCGTCTCTACTGAGCCTCAGAGACGCTTTGGGACAAGTTTTACAAAGATCTAATAATATCGAAAATTGGAGTCAAGTTGCTTCAAACAAGCGAATTATCGCGAAAAAACACCTGCTCGAATCTAACAGAAACTGTGCCCAGCCGTCTCTACTAACCCTCAGAGACGCTTTGAGACAAGTGTGACAAATATCAGAGAATGTCAAAAAATAGAGTGGAATTGCTTCAAACAAGCGAATTATCGCGAAACAACACCTGCTCGAATCCAACAAAAACTCTGCCCTGCCGTCTCTACTGAGCCGCAGAGACGCTTTGCGACAATTGTTACAAAAATCAGAAAATGTTCAAAATTAGAGTGAAATTGCTTTAAACAAGCGAATTATCGCGAAACAACACCTGCTCGAATCTAACAGAAACTGTGCCCAGCCGTCTCTACTAAGCCTCAAAGACGCTTTGAGACAAGTGTTACACAATTCAGAGAATGTTAAAAATTGGAGTGAAATTGCTTTAAACAAGCGAATTATCGCGAAACAACACCTGCTCGAATCCAACAAAAACTGTGCCCTGCCGTCTCTACTAAGCCTCAGAGACGCTTTGAGACAAGTCTTACACAATTCAGAGAATGTTAAAAATTAGAGTGAAATTGCTTTAAACAAGCGAATTATCGCGAAACAACACCTGCTCGAATCCAGCAAAAACTGTGCCCAGCCGTCTGTACTAAGCCTCAGAGACGCTTTGAGACAAGTGTTACAAATATCAGAGAATGTCAAAAATTAGAGTGCAATTGCTTCAAACAAGCGAATTATCGCGAAACAACACCAGCTCGAATCCAAAAAAACCTGTGCCCAGCCGTCTCTACTAAGGCTCAGAGATGCTTTGAGACAATTGTTACAAAAATCAGAAAATGTTAAACATTAGAGTGAAATTGCTTTAAACAAGCGAATTATCGCGAAACAACACCTGCTCGAATCCAACAAAAACGCTGCCCTGCAGTCTCTACTGAGCCTCAGAGGCGCTTTGAGACAAGTTTTACGAAATTCAGAGAATGTCGAAAATTTGAGTGGAATTGCTTCAAACAAGCGAATTATCGCGAAACAACACCTGCTCGAATCCAACAAAAACTATGGCTTGCCGTCTCTCCTGAGCCTCAGAGACGCTTTGAGACAAGTGTTACAAATATCAGAGAATGTCAAAAATTAGAGTGGAATTGCTTCAAACAAGCGAATTATCGCGTAACAACACCTGCTCGAATCCAACAAAAACTCTGCCCTGCCGTCTCTACTGAGCCTCAGAGACGCTTTGCGACAAGTTTTACAAAGATCTGAGAATATCGAAAATTGGAGTCAAGTTGCTTCAAACAAGCGAATTATCGCGAAACAACACCTGCTCGAATCCAACAAAAACTGTGGCCAGCCGTCTCTACTAAGCCTCAAAGACGCTTTGAGACAAGTGTTACACAATTCAGAGAATGTTAAAAATTAGAGTGAAATTGCTTTAAACAAGCGAATTATCGCGAAACAACACCTGCTCGAATCCAACAAAAACTGTGCCCTGCCGTCTCTACTAAGCCTCAGAGACGCTTTGAGACAAGTCTTACAGAATTCAGAGAATGTTAAAAATTAGAGTGAAATTGCTTCAAACAAGCGAATTATCGCGAAACCACACCTGCTCGAATCCAAATAAAACTCTGCCCTGCCGTCTCTACTGAGCCTCAGAGACGCTTTGAGACAATTGTTACAAAAATCAGAAAATGTTCAAAATTAGAGTGAAATTGCTTTAAACAAGCGAATTATCGTGAAACAACACCTGCTCGAATCCAATAAAAACTGTGACCTCACGTCTCTACTGAGCGTCAGACACGATTTGAGACAAGTGTTACAATTATCAGAGAATGTCAAAAATTAGAGTGGAATTGCTTCAAACATGCGAATTATCGCGAAATAACACCTGCTCGAATCCAACAAAAACTGTGGCCTGCCGTCTCTAATAAGCCTCAGAGACGCTTTGAGACAAGTCTTACACTATTCAGAGAATGTTAAAAATTAGAGTGAAATTGCTTCAAAGAAGCGAATTATCGCGAAACAACACCTGCTCGAATCCAAATAAAACTCTGCCCTGCCGTCTCTACTGAGCCTCAGAGACGCTTTGAGACAATTGTTACAAAAATCAGAAAATGTTAAAAATTAGAGTGAAATTGCTTTAAACAAGCGAATTAACGCGAAACAACACCTGCTCGAATCCAATAAAAACTGTGACCTCACGTCTCTACTGAGCGTCAGAGACGCTTTGAGACAAGTGTTACGAAATTCAGAGAATGTCGAAATTTGAGTGAAATTGCTTCAAACAAGCGAATTATCGCGAAATAACACCTGCTCGAATCCACCAAAAACTGTGCCCAGCCGTCTCTACTAAGCCTCAGAGACGCTTTGAGACAAGTGTTACAAATATCAGAGAATGTCAAAAATTAGAGTGGAATTCCTTCAAACAAGCGAATTATCGCGAAACAACACCTGCTCGAATCCAACAAAAACTGTGCCCAGCCGTCTCTACTAAGCCTCAGAGACGCTTTGACACAAGTGTTACACAATTCAGAGAATGTTAAAAATTAGAGTGAAATTGCTATAAACAAGCGAATTATCGCGAAACAACACCTGCTCGAATCCAACAAAAACTCTGCCCTGCCGTCTCTACTGAGCCTCAGAGACGCTTTGGGACAAGTTTTACAAAGATCTAATAATATCGAAAATTGGAGTCAAGTTGCTTCAAACAAGCGAATTATCGCGAAAAAACACCTGCTCGAATCTAACAGAAACTGTGCCCAGCCGTCTCTACTAACCCTCAGAGACGCTTTCAGACAAGTGTGACAAATATCAGAGAATGTCAAAAAATAGAGTGGAATTGCTTCAAACAAGCGAATTATCGCGAAACAACACCTGCTCGAATCCAACAAAAACTCTGCCCTGCCGTCTCTACTGAGCCGCAGAGACGCTTTGCGACAATTGTTACAAAAATCAGAAAATGTTCAAAATTAGAGTGAAATTGCTTTAAACAAGCGAATTATCGCGAAACAACACCTGCTCGAATCTAACAGAAACTGTGCCCAGCCGTCTCTACTAAGCCTCAAAGACGCTTTGAGACAAGTGTTACACAATTCAGAGAATGTTAAAAATTGGAGTGAAATTGCTTTAAACAAGCGAATTATCGCGAAACAACACCTGCTCGAATCCAACAAAAACTGTGCCCTGCCGTCTCTACTAAGCCTCAGAGACGCTTTGAGACAAGTCTTACACAATTCAGAGAATGTTAAAAATTAGAGTGAAATTGCTTTAAACAAGCGAATTATCGCGAAACAACACCTGCTCGAATCCAGCAAAAACTGTGCCCAGCCGTCTGTACTAAGCCTCAGAGACGCTTTGAGACAAGTGTTACAAATATCAGAGAATGTCAAAAATTAGAGTGCAATTGCTTCAAACAAGCGAATTATCGCGAAACAACACCAGCTCGAATCCAACAAAACCTGTGCCCAGCCGTCTCTACTAAGGCTCAGAGATGCTTTGAGACAATTGTTACAAAAATCAGAAAATGTTAAACATTAGAGTGAAATTGCTTTAAACAAGCGAATTATCGCGAAACAACACCTGCTCGAATCCAACAAAAACGCTGCCCTGCAGTCTCTACTGAGCCTCAGAGGCGCTTTGAGACAAGTTTTACGAAATTCAGAGAATGTCGAAAATTTGAGTGGAATTGCTTCAAACAAGCGAATTATCGCGAAACAACACCTGCTCGAATCCAACAAAAACTATGGCTTGCCGTCTCTCCTGAGCCTCAGAGACGCTTTGAGACAAGTGTTACAAATATCAGAGAATGTCAAAAATTAGAGTGGAATTGCTTCAAACAAGCGAATTATCGCGTAACAACACCTGCTCGAATCCAACAAAAACTCTGCCCTGCCGTCTCTACTGAGCCTCAGAGACGCTTTGCGACAAGTTTTACAAAGATCTGAGAATATCGAAAATTGGAGTCAAGTTGCTTCAAACAAGTGAATTATCGCGAAACAACACCTGCTCGAATCCAACAAAAACTGTGGCCAGCCGTCTCTACTAAGCCTCAAAGACGCTTTGAGACAAGTGTTACACAATTCAGAGAATGTTAAAAATTAGAGTGAAATTGCTTTAAACAAGCGAATTATCGCGAAACAACACCTGCTCGAATCCAACAAAAACTGTGCCCTGCCGTCTCTACTAAGCCTCAGAGACGCTTTGAGACAAGTCTTACAGAATTCAGAGAATGTTAAAAATTAGAGTGAAATTGCTTCAAACAAGCGAATTATCGCGAAACCACACCTGCTCGAATCCAAATAAAACTCTGCCCTGCCGTCTCTACTGAGCCTCAGAGACGCTTTGAGACAATTGTTACAAAAATCAGAAAATGTTCAAAATTAGAGTGAAATTGCTTTAAACAAGCGAATTATCGTGAAACAACACCTGCTCGAATCCAATAAAAACTGTGACCTCACGTCTCTACTGAACGTCAGAGACGCTTTGAGACAAGTGTTACAATTATCAGAGAATGTCAAAAATTAGAGTGGAATTGCTTCAAACATGCGAATTATCGCGAAATAACACCTGCTCGAATCCAACAAAAACTGTGGCCTGCCGTCTCTACTGAGCCTCAGAGACGCTTTCAGACAAGTGATACGAAATTCAGAGAATGTCGAAATTTGAGTGAAATTGCTTTAAACAAGCGAATTATCGCGAAACAGCACCTGCTCGAATCCAACAAAAACTGTGCCCTGCCGTCTCTACTAAGCCTCAGAGACGCTTTGAGACAAGTGTTACAAATATCAGAGAATGTCAAAAATTAGAGTGGAATTCCTTCAAACAAGCGAATTATCGCGAAACAACACCTGCTCGAATCCAACAAAAACTGTGGCCTGCCGTCTCTACTGAGCCTCAGAGACGCTTTGAGACAAGTGTTAAGAAATTCAGAGAATGTCGAAAATTTGAGTGAAATTGCTTCAAACAAGCGAATTATCGCGAAACAACACCTGCTCGAATTCAACAAAACCTGTGCCCAGCCGTCTCTACTAAGCCTCAGAGACGCTTTGACACAAGTGTTACACAATTCAGAGAATGTTAAAAATTAGAGTGAAATTGCTATAAACAAGCGAATTATCGCGAAACAACACCTGCTCGAATCCAACAAAAACTCTGCCCTGCCGTCTCTACTGAGCCTCAGAGACGCTTTGCGACAAGTTTTACAAAGATCTAAGAATATGGAAAATTGGAGTCAAGTTGCTTCAAACAAGCGAACTATCGCGAAACAACACCCGCTCGAATCCAAATAAAACTCTGCCCTGCCGTCTCTACTGAGCCTCAGAGACGCTTTGAGACAATTGTTACAAAAATCAGAAAATGTTAAAAATTAGAGTGAAATTGCTTTAAACAAGCGAATTATCGCGAAACAGCACCTGCTCGCATCCAACAGAAACTGTGCCCAGCCGTCTGTACTAATCCTCAGAGACGCTTTGAGACAAGTGTTACAAATATCAGAGAACTTCAAAAATTAGAGTTGAATTGCTTCAAACAAGCGAATTATCGCGAAACAACACCTGCTCGAATCCAACAAAAACTGTGGCCTGCCGTCTCTACTGAGCCTCAGAGACGCTTTGAGACAAGTGTTACGAAATTCAGAGAATGTCGAAAATTTGAGTGAAATTGCTTCAAACAAGCGAATTATCGCGAAACAACACCTGCTCGAATCCAACAAAAACTGTTGCCAGCCTTCTCTACTAAGCCTCAAAGAAGCTTTGAGACAAGTGTTACACAATTCAGAGAATGTTAAAAATTAGAGTGAAATTGCTTTAAACAATAGAATTATCGCGAAACAACACCTGCTCGAATGCAACAAAAACTCTGCCCTGACGTCTCTACTGAGCCTCAGAGATGCTTTGAGACAATTGTTACAAAAATCAGAAAATGTTAAAAATTAGAGTGAAATTGCTTTAAACAAGCGAATTATTGCGAAACAACACCTGCTCGAATCCAACAAAAACTGTGGCCAGCCGTCTCTACTGAGACTCAGAGACGGTTTGAGACAATTGTTCCAAAATCAGAAAATGTTCAAAATTAGAGTGAAATTGCTTTAAACAAGCGAAATATCGTGAAACAACACCTGCTCGAATCCAATAAAAACTGTGACCTCACGTCTCTACTGAGCGTCAGAGACGCTTTGAGACAAGTGTTACAATTATCAGAGAATGTCAAAAATTAGAGTGGAATTGCTTCAAACATGCGAATTATCGCGAAATAACACCTGCTCGAATCCAACAAAAACTGTGGCCTGCCGTCTCTACTGAGCGTCAGAGACGCTTTCAGACAAGTGTTACGAAATTCAGAGAATGTCGAAATTTGAGTGAAATTGCTTTAAACAAGCGAATTATCGCGAAACAACACCTGCTCGCATCCAACAGAAACTGTGCCCAGCCGTCTGTACTAATCCTCAGAGACGCTTTGAGACAAGTGTTACAAATATCAGAGAACTTCAAAAATTAGAGTGGAATTGCTTCAAACAAGCGAATTATCGCGAAACAACACCTGCTCGAATCCAACAAAAACTGTGGCCTGCCGTCTCTACTGAGCCTCAGAGACGCTTTGAGACAAGTGTTACGAAATTCAGAGAATGTTGAAAATTTGAGTGAAATTGCTTCAAACAAGCGAATTATCGCGAAACAACACCTGCTCGAATCCAACAAAAACTGTTGCCAGCCTTCTCTACTAAGCCTCAAAGAAGCTTTGAGACAAGTGTTACACAATTCAGAGAATGTTAAAAATTAGAGTGAAATTGCTTTAAACAATAGAATTATCGCGAAACAACACCTGCTCGAATGCAACAAAAACTCTGCCCTGACGTCTCTACTGAGCCTCAGAGATGCTTTGAGACAATTGTTACAAAAATCAGAAAATGTTAAAAATTAGAGTGAAATTGCTTTAAACAAGCGAATTATCGCGAAACAGCACCTGCTCGAATCCAACAAAAACTGTGCCCAGCCGTCTCTACTAAGCCTCAGAGACGCTTTGAGACAAGTGTTACACAATTCAGAGAATGTTAAAAATTAGAGTGGAATTGCTTTAAACAAGCGAATTATCGCGAAACAACACCTGCTCGAATCCAACAAAAACTGTGGCCTGCCGTCTCTACTGAGCCTCAGAGACGTTTTGAGACAAGTGTTACAAATATCAGAGAATGTCAAAAATTAGAGTGCAATTGCTTCAAACAAGCGAATTATCGCGAAACAACACCAGCTCGAATCCAACAAAACCTGTGCCCAGCCGTCTCTACTAAGCCTCAGAGACGCTTTGACACAAGTGTTACACAATTCAGAGAATGTTGAAAATTAGAGTGAAATTGCTTTAAACAAGCGAATTATCGCGGAACAACACCTGCTCGAATCCAACAAAAACTCTGCCCTGCCGTCTCTACTGAGCCTCAGAGACGCTTTGCGACAAGTTTTACAAAGATCTGAGAATATCGAAAATTGGGGTCAAGTTGCTTCAAACAAGCTAATTATCGCGAAACAACACCTGCTCGAATCCAACAAAAACTGTGGCCAGCCGTCTCTACTAAGCCTCAAAGACGCTTTGAGACAAGTGTTACACAATTCAGAGAATGTTAAAAATTAGAGTGAAATTGCTTTAAACAAGCGAATTATTGCGAAACAACACCTGCTCGAATCCAACAAAAACTGTGGCCAGCCGTCTCTACTGAGACTCAGAGACGGTTTGAGACAATTGTTCCAAAATCAGAAAATGTTCAAAATTAGAGTGAAATTGCTTTAAACAAGCGAAATATCGTGAAACAACACCTGCTCGAATCCAATAAAAACTGTGACCTCACGTCTCTACTGAGCGTCAGAGACGCTTTGAGACAAGTGTTACAATTATCAGAGAATGTCAAAAATTAGAGTGGAATTGCTTCAAACATGCGAATTATCGCGAAATAACACCTGCTCGAATCCAACAAAAACTGTGGCCTGCCGTCTCTACTGAGCGTCAGAGACGCTTTCAGACAAGTGTTACGAAATTCAGAGAATGTCGAAATTTGAGTGAAATTGCTTTAAACAAGCGAATTATCGCGAAACAGCACCTGCTCGAATCCAACAAATACTGTGCCCTGCCGTCTCTACTAAGCCTCAGAGACGCTTTGAGACAAGTCTTACAGAATTCAGAGAATGTTAAAAATTAGAGTGAAATTGCTTCAAACAAGCGAATTATTGCGAAACAACACCTGTTCGAATCCAAATAAAACTCTGCCCTTCCGTCTCTACTGAGCCTCAGAGACGCTTTGAGACAATTGTTACAAAAATCAGAAAATGTTCAAAATTAGAGTGAAATTGCTTTAAACAAGCGAATTATCGTGAAACAACACCTGCTCGAATCCAATAAAAACTGTGACCTCACGTCTCTACTGAGCGTCGGAGACGCTTTGAGACAAGTGTTACAATTATCAGAGAATGTCAAAAATTAGAGTGGAATTGCTTCAAACATGCGAATTATCGCGAAATAACACCTGCTCGAATCCAGCAAAAACTATGGCCTGCCGTCTCTACTGAGCCTCAGAGACGCTTTGAGACAAGTGTTACGAAATTCAGAGAATGTCGAAATTTGAGTGAAATTGCTTCAAACAAGCGAATTATCGCGAAACAACACCTGCTCGAATCCACCAAAAACTGTGCCCAGCCGTCTGTACTAATCCTCAGAGACGCTTTGAGACAAGTATTACAAATATCAGAGAACTTCAAAAATTAGAGTGGAATTGCTTCAAACAAGCGAATTATCGCGAAACAACACCTGCTCGAATCCAACTAAAACTGTGGCCTGCCGTCTCTACTGAGCCTCAGAGACGCTTTGAGACAAGTGTTACGAAATTCAGAGAATGTCGAAATTTTGAGTGAAATTGCTTCAAACAAGCGAATTATCGCGAAACAACACCTGCTCGAATCCAACAAAAACTGTTGCCAGCCGTCTCTAATAAGCCTCAAAGACGCTTTGAGACAAGTGTTACACAATTCAGAGAATGTTAAAAATTAGAGTGAAATTGCTTTAAACAATAGAATTATCGCGAAACAACACCTGCTCGAATGCAACAAAAACTCTGCCCTGCCGTCTCTACTGAGCCTCAGAGATGCTTTGAGACAATTGTTACAAAAATCAGAAAATGTTAAAAATTAAAGTGAAATTGCTTTAAACAAGCGAATTATCGCGAAACAACACCTGCTCGAATCCAACAAAAACTGTGCCCAGCCGTCTCTACTAAGCCTCAGAGACGCTTTGACACAAGTGTTACACAATTCAGAGAATGTTAATAATTAGAGTGAAATTGCTTTAAACAAGCGAATTATCGCGAAACAACACCTGCTCGAATCCAACAAAAACTGTGGCCTGCCGTCTCTACTGAGCCTCAGAGACGCTTTGAGACAAGTGTTACAAATATCAGAGAATGTCAAAATTTAGAGTGCAATTGCTTCAAGCAAGCGAATTATCGCGAAACAACACCAGCTCGAATCCAACAAAACCTGTGCCCAGCCGTCTCTACTAAGCCTCAGAGACGCTTTGACACAAGTGTTACACATTTCAGAGAATATTAAAAATTAGAGTGAAATTGCTTTAAACAAGCGAAATATCGCGAAACAACACCTGCTCGAATCCAACAAAAACTCTGCGCTGCCGTCTCTACTGAGCCTCAGAGACGCTTTGCGACAAGTTTTACAAAGATCTGAGAATATCGAAAATTGGAGTCACGTTGCTTCAAACAAGCGAATTATCGCGAAACAACACCTGCTCGAATCCAACAAAAACTGTGGCCAGCCGTCTCTACTAAGCCTCAAAGACGCTTTGAGACAAGTGTTACACAATTCAGAGAATGTTAAAAATTAGAGTGAAATTGCTTTAAACAAGCGAATTATCGCGAAACAACACCTGCTCGAATCCAACAAAAACTGTGCCCTGCCGTCTCTACTAAGCCTCAGAGACGCTTTGAGACAAGTCTTACAGAATTCAGAGAATGTTAAAAATTAGAGTGAAATTGCTTCAAACAAGCGAATTATCGCGAAACAACACCTGCTCGAATCCAACAAAAACTGTGCCCAGCCGTCTCTACTAAGCCTCAGAGACGCTTTGACACAAGTGTTACACAATTCAGAGAATGTTAAAAATTAGAGTGAAATTGCTATAAACAAGCGAATTATCGCGAAACAACACCTGCTCGAATCCAACAAAAACTCTGCCCTGCCGTCTCTACTGAGCCTCAGAGACGCTTTGGGACAAGTTTTACAAAGATCTAATAATATCGAAAATTGGAGTCAAGTTGCTTCAAACAAGCGAATTATCGCGAAAAAACACCTGCTCGAATCTAACAGAAACTGTGCCCAGCCGTCTCTACTAACCCTCAGAGACGCCTTGAGACAAGTGTGACAAATATCAGAGAATGTCAAAAATTAGAGTGGAATTGCTTCAAACAAGCGAATTATCGCGAAACAACACCTGCTTGAATCCAACAAAAACTGTGGCCAGCCGTCTCTACTAAGCCTCAGAGACGCTTTGCGACAAGTTTCACAAAGATCTAAGAATATCGAAAATTGGAGTCAAGTTGCTTCAAACAAGCGAATTATCGCGAAACAACACCTGCTCGAATCCAAATAAAACTCTGCCCTGCCGTCTCTACTGAGCCTCAGAGACGCTTTGAGACAATTGTTACAAAAATCAGAAAATGTTCAAAATTAGAGTGAAATTGCTTTAAACAAGCGAATTATCGCGAAACAACACCTGCTCGAATCTAACAGAAACTGTGCCCAGCCGTCTCTACTAACCCTCAGAGACGCTTTGAGACAAGTGTGACAAATATCAGAGAATGTCAAAAATTAGAGTGGAATTGCTTCAAACAAGCGAATTATCGCGAAACAACACCTGCTTGAATCCAAATAAAACTCAGCCCTGCCGTCTCTACTGAGCCTCAGAGACGCTTTGAGACAATTGTTACAAAAATCAGAAAATGTTCAAAATTAAAGTGAAATTGCTTTAAACAAGCGAATTATCGCGAAACAACACCTGCTCGAATCTAACATAAACTGTTCCCAGCCGTCTCTACTAAGCCTCAGAGACGCTTTGAGACAAGTGTGACAAATATCAGAGAATGTCAAAAATTAGAGTGGAATTGCTTGAAACAAGTGAATTATCGCGAAACAACACCTGCTCGAATCCAACAAAAACTGTGGCCAGCCGTCTCTACTAAGCCTCAAAGAAGCTTTGAGACAAGTGTTACGAAATTCAGAGAATGTCGAAAATTTGAGTGAAATTGCTTCAAACAAGCGAATTATCGCGAAACAACACCTGCTCGAATCCAACAAAAACTGTGGCCAGCCGTCTCTACTAAGCTTCAAAGACGCTTTGAGACAAGTGTTACACAATTCAGAGAATGTCGAAAATTTGAGTGGAATTGCTTCAAACAAGCGAATTATCGCGAAACAACACCTGCTCGAATCCAACAAAAACTGTTGCCAGCCGTCTCTACTAAGCCTCAAAGACGCTTTGAGACAAGTGTTACACAATTCAGAGAATGTTAAAAATTAGAGTGAAATTGCTTTAAACAATAGAATTATCGCGAAACAACACCTGCTCGAATGCAACAAAAACTCTACCCTGCCGTCACTACTGAGCCTCAGAGACGCTTTGAGACAATTGTTACAAAAATCAGAAAATGTTAAAAATTAGAGTGAAATTGCTTTAAACAAGCGAATTATCGCGAAACAACACCTGCTCGAATCAAACAAAAACTGTGCCCAGCCGTCTCTACTAAGCCTCAGAGACGCTTTGAGACAAGTGTTACACAATTCAGAGAATGTTAAAAATTAGAGTGAAATTGCTTTAAACAAGCGAATTATCGCGAAACAACACCTGCTCGAATCCAACAAAAACTCTGCCCTGCCGTCTCTACTGAGCCTCAGAGACGCTTTGCGATAAGTTTTACAAAGATCTGAGAATATCGAAAATTGGAGTCAAGTTGCTTCAAACAAGCGAATTATCGCGAAATAACACCTGCTCGAATCCAACAAAAACTGTGGCCTGCCGTCTCTACTGAGCCTCAGAGACGCTTTGAGACAAGTGTTACGATATTCAGAGAATGTCGAAAATTTAAGTTAAATTGCTTCAAACAAGCGGATTATCGCGAAACACCACCTGCTCGAATCCAACAAAGACTGTGGCCAGCCGTCTCTACTAAGCCTCAAAGGCACTTAGAGACAAGTGTTACACAATTCAGAGAATGTTATATATTACAGTGAAATTGCTTTAAACAAGCGAATTATCGCGAAACAAAACCTGCTCGAATCCAAATAAAACTCTGCCCTGCCGTCTCTACTGAGCCTCAGAGACGCTTTGAGACAAGTGTTACGAAATTCAGAGAATGTCGAAATTTGAGTGAAATTGCTTCAAACAAGCGAATTATCGCGAAACAACACCTGCTCGAATCCAACAAAAACTGTGGCCTGCCGTCTCTACTGAGCCTCAGAGACGCTTTGAGACATGTGTTACGAAATTCAGAGAAAGTCGAAAATTTGAGTGAAATTTCTTCAAACAAGCGAATTATCGCGAAACAACACCTGCTCGAATCCAACAAAAACTGTCGCCAGCCGCCTCTACTAAGCCTCAAAGACGCTTTGAGACAAGTGTTACACAATTCAGAGAATGTTAAAAATTAGAGTGAAATTGCTTTAAACAAGCGAATTATCGCGAAACAACACCTGCTCGAATCCAACAAAAACTCTGCCCTGCCGTCTCTACTGAGCCTCAGAGACGCTTTGCGATAAGTTTTACAAAGATCTGAGAATATCGATAATTGGAGTCAAGTTGCTTCAAACAAGCGAATTATCGCGAAATAACACCTGCTCGAATCCAACAAAAACGGTGGCCTGCCGTCTCTACTGAGCCTCAGAGACGCTTTGAGACAAGTGTTACGAAATTCAGAGAATGTCGAAAATTTAAGTTAAATTGCTTCAAACAAGCGGATTATCGCGAAACACCACCTGCTCGAATCCAACAAAGACTGTGGCCAGCCGTCTCTACTAAGCCTCAAAGGCACTTAGAGACAAGTGTTACACAATTCAGAGAATGTTATATATTACAGTGAAATTGCTTTAAACAAGCGAATTATCGCGAAACTAAACCTGCTCGAATCCAAATAAAACTCTGCCCTGCCGTCTCTACTGAGCCTCAGAGACGCTTTGAGACAATTGTTACAAAAATCAGAAAATGTTAAAAATTAGAGTGAAGTTGCTTTAAACAAGCGAATTAACGCGAAACAACACCTGCTCGAATCCAATAAAAACTGTGACCTCACGTCTCTACTGAGCGTCAGAGACGCTTTGAGACAAGTGTTACAATTATCAGAGAATGTCAAAAATTAGAGTGGAATTGCTTCAAACATGCGAAATATCGCGAAGTAACACCTGCTCGAATCCAACAAAAACTGTTGCCAGCCGTCTCTACTAAGCCTCAAAGACGCTTTGAGACAAGTGTTACACAATTCAGAGAATGTTAAAAATTAGAGTGAAATTGCTTTAAACAATAGAATTATCGCGAAACAACACCTGCTCGAATGCAACAAAAACTCTGCCCTGCCGTCTCAACTGAGCCTCAGAGACGCTTTAACACAATTGTTACAAAAATCAGAAAATGCTAAAAATTAGACTGAAATTGCTTTAAACAAGCGAATTATCGTGTTACAACAGCTGCTCGAATCCAACAAAAACTGTGCCCAGCCGTCTCTACTAAGCCTCAGAGACGCTTTGAGACAAGTGTTACACAATTCAGAGAATGTTAAAAATTAGAGTGAAATTGCTTTAAACAAGCGAATTATCGCGAAACAACACCTGCTCGAATCCAACAAAAACTCTGCCCTGCCGTCTCTACTGAGCCTCAGAGACGCTTTGCGACAAGTTTTACAAAGATCTGAGAATATCGAAAATTGGAGTCAAGTTGCTTCAAACAAGCGAATTATCGCGAAACAACACCTGCTCGAATCCAACAAAAACTGTGGCCTGCCGTCTCTGCTGAGCCTCAGAGACGCTTTGAGACAAGTGTTACGAAATTCAGAGAATGTCGAAATTTGAGTGAAATTGCTTCAAACAAGCGAATTATCGCGAAACAACACCTGCTCGAATCCAACAAAAACTGTGGCCTGCCGTCTCTACTGAGCCTCAGAGACGCTTTGAGACAAGTGTTACGAAATTCAGAGAAAGTCGAAAATTTGAGTGAAATTTCTTCAAACAAGCGAATTATCGCGAAACAACACCTGCTCGAATCCAACAAAAACTGTCGCCAGCCGCCTCTACTAAGCCTCAAAGACGCTTTGAGACAAGTGTTACACAATTCAGAGAATGTTAAAAATTTGAGTGAAATTGCTTTAAACAAGCGAATTATCGCGAAACAACACCTGCTCGAATCCAACAAAAACTCTGCCCTGCCGTCTCTACTGAGCCTCAGAGACGCTTTGCGACAAGTTTTTACAAAGATCTGAGAATATCGAAAATTGGAGTCAAGTTACTTCAAACAAGCGAATTATCGCGAAACAACACCTGCTCGAATCCAACAAAAACTGTGGCCTGCCGTCTCTACTGAGCCTCAGAGACGCTTTGAGACATGTGTTACGAAATTCAGAGAATGTCGAAAATTTAAGTTAAATTGCTTCAAACAAGCGAATTATCGCGAAACACCACCTGCTCGAATCCAACAAAGACTGTGGCCAGCCGTCTCTACTAAGCCTCAAAGGCACTTAGAGACAAGTGTTACACAATTCAGAGAATGTTAAAAATTAGAGTGAAATTGCTTTAAACAAGCGAATTATCGCGAAACAAAACCTGCTCGAATCCAAATAAAACTCGGCCCTGCCGTCTCTGCTGAGCCTCAGAGACGCTTTGAGACAATTGTTACAAAAATCAGAAAATGTTAAAAATTAGAGTGAAATTGCTTTAAACAAGCGAATTAACGCGAAACAACACCTGCTCGAATCCAATAAAAACTGTGACCTCACGTCTCTACTGAGCGTCAGAGACGCTTTGAGACAAGTGTTACAATTATCAGAGAATGTCAAAAATTAGAGTGGAATTGCTTCAAACATGCGAATTATCGCGAAATAACACCTGCTCGAATCCAACAAAAACTGTGGCCTCCGTCTCTACTGAGCCTCAGAGACGCTTTGAGACAAGTGTTACGAAATTCAGAGAATGTCGAAATTTGAGTGAAATTGCTTCAAACAAGCGAATTATCGCGAAACAACACCTGCTCGAATCCAACAAAAACTGTGGCCTGCCATCTCTACTGAGCCTCAGAGACGCTTTGCGACAAGTTTTACAAAGATCTGAGAATATCGAAAATTGGAGTCACGTTGCTTCAAACAAGCGAATTATCGCGAAACAACACCTGCTAGAATACAACAAAAACTGTGGCCAGCCGTCTCTACTAAGCCTCAAAGACGCTTTGAGACAAGTGTTACACAATTCAGAGAATGTTAAAAATTAGAGTGAAATTGCTTTAAACAAGCGAATTATCGCGAAACAACACCAGCTCGAATCCAACAAAAACTGTGCCCTGCCGTCTCTACTAAGCCTCAGAGACGCTTTGAGACAAGTCTTACAGAATTCAGAGAATGTTAAAAATTAGAGTGAAATTGCTTCAAACAAGCGAATTATCGCGAAACAACACCTGCTCGAATCCAACAAAAACTGTTCCCAGCCGTCTCTACTAAGCCTCAGAGACGCTTTGAGACAAGTGTTACAAATATCAGAGAATGTCAAAAATTAGAGTGAAATTGCTTTAAACAAGCGAATTATCGCGAAACAACACCTGCTCGAATCCAACAAAAACTCTGCCCTGCCGTCTCTACTGAGCCTCAGAGACGCTTTGCGATAAGTTTTACAAAGATCTGAGAATATCGATAATTGGAGTCAAGTTGCTTCAAACAAGCGAATTATCGCGAAATAACACCTGCTCGAATCCAACAAAAACTGTGGCCTGCCGTCTCTACTGAGCCTCAGAGACGCTTTGAGACAAGTGTTACGAAATTCAGAGAATGTCGAAAATTTAAGTTAAATTGCTTCAAACAAGCGGATTATCGCGAAACACCACCTGCTCGAATCCAACAAAGACTGTAGCCAGCCGTCTCTACTAAGCCTCAAAGGCACTTAGAGACAAGTGTTACACAATTCAGAGAATGTTATATATTACAGTGAAATTGCTTTAAACAAGCGAATTATCGCGAAACAAAACCTGCTCGAATCCAAATAAAACTCTGCCCTGCCGTCTCTACTGAGCCTCAGAGACGCTTTGAGACAATTGTTACAAAAATCAGAAAATGTTAAAAATTAGAGTGAAGAGGCTTTAAACAAGCGAATTAACGCGAAACAACACCTGCTCGAATCCAATAAAAACTGTGACCTCACGTCTCTACTGAGCGTCAGAGACGCTTTGAGACAAGTGTTACAATTATCAGAGAATGTCAAAAATTAGAGTGGAATTGCTTCAAACATGCGAAATATCGCGAAGTAACACCTGCTCGAATCCAACAAAAACTGTTGCCAGCCGTCTCTACTAAGCCTCAAAGACGCTTTGAGACAAGTGTTACACAATTCAGAGAATGTTAAAAATTAGAGTGAAATTGCTTTAAACAATAGAATTATCGCGAAACAACACCTGCTCGAATGCAACAAAAACTCTGCCCTGCCGTCTCAACTGAGCCTCAGAGACGCTTTAACACAATTGTTACAAAAATCAGAAAATGCTAAAAATTAGACTGAAATTGCTTTAAACAAGCGAATTATCGTGTTACAACAGCTGCTCGAATCCAACAAAAACTGTGCCCAGCCGTCTCTACTAAGCCTCAGAGACGCTTTGAGACAAGTGTTACACAATTCAGAGAATGTTAAAAATTAGAGTGAAATTGCTTTAAACAAGCGAATTATCGCGAAACAACACCTGCTCGAATCCAACAAAAACTCTGCCCTGCCGTCTCTACTGAGCCTCAGAGACGCTTTGCGACAAGTTTTACAAAGATCTGAGAATATCGAAAATTGGAGTCAAGTTGCTTCAAACAAGCGAATTATCGCGAAACAACACCTGCTCGAATCCAACAAAAACTGTGGCCTGCCGTCTCTGCTGAGCCTCAGAGACGCTTTGAGACAAGTGTTACGAAATTCAGAGAATGTCGAAATTTGAGTGAAATTGCTTCAAACAAGCGAATTATCGCGAAACAACACCTGCTCGAATCCAACAAAAACTGTGGCCTGCCGTCTCTACTGAGCCTCAGAGACGCTTTGAGACAAGTGTTACGAAATTCAGAGAAAGTCGAAAATTTGAGTGAAATTTCTTCAAACAAGCGAATTATCGCGAAACAACACCTGCTCGAATCCAACAAAAACTGTCGCCAGCCGCCTCTACTAAGCCTCAAAGACGCTTTGAGACAAGTGTTACACAATTCAGAGAATGTTAAAAATTTGAGTGAAATTGCTTTAAACAAGCGAATTATCGCGAAACAACACCTGCTCGAATCCAACAAAAACTCTGCCCTGCCGTCTCTACTGAGCCTCAGAGACGCTTTGCGACAAGTTTTTACAAATATCTGAGAATATCGAAAATTGGAGTCAAGTTACTTCAAACAAGCGAATTATCGCGAAACAACACCTGCTCGAATCCAACAAAAACTGTGGCCTGCCGTCTCTACTGAGCCTCAGAGACGCTTTGAGACATGTGTTACGAAATTCAGAGAATGTCGAAAATTTAAGTTAAATTGCTTCAAACAAGCGAATTATCGCGAAACACCACCTGCTCGAATCCAACAAAGACTGTGGCCAGCCGTCTCTACTAAGCCTCAAAGGCACTTAGAGACAAGTGTTACACAATTCAGAGAATGTTAAAAATTAGAGTGAAATTGCTTTAAACAAGCGAATTATCGCGAAACAAAACCTGCTCGAATCCAAATAAAACTCGGCCCTGCCGTCTCTGCTGAGCCTCAGAGACGCTTTGAGACAATTGTTACAAAAATCAGAAAATGTTAAAAATTAGAGTGAAATTGCTTTAAACAAGCGAATTAACGCGAAACAACACCTGCTCGAATCCAATAAAAACTGTGACCTCACGTCTCTACTGAGCGTCAGAGACGCTTTGAGACAAGTGTTACAATTATCAGAGAATGTCAAAAATTAGAGTGGAATTGCTTCAAACATGCGAATTATCGCGAAATAACACCTGCTCGAATCCAACAAAAACTGTGGCCTCCGTCTCTACTGAGCCTCAGAGACGCTTTGAGACAAGTGTTACGAAATTCAGAGAATGTCGAAATTTGAGTGAAATTGCTTCAAACAAGCGAATTATCGCGAAACAACACCTGCTCGAATCCAACAAAAACTGTGGCCTGCCGTCTCTACTGAGCCTCAGAGACGCTTTGCGACAAGTTTTACACAATTCAGAGAATGTTAAAAATTAGAGTGAAATTGCTTTAAACAAGCGAATTATCGCGAAACAACACCAGCTCGAATCCAACAAAAACTGTGCCCTGCCGTCTCTACTAAGCCTCAGAGACGCTTTGAGACAAGTCTTACAGAATTCAGAGAATGTTAAAAATTAGAGTGAAATTGCTTCAAACAAGCGAATTATCGCGAAACAACACCTGCTCGAATCCAACAAAAACTGTTCCCAGCCGTCTCTACTAAGCCTCAGAGACGCTTTGAGACAAGTGTTACAAATATCAGAGAATGTCAAAAATTAGAGTGCAATTGCTTCAAACAAGCGAATTATCGCGAAACAACACCAGCTCGAATCCAACAAAACCTGTGACCAGCCGTCTCTGCTAAGCCTCAGAGACGCTTTGACACAAGTGTTACACAATTCAGAGAATGTTAAAAATTAGAGTGAAATTGCTATAAACAAGCGAATTATCGCGAAACAACACCTGCTCGAATCCAACAAAAACTCTGCCCTGCCGTCTCTACTGAGCCTCAGAGACGCCTTGCGACAAGTTTTACAAAGATCTAATAATATCGAAAATTGGAGTCAAGTTGCTTCAAACAAGCGAATTATCGCGAAACAACACCTGCTCGAATCCAAATAAAACTCTGCCCTGCCGTCTCTACTGAGCCTCAGAGACGCTTTGAGACAATTGTTACAAAAATCAGAAAATGTTCAAAATTAGAGTGAAATTGCTTTAAACAAGCGAATTATCGCGAAAAAACACCTGCTCGAATCTAACAGAAACTGTGCCCAGCCGTCTCTACTAATCCTGAGAGACGCTTTGAGACAAGTGTGACAAATATCAGAGAATGTCAAAAATTAGAGTGGAATTGCTTCAAACAAGCGAATTATCGCGAAACAACACCTGCTTGAATCCAACAAAAACTGTGGCCAGCCGTCTCTACTAAGCCTCAGAGACGCTTTGCGACAAGTTTTACAAAGATCTAAGAATATCGAAAATTGGAGTCAAGTTGCTTCAAACAAGCGAATTATCGCGAAACAACACCTGCTCGAATCCAAATAAAACTCTGCCCTGCCGTCTCTACTGAGCCTCAGAGACGCTTTGAGACAATTGTTACAAAAATTGGAAAATGTTCAAAATTAGAGTGAAATTGCTTTAAGCAAGCGAATTATCGCGAAACAACACCTGCTCGAATCTAACATAAACTGTGCCCAGCCGTCTCTACTAAGCCTCAGAGACGCTTTGAGACAAGTGTGACAAATATCAGAGAATGTCAAAAATTAGAGTGGAATTGCTTCAAACAAGTGAATTATCGCGAAACAACACCTGCTCGAATCCAACAAAAACTGTGGCCAGCCGTCTCTAATAAGCCTCAAAGACGCTTTGAGACAAGTGTTACGAAATTCAGAGAATGTCGAAAATTTGAGTGAAATTGCTTCAAACAAGCGAATTATCGCGAAACAACACCTGCTCGAATCCAACAAAAACTGTGGCCAGCCGTCTCTACTAAGCCTCAAAGACGCTTTGAGACAAGTGTTACGAAATTCAGTGAATGTCGAAAATTTGAGTGGAATTGCTTCAAACAAGCGAATTATCGCGAAACAACACCTGCTCGAATCCAACAAAAACTGTTGCCAGCCGTCTCTACTAAGCCTCAAAGACGCTTTGAGACAAGTGTTACACAATTCAGAGAATGTTAAAAATTAGAGTGAAATTGCTTTAAACAACAGAATTATCGCGAAACAACACCTGCTCGAATGCAACAAAAACTCGGCCCTGCCGTCACTACTGAGCCTCAGAGACGCTTTGAGACAATTGTTACAAAATTCAGAAAATGTTAAAAATTAGAGTGAAATTGCTTTAAACAAGCGAATTATCGCGAAACAACACCTGCTCGAATCAAACAAAAACTGTGCCCAGCCGTCTCTACTAAGCCTCAGAGACGCTTTGAGACAAGTGTTACACAATTCAGAGAATGTTAAAAATTAGAGTGAAATTGCTTTAAACAAGCGAATTATCGCGAAACAACACATGCTCGAATCCAACAAAAACTGTGGCCTGCCGTCTCTACTGAGCCTCAGAGACGCTTTGCGATAAGTTTTTCAAAGATCTGAGAATATCGAAAATTGGAGTCAAGTTGCTTCAAACAAGCGAATTATCGCGAAACAACACCTGCTCGAATCCAACAAAAACTGTGGCCTGCCGTCTCTACTGAGCCTCAGAGACGCTTTGAGACAAGTGTTACGAAATTCAGAGAATGTCGAAAATTTAAGTTAAATTGCTTCAAACAAGCGAATTATCGCGAAACACCACCTGCTCGAATCCAACAAAGACTGTGGCCAGCCGTCTCTACTAAGCCTCAAAGGCACTTAGACACAAGTGTTACACAATTCAGAGAATGTTAAATATTACAGTGAAATTGCTTTAAACAAGCGAATTATCGCGAAACAAAACCTGCTCGAATCCAAATAAAACTCTGCCCTGCCGTCTCTACTGAGCCTCAGAGACGCTTTGAGACAATTGTTACAAAAATCAGAAAATGTTAAAAATTAGAGTGAAATTGCTTTAAACAAGCGAATTAACGCGAAACAACACCTGCTCGAATCCAATAAAAACTGTGACCTCACGTCTCTACTGAGCGTCAGAGACGCTTTGAGACAAGTGTTACAATTATCAGAGAATGTCAAAAATTAGAGTGGAATTGCTTCAAACATGCGAAATATCGCGAAGTAACACCTGCTCGAATCCAACAAAAACTGTTGCCAGCCGTCTCTACTAAGCCTCAAAGACGCTTTGAGACAAGTGTGACACAATTCAGAGAATGTTAAAAATTAGAGTGAAATTGCTTTAAACAATAGAATTATCGCGAAACAACACCTGCTCGAATGCAACAAAAACTCTGCCCTGCCGTCTCAACTGAGCCTCAGAGACGCTTTAAGACAATTGTTACAAAAATCAGAAAATGTTAAAAATTAGACTGAAATTGCTTTAAACAAGCGAATTATCGCGTTACAACAGCTGCTCGAATCCAACAAAAACTGTGGCCTGCCGTCTCTACTGAGCCTCAGAGACGCTTTGAGACAAGTGTTACGAAATTCAGAGAATGTCGAAATTTGAGTGAAATTGCTTCAAACAAGCGAATTATCGCGAAACAACACCTGCTCGAATCCAACAAAAACTGTGGCCTGCCGTCTCTACTGAGCCTCAGAGACGCTTTGAGACAAGTGTTACGAAATTCAGAGAATGTCGAAATTTGAGTGAAATTGCTTCAAACAAGCGAATTATCGCGAAACAACACCTGCTCGAATCCAACAAAAACTGTGGCCTGCCGTCTCTACTGAGCCTCAGAGACGCTTTGAGACAAGTGTTACGAAATTCAGAGAAAGTCGAAAATTTGAGTGAAATTTCTTCAAACAAGCGAATTATCGCGAAACAACACCTGCTCGAATCCAACAAAAACTGTCGCCAGCCGCCTCTACTAAGCCTCAAAGACGCTTTGAGACAAGTGTTACACAATTCAGAGAATGTTAAAAATTTGAGTGAAATTGCTTCAAACAAGCGAATTATCGCGAAATAACACCTGCTCGAATCCAACAAAAACTGTTCCCAGCCGTCTCTACTAAGCCTCAGAGACGCTTTGAGACAAGTGTTACGAAATTCAGTGAATGTCGAAAATTTGAGTGGAATTGCTTCAAACAAGCGAATTATCGCGAAACAACACCTGCTCGAATCCAACAAAAACTGTTGCCAGCCGTCTCTACTAAGCCTCAAAGACGCTTTGAGACAAGTGTTACACAATTCAGAGAATGTTAAAAATTAGAGTGAAATTGCTTTAAACAACAGAATTATCGCGAAACAACACCTGCTCGAATGCAACAAAAACTCTGCCCTGCCGTCACTACTGAGCCTCAGAGACGCTTTGAGACAATTGTTACAAAATTCAGAAAATGTTAAAAATTAGAGTGAAATTGCTTTAAACAAGCGAATTATCGCGAAACAACACCTGCTCGAATCAAACAAAAACTGTGCCCAGCCGTCTCCACTAAGCCTCAGAGACGCTTTGAGACAAGTGTTACACAATTCAGAGAATGTTAAAAATTAGAGTGAAATTGCTTTAAACAAGCGAATTATCGCGAAACAACACATGCTCGAATCCAACAAAAACTGTGGCCTGCCGTCTCTACTGAGCCTCAGAGACGCTTTGCGATAAGTTTTTCAAAGATCTGAGAATATCGAAAATTGGAGTCAAGTTGCTTCAAACAAGCGAATTATCGCGAAACAACACCTGCTCGAATCCAACAAAAACTGTGGCCTGCCGTCTCTACTGAGCCTCAGAGACGCTTTGAGACAAGTGTTACGAAATTCAGAGAATGTCGAAAATTTAAGTTAAATTGCTTCAAACAAGCGAATTATCGCGAAACACCACCTGCTCGAATCCAACAAAGACTGTGGCCAGCCGTCTCTACTAAGCCTCAAAGGCACTTAGACACAAGTGTTACACAATTCAGAGAATGTTAAATATTACAGTGAAATTGCTTTAAACAAGCGAATTATCGCGAAACAAAACCTGCTCGAATCCAAATAAAACTCTGCCCTGCCGTCTCTACTGAGCCTCAGAGACGCTTTGAGACAATTGTTACAAAAATCAGAAAATGTTAAAAATTAGAGTGAAATTGCTTTAAACAAGCGAATTAACGCGAAACAACACCTGCTCGAATCCAATAAAAACTGTGACCTCACGTCTCTACTGAGCGTCAGAGACGCTTTGAGACAAGTGTTACAATTATCAGAGAATGTCAAAAATTAGAGTGGAATTGCTTCAAACATGCGAAATATCGCGAAGTAACACCTGCTCGAATCCAACAAAAACTGTTGCCAGCCGTCTCTACTAAGCCTCAAAGACGCTTTGAGACAAGTGTGACACAATTCAGAGAATGTTAAAAATTAGAGTGAAATTGCTTTAAACAATAGAATTATCGCGAAACAACACCTGCTCGAATGCAACAAAAACTCTGCCCTGCCGTCTCAACTGAGCCTCAGAGACGCTTTAAGACAATTGTTACAAAAATCAGAAAATGTTAAAAATTAGACTGAAATTGCTTTAAACAAGCGAATTATCGCGTTACAACAGCTGCTCGAATCCAACAAAAACTGTGGCCTGCCGTCTCTACTGAGCCTCAGAGACGCTTTGAGACAAGTGTTACGAAATTCAGAGAATGTCGAAATTTGAGTGAAATTGCTTCAAACAAGCGAATTATCGCGAAACAACACCTGCTCGAATCCAACAAAAACTGTGGCCTGCCGTCTCTACTGAGCCTCAGAGACGCTTTGAGACAAGTGTTACGAAATTCAGAGAATGTCGAAATTTGAGTGAAATTGCTTCAAACAAGCGAATTATCGCGAAACAACACCTGCTCGAATCCAACAAAAACTGTGGCCTGCCGTCTCTACTGAGCCTCAGAGACGCTTTGAGACAAGTGTTACGAAATTCAGAGAAAGTCGAAAATTTGAGTGAAATTTCTTCAAACAAGCGAATTATCGCGAAACAACACCTGCTCGAATCCAACAAAAACTGTCGCCAGCCGCCTCTACTAAGCCTCAAAGACGCTTTGAGACAAGTGTTACACAATTCAGAGAATGTTAAAAATTTGAGTGAAATTGCTTCAAACAAGCGAATTATCGCGAAATAACACCTGCTCGAATCCAACAAAAACTGTTCCCAGCCGTCTCTACTAAGCCTCAGAGACGCTTTGAGACAAGTGTTACATAATTCAGAGAATGTTAAAAATTAGAGTGAAATTGCTTTAAACAAGCGAATTATCGCGAAACAACACCTGCTCGAATCCAACAAAAACTCTGCCCTGCCGTCTCTACTGAGCCTCAGAGACGCTTTGCGACAAGTTTTACAAAGATCTGAGAATATCGAAAATTGGAGTCAAGTTACTTCAAACAAGCGAATTATCGCGAAACAACACCTGCTCGAATCCAACAAAAACTGTCGCCTGCCGTCTCTACTGAGCCTCAGAGACGCTTTGAGACATGTGTTACGAAATTCAGAGAATGTCGAAAATTTAAGTTAAATTGCTTCAAACAAGCGAATTATCGCGAAACACCACCTGCTCGAATCCAACAAAGACTGTGGCCAGCCGTCTCTACTAAGCCTCAAAGGCACTTAGAGACAAGTGTTACACAATTCAGAGAATGTTAAAAATTAGAGTGAAATTGCTTTAAACAAGCGAATTATCGCGAAACAAAACCTGCTCGAATCCAAATAAAACTCGGCCCTGCCGTCTCTACTGAGCCTCAGAGACGCTTTGAGACAATTGTTACAAAAATCAGAAAATGTTAAAAATTAGAGTGAAATTGCTTTAAACAAGCGAATTAACGCGAAACAACACCTGCTCGAATCCAATAAAAACTGTGACCTCACGTCTCTACTGAGCGTCAGAGACGCTTTGAGACAAGTGTTACAATTATCAGAGAATGTCAAAAATTAGAGTGGAATTGCTTCAAACATGCGAATTATCGCGAAACAACACCTGCTCGAATCCAACAAAAACTGTGGCCTGCCGTCTCTACTGAGCCTCAGAGACGCTTTGAGACAAGTGTTACGAAATTCAGAGAATGTCGAAATTTGAGTGAAATTGCTTCAAACAAGCGAATTATCGCGAAACAACACCTGCTCGAATCCAACAAAAACTGTGGCCTGCCGTCTCTACTGAGCCTCAGAGTCGCTTTGAGACAAGTGTTACGAAATTCAGAGAAAGTCGAAAATTTGAGTGAAATTTCTTCAAACAAGCGAATTATTGCGAAACAACACCTGCTCGAATCCAACAAAAACTGTTCCCAGCCGTCTCTACTAAGCCTCAGAGACGCTTTGAGGCAAGTGTTACAAATATCAGAGAATGTCAAAAATTAGAGTGGAATTGCTTCAAACAAGCGAATTATCGCGAAACAACACCTGCTCTAATCCAACAAAAACTGTGGCCAGGCGTCTCTACTAAGCCTCAAAGACGCTTTGAGACAAGTGTTACACAATTCAGAGAATGTTAAAAATTAGAGTAAAATTGCTTTAAACAAGCGAATTTTCGCGAAACACCTGCTCGAATTTAACAGAAACTGTGCCCAGCCGTCTCTACTAAGCCTGAGAGACGCTTTGAGACAAGTGTTACAAATATCAGAGAATGTCAAAAATTAGAGTGGAATTGCTTCAAACATGCGAATTATCGCGAAACAACACCTGCTCGAATCCAACAAAAACTGTGGCCTGCCGTCTCTACTGAGCCTCAGAGACGCTTTGAGACAAGTGTTACGAAATTCAGAGAATGTCGAAATTTGAGTGAAATTGCTTCAAACAAGCGAATTATCGCGAAACAACACCTGCTCGAATCCAACAAAAACTGTGGCCTGCCGTCTCTACTGAGCCTCAGAGTCGCTTTGAGACAAGTGTTACGAAATTCAGAGAAAGTCGAAAATTTGAGTGAAATTTCTTCAAACAAGCGAATTATTGCGAAACAACACCTGCTCGAATCCAACAAAAACTGTTCCCAGCCGTCTCTACTAAACCTCAGAGACGCTTTGAGGCAAGTGTTACAAATATCAGAGAATGTCAAAAATTAGAGTGGAATTGCTTCAAACAAGCGAATTATCGCGAAACAACACCTGCTCTAATCCAACAAAAACTGTGGCCAGGCGTCTCTACTAAGCCTCAAAGACGCTTTGAGACAAGTGTTACACAATTCAGAGAATGTTAAAAATTAGAGTGAAATTGCTTCAAACAAGCGAATTTTCGCGAAACAACACCTGCTCGAATCCAACAAAAACTGTTGCCAGCCGTCTCTACTAAGCCTCAGAGACGCTTTGAGACAAGTGTTACGCAATTCAGAGAATGTTAAAAATTAGAGTGAAATTGCTTTAAACAAGCGAATTATCGCGAAACAACACCTGCTCGAATCCAACAAAAACTCTGCCCTTGCCGTCTCAACTGAGCCTCAGAGACGCTTTAAGACAATTGTTACAAAAATCAGAAAATGTTAAAAATTAGACTGAAATTGCTTTAAACAAGCGAATTATCGCGTTACAACAGCTGCTCGAATCCAACAAAAACTGTGCCCAGCCGTCTCTACTAAGCCTCAGAGACGCTTTGAGACAAGTGTTACACAATTCAGAGAATGTTAAAAATTAGAGTGAAATTGCTTTAAACAAGCGAATTATCGCGAAACAACACCTGCTCGAATCCAACAAAAACTCTGCCCTGCCGTCTCTAGTGAGCCTCAGAGACGCTTTGCGACAAGTTTTACAAAGATCTGAGAATATCGAAAATTGGAGTCAAGTTGCTTCAAACAAGCGAATTATCGCGAAACAACACCTGCTTGAATCCAACAAAAACTGTGGCCTGCCGTCTCTACTGAGCCTCAGAGACGCTTTGAGACAAGTGTTACGAAATTCAGAGAATGTCGAAATTTGAGTGAAATTGCTTCAAACAAGCGAATTATCGCGAAACAACACCTGCTCGAATCCAACAAAAACTGTCGCCAGCCGCCTCTACTAAGCCTCAAAGACGCTTTGAGACAAGTGTTACACAATTCAGAGAATGTTAAAAATTTGAGTGAAATTGCTTCAAACAAGCGAATTATCGCGAAATAACACCTGCTCGAATCCAACAAAAACTGTTCCCAGCCGTCTCTACTAAGCCTCAGAGACGCTTTGAGGCAAGTGTTACCAATATCAGAGAATGTCAAAAATTAGAGTGGAATTGCTTCAAACAAGCGAATTATCGCGAAACAACACCTGCTCGAATCCAACAAAAACTGTGGCCAGCCGTCTCTACTAAGCCTCAAAGACGCTTTGAGACAAGTGTTACACAATTCAGAGAATGTTAAAAATTAGAGTGAAATTGCTTTAAACAAGCGAATTATCGCGAAACAACACCTGCTCGAATCCAACAAAAACTCTGCCCTGCCGTCTCTACTGAGCCTCAAAGACGCTTTGCGACAAGTTTTACAAAGATCTGAGAATATCGAAAATTCGAGTCAAGTTGCTTTAAACAAGCGAATTATCGCGAAACAACACCTGCTCGAATCCAACAAAAACTGTGGCCTGCCGTCTCTACTGAGCCTCAGAGACTCTTTGAGACATGTGTTACGAAATTCAGAGAATGTCGAAAATTTAAGTTAAATTGCTTCAAACAAGCGAATTATCGCGAAACACCACCTGCTCGAATCCAATAAAAACTGTGACCTCACGTCTCTACTCAGCGTCAGAGACGCTTTGAGACAAGTGTTACAATTATCAGAGAATGTCAAAAATTAGAGTGGAATTGCTTCAAACATGCGAATTATCGCGAAATAACACCTGCTCGAATCCAACAAAAACTGTGGCCTGCCGTCTCTACTGAGCCTCAGACACGCTTTGAGACAAGTGTTACAAAAATCAGAAAATGTTAAAAATTAGAGTGAAATTGCTTTAAACAAGCGAATTAACGCGAAACAACACCTGCTCGAATCCAATAAAAACTGTGACCTCACGTCTCTACTCAGCGTCAGAGACGCTTTGAGACAAGTGTTACAATTATCAGAGAATGTCAAAAATTAGAGTGGAATTGCTTCAAACATGCGAATTATCGCGAAATAACACCTGCTCGAATCCAACAAAAACTGTGGCCTGCCGTCTCTACTGAGCCTCAGAGACGCTTTGAGACAAGTGTTGCGAAATTCAGAGAATGTCGAAATTTGAGTGAAATTGCTTCAAACAAGCGAATTATCGCGAAACAACACTTGCTCGAATCCAACAAAAACTGTGGCCTGCCGTCTCTACTGAGCCTCAGAGACGCTTTGAGACAAGTGTTACGAAATTCAGAGAAAGTCGAAAATTTGAGTGAAATTTCTTCAAACAAGCGAATTATCGCGAAACAACACCTGCTCGAATCCAACAAAAACTGTTCCCAGCCGTCTCTACTAAGCCTCAGAGACGCTTTGAGGCAAGTGTTACTAATATCAGAGAATGTCAAAAATTAGAGTGGAATTGCTTCAAACAAGCGAATTATCGCGAAACAACACCTGCTCGAATCCAACAAAAACTGTGGCCAGCCGTCTCTACTAAGCCTCAAAGACGCTTTGAGACAAGTGTTACACAATTCAGAGAATGTTAAAAATTAGAGTGAAATTGCTTTAAACAAGCGAATTATCGCGAAACAACACCTGCTCGAATCCAACAAAAACTGTGCCCTGCCGTCTCTACTAAGCCTCAGAGACGCTTTGAGACAAGTCTTACACAATTCAGAAAATGTTAAAAATTAGAGTGAAATTGCTTTAAACAAGCGAATTTTCGCGAAACACCTGCTCGAATCTAACAGAAACTGTGCCCAGCCGTCTCTACTAAGCCTCAGTGTCGCTTTGAGACAAGTGTTACAAATATCAGAGAATGTCAAAAATTAGAGTGGAATTGCTTCAAACAAGCGAATTATCGCGAAACAACACCTGCTCGAATCCAACAAAAACTGTGCCCTGCCGTCTTTACTAAGCCTCAGAGACGCTTTGAGACAAGTCTTACACTATTCAGAGAATGTTAAAAATTAGAGTGAAATTGCTTCAAACAAGCGAATTTTCGCGAAACAACACCTGCTCGAATCCAACAAAAACTGTTTCCAGCCGTCTCTACTAAGCCTCAAAGACGCTTTGAGACAAGTGTTACACAATTCAGAGAATGTTAAAAATTAGAGTGAAATTGCTTTAAACAATAGAATTATCGCGAAACAACACCTGCTCGAATGCAACAAAAACTCTGCCCTGCCGTCTCAACTGAGCCTCAGAGACGCTTTAAGACAATTGTTACAAAAATCAGAAAATGTTAAAAATTAGAGTGAAATTGCTTTAAACAAGCGAATTATCGCGAAACAACACCTGCTCGAATCCAACAAAAACTGTGGCCAGCCGTCTCTACTGAGCCTCAGAGTCGCTTTGAGACAAGTGTTACACAATTCAGAGAGTGTTAAAAATGAGAGTGAAATTGCTTTAAACAAGCGAATTATCGCGAAACAACACCTGCTCGAATCCAACAAAAACTCTGCCCTGCCGTCTCTACTGAGCCTCAGAGACGCTTTGCGACAAGTTTTACAAAGATCCGAGAATATCGAAAATTGGAGTCAAGTTGGTTCAAACAAGCGAATTATCGCGAAACTACACCTGCTGGAATCCAACAAAAACTGTGGCCAGCCGTCTCTACTAAGCCACAAAAGACGCTTTGAGAGAAGTGTTACACAATTCAGAGAATGTTAAAAATTAGAGTGAAATTTCTTTAAACAAGCGAATTTTCGCGAAACAACACCTGCTCGAATCCCACAAAAACTGTGCCCTGCCGTCTCTACTAAGCCTCAGAGACGCTTTGAGACAAGTCTTACACAATTCAGAGAATGTTAAAAATTAGAGTGAAATTGCTTCAAACAAGCGAATTATCGCGAAACAACACCTGCTCGAATCCAAATAAAACTCTGCCCTGCCGTCTCTACTGAGTCTCAGAGACGCTTTGAGACAAGTGTTACAAAAATCAGAAAATGTTCAAAATTAGAGTGAAATTGCTTTAAACAAGCGAATTAATGCGAAACAACACCTGCTCGAATCCAACAAAAACTGTCCCCTGCCGTCTCTACTAAGCCTCAGAGACGCTTTGAGACAAGTCTTACACAATTCAGAAAATGTTAAAAATTAGAGTGAAATTGCTTTAAACAAGCGAATTTTCGCGAAACAACACCTGCTCGAATCTAACAGAAACTGTGCCCAGCCGTCTCTACTAAGCCTCAGAGACACTTTGAGACAAGTGTTACAAATATCAGAGAATGTCAAAAATTAGAGTGGAATTGCTTCAAACAAGCGAATTATCGCGAAACAACACCTGCTCTAATCCAACAAAAACTGTTGCCAGCCGTCTCTACTAAGCCTCAAAGACGCTTTGAGACAAGTGTTACACAATTCAGAGAATGTTAAAAATTAGAGTGAAATTGCTTTAAACAATAGAATTATCGCGAAACAACACCTGCTCGAATGCAACAAAAACTCTGCCCTGCCGTCTCAACTGAGCCTCAGAGACGCTTTAAGACAGTTGTTACAAAAATCAGAAAATGTTAAAAATTAGACTGAAATTGCTTTAAACAAGCGAATTATCGCGTTACAACAGCTGCTCGAATCCAACAAAAACTGTGCCCAGCCGTCTCTACTAAGCCTCAGAGACGCTTTGAGACAAGTGTTACACAATTCAGAGAATGTTAAAAATTAGAGTGAAATTGCTTTAAACAAGCGAATTATCCCGAAACAACACCTGCTCGAATCCAACAAAAACTCTGCCCTGCCGTCTCTACTGAGCCTCAGAGACGCTTTGCGACAAGTTTTACAAAGATCTGAGAATATCGAAAATTGGAGTCAAGTTGCTTCAAACAAGCGAATTATCGCGAAACAACACCTGCTCGAATCCAACAAAAACTGTGGTCTGCCGTCTCTACTGAGCCTCAGAGACGCTTTGAGACAAGTGTTACGAAATTCAGAGAATGTCGAAAATTTGGGTGGAATTGCTTCAAACAAGCGAATTATCGCGAAACAACACCTGCTCGAATCCAACAAAAACTGTGGCCTGCCGTCTCTACTGAGCCTCAGAGACGCTTTGAGGCAAGTGTTACCAATATCAGAGAATGTCAAAAATTAGAGTGGAATTGCTTCAAACAAGCGAATTATCGCGAAACAACACCTGCTCGAATCCAACAAAAACTGTGGCCAGCCGTCTCTACTAAGCCTCAAAGACGCTTTGAGACAAGTGTTACACAATTCAGAGAATGTTAAAAATTAGAGTGAAATTGCTTTAAACAAGCGAATTATCGCGAAACAACACCTGCTCGAATCCAACAAAAACTCTGCCCTGCCGTCTCTACTGAGCCTCAAAGACGCTTTGCGACAAGTTTTACAAAGATCTGAGAATATCGAAAATTCGAGTCAAGTTGCTTTAAACAAGCGAATTATCGCGAAACAACACCTGCTCGAATCCAACAAAAACTGTGGCCTGCCGTCTCTACTGAGCCTCAGAGACTCTTTGAGACATGTGTTACGAAATTCAGAGAATGTCGAAAATTTAAGTTAAATTGCTTCAAACAAGCGAATTATCGCGAAACACCACCTGCTCGAATCCAATAAAAACTGTGACCTCACGTCTCTACTCAGCGTCAGAGACGCTTTGAGACAAGTGTTACAATTATCAGAGAATGTCAAAAATTAGAGTGGAATTGCTTCAAACATGCGAATTATCGCGAAATAACACCTGCTCGAATCCAACAAAAACTGTGGCCTGCCGTCTCTACTGAGCCTCAGACACGCTTTGAGACAAGTGTTACAAAAATCAGAAAATGTTAAAAATTAGAGTGAAATTGCTTTAAACAAGCGAATTAACGCGAAACAACACCTGCTCGAATCCAATAAAAACTGTGACCTCACGTCTCTACTCAGCGTCAGAGACGCTTTGAGACAAGTGTTACAATTATCAGAGAATGTCAAAAATTAGAGTGGAATTGCTTCAAACATGCGAATTATCGCGAAATAACACCTGCTCGAATCCAACAAAAACTGTGGCCTGCCGTCTCTACTGAGCCTCAGAGACGCTTTGAGACAAGTGTTGCGAAATTCAGAGAATGTCGAAATTTGAGTGAAATTGCTTCAAACAAGCGAATTATCGCGAAACAACACTTGCTCGAATCCAACAAAAACTGTGGCCTGCCGTCTCTACTGAGCCTCAGAGACGCTTTGAGACAAGTGTTACGAAATTCAGAGAAAGTCGAAAATTTGAGTGAAATTTCTTCAAACAAGCGAATTATCGCGAAACAACACCTGCTCGAATCCAACAAAAACTGTTCCCAGCCGTCTCTACTAAGCCTCAGAGACGCTTTGAGGCAAGTGTTACTAATATCAGAGAATGTCAAAAATTAGAGTGGAATTGCTTCAAACAAGCGAATTATCGCGAAACAACACCTGCTCGAATCCAACAAAAACTGTGGCCAGCCGTCTCTACTAAGCCTCAAAGACGCTTTGAGACAAGTGTTACACAATTCAGAGAATGTTAAAAATTAGAGTGAAATTGCTTTAAACAAGCGAATTATCGCGAAACAACACCTGCTCGAATCCAACAAAAACTGTGCCCTGCCGTCTCTACTAAGCCTCAGAGACGCTTTGAGACAAGTCTTACACAATTCAGAAAATGTTAAAAATTAGAGTGAAATTGCTTTAAACAAGCGAATTTTCGCGAAACACCTGCTCGAATCTAACAGAAACTGTGCCCAGCCGTCTCTACTAAGCCTCAGTGTCGCTTTGAGACAAGTGTTACAAATATCAGAGAATGTCAAAAATTAGAGTGGAATTGCTTCAAACAAGCGAATTATCGCGAAACAACACCTGCTCGAATCCAACAAAAACTGTGCCCTGCCGTCTTTACTAAGCCTCAGAGACGCTTTGAGACAAGTCTTACACTATTCAGAGAATGTTAAAAATTAGAGTGAAATTGCTTCAAACAAGCGAATTTTCGCGAAACAACACCTGCTCGAATCCAACAAAAACTGTTTCCAGCCGTCTCTACTAAGCCTCAAAGACGCTTTGAGACAAGTGTTACACAATTCAGAGAATGTTAAAAATTAGAGTGAAATTGCTTTAAACAATAGAATTATCGCGAAACAACACCTGCTCGAATGCAACAAAAACTCAGCCCTGCCGTCTCAACTGAGCCTCAGAGACGCTTTAAGACAATTGTTACAAAAATCAGAAAATGTTAAAAATTAGAGTGAAATTGCTTTAAACAAGCGAATTATCGCGAAACAACACCTGCTCGAATCCAACAAAAACTGTGGCCAGCCGTCTCTACTGAGCCTCAGAGTCGCTTTGAGACAAGTGTTACACAATTCAGAGAGTGTTAAAAATGAGAGTGAAATTGCTTTAAACAAGCGAATTATCGCGAAACAACACCTGCTCGAATCCAACAAAAACTCTGCCCTGCCGTCTCTACTGAGCCTCAGAGACGCTTTGCGACAAGTTTTACAAAGATCCGAGAATATCGAAAATTGGAGTCAAGTTGGTTCAAACAAGCGAATTATCGCGAAACTACACCTGCTGGAATCCAACAAAAACTGTGGCCAGCCGTCTCTACTAAGCCACAAAAGACGCTTTGAGAGAAGTGTTACACAATTCAGAGAATGTTAAAAATTAGAGTGAAATTTCTTTAAACAAGCGAATTTTCGCGAAACAACACCTGCTCGAATCCCACAAAAACTGTGCCCTGCCGTCTCTACTAAGCCTCAGAGACGCTTTGAGACAAGTCTTACACAATTCAGAGAATGTTAAAAATTAGAGTGAAATTGCTTCAAACAAGCGAATTATCGCGAAACAACACCTGCTCGAATCCAAATAAAACTCTGCCCTGCCGTCTCTACTGAGTCTCAGAGACGCTTTGAGACAAGTGTTACAAAAATCAGAAAATGTTCAAAATTAGAGTGAAATTGCTTTAAACAAGCGAATTAATGCGAAACAACACCTGCTCGAATCCAACAAAAACTGTCCCCTGCCGTCTCTACTAAGCCTCAGAGACGCTTTGAGACAAGTCTTACACAATTCAGAAAATGTTAAAAATTAGAGTGAAATTGCTTTAAACAAGCGAATTTTCGCGAAACAACACCTGCTCGAATCTAACAGAAACTGTGCCCAGCCGTCTCTACTAAGCCTCAGAGACGCTTTGAGACAAGTGTTACAAATATCAGAGAATGTCAAAAATTAGAGTGGAATTGCTTCAAACAAGCGAATTATCGCGAAACAACACCTGCTCTAATCCAACAAAAACTGTTGCCAGCCGTCTCTACTAAGCCTCAAAGACGCTTTGAGACAAGTGTTACACAATTCAGAGAATGTTAAAAATTAGAGTGAAATTGCTTTAAACAATAGAATTATCGCGAAACAACACCTGCTCGAATGCAACAAAAACTCTGCCCTGCCGTCTCAACTGAGCCTCAGAGACGCTTTAAGACAGTTGTTACAAAAATCAGAAAATGTTAAAAATTAGACTGAAATTGCTTTAAACAAGCGAATTATCGCGTTACAACAGCTGCTCGAATCCAACAAAAACTGTGCCCAGCCGTCTCTACTAAGCCTCAGAGACGCTTTGAGACAAGTGTTACACAATTCAGAGAATGTTAAAAATTAGAGTGAAATTGCTTTAAACAAGCGAATTATCCCGAAACAACACCTGCTCGAATCCAACAAAAACTCTGCCCTGCCGTCTCTACTGAGCCTCAGAGACGCTTTGCGACAAGTTTTACAAAGATCTGAGAATATCGAAAATTGTAGTCAAGTTGCTTCAAACAAGCGAATTATCGCGAAACAACACCTGCTCGAATCCAACAAAAACTGTGGTCTGCCGTCTCTGCTGAGCCTCAGAGACGCTTTGAGACAAGTGTTACGAAATTCAGAGAATGTCGAAAATTTGGGTGGAATTGCTTCAAACAAGCGAATTATCGCGAAACAACACCTGCTCGAATCCAACAAAAACTGTGGCCTGCCGTCTCTACTGAGCCTCAGAGACGCTTTGAGACAAGTGTTACAAATGTCAGAGAATGTCAAAAATTATAGTGCAATTGCTTCAAACAAGCGAATTATCGCGAAACAACACCAGCTCGAATCCAACAAAACCTGTGCCCAGCCGTCTCTACTGAGTCTCAGAGACGCTTTGAGACAATTGTTACAAAAATCAGAAAATGTTCAACATTAGAGTGAAATTGCTTTAAACAAGCGAATTATCGCGAAACAACACCTGCTCGAATCCAACAAAAACTGTGCCCTGCCGTCTCTACTAAGCCTCAGAGACGCTTTGAGACAAGTCTTACACAATTCAGAAAATGTTAAAAATTAGAGTGGAATTGCTTCAAACAAGCGAATTATCGCGAAACAACACCTGCCCTAATCCAACAAAAACTGTTGCCAGCCGTCTCTACTAAGCCTCAAAGACGCTTTGAGACAAGTGTTACACAATTCAGAGAATGTGAAAAATTAGAGTGAAATTGCTTTGAAGAATAGAATTATCGCGAAACAACACCTGCTCGAATGCAACAAAAACTCTGCCCTGCCGTCTCAACTGAGCCTCAGAGACGCTTTAAGACAATTGTTACAAAAATCAGAAAATGTTAAAAATTAGACTGAAATTGCTTTAAACAAGCGAATTATCGCGTTACAACAGCTGCTCGAATCCAACAAAAACTGTGCCCAGCCGTCTCTACTAAGCCTCAGAGACGCTTTGAGACAAGTGTTACACAATTCAGAGAATGTTAAAAATTAGAGTGAAATTGCTTTAAACAAGCGAATTATCGCGAAACAACACCTGCTCGAATCCAACAAAAACTCTGCCCTGCCGTCTCTACTGAGCCTCAGAGACGCTTTGCGACAAGTTTTAAAAGATCTGAGAATATCGAAAATTGGAGTCAAGTTGCTTCAAACAAGCGAATTATCGCGAAACAACACCTGCTCGAATCCAACAAAAACTGTGGCCTGCCGTCTCTACTGAGCCTCAGAGACGCTTTGAGACAAGTGTTACAAATGTCAGAGAATGTCAAAAATTAGAGTGCAATTGCTTCAAACAAGCGAATTATCGCGAAACAACACCAGCTCGAATCCAACAAAACCTGTGCCCAGCCGTCTCTACTAAGCCTCAGTGACGCTTTGACACAAGTGTTACACAATTCAGAGAATGTTAAAAATTAGAGTGAAATTGCTTTAAACAAGCGAATTATCGCGAAACAACACCTGCTCGAATCCAACAAAAACTCTGCCCTGCCGTCTCTACTGAGCCTCAGAAACGCTTTGCGACAAGTTTTACAAAGATCTGAGAATATCGAAAATTGGAGTCAAGTTGCTTCAAACAAGCGAATTATCGCGAAACTACACCTGCTCGAATCCAACAAAAACTGTGGCCAGCCGTCTCTACTAAGCCTCAAAAGACGCTTTGAGAGAAGTGTTACACAATTCAGGGAATGTTAAAAATTAGAGTGACATTGCTTTAAACAAGCGAATTATCGCGAAACAACACCTGCTCGAATCCAACAAAAACTGTGCCCTGCCGTCTCTACTAAGCCTCAGAGACGCTTTGAGACAAGTCTTACACAATTCAGAGAATGTTAAAAATTAGAGTGAAATTGCTTCAAACAAGCGAATTATCGCGAAACTACACCTGCTCGAATCCAACAAAAACTGTGGCCAGCCGTCTCTACTAAGCCTCAAAAGACGCTTTGAGAGAAGTGTTACACAATTCAGGGAATGTTAAAAATTAGAGTGACATTGCTTTAAACAAGCGAATTATCGCGAAACAACACCTGCTCGAATCCAACAAAAACTGTGCCCTGCCGTCTCTACTAAGCCTCAGAGACGCTTTGAGACAAGTCTTACACAATTCAGAGAATGTTAAAAATTAGAGTGAAATTGCTTCAAACAAGCGAATTATCGCGAAACAACACCTGCTCGAATCCAAATAAAACTCTGCCCTGCCGTCTCTACTGAGTCTCAGAGACGCTGTGAGACAATTGTTACAAAAATCAGAAAATGTTCAAAATTAGAGTGAAATTGCTTTAAACAAGCGAATTATCGCGAAACAACACCTGCTCGAATCCCACAAAAACTGTGCCCTGCCGTCTCTACTAAGCCTCAGAGACGCTTTGAGACAAGTCTTACACAATTCAGAAAATGTTAAAAATTAGAGTGAAATTGCTTTAAACAAGCGAATTATCGCGAAACAACACCTGCTGGAATCTAACAGAAACTGTGCCCAGACGTCTCTACTAAGCCTCAGAGACGCTTTGAGACAAGTGTTACAAATATCAGAGAATGTCAAAAATTAGAGTGGAATTGCTTCAAACAAGCGAATTATCGCGAAACAACACCTGCTCGAATCCAACAAAAACTGTGGCCTGCCGTCTCTACTGAGCCTCAGAGACGCTTTGAGACAAGTGTTACGAAATTCAGAGAATGTCGAAAATTTGAGTGAAATTGCTTCAAACAAGCGAATTATCGCGAAACAACACCTGCTCGAATCCAACAAAAACTGTTGCCAGCCGTCTCTACTAAGCCTCAAAGACGCTTTGAGACAAGTGTTACACAATTCAGAGAATGTTAAAAGTTAGAGTGAAATTGCTTTAAACAATAGAATTATCGCGAAACAACACCTGCTCGAATGCAACAAAAACTCTGCCCTGCCGTCTCAACTGAGCCTCAGAGACGCTTTAAGACAATTGTTACAAAAATCAGAAAATGTTAAAAATTAGAGTGAAATTGCTTTAAACAAGCGAATTATCGCGAAACAACAGCTGCTCGAATCCAACAAAAACTGTGCCCAGCCGTCTCTACTAAGCCTCAGAGACGCTTTGACACAAGTGTTACACAATTCAGAGAATGTTAAAAATTAGAGTGAAATTGCTTTAAACAAGCGAATTATCGCCCAACAACACCTGCTCGAATCCAACAAAAACTCTGCCCTGCCGTCTCTACTGAGCCTCAAAGACGCTTTGCGACAGGTTTTACAAAGATCTGAGAATATCGAAAATTGGAGTCAAGTTGCTTCAAACAAGCGAATTATCGCGAAACAACACCTGCTCGAATCCAACAAAATCTGTGGCCTGCCGTCTCTACTGAGCCTCAGAGACGCTTTGAGACAAGTGTTACGAAATTCAGAGAATGTCGAAAATTTGAATGGAATTGCTTCAAACAAGCGAATTATCGCGAAACAACACCTGCTCGAATCCAACAAAAACTGTGGCCTGCCGTCTCTACTGAGCCTCAGAGACGCTTTGAGACAAGTGTTACAAATGTCAGAGAATGTCAAAAATTAGAGTGCAATTGCTTCAAACAAGCGAATTATCGCGAAACAACACCAGCTCGAATCCAACAAAACCTGTGCCCAGCCGTCTCTACTAAGCCTCAGTGACCCTTTGACACAGGTGTTACACAATTCAGAGAATGTTAAAAATTAGAGTGAAATTGCTTTAAACAAGCGAATTATCGCGAAACAACACCTACTGGAATCCAACAAAAACTCTGCCCTGCCGTCTCTACTGAGCCTCAGAGACGCTTTGAGACAAGTCTTACACAATTCAGAGAATGTTAAAAATTAGAGTGAAATTGCTTCAAACAAGCGAATTATCGCGAAACAACACCTGCTCGAATCCAAATAAAACTCTGCCCTGCCGTCTCTAATGAGCCTCAGAGACGCTTTGAGACAATTGTTACAAAAATCAGAAAATGTTCAAAATTAGAGTGAAATTGCTTTAAACAAGCGAATTATCGCGAAACAATACCTGCTCGAATCTAACAGAAACTGTGCCCAGCCGTCTCTACTAAGCCTCAGAGACGCTTTGAGACAAGTCTTACACAATTCAGAAAATGTTAAAAATTAGAGTGAAATTGCTTTAAACAAGCGAATTTTCGCGAAACAACTCCTGCTCGAATCTAACAGAAACTGTGCCCAGCCGTCTCTACTAAGCCTCAGAGACGCTTTGAGACAAGTGTTACAAATATCAGAGAATGTCAAAAATTAGAGTGGAATTGCTTCAAACAAGCGAATTATCGCGAAACAACACCTGCTTGAATCCAACAAAAACTGTGGCCTGCCGTCTCTACTAAGCCTCAGAGACGCTTTGAGACAAGTGTTACACAATTCAGAGAATGTTAAAAATTAGAGTGAAATTGCTTTAAACAAGCGTATTATCGCGAAACAACACCTGCTCGAATCCAACAAAAACTCTGCCCTGCCGTCTCTACTGAGCCTCAGAGACGCTTTGCGACAAGTTTTAAAAGATCTGAGAATATCGAAAATTGGAGTCAAGTTGCTTCAAACAAGCGAATTATCGCGAAACAACACCTGCTCGAATCCAACAAAAACTGTGGCCTGCCGTCTTAACTGAGCCTCAGAGACGCTTTGAGACAAGTGTTACAAATGTCAGAGAATGTCAAAAATTAGAGTGCAATTGCTTCAAACAAGCGAATTATCGCGAAACAACACCAGCTCGAATCCAACAAAACCTGTGCCCAGCCGTCTCTACTAAGCCTCAGTGACGCTTTGACACAAGTGTTACACAATTCAGAGAATGTTAAAAATTAGAGTGAAATTGCTTTAAACAAGCGAATTATCGCGAAACAACACCTGCTCGAATCCAACAAAAACTCTGCCCTGCCGTCTCTACTGAGCCTCAGAAACGCTTTGCGACAAGTTTTACAAAGATCTGAGAATATCGAAAATTGGAGTCAAGTTGCTTCAAACAAGCGAATCATCGCGAAACTACACCTGCTCGAATCCAACAAAAACTGTGGCCAGCCGTCTCTACTAAGCCTCAAAAGACGCTTTGAGAGAAGTGTTACACAATTCAGGGAATGTTAAAAATTAGAGTGACATTGCTTTAAACAAGCGAATTATCGCGAAACAACACCTGCTCGAATCCAACAAAAACTGTGCCCTGCCGTCTCTACTAAGCCTCAGAGACGCTTTGAGACAAGTCTTACACAATTCAGAGAATGTTAAAAATTAGAGTGAAATTGCTTCAAACAAGCGAATTATCGCGAAACTACACCTGCTCGAATCCAACAAAAACTGTGGCCAGCCGTCTCTACTAAGCCTCAAAAGACGCTTTGAGAGAAGTGTTACACAATTCAGGGAATGTTAAAAATTAGAGTGACATTGCTTTAAACAAGCGAATTATCGCGAAACAACACCTGCTCGAATCCAACAAAAACTGTGCCCTGCCGTCTCTACTAAGCCTCAGAGACGCTTTGAGACAAGTCTTACACAATTCAGAGAATGTTAAAAATTAGAGTGAAATTGCTTCAAACAAGCGAATTATCGCGAAACAACACCTGCTCGAATCCAAATAAAACTCTGCCCTGCCGTCTCTACTGAGTCTCAGAGACGCTGTGAGACAATTGTTACAAAAATCAGAAAATGTTCAAAATTAGAGTGAAATTGCTTTAAACAAGCGAATTATCGCGAAACAACACCTGCTCGAATCCCACAAAAACTGTGCCCTGCCGTCTCTACTAAGCCTCAGAGACGCTTTGAGACAAGTCTTACACAATTCAGAAAATGTTAAAAATTAGAGTGAAATTGCTTTAAACAAGCGAATTATCGCGAAACAACACCTGCTGGAATCTAACAGAAACTGTGCCCAGACGTCTCTACTAAGCCTCAGAGACGCTTTGAGACAAGTGTTACAAATATCAGAGAATGTCAAAAATTAGAGTGGAATTGCTTCAAACAAGCGAATTATCGCGAAACAACACCTGCTCGAATCCAACAAAAACTGTGGCCTGCCGTCTCTACTGAGCCTCAGAGACGCTTTGAGACAAGTGTTACGAAATTCAGAGAATGTCGAAAATTTGAGTGAAATTGCTTCAAACAAGCGAATTATCGCGAAACAACACCTGCTCGAATCCAACAAAAACTGTTGCCAGCCGTCTCTACTAAGCCTCAAAGACGCTTTGAGACAAGTGTTACACAATTCAGAGAATGTTAAAAGTTAGAGTGAAATTGCTTTAAACAATAGAATTATCGCGAAACAACACCTGCTCGAATGCAACAAAAACTCTGCCCTGCCGTCTCAACTGAGCCTCAGAGACGCTTTAAGACAATTGTTACAAAAATCAGAAAATGTTAAAAATTAGAGTGAAATTGCTTTAAACAAGCGAATTATCGCGAAACAACAGCTGCTCGAATCCAACAAAAACTGTGCCCAGCCGTCTCTACTAAGCCTCAGAGACGCTTTGACACAAGTGTTACACAATTCAGAGAATGTTAAAAATTAGAGTGAAATTGCTTTAAACAAGCGAATTATCGCCCAACAACACCTGCTCGAATCCAACAAAAACTGCCCTGCCGTCTCTACTGAGCCTCAAAGACGCTTTGCGACAGGTTTTACAAAGATCTGAGAATATCGAAAATTGGAGTCAAGTTGCTTCAAACAAGCGAATTATCGCGAAACAACACCTGCTCGAATCCAACAAAATCTGTGGCCTGCCGTCTCTACTGAGCCTCAGAGACGCTTTGAGACAAGTGTTACGAAATTCAGAGAATGTCGAAAATTTGAATGGAATTGCTTCAAACAAGCGAATTATCGCGAAACAACACCTGCTCGAATCCAACAAAAACTGTGGCCTGCCGTCTCTACTGAGCCTCAGAGACGCTTTGAGACAAGTGTTACAAATGTCAGAGAATGTCAAAAATTAGAGTGCAATTGCTTCAAACAAGCGAATTATCGCGAAACAACACCAGCTCGAATCCAACAAAACCTGTGCCCAGCCGTCTCTACTAAGCCTCAGTGACCCTTTGACACAAGTGTTACACAATTCAGAGAATGTTAAAAATTAGAGTGTAATTGCTTTAAACAAGCGAATTATCGCGAAACAACACCTGCTGGAATCCAACAAAAACTCTGCCCTGCCGTCTCTACTGAGCCTCAGAGACGCTTTGAGACAAGTCTTACACAATTCAGAGAATGTTAAAAATTAGAGTGAAATTGCTTCAAACAAGCGAATTATCGCGAAACAACACCTGCTCGAATCCAAATAAAACTCTGCCCTGCCGTCTCTAATGAGCCTCAGAGACGCTTTGAGACAATTGTTACAAAAATCAGAAAATGTTCAAAATTAGAGTGAAATCGCTTTAAACAAGCGAATTATCGCGAAACAATACCTGCTCGAATCTAACAGAAACTGTGCCCAGCCGTCTCTACTAAGCCTCAGAGACGCTTTGAGACAAGTCTTACACAATTCAGAAAATGTTAAAAATTAGAGTGAAATTGCTTTAAACAAGCGAATTTTCGCGAAACAACTTCTGCTCGAATCTAACAGAAACTGTGCCCAGCCGTCTCTACTAAGCCTCAGAGACGCTTTGAGACAAGTGTTACAAATATCAGAGAATGTCAAAAATTAGAGTGGAATTGCTTCAAACAAGCGAATTATCGCGAAACAACACCTGCTCGAATCCAACAAAAACTGTGGCCTGCCGTCTCTACTGAGCCTCAGAGACGCTTTGAGACAAGTGTTACGAAATTCAGAGAATGTCGAAAATTTGAGTGAAATTGCTTCAAACAAGCGAATTATCCTGAAACAACACCTGCTCGAATCCAACAAAAACTGTTGCCAGCCGTCTCTACTAAGCCTCAAAGACGCTTTGAGACAAGTGTTACACAATTCAGAGAATGTTAAAAATTAGAGTGAAATTGCTTTAAACAAGCGAATTATCGCGAAACAACACCTGCTCGAATCCAACAAAAACTGTGCCCTGCCGTCTCTACTAAGCCTCAGAGACGCTTTGAGACAAGTCTTACACAATTCAGAGAATGTTAAAAATTACAGTGAAATTGCTTCAAACAAGCGAATTATCGCGAAACAACACCTGCTCGAATCCAAATAAAACTCTGCCCTGCCGTCTCTACTGAGCCTCAGAGACGCTTTGAGACAATTGTTACATAAATCAGAAAATGTTCAAAATTAGAGTGAAATTGCTTTAAACAAGCGAATTATCGCGAAACAACACCTGCTCGAATCTAACAGAAACTGTGCACAGCCGTCTCTACTAAGCCTCAGAGACGCTTTGAGACAAGTGTGACAAATATCAGAGAATGTCAAAAATTAGAGTGGAATTGCTTCAAACAAGCGAATTATCGCGAAACAACACCTGCTCGAATCCAACAAAAACTGTGGCCACCGTCTCTACTAAGCCTCAAAGACGCTTTGAGACAAGTGTCACACAATTCAGAGAATGTTAAAAATTAGAGTGAAATTGCTTTAAACAAGCGAATTATCGCGAAACAACACCTGCTCGAATCCAACAAAAACTGTGCCCTGCCGTCTCTACTAAGCCTCAGAGACGCTTTGAGACAAGTCTTACACAATTCAGGGAATGTTGAAAATTAGAGTGAAATTGCTTTAAACAAGCGAATTATCGCAATACAACACCTGCTCGAATCCAAATAGAACTCTGCCCTGCCGTCTCTACTGAGCCTCAGAGACGCTTTGAGACAATTGTTACAAAAATCAGAAAATGTTAAAAATTAGAGTGAAATTGCTTTAAACAAGCGAATTTTCGCGAAACATTACCTGCTCGAATCTAACAGAAACTGTGCCCAGCCGTCTCTACTAAGCATCAGAGACGCTTTGAGACAAGTGTTACAAATATCAGAGAATGTCAAAAATTAGAGTGGAATTGCTTCAAACAAGCGAATTATCGCGAAACAACACCTGCTCGAATCCAACAAAAACTGTGCCCTGCCGTCTCTACTAAGCCTCAGAGACGCTTTGAGACAAGTCTTGCACTATTCAGAGAATGTTAAAAATTAGAGTGAAATTTCTTCAAACAAGCGAATTATCGCGAAACAACACCTGCTCGAATCCAAATAAAACTCTGCCCTGCCGTCTCTACTGAGCCTCAGAGACGCTTTGAGACAATTGTTACAAAAATCAGAAAGTGTTCAAAATTAGAGTGAAATTGCTTTAAACAAGCGAATTATCGCGAAACAACACCTGCTCGAAACCAACAAAAACTGTCGCCAGCCGTCTCTACTAAGCCTCAAAGACGCTTTGAGACAAGTGTTACACAATTCAGAGAATGTCGAAAATTTGAGTGAAATTGCTTCAAACAAGCGAATTATCGCGAAATAACACCTGCTCGAATCCAACAAAACTTGTTCCCAGCCGTCTCTACTAAGCCTCAGAGACGCTTTGAGGCAAGTGTTACAAATATCAGAGAATGTCAAAAATTAGAGTGGAATTGCTTCAAACAAGCGAATTATTGCGAAACAACACCTGCTCGAATCCAACAAAAACTCTGCCCTGCCGTCTCTACTGAGCCTCAGAGACGCTTTGCGACAAGTTTTACAAAGATCTGAGACTATCTAAAATTGGAGTCAAGTTGCTTCAAACAAGCGAATTATCGCGAAACAACACCTGCTCGAATCCAACAAAAACTGTGGCCTGCCGTCTCTACTGAGCCTCAGAGACGCTTTGAGACAAGTGTTACAAAATTCAGAGAATGTCGGAAATTTGAGTGAAATTGCTTCAAACAAGCGAATTATCGCGAAACAAAACCTGCTCGAATCCAACAAAAACTGTGGCCAGCCGTCTCTACTAAGCCTCAAAGACGCTTTGAGACAAGTGTTACACAATTCAGAGAATGTTAAAAATTAGAGTGAAATTGCTTTAAACAAGCGAATTATCGCGAAACAACACCTGCTCGAATCCAAATAAAACTCTACCCTGCCGTCTCTACTGAGCCTCAGAGACGCTTTGAGACAATTGTTACAAAAATCAGAAAATCTTAAAAATTACAGTGCAATTGCTTCAAACAAGCGAATTATCGCGAAACAACACCAGCTCGAATCCAACAAAACCTGTGCCCAGCCGTCTCTACTAAGCCTCAGAGACGCTTTGACACAAGTGTTACACAATTCAGAGAATGTTAAAAATTAGAGTGAAATTGCTTTAAACAAGCGAATTATCGCAAACAACACCTGCTCGAATCCAACAAAAACTCTGCCCTGCCGTCTCTACTGAGCCTCAGAGACGCTTTGCGATAAGTTTTAAAAAGATCTGAGAATATCGAAAATTGGAGTCAAGTTGCTTCAAACAAGCGAATTATCGCGAAACAACACCTGCTCGAATCCAACAAAAACTGTGGCCAGCCGTCTCTACTAAGCCTCAAAGACGCTTTGAGACAAGTGTTACACAATTCAGAGAATGGTAAAAATTAGAGTGAAATTGCTTTAAACAAGCGAATTATCGCGAAACAACACCTGCTCGAATCTAACAGAAACTGTGCCCAGCCGTCTCTACTAAGCCTTAGAGACGCTTTGAGACAAGTGTGACAAATATCAGGGAATGTCAAAAATTAGAGTGGAATTGCTTCAAACAAGCGAATTATCGCGAAACAACACCTGCTCGAATCCAACAAAAACTGTGGCCAGCCGTCTCTACTAAGCCTCAAAGACGCTTTGAGACAAGTGTTACACAATTCAGAGAATGTTAAAAATTAGAGTGAAATTGCTTTAAACAAGCGAATTATCGCGAAACAAAACCTGCTCGAATCCAAATAAAACTCTGCCCTGCCGTCTCTACTGAGCCTCAGAGACGCTTTGAGACAATTGTTACAAAAATCAGAAAATGTTAAAAATTAGAGTGAAATTGCTTTAAACAAGCGAATTAACGCGAAACAACACCTGCTCGAATCCAATAAAAACTGTGACCTCACGTCTCTACTGAGCGTCAGAGACGCTTTGAGACAAGTGTTACAATTATCAGAGAATGTCAAAAATTAGAGTGGAATTGCTTCAAACATGCGAATTATCGCGGAATAACACCTGCTCGAATCCAACAAAAACTGTGGCCTGCCGTCTCTACTGAGCGTCAGAGACGCTTTGAGACAAGTGTTACGAAATTCAGAGAATGTCGAAATTTGAGTGAAATTGCTTCAAACAAGCGAATTATCGCGAAACAACACCTGCTCGAATCCAACAAAAACTGTGGCCTGCCGTCTCTACTGAGCCTCAGAGACGCTTTGAGACAAGTGTTACGAAATTCAGACAAAGTCGAAAATTTGAGTGAAATTTCTTCAAACAAGCGAATTATCGCGAAACAGCACCTGCTCGAAACCAACAAAAACTGTCGCCAGCCGTCTCTACTAGGCCTCAAAGACGCTTTGAAACAAGTGTTACACAATTCAGAGAATGTCGAAAATTTGAGTGAAATTGCTTCAAACAAGCGAATTATCGCGAAATAACACCTGCTCGAATCCAACAAAACTTGTTCCCAGCCGTCTCTACTAAGCCTCAAAGACGCTTTGAGACAAGCGTTACACAATTCAGAGAATGTTAAAAATTAGAGTGAAATTGCTTTAAACAAGCGAATTATCGCGAAACAACACCTGCTCGAATCCAAATAAAACTCTGCCCTGCCGTCTCTACTGAGCCTCAGAGACGCTTTGAGACAATTGTTACAAAAATCAGAAAATCTTAAAAATTACAGTGCAATTGCTTCAAACAAGCGAATTATCGCGAAACAACACCAGCTCGAATCCAACAAAACCTGTGCCCAGCCGACTCTACTAAGCCTCAGAGACGCTTTGACACAAGTGTTACACAATTCAGAGAATGTTAAAAATTAGAGTGAAATTGCTTTAAAAAAGCGAATTATCGCAAACAACACCTGCTCGAATCCAACAAAAACTCTGCCCTGCCGTCTCTACTGAGCCTCAGAGACGCTTTGCGATAAGTTTTAGAAAGATCTGAGAATATCGAAAATTGGAGTCAAGTTGCTTCAAACAAGCGAATTATCGCGAAACAACACCTGCTCGAATCCAACAAAAACTGTGGCCAGCCGTCTCTACTAAGCCTCAAAGACGCTTTGAGACAAGTGTTACACAATTCAGAGAATGGTAAAAATTAGAGTGAAATTGCTTTAAACAAGCGAATTATCGCGAAACAACACCTGCTCGAATCTAACAGAAACTGTGCCCAGCCGTCTCTACTAAGCCTTAGAGACGCTTTCAGACAAGTGTGACAAATATCAGAGAATGTCAAAAATTAGAGTGGAATTGCTTCAAACAAGCGAATTATCGCGAAACAACACCTGCTCGAATCTAACAAAAACTGTGGCCAGCCGACTCTACTAAGCCTCAGAGACGCTTTGACACAAGTGTTACACAATTCAGAGAATGTTAAAAATTAGAGTGAAATTGCTTTAAAAAAGCGAATTATCGCAAACAACACCTGCTCGAATCCAACAAAAACTCTGCCCTGCCGTCTCTACTGAGCCTCAGAGACGCTTTGCGATAAGTTTTAGAAAGATCTGAGAATATCGAAAATTGGAGTCAAGTTGCTTCAAACAAGCGAATTATCGCGAAACAACACCTGCTCGAATCCAACAAAAACTGTGGCCAGCCGTCTCTACTAAGCCTCAAAGACGCTTTGAGACAAGTGTTACACAATTCAGAGAATGGTAAAAATTAGAGTGAAATTGCTTTAAACAAGCGAATTATCGCGAAACAACACCTGCTCGAATCTAACAGAAACTGTGCCCAGCCGTCTCTACTAAGCCTTAGAGACGCTTTCAGACAAGTGTGACAAATATCAGAGAATGTCAAAAATTAGAGTGGAATTGCTTCAAACAAGCGAATTATCGCGAAACAACACCTGCTCGAATCTAACAAAAACTGTGGCCAGCCGTCTCTACTAAGCCTCAAAGACGCTTTGAGACAAGTGTTACACTATTCAGAGAATGTTAAAAATTAGAGTGAAATTGCTTTAAACAAGCGAATTATCGCGAAACAAAACCTGCTCGAATCCAAATAAAACTCTGCCCTGCCGTCTCTACTGAGCCTCAGAGACGCTTTGAGACAATTGTTACAAAAATCAGAAAATGTCAAAAATTAGAGTGAAATTGCTTTAAACAAGCGAATTAACGCGAAACAACACCTGCTCGAATCCAATAAAAACTGTGACCTCACGTCCCTACTGAGCGTCAGAGACGCTTTGAGACAAGTGTTACAATTATCAGAGAATGTCAAATATTAGAGTGGAATTGCTTCAAACATGCGAATTATCGCGAAATAACACCTGCTCGAATCCAACAAAAACTGTGGCCTGCCGTCTCTACTGAGCGTCAGAGACGCTTTGAGACAAGTGTTACGAAATTCAGAGAATGTCGAAATTTGAGTGAAATTGCTTCAAACAAGCGAATTATCGCGAAACAACACCTGCTCGAATCCAACAAAAACTGTGGCCTGCCGTCTCTACTGAGCCTCAGAGACGCTTTGAGACAAGTGTTACGAAATTCAGACAAAGTCGAAAATTTGAGTGAAATTTCTTCAAACAAGCGAATTATCGCGAAACAACACCTGCTCGAAACCAACAAAAACTGTCGCCAGCCGTCTCTACTAAGCCTCAAAGACGCTTTGAGACAAGTGTTACACAATTCAGAGAATGTCGAAAATTTGAGTGAAATTGCTTCAAGCAAGCGAATTATCGCGAAATAACACCTGATCGAATCCAACAAAACTTGTTCCCAGCCGTCTCTACTAAGCCTCAAAGACGCTTTGAGACAAGTGTTACACAATTCAGAGAATGTTAAAAATTAGAGTGAAATTGCTTTAAACAAGCGAATTATCGCGAAACAACACCTGCTCGAATCCAACAAAAACTGTAGCCAGCCGTCTCTACTAAGCCTCAAAGACGCTTTGAGACAAGTGTTACACAATTCAGAGAATGTTAAAAATTAGAGTGAAATTGCTTTAAACAAGCGAATTATCGCGAAACAACACCTGCTCGAATCCAACAAAAACTGTGCCCTGCCGTCTCTACTAAGCCTCAGAGACGCTTTGAGACAAGACTTACACAATTCAGAGAATGTTAAAAATTAGAGTGAAATTGCTTTAAACAAGCGAATTTTCGCGAAACATTACCTGCTCGAATCTAACAGAAACTGTGCCCAGCCGTCTCTACTAAGCATCAGAGACGCTTTGAGACAAGTGTTACAAATATCAGAGAATGTCAAAAATTAGAGTGGAATTGCTTCAAACAAGCGAATTATCGCGAAACAACACCTGCTCGAATCCAACAAAAACTGTGCCCTGCCGTCTCTACTAAGCCTCAGAGACGCTTTGAGACAAGTCTTGCACTATTCAGAGAATGTTAAAAATTAGAGTGAAATTTCTTCAAACAAGCGAATTATCGCGAAACAACACCTGCTCGAATCCAAATAAAACTCTGCCCTGCCGTCTCTACTGAGCCTCAGAGACGCTTTGAGACAATTGTTACAAAAATCAGAAAGTGTTCAAAATTAGAGTGAAATTGCTTTAAACAAGCGAATTATCGCGAAACAACACCTGCTCGAAACCAACAAAAACTGTCGCCAGCCGTCTCTACTAAGCCTCAAAGACGCTTTGAGACAAGTGTTACACAATTCAGAGAATGTCGAAAATTTGAGTGAAATTGCTTCAAACAAGCGAATTATCGCGAAATAACACCTGCTCGAATCCAACAAAACTTGTTCCCAGCCGTCTCTACTAAGCCTCAGAGACGCTTTGAGGCAAGTGTTACAAATATCAGAGAATGTCAAAAATTAGAGTGGAATTGCTTCAAACAAGCGAATTATTGCGAAACAACACCTGCTCGAATCCAACAAAAACTCTGCCCTGCCGTCTCTACTGAGCCTCAGAGACGCTTTGCGACAAGTTTTACAAAGATCTGAGACTATCTAAAATTGGAGTCAAGTTGCTTCAAACAAGCGAATTATCGCGAAACAACACCTGCTCGAATCCAACAAAAACTGTGGCCTGCCGTCTCTACTGAGCCTCAGAGACGCTTTGAGACAAGTGTTACAAAATTCAGAGAATGTCGGAAATTTGAGTGAAATTGCTTCAAACAAGCGAATTATCGCGAAACAAAACCTGCTCGAATCCAACAAAAACTGTGGCCAGCCGTCTCTACTAAGCCTCAAAGACGCTTTGAGACAAGTGTTACACAATTCAGAGAATGTTAAAAATTAGAGTGAAATTGCTTTAAACAAGCGAATTATCGCGAAACAACACCTGCTCGAATCCAAATAAAACTCTACCCTGCCGTCTCTACTGAGCCTCAGAGACGCTTTGAGACAATTGTTACAAAAATCAGAAAATCTTAAAAATTACAGTGCAATTGCTTCAAACAAGCGAATTATCGCGAAACAACACCAGCTCGAATCCAACAAAACCTGTGTTACACAATTCAGAGAATGTTAAAAATTAGAGTGAAATTGCTTTAAACAAGCGAATTATCGCAAACAACACCTGCTCGAATCCAACAAAAACTCTGCCCTGCCGTCTCTACTGAGCCTCAGAGACGCTTTGCGATAAGTTTTAAAAAGATCTGAGAATATCGAAAATTGGAGTCAAGTTGCTTCAAACAAGCGAATTATCGCGAAACAACACCTGCTCGAATCCAACAAAAACTGTGGCCAGCCGTCTCTACTAAGCCTCAAAGACGCTTTGAGACAAGTGTTACACAATTCAGAGAATGGTAAAAATTAGAGTGAAATTGCTTTAAACAAGCGAATTATCGCGAAACAACACCTGCTCGAATCTAACAGAAACTGTGCCCAGCCGTCTCTACTAAGCCTTAGAGACGCTTTGAGACAAGTGTGACAAATATCAGGGAATGTCAAAAATTAGAGTGGAATTGCTTCAAACAAGCGAATTATCGCGAAACAACACCTGCTCGAATCCAACAAAAACTGTGGCCAGCCGTCTCTACTAAGCCTCAAAGACGCTTTGAGACAAGTGTTACACAATTCAGAGAATGTTAAAAATTAGAGTGAAATTGCTTTAAACAAGCGAATTATCGCGAAACAAAACCTGCTCGAATCCAAATAAAACTCTGCCCTGCCGTCTCTACTGAGCCTCAGAGACGCTTTGAGACAATTGTTACAAAAATCAGAAAATGTTAAAAATTAGAGTGAAATTGCTTTAAACAAGCGAATTAACGCGAAACAACACCTGCTCGAATCCAATAAAAACTGTGACCTCACGTCTCTACTGAGCGTCAGAGACGCTTTGAGACAAGTGTTACAATTATCAGAGAATGTCAAAAATTAGAGTGGAATTGCTTCAAACATGCGAATTATCGCGGAATAACACCTGCTCGAATCCAACAAAAACTGTGGCCTGCCGTCTCTACTGAGCGTCAGAGACGCTTTGAGACAAGTGTTACGAAATTCAGAGAATGTCGAAATTTGAGTGAAATTGCTTCAAACAAGCGAATTATCGCGAAACAACACCTGCTCGAATCCAACAAAAACTGTGGCCTGCCGTCTCTACTGAGCCTCAGAGACGCTTTGAGACAAGTGTTACGAAATTCAGACAAAGTCGAAAATTTGAGTGAAATTTCTTCAAACAAGCGAATTATCGCGAAACAGCACCTGCTCGAAACCAACAAAAACTGTCGCCAGCCGTCTCTACTAGGCCTCAAAGACGCTTTGAAACAAGTGTTACACAATTCAGAGAATGTCGAAAATTTGAGTGAAATTGCTTCAAACAAGCGAATTATCGCGAAATAACACCTGCTCGAATCCAACAAAACTTGTTCCCAGCCGTCTCTACTAAGCCTCAAAGACGCTTTGAGACAAGCGTTACACAATTCAGAGAATGTTAAAAATTAGAGTGAAATTGCTTTAAACAAGCGAATTATCGCGAAACAACACCTGCTCGAATCCAAATAAAACTCTGCCCTGCCGTCTCTACTGAGCCTCAGAGACGCTTTGAGACAATTGTTACAAAAATCAGAAAATCTTAAAAATTACAGTGCAATTGCTTCAAACAAGCGAATTATCGCGAAACAACACCAGCTCGAATCCAACAAAACCTGTGCCCAGCCGACTCTACTAAGCCTCAGAGACGCTTTGACACAAGTGTTACACAATTCAGAGAATGTTAAAAATTAGAGTGAAATTGCTTTAAAAAAGCGAATTATCGCAAACAACACCTGCTCGAATCCAACAAAAACTCTGCCCTGCCGTCTCTACTGAGCCTCAGAGACGCTTTGCGATAAGTTTTAGAAAGATCTGAGAATATCGAAAATTGGAGTCAAGTTGCTTCAAACAAGCGAATTATCGCGAAACAACACCTGCTCGAATCCAACAAAAACTGTGGCCAGCCGTCTCTACTAAGCCTCAAAGACGCTTTGAGACAAGTGTTACACAATTCAGAGAATGGTAAAAATTAGAGTGAAATTGCTTTAAACAAGCGAATTATCGCGAAACAACACCTGCTCGAATCTAACAGAAACTGTGCCCAGCCGTCTCTACTAAGCCTTAGAGACGCTTTCAGACAAGTGTGACAAATATCAGAGAATGTCAAAAATTAGAGTGGAATTGCTTCAAACAAGCGAATTATCGCGAAACAACACCTGCTCGAATCTAACAAAAACTGTGGCCAGCCGACTCTACTAAGCCTCAGAGACGCTTTGACACAAGTGTTACACAATTCAGAGAATGTTAAAAATTAGAGTGAAATTGCTTTAAAAAAGCGAATTATCGCAAACAACACCTGCTCGAATCCAACAAAAACTCTGCCCTGCCGTCTCTACTGAGCCTCAGAGACGCTTTGCGATAAGTTTTAGAAAGATCTGAGAATATCGAAAATTGGAGTCAAGTTGCTTCAAACAAGCGAATTATCGCGAAACAACACCTGCTCGAATCCAACAAAAACTGTGGCCAGCCGTCCCTACTAAGCCTCAAAGACGCTTTGAGACAAGTGTTACACAATTCAGAGAATGGTAAAAATTAGAGTGAAATTGCTTTAAACAAGCGAATTATCGCGAAACAACACCTGCTCGAATCTAACAGAAACTGTGCCCAGCCGTCTCTACTAAGCCTTAGAGACGCTTTCAGACAAGTGTGACAAATATCAGAGAATGTCAAAAATTAGAGTGGAATTGCTTCAAACAAGCGAATTATCGCGAAACAACACCTGCTCGAATCTAACAAAAACTGTGGCCAGCCGTCTCTACTAAGCCTCAAAGACGCTTTGAGACAAGTGTTACACAATTCAGAGAATGTTAAAAATTAGAGTGAAATTGCTTTAAACAAGCGAATTATCGCGAAACAAAACCTGCTCGAATCCAAATAAAACTCTGCCCTGCCGTCTCTACTGAGCCTCAGAGACGCTTTGAGACAATTGTTACAAAAATCAGAAAATGTCAAAAATTAGAGTGAAATTGCTTTAAACAAGCGAATTAACGCGAAACAACACCTGCTCGAATCCAATAAAAACTGTGACCTCACGTCCCTACTGAGCGTCAGAGACGCTTTGAGACAAGTGTTACAATTATCAGAGAATGTCAAATATTAGAGTGGAATTGCTTCAAACATGCGAATTATCGCGAAATAACACCTGCTCGAATCCAACAAAAACTGTGGCCTGCCGTCTCTACTGAGCGTCAGAGACGCTTTGAGACAAGTGTTACGAAATTCAGAGAATGTCGAAATTTGAGTGAAATTGCTTCAAACAAGCGAATTATCGCGAAACAACACCTGCTCGAATCCAACAAAAACTGTGGCCTGCCGTCTCTACTGAGCCTCAGAGACGCTTTGAGACAAGTGTTACGAAATTCAGACAAAGTCGAAAATTTGAGTGAAATTTCTTCAAACAAGCGAATTATCGCGAAACAACACCTGCTCGAAACCAACAAAAACTGTCGCCAGCCGTCTCTACTAAGCCTCAAAGACGCTTTGAGACAAGTGTTACACAATTCAGAGAATGTCGAAAATTTGAGTGAAATTGCTTCAAGCAAGCGAATTATCGCGAAATAACACCTGATCGAATCCAACAAAACTTGTTCCCAGCCGTCTCTACTAAGCCTCAAAGACGCTTTGAGACAAGTGTTACACAATTCAGAGAATGTTAAAAATTAGAGTGAAATTGCTTTAAACAAGCGAATTATCGCGAAACAACACCTGCTCGAATCCAACAAAAACTGTAGCCAGCCGTCTCTACTAAGCCTCAAAGACGCTTTGAGACAAGTGTTACACAATTCAGAGAATGTTAAAAATTAGAGTGAAATTGCTTTAAACAAGCGAATTATCGCGAAACAACACCTGCTCGAATCCAACAAAAACTGTGCCCTGCCGTCTCTACTAAGCCTCAGAGACGCTTTGAGACAAGACTTACACAATTCAGAGAATGTTAAAAATTAGAGTGAAATTGCTTTAAACAAGCGAATTATCGCGAAACAACACCTGCTCGAATCCAACAAAAACTGTGGCCAGCCGTCTCTACTAAGCCTCAGAGACGCTTTGAGACAAGACTTACACAATTCAGAGAATGTTAAAAATTAGAGTGAAATTGCTTTAAACAAGCGAATTTTCGCGAAACAACACCTGCTCGAATCTAACAGAAACTGTGCCCAGCCGTCTCTACTAAGCCTCAGAGACGCTTTGAGACAAGTGTTACAAATATCAGAGAATGACAAAAATTAGAGTGGAATTGCTTCAAACAAGCGAATTATCGCGAAACGACACCTGCTCGAATCCAACAAAAACTGTGGCCTGCCGTCTCTACTGAGCCTCAGAGACGCTTTGAGACAAGTGTTACGAAATTCAGAGAATGTCGAAAATTTGAGAGAAATTGCTTCAAACAAGCGAATTATCGCGAAACAACACCTGCTCGAATCCAACAAAAACTGTGCCCTGCCGTCTCTACTAAGCCTCAGAGACGCTTTGAGACAAGTCTTACACTATTCAGAGAATGTTAAAAATTAGAGTGAAATTGCTTCAAACAAGCGAATTATCGCGAAACAACACCTGCTCGAATCCAAATAAAACTCTGCCCTGCCGTCTCTACTGAGCCTCAGAGACGCTTTGAGACAATTGTTACAAAAATCAGAAAATGTTAAAAATTAGAGTGAAATTGCTTTAAACAAGCGAATTTTCGCGAAACAACACCTGCTCGAATCTAACAGAAACTGTGCCCAGCCGTCTCTACTAAGCCTCAGAGACGCTTTGAGACAAGTGTTACAAATATCAGAGAATGTCAAAAATTAGAGTGGAATTGCTTCAAACAAGCGAATTATCGCGAAACAACACCTGCTCGAATCCAACAAAAACTGTGGCCTGCCGTCTCTACTGAGCCTCAGAGACGCTTTGAGACAAGTGTTACGAAATTCAGAGAATGTCGAAAATTTGAGTGAAATTGCTTCAAACAAGCGAATTATCGCGAAACAACACCTGCTCGAATCCAACAAAAACTGTGCCCTGCCGTCTCTACTAAGCCTCAGAGACGCTTTGAGACAAGTCTTACACTATTCAGAGAATGTTAAAAATTAGAGTGAAATTGCTTCAAACAAGCGAATTATCGCGAAACAACACCTGCTCGAATCCAAATAAAACTCTGCCCTGCCGTCTCTACTGGGCCTCAGAGACGCTTTGAGACAATTGTTACAAAAATCAGAAAATGTTAAAAATTAGAGTGAAATTGCTTTAAACAAGCGAATTAACGCGAAACAACACCTGCTCGAATCCAATAAAAACTGTGACCTCACGTCTCTACTGAGCGTCAGAGACGCTTTGAGACAAGTGTTATAATTATCAGAGAATGTCAAAAATTAGAGTGGAATTGCTTCAAACATGCGAATTATCGCGAAACAACACCTGCTCGAATCCAACAAAAACTGTGCCCTGCCGTCCTTACTAACCCTCAGAGACGCTTTGAGACAAGACTTACAAAATTCAGAGAATGTTAAAAATTAGAGTGAAATTGCTTTAAACAAGCGAATTATCGCGAAACAACACCTGCTCGAATCCAAGTAAAACTCTGCCCTGCCGTCTCTACTGAGCCTCAGAGACGCTTTGAGACAATTGTTACGAAAATCAGAAAATGTTAAAAATTAGAGTGAAATTGCTTTAAACAAGCGAATTTTCGCGAAACAACACCTGCTCGAATCTAACAGAAACTGTGCCCAGCCGTCTCTACTAAGCCTCAGAGACGCTTTGAGACAAGTGTTACAAATATCAGAGAATGTCAAAAATTAGAGTGGAATTGCTTCAAACAAGCGAATTATCGCGAAACAACACCTGCTCGCATCCAACAAAAAGTGTGGCCTGCCGTCTCTACTGAGTCTCAGAGACGCTTTGAGACAAGTGTTACGAAATTCAGAGAATGTCGAAAATTTTGGTGAAATTGCTTCAAACAAGCGAATTATCGCGAAACAACACCTGCTCGAATCCAACAAAAACTGTGCCCTGCCGTCTCTACTAAGCCTCAGAGACGCTTTGAGACAAGTCTTACACTATTCAGAGAATGTTAAATATTAGAGTGAAATTGCTTCAAACAAGCGAATTATCGCGAAACAACACCTGCTCGAATCCAAATAAAACTCTGCCCTGCCGTCTCTACTGAGCCTCAGAGACGCTTTGAGACAATTGTTACAAAAATCAGAAAGTGTTCAAAATTAGAGTGAAATTGCTTTAAACAAGCGAATTATCGCGAAACAACACCTGCTCGAATCTAACAGAAACTGTGCCCAGCCGTCTCTACTAACCCTCAGAGACGCTTTGAGACAAGTGTGACAAATATCAGAGAATGTCAAAAATTAGAGTGGAATTGCTTCAAACAGGCGAATTATCGCGAAACAGCACCTGCTCGAATCCAACAAAAACTGTGGCCAGCCGTCTCTACTAAGCCTCAAAGACGCTTTGAGACAAGTGTTACACAATTCAGAGAATGTTAAAAATTGGAGTGAAATTGCTTTAAACAAGCGAATTATCGCGAAACAACACCTGCTCGAATCCAACAAAAGCTGTGCCCTGCCGTCTCTATTAAGCCTCAGAGACGCTTTGAGACAAGTCTTACACAATTCAGAGAATGTTAAAAATTAGAGTGAAATTGCTTTAAACAAGCGAATTATCGCGAAACAACACCTGCTCGAATCCAAATAAAACTCTGCCCTGCCGTCTCTACTGAGCCTCAGAGACGCTTTGAGACAATTGTTACAAAAATCAGAAAATGTTAAAAATTAGAGTGAAATTGCTTTAAACAAGCGAATTTTCGCGAAACAACACCTGCTCGAATCTAACAGAAACTGTGCCAAGCCGTCTCTACTAAGCCTCAGAGACGCTTTGAGACAAGTGTTACAAATATCAGAGAATGTCAAAAATTAGAGTGGAATTGCTTCAAACAAGCGAATTATCGCGAAACAACACCTGCTCGAATCCAACAAAAACTGTGGCCTGCCGTCTCTACTGAGCCTCAGAGACGCTTTGAGACAAGTGTTACGAAATTCAGAGAATGTCGAAAATTTGAGTGAAATTGCTTCAAACAAGCGAATTATCGCGAAACAACACCTGCTCGAATCCAACAAAAACTGTGCCCTGCCGTCTCTACTAAGCCTCAGAGACGCTTTGAGACAAGTCTTACACTATTCAGAGAATGTTAAAAATTAGAGTGAAATTGCTTCAAACAAGCGAATTATCGCGAAACAACACCTGCTCGAATCCAAATAAAACTCTGCCCTGCCGTCTCTACTGGGCCTCAGAGACGCTTTGAGACAATTGTTACAAAAATCAGAAAATGTTAAAAATTAGAGTGAAATTGCTTTAAACAAGCGAATTAACGCGAAACAACACCCGCTCGAATCCAATAAAAACTGTGACCTCACGTCTCTACTGAGCGTCAGAGACGCTTTGAGACAAGTGTTATAATTATCAGAGAATGTCAAAAATTAGAGTGGAATTGCTTCAAACATGCGAATTATCGCGAAACAACACCTGCTCGAATCCAACAAAAACTGTGCCCTGCCGTCCTTACTAACCCTCAGAGACGCTTTGAGACAAGACTTACAAAATTCAGAGAATGTTAAAAATTAGAGTGAAATTGCTTCAAACAAGCGAATTATCGCGAAACAACACCTGCTCGAATCTAACAGAAACTGTGCCCAGCCGTCTCTACTAAGCCTCAGAGACGCTTTGAGACAAGTGTTACAAATATCAGAGAATGTCAAAAATTAGAGTGGAATAATTGCTTCAAACAAGCGAATTATCGCGAAACAACACCTGCTCGAATCCAACAAAAACTGTGGCCTGCCGTCTCTACTGAGCCTTAGAGACCCTTTGAGACAAGTGTCACGAAATTCAGAGAATGTCGAAAATTTGAGTGAAATTGCTTCAAACAAGCGAATTATCATGAAACAACACCTGCTCGAATCCAACAAAAACTGTGCCCTGCCGTCTCTACTAAGCCTCAGAGACGCTTTGAGACAAGTCTTACACTATTCAGAGAATGTTAAAAATTAGAGTGAAATTGCTTCAAACAAGCGAATTATCGCGAAACAACACCTGCTCGAATCCAAATAAAACTCTGCCCTGCCGTCTCTACTGAGCCTCAGAGACGCTTTGAGACAATTGTTACAAAAATCAGAAAATGTTAAAAATTAGATAGAAATTGCTTTAAACAAGCGAATTAACGCGAAACAACACCTGCTCGAATCCAATAAAAACTGTGACCTCACGTCTCTACTGAGCGTCAGAGACGCTTTGAGACAAGTGTTACAATTATCAGAGAATGTCATAAATTAGAGTGGAATTGCTTCAAACATGCGAATTATCGCGAAATAACACCTGCTCGAATCCAACAAAAACTGTGGCCTGCCGTCTCTACTGAGCCTCAGAGACGCTTTGAGACAAGTGTTACGAAATTCAGAGAATGTCGAAATTCGAGTGAAATTGCTTCAAACAAGCGAATTATCGCGAAACAACACCTGCTCGAATCCAACAAAAACTGTGGCCTGCCGTCTCTACTGAGCCTCAGAGACGCTTTGAGGCAAGTGTTACCAATATCAGAGAATGTCAAAAATTAGAGTGGAATTGCTTCAAACAAGCGAATTATCGCGAAACAACACCTGCTCGAATCCAACAAAAACTGTGGCCAGCCGTCCCTACTAAGCCTCAAAGGCACTTACAGACAAGTGTTACACAATTCAGAGAATGTTAAAAATTAGAGTGAAATTGCTTTAAACAAGCGAATTATCGCGAAACAAAACCTGCTCGAATCCAAATAAAACTCTGCCCTGCCGTCTCTACTGAGCCTCAGAGACGCTTTGAGACAATTGTTACAAAAATCAGAAAATGTTAAAAATTAGAGTGAAATTGCTTTAAACAAGCGAATTAACGCGAAACAACACCTGCTCGAATCCAATAAAAACTGTGACCTCACGTCTCTATTGAGCGTCAGAGACGCTTTGAGACAAGTGTTACAATTATCAGAGAATGTCAAAAATTAGAGTGGAATTGCTTCAAACATGCGAATTATCGCGAAATAACACCTGCTCGAATCCAACAAAAACTGTGGCCTGCCGTCTCTACTGAGCCTCAGAGACGCTTTGAGACAAGTGTTACGAAATTCAGAGAATGTCGAAATTTGAGTGAAATTGCTTCAAACAAGCGAATTATCGCGAAACAACACCTGCTCGAATCCAACAAAAACTGTGGCCTGCCGTCTCTACTGAAACTCAGAGGCGCTTTGAGACAAGTGTTACGAAATTCGGAGAAAGTCGAAAATTTGAGTGAAACTTCTTCAAACAAGCGAATTATCGCGAAACAACACCTGCTCGAATCCAACAAAAACTGTCGCCAGCCGTCTCTACTAAGCCTAAAAGACGCTTTGAGACAAGTGTTACACAATTCGGAGAATGTCGAAAATTTGAGTGAAATTGCTTCAAACAAGCGAATTATCGCGAAATAACACCTGCTCGAATCCAACAAAAACTGTTCCCAGCCGTCTCTACTAAGCCTCAGAGACGCTTTGAGGCAAGTGTTACAAATATCAGAGAATGTCAAAAATTAGAGTGGAATTGCTTCAAACAAGCGAATTATCGCGAATGAACACCTGCTCGAATCCAACAAAAACTGTGGCCAGCCGTCTCTACTAAGCCTCAAAGACGCTTTGAGACAAGTGTTACACAATTCAGAGAATGTTAAAAATTAGAGTGAAATTGCTTTAAACAAGCGAATAATCGCGAAACAACACCTGCTCGAATCCAACAAAAACTGTGCCCAGCCGTCTCTACTAAGCCTCAGAGACGCTTTGAGACAAGTGTTACGAAATTCAGAGAATGTCGAAAATTTGAGTGAAATTGCTTCAAACAAGCGAATTATCGCGAAACAACACCTGCTCGAATCCAACAAAAACTGTTCCCAGCCGTCTCTACTAAGCCTCAGAGACGCTTTCAGACAAGTGTTACAAATATCAGAGAATGTCAAAAATTAGAGTGCAATTGCTTCAAACAAGCGAATTATCGCGAAACAACACCAGCTCGAATCCAACAAAACCTGTGCCCAGCCGTCTCTACTAAGCCTCAGAGACGCTTTGACACAAGTGTTACACAATTAAGAGAATGTTGAAAATTAGAGTGAAATTGCTATAAACAAGCGAATTATCGCGAAACAACACCTGCTCGAATCCAACAAAAGCTCTGCCCTGCCGTCTCTACTGAGCCTCAGAGACGCTTTGCGACAAGTTTTACAAAGATCTAAGAATATCGAAAATATGAGTCAAGTTCCTTCAAACAAGCGAATTATCGCGAAACAACACCTGCTCGAATCCAAATAAAACTCTGCCCTGCCGTCTCTACTGAGCCTCAGAGATGCTTTGAGACAATTGTTACAAAAATCAGAAAATGTTCAAAATTATAGTGAAATTGCTTTAAACAAGCGAATTATCGCGAAACAACACCTGCTCGAATCTAACAGCAACTGTGCCCTGCCGTCTCTACTAAGCCTCAGAGACGCTTTGAGACAACTCTTACACAATTCAGAGAATGTTAAAAATTAGAGTGAAATTGCTTCAAACAAGCGAATTATCGCTAAACAACACCTGCTCGAATCCAAATAAAACTCTGCCCTGCCGTCTCTACTGAGCCTCAGAGACGCTTTGAGACAATTGCTACAAAAATCAGAAAATGTTCAAAATTAGAGTGAAATTGCTTTAAACAGGCGAATTATCGCGAAACAACACCTGCTCGAATCTAACAGAAACTGTGCCCAGCCGTCTCTACTAAGCCTCAGAGACGCTTTGAGACAAGTGTGACAAATATCAGAGAATGTCAAAAATTAGAGTGGAATTGCTTCAAACAAGCGAATTATCGCGAAACAACACCTGCTCGAATCCAACAAAAGCTGCGGCCAGCCGTCTCTACTAAGCCTCAAAGACGCTTTGAGACAAGTGTTACACAATTCAAAGAATGTTAAAAATTAGAGTGAAATTGCTTTAAACAAGCGAATTATCGCGAAACAGCACCTGCTCGAATCCAACAAAAACTGTGCCCTGCCGTCTCTACTAAGCCTCAGAGACGCTTTGAGACAAGTCTTACAGAATTCAGGGAATGTCGAAAATTAGAGTGAAATTGCTTTAAACAAGCGAATTATCGCGATACAACACCTGCTCGAATCCAAATAGAACTCTGCCCTGCCGTCTCTACTGAGCCTCAGAGACGCTTTGAGACAATTGTTACAAAAATCAGAAAATGTTAAAAATTAGAGGGAAATTGCTTTAAACAAGCGAATTTTCGCGAAACAACACCTGCTCGAATCTAACAGAAACTGTGCCCAGCCGTCTCTACTAAGCCTCAGAGACGCTTTGAGACAAGTGTTACAAATATCAGAGAATGTCAAAAATTAGAGTGGAATTGCTTCAAACAAGCGAATTATCGCGAAAAAACACCTGCTCGAATCCAACAAAAACTGTGGCCTGCCGTCTCTACTGAGCCTCAGAGACGCTTTGAGACAAGTGTTACGTAATTCAGAGAATGTCGAAAATTTGAGTGAAATTGCTTCAAACAAGCGAATTATCGCGAAACAACACCTGCTCGAATCCAACAAAAACTGTTGCCAGCCGTCTCTACTAAGCCTCAAAGACGCTTTGAGACAAGTGTTACACAATTCAGAGAATGTTAAAAATTAGAGTGAAATTGCTTTAAACAATAGAATTATCGCGAAACAACACCTGCTCGAATGCAACAAAAAATCTGCCCTGCCGTCTCAACTGAGCCTCAGAGACGCTTTAAGACAATTGTTACAAAAATCAGAAAATGTTAAAAATTAGAGTGAAATTGCTTTAAACAAGCGAATTATCGCGAAACAACACCTGCTCGAATCCAACAAAAACTGTGCCCAGCCGTCTCTACTAAGCCTCAGAGACGCTTTGAGACAAGTGTTACAGAATTCAGAGAATGTTAAAAATTAGAGTGAAATTGCTTTAAACAAACGAATTATCGCGAAACAACACCTGCTCGAATCCAACAAAAACTCTGCCCTGCCGTCTCTACTGAGCCTCAGAGACGCTTTGCGACAAGTTTTACAAAGATCTGAGAATATCGAAAATTGGAGTCATGTTGCTTCAAACAAGCGAATTATCGCGAAAAAACACCTGCTCGAATCCAACAAAAACTGTGGCCTGCCGTCTCTACTGAGCCTCAGAGACGCTTTGAGACAAGTGTTACGAAATTCAGAGAATGTCGAAAATTTGAGTGGAATTGCTTCAAACAAGCGAATTATCGCGAAACAACACCTGCTCGAATCCAACAAAAACTGTGGCCTGCCGTCTCTACTGAGCCTCAGAGACGCTTTGAGACAAGTGTTACAAATGTCAGAGAATGTCAAAAATTAGAGTGCAATTGCTTCAAACAAGCGAATTATCGCGAAACAACACCAGCTCGAATCCAACAAAACCTGTGCCCAGCCGTCTCTACTAAGCCTCAGTGACGCTTTGACACAAGTGTTACACAATTCAGAGAATGTTAAAAATTAGAGTGAAATTGCTTTAAACAAGCGAATTATCGCGAAACAACACCTGCTCGAATCCAACAAAAACTCTGCCCTGCCGTCAATACTGAGCCTCAGAGACGCTTTGCGACAAGTTTTACAAAGATCTGAGAATATCGAAAATTGGAGTCAAGTTGCTTCAAACAAGCGAATTATCGCGAAACAACACCTGCTCGAATCTAACAGAAACTGTGCCCAGCCGTCTCTACTAAGCCTCAGAGACGCTTTGAGACAAGTGTGACAAATATCAGAGAATGTCAAAAATTAGAGTGGAATTGCTTCAAACAAGCGAATTATCGCGAAACAACACCTGCTCGAATCCAACAAAAACTGTGGCCAGCCGTCTCTACTAAGCCTCAAAGACGCTTTGAGACAAGTGTTACACAATTCAGAGAATGTTAAAAATTAGAGTGAAATTGCTTTAAACAAGCGAATTATCGCGGAAACAACACCTGCTCGAATCCAACAAAAACTGTTCCCAGCCGTCTCTACTAAGCCTCAGAGACGCTTTCAGACAAGTGTTACAAATATCAGAGAATGTCAAAAATTAGAGTGCAATTGCTTCAAACAAGCGAATTATCGCGAAACAACACCAGCTCGAATCCAACAAAACCTGTGCCCAGCCGTCTCTACTAAGCCTCAGAGACGCTTTGACACAAGTGTTACACAATTAAGAGAATGTTGAAAATTAGAGTGAAATTGCTATAAACAAGCGAATTATCGCGAAACAACACCTGCTCGAATCCAACAAAAGCTCTGCCCTGCCGTCTCTACTGAGCCTCAGAGACGCTTTGCGACAAGTTTTACAAAGATCTAAGAATATCGAAAATATGAGTCAAGTTCCTTCAAACAAGCGAATTATCGCGAAACAACACCTGCTCGAATCCAAATAAAACTCTGCCCTGCCGTCTCTACTGAGCCTCAGAGATGCTTTGAGACAATTGTTACAAAAATCAGAGAATGTTCAAAATTATAGTGAAATTGCTTTAAACAAGCGAATTATCGCGAAACAACACCTGCTCGAATCTAACAGAAACTGTGCCCAGCCGTCTCTACTAACCCCTTAGAGACGCTTTGAGACAAATGTGACAAATATCAGAGAATGTCAAAAATTAGAGTGGAATTGCTTCAAACAAGCGAATTATCGCGAAACAACACCTGCTCGAATCCAACAAAAACTGTGGCCAGCCGTCTCTACTAAGCCTCAAAGACGCTTTGAGACAAGTGTTACACAATTCAGAGAATGTTAAAAATTGGAGTGAAATTGCTTTAAACAAGCGAATTATCGCGAAACAACACCTGCTCGAATCCAACAAAAACTGTGCCCTGCCGTCTCTACTAAGCCTCAGAGACGCTTTGAGACAAGTCTTACGCAATTCAGAGAATGTTAAAAATTAGAGTGAAATTGCTTTAAACAAGCGAATTATCGCGAAACAACACCTGCTCGAATCCAACAAAAACTCTGCCCTGCCGTCTCTACTGAGCCTCAGAGACGCTTTGCGACAAGTTTTACAAAGATCTGAGAATATCGAAAATTGGAGTCATGTTGCTTCAAACAAGCGAATTATCGCGAAAAAACACCTGCTCGAATCCAACAAAAACTGTGGCCTGCCGTCTCTACTGAGCCTCAGAGACGCTTTGAGACAAGTGTTACGAAATTCAGAGAATGTCGAAAATTTGAGTGGAATTGCTTCAAACAAGCGAATTATCGCGAAACAACACCTGCTCGAATCCAACAAAAACTGTGGCCTGCCGTCTCTACTGAGCCTCAGAGACGCTTTGAGACAAGTGTTACAAATGTCAGAGAATGTCAAAAATTAGAGTGCAATTGCTTCAAACAAGCGAATTATCGCGAAACAACACCAGCTCGAATCCAACAAAACCTGTGCCCAGCCGTCTCTACTAAGCCTCAGTGACGCTTTGACACAAGTGTTACACAATTCAGAGAATGTTAAAAATTAGAATGAAATTGCTTTAAACAAGCGAATTATCGCGAAACAACACCTGCTCGAATCCAACAAAAACTCTGCCCTGCCGTCAATACTGAGCCTCAGAGACGCTTTGCGACAAGTTTTACAAAGATCTGAGAATATCGAAAATTGGAGTCAAGTTGCTTCAAACAAGCGAATTATCGCGAAACAACACCTGCTCGAATCTAACAGAAACTGTGCCCAGCCGTCTCTACTAAGCCTCAGAGACGCTTTGAGACAAGTGTGACAAATATCAGAGAATGTCAAAAATTAGAGTGGAATTGCTTCAAACAAGCGAATTATCGCGAAACAACACCTGCTCGAATCCAACAAAAACTGTGGCCAGCCGTCTCTACTAAGCCTCAAAGACGCTTTGAGACAAGTGTTACACAATTCAGAGAATGTTAAAAATTAGAGTGAAATTGCTTTAAACAAGCGAATTATCGCGGAAACAACACCTGCTCGAATCCAACAAAAACTGTTCCCAGCCGTCTCTACTAAGCCTCAGAGACGCTTTCAGACAAGTGTTACAAATATCAGAGAATGTCAAAAATTAGAGTGCAATTGCTTCAAACAAGCGAATTATCGCGAAACAACACCAGCTCGAATCCAACAAAACCTGTGCCCAGCCGTCTCTACTAAGCCTCAGAGACGCTTTGACACAAGTGTTACACAATTAAGAGAATGTTGAAAATTAGAGTGAAATTGCTATAAACAAGCGAATTATCGCGAAACAACACCTGCTCGAATCCAACAAAAGCTCTGCCCTGCCGTCTCTACTGAGCCTCAGAGACGCTTTGCGACAAGTTTTACAAAGATCTAAGAATATCGAAAATATGAGTCAAGTTCCTTCAAACAAGCGAATTATCGCGAAACAACACCTGCTCGAATCCAAATAAAACTCTGCCCTGCCGTCTCTACTGAGCCTCAGAGATGCTTTGAGACAATTGTTACAAAAATCAGAAAATGTTCAAAATTATAGTGAAATTGCTTTAAACAAGCGAATTATCGCGAAACAACACCTGCTCGAATCTAACAGAAACTGTGCCCAGCCGTCTCTACTAACCCCTTAGAGACGCTTTGAGACAAATGTGACAAATATCAGAGAATGTCAAAAATTAGAGTGGAATTGCTTCAAACAAGCGAATTATCGCGAAACAACACCTGCTCGAATCCAACAAAAACTGTGGCCAGCCGTCTCTACTAAGCCTCAAAGACGCTTTGAGACAAGTGTTACACAATTCAGAGAATGTTAAAAATTGGAGTGAAATTGCTTTAAACAAGCGAATTATCGCGAAACAACACCTGCTCGAATCCAACAAAAACTGTGCCCTGCCGTCTCTACTAAGCCTCAGAGACGCTTTGAGACAAGTCTTACGCAATTCAGAGAATGTTAAAAATTAGAGTGAAATTGCTTTAAACAAGCGAATTATCGCGAAACAACACCTGCTCGAATCCAAATAAGACTCTGCCCTGCCGTCTCTACTGAACCTCAGAGACGCTTTGAGACAATTGTTACAAAAATCAGAAAATGTTAAAAATTAGAGTGAAATTGCTTTAAGCAAGCGAATTATCGCGAAACAACACCTGCTCGAATCTAACAGAAACTGTGCCCAGCCGTCTCTACTAAGCCTCAGAGACGCTTTGAGACAAGTGTTGCAAATATCAGAGAATGTCAAAAATTAGAGTGGAATTGCTTCAAACAAGCGAATTATCGGGAAACAACACCTGCTCGAATCCAACAAAAACTGTGGCCTGCCGTCTCTACTGAGCCTCAGAGACGCTTTGAGACAAGTGTTACGAAATTCAGAGAATGTCGAAAATTTGAGTGAAATTGCTTCAAACAAGCGAATTATCGCGAAACAACACCTGCTCGAATCCAACAAAAACTGTGCCCTGCCGTCTCTACTGAGCCTCAGAGACGCTTTGAGACAAGTCCTACACTATTCAGAGAATGTTAAAAATTAGAGTGAAATTGCTTCAAACAAGCGAATTATCGCGAAACAACACCTGCTCGAATCCAAATAAAACTCTGCCCTGCCGTCTCTACTGAGCCTCAGAGACGCTTTGAGACAATTGTTACAAAAATCAGAAAATGTTAAAAATTAGAGTGAAATTGCTTTAAACAAGCGAATTAACGCGAAACAACACCTGCTCGAATCCAATAAAAACTGTGACCTCACGTCTCTACTGAGCCTCAGAGACGCTTTGAGACAAGTGTTACGAAATTCAGAGAATGTCGAAATTTGAGTGAAATTGCTTCAAACAAGCGAATAATCGCGAAACAACACCTGCTCGAATCCAACAAAAACTGTGGCCTGCCGTCTCTACTGAGCCTCAGAGACGCTTTGAGACAAGTGTTACGAATTTCAGAGTAGGTCGAAAATTTGAGTGAAATTTCTTCAAACAAGCGAATTATCGCGAAACAACACCTGCTCGAATCCAACAAAAACTGTCGCCAGCCGTCTCTACTAAGCCTCAAAGACGCTTTGAGACAAGTGTTACACAATTCAGAGAATGTCGAAAATTTGAGTGAAATTGCTTCAAACAAGCGAAATATCGCGAAATAACACCTGCTAGAATCCAACAAAAACTGTTCCCAGCCGTCTCTACTAAGCCTCAGAGACGCTTTGAGGCAAGTGTTACCAATATCAGAGAATGTCAAAAATTAGAGTGGAATTGCTTCAAACAAGCGAATTTTCGCGAAACAACACCTGCTCGAATCCAACAAAAACTGTGGCCAGCCGTCTCTACTAAACCTCAAAGACGCTTTGAGACAAGTGTTACACAATTCAGAGAATGTTAAAAATTAGACTGAAATTGCTTTAAACAAGCGAATTATCGCGAAACAACACCTGCTCGAATCCAACAAAAACTCTGCCCTGCCGTCTCTACTGAGCCTCAGAGACGCTTTGAGACAAGTGTTACAATTATCAGAGAATGTCAAAAATTAGAGTGGAATTGCTTCAAACATGCGAATTACCGCGAAACAACACCTGCTCGAATCCAACAAAAACTGTGGCCTGCCGTCTCTACTGAGCCTCAGAGACGCTTTGAGACATGTGTTACGAAATTCAGAGAATGTCGAAAATTTAAGTTAAATTGCTTCAAACAAGCGAATTATCGCGAAACACCACCTGCTCGAATCCAACAAAGACTGTGGCCAGCCGTTTCTACTAAGCCTCAAAGGCACTTAGAGACAAGTGTTACACAATTCAGAGAATGTTAAAAATTAGAGTGAAATTGCTTTAAACAAGCGAATTATCGCGAAACAAAACCTGCTCGAATCCAAATAAAACTCTGCCCTGCCGTCTCCACTGAGCCTCAGAGACGCTTTGAGACAATTGTTACAAAAATCAGAAAATGTTAAAAATTAGAGTGAAATTGCTTTAAACAGGCGAACTAACGCGAAACAACACCTGCTCGAATCCAATAAAAAGTGTGACCTCACGTTTCTACTGAGCGTCAGAGACGCTTTGAGACAAGTGTTACAATTATCAGAGAATGTCAAAAATTAGAGTGGAATTGCTTCAAACATGCGAATTATCGCGAAATAACACCTGCTCGAATCCAACAAAAACTGTGGCCTGCCGTCTCTACTGAGCCTCAGAGACGCTTTGAGACAAGTGTTACGAAATTCAGAGAATGTCGAAATTTGAGTGAAATTGCTTCAAACAAGCGAATTATCGCGAAACAGCACCTGCTCGAATCCAACAAAAACTGTGGCCTGCCGTCTCTACTGAGCCTCAGAGACGCTTTGAGACAAGTGTTACGAAATTCAGAGAAAGGCAAAAATTTGAGTGAAATTTCTTCAAACAAGCGAATTATCGCGAAACAACACCTGCTCGAATCCAACAAAAACTGTCGCCAGCCGTCTCTACTAAGCCTCAAAGACGCTTTGAGACAAGTGTTACACAATTCAGAGAATGTCGAAAATTTGAGTGAAATTGCTTCAAACAAGCGAATTATCGCGAAATAACACCTGCTCGAATCCAACAAAAACTGTTCCCAGCCGTCTCTACTAAGCCTCAGAGACGCTTTGAGGCAAGTGTTACAAATATCAGAGAATGTCAAAAATTAGAGTGGAATTGCTTCAAACAAGCGAATTATCGCGAAACAACACCTGCTCGAATCCAACAAAAACTGTGGCCAGCCGTCTCTACTAAGCCTCAAAGACGCTTTGAGACAAGTGTTACACAATTCAGAGAATGTTAAAAATTAGAGTGAAATTGCTTTAAACAAGCGAATTATCGCGAAACAACACCTGCTCGAATCCAACAAAGGCTGTGCCCTGCCGTCTCTTCTAAGCCTCAGAGACGCTTTGAGACAAGTCTTACACAATTCAGAAAATGTTAAAAATTAGAGTGAAATTGCTTTAAACAAGCGAATTTTCGCGAAACACCTGCTTGAATCTAACAGAAACTGTGCCCAGCCGTCTCTACTAAGCCTCAGAGACGCTCTGAGACAAGTGTTACAAATATCAGAGAATGTCAAAAATTAGAGTGGAATTGCTTCAAACAAGCGAATTATCGCGAAACAACACCTGCTCGAATCCAACAAAAACTGTGGCCTGCCGTCTGTACTGAGCCTCAGAGACGCTTTGAGACAAGTGTTACGAAATTCAGAGAATGTCGTAAATTAGAGCGAAATTGCTTCAAACAAGCGAAATATCGCGAAACAACACCTGCTCGAATCCAACAAAAACTGTTGCCAGCCGTCTCTACTAAGCCTCAAAGACGCTTTGAGACAAGTGTTACACAATTCAGAGAATGTTAAAAATTAGAGTGAAATAGCATTAAACAATAGAATTATCGCGAAACAACACCTGCTCGAATGCAACAAAAACTCTGCCCTGCCGTCTCAACTGAGCCTCAGAGACGCTTTAAGACAATTGTTAAAAAATCAGAAAATGTTAAAAATTAGAGTGAAATTGCTTTAAACAAGCGAATTATTGCGAAACAACACCTGCTCGAATCCAACAAAAACTCGGCCCTGCCGTCTCTACTGAGCCTCAGAGACGCTTTGCGACAAGTTTTACAAAGATCTGAGAATATCGAAAATTGGAGTCAAGTTGCTTCAAACAAGCGAATTATCGCGAAACAACACCTGCTCGAATCCAACAAGAACTGTGGCCTGCCGTCTCTACTGAGCCTCAGAGACGCTTTGAGACAAGTGTTACGAAATTCAGAGAATGTCGAAAATTTGAATGGAATTGCTTCAAACAAGCGAATTATCGCGAAACAACACCTGCTCGAATCCAACAAAAACTGTGGCCTTCCGTCTCTACTGAACCTCAGAGACGCTTTGAGACAAGTGTTACAAATGTCAGAGAATGTCAAAAATTAGAGTGCAATTGCTTCAAACAAGCGAATTATCGCGAAACAGCACGTGCTCAAATCCAACAAAAACTCTGCCCAGCCGTCTCTACTAAGCCTCAGAGACGCTTCGCGACAAGTTTTACAAAGATCTGAGAATATCGAAAATTGGAGTGCAATTGCTTCAAACAAGCGAATTATCGCGAAACTACACCTGGTCGAATCCAACAAAAACTGTGGCCAGCCGTCTCTACTATCCCTCAAAAGACGCTTTGAGAGAAGTGTTACACAATTCAGAGAATGTTAAAAATTAGAGTGAAATTGCTTTAAACAAGCGAATTATCGCGAAACAACACCTGCTCGAATCCAACAAAAACTGTGCCCTGCCGTCTCTACTAAGCCTCAGAGACGCTTTGAGACAACTCTTACACAATTCAGAGAATGTTAAAAATTAGAGTGAAATTGCTTCAAACAAGCGAATTATCGCTAAACAACACCTGCTCGAATCCAAATAAAACTCTGCCCTGCCGTCTCTACTGAGCCTCAGAGACGCTTTGAGACAATTGCTACAAAAATCAGAAAATGTTCAAAATTAGAGTGAAATTGCTTTAAACAGGCGAATTATCGCGAAACAACACCTGCTCGAATCTAACAGAAACTGTGCCCAGCCGTCTCTACTAAGCCTCAGAGACGCTTTGAGACAAGTGTGACAAATATCAGAGAATGTCAAAAATTAGAGTGGAATTGCTTCAAACAAGCGAATTATCGCGAAACAACACCTGCTCGAATCCAACAAAAGCTGCGGCCAGCCGTCTCTACTAAGCCTCAAAGACGCTTTGAGACAAGTGTTACACAATTCAGAGAATGTTAAAAATTAGAGTGAAATTGCTTTAAACAAGCGAATTATCGCGAAACAGCACCTGCTCGAATCCAACAAAAACTGTGCCCTGCCGTCTCTACTAAGCCTCAGAGACGCTTTGAGACAAGTCTTACAGAATTCAGGGAATGTTGAAAATTAGAGTGAAATTGCTTTAAACAAGCGAATTATCGCGATACAACACCTGCTCGAATCCAAATAGAACTCTGCCCTGCCGTCTCTACTGAGCCTCAGAGACGCTTTGAGACAATTGTTACAAAAATCAGAAAATGTTAAAAATTAGAGGGAAATTGCTTTAAACAAGCGAATTTTCGCGAAACAACACCTGCTCGAATCTAACAGAAACTGTGCCCAGCCGTCTCTACTAAGCCTCAGAGACGCTTTGAGACAAGTGTTACAAATATCAGAGAATGTCAAAAATTAGAGTGGAATTGCTTCAAACAAGCGAATTATCGCGAAAAAACACCTGCTCGAATCCAACAAAAACTGTGGCCTGCCGTCTCTACTGAGCCTCAGAGACGCTTTGAGACAAGTGTTACGAAATTCAGAGAATGTCGAAAATTTGAGTGAAATTGCTTCAAACAAGCGAATTATCGCGAAACAACACCTGCTCGAATCCAACAAAGGCTGTGCCCTGCCGTCTCTTCTAAGCCTCAGAGACGCTTTGAGACAAGTGTTACACAATTCAGAGAATGTTAAAAATTAGAGTGAAATTGCTTTAAACAAGCGAATTATCGCGAAACAACACCTGCTCGAATCCAACAAAGGCTGTGCCCTGCCGTCTCTTCTAAGCCTCAGAGACGCTTTGAGACAAGTCTTACACAATTCAGAAAATGTTAAAAATTAGAGTGAAATTGCTTTAAACAAGCGAATTTTCGCGAAACACCTGCTTGAATCTAACAGAAACTGTGCCCAGCCGTCTCTACTAAGCCTCAGAGACGCTCTGAGACAAGTGTTACAAATATCAGAGAATGTCAAAAATTAGAGTGGAATTGCTTCAAACAAGCGAATTATCGCGAAACAACACCTGCTCGAATCCAACAAAAACTGTGGCCTGCCGTCTGTACTGAGCCTCAGAGACGCTTTGAGACAAGTGTTACGAAATTCAGAGAATGTCGTAAATTAGAGCGAAATTGCTTCAAACAAGCGAAATATCGCGAAACAACACCTGCTCGAATCCAACAAAAACTGTTGCCAGCCGTCTCTACTAAGCCTCAAAGACGCTTTGAGACAAGTGTTACACAATTCAGAGAATGTTAAAAATTAGAGTGAAATAGCATTAAACAATAGAATTATCGCGAAACAACACCTGCTCGAATGCAACAAAAACTCTGCCCTGCCGTCTCAACTGAGCCTCAGAGACGCTTTAAGACAATTGTTAAAAAATCAGAAAATGTTAAAAATTAGAGTGAAATTGCTTTAAACAAGCGAATTATTGCGAAACAACACCTGCTCGAATCCAACAAAAACTCGGCCCTGCCGTCTCTACTGAGCCTCAGAGACGCTTTGCGACAAGTTTTACAAAGATCTGAGAATATCGAAAATTGGAGTCAAGTTGCTTCAAACAAGCGAATTATCGCGAAACAACACCTGCTCGAATCCAACAAGAACTGTGGCCTGCCGTCTCTACTGAGCCTCAGAGACGCTTTGAGACAAGTGTTACGAAATTCAGAGAATGTCGAAAATTTGAATGGAATTGCTTCAAACAAGCGAATTATCGCGAAACAACACCTGCTCGAATCCAACAAAAACTGTGGCCTTCCGTCTCTACTGAACCTCAGAGACGCTTTGAGACAAGTGTTACAAATGTCAGAGAATGTCAAAAATTAGAGTGCAATTGCTTCAAACAAGCGAATTATCGCGAAACAGCACGTGCTCAAATCCAACAAAAACTCTGCCCAGCCGTCTCTACTAAGCCTCAGAGACGCTTCGCGACAAGTTTTACAAAGATCTGAGAATATCGAAAATTGGAGTGCAATTGCTTCAAACAAGCGAATTATCGCGAAACTACACCTGCTCGAATCCAACAAAAACTGTGGCCAGCCGTCTCTACTATCCCTCAAAAGACGCTTTGAGAGAAGTGTTACACAATTCAGAGAATGTTAAAAATTAGAGTGAAATTGCTTTAAACAAGCGAATTATCGCGAAACAACACCTGCTCGAATCCAACAAAAACTGTGCCCTGCCGTCTCTACTAAGCCTCAGAGACGCTTTGAGACAACTCTTACACAATTCAGAGAATGTTAAAAATTAGAGTGAAATTGCTTCAAACAAGCGAATTATCGCTAAACAACACCTGCTCGAATCCAAATAAAACTCTGCCCTGCCGTCTCTACTGAGCCTCAGAGACGCTTTGAGACAATTGCTACAAAAATCAGAAAATGTTCAAAATTAGAGTGAAATTGCTTTAAACAGGCGAATTATCGCGAAACAACACCTGCTCGAATCTAACAGAAACTGTGCCCAGCCGTCTCTACTAAGCCTCAGAGACGCTTTGAGACAAGTGTGACAAATATCAGAGAATGTCAAAAATTAGAGTGGAATTGCTTCAAACAAGCGAATTATCGCGAAACAACACCTGCTCGAATCCAACAAAAGCTGCGGCCAGCCGTCTCTACTAAGCCTCAAAGACGCTTTGAGACAAGTGTTACACAATTCAGAGAATGTTAAAAATTAGAGTGAAATTGCTTTAAACAAGCGAATTATCGCGAAACAGCACCTGCTCGAATCCAACAAAAACTGTGCCCTGCCGTCTCTACTAAGCCTCAGAGACGCTTTGAGACAAGTCTTACAGAATTCAGGGAATGTTGAAAATTAGAGTGAAATTGCTTTAAACAAGCGAATTATCGCGATACAACACCTGCTCGAATCCAAATAGAACTCTGCCCTGCCGTCTCTACTGAGCCTCAGAGACGCTTTGAGACAATTGTTACAAAAATCAGAAAATGTTAAAAATTAGAGGGAAATTGCTTTAAACAAGCGAATTTTCGCGAAACAACACCTGCTCGAATCTAACAGAAACTGTGCCCAGCCGTCTCTACTAAGCCTCAGAGACGCTTTGAGACAAGTGTTACAAATATCAGAGAATGTCAAAAATGAGAGTGGAATTGCTTCAAACAGGCGAATTATCGCGAAAAAACACCTGCTCGAATCCAACAAAAACTGTGGCCTGCCGTCTCTACTGAGCCTCAGAGACGCTTTGAGATAAGTGTTACGAAATTCAGAGAATGTCGAAAATTTGAGTGAAATTGCTTCAAACAAGCGAATTATCGCGAAACAACACCTGCTCGAATCCAACAAAAACTGTTGCCAGCCGTCTCTACTAAGCCTCAAAGACGCTTTGAGACAAGTGTTACACAATTCAGAGAATGTTAAAAATTAGAGTGAAATTGCTTTAAACAATAGAATTATCGCGAAACAACACCTGCTCGAATGCAACAAAAACTCTGCCCTGCCGTCTCAACTGAGCCTCAGAGACGCTTTAAGACATATGTTACAAAAATCAGAAAATGTTAAAAATTAGAGTGAAATTGCTTTAAACAAGCGAATTATCGCGAAACAACACCTGCTCGAATCCAACAAAAACTGTGCCCAGCCGTCTCTACTAAGCCTCAGAGACGCTTTGAGACAAGTGTTACAGAATTCAGAGAATGTTAAAAATTAGAGTGAAATTGCTTTAAACAAACGAATTATCGCGAAACAACACCTGCTCGAATCCAACAAAAACTCTGCCCTGCCGTCTCTACTGAGCCTCAGAGACGCTTTGCGACAAGTTTTACAAAGATCTGAGAATATCGAAAATTGGAGTCATGTTGCTTCAAACAAGCGAATTATCGCGAAACAACACCTGCTCGAATCCAACAAAAACTGTGGCCTGCCGTCTCTACTGAGCCTCAGAGACGCTTTGAGACAAGTGTTACGAAATTCAGAGAATGTCGAAAATTTGAGTGGAATTGCTTCAAACAAGCGAATTATCGCGAAACAACACCTGCTCGAATCCAACAAAAACTGTGGCCTGCCGTCTCTACTGAGCCTCAGAGACGCTTTGAGACAAGTGTTACACAATTCAGAGAATGTTAAAAATTAGAGTGAAATTGCTTTAAACAAGCGAATTATCGCGGAAACAACACCTGCTCGAATCCAACAAAAACTGTGCCCTGCCGTCTCTACTAAGCCTCAGAGACGCTTTGAGACAAGTCTTACAGAATTCAGGGAATGTTGAAAATTAGAGTGAAATTGCTTTAAACAAACGAATTATCGCGATACAACACCTGCTCGAATCCAAATAGAACTCTGCCCTGCCGTCTCTACTGAGCCTCAGAGACGCTTTGAGACAATTGTTACAAAAATCAGAAAATGTTAAAAATTAGAGTGAAATTGCTTTAATTAAGCGAATTTTCGCGAAACAACACCTGCTCGAATCTAACAGAAACTGTGGCCTGCCGTCTCTACTAAACCTCAGAGACGCTTTGAGACAAGTGTTACAAATATCAGAGAATGTCAAAAATTAGAGTGGAATTGCTTCAAAGAAGCGAATTATCGCGAAACAACACCTGCTCGAATCCAACAAATACTGTGGCCTGCCGTCTCTACTGAGCCTCAGAGACGCCTTGAGACAAGTGTTACGAAATTCAGAGAAAGTCGAAAATTTGAGTGAAATTTCTTCAAACAAGCGAATTATCGCGAAACAACACCTGCTCGAATCCAACAAAAACTGTCGCCAGCCGTCTCTACTAAGCCTCAAAGACGCTTTGAGACAAGTGTTACACAATTCAGAGAATGTCGAAAATTTGAGTGAAATTGCTTCAAACAAGCGTATTATCGCGAAATAACACCTGCTCGAATCCAACAAAAACTGTTCCCAGCCGTCTCTACTAAGCCTCAGAGACGCTTTGAGGCAAGTGTTACAAATATCAGAGAATGTCAAAAATTAGAGTGGAATTGCTTCAAACAAGCGAATTATCGCGAAACAACACCTGCTCGAATCCAAATAAAACTCTGCCCTGCCGTCTCTACTGAGCCTCAGAGACGCTTTGAGACAATTGTTACAAAAATCAGAAAATCTTAAAAATTAGAGTGAAATTGCTTTAAACAAACGAATTATCGCGATACAACACCTGCTCGAATCCAAATAGAACTCTGCCCTGCCGTCTCTACTGAGCCTCAGAGACGCTTTGAGACAATTGTTACAAAAATCAGAAAATGTTAAAAATTAGAGTGAAATTGCTTTAAACAAGCGAATTTTCGCGAAACAACACCTGCTCGAATCTAACAGAAACTGTGCCCAGCCGTCTCTACTAAGCCTCAGAGACGCTTTGAGACAAGTGTTACAAATATCAGAGAATGTCAAAAATTAGAGTGGAATTGCTTCAAACAAGCGAATTATCGCGAAACAACACCTGCTCGAATCCAACAAAAACTGTGGCCTGCCGTCTCTACTGAGCCTCAGAGACGCTTTGAGACAAGTGTTACGAAATTCAGAGAATGTCGAAAATTTGAGTGAAATTGCTTCAAACAAGCGAATTATCGCGAAACAACACCTGCTCGAATCCAACAAAAACTGTTGCCAGCCGTCTCTACTAAGCCTCAAAGACGCTTTGAGACAAGTGTTACACAATTCAGAGAATGTTAAAAATTAGAGTGAAATTGCTTTAAACAATAGAATTATCGCGAAACAACACCTGCTCGAATGCAACAAAAACTCTGCCCTGCCGACTCAACTGAGCCTCAGAGACGCTTTAAGACAATTGTTACAAAAATCAGAAAATGTTAAAAATTTGAGTGAAATTGCTTCAAACAAGCGAATTATCGCGAAACAACACCTGCTCGAATTCAACAAAAACTGTTGCCAGCCGTCTCTACTGAGCCTCAGAGACGCTTTGAGACAAGTGTTACGAAATTCAGAGAATGTCGAAAATTTGAGTGGAATTGCTTCAAACAAGCGAATTATCGCGAAACAACACCTGCTCGAATCCAACAAAAACTGTGGCCTGCCGTCTCTACTGAGCCTCAGAGACGCTTTGAGACAAGTGTTACAAATGTCAGAGAATGTCAAAAATTAGAGTGCAATTGCTTCAAACAAGCGAATTATCGCGAAACAACACCAGCTCGAATCCAACAAAACCTGTGCCCAGCCGTCTCTACTAAGCCTCAGTGACGCTTTGACACAAGTGTTACACAATTCAGAGAATGTTAAAAATTAGAGTGAAATTGCTTTAAACAAGCGAATTATCGCGAAACAACACCTGCTCGAATCCAACAAAAACTCTGCCCTGCCGTCAATACTGAGCCTCAGAGACGCTTTGCGACAAGTTTTACAAAGATCTGAGAATATCGAAAATTGGAGTCAAGTTGCTTCAAACAAGCGAATTATCGCGAAACAACACCTGCTCGAATCTGACAGAAACTGTGCCCAGCCGTCTCTACTAAGCCTCAGAGACGCTTTGAGACAAGTGTGACAAATATCAGAGAATGTCAAAAATTAGAGTGGAATTGCTTCAAACAAGCGAATTATCGCGAAACAACACCTGCTCGAATCCAACAAAAACTGTGGCCAGCCCTCTCTACTAAGCCTCAAAGACGCTTTGAGACAAGTGTTACACAATTCAGAGAATGTTAAAAATTAGAGTGAAATTGCTTTAAACAAGCGAATTATCGCGGAAACAACACCTGCTCGAATCCAACAAAAACTGTGCCCTGCCGTCTCTACTAAGCCTCAGAGACGCTTTGAGACAAGTCTTACAGAATTCAGGGAATGTTGAAAATTAGAGTGAAATTGCTTTAAACAAACGAATTATCGCGATACAACACCTGCTCGAATCCAAATAGAACTCTGCCCTGCCGTCTCTACTGAGCCTCAGAGACGCTTTGAGACAATTGTTACAAAAATCAGAAAATGTTAAAAATTAGAGTGAAATTGCTTTAATTAAGCGAATTTTCGCGAAACAACACCTGCTCGAATCTAACAGAAACTGTGGCCTGCCGTCTCTACTAAGCCTCAGAGACGCTTTGAGACAAGTGTTACAAATATCAGAGAATGTCAAAAATTAGAGTGGAATTGCTTCAAAGAAGCGAATTATCGCGAAACAACACCTGCTCGAATCCAACAAATACTGTGGCCTGCCGTCTCTACTGAGCCTCAGAGACGCCTTGAGACAAGTGTTACGAAATTCAGAGAAAGTCGAAAATTTGAGTGAAATTTCTTCAAACAAGCGAATTATCGCGAAACAACACCTGCTCGAATCCAACAAAAACTGTCGCCAGCCGTCTCTACTAAGCCTCAAAGACGCTTTGAGACAAGTGTTACACAATTCAGAGAATGTCGAAAATTTGAGTGAAATTGCTTCAAACAAGCGTATTATCGCGAAATAACACCTCCTCGAATCCAACAAAAACTGTTCCCAGCCGTCTCTACTAAGCCTCAGAGACGCTTTGAGGCAAGTGTTACAAATATCAGAGAATGTCAAAAATTAGAGTGGAATTGCTTCAAACAAGCGAATTATCGCGAAACAACACCTGCTCGAATCCAAATAAAACTCTGCCCTGCCGTCTCTACTGAGCCTCAGAGACGCTTTGAGACAATTGTTACAAAAATTAGAAAATCTTAAAAATTAGAGTGAAATTGCTTTAAACAAACGAATTATCGCGATACAACACCTGCTCGAATCCAAATAGAACTCTGCCCTGCCGTCTCTACTGAGCCTCAAAGACGCTTTGAGACAATTGTTACAAAAATCAGAAAATCTTAAAAATTAGAGTGCAATTGCTTCAAACAAGCGAATTATCGCGAAACAACACCAGCTCGAATCCAACAAAACCTGTGCCCAGCCGTCTCTACTAAGCCTCAGAGACGCTTTGACACAAGTGTTACACAATTCAGAGAATGTTAAAAATTAGAGTGAAATTGCTTTAAACAAGCGAATTATCGCAAACAACACCTGCTCGAGTCCAACAAAAACTCTGCCCTGCCGTCTCTACTGAGCCTCCGAGACGCTTTGCGATAAGTTTTACAAAGATCTGAGAATATCGAAAATTGGAGTCAAGTTGCTTCAAACAAGCGAATTATCGCGAAACAACACCTGCTCGAATCCAACAAAAACTGTGGCCAGCCGTCTCTACTGAGCCTCAAAGACGCTTTGAGACAATTGTTACAAAAATCAGAAAATCTTAAAAATTAGAGTGCAATTGCTTCAAACAAGCGAATTATCGCGAAACAACACCAGCTCGAATCCAACAAAACCTGTGCCCAGCCGTCTCTACTAAGCCTCAGAGACGCTTTGACACAAGTGTTACACAATTCAGAGAGTGTTAAAAATTAGAGTGAAATTGCTTTAAACAAGCGAATTATCGCGGAAACAACACCTGCTCGAGTCCAACAAAAACTCTGCCCTGCCGTCTCTACTGAGCCTCCGAGACGCTTTGCGATAAGTTTTACAAAGATCTGAGAATATCGAAAATTGGAGTCAAGTTGCTTCAAACAAGCGAATTATCGCGAAACAACACCTGCTCGAATCCAACAAAAACTGTGGCCAGCCGTCTCTACTAAGCCTCAAAGACGCTTTGAGACAAGTGTTACACAATTCAGAGAATGTTAAAAATTAGAGTGAAATTGCTTTAAACAAGCGAATTATCGCGGAAACAACACCTGCTCGAATCCAACAAAAACTGTGCCCTGCCGTCTCTACTAAGCCTCAGAGACGCTTTGAGACAAGTCTTACAGAATTCAGGGAATGTTGAAAATTAGAGTGAAATTGCTTTAAACAAACGAATTATCGCGATACAACACCTGCTCGAATCCAAATAGAACTCTGCCCTGCCGTCTCTACTGAGCCTCAGAGACGCTTTGAGACAATTGTTACAAAAATCAGAAAATGTTAAAAATTAGAGTGAAATTGCTTTAAACAAGCGAATTTTCGCGAAACAACACCTGCTCGAATCTAACAGAAACTGTGCCCAGCCGTCGCTACTAAGCCTCAGAGACGCTTTGAGACAAGTGTTCAAATATCAGAGAATGTCAAAAATTAGAGTGGAATTGCTTCAAACAAGCGAATTATCGCGAAACAACACCTGCTCGAATCCAACAAATACTGTGGCCTGCCGTCTCTACTGAGCCTCAGAGACGCCTTGAGACAAGTGTTACGAAATTCAGAGAAAGTCGAAAATTTGAGTGAAATTTCTTCAAACAAGCGAATTATCGCGAAACAACACCTGCTCGAATCCAACAAAAACTGTCGCCAGCCGTCTCTACTAAGCCTCAAAGACGCTTTGAGACAAGTGTTACACAATTCAGAGAATGTCGAAAATTTGAGTGAAATTGCTTCAAACAAGCGAATTATCGCGAAATAACACCTGCTCGAATCCAACAAAAACTGTTCCCAGCCGTCTCTACTAAGCCTCAGAGACGCTTTGAGGCAAGTGTTACAAATATCAGAGAATGTCAAAAATTAGACTGGAATTGCTTCAAACAAGCGAATTATCGCGAAACAACACCTGCTCGAATCCAAAAAAAACTCTGCCCTGCCGTCTCTACTGAGCCTCAAAGACGCTTTGAGACAATTGTTACAAAAATCAGAAAATCTTAAAAATTAGAGTGCAATTGCTTCAAACAAGCGAATTATCGCGAAACAACACCAGCTCGAATCCAACAAAACCTGTGCCCAGCCGTCTCTACTAAGCCTCAGAGACGCTTTGACACAAGTGTTACACAATTCAGAGAATGTTAAAAATTAGAGTGAAATTGCTTTAAACAAGCGAATTATCGCAAACAACACCTGCTCGAGTCCAACAAAAACTCTGCCCTGCCGTCTCTACTGAGCCTCCGAGACGCTTTGCGATAAGTTTTACAAAGATCTGAGAATATCGAAAATTGGAGTCAAGTTGCTTCAAACAAGCGAATTATCGCGAAACAACACCTGCTCGAATCCAACAAAAACTGTGGCCAGCCGTCTCTACTAAGCCTCAAAGACGCTTTGAGACAAGTGTTACACAATTCAGAGAATGTTAAAAATTAGAGTGAAATTGCTTTAAACAAGCGAATTATCGCGGAAACAACACCTGCTCGAATCCAACAAAAACTGTGCCCTGCCGTCTCTACTAACCCTCAGAGACGCTTTGAGACAAGTCTTACAGAATTCAGGGAATGTTGAAAATTAGAGTGAATTTGCTTTAAACAAACGAATTATCGCGATACAACACCTGCTCGAATCCAAATAGAACTCTGCCCTGCCGTCTCTACTGAGCCTCAGAGACGCTTTGAGACAATTGTTACAAAAATCAGAAAATGTTAAAAATTAGAGTGAAATTGCTTTAATTAAGCGAATTTTCGCGAAACAACACCTGCTCGAATCTAACAGAAACTGTGGCCTGCCGTCTCTACTAAGCCTCAGAGACGCTTTGAGACAAGTGTTACAAATATCAGAGAATGTCAAAAATTAGAGTGGAATTGCTTCAAAGAAGCGAATTATCGCGAAACAACACCTGCTCGAATCCAACAAATACTGTGGCCTGCCGTCTCTACTGAGCCTCAGAGACGCCTTGAGACAAGTGTTACGAAATTCAGAGAAAGTCGAAAATTTGAGTGAAATTTCTTCAAACAAGCGAATTATCGCGAAACAACACCTGCTCGAATCCAACAAAAACTGTCGCCAGCCGTCTCTACTAAGCCTCAAAGACGCTTTGAGACAAGTGTTACACAATTCAGAGAATGTCGAAAATTTGAGTGAAATTGCTTCAAACAAGCGTATTATCGCGAAATAACACCTGCTCGAATCCAACAAAAACTGTTCCCAGCCGTCTCTACTAAGCCTCAGAGACGCTTTGAGGCAAGTGTTACAAATATCAGAGAATGTCAAAAATTAGAGTGGAATTGCTTCAAACAAGCGAATTATCGCGAAACAACACCTGCTCGAATCCAAATAAAACTCTGCCCTGCCGTCTCTACTGAGCCTCAGAGACGCTTTGAGACAATTGTTACAAAAATCAGAAAATCTTAAAAATTAGAGTGAAATTGCTTTAAACAAACGAATTATCGCGATACAACACCTGCTCGAATCCAAATAGAACTCTGCCCTGCCGTCTCTACTGAGCCTCAAAGACGCTTTGAGACAATTGTTACAAAAATCAGAAAATCTTAAAAATTAGAGTGCAATTGCTTCAAACAAGCGAATTATCGCGAAACAACACCAGCTCGAATCCAACAAAACCTGTGCCCAGCCGTCTCTACTAAGCCTCAGAGACGCTTTGACACAAGTGTTACACAATTCAGAGAATGTTAAAAATTAGAGTGAAATTGCTTTAAACAAGCGAATTATCGCAAACAACACCTGCTCGAGTCCAACAAAAACTCTGCCCTGCCGTCTCTACTGAGCCTCCGAGACGCTTTGCGATAAGTTTTACAAAGAGCTGAGAATATCGAAAATTGGAGTCAAGTTGCTTCAAACAAGCGAATTATCGCGAAACAACACCTGCTCGAATCCAACAAAAACTGTGGCCAGCCGTCTCTACTGAGCCTCAAAGACGCTTTGAGACAATTGTTACAAAAATCAGAAAATCTTAAAAATTAGAGTGCAATTGCTTCAAACAAGCGAATTATCGCGAAACAACACCAGCTCGAATCCAACAAAACCTGTGCCCAGCCGTCTCTACTAAGCCTCAGAGACGCTTTGACACAAGTGTTACACAATTCAGAGAATGTTAAAAATTAGAGTGAAATTGCTTTAAACAAGCGAATTATCGCAAACAACACCTGCCCGAGTCCAACAAAAACTCTGCCCTGCCGTCTCTACTGAGCCTCCGAGACGCTTTGCGATAAGTTTTACAAAGATCTGAGAATATCGAAAATTGGAGTCAAGTTGCTTCAAACAAGCGAATTATCGCGAAACAACACCTGCTCGAATCCAACAAAAACTGTGGCCAGCCGTCTCTACTAAGCCTCAAAGACGCTTTGAGACAAGTGTTACACAATTCAGAGAATGTTAAAAATTAGAGTGAAATTGCTTTAAACAAGCGAATTATCGCGGAAACAACACCTGCTCGAATCCAACAAAAACTGTGCCCTGCCGTCTCTACTAAGCCTCAGAGACGCTTTGAGACAAGTCTTACAGAATTCAGGGAATGTTGAAAATTAGAGTGAAATTGCTTTAAACAAACGAATTATCGCGATACAACACCTGCTCGAATCCAAATAGAACTCTGCCCTGCCGTCTCTACTGAGCCTCAGAGACGCTTTGAGACAATTGTTACAAAAATCAGAAAATGTTAAAAATTAGAGTGAAATTGCTTTAATTAAGCGAATTTTCGCGAAACAACACCTGCTCGAATCTAACAGAAACTGTGGCCTGCCGTCTCTACTAAGCCTCAGAGACGCTTTGAGACAAGTGTTACAAATATCAGAGAATGTCAAAAATTAGAGTGGAATTGCTTCAAAGAAGCGAATTATCGCGAAACAACACCTGCTCGAATCCAACAAATACTGTGGCCTGACGTCTCTACTGAGCCTCAGAGACGCCTTGAGACAAGTGTTACGAAATTCAGAGAAAGTCGAAAATTTGAGTGAAATTTCTTCAAACAAGCGAATTATCGCGAAACAACACCTGCTCGAATCCAACAAAAACTGTCGCCAGCCGTCTCTACTAAGCCTCAAAGACGCTTTGAGACAAGTGTTACACAATTCAGAGAATGTCGAAAATTTGAGTGAAATTGCTTCAAACAAGCGTATTATCGCGAAATAACACCTGCTCGAATCCAACATAAACTGTTCCCAGCCGTCTCTACTAAGCCTCAGAGACGCTTTGAGGCAAGTGTTACAAATATCAGAGAATGTCAAAAATTAGAGTGGAATTGCTTCAAACAAGCGAATTATCGCGAAACAACACCTGCTCGAATCCAAATAAAACTCTGCCCTGCCGTCTCTACTGAGCCTCAGAGACGCTTTGAGACAATTGTTACAAAAATCAGAAAATCTTAAAAATTAGAGTGAAATTGCTTTAAACAAACGAATTATCGCGATACAACACCTGCTCGAATCCAAATAGAACTCTGCCCTGCCGTCTCTACTGAGCCTCAAAGACGCTTTGAGACAATTGTTACAAAAATCAGAAAATCTTAAAAATTAGAGTGCAATTGCTTCAAACAAGCGAATTATCGCGAAACAACACCAGCTCGAATCCAACAAAACCTGTGCCCAGCCGTCTCTACTAAGCCTCAGAGACGCTTTGACACAAGTGTTACACAATTCAGAGAATGTTAAAAATTAGAGTGAAATTGCTTTAAACAAGCGAATTATCGCAAACAACACCTGCTCGAGTCCAACAAAAACTCTGCCCTGCCGTCTCTACTGAGCCTCCGAGACGCTTTGCGATAAGTTTTACAAAGAGCTGAGAATATCGAAAATTGGAGTCAAGTTGCTTCAAACAAGCGAATTATCGCGAAACAACACCTGCTCGAATCCAACAAAAACTGTGGCCAGCCGTCTCTACTGAGCCTCAAAGACGCTTTGAGACAATTGTTACAAAAATCAGAAAATCTTAAAAATTAGAGTGCAATTGCTTCAAACAAGCGAATTATCGCGAAACAACACCAGCTCGAATCCAACAAAACCTGTGCCCAGCCGTCTCTACTAAGCCTCAGAGACGCTTTGACACAAGTGTTACACAATTCAGAGAATGTTAAAAATTAGAGTGAAATTGCTTTAAACAAGCGAATTATCGCAAACAACACCTGCCCGAGTCCAACAAAAACTCTGCCCTGCCGTCTCTACTGAGCCTCCGAGACGCTTTGCGATAAGTTTTACAAAGATCTGAGAATATCGAAAATTGGAGTCAAGTTGCTTCAAACAAGCGAATTATCGCGAAACAACACCTGCTCGAATCCAACAAAAACTGTGGCCAGCCGTCTCTACTAAGCCTCAAAGACGCTTTGAGACAAGTGTTACACAATTCAGAGAATGTTAAAAATTAGAGTGAAATTGCTTTAAACAAGCGAATTATCGCGATACAACACCTGCTCGAATCCAAATAGAACTCTGCCCTGCCGTCTCTACTGAGCCTCAGAGACGCTTTGAGACAATTGTTACAAAAATCAGAAAATGTTAAAAATTAGAGTGAAATTGCTTTAAACAAGCGAATTTTCGCGAAACAAAACCTGCTCGAATCTAACAGAAACTGTGCCCAGCCGTCTCTACTAAGCCTCAGAGACGCTTTGAGACAAGTGTTCAAATATCAGAGAATGTCAAAAATTAGAGTGGAATTGCTTCAAACAAGCGAATTATCGCGAAACAACACCTGCTCGAATCCAAATAAAACTCTGCCCTGCCGTCTCTACGGAGCCTCAAAGACGCTTTGAGACAATTGTTACAAAAATCAGAAAATCTTAAAAATTAGAGTGCAATTGCTTCAAACAAGCGAATTATCGCGAAACAACACCAGCTCGAATCCAACAAAACCTGTGCCCAGCCGTCTCTACTAAGCCTCAGAGACGCTTTGACACAAGTGTTACACAATTCAGAGAATGTTAAAAATTAGAGTGAAATTGCTTTAAACAAGCGAATTATCGCAAACAACACCAGCTCGAGTCCAACAAAAACTCTGCCCTGCCGTCTCTACTGAGCCTCCGAGACGCTTTGCGATAAGTTTTACAAAGATCTGAGAATATCGAAAATTGGAGTCAAGTTGCTTCAAACAAGCGAATTATCGCGAAACAACACCTGCTCGAATCCAACAAAAACTGTGGCCAGCCGTCTCTACTAAGCCTCAAAGACGCTTTGAGACAAGTGTTACACAATTCAGAGAATGGTAAAAATTAGAGTGAAATTGCTTTAAACAAGCGAATAATCGCGAAACAACACCTGCTCGAATCCAACAAAAACTGTGCCCTGCCGTCTCTACTAAGCCTCAGAGACGCTTTGAGACAAGTGTTACACAATTCAGAGAATGTTAAAAATTAGAGTGAAATTGCTTTAAACAAGCGAATTATCGCAAACAACACCTGCTCGAGTCCAACAAAAACCTTGCCCTGCCGTCTCTACTGAGCCTCCGAGACGCTTTGCGATAAGTTTTACAAAGATCTGAGAATATCGAAAATTGGAGTCAAGTTGCTTCAAACAAGCGAATTATCGCGAAACAACACCTGCTCGAATCCAACAAAAACTGTGGCCAGCCGTCTCTACTAAGCCTCAAAGACGCTTTGAGACAAGTGTTACACAATTCAGAGAATGTTAAAAATTAGAGTGAAATTGCTTTAAACAAGCGAATTATCGCGGAAACAACACCTGCTCGAATCCAACAAAAACTGTGCCCTGCCGTCTCTACTAACCCTCAGAGACGCTTTGAGACAAGTCTTACAGAATTCAGGGAATGTTGAAAATTAGAGTGAAATTGCTTTAAACAAACGAATTATCGCGATACAACACCTGCTCGAATCCAAATAGAACTCTGCCCTGCCGTCTCTACTGAGCCTCAGAGACGCTTTGAGACAATTGTTACAAAAATCAGAAAATGTTAAAAATTAGAGTGAAATTGCTTTAATTAAGCGAATTTTCGCGAAACAACACCTGCTCGAATCTAACAGAAACTGTGGCCTGCCGTCTCTACTAAGCCTCAGAGACGCTTTGAGACAAGTGTTACAAATATCAGAGAATGTCAAAAATTAGAGTGGAATTGCTTCAAAGAAGCGAATTATCGCGAAACAACACCTGCTCGAATCCAACAAATACTGTGGCCTGCCGTCTCTACTGAGCCTCAGAGACGCCTTGAGACAAGTGTTACGAAATTCAGAGAAAGTCGAAAATTTGAGTGAAATTTCTTCAAACAAGCGAATTATCGCGAAACAACACCTGCTCGAATCCAACAAAAACTGTCGCCAGCCGTCTCTACTAAGCCTCAAAGACGCTTTGAGACAAGTGTTACACAATTCAGAGAATGTCGAAAATTTGAGTGAAATTGCTTCAAACAAGCGTATTATCGCGAAATAACACCTGCTCGAATCCAACAAAAACTGTTCCCAGCCGTCTCTACTAAGCCTCAGAGACGCTTTGAGGCAAGTGTTACAAATATCAGAGAATGTCAAAAATTAGAGTGGAATTGCTTCAAACAAGCGAATTATCGCGAAACAACACCTGCTCGAATCCAAATAAAACTCTGCCCTGCCGTCTCTACTGAGCCTCAGAGACGCTTTGAGACAATTGTTACAAAAATCAGAAAATCTTAAAAATTAGAGTGAAATTGCTTTAAACAAACGAATTATCGCGATACAACACCTGCTCGAATCCAAATAGAACTCTGCCCTGCCGTCTCTACTGAGCCTCAAAGACGCTTTGAGACAATTGTTACAAAAATCAGAAAATCTTAAAAATTAGAGTGCAATTGCTTCAAACAAGCGAATTATCGCGAAACAACACCAGCTCGAATCCAACAAAACCTGTGCCCAGCCGTCTCTACTAAGCCTCAGAGACGCTTTGACACAAGTGTTACACAATTCAGAGAATGTTAAAAATTAGAGTGAAATTGCTTTAAACAAGCGAATTATCGCAAACAACACCTGCTCGAGTCCAACAAAAACTCTGCCCTGCCGTCTCTACTGAGCCTCCGAGACGCTTTGCGATAAGTTTTACAAAGAGCTGAGAATATCGAAAATTGGAGTCAAGTTGCTTCAAACAAGCGAATTATCGCGAAACAACACCTGCTCGAATCCAACAAAAACTGTGGCCAGCCGTCTCCACTGAGCCTCAAAGACGCTTTGAGACAATTGTTACAAAAATCAGAAAATCTTAAAAATTAGAGTGCAATTGCTTCAAACAAGCGAATTATCGCGAAACAACACCAGCTCGAATCCAACAAAACCTGTGCCCAGCCGTCTCTACTAAGCCTCAGAGACGCTTTGACACAAGTGTTACACAATTCAGAGAATGTTAAAAATTAGAGTGAAATTGCTTTAAACAAGCGAATTATCGCAAACAACACCTGCCCGAGTCCAACAAAAACTCTGCCCTGCCGTCTCTACTGAGCCTCCGAGACGCTTTGCGATAAGTTTTACAAAGATCTGAGAATATCGAAAATTGGAGTCAAGTTGCTTCAAACAAGCGAATTATCGCGAAACAACACCTGCTCGAATCCAACAAAAACTGTGGCCAGCCGTCTCTACTAAGCCTCAAAGACGCTTTGAGACAAGTGTTACACAATTCAGAGAATGTTAAAAATTAGAGTGAAATTGCTTTAAACAAGCGAATTATCGCGGAAACAACACCTGCTCGAATCCAACAAAAACTGTGCCCTGCCGTCTCTACTAAGCCTCAGAGACGCTTTGAGACAAGTCTTACAGAATTCAGGGAATGTTGAAAATTAGAGTGAAATTGCTTTAAACAAACGAATTATCGCGATACAACACCTGCTCGAATCCAAATAGAACTCTGCCCTGCCGTCTCTACTGAGCCTCAGAGACGCTTTGAGACAATTGTTACAAAAATCAGAAAATGTTAAAAATTAGAGTGAAATTGCTTTAATTAAGCGAATTTTCGCGAAACAACACCTGCTCGAATCTAACAGAAACTGTGGCCTGCCGTCTCTACTAAGCCTCAGAGACGCTTTGAGACAAGTGTTACAAATATCAGAGAATGTCAAAAATTAGAGTGGAATTGCTTCAAAGAAGCGAATTATCGCGAAACAACACCTGCTCGAATCCAACAAATACTGTGGCCTGCCGTCTCTACTGAGCCTCAGAGACGCCTTGAGACAAGTGTTACGAAATTCAGAGAAAGTCGAAAATTTGAGTGAAATTTCTTCAAACAAGCGAATTATCGCGAAACAACACCTGCTCGAATCCAACAAAAACTGTCGCCAGCCGTCTCTACTAAGCCTCAAAGACGCTTTGAGACAAGTGTTACACAATTCAGAGAATGTCGAAAATTTGAGTGAAATTGCTTCAAACAAGCGTATTATCGCGAAATAACACCTGCTCGAATCCAACAAAAACTGTTCCCAGCCGTCTCTACTAAGCCTCAGAGACGCTTTGAGGCAAGTGTTACAAATATCAGAGAATGTCAAAAATTAGAGTGGAATTGCTTCAAACAAGCGAATTATCGCGAAACAACACCTGCTCGAATCCAAATAAAACTCTGCCCTGCCGTCTCTACTGAGCCTCAGAGACGCTTTGAGACAATTGATACAAAAATCAGAAAATCTTAAAAATTAGAGTGAAATTGCTTTAAACAAACGAATTATCGCGATACAACACCTGCTCGAATCCAAATAGAACTCTGCCCTGCCGTCTCTACTGAGCCTCAAAGACGCTTTGAGACAATTGTTACAAAAATCAGAAAATCTTAAAAATTAGAGTGCAATTGCTTCAAACAAGCGAATTATCGCGAAACAACACCAGCTCGAATCCAACAAAACCTGTGCCCAGCCGTCTCTACTAAGCCTCAGAGACGCTTTGACACAAGTGTTACACAATTCAGAGAATGTTAAAAATTAGAGTGAAATTGCTTTAAACAAGCGAATTATCGCAAACAACACCTGCTCGAGTCCAACAAAAACTCTGCCCTGCCGTCTCTACTGAGCCTCCGAGACGCTTTGCGATAAGTTTTACAAAGAGCTGAGAATATCGAAAATTGGAGTCAAGTTGCTTCAAACAAGCGAATTATCGCGAAACAACACCTGCTCGAATCCAACAAAAACTGTGGCCAGCCGTCTCTACTGAGCCTCAAAGACGCTTTGAGACAATTGTTACAAAAATCAGAAAATCTTAAAAATTAGAGTGCAATTGCTTCAAACAAGCGAATTATCGCGAAACAACACCAGCTCGAATCCAACAAAACCTGTGCCCAGCCGTCTCTACTAAGCCTCAGAGACGCTTTGACACAAGTGTTACACAATTCAGAGAATGTTAAAAATTAGAGTGAAATTGCTTTAAACAAGCGAATTATCGCAAACAACACCTGCCCGAGTCCAACAAAAACTCTGCCCTGCCGTCTCTACTGAGCCTCCGAGACGCTTTGCGATAAGTTTTACAAAGATCTGAGAATATCGAAAATTGGAGTCAAGTTGCTTCAAACAAGCGAATTATCGCGAAACAACACCTGCTCGAATCCAACAAAAACTGTGGCCAGCCGTCTCTACTAAGCCTCAAAGACGCTTTGAGACAAGTGTTACACAATTCAGAGAATGTTAAAAATTAGAGTGAAATTGCTTTAAACAAGCGAATTATCGCGATACAACACCTGCTCGAATCCAAATAGAACTCTGCCCTGCCGTCTCTACTGAGCCTCAGAGACGCTTTGAGACAATTGTTACAAAAATCAGAAAATGTTAAAAATTAGAGTGAAATTGCTTTAAACAAGCGAATTTTCGCGAAACAACACCTGCTCGAATCTAACAGAAACTGTGCCCAGCCGTCTCTACTAAGCCTCAGAGACGCTTTGAGACAAGTGTTCAAATATCAGAGAATGTCAAAAATTAGAGTGGAATTGCTTCAAACAAGCGAATTATCGCGAAACAACACCTGCTCGAATCCAACAAAAACTGTTCCCAGCCGTCTCTACTAAGCCTCAGAGACGCTTTGAGGCAAGTGTTACAAATATCAGAGAATGTCAAAAATTAGAGTGGAATTGCTTCAAACAAGCGAATTATCGCGAAACAACACCTGCTCGAATCCAAATAAAACTCTGCCCTGCCGTCTCTACGGAGCCTCAAAGACGCTTTGAGACAATTGTTACAAAAATCAGAAAATCTTAAAAATTAGAGTGCAATTGCTTCAAACAAGCGAATTATCGCGAAACAACACCAGCTCGAATCCAACAAAACCTGTGCCCAGCCGTCTCTACTAAGCCTCAGAGACGCTTTGACACAAGTGTTACACAATTCAGAGAATGTTAAAAATTAGAGTGAAATTGCTTTAAACAAGCGAATTATCGCAAACAACACCAGCTCGAGTCCAACAAAAACTCTGCCCTGCCGTCTCTACTGAGCCTCCGAGACGCTTTGCGATAAGTTTTACAAAGATCTGAGAATATCGAAAATTGGAGTCAAGTTGCTTCAAACAAGCGAATTATCGCGAAACAACACCTGCTCGAATCCAACAAAAACTGTGGCCAGCCGTCTCTACTAAGCCTCAAAGACGCTTTGAGACAAGTGTTACACAATTCAGAGAATGGTAAAAATTAGAGTGAAATTGCTTTAAACAAGCGAATAATCGCGAAACAACACCTGCTCGAATCCAACAAAAACTGTGCCCTGCCGTCTCTACTAAGCCTCAGAGACGCTTTGAGACAAGACTTACACAATTCAGAGAATGTTAAAAATTAGAGTGAAATTGCTTTAAACAAGCGAATTATCGCGAAACAACACCTGCTCGAATCCAAATAAAACTCTGCCCTGCCGTCTCTACTGAGCCTCAGAGACGCTTTGAGACAATTGTTACAAAAATCAGAAAATGTTAAAAATGAGAGTGAAATTGCTTTAAACAAGCGAATTTTCGCGAAACAACACCTGCTCGAATCTAACAGAAACTGTGCCCAGCCGTCTCTACTAAGCCTCAGAGACGCTTTGAGACAAGTGTTACAAATATCAGAGAATGTCAAAAATTAGAGTGCAATGGCTTCAAACAAGCGAATTATCGCGAAACAACACCTGCTCGAATCCAACAAAAACTGTGCCCTGCCGTCTCTACTAAGCCTCAGAGACGCTTTGAGACAAGTCTTACACTATTCAGAGAATGTTAAAAATTAGAGTGAAATTGCTTCAAACAAGCGAATTATCGCGAAACAACACCTGCTCGAATCCAAATAAAACTCTGCCCTGCCGTCTCTACTGAGCCTCAGAGACGCTTTGAGACAATTGTTACAAAAATCAGAAAATGTTAAAAATTAGAGTGAAATTGCTTTAAACAAGCGAATTAACGCGAAACAACACCTGCTCGAATCCAATAAAAACTGTGACCTCACGTCTCTACTGAGTTTCAGAGACGCTTTGAGACAAGTGTTACAATTATCAGAGAATGTCAAAAATTAGAGTGGAATTGCTTCAAGCATGCGAATTATCGCGAAACAACACCTGCTCGAATCCAACAAAAACTGTGCCATGCCGTCTCTACTAACCCTCAGAGACGCTTTGAGACAAGACTTACAAAATTCAGAGAATGTTAAAAATTAGAGTGAAATTGCTTTAAACAAGCGAATTATCGCGAAACAACACCTGCTCGAATCCAAATAAAACTCTGCCCTGCCGTCTCTACTGAGCCTCAGAGACGCTTTGAGACAATTGTTACAAAAATCAGAAAATGTTAAAAATTAGAGTGAAATTGCTTTAAACAAGCGAATTTTCGCGAAACAACACCTGCTCGAAACTAACAGAAACTGTGCCCAGCCGTCTCTACTAAGCCTCAGAGACGCTTTGAGACAAGTGTTACAAATATCAGAGAACGTCAAAAATTAGAGTGGAATTGCTTCAAACAAGCGAATTATCGCGAAACAACACCTGCTCGAATCCAACAAAAACTGTGGCCTGCCGTCTCTACTGAGCCTCAGAGACGCTTTGAGTCAAGTGTTACGAAATTCAGAGAATGTCGAAAATTTGAGTGAAATTGCTTCAAACAAGCGAATTAACGCGAAACAACACCTGCTCGAATCCAACAAAAAATGTGCCCTGCCGTCTCTACTAAGCCTCAGAGACGCTTTGAGACAAGTCTTACACTATACAGAGAATGTTAAAAATTAGAGTGAAATTGCTTCAAACAAGCGAATTATCGCGAAACAACACCTGCTCGAATCCAAATAAAACTCTGCCCTGCCGTCTCTACTGAGCCTCAGAGACGCTTTGAGACAATTGTTACAAAAATCAGAAAATGTTAAAAATTAGAGTGAAATTGCTTCAAACATGCGAATTATCGCGAAATAACACCTGCTCGAATCCAACAAAAACTGTGGCCTGCCGTCTCTACTGAGCCTCAGAGACGCTTTGAGACAAGTGTTACGAAATTCAGAGAATGATGAGATTTGAGTGAAATTGCTTCAAACAAGCGAATTATCGCGAAACAACACCTGCTCGAATCCACCAAAAACTGTGCCCAGCCGTCTCTACTAAGCCTCAGAGACGCTTTGAGACAAGTGTTACAAATATCAGAGAATGTCAAAAATTAGAGTGGAATTCCTTCAAACAAGCGAATTATCGCGAAACAACACCTGCTCGAATCCAACAAAAACTGTGGCCTGCCGTCTCTACTGAGCCTCAGAGACGCTTTGAGACAAGTGTTACGAAATTCAGAGAATGTCGAAAATTTGAGTGAAATTGCTTCAAACAAGGGAATTATCGCGAAACAACACCTGCTCGAATCCAACAAAAACTGTTCCCGGACGTCTCTACTAAGCCTCAGAGACGCTTTGAGACAAGTGTTACAAATATCAGAGAATTACAAAAATTAGAGTGCAATGGCTTCAAACAAGCGAATTATCGCGAAACAACACCAGCTCGAATCCAACAAAACCTGTGCCCAGCCGTCTCTACTAAGCCTCAGAGACGCTTTGACACAAGTGTTACACAATTCAGAGAATGTTAAAAATTAGAGTGAAATTGCTATAAACAAGCGAATTATCGCGAAACAACACCTGCTCGAATCCAACAAAAACTCTGCCCTGCCGTCTCTACTGAGCCTCAGAGACGCTTTGCGACAAGTTTTACAAACATCTACGAATATCGAAAATATGAGTCAAGTTGCTTCAAACAAGCGAATTATCGCGAAACAACACCTGCTCGAATCCAACAAAAACTGTGGCCAGCCGTCTCTACTAAGACTCAAAGACGCTTTGAGACAAGTGTTACACAATTCAGAGAATGTTAAAAATTGGAGTGAAAAGACCTTAAACAAGCGAATTATCGCGAAACAACACCTGCTCGAATCCAACAAAAACTGTGTCCTGCCGTCTCTACTAAGCCTCAGAGACGCTTTGAGACAAGTCTTACACAATTCAGAGAATGTTAAAAATTAGAGTGAAATTGCTTTAAACAAGCGAATTATCGCGAAACAACACCTGCTCGTATCCAAATAAAACTCTGCCCTGCCGTCTCTACTGAGCCTCAGAGACGCTTTGAGACAATTGTTACAAAAATCAGAAAATGTTAAAAATTAGAGTGAAATTGCTTTAAACAAGCGAATTATCGCAAAACAACACCTGCTCGAATCTAACAGAAACTGTGCCTAGCCGTCTCTACTAAGCCTCAGAGACGCTTTGAGACAAGTGTTACAAATATCAGAGAATGTCAAAAATTAGAGTGGAATTGCTTCAAACAAGCGAATTATAGCAAAACAACACCTGCTCGAATCCAACAAAAACTGTGGCCTGCCGTCTCTACTGAGCCTCAGAGACGCTTTGAGACAAGTGTTACGAAATTCAGAGAATGTCGAAAATTTGAGTGAAATTGCTTCAAACAAGCGAATTATCGCGAAACAACACCTGCTCGAATCCAACAAAAACTGTGCCTTGCGTCTCTACTAAGCCTCAGAGACGCTTTGTGACAAGTCTTACACTATTCAGAGAATGTTAAAAATTAGAGTGAAATTGCTTCAAGCAAGCGAATTATCGGGAAACAACACCTGCTCGAATCCAAATAAAACTCTGCCCTGCCGTCTCTACTGAGCCTCAGAGACGCTTTGAGACAATTGTTACAAAAATCAGAAAATGTTAAAAATTAGAGTGAAATTGCTTTAAACAAGCGAATTAACGCGAACCAACACCTGCTCGAATCCAATAAAAACTGTGACCTCACGTCTCTACTGAGCGTCAGAGACGCTTTGAGACAAGTGTTACAATTATCAGAGAATGTCAAAAATTAGAGTGGAATTGCTTCAAACATGCGAATTATCGCAAAATAACACCTGCTCGAATCCAACAAAAACTGTGGCCTGCCGTCTCTACTGAGCCTCAGAGACGGTTTGAGACTTGTGTTACGAAATTCAGAGAATGTCGAAATTTGAGTGAAATTGCTTCAAACAAGCGAATTATCGCGAAACAACACCTGCTCGAATCCACCAAAAACTGTGCCCAGCCGTCTCTACTAAGCCTCAGAGACGCTTTGAGACAAGTGTTACAAATATCAGAGAATGTCAAAAATTAGAGTGGAATTCCTTCAAACAAGCGAATTATCGCGAAACAACACCTGCTCGAATCCAACAAAAACTGTGGCCTGCCGTCTCTACTGAGCCTCAGAGACGCTTTGAGACAAGTGTTACGAAATTCAGAGAATGTCGAAAATTTGAGTGAAATTGCTTCAAACAAGCGAATTATCGCGAAACAACACCTGCTCGAATCCAACAAAAACTGTTCCCAGCCGTCTCTACTAAGCCTCAGAGACGCTTTGAGACAAGTGTTGCAAATATCAGTGAATGTCAAAAATTACAGTGCAATTGCTTCAAACAAGCGAATTATCGCGAAACAACACCAGCTCGAATCCAACAAAACCTGTGCCCAGCCGTCTCTACTAAGCCTCAGAGACGCTTTGACACAAGTGTTACACATTTCAGAGAATGTTAAAAATTAGAGTGAAATTGCTATAAACAAGCGAATTATCGCGAAACAACACCTGCTCGAATCCAACAAAAACTCTGCCCTGCCGTCTCTACTGAGCCTCAGAGACGCTTTGCGACAAGTTTTACAAAGATCTAAGAATATGGAAAATTCGAGTCAAGTTGCTTCAAACAAGCGAATTATCGCGAAACAACACCTGCTCGAATCCAAATAAAACTCTGCCCTGCCGTCTCTACTGAGCCTCAGAGACGCTTTGAGACAATTGTTACAAAAATCAGAAAATGTTAAAAATTAGAGTGAAATTGCTTTAAACAAGCGAATTTTCGCGAAACAACACCTGCTCCAATCTAACAGAAACTGTGGCCAGCCGTCTCTACTAAGCCTCAAAGACGCTTTGGGACAAGTGTTACACAATTCAGAGAATGTTAAAAATTGGAGTGAAATTGCTTTAAACAAGCGAATTATTGCGAAACAACACCTGCTCGAATCCAACAAAAACTGAGCCCTGCCGTCTCTACTAAGCCTAAGAGACGCTTTGAGACAAGTCTTACACAATTCAGAGAATGTTAAAAATTAGAGTGAAATTGCTTTAAACAAGCGAATTATCGCGAAACAACACCTGCTCGAATCCAAATAAAACTCTGCCCTGCCGTCTCTACTGAGCCTCAGAGACGCTTTGAGACAATTGTTACAAAAATCAGAAAATGTTAAAAATTAGAGTGAAATTGCTTTAAACAAGCGAATTATCGCGAAACAACACCTGCTCGCATCTAACATAAACTGTGCCCAGTCGTCTGTACTAAGCCTCAGAGACGCTTTGAGACAAGTATTACAAATATCAGAGAATGTCAAAAGTTAGAGTGGAATTGCTTCAAACAAGCGAATTATCGCGAAACAACACCCTGCTCGAATCCAACAAAAACTGTTGCCAGCCGTCTCTACTAAGCCTCAAAGACGCTTTGAGACAAGTGTTACACAATTCAGAGAATGTTAAAAATTAGAGTGAAATTGCTTTAAACATGGGAATTATCGCGAAACAACACCTGCTCGAATGCAACAAAAACTCTGCCCTGCCGTCTCTACTGAGCCTCAGAGATGCTTTGAGACAATTGTTACAAAAATCAGAAAATGTTAAAAATTAGAGTGAAATTGCTTTAAACAAGCGAATTATCGCGAAACAACACCTGCTCGAATCCAACAAAAACTGTGCCCAGCCGTCTCTACTAAGCCTCAGAGACGCTTTGAGACAAGTGTTACACAATTCAGAGAATGTTAAAAATTAGAGTGAAATTGCTTTAAACAAGCGAATTATCGCGAAACAACACCTGCTCGAATCCAACAAATACTCTGCCCTGCCGTCTCTACTGAGCCTCAGAGACGCTTTGCGACAAGTTTTACAAAGATCTGAGAACATCGAAAATTGGAGTCAAGTTGCTTCAAACAAGCGAATTATCGCGAAACAACACCTGCTCGAATCCAACAAAAACTGTGGCCTGCCGTCTCTACTGAGCCTCAGAGACGCTTTGAGACAAGTGTTACGAAATTCAGAGAATGTCGAAAATTTAAGTGAAATTGCTTCAAACAAGCGAATTATCGCGAAACAACACCTGCTCGAATCCAACAAAGACTGTGGCCAGCCGTCTCAACTAAGCCTCAAAGGCACTTTGAGACAAGTGTTACACAATTCAGAGAATGTTAAAAATTAGAGTGAAATTGCTTTAAACAAGCGAATTATCGCGAAACAAAACCTGCTCCAATCCAAATAAAACTCTGCCCTGCCGTCTCTACTGAGCCTCAGAGACGCTTTGAGACAATTGTTACAAAAATCAGAAAATGTAAAAAATTAGAGTGAAATTGCTTTAAACAAGCGAATTATCGCGAAACAACACCTGCTCCAATCTAACAGAAACTGTGGCCAGCCGTCTCTACTAAGCCTCAAAGACGCTTTGGGACAAGTGTTACACAATTCAGAGAATGTTAAAAATTGGAGTGAAATTGCTTTAAACAAGCGAATTATCGCGAAACAACACCTGCTCGAATCCAACAAAAACTGAGCCCTGCCGTCTCTACTAAGCCTCAGAGACGCTTTGAGACAAGTCTTACACAATTCAGAGAATGTTAAAAATTAGAGTGAAATTGCTTTAAACAAGCGAATTATCGCGAAACAACACCTGCTCGAATCCAAATAAAACTCTGCCCTGCCGTCTCTACTGAGCCTCAGAGACGCTTTGAGACAATTGTTACAAGAATCAGAAAATGTTAAAAATTAGAGTGAAATTGCTTTAAACAAGCGAATTATCGCGAAACAACACCTGCTCGCATCTAACATAAACTGTGCCCAGCCGTCTGTACTAAGCCTCAGAGACGCTTTGAGACAAGTGTTACAAATATCAGAGAATGTCAAAAATTAGAGTGGAATTGCTTCAAACAAGCGAATTATCGCGAAACAACACCTGCTCGAATCCAACAAAAACTGTTGCCAGCCGTCTCTACTAAGCCTCAAAGACGCTTTGAGACAAGTGTTACACAATTCAGAGAATGTTAAAAATTAGAGTGAAATTGCTTTAAACAATAGAATTATCGCGAAACAACACGTGCTCGAATGCAACAAGAACTCTGCCCTGCCGTCTCTACTGAGGCTCAGAGATGGTTTGAGACAATTGTTACAAAAATCAGAAAATGTTAAAAATTAGAGTGAAATTGCTTTAAACAAGCGAATTATCGCGAAACAACACCTGCTCGAATCCAACAAAAACTGTGCCCAGCCGTCTCTACTAAGCCTCAGAGACGCTTTGAGACAAGTGTTACACAATTCAGAGAATGTTAAAAATTAGAGTGAAATTGCTTTAAACAAGCGAATTATCGCGAAACAACACCTGCTCGAATCCAACAAAAACTCTGCCCTGCCGTCTCTACCGAGCCTCAGAGACGCTTTGCGACAAGTTTTACAAAGATCTGAGAATATCGAAAATTGGAGTCAAGTTGCTTCAAACAAGCGAATTATCGCGAAAGAACACCTGCTCCAATCCAAATAAAACTCTGCCCTGCCGTCTCTACTGAGCCTCAGAGACGCTTTGAGACAATTGTTACAAAAATCAGAAAATGTAAAAAATTAGAGTGAAATTGCTTTAAACAAGCGAATTAACGCGAAACAACACCTGCTCGAATCCATTAAAAACTGTGACCTCACGTCTCTACTGAGCGTCAGAGACGCTTTGAGACAAGTGTTACAATTATCAGAGAATGTCAAAAATTAGAGTGAAATTGCTTTAAACAAGCGAATTATCGCGAAACAAAACCTGCTCCAATCCAAATAAAACTCTGCCCTGCCGTCTCTACTGAGCCTCAGAGACGCTTTGAGACAATTGTTACAAAAATCAGAAAATGTTAAAAATTAGAGTGAAATTGCTTTAAACAAGCGAATTAACGCGAAACAACACCTGCTCGAATCCAATAAAAACTGTGACCTCACGTCTCTACTGAGCGTCAGAGACGCTTTGAGACAAGTGTTACAATTATCAGAGAATGTCAAAAATTAGAGTGGAATTGCTTCAAACATGCGAATTATCGCGAAATAAGACCTGCTCGAATCCAACAAAAACATGTGGCCTGCCGTCTCTACTGAGCCTCAGAGACGCTTTGAGACAAGTGTTACGAAATTCAGAGAAAGTCGAAAATTTGAGTGAAATTTCTTCAAACAATAGAATTATCGCGAAACAACACCTGCTCGAATGCAACAAAAACTCTGCTCTGCCGTCTCTACTGAGCCTCAGAGATGCTTTGAGACAATTGTTACAAAAATCAGAAAATGTTAAAAATTAGAGTGAAATTGCTTTAAACAAGCGAATTATCGCGAAACAACACCTGCTCGAATCCAACAAAAACTGTGCCCAGCCGTCTCTACTAAGCCTCAGAGACGCTTTGAGACAAGTGTTACACAATTCAGAGAATGTTAAAAATTAGAGTGAAATTGCTTTAAACAAGCGAATTATCGCGAAACAACACCTGCTCGAATCCAACAAAAACTCTGTCCTGCCGTCTCTACTGAGCCTCAGAGACGCTTTGCGACAAGTTTTACAAAGATCTGAGAATATCGACAATTGGAGTCAAGTTGCTTCAAACAAGCGAGTTATCGCGAAACAACACCTGCTCGAATCCAACAAAAACTGTGGCCTGCCGTCTCTACTGAGCCTCAGAGACGCTTTGAGACAAGTGTTACGAAATTCAGAGAATGTCGAAAATTTAAGTGAAATTGCTTCAAACAAGCGAATTATCGCAAAACAACACCTGCTCGAATCCAACAAAGACTAAGGCCAGCCGTCTCTACTAAGCCTCAGAGGCACTTAGAGACAAGTGTTACACAATTCAGAGAATGTTAAAAATTAGAGTGAAATTGCTTTAAACAAGCGAATTATCGCGAAACAACACCTGCTCGAATCCAAAAAAAAACTGTCGCCAGCCGTCTCTACTAAGCCTCAAAGACGCTTTGAGACAAGTGTTACACAATTCAGAGAATGTCGAAAATTTGAGTGAAATTGCTTCAAACAAGCGAATTATCGCGAAATAACACCTGCTCGAATCCAACAAAAACTGCTCCCAGCCGTCTCTGCTAAGCCTCAGAGACGCTTTGAGGCAAGTGTTACAAATATCAGAGAATGTCAAAAATTAGAGTGGAATTGCTTCAAACAAGCGAATTATCGCGAAACAACACCTGCTCGAATCCAACAAAAACTGTGCCCAGCCGTCTCTACTAAGCCTCAGAGACGCTTTGACACAAGTGTTACACAATTCAGAGAATGTTAAAAATTAGAGTGAAATTGCTTTAAACAAGCGAATTATCGCGAAACAACACCTGCTCGAATCCAACAAAAACTCTGCCCTGCCGTCTCTACTGAGCCTCAGAGACGCTTTGCGACAAGTTTTACGAAATTCAGAGAATATCGGAAATTTGAGTGAAATTGCTTCAAACAAGGGAATTATCGCGCAACAACACCTGCTCGAATCCAACAAAAACTTTGGCCTGCCGTCTCTACTGAGCCTCAGAGACGCTTTGAGACAATGTTACGAAATTCAGAGAATGTCGGAAATTTGAGTGAAATTGCTTCAAACAAGCGAATTATCGCGAAACAACACCTGCTCGAATCCAACAAAAACTGTGGCCAGCCGTCTCTACTAAGCCTCAAACACGCTTTGAGACAAGTGTTACGCAATTCAGAGAATGTTAAAAATTAGAGTGAAATTGCTTTAAACAAGCGAATTATCGCGAAACAACACCTGCTCGAATCTAACAGAAACTGTGCCCAGCCGTCGCTACTAAGCCTCAGAGACGCTTTGAGGCAAGTGTGACAAATATCAGAGAAGGTCAAAAATTAGAGTGGAATTGCTTAAAACAAGCGAATTATCGCGAAACAACACCTGCTCGAATCCAACAAAAACTGTGGCCAGCCGTCTCTACTAATCCTCAAAGACGCTTTGAGACAAGTGTTACACAATTTAGATAATGTTAAAAATTAGAGTGAAATGTCTTTAAACAAGCGAATTATCGCGATACAACACCTGCTCGAATCCAAATAAAACTCTGCCCTGCCGTCTCTACTGAGCCTCAGAGACGCTTTGAGACAATTGTTACAAAAATCAGAAAATGTTAAAAATTAGAGTGAAATTGCTTTAAACAGCGAATTTTCGCGAAACAACACCTGCTCGAATCTAACAGAAACTGTGCCCAGCCGTCTCTACTAAGCCTCAGAGACGCTTTGAGACAAGTGTTACAAATATCAGAGAATGTCAAAAATTAGAGTGGAATTGCTTCAAACAAGCGAATTATCGCGAAACAACACCTGCTCGAATCCAACAAAAACTGTGTACTGCCGTCTCTACTAAGCCTCAGAGACGCTCTGAGACAAGTCTTACACTATTCAGAGAATGTTAAAAATTAGAGTGAAATTGCTTCAAACAAGCGAATTATCGCGAAACAACACCTACTCGAATCCAAATAAAACTCTGCCCTGCCGTCTCTACTGAGCCTCAGAGACGCTTTGAGACAATTGTTACAAAAATCAGAAAATGTAAAAAATTGGAGTGAAATTGCTTTAAACAAGCAAATTAACGCGAAACAACACCTGCTCGAATCCAATAAAAACTGTGACCTCACGTCTCTACTGAGCGTCAGAGACGCTTTGAGACAAGTGTTACAATTATCAGAGAATGTCAAAAATTAGAGTGGAATTGCTTCAAACATGCGAATTATCGCGAAATAACACCTGCTCGAATCCAACCAAAAACTGTGGCCTGCCGTCTCTACTGAGCCTCAGAGACGCTTTGAGACAAGTGTTACGAAATTCAGAGAATGTCGAAATTTGAGTGAAATTGCTTCAAACAAGCGAATTATCGCGAAACAACACCTGCTCGAATCCACCAAAAACTGTGCCCAGCCGTCTCTACTAAGCCTCAGAGACGCTTTGAAACAAGTGTTACAAATATCAGAGAATGTCAAAAATTAGAGTGGAATTCCTTCAAACAAGCGAATTATCGCGAAACAACACCTGCTCGAATCCAACAAAAACTGTGGCTTGCCGTCTCTACTGAGCCTCAGAGACGCTTTGAGACAAGTGTTACGAAATTCAGAGAATGTCGAAAATTTGAGTGAAATTGCTTCAAACAAGCGAATTATCGCGAAACAACACCTAGTCGAATCCAACAAAAACTGTTCCCAGCCGTCTCTACTAAGCCTCAGAGACGCTTTGAGACAAGTGTTACAAATATCAGAGAATGTCAAAAATTAGAGTGCAATTGCTTCAAACAAGCGAATTATCGCGAAACAACACCAGCTCGAATCAAACAAAACCTGTGCCCAGCCGTCTCTACTAAGCCTCAGAGACGCTTTGACACAAGTGTTACACAATTCAGAGAATGTTAAAAATTAGAGTGAAATTGCTATAAACAAGCGAATTATCGCGAAACAACACCTGCTCGAATCCAACAAAAACTCTGCCCTTGCCGTCTCTACTGAGGCTCAGAGACGCTTTGCGACAAGTTTTACAAAGATCTAAGAATATCGAAAATTGGAGTCAAGTTGCTTCAAACCAGCGAATTATCGCGAAACAACACCTGCTCGAATCCAAATAAAACTCTGCCCTGCCGTCTCTACTGAGCCTCAGAGACGCTTTGAGACAATTGTTACAAAAATCAGAAAATGTTCAAAATTAGAGTGAAATTGCTTTAAACAAGCGATATATCGCGAAACAACACCTGCTCGAATCTAACAGAAAATGCGTCCAGCCGTCTCTACTAACCCTCAGAGACGCTTTGAGACAAGTGTGACAAATATCAGAGAATGTCAAAAATTAGAGTGGAATTGCTTCAAACAAGAGAATTATCGCGAAACAACACCTGCTTGAATCCAACAAAAACTGTGGCCAGCCGTCTCTACTAAGCCTCAAAGACGCCTTGAGACAAGTGTTACACAATTCAGAGAATGTTAAAAATTGGAGTGAAAATGCTTTAAACAAGCGAATTAACGCGAAACAACACCTGCTCGAATCCAACAAAAACTGTGCCCTGCCGTCTCTACTAAGCCTCAGAGACGCTTTGAGACAAGTCTTACACAATTCAGAGAATGTTAAAAATTAGAGTGAAATTGCTTTAAACAAGCGAATTATCGCGAAACAACACCTGCTCAAATCCAAATAAAACTCTGCCCTGCCTTCTCTACTGAGCCTCAGAGACGCTTTGAGACAACTGTTACAAAAATCAGAAAATGTTCAAAATTAGAGTGAAATTGCTTTAAACAATAGAATTATCGCGGAACAACACCTGCTCGAATGCAACAAAAACTCTGCTCTGCCGTCTCTACTGAGCCTCAGAGATGCTTTGAGACAATTGTTACAAAAATCAGAAAATGTTAAAAATTAGAGTGAAATTGCTTTAAACAAGCGAATTATCGCGAAGCGACACCTGCTCGAATCCAACAAAAACTCTGCCCTGCCATCTCTACTGAGCCTCAGAGACGCTTTGCGACAAGTTTTACAAAGATCTGAGAATATCGAAAATTGGAGTCAAGTTGCTTCAAACAAGGGAATTATCGCGAAACAACACCTGCTCGAATCCAACAAAAACTGTGGCCTGCCGTCTCTACTGAGCCTCAGAGACGCTTTGAGACATGTGTTACAAATATCAGAGAATGTCAAAAATTAGAGTGCAATTGCTTCAAACAAGCGAATTATCGCGAAACAACACCAGCTCGAATCCAACAAAACCTGTGCGCAGCCGTCTCTACTAAGCCTCAGAGACGCTTTGACACAAGTGTTACACAATTCAGAGAATGTTAAAAATTAGAGTGAAATTGCTTTAAACAAGCGAATTATCGCGAAGCGACACCTGCTCGAATCCAACAAAAACTCTGCCCTGCCATCTCTACTGAGCCTCAGAGACGCTTTGCGACAAGTTTTACAAAGATCTGAGAATATCGAAAATTGGAGTCAAGTTGCTTCAAACAAGGGAATTATCGCGAAACAACACCTGCTCGAATCCAACAAAAACTGTGGCCTGCCGTCTCTACTGAGCCTCAGAGACGCTTTGAGACATGTGTTACAAATATCAGAGAATGTCAAAAATTAGAGTGCAATTGCTTCAAACAAGCGAATTATCGCGAAACAACACCAGCTCGAATCCAACAAAACCTGTGCGCAGCCGTCTCTACTAAGCCTCAGAGACGCTTTGACACAAGTGTTACACAATTCAGAGAATGTTAAAAATTAGAGTGAAATTGCTTTAAACAAGCGAATTATTGCAAAACAACACCTGCTCGGATCTAACAGAAACTGTGCCTAGCCGTCTCTACTAAGCCTCAGAGACGCTTTGAGACAAGTGTGACAAATATCAGAGAATGTCAAACAAGCGAATTATCGCGAAACAACACCTGCTCGAATCCAACAAAAACTGTGGCCAGCCGTCTGTACTAAGCCTCAAAGACGCTTTGAGACAATTGTTACAAAAATCAGAAAATCTTAAAAATTACAGTGCAATTGCTTCAAACAAGCGAATTATCGCGAAACAACACCAGCTCGAATCCAACAAAACCTGTGCCCAGCCGACTCTACTAAGCCTCAGAGACGCTTTGACACAAGTGTTACACAATTCAGAGAATGTTAAAAATTAGAGTGAAATTGCTTTAAAAAAGCGAATTATCGCAAACAACACCTGCTCGAATCCAACAAAAACTCTGCCCTGCCGTCTCTACTGAGCCTCAGAGACGCTTTGCGATAAGTTTTAGAAAGATCTGAGAATATCGAAAATTGGAGTCAAGTTGCTTCAAACAAGCGAATTATCGCGAAACAACACCTGCTCGAATCCAACAAAAACTGTGGCCAGCCGTCTCTGCTAAGCCTCAAAGACGCTTTGAGACAAGTGTTACACAATTCAGAGAATGGTAAAAATTAGAGTGAAATTGCTTTAAACAAGCGAATTATCGCGAAACAACACCTGCTCGAATCTAACAGAAACTGTGCCCAGCCGTCTATACTAAGCCTTAGAGACGCTTTCAGACAAGTGTGACAAATATCAGAGAATGTCAAAAATTAGAGTGGAATTGCTTCAAACAAGCGAATTATCGCGAAACAACACCTGCTCGAATCCAACAAATTCTCTGCCCTGCCGTCTCTACTGAGCCTCAGAGACGCTTTGAGACAAGTCTTACACAATTCAGAGAATGTTAAAAATTAGAGTGAAATTGCTTTAAACAAGCGAATTATCGCGAAACAACACCTGCTCGAATCCAATAAAAACTGTGACCTCACGTCTCTACTGAGCGTCTGAGACGCTTTGAGACAAGTGTTACAATTATCAGAGAATGTCAAAAATTAGAGTGGAATTGCTTTAAACATGCGAATTATCGCGAAACAACACCTGCTCGAATCCAACAAAAACTCTGCCCTGCCGTCTCTACTGAGCCTCAGAGACGCTTTGCGACAAGTTTTACAAAGATCTGAGAATATCGAAAATTGGAGTCAAGTTGCTTCAAACAAGGTAATTATCGCGAAACAACACCTGCTCGAATCCAACAAAAACTGTGGCCTGCCGTCTCTACTGAGCCTCAGAGACGCTTTGAGACATGTGTTACAAATATCAGAGAATGTCAAAAATTAGAGTGCAATTGCTTCAAACAAGCGAATTATCGCGAAACAACACCAGCTCGAATCCAACAAAATCTGTGCGCAGCCGTCTCTACTAAGCCTCAGAGACGCTTTGACACAAGTGTTACACAATTCAGAGAATGTTAAAAATTAGAGTGAAATTGCTTTAAACAAGCGAATTATCGCGAAACAACACCTGCTTGAATCTAACAGAAACTGTGCCCAGCCGTCTCTACTAAGCCTCAGAGACGCTTTGAGACAAGTGTGACAAATATCAGAGAATGTCAAAAATTAGAGTGGAATTGCTTCAAACAAGCGAATTATCGCGAAACAACACCTGCTCGAATCCAACAAAAACTGTGCCCTGCCGTCTCTACTAAGCCTCAGAGACGCTTTGAGACAAGTCTTACTCAATTCAGAGAATGTTAAAAATTAGAGTGAAATTGCTTTAAACAAGCGAATTATCGCGAAACAACACCTGCTCGTATCCAATAAAAACTGTGACCTCACGTGTCTACTGAGCGTCTGAGACGCTTTGAGACAAGTGTTACAATTATCAGAGAATGTCAAAAATTAGAGTGGAATTGCTTCAAACATGCGAATTATCGCGAAATAACACCTGCTCGAATCCAACAAAAACTGTGGCCTGCCGTCTCTACTGAGCCTCAGAGACGCTTTGAGACAAGTGTTACGAAATTCAGAGAATGTCGAAATTTGAGTGAAATTGCTTCAAACAAGCGAATTATCGCGAAACAACACCTGCTCGAATCCACCAAAAACTGTGCCCAGCCGTCTCTACTAAGCCTCAGAGACGCTTTGAGACAAGTGTTACAAATATCAGAGAATGTCAAAAATTAGAGTGGAATTCCTTCAAACAAGCGAATTATCGCGAAACAACACCTGCTCGAATTCAACATAAACTGTGGCCTGCCGTCTCTACTGAGCCTCAGAGACGCTTTGAGACAAGTGTTACGAAATTCAGAGAATGTCGAAAATTTGAGTGAAATTGCTTCAAACAAGCGAATTATCGCGAAACAACACCTGCTCGAATCCAACAAAAACTGTTCCCAGCCGTCTCTACTAAGCCTCAGAGACGCTTTGAGACAAGTGTTACAAATATCAGAGAATGTCAAAAATTAGAGTGCAATTGCTTCAAACAAGCGAATTATCGCGAAACAACACCAGCTCGAATCCAACAAAACCTGTGCCCAGCCGTTTCTACTAAGCCTCAGAGACGCTTTGACACAAGTGTTACACAATTCAGAGAATGTTAAAAATTAGAGTGAAATTGCTATAAACAAGCGAATTATCGCGAAACAACACCTGCTCGAATCCAACAAAAGCTCTGCCCTGCCCTCTCTACTGAGCCCCAGAGACGCTTTGCGACAAGTTTTACAAAGATCTAAGAATATCGTAAATTGGAGTCAAGTTGCTTCAAACAAGCAAATTATCGCGAAACAACACCTGCTCGAATCCAAATAAAACTCTGCCCTGCCGTCTCTACTGAGCCTCAGAGACGCTTTGAGACAAGTCTTACACAATTCAGAGAATCATAAAAATTAGAGTCAAATTGCTTTAAACAAGCGAATTATCGTGAAACAACAGCTGCTCAAATCCAAATAAAACTCTGCCCTGCCTTCTGTACTGAGCCTCAGAGACGCTTTGAGACAATTGTTACAAAAATCAGAAAATGTTCATAATTAGAGTGAAATTGCTTTAAACAATAGAATTATCGCGAAACAACACCTGCTCGAATGCAACAAAAACTCTGCCCTGCCGTCTCTACTGAGCCTCAGAGATGCTTTGAGACAATTGTTACAAAAATCAGAAAATGTTAAAAATTAGAGTGAAATTGCTTTAAACAAGCGAATTATCGCGAAACAACACCTGCTCGAATCCAACAAAAACTGTGCCCAGCCGTCTCTACTAAGCCTCAGAGACGCTTTGAGACAAGTGTTACTCAATTCAGAGAATGTTAAAAATTAGAGTGAAATTGCTTTAAACAAGCGAATTATCGCGAAACAACACCTGCTCGAATCCAACAAAAACTCTGCCCTGCCGTCTCTACTGAGCCTCAGAGACGCTTTGCGACAAGTTTTACAAAGATCTGAGAATATCGAAAATTGGAGTCAAGTTGCTTCAAACAAGGTAATTATCGCGAAACAACACCTGCTCGAATCCAACAAAAACTGTGGCCTGCCGTCTCTACTGAGCCTCAGAGACGCTTTGAGACATGTGTTACAAATATCAGAGAATGTCAAAAATTAGAGTGCAATTGCTTCAAACAAGCGAATTATCGCGAAACAACACCAGCTCGAATCCAACAAAATCTGTGCGCAGCCGTCTCTACTAAGCCTCAGAGACGCTTTGACACAAGTGTTACACAATTCAGAGAATGTTAAAAATTAGAGTGAAATTGCTTTAAACAAGCGAATTATCGCGAAACAACACCTGCTTGAATCTAACAGAAACTGTGCCCAGCCGTCTCTACTAAGCCTCAGAGACGCTTTGAGACAAGTGTGACAAATATCAGAGAATGTCAAAAATTAGAGTGGAATTGCTTCAAACAAGCGAATTATCGCGAAACAACACCTGCTCGAATCCAACAAAAACTGTGGCCTGCCGTCTCCACTGAGCCTCAGAGACGCTTTGAGACAGGTGTTACAAATATCAGAGAATGTCAAAAATTAGAGTGCAATTGCTTCAAACAAGCGAATTATCGCGAAACAACACCAGCTCGAATCCAACAAAACCTGTGCCCAGCCGTCTCTACTAAGCCTCAGAGACGCTTTGAGACAAGTGTTACAAATATCAGAGAATGTTAAAAATTAGAGTTAAATTGCTTCAAACAAGCGAATTATCGCGAAACAACACCTGCTCGAATCCAAATAAAACTCTGCCCTGCCGTCTCTACTGAGCCTGAGAGACGCTTTGAGACAATTGTTACAAAAAGCAGAAAATGTTCAAAATTAGAGTGAAATTGCTTTAAACAAGCGAATTATCGCGAAACAACACCTGGTCGAATCCAACAAAATCTCTGCCCTGCCGTCTCTACTGAGCCTGAGAGACGCTTTGAGACAATTGTTACAAAAAGCAGAAAATGTTCAAAATTAGAGTGAAATTGCTTCAAACAAGCGAATTATCGCGAAACAACACCTGCTCGAATCCAACAAAAACTGTGGCCAGCCGTCTCTGCTAAGCCTCAAAGACGCTTTGAGACAAGTGTTACACAGTTCAGAGAATGTTAAAAATTAGAGTGAAATTGCTTTAAACAAGCGAATTATCGCGAAACAACACCTGCTCCAATCCAACAAAAACTGTGCCCTGCCGTCTCTACTAAGCCTCAGAGACGCTTTGAGACAAGTCTTACACAATTCAGAGAATGTTAAAAATTAGAGTGAAATTGCTTTAAACAAGCGAATTATCGCGAAACAACACCTGCTTGAATCCAATAAAAACTCTGCCCTGCCGTCTCTACTGAGCCTCAGAGAAGACGCTTTGAGACAATTGTTACAAAAATCAGAAAATGTTAAAAATTAGAGTGAAATTGCTTTAAACAAGCGAATTTTCGCGAGACAACACCTGCTCGAATCTAACAGAAACTGTGCCCAGCCGTCTCTACTAAGCCTCAGAGACGCTTTGAGACAAGTGTTACAAATAGCAGAGAATGTCAAAAATTAGAGTGGAATTGCTTCAAACAAGCGAATTATCGCGAAACAACACCTGCTCGAATCCAACAAAAACTGTGGCCTGCCGTCTCTACTGAGCCTCAGAGACGCTTTGAGACAAGTGTTAGGAAATTCAGAGAATGTCGAAAATTTAAGTGAAATTGCTTCAAACAAGCGAATTATCGCGAAACAACACCTGCTCGAATCCGACAAAAACTGTGCCCTGCCGTCTCTACTAAGCCTCAGAGACGCTTTAAGACAAGACTTACACAATTCAGAGAATGTTAAAAATTAGAGTGAAATTGCTATAAACAAGCGAATTATCGCGAAACAACACCTGCTCGAATCCAACAAAAACTCTGCCCTGCCGTCTCCACTGAGCCCCAGAGACTCTTTGCGACAAGTTTTACAAAGATCTAAGAATATCGAAAATTGGAGACAAGTTGCTTCAAACAAGCGAATTATCGCGAAACAACACCTGCTCGAATCCAAATAAAACTCTGCCCTGGCGTCTCTACTGAGCCTCAGAGACGCTTTGAGACAATTGTTACAAAAATCAGAAAATGTTAAAAATTAGAGTGAAATTGCATTAAACAAGGGAATTTTCGCGAAACAACACCTGCTCGAATCTAACAGAAACTGTGCCCAGCCGTCTCTACTAAGCCTCAGAGACGCTTTGAGACAAGTGTTACAAATATCAGAGAATGTCAAAAATTAGAGTGGAATTGCTTCAAACAAGCGAATTATCGCGGACAACACCTGCTCGAATCCAACAAAAACTGTGGCCTGCCGTGTCTACTGAGCCTCAGAGACGCTTTGAGACAAGTGCTACGAAATTCAGAGAATGTCGAAAATTTGAGTGAAATTGCTTCACACAAGCGAATTATCGCGAAACAACACCTGCTCGAATCCAACAAAAACTGTTGCCAGCCGTCTCTACTAAGCCTCAAAGACGCTTTGAGACAAGTGTTACACAATTCAGAGAATGTTAAAAATTAGAGTGAAATTGCTTTAAACAATAGAATTATCGCGAAACAACACCTGCTCGAATCCAACAAAAACTGTGCCCAGCCGTCTCTACTAAGCCTTTGAGACGCTTTGAGACAAGTGTTACACAATTCAGAGAATGTTAAAAATTAGAGTGAAATTGCTTTAAACAAGCGAATTATCGCGAAACAACACCTGCTCGAATCCAACAAAAACTCTGCCCTGCCGTCTCTACTGAGCCTCAGAGACGCTTTGCGACAAGTTTTACAAAGATCTGAGAATATCGAAAATTGGAGTCAAGTTGCCTCAAACAAGGGAATTGTCGCGAAACAACACCTGCTCGAATCCAACAAAAACTCTGGCCTGCCGTCTCTACTGAGCCTCAGAGACGCTTTGAGACAAGTGTTACACAATTCAGAGAATGTTAAAAATTAGAGTGAAATTGCTTTAAACAAGCGAATTATCGCGAAAAAACACCTGCTCGAATCCAACAAAAACTCTGCCCTGCCGTCTCTACTAAGCCTCAGAGACGCTTTGACACAAGTGTTACACAATTCAGAGAATGTTAAAAATTAGAGTGAAATTGCTTTAAACAAGCGAATTATCGCGAAAAAACACCTGCTCGAACCCAACAAAAACTCTGCCCTGCCGTCTCTACTGAGCCTCAGAGACGCTTTGCGACAAGTTTTACAAAGTTCTGAGAATATAGAAAATTGGAGTCAAGTTGCTTCAAACAAGCGAATTATCGCGAAACAACACCTGCTCGAATCCAACAAAAACTGTGGCCAGCCGTCTCTACTAAGCCTCAAAGACGCTTTGAGACAAGTGTTACACAATTCAGAGAATGTTAAAAATTAGAGTGAAATTGCTTTAAACAAGCGAATTATCGCGAAACAACACCTGCTCGAATCCAACAAAAACTGTGCCCTGCCGTCTCTACTAAGCCTCAGAGACGCTTTGACACAAGTGTTACACAATTCAGAGAATGTTAAAAATTAGAGTCAAATTGCTTTAAACAAGCGAATTATCGCGAAACAACACCTGCTCGAATCCAACAAAAACTGTGCCCAGCCGTCTCTACTGAGCCTCAGAGACGCTTTGAGACAATTGTTACAAAAATCAGAAAATCTTAAAAATTAGAGTGCAATTGCTTCAAACAAGCGAATTATCGCGAAACAACACCAGCTCGAATCCAACAAAACCTGTGCCCAGCCGTCTCTACTAAGCCTCAGAGACGCTTTGACACAAGTGTTAAACAATTCAGAGAATGTTAGAAATTAGAGTGAAATTGCTTTAAACAAGCGAATTATCGCGAAACAACACCTGCTCGAATCCAACAAAAACTCTGCCCTGCCGTCTCTACTGAGCCTCAGAGACGCTTTGAGACAAGTCTTACACAATTCAGAGAATGTTAAAAATTAGAGTGAAATTGCTTCAAACAAGCGAATTATCGCGAAACAACACGTGCTCGAATCCAAATAAAACTCTGCCCTGCCGTCTCTACTGAGCCTCAGAGACGCTTTGAGACAATTGTTACAAAAATCAGAAAATGTTCAAAATTAGAGTGAAATTGCTTTAAACAAGCGAATTATCCCGAAACAACACCTGCTCGAATCTAACAGAAACTGTGCCCAGCCGTCTCTACTAAGCCTCAGAGACGCTTTGAGACAAGTGTGACAAATATCAGAGAATGTCAAAAATTAGAGTGGAATTAGTTCAAACAAGCGAATTATCGCGAAACAACACCTGCTCGAATCCAACAAGAACTGTGGCCAGCCGTCTCTACTAAGCCTCAAAGACGCTTTGAGACAAGTGTTACACAATTCAGAGAATGTTAAAAATTAGAGTGAAATTGCTTTAAACAAGCGAATTATCGCGAAACAACACCTGCTCGAATCCAACAAAAACTGTGCCCTGCCGTCTCTACTAAGCCTCAGAGACGCTTTGAGACAAGTCTTACACAATTCAGAGAATGTTGAAAATTAGAGTGAAATTGCTTTAAACAAGCGAATTATCGCGAAACAACACCTGCTCGAATCCAAATAAAACTCTGCCCTGCCGACTCTACTGAGCCTCAGAGACGCTTTGAGACAATTGTTACAAAAATCAGAAAATGTTAAAAATTAGAGTGAAATTGCTTTAAACAAGCGAATTTTCGCGAAACAGCACCTGCTCGAATCTAACAGAAACTGTGCCCAGCCGTCTCTACTAAGCCTCAGAGACGCTTTGAGACAAGTGTTACAAATATCAGAGAATGTCAAAAATTAGAGTGAAATTCCTTTAAACTAGCGAATTATCGCGAAACAACACCTGCTAGACTCCAACAAAAACTGTGCCCTGCCGTCTCTACTAAGCCTCAGAGACGCTTTGAGACAAGACTTACACAATTCAGAGAATGTTAAAAATTAGAGTGAAATTGCTTTAAACAAGCGAATTATCGCGAAACAACACCTGCTCGAATCCAAATAAAACTCTGCCCTGCCGTCTCTACTGAGCCTCAGAGACGCTTTGAGACAATTGTTACAAAAATCAGAAAATGTTAAAAATTAGAGTGAAATTGCTTTAAACAAGCGAATTTTCGCGAGACAACACCTGCTCGAATCTAACAGAAACTGTGCCCAGCCGTCTCTACTAAGCCTCAGAGACGCTTTGAGACAAGTGTTACAAATAGCAGAGAATGTCAAAAATTAGAGTGGAATTGCTTCAAACAAGCGAATTATCGCGAAACAACACCTGCTCGAATCCAACAAAAACTGTGGCCTGCCGTCTCTACTGAGCCTCAGAGACGCTTTGAGACAGGTGTTAGGAAATTCAGAGAATGTCGAAAATTTAAGTGAAATTGCTTCAAACAAGCGAATTATCGCGAAACAACACCTGCTCGAATCCGACAAAAACTGTGCCCTGCCGTCTCTACTAAGCCTCAGAGACGCTTTAAGACAAGACTTACACAATTCAGAGAATGTTAAAAATTAGAGTGAAATTGCTTTAAACAAGCGAATTATCGCGAAACAACACCTGCTCGAATCCAAATAAAACTCAGCCCTGCCGTCTCTACTGAGCCTCAGAGACGCTTTGAGACAAGTGTTACACAATTCAGAGAATGTTAGAAATTAGAGTGAAATTGCTTTAAACAAGCGAATTATCGCGAAACAACACCTGCTCGAATCCATCAAAAACTCTGCCCTGCCGTCTCTACTGAGCCTCAGAGACGCTTTGCGATAAGTTTTACAAAGATCTGAGAATATCGAAAATTGGAGTCAAGTTGCTTCAAACAAGCGAATTATCGCGAAACAACACCTGCTCGAATCCAACAAAAACTGTGGCCTGCCGTCTCTACTGAGCCTCAGAGACGCTTTGAGACAAGTCTTACACAATTCAGAGAATGTTAAAAATTAGAGTGAAATTGCTTCAAACAAGCGAATTATCGCGAAACAACACGTGCTCGAATCCAAATAAAACTCTGCCCTGCCGTCTCTACTGAGCCTCAGAGACGCTTTGAGACAATTGTTACAAAAATCAGAAAATGTTCAAAATTAGAGTGAAATTGCTTTAAACAAGCGAATTATCGCGAAACAACACCTGCTCGAATCTAACAGAAACTGTGCCCAGTCGTCTCTACTAAGCATCAGAGACGCTTTGAGACAAGTGTGACAAATATCAGAGAATGTCAAAAATTAGAGTGGAATTAGTTCAAACAAGCGAATAATCGCGAAACAACACCTGCTCGATTCCAACAAGAACTGTGGCCAGCCGTCTCTACTGAGCCTCAGAGACGCTTTGAGACAAGTGTTACGAAATTCAGAGAATGTCGAAAATTTGAGTGGAATTGCTTCAAACAAGCGAATCATCGCGAAACAACACCTGCTCAAATCCGACAAAAACTGTGGCCAGCCGTCTCTACTAAGCCTCAAAGACGCTTTGAGACAAGTGTTACACAATTCAGAGAATGTTAAAAATTAGAGTGAAATTCCTTTAAACAAGCGAATTATCGCGAAACAACACCTGCTCGAATCCAACAAAAACTGTGCCCTGCCGTCTCTACTAAGCCTCAGAGACGCTTTGAGACAAGACTTACACAATTCAGAGAATGTTAAAAATTAGAGTGAAATTGCTTTAAACAAGCGAATAATCGCGAAGCAACACCTGCTCGAATCCAAATAAAACTCTGCCCTGCCGTCTCTACTGAGCCTCAGAGACGCTTTGAGACAATTGTTACAAAAATCAGAAAATGTTAAAAATTAGAGTGAAATTGCTTTAAACAAGCGAATTTTCGCGAGACAACACCTGCTCGAATCTATCAGAAACTGTGCCCAGCCGTCTCTACTAAGCCTCAGAGACGCTTTGAGACAAGTGTTACAAATAGCAGAGAATGTCAAATATTAGAGTGGAATTGCTTCAAACAAGCGAATTATCGCGAAACAACACCTGCTCGAATCCAACAAAAACTGTGGCCTGCCGTCTCTACTGAGCCTCAGAGACGCTTTGAGACAAGTGTTAGGAAATTCAGAGAATGTCGAAAATTTAAGTGAAATTGCTTCAAACAAGCGAATTATCGCGAAACAACACCTGCTCGAATCCGACAAAAACTGTGCCCTGCCGTCTCTACTAAGCCTCAGAGACGCTTTAAGACAAGACTTACACAATTCAGAGAATGTTAAAAATTAGAGTGAAATTGCTTTAAACAAGCGAATTATCGCGAAACAACACCTGCTCGAATCCAAATAAAACTCAGCCCAGCCGTCTCTACTGAGCCTCAGAGACGCTTTGAGGCAAGTCTTACACAATTCAGAGAATGTTAAAAATTAGAGTGAAATTGCTTTAAACAAGCGAATTATTGCGAAACAACACCTGCTCAAATCCAAATAAAACTCTGCCCTGCCTTCTCTACTGAGCCTCAGAGACGCTTTGAGACAATTGTTACAAAAATCAGAAAATGTTCAAAATGAGAGTGAAATTGCTTTAAACAATAGAATTATCGCGAAACAACACCTGCTCGAATGCAACAAAAACTCTGCCCTGCCGTCTCTACTGAGCCTCAGAGATGCTTTGAGACAATTGTTACAAAAATCAGAAAATGTTAAAAATTAGAGTGAAATTGCTTTAAACAAGCGAATTATCGCGAAACAACACCTGCTCGAATCCAACAAAAACTGTGGCCTGCCGTCTCTACTGGGCCTCAGAGACGCTTTGAGACAAGTGTTACGAAATTCAGAGAATGTCGAAAATTTAAGTGAAATTGCTTCAAACAAGCGAATTATCGCGAAAAAATACCTGCTCGAATCCAACAAAGACTGTGGCCAGCCGTCTCTACTAAGCCTCAAAGGCACTTAGAGACAAGTGTTACTCAATTCAGAGAATGTTAAAAATTAGAGTGAAATTGCTTTAAACAAGCGAATTATCGCGAAACAAAACCTGCTCGAATCTAAATAAAACTCTGCCCTGCCGTCTCTACTGCTCCTCAGAGACGCTTTGAGACAATTGTTACAAAAATCAGAAAATGTTAAAAAATAGAGCGAAATTGCTTTAAACAAGCGAATTAACGCGAAACAACACCTGCTCGAATCCAATAAAAACTGTGACCTCACGTCTCTACTGAGCGTCAGAGACGCTTTGAGACAAGTGTTACAATTATCAGAGAATGTCAAAAATTAGAGTGGAATTGCTTCAAACATGCGAATTATCGCGAAATAGCACCTGCTCGAATCCAACAAAAACTGTGGCCTGCCGTCTCTACTGAGCCTCAGAGACGCTTTGAGACAAGTGTTACGAAATTCAGAGAATGTTGAAATTTGAGTGAAATTGCTTCAAACAAGCGAATTATCGCGAAACAACACCTGCTCGAATCCACCAAAAACTGTGCCCAGCCGTCTCTACTAAGCCTCAGAGACGCTTTGAGACAAGTGTTACAAATATCAGAGAATGTCAAAAATTAGAGTGGAATTCCTTCAAACAAGCGAATTATCGCGAAACAACACCTGCTCGAATCCAACAAAAACTGTGGCCTGCCGTCTCTACTGAGCCTCAGAGACGCTTTGAGACAAGTGTTACGAAATTCAGAGAATGTCGAAAATTTGAGTGAAATTGCTTCAAACAAGCGAATTATCGCGAAACAACAACTGCTCGAATCCAACATAAACTGTTCCCAGTCGTCTCTACTAAGCCTCAGAGACGCTTTGAGACAAGTGTTAACAATATCAGAGAATGTCAAAAATTAGAGTGCAATTGCTTCAAACAAGCGAATTATCGCGAAACAACACCAGCTCGAATCCAACAAAACCTGTGCCCAGCCGTCTCTACTAAGCCTCAGAGACGCTTTGACACAAGTGTTACACAATTCAGAGAATGTTAAAAATTAGAGTGAAATTGCTATAAACAAGCGAATTATCGCGAAACAACACCTGCTCGAATCCAACAAAAACTCTGCCCTGCCGTCTCTACTGAGCCTCACAGACGCTTTGCGACAAGTTTTACAAAGATCTAAGAATATCGAAAATTGGAGTCAAGTTGCTTCAAACAAGCGAATTATCGTGAAATAACACCTGCTCGAATCCAAATAAAACTCTGCCCTGCCGTCTCTACTGAGCCTCAGAGACGCTTTGAGACAATTGTTACAAAAATCAGAAAATATTAAAAATTAGAGTGAAATTGCTTTAAACAAGGGAATTTTCGCGAAACAACACCTGCTCGAATCTAACAGAAGCTGTGCCCAGCCGTCTGTACTAAGCCTCAGAGACGCTTTGAGACAAGTGTTACAAATATCAGAGAATGTCAAAAATTAGAGTGGAATTGCTTCAAACAAGCGAATTATCGCGAAACAACACCTGCTCGAATCCAACAAAAACTGTGGCCTGCCGTCTCTACTGAGCCTCAGAGACGCTTTGAGACAAGAGTTACGAAATTCAGAGAATGTCGAAAATTTGAGTGAAATTGCTTCAAACAAGCGAATTATCGCGAAACAAAACCTGCTCGAATCCAACAAAAACTGTTGCCAGCCGTCTCTACTAAGCCTCAAAGACGCTTTGAGACAAGTGTTACACAATTCAGAGAATGTTAAAAATTAGAGTGAAATTGCTTTAAACAATAGAATTATCGCGAAACAACACCTGCTCAAATGCAACAAAAACTCTGCCCTCAGAGATGCTTTGAGACAATTGTTACAAAAATCAGAAAATGTTAAAAATTAGAGTGAAATTGCTTCAAACAAGCGAATTATCGCGAAACAACAACTGCTCGAATCCAACAAAAACTGTGCCCTGCCGTCTCTACTAAGCCTCAGAGACGCTTTGAGACAAGTCTTACACAATTCAGAGAATGTTAAAAATTAGAGTGAAATTGCTTGAAACAAGCGAATTATCGCGAAACAACACCTGCTCGAATCCAAATAAAACTCTGCCCTGCCGTCTCTACTGAGCGTCAGAGACGCTTTGAGACAAGTGTTACAATTATCAGAGAATGTCAAAAATTAGAGTGGAATTGCTTCAAACATGCAAATTATCGCGAAATAACACCTGCTCGAATCCAACAAAAACTGTGGCCTGCCGTCTCTACTGGGCCTCAGAGACGCTTTGAGACAAGTGTTACGAAATTGAGAGAATGTTGAAATTTGAGAGAAATTGCTTCAAACAAGCGAATTATCGCGAAACAACACCTGCTCGAATCCACCAAAAACTGTGCCCAGCCGTCTCTACTAAGCCCCAGAGACGCTTTGAGACAAGTGTTACAAATATCAGAGAATGTCAAAAATTAGAGTGGAATTCCTTCAAACAAGCGAATTATTGCGAAACAACACCTGCTCGAATCCAAATAAAACTCTGCCCTGACGTCTCTACTGAGCCTCAGAGACGCTTTGAGACAATTGTTACAAAAATCAGAAAATGTTAAAAATTAGAGTGAAATTGCTTTAGACAAGGGAATTTTCGCGAAACAACACCTGCTCGAATCTAACAGAAACTGTGCCCAGCTGTCTCTACTAAGCCTCAGAGACGCTTTGAGACAAGTGTTACAAATATCAGAGAATGTCAAAAATTAGAGTGGAATTGCTTCAAACAAGCGAATTTTCGCGAAACAACACCTGCTCGAATCCAACAAAAACTGTGGCCTGCCGTCTCTACTGAGCCTAAGAGACGCTTTGAGACAAGTGTTACGAAATTCAGAGAATGTCGAAAATTTGAGTGAAATTGCTTCAAACAAGCGAATTATCGCGAAACAACACCTGCTCGAATCCACCAAAAACTGTGCCCAGCCGTCTCTACTAAGCCCCAGAGACGCTTTGAGACAAGTGTTACAAATATCAGAGAATGTCAAAAATTAGAGTGGAATTCCTTCAAACAAGCGAATTATTGCGAAACAACACCTGCTCGAATCCAACAAAAACTGTGGCCTGCCGTCTCTACTGAGCCTCAGAGACGCTTTGAGACAAGTGTTGCGAAATTCAGAGAATGTCGAAAATTTGAGTGAAATTGCTTCAAACAAGCGAATTATCGCGAAACAACACCTGCTCGAATCCAACAAAAACTGATCCCAGCCGTCTCTACTAAGCCTCAGAGACGCTTTGAGACAAATGTTACAAATATCAGAGAATGTCAAAAATTAGAGTGCAATTGCTTCAAACAAGCGAATTATCGCGAAACAACACCAGCTCGAATCCAACAAAACCCGTGCCCAGCCGTCTCTACTAAGCCTCAGAGACGCGTTGACACAAGTGTTACACAATTCAGAGAATGTTAAAAATTAGAGTGAAATTGCTATAAACAAGCGAATTATCGCGAAACAACACCTGCTCGAATCCAACAAAACTCTGCCCTGCCGTCTCTACTGAGTCTCAGAGACGCTTTGCGACAAGTTTTACAAAGATCTAAGAATATCGAAAATTGGAGTCAAGTTGCTTCAAACAAGCGAATTATCGCGAAATAACACCTGCTCGAATCCAAATAAAACTCTGCCCTGCCGTCTCTACTGAGCCTCAGAGACGCTTTGAGACAATTGTTACAAAAATCAGAAAATGTTAAAAATTAGAGTGAAATTGCTTTAAACAAGGGAATTTTCGCGAAACAACACCTGCTCGAATCTAACAGAAACTGTGCCCAGCCGTCTCTACTAAGCCTCAGAGACGCTTTGAGACAAGTGTCACAAATATCAGAGAATGTCAAAAATTAGAGTGGAATTGCTTCAAACAAGCGAATTATCGCGAAACAACACCTGCTCGAATCCAACAAAACTGTGGCCTGCCGTCTCTACTGAGCCTCAGAGACGCTTTGAGACAAGTGTTACGAAATTCAGAGAATGTCGAAAATTTAGTGAAATTGCTTCAAACAAGCGAATTATCGCGAAACAACACCTGCTCGAATCCAACAAAAACTGTTGGCAGCCGTCTCTACTAAGCCTCAAAGACGCTTTGAGACAAGTGTTACACAATTCAGAGAATGTTAAAAATTAGAGTGAAATTGCTTTAAACAATATTATTATCGCGAAACAACACCTGCTCGAATGCAACAAAAACTACGCCCTGCCGTCTCTACTGAGCCTCAGAGATGCTTTGAGACAATTGTTACAAAAATCAGAAAATGTTAAAAATTAGAGTGAAATTGCTTTAAACAAGCGAATTATCGCGAAAAAACACCTGCTCGAATCCAACAAAAACTGTGCCCAGACGTCTCTACTAAGCCTCAGAGACGCTTTGACACAAGTGTTACACAATTCAGAGAATGTTAAAAATTAGAGTGAAATTGCTTTAAACAAGCGAATTATCGCGAAACAACACCTGCTCGAATCCAACAAAAACTCTGCCCTGCCGTCTCTACTGAGCCTCACAGACGCTTTGCGACAAGTTTTACAAAGATCTGAGAATATCGAAAATTGGAGTCTAGTTGCTTCAAACAAGCGAATTATCGCGAAACAACACCTGCTCGAATCCAACAAAAACTGTGCCCTGCCGTCTCTGCTAAGCCTCAGAGACGCTTTGAGACAATACTTACACAATTCAGAGAATGTTAAAAATTAGAGTGAAATTGCTTCAAACAAGCGAATTATCGCGAAACAACACCTGCTCGAATCCAAATAAAACTCTGCCCTGCCGTCTCTACTGAGCCTCAGAGACGCTTTGAGACAATTGTTACAAAAATCAGAAAATGTTCAAAATTAGAGTGAAATTGCTGTAAACAAGCGAATTATCGCGAAACAACACCTGCTCGAATCCAATAAAAACTGTGACCTCACGTCTCTACTGAGCGTCAGAGACGCTTTGAGACAAGTGTTACAATTATCAGAGAATGTCAAAAATTAGAGTGGAATTGCTTCAAACATGCGAATTATCGCGAAATAACACCTGCTGGAATCCAACAAAAACTGTGGCCTGTCGTCTCTACTGAGCCTCAGAGACGCTTAGAGACAAGTGTTACGAAATTCAGAGAATGTCGAAATTTGAGTGAAATTGCTTTAAACAAGCGAATTATCGCGAAACAACACCTGCTCGAATCCAACAAAAATTCTGCCCAGCCGTCTCTACTAAGCCTCAGAGACGCTTTGAGACAAGTGTTACAAATATCAGAGAATGTCAAACATTAGAGTGGAATTCCTTCAAACAAGCGAATTATCGCGAAACAACACCTGCTCGAATCCAACAAAAACTGTGGCCTGCCGTCTCTACTGAGCCTCAGAGACGCTTTGAGACAAGTGTTACGAAATTCAGAGAATGTCGAAAATTTGAGTGAAATTGCTTCAAACAAGCGAATTATCGCGAAACAACACCTGCTCGAATCCAACAAAAACTGTTCCCAGCCGTCTCTACTAAGCCTCAGAGACGCTTTGAGACAAGTGTTACAAATATCAGAGAATGTCAAAAATTAGAGTGCAATTGCTTCAAACAAGCGAATTATCGCGAAACAACACCAGCTCGAATCCAACAAAACCTGTGCCCAGCCGTCTTTACTAAGCCTCAGAGACGCTTTGACACAAGTGTTACACAATTCAGAGAATGTTAAAAATTAGAGTGAAATTGCTATAAACAAGCGAATTATCGCGAAACAACACCTGCTCGAATCCAACAAAAACTCTGCCCTGCCGTCTCTACTGAGCCTCACAGACGCTTTGCGACAAGTTTTACAAAGATCTAAGAATATCGAAAATTGGAGTCAAGTTGCTTCAAACAAGCGAATTATCGCGAAATAACACCTGCTCGAATCCAAATAAAACTCTGCCCTGCCGTCTCTACTGAGCCTCAGAGACGCTTTGAGACACTTGTTACAAAAATCAGAAAATGTTAAAAATTAGAGTGAAATTGCTTTAAACAAGGGAATTTTCGCGAAACAACACCTGCTCGAATCTAACAGAAACTGTGCCCAGCCGTTTCTACTAAGCCTCAGAGACGCTTTGAGACAAGTGTTACAAATATCAGAGAATGTCAAAAATTAGAGTGGAATTGCTTCAAACAAGCGAATTATCGCGAAACAACACCTGCTCGAATCCAACAAAAACTCTGCCCTGCCGTCTCTACTGAGCCTCACAGACGCTTTGCGACAAGTTTTACAAAGATCTGAGAATATCGAAAATTGGAGTCAAGTTGCTTCAAACAAGCGAACTATCGCGAAACAACACCTGCTCGAATCCAACAAAAACTGTGGCCAGCCGTCTCTACTAAGCCTCAAAGACGCTTTGAGACAAGTGTTACACAATTCAGAGAATGTTAAAAATTAGAGTGAAATTGCTTTAAACAAGCGAATTATCGCGAAACAACACCTGCTCGACTCCAACAAAAACTGTGCCCTGCCGTCTCTACTAAGCCTCAGAGACGCTTTGAGACAAGTCTTACAAAATTCAGAGAATGTTAAAAATTAGAGTGAAATTGCTTCAAACAAGCGAATTATCGCGAAACAACACCTGCTCGAATCCAAATAAAACTCTGCCCTGCCGTCTCTACTGAGCCTCTGAGACGCTTTGAGACAATTGTTACAAAAATCAGAAAATGTTCAAAATTAGAGTGAAATTGCTTTAAACAAGCGAATTATCGCGAAACAACACCTGCTCGAATCCAATAAAAACTGTGACCTCACGTCTCTACTGAGCGTCAGAGACGCTTTGAGACAAGTGTTACAATTATCAGAGAATGTCAAAAATTAGAGTGGAATTGCTTCAAACATGCGAATTATCGCGAAATAACACCTGCTCGAATCCACCAAAAACTGTGCCCAGCCGTCTCTACTAAGCCTTAGAGACGCTTTGAGACAAGTGTTACAAATATCAGAGAATGTCAAAAATTAGAGTGGAATTCCTTCAAACAAGCGAATTATCGCGAAACAACACCTGCTCGAATCCAACAAAAACTGTGGCCTGCCGTCTCTACTGAGCCTCAGAGACGCTTTGAGACAAGTGTTACGAAATTCAGAGAATGTCGAAAATTTGAGTGAAATTGCTTCAAACAAGCGAATTATCGCGAAACAACACCTGCTCGAATCCAACAAAAACTGTTCCCAGCCGTCTCTACTAAGCCTCAGAGACGCTGTGAGACAAATGTTACAAATATCAGAGAATGTCAAAAATTAGAGTGCAATTGCTTCAAACAAGCGAATTATCGCGAAACAACACGAGCTCGAATCCAACAAAACCTGTGCCCAGCCGTCTCTACTAAGCCTCAGAGACGCTTTGACACAAGTGTTACACAATTCAGAGAATGTTAAAAATTAGAGTGAAATTGCTATAAACAAGCGAATTATCGCGAAACAACACCTGCTCGAATCCAACAAAAACTGTGGCCTGCCGTCTCTACTGAGCCTCAGAGACGCTTTGAGACAAGTGTTACGAAATTCGGAGAATGTCGAAATTTGAGTGAAATTGCTTCAAACAAGCGAATTATCGCGAAACAACACCTGCTCGAATCCAACAAAAACTGTGGCCTGCGGTCTCTACTGAGCCTCAGAGACGCTTTGAGACAAGTGTTACGAAATTCAGAGAAAGTCGAAAATTTGAGTGAAATTTCTTCAAACAAGCGAATTATCGCGAAACAACACCTGCTCGAATCCAACAAAAACTGTTGCCAGCCGTCTCTACTAAGCCTCAAAGACGCTTTGAGACAAGTGTTACACAATTCAGAGAATGTCGAAAATATGAGTGAAATTGCTTCAAACAAGCGAATTATCGCGAAATAACACCTGCTCGAATCCAACAAAAACTGTTCCCAGCCGTCTCTACTAAGCCTCAGAGACGCTTTGAGGCAAGTGTTACAAATATCAGAGAATGTCAAAAATTTGAGTCTAATTGCTTCAAACAAGCGAATTATCGCGAAACAACACCTGCTCGAATCCAACAAAAACTGTGCCCAGCCATCTCTACTAAGCCTCAGAGACGCTTTGACACAAGTGTTACACAATTCAGAGAATGTTAAAAATTAGAGTGAAATTGCTGTAAACAAGCGAATTATCGCGAAACAACACCTGCTCGACTCCAACAAAAACTGTGCCCTGCCGTCTCTACTAAGCCTCAGAGACGCTTTGAGACAAGACTTACACAATTCAGAGAATGTTAAAAATTAGAGTGAAATTGCTTCAAACAAGCGAATTTATCGCGAAACAACACCTGCTCGAATCCAAATAAAACTCTGCCCTGCCGTCTCTACTGAGCCTCAGAGACGCTTTGAGACAAGTGTTACGAAATTCAGAGAATGTTGAAATTTGAGTGAAATTGCTTCAAACAAGCGAATTATCGCGAAACAACACCTGCTCGAATCCACCAAAAACTGTGCCCAGCCGTCTCTACTAAGCCTCAGAGACGCTTTGAGACAAGTGTTACAAATATCAGAGAATGTCAAAAATTAGAGTGGAATTCCTTCAAACAAGCGAATTATCGCGAAACAACACCTGCTCGAATCCAACAAAGACTGTGGCCTGCCGTCTCTACTGAGCCTCAGAGACGCTTTGAGACAAGTGTTACGAAATTCAGAGAATGTCGAAAATTTGAGTGAAATTGCTTCAAACAAGCGAATTATCGCGAAACAACACCTGCTCGAATCCAACAAAAACTGTTCCCAGCCGTCTCTACTAAGCCTCAGAGACGCTGTGAGACAAATGTTACAAATATCAGAGAATGTCAAAAATTAGAGTGCAATTGCTTCAAACAAGCGAATTATCGCGAAACAACACGAGCTCGAATCCAACAAAACCTGTGCCCAGCCGTCTCTACTAAGCCTCAGAGACGCTTTGACACAAGTGTTACACAATTCAGAGAATGTTAAAAATTAGAGTGAAATTGCTATAAACAAGCGAATTATCGCGAAACAACACCTGCTCGAATCCAACAAAAACTCTGCCCTGCCGTCTCTACTGAGCATCAGAGACGCTTTGAGACAATTGTTACAAAAATCAGAAAATGTTACAAATTAGAGTGAAATTGCTTTAAACAAGGGAATTTTCGCGAAACAACACCTGCTCGAATCTAACAGAAACTGTGCCCAGCCGTCTCTACTAAGCCTCAGAGACGCTTTGAGACAAGTGTTACAAATATCAGAGAATGTCAAAAATTAGAGTGGAATTGCTTCAAACAAGCGAATTATCGCGAAACAACACCTGCTCGAATCCAACAAAAACTGTGGCCTGCCGTCTCTACTGAGCCTCAGAGACGCTTTGAGACAAGTGTTACGAAATTCAGAGAATGTCGAAAATTTGAGTGAAATTGCTTCAAACAAGCGAATTATCGCGAAACAACACCTGCTCGAATCCAACAAAAACTGTTGCCAGCCGTCTCTACTAAGCCTCAAAGACGCTTTGAGACAAGTGTTACACAATTCAGAGAATGTTAAAAATTAGAGTGAAATTGCTTTAAACAATAGAATTATCGCGAAACAACACCTGCTCGAATCCAACAAAAACTGTGGCCTGCCGTCTCTACTGAGCGTCAGAGACGCTTTGAGACAAGTGTTACAATTATCAGAGAATGTCAAAAATTAGAGTGGAATTGCTTCAAACATGCGAATTATCGCGAAATAACACCTGCTGGAATCCAACAAAAACTGTGGCCTGCCGTCTCTACTGAGCCTCAGAGAGGCTTTGAGACAAGTGTTACGAAATTCAGAGAATGTCGAAATTTGAGTGAAATTGCTTCAAACAAGCGAATTATCGCGAAACAACACCTGCTCGAATCCACCAAAAACTGTGCACAGCCGTCTCTACTAAGCCTCAGAGACGCTTTGAGACAAGTGTTACAAATATCAGAGAATGTCACAAATTTGAGTGGAATTCCTTCAAACAAGCGAATTATTGCGAAACAACACCTGCTCGAATCCAACAAAAACTGTGGCCTGCCGTCTATACAGAGCCTCAGAGACGCTTTGAGACAAGTGTTACGAAATTCAGAGAATGTCGAAAATTTGAGTGAAATTGCTTCAAACAAGCGAATTATCGCGAAACAACACCTGCTCGAATCCAACAAAAACTGTTCCCAGCCGTCTCTACTAAGCCTCAGAGAAGCTTTGAGACAAGTGTTACAAATATCAGAGAATGTCAAAAATTAGAGTGCAATTGCTTCAAACAAGCGAATTATCGCGAAACAACACCAGCTCGAATCCAACAAAACCTGTGCCCAGCCGTCTCTACTAAGCCTCAGAGACGCTTTGAGACAAGTGTTACACAATTCAGAGAATGTTAAAAATTAGAGTGAAATTGCTATAAACAAGCGAATTATCGCGAAACAACACCTGCTCGAATCCAAAAAAAACTCTGCCCTGCCGTCTCTACTGAGCATCAGAGACGCTTTGAGACAATTGTTACACAAATCAGAAAATGTTACAAATTAGAGTGAAATTGCTTTAAACAAGGGAATTTTCGCGAAACAACACCTGCTCGAATCTAACAGAAACTGTGCCCAGCCGTCTCTACTAAGCCTCAGAGACGCTTTGAGACAAGTGTTACAAATATCAGAGAATGTCAAAAATTAGAGTGGAATTGCTTCAAACAAGCGAATTATCGCGAAACAACACCTGCTCGAATCCAACAAAAACTGTGGCCTGCCGTCTCTACTGAGCCTCAGAGACGCTTTGAGACAAGTGTTACGAAATTCAGAGAATGTCGAAAATTTGAGTGAAATTGCTTCAAACAAGCGAATTATCGCGAAACAACACCTGCTCGAATCCAACAAAAACTGTTGCCAGCCGTCTCTACTAAGCCTCAAAGACGCTTTGAGACAAGTGTTACACAATTCAGAGAATGTTAAAAATTAGAGTGAAATTGCTTTAAACAATAGAATTATCGCGAAACAACACCTGCTCGAATGCAACAAAAACTCTGCCCTGCCGTCTGTACTGACCCTCAGAGATGCTTTGAGACAATTGTTACAAAAATCAGAAAATGTTAAAAATTAGAGTGAAATTGCTTTAAACAAGCGAATTGTCGCGAAACAACACCTGCTCGAATGCAACAAAAACTGTGCCCAGCCGTCTCTACTAAGCCTCAGAGACGCTTTGAGACAAGTGTTACACAATTCAGAGAATGTTAAAAATTAGAGTGAAATTGCTTTAAACAAGCGAATTATCGCGAAACAACACCTGCTCGAATCCAACAAAAACTCTGCCCTGCCGTCTCTACTGAGCCTCAGAGACGCTTTGCGACAAGTTTTACGAAGATCTGAGAATATCGAAAATTGGAGTCAAGTTGCTTCAAACAAGGGAATTATCGCGAAACAACACCTGCTCGAATCCAACAAAAACTGTGGCCTGCCGTCTCTACTGAGCATCAGAGACGCTTTGAGACAAGTGTTACGAAATTCAGAGAATGTCGAAAATTTGAGTGGAATTGCTTCAAACAAGGGAATTATCGCGAAACAACACCTGCTCGAATCCAAATAAAACTTTGCCCTGCCGTCTCTACTGAGCCTCAGAGACGCTTTGAGACAAGTGTTACAAATATCAGAGAATGTCAAAAATTAGAGTGGAATTGCTTCAAACAAGCGAATTATCGCGAAACAACACCAGCTCGAATCCAACAAAACCTGTGCCCAGCCGTCTCTACTAAGCCTCAGATACGCTTTGACACAAGTGTTACACAATTCAGAGAATGTTAAAAATTAGAGTGAAATTGCTTTAAACATGCGAATTATCGCGAAACAACACCTCCTCAAATCCAAGAAAAACTCTGCCCTGCCGCCTCTACTGAGCCTCAGAGACGCTTTGCGACAAGTTTTACAAAGTTCTGAGAATATCGAAAATTGGAGTCAAGATGCTTCAAGCAAGCGAATTATCGCGAAACAACACCTGCTCGAATCCAACAAAAACTGTGCCCTGCCGTCTCTACTAAGCCTCAGAGACGCTTTGAGACAAGTCTTACACAATTCAGAGAATGTTAAAAATTAGAGTGAAATTGCTTCAAACAAGCGAATTATCGCGAAACAACACCTGCTCGAATCCAAATAAAACTCTGCCCTGCCGTCTCTACTGAGCCTCAGAGACGCTTTGAGACAATTGTTACAAAAATCAGAAAATGTTCAAAATTAGAGTGAAATTGCTTTAAACAAGCGAATTATCGCGAAACAACACCTGATCGAATCTAACAGAAACTGTGCCCAGCCGTCTCTACTAAGCCTCAGAGACGCTTTGAGACAAGTGTGACAAATATCAGAGAATGTCAAAAATTAGAGTGGAATTCCTTCAAACAAGCGAATTATCGCGAAACAACACCTGCTCGAATCCAACAAAAAACTGTGGCCAGCCGTCTCTACTAAGCCTCAAAGACGCTTTGAGACAAGTGTTACACAATTCAGAGTATGTTTAAAATTAGAGTGAAATTGCTTTAAACAAGCGAATTATCGCGAAACAACAGCTGCTCGAATCCAACAAAAACTGTGCCCTGCCGTCTCTTCTAAGCCTCAGAGACGCTTTGAGACAAGTCTTACACAATTCAGAGAATGTTGAAAATTAGAGTGAAATTGCTTTAAACAAGCGAATTATCGCGAAACAACACCTGCTGGAGTCTAACAGAAACTGTGCCCAGCCGTCTCTACTAAGCCTCAGAGACGCTTTGAGACAAGTGTTACAAATATCAGAGAATGTCAAAAATTAGAGTGGAATTGCTTCAAACAAGCGAATTATCGCGAAACAACACCTGCTCGAATCCAACAAAAACTGTGGCCTGCCGTCTATACAGAGCCTCAGAGACGCTTTGAGACAAGTGTTACGAAATTCAGAGAATGTCGAAAATTTGAGTGAAATTGCTTCAAACAAGCGAATTATCGCGAAACAACACCTGCTCGAATCCAACAAAAACTGTTCCCAGCCGTCTCTACTAAGCCTCAGAGAAGCTTTGAGACAAGTGTTACAAATATCAGAGAATGTCAAAAATTAGAGTGCAATTGCTTCAAACAAGCGAATTATCGCGAAACAACACCAGCTCGAATCCAACAAAACCTGTGCCCAGCCGTCTCTACTAAGCCTCAGAGACGCTTTGAGACAAGTGTTACACAATTCAGAGAATGTTAAAAATTAGAGTGAAATTGCTATAAACAAGCGAATTATCGCGAAACAACACCTGCTCGAATCCAAAAAAAACTCTGCCCTGCCGTCTCTACTGAGCATCAGAGACGCTTTGAGACAATTGTTACACAAATCAGAAAATGTTACAAATTAGAGTGAAATTGCTTTAAACAAGGGAATTTTCGCGAAACAACACCTGCTCGAATCTAACAGAAACTGTGCCCAGCCGTCTCTACTAAGCCTCAGAGACGCTTTGAGACAAGTGTTACAAATATCAGAGAATGTCAAAAATTAGAGTGGAATTGCTTCAAACAAGCGAATTATCGCGAAACAACACCTGCTCGAATCCAACAAAAACTGTGGCCTGCCGTCTCTACTGAGCCTCAGAGACGCTTTGAGACAAGTGTTACGAAATTCAGAGAATGTCGAAAATTTGAGTGAAATTGCTTCAAACAAGCGAATTATCGCGAAACAACACCTGCTCGAATCCAACAAAAACTGTTGCCAGCCGTCTCTACTAAGCCTCAAAGACGCTTTGAGACAAGTGTTACACAATTCAGAGAATGTTAAAAATTAGAGTGAAATTGCTTTAAACAATAGAATTATCGCGAAACAACACCTGCTCGAATGCAACAAAAACTCTGCCCTGCCGTCTGTACTGACCCTCAGAGATGCTTTGAGACAATTGTTACAAAAATCAGAAAATGTTAAAAATTAGAGTGAAATTGCTTTAAACAAGCGAATTGTCGCGAAACAACACCTGCTCGAATGCAACAAAAACTGTGCCCAGCCGTCTCTACTAAGCCTCAGAGACGCTTTGAGACAAGTGTTACACAATTCAGAGAATGTTAAAAATTAGAGTGAAATTGCTTTAAACAAGCGAATTATCGCGAAACAACACCTGCTCGAATCCAACAAAAACTCTGCCCTGCCGTCTCTACTGAGCCTCAGAGACGCTTTGCGACAAGTTTTACGAAGATCTGAGAATATCGAAAATTGGAGTCAAGTTGCTTCAAACAAGGGAATTATCGCGAAACAACACCTGCTCGAATCCAACAAAAACTGTGGCCTGCCGTCTCTACTGAGCATCAGAGACGCTTTGAGACAAGTGTTACGAAATTCAGAGAATGTCGAAAATTTGAGTGGAATTGCTTCAAACAAGGGAATTATCGCGAAACAACACCTGCTCGAATCCAAATAAAACTTTGCCCTGCCGTCTCTACTGAGCCTCAGAGACGCTTTGAGACAAGTGTTACAAATATCAGAGAATGTCAAAAATTAGAGTGGAATTGCTTCAAACAAGCGAATTATCGCGAAACAACACCAGCTCGAATCCAACAAAACCTGTGCCCAGCCGTCTCTACTAAGCCTCAGAGACGCTTTGACACAAGTGTTACACAATTCAGAGAATGTTAAAAATTAGAGTGAAATTGCTTTAAACATGCGAATTATCGCGAAACAACACCTCCTCAAATCCAAGAAAAACTCTGCCCTGCCGCCTCTACTGAGCCTCAGAGACGCTTTGCGACAAGTTTTACAAAGTTCTGAGAATATCGAAAATTGGAGTCAAGATGCTTCAAGCAAGCGAATTATCGCGAAACAACACCTGCTCGAATCCAACAAAAACTGTGCCCTGCCGTCTCTACTAAGCCTCAGAGACGCTTTGAGACAAGTCTTACACAATTCAGAGAATGTTAAAAATTAGAGTGAAATTGCTTCAAACAAGCGAATTATCGCGAAACAACACCTGCTCGAATCCAAATAAAACTCTGCCCTGCCGTCTCTACTGAGCCTCAGAGACGCTTTGAGACAATTGTTACAAAAATCAGAAAATGTTCAAAATTAGAGTGAAATTGCTTTAAACAAGCGAATTATCGCGAAACAACACCTGATCGAATCTAACAGAAACTGTGCCCAGCCGTCTCTACTAAGCCTCAGAGACGCTTTGAGACAAGTGTGACAAATATCAGAGAATGTCAAAAATTAGAGTGGAATTCCTTCAAACAAGCGAATTATCGCGAAACAACACCTGCTCGAATCCAACAAAAAACTGTGGCCAGCCGTCTCTACTAAGCCTCAAAGACGCTTTGAGACAAGTGTTACACAATTCAGAGTATGTTTAAAATTAGAGTGAAATTGCTTTAAACAAGCGAATTATCGCGAAACAACAGCTGCTCGAATCCAACAAAAACTGTGCCCTGCCGTCTCTTCTAAGCCTCAGAGACGCTTTGAGACAAGTCTTACACAATTCAGAGAATGTTGAAAATTAGAGTGAAATTGCTTTAAACAAGCGAATTATCGCGAAACAACACCTGCTGGAGTCTAACAGAAACTGTGCCCAGCCGTCTCTACTAAGCCTCAGAGACGCTTTGAGACAAGTGTTACAAATATCAGAGAATGTCAAAAATTAGAGTGGAATTGCTTCAAACAAGCGAATTATCGCGAAACAACACCTGCTCGAATCCAAATAAAACTCTGCCCTGCCGTCTCTACTGAGCCTCAGAGACGCTTTGAGACAAGTGTTACAAATATCAGAGAATGTCAAAAATTAGAGTGGAATTGCTTCAAACAAGCGAATTATCGCGAAACAACACCTGCTCGAATCCAACAAAAACTGTGGCCAGCCGTCTCTACTAAGCCTCAAAGACGCTTTGAGACAAGTGTTACACAATTCAGAGTATGTTAAAAATTAGAGTGAAATTGCTTTAAACAAGCGAATTATCGCGAAACAACAGAGGCTCGAATCCAACAAAAACTGTGCCCTGCCGCCTCTACTAAGCCTTAGAGACGCTTTGAGACAAGTCTTACACAACTCAGAGAATGTTGAAAATTAGAATGAAATTGCTTTAAACAAGCGAATTATCGCGAAACAACACCTGCTCGAATCCAAATAAAACTCTGCCCTGCCGTCTCTACTGAGCCTCAGAGACGCCTTGAGACAATTGTTACAAAAATCAGAAAATGTTAAAAATTAGAGTGAAATTGCTTTAAACAAGCGAATTTTCGCGAAACAACACCTGCTCGAATCTAACAGAAACTGTGCCCAGCCGTCTCTACTAAGCCTCAAAGACGCTTTGAGACAAGTGTTACACAATTCAGAGTATGTTAAAGATTAGAGTGAAATTGCTTTAAACAAGCGAATTATCGCGAAACAACAGCTGATCGAATCCAACAAAAACTGTGCCCTGCCGCCTCTACTAAGCCTTAGAGACGCTTTGAGACAAGTCTTACACAACTCAGAGAATGTTGAAAATTAGAATGAAATTGCTTTAAACAAGCGAATTATCGCGAAACAACACCTGCTCGAATCCAAATAAAACTCTGCCCTGCCGTCTCTACTGAGCCTCAGAGACGCTTTGAGACAATTGTTACAAAAATCAGAAAATGTTCAAAATTAGAGTGAAATTGCTTTAAACTAGCGAATTATCGCGAAACAACACCTGATCGAATCTAACAGAAACTGTGCCCAGCCGTCTCTACTAACCCTCAGAGACGCTTTGAGACAAGTGTGACAAATATCAGAGAATGTCAAAAATTAGAGTGGAATTGCTTCAAACAAGCGAATTATCGCGAAACAACACCTGCTCGAATCCAACAAAAACTGTGGCCAGCCGTCTCTACTAAGCCTCAAAGACGCTTTGAGACAAGTGTTACACAATTCAGAGTATGTTAAAAATTAGAGTGAAATTGCTTTAAACAAGCGAATTATCGCGAAACAACACCTGCTCGAATGCAACAAAAACTCTGGCCTGCCGTCTCTACTGAGCCTCAGAGACGCTTTGAGACAAGTGTTACGAAATTCAGAGAATGTCGAAAATTTGAGTGGAATTGCTTCAAACAAGCGAATTATCGCGAAACAACACCTGCTCGAATCCAAATAAAACTCTGCCCTGCCGTCTCTACTGAGCCTCAGAGACGCTTTGAGACAAGTGTTACAAATATCAGAGAATGTCAAAAATTAGAGTGGAATTGCTTCAAACAAGCGAATTATCGCGAAACAACACCTGCTCGAATCCAACAAAAACTGTGGCCAGCCGTCTCTACTAAGCCTCAAAGACGCTTTGAGACAAGTGTTACACAATTCAGAGTATGTTAAAAATTAGAGTGAAATTGCTTTAAACAAGCGAATTATCGCGAAACAACAGCTGCTCGAATCCAACAAAATCTGTGGCCTGCCGTCTCTACTGAGTCTCAGAGACGCTTTGAGACAAGTGTTACGAAATTCAGAGAATGTCGAAAATTTGAGTGAAATTGCTTCAAACAAGCGAATTATCGCGAAACAACACCTGCTCGAATCCAATAAAAACTGTTGCCAGCCGTCTCTACTAAGCTTCAAAGACGCTTTGAGACAAGTGTTACACAATTCAGAGAATGTTAAAAATTAGAGTGAAATTGCTTTAAACAATAGAATTATCGCGAAACAACACCTGCTCGAATGCAACAAAAACTCTGCCCAGCCGTCTCTACTGAGCCTCAGAGATGCTTTGAGACAATTGTTACAAAAATCAGAAAATGTTAAAAATTAGAGTGAAATTGCTTTAAACAAGCGAATTATCGCGAAACAACACCTGCTCGAAGCCAACAAAAACTGTGCCCAGCCGTCTCTACTAAGCCTCAGAGACGCTTTGAGACAAGTGTTACACAATTCAGAGAATGTTAAAAATTAGAGTGAAATTGCTTTAAACAAGCGAATTATCGCGAAACAACACCTGCTCGAATCCACCAAAAACTCTGCCCTGCCGTCTCTACTGAGCCTCAGAGACGCTTTGCGACAAGTTTTACAAAGATCTGAGAATATCGAAAATTGGAGTCAAGTTGCTTCAAACAAGGGAATTATCGCGAAACAACACCTGCTCGAATCCAACAAAAACTGTGGCCTGCCGTCTGTACTGAGCCTCAGAGACGCTTTGAGACAAGTGTTACGAAATTCAGAGGATGTCGAAAATTTGAGTGGAATTGCTTCAAACAAGCGAATTATCGCGAAACAACACCTGCTCGAATCCAAATAAAACTCTGCCCTGCCGTCTCTACTGAGCCTCAGAGACGCTTTGAGACAAGTGTTACAAATATCAGAGAATGTCAAAAATTAGAGTGGAATTGCTTCAAACAAGCGAATTATCGCGAAACAACACCTGCTCGAATCCAACAAAAACTGTGGCCAGCCGTCTCTACTAAGCCTCAAAGACGCTTTGAGACAAGTGTTACACAATTCAGAGTATGTTAAAAATTAGAGTGAAATTGCTTTAAACAAGCGAATTATCGCGAAACAACAGCTGCTCAAATCCAACAAAAACTGTGCCCTGCCGCCTCTACTAAGCCTTAGAGACGCTTTGAGACAAGTCTTACACAACTCAGAGAATGTTGAAAATTAGAATGAAATTGCTTTAAACAAGCGAATTATCGCGAAACAACACCTGCTCGAATCCAAATAAAACTCTGCCCTGCCGTCTCTACTGAGCCTCAGAGACGCTTTGAGACAATTGTTACAAAAATCAGAAAATGTTCAAAATTAGAGTGAAATTGCTTTAAACTAGCGAATTATCGCGAAACAACACCTGATCGAATCTAACAGAAACTGTGCCCAGCCGTCTCTACTAAGCCTCAGAGACGCTTTGAGACAAGTGTGACAAATATCAGAGAATGTCAAAAATTAGAGTGGAATTGCTTCAAACAAGCGAATTATCGCGAAACAACACCTGCTCGAATCCAACAAAAACTGTGGCCAGCCGTCTCTACTAAGCCTCAAAGACGCTTTGAGACAAGTGTTACACAATTCAGAGTATGTTAAAAATTAGAGTGAAATTGCTTTAAACAAGCGAATTATCGCGAAACAACAGAGGCTCGAATCCAACAAAAACTGTGCCCTGCCGCCTCTACTAAGCCTTAGAGACGCTTTGAGACAAGTCTTACACAACTCAGAGAATGTTGAAAATTAGAATGAAATTGCTTTAAACAAGCGAATTATCGCGAAACAACACCTGCTCGAATCCAAATAAAACTCTGCCCTGCCGTCTCTACTGAGCCTCAGAGACGCCTTGAGACAATTGTTACAAAAATCAGAAAATGTTAAAAATTAGAGTGAAATTGCTTTAAACAAGCGAATTTTCGCGAAACAACACCTGCTCGAATCTAACAGAAACTGTGCCCAGCCGTCTCTACTAAGCCTCAGAGACGCTTTGAGACAAGTGTTACAAATATCAGAGAATGTCAAAAATTAGAGTGGAATTGCTTCAAACAAGCGAATTATCGCGAAACAACACCTGCTCGAATCCAACAAAAACTGTGGCCTGCCGTCTCTACTGAGTCTCAGAGACGCTTTGAGACAAGTGTTACGAAATTCAGAGAATGTCGAAAATTTGAGTGAAATTGCTTCAAACAAGCGAATTATCGCGAAACAACACCTGCTCGAATCCAATAAAAACTGTTGCCAGCCGTCTCTACTAAGCCTCAAAGACGCTTTGAGACAAGTGTTACACAATTCAGAGAATGTTAAAAATTAGAGTGAAATTGCTTTAAACAATAGAATTATCGCGAAACAACACCTGCTCGAATGCAACAAAAACTCTGCCCAGCCGTCTCTACTGAGCCTCAGAGATGCTTTGAGACAATTGTTACAAAAATCAGAAAATGTTAAAAATTAGAGTGAAATTGCTTTAAACAAGCGAATTATCGCGAAACAACACCTGCTCGAAGCCAACAAAAACTGTGCCCAGCCGTCTCTACTAAGCCTCAGAGACGCTTTGAGACAAGTGTTACACAATTCAGAGAATGTTAAAAATTAGAGTGAAATTGCTTTAAACAAGCGAATTATCGCGAAACAACACCTGCTCGAATCCACCAAAAACTCTGCCCTGCCGTCTCTACTGAGCCTCAGAGACGCTTTGCGACAAGTTTTACAAAGATCTGAGAATATCGAAAATTGGAGTCAAGTTGCTTCAAACAAGGGAATTATCGCGAAACAACACCTGCTCGAATCCAACAAAAACTGTGGCCTGCCGTCTGTACTGAGCCTCAGAGACGCTTTGAGACAAGTGTTACGAAATTCAGAGGATGTCGAAAATTTGAGTGGAATTGCTTCAAACAAGCGAATTATCGCGAAACAACACCTGCTCGAATCCAAATAAAACTCTGCCCTGCCGTCTCTACTGAGCCTCAGAGACGCTTTGAGACAAGTGTTACAAATATCAGAGAATGTCAAAAATTAGAGTGGAATTGCTTCAAACAAGCGAATTATCGCGAAACAACACCAGCTCGAATCCAAAAAAACCTGTGCCCAGCCGTCTCTACTAAGCCTCAGAGACGCTTTGACACAAGTGTTACACAATTCAGAGAATGTTAAAAATTAGAGTGAAATTGCTTTAAACAAGCGAATTATCGCGAAACAACACCTGCTCGAATCCAACAAAAACTCTGCCCTGCCGTCTCTACTGAGCCTCAGAGACGCTTTGCGACAAGTTTTACAAAGTTCTGAGAATATCGAAAATTGGAGTCAAGTTGCTTCAAACAAGCGAATTATCGCGAAACAACACCTGCTCGAATCCAACAAAAACTGTGGCCAGCCGTCTCTACTAAGCCTCAAAGACGCTTTGAGACAATTGTTACAAAAATCAGAAAATGTTCAAAATTAGAGTGAAATTGCTTTAAACAAGCGAATTATCGCGAAACAACACCTGATCGAATCTAACAGAAACTGTGCCCAGCCGTCTCTACTAAGCCTCAGAGACGCTTTGAGACAAGTGTGACAAATATCAGAGAATGTCAAAAATTAGAGTGGAATTGCTTCAAACAAGCGAATTATCGCGAAACAACACCTGCTCGAATCCAACAAAAACTGTGGCCAGCCGTCTCTACTAAGCCTCAAAGACGCTTTGAGACAAGTGTTACACAATTCAGAGTATGTTAAAAATTAGAGTGAAATTGCTTTAAACAAGCGAATTATCGCGAAACAACAGCTGCTCGAATCCAACAAAAACTGTGCCCTGCCGCCTCTACTAAGCGTCAGAGACGCTTTGAGACAAGTCTTACACAATTCAGAGAATGTTGAAAATTAGAATGAAATTGCTTTAAACAAGCGAATTATCGCGAAACAACACCTGCTCGAATCCTAATAAAACTCTGCCCTGCCGTCTCTACTGAGCCTCAGAGACGCTTTGAGACAATTGTTACAAAAATCAGAAAATGTTAAAAATTAGAGTGAAATTGCTTTAAAGAAGCGAATTTTCGCGAAACAACACCTGCTCGAATCTAACAGAAACTGTGCCCAGCCGTCTCTACTAAGCCTCAGAGACGCTTTGAGACAAGTGTTACAAATATCAGAGAATGTCAAAAATTAGAGTGGAATTGCTTCAAACAAGCGAATTATCGCGAAACAACACCTGCTCGAATCCACCAAAAACTGTGGCCTGCCGTCTCTACTGAGCCTCAGAGACGCTTTGAGACAAGTGTTACGAAATTCAGAGAATGTCGAAAATTTGAGTGAAATTGCTTCATACAAGCGAATTATCGCGAAACAACACCTGCTCGAATCCAATAAAAACTGTTGCCAGCCGTCTCTACTAAGCCTCAAAGACGCTTTGAGACAAGTGTTACACAATTCAGAGAATGTTAAAAATTAGAGTGAAATTGCTTTAAACAATAGAATTATCGCGAAACAACACCTGCTCGAATGCAACAAAAACTCTGCCCTGCCGTCTCTACTGAGCCTCAGAGATGCTTTGAGACAATTGTTACAAAAATCAGAAAATGTTAAAAATTAGAGTGAAATTGCTTTAAACAAGCGAATTATCGCGAAACAACACCTGCTCAAATGCAACAAAAACTGTGCCCAGCCGTCTCTACTAAGCCTCAGAGACGCTTTGAGACAAGTGTTACACAATTCAGAGAATGTTAAAAATTAGAGTGAAATTGCTTTAAACAAGCGAATTATCGCGAAACAACACCTGCTCGAATCCAACAAAAACTCTGCCCTGCCGTCTCTACTGAGCCTCAGAGACGCTTTGCGACAAGTTTTACAAAGATCTGAGAATATCGAAAATTGGAGTCAAGTTGCTTCAAACAAGGGAATTATCGCGAAACAACACCTGCTCGAATCCAACAAAAACTGTGGCCTGCCGTCTGTACTGAGCCTCAGAGACGCTTTGAGACAAGTGTTACGAAATTCAGAGGATGTCGAAAATTTGAGTGGAATTGCTTCAAACAAGCGAATTATCGCGAAACAACACCTGCTCGAATCCAAATAAAACTCTGCCCTGCCGTCTCAACTGAGCCTCAGAGACGCTTTGAGACAAGTGTTACAAATATCAGAGAATGTCAAAAATTAGAGTGGAATTGCTTCAAACAAGCGAATTATCGCGAAACAACACCAGCTCGAATCCAAAAAAACCTGTGCCCAGCCGTCTCTACTAAGCCTCAGAGACGCTTTGACACAAGTGTTACACAATTCAGAGAATGTTAAAAATTAGAGTGAAATTGCTTTAAACAAGCGAATTATCGCGAAACAACACCTGCTCGAATCCAACAAAAACACTGCCCTGCCGTCTCTACTGAGCCTCAGAGACGCTTTGAGACAAGTGTTACACAATTCAGAGAATGTTAAAAATTAGAGTGAAATTGCTTTAAACAAGCGAATTATCGCGAAACAACACCAGCACGAATCCAACAAAAACTGTGCCCTGCCGTCTCTACTAACCCTCAGAGACGCTTTGAGACAAGTCTTACACAATTCAGAGAATGTTGAAAATTAGAATGAAATTGCTTTAAACAAGCGAATTATCGCGAAACAACACCTGCTCGAATCCAAATAAAACTCTGCCCTGCCGTCTCTACTGAGCCTCAGAGACGCTTTGAGACAATTGTTACAAAAATCAGAAAATGTTAAAAATTAGAGTGAAATTGCTTTAAACAAGCGAATTTTCGCGAAACAACACCTGCTCGAATCTAACAGAAACTGTGCCCAGCCGTCTCTACTAAGCCTCAGAGACGCTTTGAGACAAGTGTTACAAATATCAGAGAATGTCAAAAATTAGAGTGGAATTGCTTCAAACAAGCGAATTATCGCGAAACAACACCTGCTCGAATCCAACAAAAACTGTGGCCTGCCGTCTCTACTGAGCCTCAGAGACGCTTTGAGACAAGTGTTACGAAATTCAGAGAATGTCGAAAATTTGAGTGAAATTGCTTCAAACAAGCGAATTATTGCGAAACAACACCTGCTCGAATCCAATAAAAACTGTTGCCAGCCGGCTCTACTAAGCCTCAAAGACGCTTTGAGACAGGTGTTACACAATTCAGAGAATGTTAAAAATTAGAGTGAAATTGCTTTAAAGAATAGAATTATCGCGAAACAACACCTGCTCGAATGCAACAAAAACTCTGCCCTGCCGTCTCTACTGAGCCTCAGAGATGCTTTGAGACAATTGTTACAAAAATCAGAAAATGTTAAAAATTAGAGTGAAATTGCTTTAAACAAGCGAATTATCGCGAAACAACACCTGCTCGAATCCAAATAAAACTCTGCCCTGCCGTCTCTACTGAGCCTCAGAGACGCTTTGAGACAAGTGTTACAAATATCAGAGAATGTCAAAAATTAGAGTGGAATTGCTTCAAACAAGCGAATTATCGCGAAACAACACCAGCTCGAATCCAAAAAAACCTGTGCCCAGCCGTCTCTACTATGCCTCAGAGACGCTTTGACACAAGTGTTACACAATTCAGAGAATGTTAAAAATTAGAGTGAAATTGCTTTAAACAAGCGAATTATCGCGAAACAACACCTGCTCGAATCCAACAAAAACTCTGCCCTGCCGTCTCTACTGAGCCTCAGAGACGCTTTGCGACAAGTTTTACAAAGTTAAGAGAATATTCAAATTGGAGTCAAGTTGCTTCAAACAAGCGAATTATCGCGAAACAACACCTGATCGAATCCAACAAAAACTGTGGCCAGCCGTCTCTACTAAGCCTCAAAGACGCTTTGAGACAAGTGTTACACAATTCAGAGAATGTTAAAAATTAGAGTGAAATTGCTTTAAACAAGCGAATTATCGCGAAACAACACCAGCTCGAATCCAACAAAAACTGTGCCCTGCCGTCTCTACTAAGCCTCAGAGACGCTTTGAGACAAGTCTTACACAATTCAGAGAATGTTAAAGATTAGAGTGAAATTGCTTCAAACAAGCGAATTAGCGCGAAACAACACCTGCTCGAATCCAAATAAAACTCTGCCCTGCCGTCTCTACTAAGCCTCAGAGACGCTTTGAGACAATTGTTACAAAAATCAGAAAATGTTCAAAATTAGAGTGAAATTGCTTTAAACAAGCGAATTATCGCGAAACAACACCTGATCGAATCTAACAGAAACTGTGCCCAGCCGTCTCTACTAAGCCTCAGAGACGCTTTGAGACAAGTGTGACAAATATCAGAGAATGTCAAAAATTAGAGTGGAATTGCTTCAAACAAGCGAATTATCGCGAAACAACACCTGCTCGAATCCAACAAAAACTGTGGCCAGCCGTCTCTACTAAGCCTCAAAGACGCTTTGAGACAAGTGTTACACAATTCAGAGTATGTTAAAAATTAGAGTGAAATTGCTTTAAACAAGCGAATTATCGCGAAACAACAGCTGCTCGAATCCAACAAAAACTGTGCCCTGCCGCCTCTACTAAGCCTCAGAGACGCTTTGAGACAAGTCTTACACAATTCAGAGAATGTTGAAAATTAGAATGAAATTGCTTTAAACAAGCGAATTATCGCGAAACAACACCTGCTCGAATTCAAATAAAACTCTGCCCTGCCGTCTCTACTGAGCCTCAGAGACGCTTTGAGACAATTGTTACAAAAATCAGAAAATGTTAAAAATTAGAGTGAAATTGCTTTAAACAAGCGAATTTTCGCGAAACAACACCTGCTCGAATCTAACAGAAACTGTGCCCAGCCGTCTCTACTAATCCTCAGAGACGCTTTGAGACAAGTGTTACAAATATCAGAGAATGTCAAAAATTAGAGTGGAATTGCTTCAAACAAGCGAATTATCGCGAAACAACACCTGCTCGAATCCACCAAAAACTGTGGCCTGCCGTCTCTACTGAGCCTCAGAGACGCTTTGAGACAAGTGTTACGAAATTCAGAGAATGTCGAAAATTTGAGTGAAATTGCTTCAAACAAGCAGATTATCGCGAAACAACACCTGCTCGAATCCAATAAAAACTGTTGCCAGCCGTCTCTACTAAGCCTCAAAGACGCTTTGAGACAAGTGTTACACAATTCAGAGAATGTTAAAAATTAGAGTGAAATTGCTTTAAACAATAGAATTATCGCGAAACAACACCTGCTCGAATGCAACCAAAACTCTGCCCTGCCGTCTCTACTGAGCCTCAGAGATGCTTTGAGACAATTGTTACAAAAATCAGAAAATGTTAAAAATTAGAGTGAAATTGCTTTAAACAAGCGAATTATCGCGAAACAACACCTGCTCGAATCCAACAAAAACTGTGCCCAGCCGTCTCTACTAAGCCTCAGAGACGCTTTGAGACAAGTGTTACACAATACAGAGAATGTTAAAAATTAGAGTGAAATTGCTTTAAACAAGCGAATTATCGCGAAACAACACCTGCTCGAATCCAACAAAAACTCTGCCCTGCCGTCTCTACTGAGCCTTAGAGACGCCTTGCGACAAGTTTTACAAAGATCTGAGAATATCGAAAATTGGAGTCAAGTTGCTTCAAACAAGGGAATTATCGCGAAACAACACCTGCTCGAATCCAACAAAAACTGTGGCCTGCCGTCTGTACTGAGCCTCAGAGACGCTTTGAGACAAGTGTTACGAAATTCAGAGGATGTCGAAAATTTGAGTGGAATTGCTTCAAACAAGCGAATTATCGCGAAACAACACCTGCTCGAATCCAAATAAAACTCTGCCCTGCCGTCTCACCTGAGCCTCAGAGACGCTTTGAGACAAGTGTTACAAATATCAGAGAATGTCAAAAATTAGAGTGGAATTGCTTCAAACAAGCGAATTATCGCGAAACAACACCAGCTCGAATCCAAAAAAACCTGTGCCCAGCCGTCTCTGCTAAGCCTCAGAGACGCTTTGACACAAGTGTTACACAATTCAGAGAATGTTAAAAATTAGAGTGAAATTGCTTTAAACAAGCGAATTATCGCGAAACAACACCTGCTCGAATCCAACAAAAACTCTGCCCTGCCGTCTCTACTGAGCCTCAGAGACGCTTTGCGACAAGTTTTACAAAGTTCTGAGAATATCGAAAATTGGAGTCAAGTTGCTTCAAACAAGCGAATTATCGCGAAACAACACCTGCTCGAATCCAACAAAAACTGTGGCCAGCCGTCTCTACTAAGCCTCAAAGACGCTTTGAGACAAGTGTTACACAATTCAGAGAATGTTAAAAATTAGAGTGAAATTGCTTTAAACAAGCGAATTATCGCGAAACAACACCAGCTCGAATCCAACAAAAACTGTGCCCTGCCGTCTCTACTAACCCTCAGAGACGCTTTGAGACAAGTCTTACACAATTCAGAGAATGTTGAAAATTAGAATGAAATTGCTTTAAACAAGCGAATTATCGCGAAACAACACCTGCTCGAATCCAAATAAAACTCTGCCCTGCCGTCTCTACTGAGCCTCAGAGAGGCTTTGAGACAATTGTTACAAAAATCAGAAAATGTTAAAAATTAGAGTGAAATTGCTTTAAACAAGCGAATTTTCGCGAAACAACACCTGCTCGAATCTAACAGAAACTGTGCCCAGCCGTCTCTACTAAGCCTCAGAGACGCTTTGAGACAAGTGTTACAAATATCAGAGAATGTCAAAAATTAGAGTGGAATTGCTTCAAACAAGCGAATTATCGCGAAACAACACCTGCTCGAATCCAACAAAAACTGTGGCCTGCCGTCTCTACTGAGCCTCAGAGACGCTTTGAGACAAGTGTTACGAAATTCAGAGAATGTCGAAAATTTGAGTGAAATTGCTTCAAACAAGCGAATTATCGCGAAACAACACCTGCTCGAATCCAATAAAAACTGTTGCCAGCCGGCTCTACTAAGCCTCAAAGACGCTTTGAGACAAGTGTTACACAATTCAGAGAATGTTAAAAATTAGAGTGAAATTGCTTTAAACAATAGAATTATCGCGAAACAACACCTGCTCGAATGCAACAAAAACTCTGCCCTGCCGTCTCTACTGAGCCTCAGAGATGCTTTGAGACAATTGTTACAAAAATCAAAAAATGTTAAAAATTAGAGTGAAATTGCTTTAAACAAGCGAATGATCGCGAAACAACACCTGCTCGAATCCAACAAAAACTGTGCCCAGCCGTCTCTACTAAGCCTCAGAGACGCTTTGAGACAAGTGTTACACAATTCAGAGAATGTTAAAAATTAGAGTGAAATTGCTTTAAACAAGCGAATTATCGCGAAACAACACCTGCTCGAATCCAACAAAAACTCTGCCCTGCCGTCTCTACTGAGCCTCAGAGACGCTTTGCGACAAGTTTTACAAAGATCTGAGAATATCGAAAATTGGAGTCAAGTTGCTTCAAACAAGGGAATTATCGCGAAACAACACCTGCTCGAATCCAACAAAAACTGTGGCCTGCCGTCTGTACTGAGCCTCAGAGACGCTTTGAGACAAGTGTTACGAAATCCAGAGGATGTCGAAAATTTGAGTGGAATTGCTTCAAACAAGCGAATTATCGCGAAACAACACCTGCTCGAATCCAAATAAAACTCTGCCCTGCCGTCTCTACTAAGCCTCAGAGACGCTTTGAGACAAGTCTTACACAATTCAGAGAATGTTAAAAATTAGAGTGAAATTGCTTCAAACAAGCGAATTATCGCGAAACAACACCTGCTCGAATCCAAATAAAACTCTGCCCTGCCGTCTCTACTAAGCCTCAGAGACGCTTTGAGACAATTGTTACAAAAATCAGAAAATGTTCAAAATTAGAGTGAAATTGCTTTAAACAAGCGAATTATCGCGAAACAACACCTGATCGAATCTAACAGAAACTGTGCCCAGCCGTCTCTACTAAGCCTCAGAGACGCTTTGAGACAAGTGTGACAAATATCAGAGAATGTCAAAAATTAGAGTGGAATTGCTTCAAACAAGCGAATTATCGCGAAACAACACCTGCTCGAATCCAAAAAAAAACTGTAGCCAGCCGTCTCTACTAAGCCTCAAAGACGCTTTGAGACAAGTGTTACACAATTCAGAGTATGTTAAAAATTAGAGTGAAATTGCTTTAAACAAGCGAATTATCGCGAAACAACACCTGCTCGAATCCAACAAAAACTGTGCCCTGCCGTCTCTACTAAGCCTCTGAGACGCTTTGCGACAAGTCTTACACAATTCAGAGAATGTTGAAAATTAGAGTGAAATTGCTTTAAACAAGCGAATTTTCGCGAAACAACAGCTGCTCGAATCCAACCAAAACTGTGCCCTGCCGTCCCTACTGAGCCTCATAGACGCTTTGAGACAATTGTTACAAAAATCAGAAAATGTCAAAAATTAGAGTGAAATTGCTTTAAACAAGTGAATTTTCGCGAAACAACACCTGCTCGAATCTAACAGAAACTGTGCCCAGCCGTCTCTAATAAGCCTCAGAGACGCTTTGAGACAAGTGTTACAAATATCAGAGAATGTCAAAAATTAGAGTGGAATTGCTTCAAACAAGCGAATTATCGCGAAACAACACCTGCTCGAATCCAAAAAAAAACTGTAGCCAGCCGTCTCTACTAAGCCTCAAAGACGCTTTGAGACAAGTGTTACACAATTCAGAGTATGTTAAAAATTAGAGTGAAATTGCTTTAAACAAGCGAATTATCGCGAAACAACACCAGCTCGAATCCAACAAAAACTGTGCCCTGCCGTCTCTACTAAGCCTCAGAGACGCTTTGAGACAAGTCTTACACAATTCAGAGAATGTTAAAGATTAGAGTGAAATTGCTTCAAACAAGCGAATTATCGCGAAACAACACCTGCTCGAATCCAACAAAAACTGTGGCCAGCCGTCTCTACTAAGCCTCAAAGACGCTTTGAGACAAGTGTTACACAATTCAGAGTATGTTAAAAATTAGAGTGAAATTGCTTTAAACAAGCGAATTATCGCGAAACAACAGCTGCTCGAATCCAACAAAAACTGTGCCCTGCCGCCTCTACTAAGCCTCAGAGACGCTTTGAGACAAGTCTTACACAATTCAGAGAATGTTGAAAATTAGAATGAAATTGCTTTAAACAAGCGAATTATCGCGAAACAACACCTGCTCGAATTCAAATAAAACTCTGCCCTGCCGTCTCTACTGAGCCTCAGAGACGCTTTGAGACAATTGTTACAAAAATCAGAAAATGTTAAAAATTAGAGTGAAATTGCTTTAAACAAGCGAATTTTCGCGAAACAACACCTGCTCGAATCTAACAGAAACTGTGCCCAGCCGTCTCTACTAATCCTCAGAGACGCTTTGAGACAAGTGTTACAAATATCAGAGAATGTCAAAAATTAGAGTGGAATTGCTTCAAACAAGCGAATTATCGCGAAACAACACCTGCTCGAATCCACCAAAAACTGTGGCCTGCCGTCTCTACTGAGCCTCAGAGACGCTTTGAGACAAGTGTTACGAAATTCAGAGAATGTCGAAAATTTGAGTGAAATTGCTTCAAACAAGCAGATTATCGCGAAACAACACCTGCTCGAATCCAATAAAAACTGTTGCCAGCCGTCTCTACTAAGCCTCAAAGACGCTTTGAGACAAGTGTTACACAATTCAGAGAATGTTAAAAATTAGAGTGAAATTGCTTTAAACAATAGAATTATCGCGAAACAACACCTGCTCGAATGCAACCAAAACTCTGCCCTGCCGTCTCTACTGAGCCTCAGAGATGCTTTGAGACAATTGTTACAAAAATCAGAAAATGTTAAAAATTAGAGTGAAATTGCTTTAAACAAGCGAATTATCGCGAAACAACACCTGCTCGAATCCAACAAAAACTGTGCCCAGCCGTCTCTACTAAGCCTCAGAGACGCTTTGAGACAAGTGTTACACAATACAGAGAATGTTAAAAATTAGAGTGAAATTGCTTTAAACAAGCGAATTATCGCGAAACAACACCTGCTCGAATCCAACAAAAACTGTGCCCAGCCGTCTCTACTAAGCCTCAGAGACGCTTTGAGACAAGTGTTACACAATACAGAGAATGTTAAAAATTAGAGTGAAATTGCTTTAAACAAGCGAATTATCGCGAAACAACACCTGCTCGAATCCAACAAAAACTCTGCCCTGCCGTCTCTACTGAGCCTCAGAGATGCTTTGAGACAATTGTTACAAAAATCAGAAAATGTTAAAAATTAGAGTGAAATTGCTTTAAACAAGCGAATTATCGCGAAACAACACCTGCTCGAATCCAACAAAAACTGTGCCCAGCCGTCTCTACTAAGCCTCAGAGACGCTTTGAGACAAGTGTTACACAATACAGAGAATGTTAAAAATTAGAGTGAAATTGCTTTAAACAAGCGAATTATCGCGAAACAACACCTGCTCGAATCCAACAAAAACTCTGCCCTGCCGTCTCTACTGAGCCTTAGAGACGCCTTGCGACAAGTTTTACAAAGATCTGAGAATATCGAAAATTGGAGTCAAGTTGCTTCAAACAAGGGAATTATCGCGAAACAACACCTGCTCGAATCCAACAAAAACTGTGGCCTGCCGTCTGTACTGAGCCTCAGAGACGCTTTGAGACAAGTGTTACGAAATTCAGAGGATGTCGAAAATTTGAGTGGAATTGCTTCAAACAAGCGAATTATCGCGAAACAACACCTGCTCGAATCCAAATAAAACTCTGCCCTGCCGTCTCACCTGAGCCTCAGAGACGCTTTGAGACAAGTGTTACAAATATCAGAGAATGTCAAAAATTAGAGTGGAATTGCTTCAAACAAGCGAATTATCGCGAAACAACACCAGCTCGAATCCAAAAAAACCTGTGCCCAGCCGTCTCTGCTAAGCCTCAGAGACGCTTTGACACAAGTGTTACACAATTCAGAGAATGTTAAAAATTAGAGTGAAATTGCTTTAAACAAGCGAATTATCGCGAAACAACACCTGCTCGAATCCAACAAAAACTCTGCCCTGCCGTCTCTACTGAGCCTCAGAGACGCTTTGCGACAAGTTTTACAAAGTTCTGAGAATATCGAAAATTGGAGTCAAGTTGCTTCAAACAAGCGAATTATCGCGAAACAACACCTGCTCGAATCCAACAAAAACTGTGGCCAGCCGTCTCTACTAAGCCTCAAAGACGCTTTGAGACAAGTGTTACACAATTCAGAGAATGTTAAAAATTAGAGTGAAATTGCTTTAAACAAGCGAATTATCGCGAAACAACACCAGCTCGAATCCAACAAAAACTGTGCCCTGCCGTCTCTACTAACCCTCAGAGACGCTTTGAGACAAGTCTTACACAATTCAGAGAATGTTGAAAATTAGAATGAAATTGCTTTAAACAAGCGAATTATCGCGAAACAACACCTGCTCGAATCCAAATAAAACTCTGCCCTGCCGTCTCTACTGAGCCTCAGAGAGGCTTTGAGACAATTGTTACAAAAATCAGAAAATGTTAAAAATTAGAGTGAAATTGCTTTAAACAAGCGAATTTTCGCGAAACAACACCTGCTCGAATCTAACAGAAACTGTGCCCAGCCGTCTCTACTAAGCCTCAGAGACGCTTTGAGACAAGTGTTACAAATATCAGAGAATGTCAAAAATTAGAGTGGAATTGCTTCAAACAAGCGAATTATCGCGAAACAACACCTGCTCGAATCCAACAAAAACTGTGGCCTGCCGTCTCTACTGAGCCTCAGAGACGCTTTGAGACAAGTGTTACGAAATTCAGAGAATGTCGAAAATTTGAGTGAAATTGCTTCAAACAAGCGAATTATCGCGAAACAACACCTGCTCGAATCCAATAAAAACTGTTGCCAGCCGGCTCTACTAAGCCTCAAAGACGCTTTGAGACAAGTGTTACACAATTCAGAGAATGTTAAAAATTAGAGTGAAATTGCTTTAAACAATAGAATTATCGCGAAACAACACCTGCTCGAATGCAACAAAAACTCTGCCCTGCCGTCTCTACTGAGCCTCAGAGATGCTTTGAGACAATTGTTACAAAAATCAAAAAATGTTAAAAATTAGAGTGAAATTGCTTTAAACAAGCGAATGATCGCGAAACAACACCTGCTCGAATCCAACAAAAACTGTGCCCAGCCGTCTCTACTAAGCCTCAGAGACGCTTTGAGACAAGTGTTACACAATTCAGAGAATGTTAAAAATTAGAGTGAAATTGCTTTAAACAAGCGAATTATCGCGAAACAACACCTGCTCGAATCCAACAAAAACTCTGCCCTGCCGTCTCTACTGAGCCTCAGAGACGCTTTGCGACAAGTTTTACAAAGATCTGAGAATATCGAAAATTGGAGTCAAGTTGCTTCAAACAAGGGAATTATCGCGAAACAACACCTGCTCGAATCCAACAAAAACTGTGGCCTGCCGTCTGTACTGAGCCTCAGAGACGCTTTGAGACAAGTGTTACGAAATCCAGAGGATGTCGAAAATTTGAGTGGAATTGCTTCAAACAAGCGAATTATCGCGAAACAACACCTGCTCGAATCCAAATAAAACTCTGCCCTGCCGTCTCTACTAAGCCTCAGAGACGCTTTGAGACAAGTCTTACACAATTCAGAGAATGTTAAAAATTAGAGTGAAATTGCTTCAAACAAGCGAATTATCGCGAAACAACACCTGCTCGAATCCAAATAAAACTCTGCCCTGCCGTCTCTACTAAGCCTCAGAGACGCTTTGAGACAATTGTTACAAAAATCAGAAAATGTTCAAAATTAGAGTGAAATTGCTTTAAACAAGCGAATTATCGCGAAACAACACCTGATCGAATCTAACAGAAACTGTGCCCAGCCGTCTCTACTAAGCCTCAGAGACGCTTTGAGACAAGTGTGACAAATATCAGAGAATGTCAAAAATTAGAGTGGAATTGCTTCAAACAAGCGAATTATCGCGAAACAACACCTGCTCGAATCCAAAAAAAAACTGTAGCCAGCCGTCTCTACTAAGCCTCAAAGACGCTTTGAGACAAGTGTTACACAATTCAGAGTATGTTAAAAATTAGAGTGAAATTGCTTTAAACAAGCGAATTATCGCGAAACAACACCTGCTCGAATCCAACAAAAACTGTGCCCTGCCGTCTCTACTAAGCCTCTGAGACGCTTTGCGACAAGTCTTACACAATTCAGAGAATGTTGAAAATTAGAGTGAAATTGCTTTAAACAAGCGAATTTTCGCGAAACAACAGCTGCTCGAATCCAACCAAAACTGTGCCCTGCCGTCCCTACTGAGCCTCATAGACGCTTTGAGACAATTGTTACAAAAATCAGAAAATGTCAAAAATTAGAGTGAAATTGCTTTAAACAAGTGAATTTTCGCGAAACAACACCTGCTCGAATCTAACAGAAACTGTGCCCAGCCGTCTCTAATAAGCCTCAGAGACGCTTTGAGACAAGTGTTACAAATATCAGAGAATGTCAAAAATTAGAGTGGAATTGCTTCAAACAAGCGAATTATCGCGAAACAACACCTGCTCGAATCCAAAAAAAAACTGTAGCCAGCCGTCTCTACTAAGCCTCAAAGACGCTTTGAGACAAGTGTTACACAATTCAGAGTATGTTAAAAATTAGAGTGAAATTGCTTTAAACAAGCGAATTATCGCGAAACAACACCAGCTCGAATCCAAAAAAACTGTGCCCTGCCGTCTCTACTAAGCCTCAGAGACGCTTTGAGACAAGTCTTACACAATTCAGAGAATGTTAAAGATTAGAGTGAAATTGCTTCAAACAAGCGAATTAGCGCGAAACAACACCTGCTCGAATCCAAATAAAACTCTGCCCTGCCGTCTCTACTAAGCCTCAGAGACGCTTTGAGACAATTGTTACAAAAATCAGAAAATGTTCAAAATTAGAGTGAAATTGCTTTAAACAAGCGAATTATCGCGAAACAACACCTGATCGAATCTAACAGAAACTGTGCCCAGCCGTCTCTACTAAGCCTCAGAGACGCTTTGAGACAAGTGTGACAAATATCAGAGAATGTCAAAAATTAGAGTGGAATTGCTTCAAACAAGCGAATTATCGCGAAACAACACCTGCTCGAATCCAACAAAAACTGTGGCCAGCCGTCTCTACTAAGCCTCAAAGACGCTTTGAGACAAGTGTTACACAATTCAGAGTATGTTAAAAATTAGAGTGAAATTGCTTTAAACAAGCGAATTATCGCGAAACAACAGCTGCTCGAATCCAACAAAAACTGTGCCCTGCCGCCTCTACTAAGCCTCAGAGACGCTTTGAGACAAGTCTTACACAATTCAGAGAATGTTGAAAATTAGAATGAAATTGCTTTAAACAAGCGAATTATCGCGAAACAACACCTGCTCGAATTCAAATAAAACTCTGCCCTGCCGTCTCTACTGAGCCTCAGAGACGCTTTGAGACAATTGTTACAAAAATCAGAAAATGTTAAAAATTAGAGTGAAATTGCTTTAAACAAGCGAATTTTCGCGAAACAACACCTGCTCGAATCTAACAGAAACTGTGCCCAGCCGTCTCTACTAATCCTCAGAGACGCTTTGAGACAAGTGTTACAAATATCAGAGAATGTCAAAAATTAGAGTGGAATTGCTTCAAACAAGCGAATTATCGCGAAACAACACCTGCTCGAATCCACCAAAAACTGTGGCCTGCCGTCTCTACTGAGCCTCAGAGACGCTTTGAGACAAGTGTTACGAAATTCAGAGAATGTCGAAAATTTGAGTGAAATTGCTTCAAACAAGCAGATTATCGCGAAACAACACCTGCTCGAATCCAATAAAAACTGTTGCCAGCCGTCTCTACTAAGCCTCAAAGACGCTTTGAGACAAGTGTTACACAATTCAGAGAATGTTAAAAATTAGAGTGAAATTGCTTTAAACAATAGAATTATCGCGAAACAACACCTGCTCGAATGCAACCAAAACTCTGCCCTGCCGTCTCTACTGAGCCTCAGAGATGCTTTGAGACAATTGTTACAAAAATCAGAAAATGTTAAAAATTAGAGTGAAATTGCTTTAAACAAGCGAATTATCGCGAAACAACACCTGCTCGAATCCAACAAAAACTGTGCCCAGCCGTCTCTACTAAGCCTCAGAGACGCTTTGAGACAAGTGTTACACAATACAGAGAATGTTAAAAATTAGAGTGAAATTGCTTTAAACAAGCGAATTATCGCGAAACAACACCTGCTCGAATCCAACAAAAACTCTGCCCTGCCGTCTCTACTGAGCCTTAGAGACGCCTTGCGACAAGTTTTACAAAGATCTGAGAATATCGAAAATTGGAGTCAAGTTGCTTCAAACAAGGGAATTATCGCGAAACAACACCTGCTCGAATCCAACAAAAACTGTGGCCTGCCGTCTGTACTGAGCCTCAGAGACGCTTTGAGACAAGTGTTACGAAATTCAGAGGATGTCGAAAATTTGAGTGGAATTGCTTCAAACAAGCGAATTATCGCGAAACAACACCTGCTCGAATCCAAATAAAACTCTGCCCTGCCGTCTCACCTGAGCCTCAGAGACGCTTTGAGACAAGTGTTACAAATATCAGAGAATGTCAAAAATTAGAGTGGAATTGCTTCAAACAAGCGAATTATCGCGAAACAACACCAGCTCGAATCCAAAAAAACCTGTGCCCAGCCGTCTCTACTAAGCCTCAGAGACGCTTTGACACAAGTGTTACACAATTCAGAGAATGTTAAAAATTAGAGTGAAATTGCTTTAAACAAGCGAATTATCGCGAAACAACACCTGCTCGAATCCAACAAAAACTCTGCCCTGCCGTCTCTACTGAGCCTCAGAGACGCTTTGCGACAAGTTTTACAAAGTTCTGAGAATATCGAAAATTGGAGTCAAGTTGCTTCAAACAAGCGAATTATCGCGAAACAACACCTGCTCGAATCCAACAAAAACTGTGGCCAGCCGTCTCTACTAAGCCTCAAAGACGCTTTGAGACAAGTGTTACACAATTCAGAGAATGTTAAAAATTAGAGTGAAATTGCTTTAAACAAGCGAATTATCGCGAAACAACACCAGCTCGAATCCAACAAAAACTGTGCCCTGCCGTCTCTACTAACCCTCAGAGACGCTTTGAGACAAGTCTTACACAATTCAGAGAATGTTGAAAATTAGAATGAAATTGCTTTAAACAAGCGAATTATCGCGAAACAACACCTGCTCGAATCCAAATAAAACTCTGCCCTGCCGTCTCTACTGAGCCTCAGAGAGGCTTTGAGACAATTGTTACAAAAATCAGAAAATGTTAAAAATTAGAGTGAAATTGCTTTAAACAAGCGAATTTTCGCGAAACAACACCTGCTCGAATCTAACAGAAACTGTGCCCAGCCGTCTCTACTAAGCCTCAGAGACGCTTTGAGACAAGTGTTACAAATATCAGAGAATGTCAAAAATTAGAGTGGAATTGCTTCAAACAAGCGAATTATCGCGAAACAACACCTGCTCGAATCCAACAAAAACTGTGGCCTGCCGTCTCTACTGAGCCTCAGAGACGCTTTGAGACAAGTGTTACGAAATTCAGAGAATGTCGAAAATTTGAGTGAAATTGCTTCAAACAAGCGAATTATCGCGAAACAACACCTGCTCGAATCCAATAAAAACTGTTGCCAGCCGGCTCTACTAAGCCTCAAAGACGCTTTGAGACAAGTGTTACACAATTCAGAGAATGTTAAAAATTAGAGTGAAATTGCTTTAAACAATAGAATTATCGCGAAACAACACCTGCCCGAATGCAACAAAAACTCTGCCCTGCCGTCTCTACTGAGCCTCAGAGATGCTTTGAGACAATTGTTACAAAAATCAAAAAATGTTAAAAATTAGAGTGAAATTGCTTTAAACAAGCGAATGATCGCGAAACAACACCTGCTCGAATCCAACAAAAACTGTGCCCAGCCGTCTCTACTAAGCCTCAGAGACGCTTTGAGACAAGTGTTACACAATTCAGAGAATGTTAAAAATTAGAGTGAAATTGCTTTAAACAAGCGAATTATCGCGAAACAACACCTGCTCGAATCCAACAAAAACTCTGCCCTGCCGTCTCTACTGAGCCTCAGAGACGCTTTGCGACAAGTTTTACAAAGATCTGAGAATATCGAAAATTGGAGTCAAGTTGCTTCAAACAAGGGAATTATCGCGAAACAACACCTGCTCGAATCCAACAAAAACTGTGGCCTGCCGTCTGTACTGAGCCTCAGAGACGCTTTGAGACAAGTGTTACGAAATCCAGAGGATGTCGAAAATTTGAGTGGAATTGCTTCAAACAAGCGAATTATCGCGAAACAACACCTGCTCGAATCCAAATAAAACTCTGCCCTGCCGTCTCTACTGAGCCTCAGAGACGCTTTGAGACAAGTTTTACAAAGTTCTGAGAATATCGAAAATTGGAGTCAAGTTGCTTCAAACAAGCGAATTATCGTGAAACAACACCTGCTCGATTCCAACAAAAACTGTGGCCAGCCGTCTCTACTAAGCCTCAAAGGCGCTTTGAGACAAGTGTGACAATTATCAGAGAATGTCAAAAATTAGAGTGGAATTGCTTCAAACAAGCGAATTATCGCGAAACAACACCTGCTCGAATCCAACAAAAACTGTGGCCAGCCGTCTCTACTAAGCCTCAAAGACGCTTTGAGACAAGTGTTACACAATTCAGAGTATGTTAAAAATTAGAGTGAAATTGCTTTAAACAAGCGAATTATCGCGAAACAACAGCTGCTCGAATCCAACAAAAACTGTGCCCTGCCGCCTCTACTAAGCCTCAGAGACGCTTTGAGACAAGTCTTACACAATTCAGAGAATGTTGAAAATTAGAATGAAATTGCTTTAAACAAGCGAATTATCGCGAAACAACACCTGCTCGAATTCAAATAAAACTCTGCCCTGCCGTCTCTACTGAGCCTCAGAGACGCTTTGAGACAATTGTTACAAAAATCAGAAAATGTTAAAAATTAGAGTGAAATTGCTTTAAACAAGCGAATTTTCGCGAAACAACACCTGCTCGAATCTAACAGAAACTGTGCCCAGCCGTCTCTACTAATCCTCAGAGACGCTTTGAGACAAGTGTTACAAATATCAGAGAATGTCAAAAATTAGAGTGGAATTGCTTCAAACAAGCGAATTATCGCGAAACAACACCTGCTCGAATCCACCAAAAACTGTGGCCTGCCGTCTCTACTGAGCCTCAGAGACGCTTTGAGACAAGTGTTACGAAATTCAGAGAATGTCGAAAATTTGAGTGAAATTGCTTCAAACAAGCAGATTATCGCGAAACAACACCTGCTCGAATCCAATAAAAACTGTTGCCAGCCGTCTCTACTAAGCCTCAAAGACGCTTTGAGACAAGTGTTACACAATTCAGAGAATGTTAAAAATTAGAGTGAAATTGCTTTAAACAATAGAATTATCGCGAAACAACACCTGCTCGAATGCAACCAAAACTCTGCCCTGCCGTCTCTACTGAGCCTCAGAGATGCTTTGAGACAATTGTTACAAAAATCAGAAAATGTTAAAAATTAGAGTGAAATTGCTTTAAACAAGCGAATTATCGCGAAACAACACCTGCTCGAATCCAACAAAAACTGTGCCCAGCCGTCTCTACTAAGCCTCAGAGACGCTTTGAGACAAGTGTTACACAATACAGAGAATGTTAAAAATTAGAGTGAAATTGCTTTAAACAAGCGAATTATCGCGAAACAACACCTGCTCGAATCCAACAAAAACTCTGCCCTGCCGTCTCTACTGAGCCTTAGAGACGCCTTGCGACAAGTTTTACAAAGATCTGAGAATATCGAAAATTGGAGTCAAGTTGCTTCAAACAAGGGAATTATCGCGAAACAACACCTGCTCGAATCCAACAAAAACTGTGGCCTGCCGTCTGTACTGAGCCTCAGAGACGCTTTGAGACAAGTGTTACGAAATTCAGAGGATGTCGAAAATTTGAGTGGAATTGCTTCAAACAAGCGAATTATCGCGAAACAACACCTGCTCGAATCCAAATAAAACTCTGCCCTGCCGTCTCACCTGAGCCTCAGAGACGCTTTGAGACAAGTGTTACAAATATCAGAGAATGTCAAAAATTAGAGTGGAATTGCTTCAAACAAGCGAATTATCGCGAAACAACACCAGCTCGAATCCAAAAAAACCTGTGCCCAGCCGTCTCTACTAAGCCTCAGAGACGCTTTGACACAAGTGTTACACAATTCAGAGAATGTTAAAAATTAGAGTGAAATTGCTTTAAACAAGCGAATTATCGCGAAACAACACCTGCTCGAATCCAACAAAAACTCTGCCCTGCCGTCTCTACTGAGCCTCAGAGACGCTTTGCGACAAGTTTTACAAAGTTCTGAGAATATCGAAAATTGGAGTCAAGTTGCTTCAAACAAGCGAATTATCGCGAAACAACACCTGCTCGAATCCAACAAAAACTGTGGCCAGCCGTCTCTACTAAGCCTCAAAGACGCTTTGAGACAAGTGTTACACAATTCAGAGAATGTTAAAAATTAGAGTGAAATTGCTTTAAACAAGCGAATTATCGCGAAACAACACCAGCTCGAATCCAACAAAAACTGTGCCCTGCCGTCTCTACTAACCCTCAGAGACGCTTTGAGACAAGTCTTACACAATTCAGAGAATGTTGAAAATTAGAATGAAATTGCTTTAAACAAGCGAATTATCGCGAAACAACACCTGCTCGAATCCAAATAAAACTCTGCCCTGCCGTCTCTACTGAGCCTCAGAGAGGCTTTGAGACAATTGTTACAAAAATCAGAAAATGTTAAAAATTAGAGTGAAATTGCTTTAAACAAGCGAATTTTCGCGAAACAACACCTGCTCGAATCTAACAGAAACTGTGCCCAGCCGTCTCTACTAAGCCTCAGAGACGCTTTGAGACAAGTGTTACAAATATCAGAGAATGTCAAAAATTAGAGTGGAATTGCTTCAAACAAGCGAATTATCGCGAAACAACACCTGCTCGAATCCAACAAAAACTGTGGCCTGCCGTCTCTACTGAGCCTCAGAGACGCTTTGAGACAAGTGTTACGAAATTCAGAGAATGTCGAAAATTTGAGTGAAATTGCTTCAAACAAGCGAATTATCGCGAAACAACACCTGCTCGAATCCAATAAAAACTGTTGCCAGCCGGCTCTACTAAGCCTCAAAGACGCTTTGAGACAAGTGTTACACAATTCAGAGAATGTTAAAAATTAGAGTGAAATTGCTTTAAACAATAGAATTATCGCGAAACAACACCTGCCCGAATGCAACAAAAACTCTGCCCTGCCGTCTCTACTGAGCCTCAGAGATGCTTTGAGACAATTGTTACAAAAATCAAAAAATGTTAAAAATTAGAGTGAAATTGCTTTAAACAAGCGAATGATCGCGAAACAACACCTGCTCGAATCCAACAAAAACTGTGCCCAGCCGTCTCTACTAAGCCTCAGAGACGCTTTGAGACAAGTGTTACACAATTCAGAGAATGTTAAAAATTAGAGTGAAATTGCTTTAAACAAGCGAATTATCGCGAAACAACACCTGCTCGAATCCAACAAAAACTCTGCCCTGCCGTCTCTACTGAGCCTCAGAGACGCTTTGCGACAAGTTTTACAAAGATCTGAGAATATCGAAAATTGGAGTCAAGTTGCTTCAAACAAGGGAATTATCGCGAAACAACACCTGCTCGAATCCAACAAAAACTGTGGCCTGCCGTCTGTACTGAGCCTCAGAGACGCTTTGAGACAAGTGTTACGAAATCCAGAGGATGTCGAAAATTTGAGTGGAATTGCTTCAAACAAGCGAATTATCGCGAAACAACACCTGCTCGAATCCAAATAAAACTCTGCCCTGCCGTCTCTACTGAGCCTCAGAGACGCTTTGAGACAAGTTTTACAAAGTTCTGAGAATATCGAAAATTGGAGTCAAGTTGCTTCAAACAAGCGAATTATCGTGAAACAACACCTGCTCGATTCCAACAAAAACTGTGGCCAGCCGTCTCTACTAAGCCTCAAAGGCGCTTTGAGACAAGTGTTACACAATTCAGAGAATGTTAAAAATTAGAGTGAAATTGCTTTAAACAAGCGAATTATCGCGAAACAACACCAGCTCGAATCCAACAAAAACTGTGCCCTGCCGTCTCTACTAAGCCTCAGAGACGCTTTGAGACAAGTCTTACACAATTCAGAGAATGTTAAAAATTAGAGTGAAATTGCTTCAAACAAGCGAATTATCGCGAAACAACACCTGCTCGAATCCAAATAAAACTCTGCCCTGCCGTCTCTACTAAGCCTCAGAGACGCTTTGAGACAATTGTTACAAAAATCAGAAAATGTTCAAAATTAGAGTGAAATTGCTTTAAACAAGCGAATTATCGCGAAACAACACCTGATCGAATCTAACAGAAACTGTGCCCAGCCGTCTCTACTAAGCCTCAGAGACGCTTTGAGACAAGTGTGACAAATATCAGAGAATGTCAAAAATTAGAGTGGAATTGCTTCAAACAAGCGAATTATCGCGAAACAACACCTGCTCGAATCCAAAAAAAAACTGTAGCCAGCCGTCTCTACTAAGCCTCAAAGACGCTTTGAGACAAGTGTTACACAATTCAGAGTATGTTAAAAATTAGAGTGAAATTGCTTTAAACAAGCGAATTATCGCGAAACAACACCTGCTCGAATCCAACAAAAACTGTGCCCTGCCGTCTCTACTAAGCCTCTGAGACGCTTTGCGACAAGTCTTACACAATTCAGAGAATGTTGAAAATTAGAGTGAAATTGCTTTAAACAAGCGAATTTTCGCGAAACAACAGCTGCTCGAATCCAACCAAAACTGTGCCCTGCCGTCCCTACTGAGCCTCATAGACGCTTTGAGACAATTGTTACAAAAATCAGAAAATGTCAAAAATTAGAGTGAAATTGCTTTAAACAAGTGAATTTTCGCGAAACAACACCTGCTCGAATCTAACAGAAACTGTGCCCAGCCGTCTCTAATAAGCCTCAGAGACGCTTTGAGACAAGTGTTACAAATATCAGAGAATGTCAAAAATTAGAGTGGAATTGCTTCAAACAAGCGAATTATCGCGAAACAACACCTGCTCGAATCCAACAAAAACTGTGGCCTGCCGTCTCTACTGAGCCTCAGAGACGCTTTGAGACAAGTGTTACGAAATTCAGAGAATGTCGAAAATTTGAGTGAAATTGCTTCAAACAAGCGAATTATCGCGAAACAACACCTGCTCGAATCCAATAAAAACTGTTGCCAGCCGTCTCTACTAAGCCTCAAAGACGCTTTGAGACAAGAGTTACACAATTCAGAGAATGTTAAAAATTAGAGTGAAATTGCTTTAAACAAGCGAATTATCGCGAAACAACACCTGCTCGAATCCAACAAAAACTGTGCCCTGCCGTCTCTACTAAGCCTCAGAGACGCTTTGAGACAAGTCTTACACAATTCAGAGAATGTTAAAAATTAGAGTGAAATTGCTTCAAACAAGCGAATTATCGCGAAACAACACCTGCTCGAATCCAACTAAAACTCTGCCCTGCCGTCTCTACTGAGCCTCAGAGACGCTTTGAGACAATTGTTACAAAAATCAGAAAATGTTCAAAATTAGAGTGAAATTGCTTTAAACAAGCGAATTATCGCGAAACAACACCTGATCGAATCTAACAGAAACTGTGCCCAGCCGTCTCTACTAAGCCTCAGAGACGCTTTGAGGCAAGTGTGACAAATATCAGAGAATGTCAAAAATTAGAGTGGAATTGCTTCAAACAACCGAATTATCGCGAAACAACAGCTGCTCGAATCCAACAAAAACTGTGGCCAGCCGTCTCTACTAAGCCTCAAAGACGCTTTGAGACAAGTGTTACACAATTCAGAGTATGTTAAAAATTAGAGTGAAATTGCTTTAAACAAGCGAATTATCGCGAAACAACACCTGCTCGAATCCAACAAAAACTGTGCCCTGCCGTCTCTACTAAGCCTCAGAGACGCTTTGAGACAAGTCTTACACAATTCAGAGAATGTTGAAAATTAGAGTGAAATTGCTTTAAACAAGCGAATTATGGCGAAACATCACCTGCTCGAATCCAAATAAAACTCTGCCCTGCCGTCTCTACTGAGCCTCAGAGACGCTTTGAGACAATTGTTACAAAAATCAGAAAATGTTAAAAATTAGAGTGAAATTGCTTTAAACTAGCGAATTTTCGCGAACCAACACCTGCTCGAATCTAACAGAAACTGTGCCCAGCCGTCTCTACTAAGCCTCAGAGACGCTCTGAGACAAGTGTTACAAATATCAGAGAATGTCAAAGATTAGAGTGGAATTGCTTCAAACAAGCGAATTATCGCGAAACAACACCTGCTCGAATCCAATAAAAACTGTTGCCAGCCGTCTCTACTAAGCCTCAAAGACGCTTTGAGACAAGAGTTACACAATTCAGAGAATGTTAAAAATTAGAGTGAAATTGCTTTAAACAAGCGAATTATCGCGAAACAACACCTGCTCGAATCCAATAAAAACTGTTGCCAGCCGTCTCTACTAAGCCTCAAAGACGCTTTGAGACAAGTGTTACACAATTCAGAGAATGTTAAAAATTAGAGTGAAATCGCATTAAACAATAGAATTATCGCGAAACAACACCTGCTCGAATCCAACAAAAACTCTGCCCTGCCGTCTCTACTGAGCCTCAGAGACGCTTTGAGACAATTGTTACAAAAATCAGAAAATGTAAAAAATTAGAGTGAAATTGCTTTAAACAAGCGAATTATCGCGAAACAACACCTGATCGAATCTAACAGAAACTGCGCCCAGCCGTCTCTACTAAGCCTCAGAGACGCTTTGAGACAAGTGTGACAAATATCAGAGAATGTCAAAAATTGGAGTGGAATTGCTTCAAACAAGCGAATTATCGCGAAACAACACCTGCTCGAATCCAACAAAAACTGTGGCCAGCCGTCTCTACTAAGCCTCAAAGACGCTTTGAGACAAGTGTTACACAATTCAGAGTATGTTAAAAATTAGAGTGAAATTGCTTTAAACAAGCGAATTATCGCGAAACAACACCTGCTCGAATCCAACAAAAACTGTGCCCTGCCGTCTCTACTAAGCCTCAGAGACGCTTTGAGACAAGTCTTACGCAATTCAGAGAATGTTGAAAATTAGAGTGAAATTGCTTTAAACAAGCGAATTATCGTGAAACAACACCTGCTCGAATCCAAATAAAACTCTGCCCTGGCGGCTCTACTGAGCCTCAGAGACGCTTTGAGACTATTGTTACAAAAATCAGAAAATGTTAAAAATTAGAGTGAAATTGCTTTAAACAAGCGAATTTTCGCGAAACAACACCTGCTCGAATCCACCAAAAACTGTGCCCAGCCGTCTCTACTAAGCCTCAGAGACGCTTTGAGACAAGTGTTACAAATATCAGAGAATGTCAATAATTAGAGTGGAATTGCTTCAAACAAGCGAATTATCGCGAAACAACACCAGCTCGAATCCAACAAAAACTGTGGCTTGCCGTCTCTACTGAGCCTCAGAGACGCTTTGAGACAATTGTTACAAAAATCAGAAAATGTTAAAAATTAGAGTGAAATTGCTTTAAACAAGCGAATTATCGCGAAACAACACCTGCTCGAATCCAACAAAAACTGTCGCCAGCCGTCTCTACTAAGCCTCAAAGACGCTTTGAGACAAGTGTTACACAATTCAGAGAATGTCGAAAATTTGAGTGAAATTGCTTCAAACAAGCGAATTATCGCGAAATAACACCTGCTCGAATCCAACAAAAACTGTTCCCAGCCGTCTCTACTAAGCCTCAGAGACGCTTTGAAGCAAGTGTTACAAATATCAGAGAATGTCAAAAATTAGAGTGGAATTGCTTCAAACAAGCGAATTATCGCGAAACAACACCTGGTCGAATCCAACAAAAACTGTGCCCAGCCGTCTCTACTAAGCCTAAGAGACGCTTTGACACAAGTGTTACACAATTCAGAGAATGTTAAAAATTAGAGTGAAATTGCTTTAAACAAGCGAATTATCGCGAAACAACACCTGCTGGAATCCAACAAAAACTCTGCCCTGCCGTCTCTACTGAGCCTCAGAGACGCTTTGCAATAAGTTTTACAAAGATCTGAGAATATCGAAAATTGGAGTCAAGTTGCTTCAAACAAGCGAATTATCGCGAAACAACACCTCCTCGAATCCAACAAATACTGTGGCCTGCCGTCTCTACTGAGCCTCAGAGACGCTTTGAGACAAGTCTTACACAATTCAGAGAATGTTAAAAATTAGAGTGAAATTGCTTCAAACAAGCGAATCATCGCGAAACAACACCTGCTCGAATCCAAATAAAACTCTGCCCTGCCGTCTCTACTGAGCCTCAGAGACGCTTTGAGACAATTGTTACAAAAATCAGAAAATGTTCAAAATTAGAGTGAAATTGCTTTAAACAAGCGAATTATCGCGTAACAACACCTGCTCGAATCTAACAGAAGCTGTGCCCAGCCGTCTCTACTAAGCCTCAGAGACGCTTTGAGACAAGTGTTACATAATTCAGAGTATGTTAAAAATTAGAGTGAAATTGCTTTAAACAAGCGAATTATCGCGAAACAACAGCTGCTCGAATCCAACCAAAACTGTGCCCTGCCGCCTCTACTAAGCCTCAGAGGCGCTTTGAGACAAGTCTTACACAATTCAGAGAATGTTGAAAATTAGAATGAAATTGCTTTAAACAAGCGAATTATCGCGAAACAACACCTGCTCGAATCCAAATAAAACTCTGCCCTGCCGTCTCTACTGAGCCTCAGAGACGCTTTGAGACAATTGTTACAAAAATCAGAAAATGTTAAAAATTAGAGTGAAATTGCTTTAAACAAGCGAATTTTCGCGAAACAACACCTGCTCGAATCTAACACAAACTGTGCCCAGCCGTCTCTACTAAGCCTCAGAGACGCTCTGAAACAAGTGTTACAAATATCAGAGAATGTCAAAAATTAGAGTGGAATTGCTTCAAACAAGCGAATTATCGCGAAACAACACCTGCTCGAATCCAACAAAAACTGTTGCCAGCCGTCTCTACTAAGCCTCAAAGACGCTTTGAGACAAGAGTTACACAATTCAGAGAATGTTAAAAATTAGAGTGAAATTGCTTTAAACAAGCGAATTATCGCGAAACAACACCTGCTCGAATCCAATAAAAACTGTTGCCAGCCGTCTCTACTAAGCCTCAAAGACGCTTTGAGACAAGTGTTACACAATTCAGAGAATGTTAAAAATTAGAGTGAAATCGCATTAAACAATAGAATTATCGCGAAACAACACCTGCTCGAATGCAACAAAAACTCTGCCCTGCCGTCTCTACTGAGCCTCAGAGACGCTTTGAGACAAGTGTGACAAATATCAGAGAATGTCAAAAATTGGAGTGGAATTGCTTCAAACAAGCGAATTATCGCGAAACAACACCTGCTCGAATCCAACAAAAACTGTGCCCAGCCGTCTCTACTAAGCCTCAAAGACGCTTTGAGACAAGTGTTACACAATTCAGAGTATGTTAAAAATTAGAGTGAAATTGCTTTAAACAAGCGAATTATCGCGAAACAACACCTGCTCGAATCCAACAAAAACTGTGCCCTGCCGTCTCTACTAAGCCTCAGAGACGCTTTGAGACAAGTCTTACACAATTCAGAGAATGTTGAAAATTAGAGTGAAATTGCTTTAAACAAGCGAATTATCGCGAAACAACACCTGCTCGAATCCAAATAAAACTCTGCCCTGCCGGCTGTACTGAGCCTCAGAGACGCTTTGAGACAATTGTTACAAAAATCAGAAAATGTTAAAAATTAGAGTGAAATTGCTTTAAACAAGCGAATTTTCGCGAAACAACACCTGCTCGAATCCACCAAAAACTGTGCCCAGCCGTCTCTACTAAGCCTCAGAGACGCTTTGAGACAAGTGTTACAAATATCAGAGAATGTCAAAAATTAGAGTGGAATTGCTTCAAACAAGCGAATTATCGCGAAACAACACCTGCTCGAATCCAACAAAAACTGTGGCCTGCCGTCTCTACTGAGCCTCAGAGACGCTTTGAGACAATTGTTACAAAAATCAGAAAATGTTAAAAAATAGAGTGAAATTGCTTTAAACAAGCGAATTATCGCGAAACAACACCTGCTCGAATCCAACAAAAACTGTCGCCAGCCGTCTCTACTAAGCCTCAAAGACGCTTTGAGACAAGTGTTACACAATTCAGAGAATGTCGAAAATTTGAGTGAAATTGCTTCAAACAAGCGAATTATCGCGAAATAACACCTGCTCGAATCCAACAAAAACTGTTCCCAGCCGTCTCTACTAAGCCTCAGAGACGCTTTGAAGCAAGTGTTACAAATATCAGAGAATGTCAAAAATTAGAGTGGAATTGCTTCAAACAAGCGAATTATCGCGAAACAACACCTGCTCGAATCCAACAAAACCTGTGCCCAGCCGTCTCTACTAAGACTCAGAGACGCTTTGACACAAGTGTTACACAATTCAGAGAATGTTAAAAATTAGAGTGAAATTGCTTTAAACAAGCGAATTATCGCGAAACAACACCTGCTCGAATCCAACAAAAACTCTGCCCTGCCGTCTCTACTGAGCCTCAGAGACGCTTTGCAATAAGTTTTACAAAGATCTGAGAATATCGAAAATTGGAGTCAAGTTGCTTCAAACAAGCGAATTATCTCGAAACAACACCTGCTCGAATCCAACAAAACCTGTGCCCAGCCGTCTCTACTAAGCCTCAGAGACGCTTTGAGACAAGTGTTACACAATTCAGGGTATGTTAAAAATTAGAGTGAAATTGCTTTAAACAAGCGAATTATCGCGAAACAACAGCTGCTCGAATCCAACAAAAACTGTGCCCTGCCGCCTCTACTAAGCCTCAGAGACGCTTTGAGACAAGTCTTACACAATTCAGAGAATGTTGAAAATTAGAATGAAATTGCTTTAAACAAGCGAATTATCGCGAAACAACACCTGCTCGAATCCAAATAAAACTCTGCCCTGCCGTCTCTACTGAGCCTCAGAGACGCTTTGAGACAATTGTTACAAAAATCAGAAAATGTTAAAAATTAGAGTGAAATTGCTTTAAACAAGCGAATTTTCGCGAAACAACACCTGCTCGAATCTAACAGAAACTGTGCCCAGCCGTCTCTACTAAGCCTCAGAGACGCTCTGAGACAAGTGTTACAAATATCAAAGAATGTCAAAAATTAGAGTGGAATTGCTTCAAACAAGCGAATTATCGCGAAACAACACCTGCTCGAATCCAATAAAAACTGTTGCCAGCCGTCTCTACTAAGCCTCAAAGACGCTTTGAGACAAGAGTTACACAATTCAGAGAATGTTAAAAATTAGAGTGAAATTGCTTTAAACAAGCGAATTATCGCGAAAAAACACCTGCTCGAATCCAATAAAAACTGTTGCCAGCCGTCTCTACTAAGCCTCAAAGACGCTTTGAGACAAGTGTTACACAATTCAGAGAATGTTAAAAATTAGAGTGAAATCGCATTAAACAATAGAATTATCGCGAAACAACACCTGCTCGAATGCAACAAAAACTCTGCCCTGCCGTCTCTACTGAGCCTCAGAGACGCTTTGGGACAATTGTTACAAAAATCAGAAAATGTTAAAAATTAGAGTGAAATTGCTTTAAACAAGCGAATTATCGCGAAACAACACCTGATCGAATCTAACAGAAACTGTGCCCAGCCGTCTCTACTAAGCCTCAGAGACGCTTTGAGACAAGTGTGAGAAATATCAGAGAATGTCAAAAATTAGAGTGGAATTGCTTCAAACAAGCGAATTATCGCGAAACAACACCTGCTCGAATCCAACAAAAACTGTGGCCAGCCGTCTCTACTAAGCCTCAAAGACGCTTTGAGACAAGTGTTACACAATTCAGAGTATGTTAAAAATTAGAGTGAAATTGCTTTAAACAAGCGAATTATCGCGAAACAACACCTGCTCGAATCCAACAAAAACTGTGCCCTGCCGTCTCTACTAAGCCTCAGAGACGCTTTGAGACAAGTCTTACACAATTCAGAGAATGTTGAAAATTAGAGTGAAATTGCTTTAAACAAGCGAATTATCGCGAAACAACACCTGCTCGAATCCAAATAAAACTCTGCCCTGCCGGCTCTACTGAGCCTCAGAGACACTTTGAGACAATTGTTACAAAAATCAGAAAATGTTAAAAATTAGAGTGAAATTGCTTTAAACAAGCGAATTTTCGCGAAACAACACCTGCTCGAATCCACCAAAAACTGTGCCCAGCCGTCTCTACTAAGCCTCAGAGACGCTTTGAGACAAGTGTTACAAATATCAGAGAATGTCAAAAATTAGAGTGGAATTGCTTCAAACAAGCGAATTATCGCGAAACAACACCTGCTCGAATCCAACAAAAACTGTGGCCTGCCGTCTCTCCTGAGCCTCAGAGACGCTTTGAGACAATTGTTACAAAAATTAGAAAATGTTAAAAATTAGAGTGAAATTGCTTTAAACAAGCGAATTATCGCGAAACAACACCTGCTCGAATCCAACAAAAACTGTCGCCAGCCGTCTCTACTAAGCCTCAAAGACGCTTTGAGACAAGTGTTACACACTTCAGAGAATGTCGAAAATTTGAGTGAAATTGCTTCAAACAAGCGAATTATCGCGAACTAACACCTGCTCGAATCCAACAAAAACTGTTCCCAGCCGTCTCTACTAAGCCTCAGAGACGCTTTGAAGCAAGTGTTACAAATATCAGAGAATGTCAAAAATTAGAATGGAATTGCTTCAAACAAGCGAATTATCGCGAAACAACACCTGCTCGAATCCAACAAAAACTGTGCCCAGCCGTCTCTACTAAGCCTCAGAGACGCTTTGACACAAGTGTTATACAATTCAGAGAATGTTAAAAAATTAGAGTGAAATTGCTTTAAACAAGCGAATTATCGCGAAACAACACCTGCTCGAACCCAACAAAAACTCTGCCCTGCCGTCTCTACTGAGCCTCAGAGACGCTTTGAGACAAGTGTTACGAAATTCAGAGAATGTCGGAAATTTGAGTGAAATTGCTTCAAACAAGCGAATTATCGCGAAACAACACCTGATCGAATCCAACAAAAACTGTGGCTCTCTACTAAGCCTCAAAGACGCTTTGAGACAAGTGTTACACAATTCAGAGAATGTTAAAAATTAGAGTGCAATTGCTTCAGACAAGCGAATTATCGCGAAACAACACCTGCTCGAATCCAACAAAAACTCTGCCCTGCCGTCTCTACGGAGCCTCAGAGACGCTTTGCGATAAGTTTTACAAAGATCTGAGAATATCGAAAATTGGAGTCAAGTTGCTTCAAACAAGCGAATTATCGCGAAACAACACCTCCTCGAATCCAACAAAAACTGTGGCCTGCCGTCTCTACTGAGCCTCAGAGCCGCTTTGAGACAAGTCTTACACAATTCAGAGAATGTTAAAAATTAGAGTGAAATTGCTTCAAACAAGCGAATTATCGCGAAACAACACCTGCTCGAATCCAAATAAAACTCTGCCCTGCCGTCTCTACTGAGCCTCAGAGACGCTTTGAGACAATTGTTACAAAAATCAGAAAATGTTCAAAATTAGAGTGAAATTGCTTTAAACAAGCGAATTATCGCGTAACAACACCTGCTCGAATCTAACAGAAACTGTGCCCAGCCGTCTCTACTAAGCTTCAGAGACGCTTTGAGACAAGTGTTACACAATTCAGAGTATGTTAAAAATTAGAGTGAAATTGCTTTAAACAAGCGAATTATCGCGAAACAACAGCTGCTCGAATCCAACAAAAACTGTGCCCTGCCGCCTCTACTAAGCCTCTGAGACGCTTTGAGACAAGTCTTACACAATTCAGAGAATGTTGAAAATTAGAATGAAATTGCTTTAAACAAGCGAATTATCGCGAAACAACACCTGCTCGAATCCAAATAAAACTCTGCCCTGCCGTCTCTACTGAGCCTCAGAGACGCTTTGAGACAAGTGTTACGAAATTCAGAGAATGTCGAAAATTTGAGTGAAATTGCTTCAAACAAGCGAATTATCGCGAAACAACACCTGCTCGAATCCAATAAAAACTGTTGCCAGCCGTCTCTACTAAGCCTCAAAGACGCTTTGAGACAAGTGTTACACAATTCAGAGAATGTTAAAAATTAGAGTGAAATTGCTTTAAACAATAGAATTATCGCGAAACAACACCTGCTCGAATGCAACAAAAACTCTGCCCTGCCGTCTCTACTGAGCCTCAGAGATGCTTTGAGACAATTGTTACAAAAATCAGAAAATGTTAAAAATTAGAGTGAAATTGCTTTAAACAAGCGAATTATCGCGAAACAACACCTGCTCGAATCCAACAAAAACTGTGCCCAGCCGTCTCTACTAAGCCTCAGAGACGCTTTGAGACAAGTGTTACACAATTCAGAGAATGTTAAAAATTAGAGTGAAATTGCTTTAAACAAGCGAATTATCGCGAAACAACACCTGCTCGAATCCAACAAAAATTCTGCCCTGCCGTCTCTACTGAGCCTCAGAGACGCTTTGCGATAAGTTTTACAAAGATCTGAGAATATCGAAAATTGGAGTCAAGTTGCTTCAAACAAGGGAATTATCGCGAAACAACACCTGCTCGAATCCAACAAAAACTGTGGCCTGCCGTCTGTACTGAGCCTCAGAGACGCTTTGAGACAAGTGTTACGAAATTCAGAGGATGTCGAAAATTTGAGTGGAATTGCTTCAAACAAGCGAATTATCGCGAAACAATACCTGCTCGAATCCAAATAAAACTCTGCCCTGCCGTCTCTACTGAGCCTCAGAGACGCTTTGAGACAAGTGTTACAAATATCAGAGAATGTCATAAATTAGAGTGGAATTGCTTCAAACAAGCGAATTATCGCGAAACAACACCAGCTCGAATCCAAAAAAACCTGTGCCCAGCCGTCTCTACTAAGCCTCAGAGACGCTTTGACACAAGTGTTACACAATTCAGAGAATGTTAAAAATTAGAGTGAAATTGCTTTAAACAAGCGAATTATCGCGAAACAACACCTGCTCGAATCCAACAAAAACTGTGCCCAGCCGTCTCTACTAAGCCTCAGAGACGCTTTGACACAAGTGTTATACAATTCAGAGAATGTTAAAAAATTAGAGTGAAATTGCTTTAAACAAGCGAATTATCGCGAAACAACACCTGCTCGAATCCAACAAAAACTCTGCCCTGCCGTCTCTACTGAGCCTCAGAGACGCTTTGCGACAAGTTTTACAAAGTTCTGAGAATATCGAAAATTGGAGTCAAGTTGCTTCAAACAAGCGAAATATCGCGAAACAACACCTGCTCGATTCCAACAAAAACTGTGGCCAGCCGTCTCTACTAAGCCTCAAAGACGCTTTGAGACAAGTGTTACACAATTCAGAGAATGTTAAAAATTAGAGTGAAATTGCTTTAAACAAGCGAATTATCGCGAAACAACACCAGCTCGAATCCAACAAAAACTGTGCCCTGCCGTCTCTACTAAGCCTCAGAGACGCTTTGAGACAAGTCTTACACAATTCAGAGAATGTTGAAAATTAGAATGAAATTGCTTTAAACAAGCGAATTATCGCGAAACAACACCTGCTCGAATCCTAATAAAACTCTGCCCTGCCGTCTCTACTGAGCCTCAGAGACGCTTTGAGACAAGTGTTACGAAATTCAGAGAATGTCGAAAATTTGAGTGAAATTGCTTCAAACAAGCGAATTATCGCGAAACAACACCTGCTCGAATCCAATAAAAACTGTTGCCAGCCGTCTCTACTAAGCCTCAAAGACGCTTTGAGACAAGTGTTACACAATTCAGAGAATGTTAAAAATTAGAGTGAAATTGCTTTAAACAATAGAATTATCGCGGAACAACACCTGCTCGAATGCAACAAAAACTCTGCCCTGCCGTCTCTACTGGGCCTCAGAGATGCTTTGAGACAATTGTTACAAAAATCAGAAAATGTTAAAAATTAGAGTAAAATTGCTTTAAACAAGCGAATTATCGCGAAACAACACCTGCTCGAATCCAACAAAAACTGTGCCCAGCCGTCTCTACTAAGCCTCAGAGACGCTTTGAGACAAGTGTTACACAATTCAGAGAATGTTAAAAATTAGAGTGAAATTGCTTTAAACAAGCGAATTATCGCGAAACAACACCTGCTCGAATCCAACAAAAATTCTGCCCTGCCGTCTCTACTGAGCCTCAGATACGCTTTGCGATAAGTTTTACAAAGATCTGAGAATATCGAAAATTGGAGTCAAGTTGCTTCAAACAAGGGAATTATCGCGAAACAACACCTGCTCGAATCCAACAAAAACTGTGCCCTGCCGTCTGTACTGAGCCTCAGAGACGCTTTGAGACAAGTGTTACGAAATTCAGAGGATGTCGAAAATTTGAGTGGAATTGCTTCAAACAAGCGAATTATCGCGAAACAATACCTGCTCGAATCCAAATAAAACTCTGCCCTGCCGTCTCTACTGAGCCTCAGAGACGCTTTGAGACAAGTGTTACAAATATCAGAGAATGTCATAAATTAGAGTGGAATTGCTTCAAACAAGCGAATTATCGCGAAACAACACCTGCTCGAATCCAACAAAAACTCTGCCCTGCCGTCTCTACTGAGCCTCAGAGACGCTTTGCGACAAGTTTTACAAAGTTCTGAGAATATCGAAAATTGGAGTCAAGTTGCTTCAAACAAGCGAATTATCGCGAAACAACACCTGCTCGATTCCAACAAAAACTGTGGCCAGCCGTCTCTACTAAGCCTCAAAGACGCTTTGAGACAAGTGTTACACAATTCAGAGAATGTTAAAAATTAGAGTGAAATTGCTTTAAACAAGCGAATTATCGCGAAACAACACCAGCTCGAATCCAACAAAAACTGTGCCCTGCCGTCTCTACTAAGCCTCAGAGACGCTTTGAGACAAGTCTTACACAATTCAGAGAATGTTAAAAATTAGAGTGAAATTGCTTCAAACAAGCGAATTATCGCGAAACAACACCTGCTCGAATCCAAATAAAACTCTGCCCAGCCGTCTCTACTAAGCCTCAGAGACGCTTTGAGACAAGTGTTACGAAATTCAGAGAATGTCGAAAATTTGAGTGAAATTGCTTCAAACAAGCGAATTATCGCGAAACAACACCTGCTCGAATCCAAATAAAACTCTGCCCTGCCGGCTCTACTGAGCCTCAGAGACGCTTTGAGACAATTGTTACAAAGATCAGAAAATGTTAAAAATTAGAGTGAAATTGCTTTAAACAAGCGAATTTTCACGAAACAACACCTGCTCGAATCTAACAGAAACTGTGCCCAGCCGTCCCTAATAAGCCTCAGAGACGCTTTGAGACAAGTGTTACGAAATTCAGAGAATGTCGAAAATTTGAGTGAAATTGCTTCAAACAAGCGAATTATCGCGAAAGAACACCTGCTCGAATCCAATAAAAACTGTTGCCAGCCGTCTCTACTAAGCCTCAAAGACGCTTTGAGACAAGAGTTACACAATTCAGAGAATGTTAAAAATTAGAGTGAAATTGCTTTAAACAAGCGAATTATCGCGAAACAACACCTGCTCGAATCCAACAAAAGCTCTGCCCTGCCGTCTCTACTGAGCCTCAGAGACGCTTTGCGATAAGTTTTACAAAGATCTGAGAATATCGAAAATTGGCGTCAAGTTGCTTCAAACAAGCGAATTATCGCGAAACAACACCTGCTCGAATCCAACAAAAACTGTGGCCTGCCGTCTCTACTGAGCCTCAGAGACGCATTGAGACAAGTCTTACACAATTCAGAGAATGTTAAAAATTAGAGTGAAATTGCTTCAAACAAGCGAATTATCGCGAAACAGCACCTGCTCGAATCCAAATAAAACTCTGCCCTGCCGTCTCTACTGAGCCTCAGAGACGCTTTGAGACAATTGTTACAAAAATCAGAAAATGTTCAAAATTAGAGTGAAATTGCTTCAAACAAGCGAATTATCGCGAAACAACACCTGCTCGAATCCACCAAAAACTGTGCCCAGCCGTCTCTACTAAGCCTCAGAGACGCTTTGAGACAAGTGTGACAAATATCAGAGAATGTCAAAAATTAGAGTGGAATTAGTTCAAAACAAGCGAATTATCGCGAAACAACACCTGCTCGAATCCAACAAAATCTGTGGCCAGCGGTCTCTACTAAGCCTCAAAGACGCTTTGAGACAAGTGTTACACAATTCAGAGAATGTTAAAAATTAGAGTGAAATTGCTTTAAACAAGCGAATTATCGCGAAACAACACCTGCTCGAATCCAAAAAAAACTGTGCCCTGCCGTCTCTACTAAGCCTCAGAGACGCTTTGAGACAAGTCTTACACAATTCAGAGAATGTTGAAAATTAGAGTGAAATTGCTTTAAACAAGCGAATTATCGCGAAACAACACCTGCTCGAATCCAAATAAAACTCTGCCCTGCCGACTCTACTGAGCCTCAGAGACGCTTTGAGACAATTGCTACAAAAATCAGAAAATGTTAAAAATTAGAGTGAAATTGCTTTAAACAAGCGAATTTTCGCGAAACAACACCTGCTCGAATCTAACAGAAACTGTGCCCAGTCGTCTCTACTAAGCCTCAGAGACGCTTTGAGACAAGTGTTACAAATATCAGAGAATGTCAAAAATTAGAGTCGAATTGCTTCAAACAAGCGAATTATCGCGAAACAACACCTGCTCGAATCCAACAAAAACTGTGGCCTGCCGTCTCTACTGAGCCTCAGAGACGCTTTGAGACAAGTGTTACGAAATTCAGAGCATGTCGAAAATTTGAGTGAAATTGCTTCAAACAAGCGAATTATCGCGAAACAACACCTGCTCGAATCCAACAAAAACTGTGGCCAGCCGTCTCTACTAAGCCTCAAAGACGCTTTGAGACAAGTGTTACACAATTCAGAGAATGTAAAAAATTAGAGTGAAATTGCTTTAAACAAGCGAATTATCCCGAAACAACACCTGCTCGAATCCAAATAAAACTCTGCCCTGCCGTCTTTAGTGAGCCTCAGAGACGCTTTGAGACAATTGTTACAAAAATCAGAAAATCTTAAAAATTAGAGTGCAATTGCTTCAGACAAGCGAATTATCGCGAAACAACACCAGCTCGAATCCAACAAAACCTGTGCCCAGCCGTCTCTACTAAGCCTCAGAGACGCTTTGACACAAGTGTTACACAATTCAGAGAATGTTAAAAATTAGAGTGAAATTGCTTTAAACAAGCGAATTATCGCGAAACAACACCTGCTCGTATCCAACAAAAACTCTGCCCTGCCGTCTCTACTGAGCCTCAGAGACGCTTTGCGATAAGTTTTACAAAGATCTGAGAATATCGAAAATTGGAGTCAAGTTGCTTCAAACAAGCGAATTATCGCGAAACAACACTTGCTCGAATCCAACAAAAACTGTGGCCTGCCGTCTCTACTGAGCCTCAGAGACGCTTTGAGACAAGTCTTACACAATTCAGAGAATGTTAAAAATTAGAGTGAAATTGCTTCAAACAAGCGAATTATCGCGAAACAACACCTGCTCGAATCCAAATAAAACTCTGCCCTGCCGTCTCTACTGAGCCTCAGAGACGCTTTGAGACAATTGTTACAAAAATCAGAAAATGTTCAAAATTAGAGTGAAATTGCTTCAAACAAGCGAATTATCGCGAAACAACACCTGCTCGAATCCACCAAAAACTGTGCCCAGCCGTCTCTACTAAGCCTCAGAGACGCTTTGAGACAAGTGTGACAAATATCAGAGAATGTCAAAAATTAGAGTGGAATTAGTTCAAAACAAGCGAATTATCGCGAAACAACACCTGCTCGAATCCAACAAAAACTGTGGCCAGCGGTCTCTACTAAGCCTCAAAGACGCTTTGAGACAAGTGTTACACAATTCAGAGAATGTTAAAAATTAGAGTGAAATTGCTTTAAACAAGCGAATTATCGCGAAACAACACCTGCTCGAATCCAACAAAAACTGTGCCCTGCCGTCTCTACTAAGCCTCAGAGACGCTTTGAGACAAGTCTTACACAATTCAGAGAATGTTGAAAATTAGAGTGAAATTGCTTTAAACAAGCGAATTATCGCGAAACAACACCTGCTCGAATCCAAATAAAACTCTGCCCTGCCGACTCTACTGAGCCTCAGAGACGCTTTGAGACAATTGCTACAAAAATCAGAAAATGTTAAAAATTAGAGTGAAATTGCTTTAAACAAGCGAATTTTCGCGAAACAACACCTGCTCGAATCTAACAGAAACTGTGCCCAGCCGTCTCTACTAAGCCTCAGAGACGCTTTGAGACAAGTGTTACAAATATCAGAGAATGTCAAAAATTAGAGTGGAATTGCTTCAAACAAGCGAATTATCGCGAAACAACACCTGCTCGAATCCAACAAAAACTGTGGCCTGCCGTCTCTACTGAGCCTCAGAGACGCTTTGAGACAAGTGTTACGAAATTCAGAGAATGTCGAAAATTTGAGTGAAATTGCTTCAAACAAGCGAATTATCGCGAAACAACACCTGCTCGAATCCAACAAAAACTGTGGCCAGCCGTCTCTACTAAGCCTCAAAGACGCTTTGAGACAAGTGTTACACAATTCAGAGAATGTTAAAAATTAGAGTGAAATTGCTTTAAACAAGCGAATTTTCACGAAACAACACCTGCTCGAATCTAACAGAAACTGTGCCCAGCCGTCCCTAATAAGCCTCAGAGACGCTTTGAGACAAGTGTTACGAAATTCAGAGAATGTCGAAAATTTGAGTGACATTGCTTCAAACAAGCGAATTATCGCGAAAGAACACCTGCTCGAATCCAATAAAAACTGTTGCCAGCCGTCTCTACTAAGCCTCAAAGACGCTTTGAGACAAGAGTTACACAATTCAGAGAATGTTAAAAATTAGAGTGAAATTGCTTTAAACAAGCGAATTATCGCGAAACAACACCTGCTCGAATCCAACAAAAACTCTGCCCTGCCGTCTCTACTGAGCCTCCGAGACGCTTTGCGATAAGTTTTACAAAGATCTAAGAATATCGAAAATTGGAGTCAAGTTGCTTCAAACAAGCGAATTATCGCGAAACAACACCTGCTCGAATCCAACAAAAACTGTGGCCTGCCGTCTCTACTGAGCCTCAGAGACGCTTTGAGACAAGTCTTACACAATTCAGAGAATGTTAAAAATTAGAGTGAAATTGCTTCAAACAAGCGAATTATCGCGAAACAACACCTGCTCGAATCCAAATAAAACTCTGCCCTGCCGTCTCTACTGAGCCTCAGAGACGCTTTGAGACAATTGTTACAAAAATCAGAAAATGTTCAAAATTAGAGTGAAATTGCTTCAAACAAGCGAATTATCGCGAAACAACACCTGCTCGAATCCACCAAAAACTGTGCCCAGCCGTCTCTACTAAGCCTCAGAGACGCTTTGAGACAAGTGTGACAAATATCAGAGAATGTCAAAAATTAGAGTGGAATTAGTTCAAAACAAGCGAATTATCGCGAAACAACACCTGCTCGAATCCAACAAAAACTGTGGCCAGCGGTCTCTACTAAGCCTCAAAGACGCTTTGAGACAAGTGTTACACAATTCAGAGAATGTTAAAAATTAGAGTGAAATTGCTTTAAACAAGCGAATTATCGCGAAACAACACCTGCTCGAATCCAACAAAAACTGTGCCCTGCCGTCTCTACTAAGCCTCAGAGACGCTTTGAGACAAGTCTTACACAATTCAGAGAATGTTGAAAATTAGAGTGAAATTGCTTTAAACAAGCGAATTATCGCGAAACAACACCTGCTCGAATCCAAATAAAACTCTGCCCTGCCGACTCTACTGAGCCTCAGAGACGCTTTGAGACAATTGCTACAAAAATCAGAAAATGTTAAAAATTAGAGTGAAATTGCTTTAAACAAGCGAATTTTCGCGAAACAACACCTGCTCGAATCTAACAGAAACTGTGCCCAGCCGTCTCTACTAAGCCTCAGAGACGCTTTGAGACAAGTGTTACAAATATCAGAGAATGTCAAAAATTAGAGTCGAATTGCTTCAAACAAGCGAATTATCGCGAAACAACACCTGCTCGAATCCAACAAAAACTGTGGCCTGCCGTCTCTACTGAGCCTCAGAGACGCTTTGAGACAAGTGTTACGAAATTCAGAGCATGTCGAAAATTTGAGTGAAATTGCTTCAAACAAGCGAATTATCGCGAAACAACACCTGCTCGAATCCAACAAAAACTGTGGCCAGCCGTCTCTACTAAGCCTCAAAGACGCTTTGAGACAAGTGTTACACAATTCAGAGAATGTAAAAAATTAGAGTGAAATTGCTTTAAACAAGCGAATTATCCCGAAACAACACCTGCTCGAATCCAAATAAAACTCTGCCCTGCCGTCTCTAGTGAGCCTCAGAGACGCTTTGAGACAATTGTTACAAAAATCAGAAAATCTTAAAAATTAGAGTGCAATTGCTTCAGACAAGCGAATTATCGCGAAACAACACCAGCTCGAATCCAACAAAACCTGTGCCCAGCCGTCTCTACTAAGCCTCAGAGACGCTTTGACACAAGTGTTACACAATTCAGAGAATGTTAAAAATTAGAGTGAAATTGCTTTAAACAAGCGAATTATCGCGAAACAACACCTGCTCGTATCCAACAAAAACTCTGCCCTGCCGTCTCTACTGAGCCTCAGAGACGCTTTGCGATAAGTTTTACAAAGATCTGAGAATATCGAAAATTGGAGTCAAGTTGCTTCAAACAAGCGAATTATCGCGAAACAACACCTGCTCGAATCCAACAAAAACTGTGGCCTGCCGTCTCTACTGAGCCTCAGAGACGCTTTGAGACAAGTCTTACACAATTCAGAGAATGTTAAAAATTAGAGTGAAATTGCTTCAAACAAGCGAATTATCGCGAAACAACACCTGCTCGAATCCAAATAAAACTCTGCCCTGCCGTCTCTACTGAGCCTCAGAGACGCTTTGAGACAATTGTTACAAAAATCAGAAAATGTTCCAAATTAGAGTGAAATTGCTTCAAACAAGCGAATTATCGCGAAACAACACCTGCTCGAATCCACCAAAAACTGTGCCCAGCCGTCTCTACTAAGCCTCAGAGACGCTTTGAGACAAGTGTGACAAATATCAGAGAATGTCAAAAATTAGAGTGGAATTAGTTCAAAACAAGCGAATTATCGCGAAACAACACCTGCTCGAATCCAACAAAAACTGTGGCCAGCGGACTCTACTAAGCCTCAAAGACGCTTTGAGACAAGTGTTACACAATTCAGAGAATGTTAAAAATTAGAGTGAAATTGCTTTAAACAAGCGAATTATCGCGAAACAACACCTGCTCGAATCCAACAAAAACTGTGCCCTGCCGTCTCTACTAAGCCTCAGAGACGCTTTGAGACAAGTCTTACACAATTCAGAGAATGTTGAAAATTAGAGTGAAATTGCTTTAAACAAGCGAATTATCGCGAAACAACACCTGCTCGAATCCAAATAAAACTCTGCCCTGCCGACTCTACTGAGCCTCAGAGACGCTTTGAGACAATTGCTACAAAAATCAGAAAATGTTAAAAATTAGAGTGAAATTGCTTTAAACAAGCGAATTTTCGCGAAACAACACCTGCTCGAATCTAACAGAAACTGTGCCCAGCCGTCTCTACTAAACCTCAGAGACGCTTTGAGACAAGTGTTACAAATATCAGAGAATGTCAAAAATTAGAGTGGAATTGCTTCAAACAAGCGAATTATCGCGAAACAACACCTGCTCGAATCCAACAAAAACTGTGGCCTGCCGTCTCTACTGAGCCTCAGAGACGCTTTGAGACAATTGCTACAAAAATCAGAAAATGTTAAAAATTAGAGTGAAATTGCTTTAAACAAGCGAATTATCCCGAAACAACACCTGCTCGAATCCAAATAAAACTCTGCCCTGCCGTCTCTAGTGAGCCTCAGAGACGCTTTGAGACAATTGTTACAAAAATCAGAAAATCTTAAAAATTAGAGTGCAATTGCTTTAGACAAGCGAATTATCGCGAAACAACACCAGCTCGAATCCAACAAAACCTGTGCCCAGCCGTCTCTACTAAGCCTCAGAGACGCTTTGACACAAGTGTTACACAATTCAGAGAATGTTAAAAATTAGAGTGAAATTGCTTTAAACAAGCGAATTATCGCGAAACAACACCTGCTCGAATCCAACAAAAACTCTGCCCTGCCGTCTCTACTGAGCCTCAGAGACGCTTTGCGATAAGTTTTACAAAGATCTGAGAATATCGAAAATTGGAGTCAAGTTGCTTCTAACAAGCGAATTATCGCGAAACAACACCTGCTCGAATCCAACAAAAACTGTGGCCTGCCGTCTCTACTGAGCCTCAGAGACGCTTTGAGACAAGTCTTACACAATTCAGAGAATGTTAAAAATTAGAGTGAAATTGCTTCAAACAAGCGAATTATCGCGAAACAACACCTGCTCGAATCCAAATAAAACTCTGTCCTGCCGTCTCTACTGAGCCTCAGAGACGCTTTGAGACAATTGTTACAAAAATCAGAAAATGTTCAAAATTAGAGTGAAATTGCTTTAAACAAGCGAATTATCGCGTAACAACACCTGCTCGAATCTAACAGAAACTGTGCCCAGCCGTCTCTACTAAGCCTCAGAGACGCTTTTAGACAAGTGTGACAAATATCAGAGAATGTCAAAAATTAGAGTGGAATTAGTTCAAACAAGCGAATTATCGCGAAACAACACCTGCTCGAATCCAACAAAAACTGTGGCCAGCGGTCTCTACTAAGCCTCAAAGACGCTTTGAGACAAGTGTTACATAATTCAGAGAATGTTAAAAATTAGAGTGAAATTGCTTTAAACAAGCGAATTATCGCGAAACAACACCTGCTCGAATCCAACAAGAACTGTGCCCTGCCGTCTCTACTAAGCCTTAGAGACGCTTTGAGACAAGTCTTACACAATTCAGAGAATGTTGAAAATTAGAGTGAAATTGCTTTAAACAAGCGAATTATCGCGAAACAACACCTGCTCGAATCCAAATAAAACTCTGCCCTGCCGACTCTACTGAGCCTCAGAGACGCTTTGAGACAATTGTTACAAAAATCAGAAAATGTTAAAAATTAGAGTGAAATTGCTTTAAACAAGCGAATTTTCGCGAAACAACACCTGCTCGAATCTAACAGAAACTGTGCCCAGCCGTCTCTACTAAGCCTCAGAGACGCTTTGAGACAAGTGTTACAAATATCAGAGAATGTCAAAAATTAGAGTGGAATTGCTTCAAACAAGCGAATTATCGCGAAACAACACCTGCTCGAATCCAACAAAAACTGTGGCCTGCCGTCTCTACTGAGCCTCAGAGACGCTTTGAGACAAGTGTTACACAATTCAGAGAATGTTAAAAATTAGAGTGAAATCGCTTTAAACAATAGAATTATCGCGAAACAACACCTGCTCGAATCCAACAAAAACTGTGGCCAGCCGTCTCTACTAAGCCTCAAAGACGCTTTGAGACAAGTGTTACACAATTCAGAGTATGTTAAAAATTAGAGTGAAATTGCTTTAAACAAGCGAATTATCGCGAAACAACACCTGCTCGAATCCAACAAAAACTGTGCCCTGCCGTCTCTACTAAGCCTCAGAGACGCTTTGAGACAAGTCTTACACAATTCAGAGAATGTTGAAAATTAGAGTGAAATTGCTTTAAACAAGCGAATTATCGCGAAACAACACCTGCTCGAATCCAAATAAAACTCTGCCCTGCCGTCTCTACTGAGCCTCAGAGACGCTTTGAGACAATTGTTACAAAAATCAGAAAATGTTAAAAATTAGAGTGAAATTGCTTTAAACAAGCGAATTTTCGCAAAACAACACCTGCTCGAATCCACCAAAAACTGTGCCCAGCCGTCTCTACTAAGCCTCAGAGACGCTTTGAGACAAGTGTTACAAATATCAGAGAATGTCAAAAATTAGAGTGAAATTGCTTCAAATAAGCCAATTATCGCGAAACAACACCTGCTCGAATCCAACAAAAACTGTGGCCTGCCGTCTCTACTGAGCCTCAGAGACGCTTTGAGACAAGTGTTACGAAATTCAGAGAATGTCGAAAATTTGAGTGAAATTGCTTCAAACAAGCGAATTATCGCGAAACAACACCTGCTCGAATCCAACAAAAACTGTGGCCAGCCGTCTCTACTAAGCCTCAAAGACGCTTTGAGACAAGTGTTACACAATTCAGAGAATGTTAAAAATTAGAGTGAAATTGCTTTAAACAAGCGAATTATCCCGAAACAACACCTGCTCGAATCCAAATAAAACTCTGCCCTGCCGTCTCTAGTGAGCCTCAGAGACGCTTTGAGACAATTGTTACAAAAATCAGAAAATCTTAAAAATTAGAGTGCAATTGCTTTAGACAAGCGAATTATCGCGAAACAACACCAGCTCGAATCCAACAAAACCTGTGCCCAGCCGTCTCTACTAAGCCTCAGAGACGCTTTGACACAAGTGTTACACAATTCAGAGAATGTTAAAAATTAGAGTGAAATTGCTTTAAACAAGCGAATTATCGCGAAACAACACCTGCTCGTATCCAACAAAAACTCTGCCCTGCCGTCTCTACTGAGCCTCAGAGACGCTTTGCGATAAGTTTTACAAAGATCTGAGAATATCGAAAATTGGAGTCAAGTTGCTTCAAACAAGCGAATTATCGCGAAACAACACCTGCTCGAATCCAACAAAAACTGTGGCCTGCCGTCTCTACTGAGCCTCAGAGACGCTTTGAGACAAGTCTTACACAATTCAGAGAATGTTAAAAATTAGAGTGAAATTGCTTCAAACAAGCGAATTATCGCGAAACAACACCTGCTCGAATCCAAATAAAACTCTGCCCTGCCGTCTCTACTGAGCCTCAGAAACGCTTTGAGACAATTGTTACAAAAATCAGAAAATGTTCAAAATTAGAGTGAAATTGCTTTAAACAAGCGAATTATCGCGTAACAACACCTGCTCGAATCTAACAGAAACTGTGCCCAGCCGTCTCTACTAAGCCTCAGAGACGCTTTTAGACAAGTGTGACAAATATCAGAGAATGTCAAAAATTAGAGTGGAATTAGTTCAAACAAGCGAATTATCGCGAAACAACACCTGCTCGAATCCAACAAAAACTGTGGCCAGCGGTCTCTACTAAGCCTCAAAGACGCTTTGAGACAAGTGTTACATAATTCAGAGAATGTTAAAAATTAGAGTGAAATTGCTTTAAACAAGCGAATTATCGCGAAACAACACCTGCTCGAATCCAACAAGAACTGTGCCCTGCCGTCTCTACTAAGCCTTAGAGACGCTTTGAGACAAGTCTTACACAATTCAGAGAATGTTGAAAATTAGAGTGAAATTGCTTTAAACAAGCGAATTATCGCGAAACAACACCTGCTCGAATCCAAATAAAACTCTGCCCTGCCGACTCTACTGAGCCTCAGAGACGCTTTGAGACAATTGTTACAAAAATCAGAAAATGTTAAAAATTAGAGTGAAATTGCTTTAAACAAGCGAATTTTCGCGAAACAACACCTGCTCGAATCTAACAGAAACTGTGCCCAGCCGTCTCTACTAAGCCTCAGAGACGCTTTGAGACAAGTGTTACAAATATCAGAGAATGTCAAAAATTAGAGTGGAATTGCTTCAAACAAGCGAATTATCGCGAAACAACACCTGCTCGAATCCAACAAAAACTGTGGCCTGCCGTCTCTACTGAGCCTCAGAGACGCTTTGAGACAAGTGGTACACAATTCAGAGAATGTTAAAAATTAGAGTGAAATCGCTTTAAACAATAGAATTATCGCGAAACAACACCTGCTCGAATCCAACAAAAACTGTGGCCAGCCGTCTCTACTAAGCCTCAAAGACGCTTTGAGACAAGTGTTACACAATTCAGAGTATGTTAAAAATTAGAGTGAAATTGCTTTAAACAAGCGAATTATCGCGAAACAACACCTGCTCGAATCCAACAAAAACTGTGCCCTGCCGTCTCTACTAAGCCTCAGAGACGCTTTGAGACAAGTCTTACACAATTCAGAGAATGTTGAAAATTAGAGTGAAATTGCTTTAAACAAGCGAATTATCGCGAAACAACACCTGCTCGAATCCAAATAAAACTCTGCCCTGCCGTCTCTACTGAGCCTCAGAGACGCTTTGAGACAATTGTTACAAAAATCAGAAAATGTTAAAAATTAGAGTGAAATTGCTTTAAACAAGCGAATTTTCGCAAAACAACACCTGCTCGAATCCACCAAAAACTGTGCCCAGCCGTCTCTACTAAGCCTCAGAGACGCTTTGAGACAAGTGTTACAAATATCAGAGAATGTCAAAAATTAGAGTGAAATTGCTTCAAATAAGCCAATTATCGCGAAACAACACCTGCTCGAATCCAACAAAAACTGTGGCCTGCCGTCTCTACTGAGCCTCAGAGACGCTTTGAGACAAGTGTTACGAAATTCAGAGAATGTCGAAAATTTGAGTGAAATTGCTTCAAACAAGCGAATTATCGCGAAACAACACCTGCTCGAATCCAACAAAAACTGTGGCCAGCCGTCTCTACTAAGCCTCAAAGACGCTTTGAGACAAGTGTTACACAATTCAGAGAATGTTAAAAATTAGAGTGAAATTGCTTTAAACAAGCGAATTATCCCGAAACAACACCTGCTCGAATCCAAATAAAACTCTGCCCTGCCGTCTCTAGTGAGCCTCAGAGACGCTTTGAGACAATTGTTACAAAAATCAGAAAATCTTAAAAATTAGAGTGCAATTGCTTTAGACAAGCGAATTATCGCGAAACAACACCAGCTCGAATCCAACAAAACCTGTGCCCAGCCGTCTCTACTAAGCCTCAGAGACGCTTTGACACAAGTGTTACACAATTCAGAGAATGTTAAAAATTAGAGTGAAATTGCTTTAAACAAGCGAATTATCGCGAAACAACACCTGCTCGAATCCAACAAAAACTCTGCCCTGCCGTCTCTACTGAGCCTCAGAGACGCTTTGCGATAAGTTTTACAAAGATCTGAGAATATCGAAAATTGGAGTCAAGTTGCTTCTAACAAGCGAATTATCGCGAAACAACACCTGCTCGAATCCAACAAAAACTGTGGCCTGCCGTCTCTACTGAGCCTCACGGACGCTTTGAGACAAGTCTTACACAATTCAGAGAATGTTAAAAATTAGAGTGAAATTGCTTCAAACAAGCAAATTATCGCGAAACAACACCTGCTCGAATCCAAATAAAACTCTGCCCTGCCGTCTCTACTGAGCCTCAGAGACGCTTTGAGACAATTGTTACAAAAATCAGAAAATGTTCAAAATTAGAGTGAAATTGCTTTAAACAAGCGAATTATCGCGTAACAACACCTGCTCGAATCTAACAGAAACTGTGCCCAGCCGTCTCTACTAAGCCTCAGAGACGCTTTTAGACAAGTGTGACAAATATCAGAGAATGTCAAAAATTAGAGTGGAATTAGTTCAAACAAGCGAATTATCGCGAAACAACACCTGCTCGAATCCAACAAAAACTGTGGCCAGCGGTCTCTACTAAGCCTCAAAGACGCTTTGAGACAAGTGTTACATGATTCAGAGAATGTTAAAAATTAGAGTGAAATTGCTTTAAACAAGCGAATCATCGCGAAACAACACCTGCTCGAATCCAACAAGAACTGTGCCCTGCCGTCTCTACTAAGCCTCAGAGACGCTTTGAGACAAGTCTTACACAATTCAGAGAATGTTGAAAATTAGAGTGAAATTGCTTTAAACAAGCGAATTATCGCGAACCAACACCTGCTCGAATCCAAATAAAACTCTGCCCTGCCGACTCTACTGAGCCTCAGAGACGCTTTGAGACAATTGTTACAAAAATCAGAAAATGTTAAAAATTAGAGTGAAATTGCTTTAAACAAGCGAATTTTCGCGAAACAACACCTGCTCGAATCTAACAGAAACTGTGCCCAGCCGTCTCTACTAAGCCTCAGAGACGCTTTGAGACAAGTGTTACAAATATCAGAGAATGTCAAAAATTAGAGTGGAATTGCTTCAAACAAGCGAATTATCGCGAAACAACACCTGCTCGAATCCAACAAAAACTGTGGCCTGCCGTCTCTACTGAGCCTCAGAGACGCTTTGAGACAAGTGTTACACAATTCAGAGAATGTTAAAAATTAGAGTGAAATCGCTTTAAACAATAGAATTATCGCGAAACAACACCTGCTCGAATCCAACAAAAACTGTGGCCAGCCGTCTCTACTAAGCCTCAAAGATGCTTTGAGACAAGTGTTACACAATTCAGAGTATGTTAAAAATTAGAGTGAAATTGCTTTAAACAAGCGAATTATCGCGAAACAACACCTGCTCGAATCCAACAAAAACTGTGCCCTGCCGTCTCTACTAAGCCTCAGAGACGCTTTGAGACAAGTCTTACACAATTCAGAGAATGTTGAAAATTAGAGTGAAATTGCTTTAAACAAGCGAATTATCGCGAAACAACACCTGCTCGAATCCAAATAAAACTCTGCCCTGCCGTCTCTACTGAGCCTCAGAGACGCTTTGAGACAATTGTTACAAAAATCAGAAAATGTTAAAAATTAGAGTGAAATTGCTTTAAACAAGCGAATTTTCGCAAAACAACACCTGCTCGAATCCACCAAAAACTGTGCCCAGCCGTCTCTACTAAGCCTCAGAGACGCTTTGAGACAAGTGTTACAAATATCAGAGAATGTCAAAAATTAGAGTGAAATTGCTTCAAATAAGCGAATTATCGCGAAACAACACCTGCTCGAATCCAACAATAACTGTGGCCTGCCGTCTCTACTGAGCCTCAGAGACGCTTTGAGACAATTGTTACAAAAATCAGAAAATGTTAAAAATTAGAGTGAAATTGCTTTAAACAAGCGAATTATCGCGAAACAACACCTGCTCGAATCCAACAAAAACTGTCGCCAGCCGTCTCTACTAAGCCTCAAAGACGCTTTGAGACAAGTGTTACACAATTCAGAGAATGTCGAAAATTTGAGTGAAATTGCTTCAAACAAGCGAATTATCGCGAAATAACACCTGCTCGAATCCAACAAAAACTGTTCCCAGCCGTCTCTACTAAGCCTCAGAGACGCTTTGAGGCAAGTGTTACAAATATCAGAGAATGTCAAAAATTAGAGTGGAATTGCTTCAAACAAGCGAATTATCGCGAAACAACACCTGCTCGAATCCAACAAAAACTGTGCCCAGCCGTCTCTACTAAGCCTCAGAGACGCTTTGACACAAGTGTTATACAATTCAGAGAATGTTAAAAAATTAGAGTGAAATTGCTTTAAACAAGCGAATTATCGCGAAACAACACCTGCTCGAACCCAACAAAAACTCTGCCCTGCCGTTTCTACTGAGCCTCAGAGACGCTTTGAGACAAGTGTTACGAAATTCAGAGAATGTCGGAAATTTGAGTGAAATTGCTTCAAACAAGCGAATTATCGCGAAACAACATCTGCGCGAATCCAACAAAAACTGTGGCCAGCCGTCTCTACTAAGCCACAAAGACGCTTTGAGACAAGTGTTACACAATTCAGAGAATGTTAAAAATTAGAGTGAAATTGCTTTAAACAAGCGAAATATCCCGAAACAACACCTGCTCGAATCCAAATAAAACTCTGCCCTGCCGTCTCTAGTGAGCCTCAGAGACGCTTTGAGACAATTGTTACAAAAATCAGAAAATCTTAAAAATTAGAGTGCAATTGCTTCAGACAAGCGAATTATCGCGAAACAACACCAGCTCGAATCCAACAAAACCTGTGCCCAGCCGTCTCTACTAAGCCTCAGAGACGCTTTGACACAAGTGTTACACAATTCAGAGAATGTTAAAAATTAGAGTGAAATTGCTTTAAACAAGCGAATTATCGCGAAACAACACCTGCTCGAATCCAACAAAAACTCTGCCCTGCCGTCTCTACTGAGCCTCAGAGACGCTTTGCGATAAGTTTTACAAAGATCTGAGAATATCGAAAATTGGAGTCAAGTTGCTTCAAACAAGCGAATTATCGCGAAACAACACCTGCTCGAATCCAACAAAAACTGTGGCCTGCCGTCTCTACTGAGCCTCAGAGACGCTTTGAGACAAGTCTTACACAATTCAGAGAATGTTAAAAATTAGAGTGAAATTGCTTCAAACAAGCGAATTATCGCGAAACAACACCTGCTCGAATCCAAATAAAACTCTGCCCTGCCGTCTCTACTGAGCCTCAGAGACGCTTTGAGACAATTGTTACAGAAATCAGAAAATGTTCAAAATTAGAGTGAAATTGCTTCAAACAAGCGAATTATCGCGAAACAACACCTGCTCGAATCCACCAAAAACTGTGCCCAGCCGTCTTTACTAAGCCTCAGAGACGCTTTGAGACAAGTGTGACAAATATCAGAGAATGTCAAAAATTAGAGTGGAATTGCTTCAAACAAGCGAATTATCGCGAAACAACACCTGCTCGAATCCAACAAAAACTGTGGCCTGCCGTCTCTACTGAGCCTCAGAGACGCTTTGAGACAAGTGTTACACAATTCAGAGAATGTTAAAAATTAGAGTGAAATCGCTTTCAACAATAGAATTATCGCGAAACAACACCTGCTCGAATCCAACAAAAACTGTGGCCAGCCGTCTCTACTAAGCCTCAAAGACGCTTTGAGACAAGTGTTACACAATTCAGAGTATGTTAAAAATTAGAGTGAAATTGCTTTAAACAAGCGAATTATCGCGAAACAACACCTGCTCGAATCCAACAAAAACTGTGCCCTGCCGTCTCTACTAAGCCTCAGAGACGCTTTGAGACAAGTCTTACACAATTCAGAGAATGTTGAAAATTAGAGTGAAATTGCTTTAAACAAGCGAATTATCGCGAAACAACACCTGCTCGAATCCAAATAAAACTCTGCCCTGCCGTCTCTACTGAGCCTCAGGGACGCTTTGAGACAATTGTTACAAAAATCAGAAAATGTTAAAAATTAGAGTGAAATTGCTTTAAACAAGCGAATTTTCGCAAAACAACACCTGCTCGAATCCACCAAAAACTGTGCCCAGCCGTCTCTACTAAGCCTCAGAGACGCTTTGAGACAAGTGTTACAAATATCAGAGAATGTCAAAAATTAGAGTGAAATTGCTTCAAATAAGCGAATTATCGCGAAACAACACCTGCTCGAATCCAACAATAACTGTGGCCTGCCGTCTCTACTGAGCCTCAGAGACGCTTTGAGACAATTGTTACAAAAATCAGAAAATGTTAAAAATTAGAGTGAAATTGCTTTAAACAAGCGAATTATCGCGAAACAACACCTGCTCGAATCCAACAAAAACTGTCGCCAGCCGTCTCTACTAAGCCTCAAAGACGCTTTGAGACAAGTGTTACACAATTCAGAGAATGTCGAAAATTTGAGTGAAATTGCTTCAAACAAGCGAATTATCGCGAAATAACACCTGCTCGAATCCAACAAAAACTGTTCCCAGCCGTCTCTACTAAGCCTCAGAGACGCTTTGAGGCAAGTGTTACAAATATCAGAGAATGTCAAAAATTAGAGTGGAATTGCTTCAAACAAGCGAATTATCGCGAAACAACACCTGCTCGAATCCAACAAAAACTGTGCCCAGCCGTCTCTACTAAGCCTCAGAGACGCTTTGACACAAGTGTTATACAATTCAGAGAATGTTAAAAAATTAGAGTGAAATTGCTTTAAACAAGCGAATTATCGCGAAACAACACCTGCTCGAACCCAACAAAAACTCTGCCCTGCCGTTTCTACTGAGCCTCAGAGACGCTTTGAGACAAGTGTTACGAAATTCAGAGAATGTCGGAAATTTGAGTGAATTAGTTCAAACAAGCGAATTATCGCGAAACAACATCTGCTCGAATCCAACAAAAACTGTGGCCAGCCGTCTCTACTAAGCCACAAAGACGCTTTGAGACAAGTGTTACACAATTCAGAGAATGTTAAAAATTAGAGTGAAATTGCTTTAAACAAGCGAAATATCCCGAAACAACACCTGCTCGAATCCAAATAAAACTCTGCCCTGCCGTCTCTAGTGAGCCTCAGAGACGCTTTGAGACAATTGTTACAAAAATCAGAAAATCTTAAAAATTAGAGTGCAATTGCTTCAGACAAGCGAATTATCGCGAAACAACACCAGCTCGAATCCAACAAAACCTGTGCCCAGCCGTCTCTACTAAGCCTCAGAGACGCTTTGACACAAGTGTTACACAATTCAGAGAATGTTAAAAATTAGAGTGAAATTGCTTTAAACAAGCGAATTATCGCGAAACAACACCTGCTCGAATCCAACAAAAACTCTGCCCTGCCGTCTCTACTGAGCCTCAGAGACGCTTTGCGATAAGTTTTACAAAGATCTGAGAATATCGAAAATTGGAGTCAAGTTGCTTCAAACAAGCGAATTATCGCGAAACAACACCTGCTCGAATCCAACAAAAACTGTGGCCTGCCGTCTCTACTGAGCCTCAGAGACGCTTTGAGACAAGTCTTACACAATTCAGAGAATGTTAAAAATTAGAGTGAAATTGCTTCAAACAAGCGAATTATCGCGAAACAACACCTGCTCGAATCCAAATAAAACTCTGCCCTGCCGTCACTACTGAGCCTCAGAGACGCTTTGAGACAATTGTTACAGAAATCAGAAAATGTTCAAAATTAGAGTGAAATTGCTTCAAACAAGCGAATTATCGCGAAACAACACCTGCTCGAATCCACCAAAAACTGTGCCCAGCCGTCTCTACTAAGCCTCAGAGACGCTTTGAGACAAGTGTGACAAATATCAGAGAATGTCAAAAATTAGAGTGGAATTAGTTCAAACAAGCGAATTATCGCGAAACAACACCTGCTCGAATCCAACAAAAACTGTGGCCAGCGGTCTCTACTAAGCCTCAAAGACGCTTTGAGACAAGTGTTACACAATTCAGAGAATGTTAAAAATTAGAGTGAAATTGCTTTAAACAAGCGAATCATCGCGAAACACCACCTGCTCGAATCCAACAAGAACTGTGCCCTGCCGTCTCTACTAAGCCTCAGAGACGCTTTGAGACAAGTCTTACACAATTCAGAGAATGTTGAAAATTAGAGTGAAATTGCTTTAAACAAGCGAATTATCGCGAACCAACACCTGCTCGAATCCAAATAAAACTCTGCCCTGCCGACTCTACTGAGCCTCAGAGACGCTTTGAGACAATTGTTACAAAAATCAGAAAATGTTAAAAATTAGAGTGAAATTGCTTTAAACAAGCGAATTTTCGCGAAACAACACCTGCTCGAATCTAACAGAAACTGTGCCCAGCCGTCTCTACTAAGCCTCAGAGACGCTTTGAGACAAGTGTTACAAATATCAGAGAATGTCAAAAATTAGAGTGGAATTGCTTCAAACAAGCGAATTATCGCGAAACAACACCTGCTCGAATCCAACAAAAACTGTGGCCTGCCGTCTCTACTGAGCCTCAGAGACGCTTTGAGACAAGTGTTACACAATTCAGAGAATGTTAAAAATTAGAGTGAAATCGCTTTAAACAATAGAATTATCGCGAAACAACACCTGCTCGAATCCAACAAAAACTGTGGCCAGCCGTCTCTACTAAGCCTCAAAGATGCTTTGAGACAAGTGTTACACAATTCAGAGTATGTTAAAAATTAGAGTGAAATTGCTTTAAACAAGCGAATTATCGCGAAACAACACCTGCTCGAATCCAACAAAAACTGTGCCCTGCCGTCTCTACTAAGCCTCAGAGACGCTTTGAGACAAGTCTTACACAATTCAGAGAATGTTGAAAATTAGAGTGAAATTGCTTTAAACAAGCGAATTATCGCGAAACAACACCTGCTCGAATCCAAATAAAACTCTGCCCTGCCGTCTCTACTGAGCCTCAGAGACGCTTTGAGACAATTGTTACAAAAATCAGAAAATGTTAAAAATTAGAGTGAAATTGCTTTAAACAAGCGAATTTTCGCAAAACAACACCTGCTCGAATCCACCAAAAACTGTGCCCAGCCGTCTCTACTAAGCCTCAGAGACGCTTTGAGACAAGTGTTACAAATATCAGAGAATGTCAAAAATTAGAGTGAAATTGCTTCAAATAAGCGAATTATCGCGAAACAACACCTGCTCGAATCCAACAATAACTGTGGCCTGCCGTCTCTACTGAGCCTCAGAGACGCTTTGAGACAATTGTTACAAAAATCAGAAAATGTTAAAAATTAGAGTGAAATTGCTTTAAACAAGCGAATTATCGCGAAACAACACCTGCTCGAATCCAACAAAAACTGTCGCCAGCCGTCTCTACTAAGCCTCAAAGACGCTTTGAGACAAGTGTTACACAATTCAGAGAATGTTAAAAATTAGAGTGAAATTGCTTCAAACAAGCGAATTATCGCGAAACAACACCTGCTCGAATCCAAATAAAACTCTGCCCTGCCGTCTCTACTGAGCCTCAGAGACGCTTTGAGACAATTGTTACAGAAATCAGAAAATGTTCAAAATTAGAGTGAAATTGCTTCAAACAAGCGAATTATCGCGAAACAACACCTGCTCGAATCCACCAAAAACTGTGCCCAGCCGTCTTTACTAAGCCTCAGAGACGCTTTGAGACAAGTGTGACAAATATCAGAGAATGTCAAAAATTAGAGTGGAATTGCTTCAAACAAGCGAATTATCGCGAAACAACACCTGCTCGAATCCAACAAAAACTGTGCCCTGCCGTCTCTACTAAGCCTCAGAGACGCTTTGAGACAAGTCTTACACAATTCAGAGAATGTTGAAAATTAGAGTGAAATTGCTTTAAACAAGCGAATTATCGCGAACCAACACCTGCTCGAATCCAAATAAAACTCTGCCCTGCCGACTCTACTGAGCCTCAGAGACGCTTTGAGACAATTGTTACAAAAATCAGAAAATGTTAAAAATTAGAGTGAAATTGCTTTAAACAAGCGAATTTTCGCGAAACAACACCTGCTCGAATCTAACAGAAACTGTGCCCAGCCGTCTCTACTAAGCCTCAGAGACGCTTTGAGACAAGTGTTACAAATATCAGAGAATGTCAAAAATTAGAGTGGAATTGCTTCAAACAAGCGAATTATCGCGAAACAACACCTGATCGAATCTAACAGAAACTGTGCCCAGCCGTCTCTACTAAGCCTCAGAGACGCTTAGAGACAAGTGTGACAAATATCACAGAATGTCAAAAATTAGAGTGCAATTGCTTCAAACAAGCGACTTTTCGCGAAACAACACCTGCTCGAATCCAACAAAAACTGTGGCCAGCCGTCTCTACTAAGCCTCAAAGACGCTTTGAGACAAGTGTTACACAATTCAGAGTATGTTAAAAATTAGAGTGAAATATGCTTTAAACAAGCGAATTATCGCGAAACAACACCTGCTCGAATCCAACAAAAACTGTGCCCTGCCGTCCCTACTAAGCCTCAGAGACGCTTTGAGACAAGTCTTACACAATTCAGAGAATGTTGAAAATTAGAGTGAAATTGCGCTAAACAAGCGAATTATCGCGAAAGAACACCTGCTCGAATCCAAATAAAACTCTGTCCTGCCGTCTCTACTGAGCCTCAGAGACGCTTTGAGACAATTGTTACAAAAATCAGAAAATGTTAAAAATTAGAGTGAAATTGCTTTAAACAAAAGAAATTTTCGCGAAACAACACCTGCTCGAATCCACCAAAAACTGTGCCCAGCCGTCTCTACTAAGCCTCAGAGACGCTTTGAGACAAGTGTTACAAATATCAGAGAATGTCAAAAATTAGAGTGAAATTGCTTCAAACAAGCGAATTATCGCGAAACAACACCTGCTCGAATCCAACAAAAACTGTGGCCTGCCGTCTCTACTGAGCCTCAGAGACGCTTTGAGACAATTGTGACAAAAATCAGAAAATGTTAAAAATTAGAGTGAAATTGCTTTAAACAAGCGAATTATCGCGACACAACACCTGCTCGAATCCAACAAAAACTGTCGCCAGCCGTCTCTACTAAGCCTCAAAGATGCTTTGAGACAAGTGTTACACAATTCAGAGAATGTCGAAAATTTGAGTGAAATTGCTTCAAACAAGCGAATTATCGCGAAATAACACCTGCTCGAATCCAACAAAAACTGTTCCCAGCCGTCTCTACTAAGCCTCAGAGACGCTTTGAGGCAAGTGTTACAAATATCAGAGAATGTCAAAAATTAGAGTGGAATTGCTTCAAACAAGCGAATTATCGCGAAACAACACCTGCTCGAATCCAACAAAAACTGTGCCCAGCCGTCTCTACTAAGCCTCAGAGACGCTTTGACACAAGTGTTATACAATTCAGAGAATGTTAAAAAATTAGAGTGAAATTGCTTTAAACAAGCGAATTATCGCGAAACAACACCTGCTCGAACCCAACAAAAACTGTGGCCAGCCGTCTCTACTGAGCCTCAGAGACGCTTTGAGACAATTGTTACAGAAATCAGAAAATGTTCAAAATTAGAGTGAAATTGCTTCAAACAAGCGAATTATCGCGAAACAACACCTGCTCGAATCCAACAAAAACTGTGCCCAGCCGTCTCTACTAAGCCTCAGAGACGCTTTGACACAAGTGTTATACAATTCAGAGAATGTTAAAAATTAGAGTGAAATTGCTTCAAACAAGCGAATTATCGCGAAACAACACCTGCTCGAATCCAAATAAAACTCTGCCCTGCCGTCTCTACTGAGCCTCAGAGACGCTTTGAGACAATTGTTACAGAAATCAGAAAATGTTCAAAATTAGAGTGAAATTGCTTCAAACAAGCGAATTATCGCGAAACAACACCTGCTCGAATCCACCAAAAACTGTGCCCAGCCGTCTCTACTAAGCCTCAGAGACGCTTTGAGACAAGTGTGACAAATATCAGAGAATGTCGAAAATTAGAGTGGAATTAGTTCAAACAAGCGAATTATCGCGAAACAACACCTGCTCGAATCCAACAGAAACTGTGGCCAGCGGACTCTACTAAGCCTCAAAGACGCTTTGAGACAAGTGTTACACAATTCAGAGAATGTTAAAAATTAGAGTGAAATTGCTTTAAACAAGCGAATTATCGCGAAACAACACCTGCTCGAATCCAACAAAAACTGTGCCCTGCCGTCATTACTAAGCCTCAGAGACGCTTTGAGACAAGTCTTACACAATTCAGAGAATGTTGAAAATTAGAGTGAAATTGCTTTAAACAAGCGAATTATCGCGAAACAACACCTGCTCGAATCCAAATAAAACTCTGCCCTGCCGACTCTACTGAGCCTCAGAGACGCTTTGAGACAATTGCTACAAAAATCAGAAAATGTTAAAAATTAGAGTGAAATTGCTTTAAACAAGCGAATTTTCGCGAAACAACACCTGCTCGAATCTAACAGAAACTGTGCCCAGCCGTCTCTACTAAGCCTCAGAGACGATTTGAGACAAGTGTTACAAATATCAGAGAATGTCAAAAATTAGAGTGGAATTGCTTCAAACAAGCGAATTATCGCGAAACAACACCTGCTCGAATCCAACAAAAACTGTGGCCTGCCGTCTCTACTGAGCCTCAGAGACGCTTTGAGACAAGTGTTACGAAATTCAGAGAATGTCGAAAATTTGAGTGAAATTGCTTCAAACAAGCGAATTATCGCGAAACAACACCTGCTGGAATCCAATAAAAACTATTGCCGGCCGTCTCTACTAAGCCTCAAAGACGCTTTGAGACAAGTGTTACACAATTCAGAGAATGTTAAAAATTAGAGTGAAATCGCTTTAAACAATAGAATTATCGCGAAACAACACCTACTCGAATGCAACAAAAACTCTGCCCTGCCGTCTCTACTGAGCCTCAGAGACGCTTTGAGACAATTGTTACAAAAATCAGAAAATGTTAAAAATTAGAGTGAAATTGCTTTAAACAAGCGAATTATCGCGAAACAACACCTGATCCAATCTAACAGAAACTGAGCCCAGCCGTCTCTACTAAGCCTCAGAGACGCTTAGAGACAAGTGTGACAAATATCAGTGAATGTCAAAAATTAGAGTGCAATTGCTTCAAACAAGCGACTTATCGCGAAACAACACCTGCTCGAATCCAACAAAAACTGTGGCCAGCCGTCTCTACTAAGCCTCAAAGACGCTTTGAGACAAGTGTTACACAATTCAGAGTATGTTAAAAATTAGAGTGAAATATGCTTTAAACAAGCGAATTATCCCGAAACAACACTTGCTCGAATCCAACAAAAACTGTGCCCTGCCGTCCCTACTAAGCCTCAGAGACGCTTTGAGACAAGTCTTACACAATTCAGAGAATGTTGAAAATTAGAGTGAAATTGCGCTAAACAAGCGAATTATCGCGAAACAACACCTGCTCGAATCCAAATAAAACTCTGCCCTGCCGTCTCTACTGAGCCTCAGAGACGCTTTGAGACAATTGTTACAAAAATCAGAAAATGTTAAAAATTAGAGTGAAACTGCTTTAAACAAAAGAAATTTTCGCGAAACAACACCTGCTCGAATCCACGAAAAACTGTGCCCAGCCGTCTCTACTAAGCCTCAGAGACGCTTTGAGAGAAGTGTTACAAATATCAGAGAATGTCAAAAATTAGAGTGAAATTGCTTCAAACAAGCGAATTATCGCGAAACAACACCTGCTCGAATCCAACAAAAACTGTGGCCTGCCGTCTCTACTGAGCCTCAGAGACGCTTTGAGACAATTGTTACAAAAATTAGAAAATGTTAAAAATTAGAGTGAAATTGCTTTAAACAAGCGAATTATCGCGACACAACACCTGCTCGAATCCAACAAAAACTGTCGCCAGCCGTCTCTACTAAGCCTCAAAGACGCTTTGAGACAAGTGTTACACAATTCAGAGAATGTCGAAAATTTGAGTGAAATTGCTTCAAACAAGCGAATTATCGCGAAATAACACCTGCTCGAATCCAACAAAAACTGTTCCCAGCCGTCTCTACTAAGCCTCAGAGACGCTTTGAGGCAACTGTTACAAATATCAGAGAATGTCAAAAATTAGAGTGGAATTGCTTCAAACAAGCGAATTATCGCGAAACAACACCTGCTCGAATCCAACAAAAACTCTGCCCAGCCGTCTCTACTAAGCCTCAGAGACGCTTTGACACAAGTGTTATACAATTCAGAGAATGTTAAAAAATTAGAGTGGAATTGCTTCAAACAAGCGAATTATCGCGAAACAACACCTGCTCGAATCCAACAAAAACTGTGGCCTGCCGTCTCTACTGAGCCTCAGAGACGCTTTGAGACAAGTGTTACGAAATTCAGAGAATGTCGAAAATTTGAGTGAAATTGCTTCAAACAAGCGAATTATCGCGAAACAACACCTGCTGGAATCCAATAAAAACTTTTGCCGGCCGTCTCTACTAAGCCTCAAAGACGCTTTGAGACAAGTGTTACACAATTCAGAGAATGTTAAAAATTAGAGTGAAATCGCTTTAAACAATAGAATTATCGCGAAACAACACCTACTCGAATGCAACAAAAACTCTGCCCTGCCGTCTCTACTGAGCCTCAGAGACGCTTTGAGACAATTGTTACAAAAATCAGAAAATGTTAAAAATTAGAGTGAAATTGCTTTAAACAAGCGAATTATCGCGAAACAACACCTGATCCAATCTAACAGAAACTGTGCCCAGCCGTCTCTACTAAGCCTCAGAGACGCTTAGAGACAAGTGTGACAAATATCAGTGAATGTCAAAAATTAGAGTGCAATTGCTTCAAACAAGCGACTTATCGCGAAACAACACCTGCTCGAATCCAACAAAAACTGTGGCCAGCCGTCTCTACTAAGCCTCAAAGACGCTTTGAGACAAGTGTTACACAATTCAGAGTATGTTAAAAATTAGAGTGAAATATGCTTTAAACAAGCGAATTATCGCGAAACAACACTTGCTCGAATCCAACAAAAACTGTGCCCTGCCGTCCCTACTAAGCCTCAGAGACGCTTTGAGACAAGTCTTACACAATTCAGAGAATGTTGAAAATTAGAGTGAAATTGCGCTAAACAAGCGAATTATCGCGAAACAACACCTGCTCGAATCCAAATAAAACTCTGCCCTGCCGTCTCTACTGAGCCTCAGAGACGCTTTGAGACAATTGTTACAAAAATCAGAAAATGTTAAAAATTAGAGTGAAACTGCTTTAAACAAAAGAAATTTTCGCGAAACAACACCTGCTCGAATCCACGAAAAACTGTGCCCAGCCGTCTCTACTAAGCCTCAGAGACGCTTTGAGAGAAGTGTTACAAATATCAGAGAATGTCAAAAATTAGAGTGAAATTGCTTCAAACAAGCGAATTATCGCGAAACAACACCTGCTCGAATCCAACAAAAACTGTGGCCTGCCGTCTCTACTGAGCCTCAGAGACGCTTTGAGACAATTGTTACAAAAATTAGAAAATGTTAAAAATTAGAGTGAAATTGCTTTAAACAAGCGAATTATCGCGACACAACACCTGCTCGAATCCAACAAAAACTGTCGCCAGCCGTCTCTACTAAGCCTCAAAGACGCTTTGAGACAAGTGTTACACAATTCAGAGAATGTCGAAAATTTGAGTGAAATTGCTTCAAACAAGCGAATTATCGCGAAATAACACCTGCTCGAATCCAACAAAAACTGTTCCCAGCCGTCTCTACTAAGCCTCAGAGACGCTTTGAGGCAACTGTTACAAATATCAGAGAATGTCAAAAATTAGAGTGGAATTGCTTCAAACAAGCGAATTATCGCGAAACAACACCTGCTCGAATCCAACAAAAACTCTGCCCAGCCGTCTCTACTAAGCCTCAGAGACGCTTTGACACAAGTGTTATACAATTCAGAGAATGTTAAAAAATTAGAGTGAAATTGCTTTAAACAAGCGAATTATCGCGAAACAACACCTGCTCGAACCCAACAAAAACTGTGGCCAGCCGTCTCTACTAAGCCTCAAAGACGCTTTGAGACAAGTGTTACACAATTCAGAGAATGTTAAAAATTAGAGTGAAATTGCTTTAAACAAGCGAATTATCCCGAAACAACACCTGCTCGAATCCAAATAAAACTCTGCCCTGCCGTCTCTAGTGAGCCTCAGAGACGCTTTGAGACAATTGTTACAAAAATCAGAAAATCTTAAAAATTAGAGTGCAATTGCTTCAGACAAGCGAATTATAGCGAAACAACACCTGATCGAATCTAACAGAAACTGTGCCCTGCCGTCTCTACTGAGCCTCAGAGACGCTTTGAGACAAGTGTTACGAAATTCAGAGAATGTCGGAAATTTGAGTGAAATTGCTTCAAACAAGCGAATTATCGCGAAACAACACCTGCTCGAATCCAACAAAAACTGTGGCCAGCCGTCTCTACTAAGCCTCAAAGACGCTTTGAGACAAGTGTTACACGATTCAGAGAATGTTAAAAATTAGAGTGAAATTGCTTTAAACAAGCGAATTATCCCGAAACAACACCTGCCCGAATCCAAATAAAACTCTGCCCTGCCGTCTCTAGTGAGCCTCAGAGACGCTTTGAGACAATTGTTACAAAAATCAGAAAATCTTAAAAATTAGAGTGCAATTGCTTCAGACAAGCGAATTATCGCGAAACAACACCAGCTCGAATCCAACAAAACCTGTGCCCAGCCGTCTCTACTAAGCCTCAGAGACGCTTTGACACAAGTGTTACACAATTCAGAGAATGTTAAAAATTAGAGTGAAATTGCTTTAAACAAGCGAATTATCGCGAAACAACACCTGCTCGAATCCAACAAAAACTCTGCCCTGCCGTCTCTACTGAGCCTCAGAGACGCTTTGCGATAAGTTTTACAAAGATCTGAGAATATCGAAAATTGGAGTCAAGTTGCTTCAAACAAGCGAATTATCGCGAAACAACACCTGCTCGAATCCAACAAAAACTGTGGCCTGCCGTCTCTACTGAGCCTCAGAGACGCTTTGAGACAAGTCTTACACAATTCAGAGAATGTTAAAAATTAGAGTGAAATTGCTTCAAACAAGCGAATTATCGCGAAACAACACCTGCTCGAATCCAAATAAAACTCTGCCCTGCCGTCTCTACTGAGCCTCTGAGACGCTTTGAGACAATTGTTACAAAAATCAGAAAATGTTCAAAATTAGAGTGAAATTGCTTTAAACAAGCGAATTATCGCGTAACAACACCAGCTCGAATCTAACAGAAACTGTGCCCAGCCGTCTCTACTAAGCCTCAGAGACGCTTTGAGACAAGTGTGACAAATATCAGAGAATGTCAAAAATTAGAGTGGAATTAGTTCAAACAAGCGAATTATCGCGAAACAACACCTGCTCGAATCCAACAAAACCTGTGGCCAGCGGTCTCTACTAAGCCTCAAAGACGCTTTGAGACAAGTGTTACACAATTCAGAGAATGTTAAAAATTAGAGTGAAATTGCTTTAAACAAGCGAATTATCGCGAAACAACACCTGCTCGAATCAAACAAAAACTGTGCCCTGCCATCTCTACTAAGCCTCAGAGACGCTTTGAGACAAGTCTTACACAATTCAGAGAATGTTGAAAATTAGAGTGAAATTGCTTTGAACAAGCGAATTATCGCGAAACAACACCTGCTCGAATCCAAATAAAACTCTGCCCTGCCGACTCTACTGAGCCTCAGAGACGCTTTGAGACAATTGATACAAAAATCAGAAAATGTTAAGAATTAGAGTGAAATTGCTTTAAACAAGCGAATTTTCGCGAAACAACACCTGCTCGAATCTAACAGAAACTGTGCCCAGCCGTCTCTACTAAGCCTCAGAGACGCTTTGAGACAAGTGTTACAAATATCAGAGAATGTCAAAAATTAGAGTGGAATTGCTTCAAACAAGCGAATTATCGCGAAACAACACCTGCTCGAATCCAACAAAAACTGTGACCTGCCGTCTCTACTGAGCCTCAGAGACGCTTTGAGACAAGTGTTACGAAATTCAGAGAATGTCGAAAATTTGAGTGAAATTGCTTCAAACAATAGAATTATCGCGAAACAACACCTGCTCGAATGCAACAAAAACTCTGCCCTACCGTCTCTACTGAGCCTCAGAGACGCTTTGAGACAATTGTTACAAAAATCAGAAAATGTCAAAAATTAGAGTGGAATTAGTTCAAACAAGCGAATTATCGCGAAACAACACCTGCTCGAATCCAAGAAAACCTGTGGCCAGCGGTCTCTACTAAGCCTCAAAGACGCTTTGAGACAAGTGTTACACAATTCAGAGAATGTTAAAAATTAGAGTGAAATTGCTTTAAACAAGCGAATTATCGCGAAACAACACCTGCTCGAATCCAACAAAAACTGTGGCCTGCCGTCTCTACTGAGCCTCAGAGGCGCTTTGAGACAAGTGTTACGAAATTCAGAGAATGTCGATAATTTGAGTGGAATTGCTTCAAACAAGCGAATTATCGCGAAACAACACCTGCTCGAATCCGACAAAAACTGTGCCCAGCCGTCTCTACTAAGCCTCAAAGACGCTTTGAGACAAGTCTTACACTATTCAGAGAATGTTAAAAATTAGAGTGAAATTGCTTTAAACAAGCGAATTATCGCGAAACAACACCTGCTCGAATCCAACAAAAACTGTGCCCTGCCGTCTCTACTAAGCCTCAGAGACGCTTTGAGACAAGTCTTACACTATTCAGAGAATGTTAAAAATTAGAGTGAAATTGCTTCAAACAAGCGAATTATCGCGAAACAACACCTGCTCGAATCCAAATAAAACTCTGCCCTGCCGTCTCTACTGAGCCTCAGAGACGCTTTGAGACAATTGTTACAAAAATCAGAAAATGTTCAAAATTAGAGTGAAATTGCTTTAAACAAGCGAATTATCGCGAAACAACACCTGCTCGAATCTAACAGAAACTGTGCCCAGCCGTCTCTACTAAGCCTCAGAGACGCTTTGAGACAAGTGTGACAAATATCAGAGAATGTCAAAAATTAGAGTGAAATTGCTTTAAACAAGCGAATTATCGCGAAACAACACTTGCTCGAATCCAACAAAAACTGTGCCCTGCCGTCCCTACTAAGCCTCAGAGACGCTTTGAGACAAGTCTTACACAATTCAGAGAATGTTGAAAATTAGAGTGAAATTGCGCTAAACAAGCGAATTATCGCGAAACAACACCTGCTCGAATCCAAATAAAACTCTGCCCTGCCGTCTCTACTGAGCCTCAGAGACGCTTTGAGACAATTGTTACAAAAATCAGAAAATGTTAAAAATTAGAGTGAAACTGCTTTAAACAAAAGAAATTTTCGCGAAACAACACCTGCTCGAATCCACCAAAAACTGTGCCCAGCCGTCTCTACTAAGCCTCAGAGACGCTTTGAGACAAGTGTTACAAATATCAGAGAATGTCAAAAATTAGAGTGAAATTGCTTCAAACAAGCGAATTATCGCGAAACAACACCTGCTCGAATCCAACAAAAACTGTGGCCTGCCGTCTCTACTGAGCCTCAGAGACGCTTTGAGACAATTGTTACAAAAATTAGAAAATGTTAAAAATTAGAGTGAAATTGCTTTAAACAAGCGAATTATCGCGACACAACACCTGCTCGAATCCAACAAAAACTGTCGCCAGCCGTCTCTACTAAGCCTCAAAGACGCTTTGAGGCAAGTGTTACACAATTCAGAGAATGTCGAAAATTTGAGTGAAATTGCTTCAAACAAGCGAATTATCGCGAAATAACACCTGCTCGAATCCAACAAAAACTGTTCCCAGCCGTCTCTACTAAGCCTCAGAGACGCTTTGAGGCAACTGTTACAAATATCAGAGAATGTCAAAAATTAGAGTGGAATTGCTTCAAACAAGCGAATTATCGCGAAACAACACCTGCTCGAATCCAACAAAAACTGTGCCCAGCCGTCTCTACTAAGCCTCAGAGACGCTTTGACACAAGTGTTATACAATTCAGAGAATGTTAAAAAATTAGAGTGAAATTGCTTTAAACAAGCGAATTATCGCGAAACAACACCTGCTCGAACCCAACAAAAACTGTGGCCAGCCGTCTCTACTAAGCCTCAAAGACGCTTTGAGACAAGTGTTACACAATTCAGAGAATGTTAAAAATTAGAGTGAAATTGCTTTAAACAAGCGAATTATCCCGAAACAACACCTGCTCGAATCCAAATAAAACTCTGCCCTGCCGTCTCTAGTGAGCCTCAGAGACGCTTTGAGACAATTGTTACAAAAATCAGAAAATCTTAAAAATTAGAGTGCAATTGCTTCAGACAAGCGAATTATCGCGAAACAACACCTGATCGAATCTAACAGAAACTGTGCCCTGCCGTCTCTACTGAGCCTCAGAGACGCTTTGAGACCAGTGTTACGAAATTCAGAGAATGTCGGAAATTTGAGTGAAATTGCTTCAAACAAGCGAATTATCGCGAAACAACACCTGCTCGAATCCAACAAAAACTGTGGCCAGCCGTCTCTACTAAGCCTCAAAGACGCTTTGAGACAAGTGTTACACGATTCAGAGAATGTTAAAAATTAGAGTGAAATTGCTTTAAACAAGCGAATTATCCCGAAATAACACCTGCCCGAATCCAAATAAAACTCTGCCCTGCCGTCTCTAGTGAGCCTCAGAGACGCTTTGAGACAATTGTTACAAAAATCAGAAAATCTTAAAAATTAGAGTGCAATTGCTTCAGACAAGCGAATTATCGCGAAACAACACCAGCTCGAATCCAACAAAACCTGTGCCCAGCCGTCTCTACTAAGCCTCAGAGACGCTTTGACACAAGTGTTACACAATTCAGAGAATGTTAAAAATTAGAGTGAAATTGCTTTAAACAAGCGAATTATCGCGAAACAACACCTGCTCGAATCCAACAAAAACTCTGCCCTGCCGTCTCTACTGAACCTCAGAGACGCTTTGCGATAAGCTTTACAAAGATCTGAGAATATCGAAAATTGGAGTCAAGTTGCTTCAAACAAGCGAATTATCGCGAAACAACACCTGCTCGAATCCAACAAAAACTGTGGCCTGCCGTCTCTACTGAGCCTCAGAGACGCTTTGAGACAAGTCTTACACAATTCAGAGAATGTTAAAAATTAGAGTGAAATTGCTTCAAACAAGCGAATTATCGCGAAACAACACCTGCTCGAATCCAAATAAAACTCTGCCCTGCCGTCTCTACTGAGCCTCTGAGACGCTTTGAGACAATTGTTACAAAAATCAGAAAATGTTCAAAATTAGAGTGAAATTGCTTTAAACAAGCGAATTATCGCGTAACAACACCTGCTCGAATCTAACAGAAGCTGTGCCCAGCCGTCTCTACTAAGCCTCAGAGACGCTTTGAGACAAGTGTGACAAATATCAGAGAATGTCAAAAATTAGAGTGGAATTAGTTCAAACAAGCGAATTATCGCGAAACAACACCTGCTCGAATCCAACAAATCCTGTGGCCAGCGGTCTCTACTAAGCCTCAAAGACGCTTTGAGACAAGTGTTACACAATTCAGAGAATGTTAAAAATTAGAGTGAAATTGCTTTAAACAAGCGAATTATCGCGAAACAACACCTGCTCGAATCAAACAAAAACTGTGCCCTGCCATCTCTAGTAAGCCTCAGAGACGCTTTGAGACAAGTCTTACACAATTCAGAGAATGTTGAAAACTAGAGTGAAATTGCTTTGAACAAGCGAATTATCGCGAAACAATACCTGCTCGAATCCAACAAAAACTGTGCCCAGCCGTCTCTACTAAGCCTCAGAGACGCTTTGACACAAGTGTTACACAATTCAGAGAATGTTAAAAATTAGAGTGAAATTGCTTTAAACAAGCGAATTATCGCAAAACAACATCTGCTCGAATCCAACAAAAACTGTTCCCAGCCGTCTCTACTAAGCCTCAGAGACGCTTTGAGACAAGTGTTACAAATATCAGAGAATGTCAAAAATTAGAGTGGAATTGCTTCAAACAAGCGAATTATCGCGAAACAACACCTGCTCGAATCCAACAAAAACTGTGACCTGCCGTCTCTACTGAGCCTCAGAGACGCTTTGAGACAAGTGTTACGAAATTCAGAGAATGTCGAAAATTTGAGTGAAATTGCTTCAAACAATAGAATTATCGCGAAACAACACCTGCTCGAATGCAACAAAAACTCTGCCCTACCGTCTCTACAGAGCCTCAGAGACGCTTTGAGACAATTGTTACAAAAATCAGAAAATGTCAAAAATTAGAGTGGAATTAGTTCAAACAAGCGAATTATCGCGAAACAACACCTGCTCGAATCCAAGAAAACCTGTGGCCAGCGGTCTCTACTAAGCCTCAAAGACGCTTTGAGACAAGTGTTACACAATTCAGAGAATGTTAAAAATTAGAGTGAAATTGCTTTAAACAAGCGAATTATCGCGAAACAACACCTGCTCGAATCCAACAAAAACTGTGGCCTGCCGTCTCTACTGAGCCTCAGAGGCGCTTTGAGACAAGTGTTACGAAATTCAGAGAATGTCGATAATTTGAGTGGAATTGCTTCAAACAAGCGAATTATCGCGAAACAACACCTGCTCGAATCCGACAAAAACTGTGCCCAGCCGTCTCTACTAAGCCTCAAAGACGCTTTGAGACTAGTGTTACACAATTCAGAGAATGTTAAAAATTAGAGTGAAATTGCTTTAAACAAGCGAATTATCGCGAAACAACACCTGCTCGAATCCAACAAAAACTGTGCCCTGCCGTCTCTACTAAGCCTCAGAGTCGCTTTGAGACAAGTCTTACACTATTCAGAGAATGTTAAAAATTAGAGTGAAATTGCTTCAAACAAGGGAATTATCGCGAAACAACACCTGCTCGAATCCAAATAAAACTCTGCCCTGCCGTCTCTACTGAGCCTCAGAGACGCTTTGAGACAATTGTTACAAAAATCAGAAAATGTTCAAAATTAGAGTGAAATTGCTTTAAACAAGCGAATTATCGCGAAACAACACCTGCTCGAATCTAACAGAAACTGTGCCCAGCCGTCTCTACTAAGCCTCAGAGACGCTTTGAGACAAGTGTGACAAATATCAGAGAATGTCAAAAATTAGAGTGAAATTGCTTTAAACAAGCGAATTATCGCGAAACAACACCTGCTCGAACCCAACAAAAACTGTGGCCAGCCGTCTCTACTAAGCCTCAAGGACGCTTTGAGACAAGTGTTACACAATTCAGAGAATGTTAAAAATTAGAGTGAAATTGCTTTAAACAAGCGAATTATCCCGAAACAACACCTGCTCGAATCCAAATAAAACTCTGCCCTGCCGTCTCTAGTGAGCCTCAGAGACGCTTTGAGACAATTGTTACAAAAATCAGAAAATCTTAAAAATTAGAGTGCAATTGCTTCAGACAAGCGAATTATCGCGAAACAACACCTGATCGAATCTAACAGAAACTGTGCCCTGCCGTCTCTACTGAGCCTCAGAGACGCTTTGAGACAAGTGTTACGAAATTCAGAGAATGTCGGAAATTTGAGTGAAATTGCTTCAAACAAGCGAATTATCGCGAAACAACACCTGCTCGAATCCAACAAAAACTGTGGCCAGCCGTCTCTACTAAGCCTCAAAGACGCTTTGAGACAAGTGTTACACGATTCAGAGAATGTTAAAAATTAGAGTGAAATTGCTTTAAACAAGCGAATTATCCCGAAACAACACCTGCCCGAATCCAAATAAAACTCTGCCCTGCCGTCTCTAGTGAGCCTCAGAGACGCTTTGAGACAATTGTTACAAAAATCAGAAAATCTTAAAAATTAGAGTGCAATTGCTTCAGACAAGCGAATGATCGCGAAACAACACCAGCTCGAATCCAACAAAACCTGTGCCCAGCCGTCTCTACTAAGCCTCAGAGACGCTTTGACACAAGTGTTACACAATTCAGAGAATGTTAAAAATTAGAGTGAAATTGCTTTAAACAAGCGAATTATCGCGAAACAACACCTGCTCGAATCCAACAAAAACTCTGCCCTGCCGTCTCTACTGAGCCTCAGAGACGCTTTGCGATAAGTTTTACAAAGATCTGAGAATATCGAAAATTGGAGTCAAGTTGCTTCAAACAAGCGAATTATCGCGAAACAACACCTGCTCGAATCCAACAAAAACTGTGGCCTGCCGTCTCTACTGAGCCTCAGAGACGCTTAGAGACAAGTCGTACACAATTCAGAGAATGTTAAAAATTAGAGTGAAATTGCTTCAAACAAGCGAATTATCGCGAAACAACACCTGCTCGAATCCAAATAAAACTCTGCCCTGCCGTCTCTACTGAGCCTCTGAGACGCTTTGAGACAATTGTTACAAAAATCAGAAAATGTTCAAAATTAGAGTGAAATTACTTTAAACAAGCGAATTATCGCGTAACAACACCTGCTCGAATCTAACAGAAACTGTGCCCAGCCGTCTCTACTAAGCCTCAGAGACGCTTTGAGACAAGTGTGGCAAATATCAGAGAATGTCAAAAATTAGAGTGGAATTAGTTCAAACAAGCGAATTATCGCGAAACAACACCTGCTCGAATCCAACAAAACCTGTGGCCAGCGGTCTCTACTAAGCCTCAAAGACGCTTTGAGACAAGTGTTACACAATTCAGAGAATGTTAAAAATTAGAGTGAAATTGCTTTAAACAAGCGAATTATCGCGAAACAACACCTGCTCGAATCAAACAAAAACTGTGCCCTGCCATCTCTACTAAGGCTCAGAGACGCTTTGAGACAAGTCTTACACAATTCAGAGAATGTTGAAAATTAGAGTGAAATTGCTTTGAACAAGCGAATTATCGCGAAACAACACCCGCTCGAATCCAAATAAAACTCTGCCCTGCCGACTCTACTGAGCCTCAGAGACGCTTTGAGACAATTGTTACAAAAATCAGAAAATGTTAAAAATTAGAGTGAAATTGCTTTAAACAAGCGAATTTTCGCGAAACAACACCTGCTCGAATCTAACAGAAACTGTGCCCAGCCGTCTCTACTAAGCCTCAGAGACGCTTTGAGACAAGTGTTACAAATATCAGAGAATGTCAAAAATTAGAGTGGAATTGCTTCAAACAAGCGAATTATCGCGAAACAACACCTGCTCGAATCCAACAAAAACTGTGACCTGCCGTCTCTACTGAGCCTCAGAGACGCTTTGAGACAAGTGTTACGAAATTCAGAGAATGTCGAAAATTTGAGTGAAATTGCTTCAAACAATAGAATTATCGCGAAACAACACCTGCTCGAATGCAACAAAAACTCTGCCCTACCGTCTCTACTGAGCCTCAGAGACGCTTTGAGACAATTGTTACAAAAATCAGAAAATGTCAAAAATTAGAGTGGAATTAGTTCAAACAAGCGAATTATCGCGAAACAACACCTGCTCGAATCCAAGAAAACCTGTGGCCAGCGGTCTCTACTAAGCCTCAAAGACGCTTTGAGACAAGTGTTACACAATTCAGAGAATGTTAAAAATTAGAGTGAAATTGCTTTAAACAAGCGAATTATCGCGAAACAACACCTGCTCGAATCCAACAAAAACTGTGGCCTGCCGTCTCTACTGAGCCTCAGAGGCGCTTTGAGACAAGTGTTACGAAATTCAGAGAATGTCGATAATTTGAGTGGAATTGCTTCAAACAAGCGAATTATCGCGAAACAACACCTGCTCGAATCCGACAAAAACTGTGCCCAGCCGTCTCTACTAAGCCTCAAAGACGCTTTGAGACTAGTGTTACACAATTCAGAGAATGTTAAAAATTAGAGTGAAATTGCTTTAAACAAGCGAATTATCGCGAAACAACACCTGCTCGAATCCAACAAAAACTGTGCCCTGCCGTCTCTACTAAGCCTCAGAGACGCTTTGAGACAAGTCTTACACTATTCAGAGAATGTTAAAAATTAGAGTGAAATTGCTTCAAACAAGCGAATTATCGCGAAACAACACCTGCTCGAATCCAAATAAAACTCTGCCCTGCCGTCTCTACTGAGCCTCAGAGACGCTTTGAGACAATTGTTACAAAAATCAGAAAATGTTCAAAATTAGAGTGAAATTGCTTTAAACAAGCGAATTATCGCGAAACAACACCTGCTCGAATCTAACAGAAACTGTGCCCAGCCGTCTCTACTAAGCCTCAGAGACGCTTTGAGACAAGTGTGACAAATATCAGAGAATGTCAAAAATTAGAGTGAAATTGCTTCAAACAAGCGAATTATCGCGAAACAACACCTGCTCGAATCCAACAAAAACTGTGGCCAGCCGTCTCTACTAAGCCTCAAAGACGCTTTGAGACAAGTGTTACACAATTCAGAGAATGTTAAAATTTAGAGTGAAATTGCTTTAAACAAGCGAATTATCGCGAAACAACACCTGCTCGAATCCAACAAAAACTGTGCCCTGCCGTCTGTACTAAGCCTCAGAGACGCTTTGACACATGTGTTACACAATTCAGAGAATGTTAAAAATTAGAGTGAAATTGCTTTAAACAAGCGAATTATCGCGAAACAACACCTGCTCGAATCCAACAAAAACTCTGCCCTGCCGTCTCTACTGAGCCTCAGAGACGCTTTGCGATAAGTTTTACAAAGATCTGAGAATATCGAAAATTGGAGTCAAGTTGCTTCAAACAAGCGAATTATCGCGAAACAACACCTGCTCGAATCCAACAAAAACTGTGGCCTGCCGTCTCTACTGAGCCTCAGAGACGCTTTGAGACAAGTCTTACACAATTCAGAGAATGTTAAAAATTAGAGTGAAATTGCTTCAAACAAGCGAATTATCGCGAAACAACACCTGCTCGAATCCAAATAAAACTCTGCCCTGCCGTCTCTACTGAGCCTCAGAGACGCTTTGAGACAATTGTTACAAAAATCAGAAAATGTTCAAAATTAGAGTGAAATTGCTTTAAACAAGCGAATTATCGCGTAACAACACCTGCTCGAATCTAACAGAAACTGTGCCCAGCCGTCTCTACTAAGCCTCAGAGACGCTTTGAGACAAGTGTGACAAATATCAGAGAATGTCAAAAATTAGAGTGGAATTAGTTCAAACAAGCGAATTATCGCGAAACAGCACCTGCTCGAATCCAACAAAACCTGTGGCCAGCGGTCTCTACTAAGCCTCAAAGACGCTTTGAGACAAGTGTTACACAATTCAGAGAATGTTAAAAATTAGAGTGAAATTGCTTTAAACAAGCGAATTATCGCGAAACAACACCTGCTCGAATCAAACAAAAACCTTGCCCTGCCATCTCTACTAAGCCTCAGAGACGCTTTGAGACAAGTCTTACACAATTCAGAGAATGTTGAAAATTAGAGTGAAATTGCTTTGAACAAGCGAATTATCGCGAAACAACACCTGCTCGAATCCAAATAAAACTCTGCCCTGCCGACACTACTGAGCCTCAGAGACGCTTTGAGACAATTGTTACAAAAATCAGAAAATGTTAAAAATTAGAGTGAAATTGCTTTAAACAAGCGAATTTTCGCGAAACAACACCTGCTCGAATCTAACAGAAACTGTGCCCAGCCTTCTCTACTAAGCCTCAGAGACGCTTTGAGACAAGTGTTACAAATATCAGAGAATGTCAAAAATTAGAGTGGAATTGCTTCAAACAAGCGAATTATCGCGAAACAACACCTGCTCGAATCCAACAAAAACTGTGACCTGCCGTCTCTACTGAGCCTCAGAGACGCTTTGAGACAAGTGTTACGAAATTCAGAGAATGTCGAAAATTTGAGTGAAATTGCTTCAAACAAGCGAATTATCGCGAAACAACACCTGCTCGAATCCAATAAAAACTGTTGCCAGCCGTCTCTACTAAGCCTCAAAGACGCTTTGAGACAAGTGTTACACAATTCAGAGAATGTTAAAAATTAGAGTGAAATTGCTTTAAACAATAGAATTATCGCGAAACAACACCTGCTCGAATGCAACAAAAACTCTGCCCTACCGTCTCTACTGAGCCTCAGAAACGCTTTGAGACAATTGTTACAAAAATCAGCAAATGTCAAAAATTAGAGTGGAATTAGTTCAAACAAGCGAATTATCGCGAAACAACACCTGCTCGAATCCAACAAAACCTGTGGCCAGCGGTCTCTACTAAGCCTCAAAGACGCTTTGAGACAAGTGTTACACAATTCAGAGAATGTTAAAAATTAGAGTGAAATTGCTTTAAACAAGCGAATTATCGCGAAACAACACCTGCTCGAATCAAAAAAAAACTGTGCCCTGCCATCTCTTTTAAGCCTCAGAGACGCTTTGAGACAAGTCTTACACAATTCAGAGAATGTTGAAAATTAGAGTGAAATTGCTTTGAACAAGCGAATTATCGCGAAACAACACCTGCTCGAATCCAAATAAAACTCTGCCCTGCCGACTCTACTGAGCCTCAGAGACGCTTTGAGACAATTGTTACAAAAATCAGAAAATGTTAAAAATTAGAGTGAAATTGCTTTAAACAAGCGAATTTTCGCGAAACAACACCTGCTCGAATCCAACAGAAACTGTGCCCAGCCGTCTCTACTAAGCCTCAGAGACGCTTTGAGACAAGTGTTACAAATATCAGAGAATGTCAAAAATTAGAGTGGAATTGCTTCAAACAAGCGAATTATCGCGAAACAACACCTGCTCGAATCCAACAAAAACTGTGACCTGCCGTCTCTACTGAGCCTCAGAGACGCTTTGAGACAAGTGTTACGAAATTCAGAGAATGTCGAAAATTTGAGTGAAATTGCTTCAAACAAGCGAATTATCGCGAAACAACACCTGCTCGAATCCAATAAAAACTGTTGCCAGCCGTCTCTACTAAGCTTCAAAGACGCTTTGAGACAAGTGTTACACAATTCAGAGAATGTTAAAAATTAGAGTGAAATTGCTTTAAACAATAGAATTATCGCGAAACAACACCTGCTCGAATGCAACAAAAACTCTGCCCTACCGTCTCTACTGAGCCTCAGAGACGCTTTGAGACAATTGTTACAAAAATCAGAAAATGTTAAAAATTAGAGTGAAATTGCTTTAAACAAGCGAATTATCGCGAAACAACACCTGCTCGAATCCAACAAAAACTGTGCCCAGCCGTCTCTACTAAGCCTCAGAGACGCTTTGAGACAAGTGTTACACAATTCAGAGAATGTTAAAAATTAGAGTGAAATTGCTTTAAACAAGCGAATTATCGCGAAACAAAACCTGCTCGAATCCAACAAAAGCTCTGCCCTGCCGTCTCTACTGAGCCTCAGAGACGCTTTGCGACAAGTTTTACAAAGATCTGAGAATATCGAAAATTGGAGTCAAGTTGTTTCAAACAAGCGAATTATCGCGAAACAACACCTGCTCGAATCCAACAAAGACTGTGGCCAGCCGTCTCTACTAAGCCTCAAAGGCACTTAGAGACAAGTGTTAAACAATTCAGAGAATGTTAAAAATTAGAGTGAAATTGCTTTAAACAAGCGAATTATCGCGAAACAACACCTGCTCGAATCCAAAAAAACCTGTGCCCAGCCGTCTCTACTAAGCCTCAGAGACGCTTTGAGACAAGTGTTAAGAAATTCAGAGAAAGTCGAAAATTTGAGTGAAATTTCTTCAAACAAGCGATTTATCGCGAAACAACACCTGCTCGAATCCAACAAAAACTGTCGCCAGCCGTCTCTACTAAGCCTCAAAGACGCTTTGAGACAAGTGTTACACAATTCAGAGAATGTCGTAAATTTGAGTGAAATTGCTTCAAACAAGCGAATTATCGCGAAATAACACCTGCTCGAATCCAACAAAAACTGTTCCCAGCCGTCTCTACTAAGCTTCAGAGACGGTTTGAGGCAAGTGTTACAAATATCAGAGAATGTCAAAAATTAGAGTGGAATTGCTTCAAACAAGCGAATTATCGCGAAACAATACCTGCTCGAATCCAACAAAAACTGTGCCCAGCCGTCTCTACTAAGCCTCAGAGACGCTTTGACACAAGTGTTACACAATTCAGAGAATGTTAAAAAATTAGAGTGAAATTGCTTTAAACAAGCGAATTATCGCGAAACAACACCTGCTCGAACCCAACAAAAACTCTGCCCTGCCGTCTCTACTGAGCCTCAGAGACGCTTTGAGACAAGTGTTACGAAATTCAGAGAATGTCAAAAATTAGAGTGGAATTGCTTCAAACAAGCGAATTATCGCGAAACAACACCTGCTCGAATCCAACAAAAACTGTGGCCAGCCGTCTCTACTACGCCTCAAAGACCCTTTGAGACAAGTGTTACACAATTCAGAGAATGTTAAAAATTAGAGTGAAATTGCTTTAAACAAGCGAATTATCGCGAAACAACACCTGCTCGAATCCAAATAAAACTCTGCACTGCCGCCTCTACTGAGCCTCAGAGACGCTTTGAGACAATTGTTACAAAAATCAGAAAATCTTAAAAATTAGAGTGCAATTGCTTTAAACAAGCGAATTATCGCGAAACAACACCAGCTCGAATCCAACAAAACCTGTGCCCAGCCGTCTCTACTAAGCTTCAGAGCCGCTTTGACACAAGTGTTACACAATTCAGAGAATGTTAAAAATTAGAGTGAAATTGCTATAAACAAGCGAATTATCGCGAAACAACACCTGCTCGAATCCAACAAAAACTCTGCCCTGCCGTCTCTACTGAGCCTCAGAGACGCTTTGCGACAAGTTTTACAAAGATCTGAGAATATCGAAAATTGGTGTCAAGTTGCTTCAAACAAGCGAATTATCGCGAAACAACACCTGCTCGAATCCAACAAAAACTGTGGCCTGCCGTCTCTACTGAGCCTCAGAGGCGCTTTGAGACAAGTGTTACGAAATTCAGAGAATGTCGATAATTTGAGTCGAATTGCTTCAAACAAGCGAATTATCGCGAAACAACACCTGCTCGAATCCGACAAAAACTGTGCCCAGCCGTCTCTGCTAAGCCTCAAAGACGCTTTGAAACTAGTGTTACACAATTCAGAGAATGTTAAAAATTAGAGTGAAATTGCTTTAAACAAGCGAATTATCGCGAAACAACACCTGCTCGAATCCAACAAAAACTGTGCCCTGCCGTCTCTACTGAGCCTCAGAGACGCTTTGAGACAAGTCTTACACTATTCAGAGAATGTTAAAAATTAGAGTGAAATTGCTTCAAACAAGCGAATTATCGCGAAACAACACCTGCTCGAATCCAAATAAAACTCTGCCCTGCCGTCTCTACTGAGCCTCAGAGACGCTTTGAGACAATTGTTACAAAAATCAGAAAATGTTCAAAATTAGAGTGAAATTGCTTTAAACAAGCGAATTATCGCGAAACAACACCTGCTCGAATCTAACAGAAACTGTGCCCAGCCGTCTCTACTAAGCCTCAGAGACGCTTTGAGACAAGTGTGACAAATATCAGAGAATGTCAAAAATTAGAGTGGAATTGCTTCAAACAAGCGAAATATCGCGAAACAACACCTGCTCGAATCCAACAAAAACTGTGGCCAGCCGTCTCTACTAAGCCTCAAAGACGCTTTGAGACAAGTGTTACACAATTCAGAGAATGTTAAAATTTAGAGTGAAATTGCTTTAAACAAGCGAATTATCGCGAAACAACACCTGCTCGAATCCAACAAAAACTGTGCCCTGCCGTCTCTACTAAGCCTCAGAGACGCTTTGAGACAAGACTTACACAATTCAGAGAATGTTAAAAATTAGAGTGAAATTGCTTTAAACAAGCGAATTATCGCGAAACAACACCTGCTCGAATCCAAATAAAACTCTGCCCTGCCGCCTCTACTGAGCCTCAGAGACGCTTTGAGACAATTGTTACAAAAATCAGAAAATCTTAAAAATTAGAGTGCAATTGCTTTAAACAAGCGAATTATCGCGAAACAACACCAGCTCGAATCCAACAAAACCTGTGCCCAGCCGTCTCTACTAAGCCTCAGAGCCGCTTTGACACAAGTGTTACACAATTCAGAGAATGTTAAAAATTAGAGTGAAATTGCTATAAACAAGCGAATTATCGCGAAACAACACCTGCTCGAATCCAACAAAAACTCTGCCCTGCCGTCTCTACTGAGCCTCAGAGACGCTTTGCGACAAGTTTTACAAAGATCTGAGAATATCGAAAATTGGTGTCAAGTTGCTTCAAACAAGCGAATTATCGCGAAACAACACCTGCTCGAATCCAACAAAAACTGTGCCCTGCCGTCTCTACTAAGCCTCAGAGACGCTTTGAGACAAGACTTGCACAATTCAGAGAATGTTAAAAATTAGAGTGAAATTGCTTTAAACAAGCGAATTGTCGCGAAACAACACCTGCTCGAATCCAAATAAAACTCTGCCCTGCCGTCTCTACTGAGCCTCAGAGACGCTTTGAGACACTTGTTACACAATTCAGAGAATGTTAAAAATTAGAGTGAAATTGCTTTAAACAAGCGAATTATCGCGAAACAACACCTGCTCGAATCCAACAAAAACTGTGCCCTGCCATCTCTACTAAGCCTCAGAGACGCTTTGAGACAAGTCTTACACAATTCAGAGAATGTTGAAAATTAGAGTGACATTGCTTTAAACAAGCGAATTATCGCGAAACAACACCTGCTCGAATCCAAATAAAACTCTGCCCTGCCGACTCTACTGAGCCTCAGAGACGCTTTGAGACAATTGTTACAAAAATCAGAAAATGTTAAAAATTAGAGTGAAATTGCTTTAAACAAGCGAATTTTCGCGAAACAACACCTGCTCGAATCTAACAGAAACTGTGCCCAGCCGTCTCTACTAAGCCTCAGAGACGCTTTGAGACAAGTGTTACAAATATCAGAGAATGTCAAAAATTAGAGTGGAATTGCTTCAAACAAGCGAATTATCGCGAAACAACACCTGCTCGAATCCAACAAAAACTGTGGCCTGCCGTCTCTACTGAGCCTCAGAAACGCTTTGAGACAAGTGTTACGAAATTCAGAGAATGTCGAAAATTTGAGTGAAATTGCTTCAAACAAGCGAATTATCGCGAAACAACACCTGCTCGAATCCAATAAAAACTGTTGCCAGCCGTCTCTACTAAGCCTCAAAGACGCTTTGAGACAAGTGTTACACAATTCAGAGAATGTTAAAAATTAGAGTGAAATTGCTTTAAACAATAGAACTATCGCGAAACAACACCTGCTCGAATACAACAAAAACTCTGCCCTACCGTCTCTACTGAGCCTCAGAGACGCTTTGAGACAAGTGTTACGAAATTCAGAGAATGTCAAAAATTAGAGTGGAATTGCTTCAAACAAGCGAATTATCGCGAAACAACACCTGCTCGAATCCAACAAAAACTGTGGCCAGCCGTCTCTACTAAGCCTCAAAGACCCTTTGAGACAAGTGTTACACAATTCAGAGAATGTTAAAAATTAGAGTGAAATTGCTTTAAACAAGCGAATTATCGCGAAACAACACCTGCTCGAATCCAAATAAAACTCTGCCCTGCCGCCCCTACTGAGCCCCAGAGACGCTTTGAGACAATTGTTACAAAAATCAGAAAATCTTAAAAATTAGAGTGCAATTGCTTCAAACAAGCGAATTATCGCGAAACAACACCTGCTCGAATGCAACAAAAACTCTGCCCTACCGTCTCTACTGAGCCTCAGAGACGCTTTGAGACAATTGTTACAAAAATCAGAAAATGTTAAAAATTAGAGTGAAATTGCTTTAAACAAGCGAATTATCGCGAAACAACACCTGCTCGAATCCAACAAAAACTGTGCCCAGCCGTCTCTACTAAGCCTCAGAGACGCTTTGAGACAAGTGTTACACAATTCAGAGAATGTTAAAAATTAGAGTGAAATTGCTTTAAACAAGCGAATTATCGCGAAACAAAACCTGCTCGAATCCAACAAAAGCTCTGCCCTGCCGTCTCTACTGAGCCTCAGAGACGCTTTGCGACAAGTTTTACAAAGATCTGAGAATATCGAAAATTGGAGTCAAGTTGTTTCAAACAAGCGAATTATCGCGAAACAACACCTGCTCGAATCCAACAAAGACTGTGGCCAGCCGTCTCTACTAAGCCTCAAAGGCACTTAGAGACAAGTGTTAAACAATTCAGAGAATGTTAAAAATTAGAGTGAAATTGCTTTAAACAAGCGAATTATCGCGAAACAACACCTGCTCGAATCCAAAAAAACCTGTGCCCAGCCGTCTCTACTAAGCCTCAGAGACGCTTTGAGACAAGTGTTAAGAAATTCAGAGAAAGTCGAAAATTTGAGTGAAATTTCTTCAAACAAGCGATTTATCGCGAAACAACACCTGCTCGAATCCAACAAAAACTGTCGCCAGCCGTCTCTACTAAGCCTCAAAGACGCTTTGAGACAAGTGTTACACAATTCAGAGAATGTCGTAAATTTGAGTGAAATTGCTTCAAACAAGCGAATTATCGCGAAATAACACCTGCTCGAATCCAACAAAAACTGTTCCCAGCCGTCTCTACTAAGCTTCAGAGACGGTTTGAGGCAAGTGTTACAAATATCAGAGAATGTCAATAATTAGAGTGGAATTGCTTCAAACAAGCGAATTATCGCGAAACAATACCTGCTCGAATCCAACAAAAACTGTGCCCAGCCGTCTCTACTAAGCCTCAGAGACGCTTTGACACAAGTGTTACACAATTCAGAGAATGTTAAAAAATTAGAGTGAAATTGCTTTAAACAAGCGAATTATCGCGAAACAACACCTGCTCGAACCCAACAAAAACTGTGCCCTGCCGTCTCTACTGAGCCTCAGAGACGCTTTGAGACAAGTGTTACGAAATTCAGAGAATGTCAAAAATTAGAGTGGAATTGCTTCAAACAAGCGAATTATCGCGAAACAACACCTGCTCGAATCCAACAAAAACTGTGGCCAGCCGTCTCTACTAAGCCTCAAAGACCCTTTGAGACAAGTGTTACACAATTCAGAGAATGTTAAAAATTAGAGTGAAATTGCTTTAAACAAGCGAATTATCGCGAAACAACACCTGCTCGAATCCAAATAAAACTCTGCCCTGCCGCCTCTACTGAGCCTCAGAGACGCTTTGAGACAATTGTTACAAAAATCAGAAAATCTTAAAAATTAGAGTGCAATTGCTTTAAACAAGCGAATTATCGCGAAACAACACCAGCTCGAATCCAACAAAACCTGTGCCCAGCCGTCTCTACTAAGCCTCAGAGCCGCTTTGACACAAGTGTTACACAATTCAGAGAATGTTAAAAATTAGAGTGAAATTGCTATAAACAAGCGAATTATCGCGAAACAACACCTGCTCGAATCCAACAAAAACTCTGCCCTGCCGTCTCTACTGAGCCTCAGAGACGCTTTGCGACAAGTTTTACAAAGATCTGAGAATATCGAAAATTGGTGTCAAGTTGCTTCAAACAAGCGAATTATCGCGAAACAACACCTGCTCGAATCCAACAAAAACTGTGGCCTGCCGTCTCTACTGAGCCTCAGAGGCGCTTTGAGACAAGTGTTACGAAATTCAGAGAATGTCGATAATTTGAGTGGAATTGCTTCAAACAAGCGAATTATCGCGAAACAACACCTGCTCGAATCCGACAAAAACTGTGCCCAGCCGTCTCTACTAAGCCTCAAAGACGCTTTGAGACTAGTGTTACACAATTCAGAGAATGTTAAAAATTAGAGTGAAATTGCTTTAAACAAGCGAATTATCGCGAAACAACACCTGCTCGAATCCAACAAAAACTGTGCCCTGCCGTCTCTACTGAGCCTCAGCAACGCTTTGAGACAAGTCTTACACTATTCAGAGAATGTTAAAAATTAGAGTGAAATTGCTTCAAACAAGCGAATTATCGCGAAACAACACCTGCTCGAATCCAAATAAAACTCTGCCCTGCCGTCTCTACTGAGCCTCAGAGACGCTTTGAGACAATTGTTACAAAAATCAGAAAATGTTCAAAATTAGAGTGAAATTGCTTTAAACAAGCGAATTATCGCGAAACAACACCTGCTCGAATCTAACAGAAACTGTGCCCAGCCGTCTCTACTAAGCCTCAGAGACGCTTTGAGACAAGTGTGACAAATATCAGAGAATGTCAAAAATTAGAGTGGAATTGCTTCAAACAAGCGAATTATCGCGAAACAACACCTGCTCGAATCCAACAAAAACTGTGGCCAGCCGTCTCTACTAAGCCTCAAAGACGCTTTGAGACAAGTGTTACACAATTCAGAGAATGTTAAAATTTAGAGTGAAATTGCTTTAAACAAGCGAATTATCGCGAAACAACACCTGCTCGAATCCAACAAAAACTGTGCCCTGCCGTCTCTACTAAGCCTCAGAGACGCTTTGAGACAAGACTTACACAATTCAGAGAATGTTAAAAATTAGAGTGAAATTGCTTTAAACAAGCGAATTATCGCGAAACAACACCTGCTCGAATCCAAATAAAACTCTGCCTTGCCGCCTCTACTGAGCCTCAGAGACGCTTTGAGACAATTGTTACAAAAATCAGAAAATCTTAAAAATTAGAGTACAATTGCTTTAAACAAGCGAATTATCGCGAAACAACACCAGCTCGAATCCAACAAAACCTGTGCCCAGCCGTCTCTACTAAGCCTCAGAGCCGCTTTGACACAAGTGTTACACAATTCAGAGAATGTTAAAAATTAGAGTGAAATTGCTATAAACAAGCGAATTATCGCGAAACAACACCTGCTCGAATCCAACAAAAACTCTGCCCTGCCGTCTCTACTGAGCCTCAGAGACGCTTTGCGACAAGTTTTACAAAGATCTGAGAATATCGAAAATTGGTGTCAAGTTGCTTCAAACAAGCGAATTATCGCGAAACAACACCTGCTCGAATCCAACAAAAACTGTGCCCTGCCGTCTCTACTAAGCCTCAGAGACGCTTTGAGACACTTGTTACACAATTCAGAGAATGTTAAAAATTAGAGTGAAATTGCTTTAAACAAGCGAATTATCGCGAAACAACACCTGCTCGAATCCAACAAAAACTGTGCCCTGCCATCTCTACTAAGCCTCAGAGACGCTTTGAGACAAGTCTTACACAATTCAGAGAATGTTGAAAATTAGAGTGAAATTGCTTTAAACAAGCGAATTATCGCGAAACAACACCTGCTCGAATCCAAATAAAACTCTGCCCTGTCGACTCTACTGAGCCTCAGAGACGCTTTGAGACAATTGTTACAAAAATCAGAAAATGTTAAAAATTAGAGTGGAATTGCTTTAAACAAGCGAATTTTCGCGAAACAACACCTGCTCGAATCTAACAGAAACTGTGCCCAGCCGTCTCTACTAAGCCTCAGAGACGCTTTGAGACAAGTGTTACAAATATCAGAGAATGTAAAAAATTAGAGTGGAATTGCTTCAAACAAGCGAATTATCGCGAAACAACACCTGCTCGAATCCAACAAAAACTGTGGCCTGCCGTCTCTACTGAGCCTCAGAAACGCTTTGAGACAAGTGTTACGAAATTCAGAGAATGTCGAAAATTTGAGTGAAATTGCTTCAAACAAGCGAATTATCGCGAAACAACACCTGCTCGAATCCAATAAAAACTGTTGCCAGCCGTCTCTACTAAGCCTCAAAGACGCTTTGAGACAAGTGTTACACAATTCAGAGAATGTTAAAAATTAGAGTGAAATTGCTTTAAACAATAGAACTATCGCGAAACAACACCTGCTCGAATACAACAAAAACTCTGCCCTACCGTCTCTACTGAGCCTCAGAGACGCTTTGAGACAAGTGTTACGAAATTCAGAGAATGTCAAAAATTAGAGTGGAATTGCTTCAAACAAGCGAATTATCGCGAAACAACACCTGCTCGAATCCAACAAAAACTGTGGCCAGCCGTCTCTACTAAGCCTCAAAGACCCTTTGAGACAAGTGTTACACAATTCAGAGAATGTTAAAAATTAGAGTGAAATTGCTTTAAACAAGCGAATTATCGCGAAACAACACCTGCTCGAATCCAAATAAAACTCTGCCCTGCCGCCCCTACTGAGCCCCAGAGACGCTTTGAGACAATTGTTACAAAAATCAGAAAATCTTAAAAATTAGAGTGCAATTGCTTCAAACAAGCGAATTATCGCGAAACAACACCAGCTCGAATCCAACAAAACCTGTGCCCAGCCGTCTCTACTAAGCCTCAGAGCCGCTTTGACACAAGTGTTACACAATTCAGAGAATGTTAAAAATTAGAGTGAAATTGCTATAAACAAGCGAATTATCGCGAAACAACACCTGCTCGAATCCAAGAAAAACTCTGCCCTGCCGTCTCTACTGAGCCTCAGAGACGCTTTGCGACAAGTTTTACAAAGATCTGAGAATATCGAAAATTGGTGTCAAGTTGCTTCAAACAAGCGAATTATCGCGAAACAACACCTGCTCGAATCCAACAAAAACTGTGGCCTGCCGTCTCTACTGAGCCTCAGAGACGCTTTGAGACAAGTGTTACGAAATTCAGAGAATGTCGATAATTTGAGTGGAATTGCTTCAAACAAGCAAATTATCGCGAAACAACACCTGCTCGAATCCGACAAAAACTGTGCCCAGCCGTCTCTACTAAGCCTCAAACACGCTTTGAGACTAGTGTTACACAATTCAGAGAATGTTAAAAATTAGAGTGAAATTGCTTTAAACAAGCGAATTATCGCGAAACAACACCTGGTCGAATCCAACAAAAACTGTGCCCTGCCGTCTCTACTAAGCCTCAGAGACGCTTTGAGACAAGTCTTACACTATTCAGAGAATGTTAAAAATTAGAGTGAAATTGCTTCAAACAAGCGAATTATCGCGAAACAACACCTGCTCGAATCCAAATAAAACTCTGCCCTGCCGTCTCTACTGAGCCTCAGAGACGCTTTGAGACAATTGTTACAAAAATCAGAAAATGTTCAAAATTAGAGTGAAATTGCTTTAAACAAGCGAATTATCGCGAAACAACACCTGCTCGAATCTAACAGAAACTGTGCCCAGCCGTCTCTACTAAGCCTCAGAGACGCTTTGAGACAAGTGTGACAAATATCAGAGAATGTCAAAAATTAGAGTGGAATTGCTTCAAACAAGCGAATTATCGCGAAACAACACCTGCTCGAATCCAACAAAAACTGTGGCCAGCCGTCTCTACTAAGCCTAAAAGACGCTTTGAGACAAGTGTTACACAATTCAGAGAATGTTAAAATTTAGAGTGAAATTGCTTTAAACAAGCGAATTATCGCGAAACAACACCTGCTCGAATCCAACAAAAACTGTGCCCTGCCGTCTCTACTATGCCTCAGAGACGTTTTGAGGCAAGACTTACACAATTCAGAGAATGTTAAAAATTAGAGTGAAATTGCTTTAAACAAGCGAATTGTCGCGAAACAACACCTGCTCGAATCCAAATAAAACTCTGCCCCGCCGTCTCTACTGAGCCTCAGAGACGCTTTGAGACACTTGTTACACAATTCAGAGGAATGTTAAAAATTAGAGTGAAATTGCTTTAAACAAGCGAATTACCGCGAAACAACACCTGCTCGAATCCAACAAAAACTGTGCCCTGCCATCTCTACTAAGCCTCAGAGACGCTTTGAGACAAGTCTTACACAATTCAGAGAATGTTGAAAATTAGAGTGAAATTGCTTTAAACAAGCGAATTATCGCGAAACAACACCTGCTCGAATCCAAATAAAACTCTGCCCTGCCGACTCTACTGAGCCTCAGAGACGCTTTGAGACAATTGTTACAAAAATCAGAAAATGTTAAAAATTAGAGTGAAATTGCTTTAAACAAGCGAATTTTCGCGAAACAACACCTGCTCGAATCTAACAGAAACTGTGCCCAGCCGTCTCTACTAAGCCTCAGAGACGCTTTGAGACAAGTGTTACAAATATCAGAGAATGTCAAAAATTAGAGTGGAATTGCTTCAAACAAGCGAATTATCGCGAAACAACACCTGCTCGAATCCAACAAAAACTGTGGCCTGCCGTCTCTACTGAGCCTCAGAGGCGCTTTGAGACAAGTGTTACGAAATTCAGAGAATGTCGAAAATTTGAGTGAAATTGCTTCAAACAAGCGAATTATCGCGAAACAACACCTGCTCGAATCCAATAAAAACTGTTGCCAGCCGTCTCTACTAAGCCTCAAAGACGCTTTGAGACAAGTGTTACACAATTCAGAGAATGTTAAAAATTAGAGTGAAATTGCTTTAAACAATAGAATTATCGCGAAACAGCACCTGCTCGAATGCAACAAAAACTCTGCCCTACCGTCTCTACTGAGCCTCAGAGACGCTTTGAGACAATTGTTACAAAAATCAGAAAATGTTAAAAATTAGAGTGAAATTGCTTTAAACAAGCGAATTATCGCGAAACAACACCTGCTCGAATCCAACAAAAACTGTGCCCAGCCGTCTCTACTAAGCCTCAGAGACGCTTTGAGACAAGTGTTACACAATTCAGAGAATGTTAAAAATTAGAGTGAAATTGCTTTAAACAAGCGAATTATCGCGAAACAAAACCTGCTCGAATCCAACAAAAACTCTGCCCTGCCGTCTCTACTGAGCCTCAGAGACGCTTTGCGACAAGTTTTACAAAGATCTGAGAATATCGAAAATTGGAGTCAAGTTGCTTCAAACAAGCGAATTATCGCGAAACAACACCTGCTCGAATCCAACAAAAACTGTGGCCTGCCGTCTCTACTGAGCCTCAGAGACGCTTTGAGACAAGTGTTACGAAATTCAGAGAATGTCGAAAATTTTAGTTAAATTGCTTCAAACAAGCGAATTATCGCGAAACAACACCTGCTCGAATCCAACAAAGACTGTGGCCAGCCATCTCTACTAAGCCTCAAAGGCACTTAGAGACAAGTGTTAAACAATTCAGAGAATGTTAAAAATTAGAGTGAAATTGCTTTAAACAAGCGAATTATCGCGAAACAACACCTGCTCGAATCCAACAAAAACTATGGCCTGCCGTCTCTACTGAGCCTCAGAGACGGTTTGAGACAAGTGTTACGAAATTCAGAGAAAGTCGAAAATTTGAGTGAAATTTCTTCAAACAAGCGAATTATCGCGAAACAACACCTGCTCGAATCCAACAAAAACTGTCGCCAGCCGTCTCTACTAAGCCTCAAAGACGCTTTGAGACAAGTGTTACACAATTCAGAGAATGTCGTAAATTTGAGTGAAATTGCTTCAAACAAGCAAATTATCGCGAAATAACACCTGCTCGAATCCAACAAAAACTGTTCCCAGCCGTCTCTACTAAGCTTCAGAGACGGTTTGAGGCAAGTGTTACAAATATCAGAGAATGTCAAAAATTAGAGTGGAATTGCTTCAAACAAGCGAATTATCGCGAAACAACACCTGCTCGAATCCAAATAAAACTCTGCCCTGCCGTCTCTACTGAGCCTCAGAGACGCTTTGAGACAATTGTTACAAAAATCAGAAAATGTTCAAAATTAGAGTGAAATTGCTTTAAACAAGCGAATTATCGCGAAACAACACCTGCTCGAATCTAACAGAAACTGTGCCCAGCCGTCTCTACTAAGCCTCAGAGACGCTTTGAGACAAGTGTGACAAATATCAGAGAATGTCAAAAATTAGAGTGGAATTGCTTCAAACAAGCGAATTATCGCGAAACAACACCTGCTCGAATCCAACAAAAACTGTGGCCAGCCGTCTCTACTAGGCCTAAAAGACGCTTTGAGACAAGTGTTACACAATTCAGAGAATGTTAAAATTTAGAGTGAAATTGCTTTAAACAAGCGAATTATCGCGAAACAACACCTGCTCGAATCCAACAAAAACTGTGCCCTGCCGTCTCTACTAAGCCTCAGAGACGCTTTGAGACAAGACTTACACAATTCAGAGAATGTTAAAAATTAGAGTGAAATTGCTTTAAACAAGCGAATTGTCGCGAAACAACACCTGCTCGAATGCAAATAAAACTCTGCCCCGCCGTCTCTACTGAGCCTCAGAGACGCTTTGAGACACTTGTTACACAATTCAGAGGAATGTTAAAAATTAGAGTGAAATTGCTTTAAACAAGCGAATTATCGCGAAACAACACCTGCTCGAATCCAACAAAAACTGTGCCCTGCCATCTCTACTAAGCCTCAGAGACGCTTTGAGACAAGTCTTACACAATTCAGAGAATGTTGAAAATTAGAGTGAAATTGCTTTAAAGAAGCGAATTATCGCGAAACAACACCTGCTCGAATCCAAATAAAACTCTGCCCTGCCGACTCTACTGAGCCTCAGAGACGCTTTGAGACAATTGTTACAAAATCAGAAAATGTTAAAAATTAGAGTGAAATTGCTTTAAACAAGCGAATTTTCGCGAAACAACACCTGCTCGAATCTAACAGAAACTGTGCCCAGCCGTCTCTACTAAGCCTCAGAGACGCTTTGAGACAAGTGTTACAAATATCAGAGAATGTCAAAAATTAGAGTGGAATTGCTTCAAACAAGCGAATTATCGCGAAACAACACCTGCTCGAATCCAACAAAAACTGTGGCCTGCCGTCTCTACTGAGCCTCAGAGGCGCTTTGAGACAAGTGTTACGAAATTCAGAGAATGTCGAAAATTTGAGTGAAATTGCTTCAAACAAGCGAATTATCGCGAAACAACACCTGCTCGAATCCAATAAAAACTGTTGCCAGCCGTCTCTACTAAGCCTCAAAGACGCTTTGAGACAAGTGTTACACAATTCAGAGAATGTTAAAAATTAGACTGAAATTGCTTTAAACAATAGAATTATCGCGAAACAACACCTGCTCGAATGCAACAAAAACTCTGCCCTACCGTCTCTACTGAGCCTCAGAGACGCTTTGAGACAATTGTTACAAAAATCAGAAAATGTTAAAAATTAGAGTGAAATTGCTTTAAACAAGCGAATTATCGCGAAACAACACCTGCTCGAATCCAACAAAAACTGTGCCCAGCCGTCTCTACTAAGCCTCAGAGACGCTTTGAGACAAGTGTTACACAATTCAGAGAATGTTAAAAATTAGAGTGAAATTGCTTTAAACAAGCGAATTATCGCGAAACAAAACCTGCTCGAATCCAACAAAAACTCTGCCCTGCCGTCTCTACTGAGCCTCAGAGACGCTTTGCGACAAGTTTTACAAAGATCTGAGAATATCGAAAATTGGAGTCAAGTTGCTTCAAACAAGCGAATTATCGCGCAACAACACCTGCTCGAATCCAACAAAAACTGTGGCCTGCCGTCTCTACTGAGCCTCAGACACGCTTTGAGACAAGCGTTACGAAATTCAGAGAATGTCGAAAATTTTCGTTAAATTTCTTCAAACAAGCGAATTATCGCGAAACAACACCTGCTCGAATCCAACAAAGACTGTGGCCAGCCGTCTCTACTAAGCCTCAAAGGCACTTAGAGACAAGTGTTAAACAATTCAGAGAATGTTAAAAATTAGAGTGAAATTGCTTTAAACAAGCGAATTATCGCGAAACAACACCTGCTCGAATCCAACAAAAACTATGGCCTGCCGTCTCTACTGAGCCTCAGAGACGCTTTGAGACAAGTGTTACGAAATTCAGAGAAAGTCGAAAATTTGAGTGAAATTTCTTCAAACAAGCGAATTATCGCTTAACAACACCTGCTCGAATCCAACAAAAACTGTCGCCAGCCGTCTCTACTAAGCCTCAAAGACGCTTTGAGACAAGTGTTACACAATTCAGAGAATGTCGTAAATTTGAGTGAAATTGCTTCAAACAAGCGAATTATCGCGAAATAACACCTGCTCGAATCCAACAAAAACTGTTCCCAGCCGTCTCTACTAAGCTTCAGAGACGGTTTGAGGCAAGTGTTACAAATATCAGAGAATGTCAAAAATTAGAGTGGAATTGCTTCAAACAAGGGAATTATCGCGAAACAACACCTGCTCGAATCCAACAAAAACTGTGCCCAGCCGTCTCTACTAAGCCTCAGAGACGCTTTGACACAAGTGTTACACAATTCAGAGAATGTTAAAAAATTAGAGTGAAATTGCTTTAAACAAGCGAATTATCGCGAAACAACACCTGCTCGAACCCAACAAAAACTCTGCCCTGCCGTCTCTACTGAGCCTCAGAGACGCTTTGAGACAAGTGTTACGAAATTCAGAGAATGTCAAAAATTAGAGTGGAATTGCTTCAAACAAGCGAATTATCGCGAAACAACACCTGCTCGAATCCAACAAAAACTGTGGCCAGCCGTCTCTACTAAGCCTCAAAGACCCTTTGAGACAAGTGTTACACAATTCAGAGAATGTTAAAAATTAGAGTGAAATTGCTTTAAACAAGCGAATTATCGCGAAACAACACCTGCTCGAATCCAAATAAAACTCTGCCCTGCCGCCGCTACTGAGCCTCAGAGACGCTTTGAGACAATTGTTACAAAAATCAGAAAATCTTAAAAATTAGAGTGCAATTGCTTCAAACAAGCGAATTATCGCGAAACAACACCAGCTCGAATCCAACAAAACCTGTGCCCAGCCGTCTCTACTAAGCCTCAGAGCCGCTTTGACACAAGTGTTACACAATTCAGAGAATGTTAAAAATTAGAGTGAAATTGCTATAAACAAGCGAATTATCGCGAAACAACACCTGCTCGAATCCAACAAAAACTCTGCCCTGCCGTCTCTACTGAGCCTCAGAGACGCTTTGCGACAAGTTTTACAAAGATCTGAGAATATCGAAAATTGGTGTCAAGTTGCTTTAAACAAGCGAATTATCGCGAAACAACACCTGCTCGAATCCAACAAAAACTGTGGCCTGCCGTCTCTACTGAGCCTCAGAGACGCTTTGAGACAAGTGTTACGAAATTCAGAGAATGTCGATAATTTGAGTGAAATTGCTTTAAACAAGCGAATTATCGCGAAACAACACCTGCTCGAATCCAACAAAAACTGTGCCCTGCCGTCTCTACTAAGCCTCAGAGACGCTTTGAGACAAGTGTTACAAATATCAGAGAATGTCAAAAATTAGAGTGGAATTGCTTCAAACAAGCGAATTATCGCGAAACAACACCTGCTCGAATCCAACAAAAACTGTGGCCTGCCGTCTCTACTGAGCCTCAGAGGCGCTTTGAGACAAGTGTTACGAAATTCAGAGAATGTCGAAAATTTGAGTGAAATTGCTTCAAACAAGCGAATTATCGCGAAACAACACCTGCTCGAATCCAATAAAAACTGTTGCCAGCCGTCTCTACTAAGCCTCAAAGACGCTTTGAGACAAGTGTTACACAATTCAGAGAATGTTAAAAATTAGACTGAAATTGCTTTAAACAATAGAATTATCGCGAAACAACACCTGCTCGAATGCAACAAAAACTCTGCCCTACCGTCTCTACTGAGCCTCAGAGACGCTTTGAGACAATTGTTACAAAAATCAGAAAATGTTAAAAATTAGAGTGAAATTGCTTTAAACAAGCGAATTATCGCGAAACAACACCTGCTCGAATCCAACAAAAACTGTGCCCAGCCGTCTCTACTAAGCCTCAGAGACGCTTTGAGACAAGTGTTACACAATTCAGAGAATGTTAAAAATTAGAGTGAAATTGCTTTAAACAAGCGAATTATCGCGAAACAAAACCTGCTCGAATCCAACATAAAACTCTGCCCTGCCGTCTCTACTGAGCCTCAGAGACGCTTTGCGACAAGTTTTACAAAGATCTGAGAATATCGAAAATTGGAGTCAAGTTGCTTCAAACAAGCGAATTATCGCGCAACAACACCTGCTCGAATCCAACAAAAACTGTGGCCTGCCGTCTCTACTGAGCCTCAGACACGCTTTGAGACAAGCGTTACGAAATTCAGAGAATGTCGAAAATTTTCGTTAAATTTCTTCAAACAAGCGAATTATCGCGAAACAACACCTGCTCGAATCCAACAAAGACTGTGGCCAGCCGTCTCTACTAAGCCTCAAAGGCACTTAGAGACAAGTGTTAAACAATTCAGAGAATGTTAAAAATTAGAGTGAAATTGCTTTAAACAAGCGAATTATCGCGAAACAACACCTGCTCGAATCCAACAAAAACTATGGCCTGCCGTCTCTACTGAGCCTCAGAGACGCTTTGAGACAAGTGTTACGAAATTCAGAGAAAGTCGAAAATTTGAGTGAAATTTCTTCAAACAAGCGAATTATCGCTTAACAACACCTGCTCGAATCCAACAAAAACTGTCGCCAGCCGTCTCTACTAAGCCTCAAAGACGCTTTGAGACAAGTGTTACACAATTCAGAGAATGTCGTAAATTTGAGTGAAATTGCTTCAAACAAGCGAATTATCGCGAAATAACACCTGCTCGAATCCAACAAAAACTGTTCCCAGCCGTCTCTACTAAGCTTCAGAGACGGTTTGAGGCAAGTGTTACAAATATCAGAGAATGTCAAAAATTAGAGTGGAATTGCTTCAAACAAGGGAATTATCGCGAAACAACACCTGCTCGAATCCAACAAAAACTGTGCCCAGCCGTCTCTACTAAGCCTCAGAGACGCTTTGACACAAGTGTTACACAATTCAGAGAATGTTAAAAAATTAGAGTGAAATTGCTTTAAACAAGCGAATTATCGCGAAACAACACCTGCTCGAACCCAACAAAAACTCTGCCCTGCCGTCTCTACTGAGCCTCAGAGACGCTTTGAGACAAGTGTTACGAAATTCAGAGAATGTCAAAAATTAGAGTGGAATTGCTTCAAACAAGCGAATTATCGCGAAACAACACCTGCTCGAATCCAACAAAAACTGTGGCCAGCCGTCTCTACTAAGCCTCAAAGACCCTTTGAGACAAGTGTTACACAATTCAGAGAATGTTAAAAATTAGAGTGAAATTGCTTTAAACAAGCGAATTATCGCGAAACAACACCTGCTCGAATCCAAATAAAACTCTGCCCTGCCGCCGCTACTGAGCCTCAGAGACGCTTTGAGACAATTGTTACAAAAATCAGAAAATCTTAAAAATTAGAGTGCAATTGCTTCAAACAAGCGAATTATCGCGAAACAACACCAGCTCGAATCCAACAAAACCTGTGCCCAGCCGTCTCTACTAAGCCTCAGAGCCGCTTTGACACAAGTGTTACACAATTCAGAGAATGTTAAAAATTAGAGTGAAATTGCTATAAACAAGCGAATTATCGCGAAACAACACCTGCTCGAATCCAACAAAAATTCTGCCCTGCCGTCTCTACTGAGCCTCAGAGACGCTTTGCGACAAGTTTTACAAAGATCTGAGAATATCGAAAATTGGTGTCAAGTTGCTTTAAACAAGCGAATTATCGCGAAACAACACCTGCTCGAATCCAACAAAAACTGTGGCCTGCCGTCTCTACTGAGCCTCAGAGACGCTTTGAGACAAGTGTTACGAAATTCAGAGAATGTCGATAATTTGAGTGAAATTGCTTTAAACAAGCGAATTATCGCGAAACAACACCTGCTCGAATCCAACAAAAACTGTGCCCTGCCGTCTCTACTAAGCCTCAGAGACGCTTTGAGACAAGTCTTACACTATTCAGAGAATGTTAAAAATTAGAGTGAAATTGCTTCAAACAAGCGAATTATCGCGAAACAACACCTGCTCGAATCCAAATAAAACTCTGCCCTGCCGTCTCTACTGAGCCTCAGAGACGCTTTGAGACAATTGTTACAAAAATCAGAAAATGTTCAAAATTAGAGTGAAATTGCTTTAAACAAGCGAATTATCGCGAAACAACACCTGCTCGAATCTAACAGAAACTGTGCCCAGCCGTCTCTACTAAGCCTCAGAGACGCTTTGAGACAAGTGTGACAAATATCAGAGAATGTCAAAAATTAGAGTGGAATTGATTCAAACAAGCGAATTATCGCGAAACAACACCTGCTCGAATCCAACAAAAACTGTGGCCAGCCGTCTCTACTAAGCCTCAAAGACGCTTTGAGACAAGTGTTACACAATTCAGAGAATGTTAAAATTTAGAGTGAAATTGCTTTAGACAAGCGAATTATCGCGAAACAACACCTGCTCGAATCCAACAAAAACTGTGCCCTGCCGTCTCTACTAAGCCTCAGAGACGCTTTGAGACAAGACTTACACAATTCAGAGAATGTTAAAAATTAGAGTGAAATTGCTTTAAACAGGCGAATTGTCGCGAAACAACACCTGCTCGAATCCAAATAAAACTCTGCCCTGCCGTCTCTACTGAGCCTCAGAGACGCTTTGAGACACTTGTTACAAAAATCAGAAAATGTTAAAAATTAAAGTGCAATTGCTTCAAACAAGCGAATTTTCGCGAAACAACACCTGCTCGAATCTAACAGAAACTGTGCCCAGCCGTCTCTACTAAGCCTCAGAGACGCTTTGAGACAAGTGTTACGAAATTCAGAGAATGTCGAAAATTTAAGTGAAATTGCTTCAAACAAGCGAATTATCGCGAAACAACACCTGCTCGAATCCAACAAAGACTGTGGCCAGCCGTCACTACTAAGCCTCAAAGGCACTTAGAGACAAGTGTTACTCAATTCAGAGAATGTTAAAAATGAGAGTGAAATTGCTTTAAACAAGCGAATTATCGCGAAACAAAACCTGCTCGAATCCAAATAAAACTCTGCCCTGCCGTCTCTACTGAGCCTCAGAGACGCTTTGAGACAATTGTTACAAAAATCAGAAAATGTTAAAAATTAGAGTGAAATTGCTTTAAACAAGCGAATTATCGCGAAACAACACCTGCTCGAATCCAACAAAAACTGTGGCCTGCCGTCTCTACTGAGCCTCAAAGGCACTTAGAGACAAGTGTTACTCAATTCAGAGAATGTTAAAAAATAGAGGTAAATTGCTTTAAACAAGCGAATTAACGCGAAACAACACCTGCTCGAATCCAATAAAAACTGTGACCTCACGTCTCTAAAGAGCCTCACAGACGCTTTGCGACAAGTGTTACAATTATCAGAGAATGTCAAAAATTAGAGTGGAATTGCTTCAAACATGCGAATTATCGCGAAATAACACCTGCTCGAATCCAACAAAAACTGTGGCCTGCCGTCTCTACTGAGCCTCAGAGACGCTTTGAGACATGTGTTACGAAATTCAGAGAATGTCGAAATTTGAGTGAAATTGCTTCAAACAAGCGAATTATCGCGAAACAACACCTGCTCGAATCCAACAAAAACTGTGGCCTGCGGTCTTTACTGAACCTCAGAGACGCTTTGAGACAAGTGTTACGAAATTCAGAGAAAGTCGAAAATTTGAGTGAAATTTCTAAAAACAAGCGAATTATCGCGAAACAACACCTGCTCGAATCCAACAAAAACTGTTGCCAGCCGTCTCTACTAAGCCTCAATGACGCTTTGAGACAAGTGTTACACAATTCAGAGAATGTCGAAAATATGAGTGAAATTGCTTAAAACAAGCGAATTATCGCGAAATAACACCTGCTCGAATCCAACAAAAACTGTGGCCTGCCGTCTCTACTGAGCATCAGAGACGCTTTGAGACAAGTGTTACGAAATTCAGAGAAAGTCGAAAATTTGAGTGAAATTGCTTCAAACAAGCGAATTATCGCGAAACAACACCTGCTCGAATCCAACAAAAACTGTGCCCAGCCGTCTCTACTAAGCCTCAGAGACGCTTTGACACAAGTGTTACACAATTCAGAGAATGTTAAAAATTAGAGTGAAATTGCTTTAAACAAGCGAATTATCGCGAAACAACACCTAGTCGAATCCAACAAAAACTCTGCCCTGCCGTCTCTACTGAGCCTCACAGACGCTTTGCGACAAGTTTTACAAAGATCTGAGAATATCGAAAATTGGAGTCAAGTTGCTTCAAACAAGCGAATTATCGCGAAACAATACCTGCTCGAATCCAACAAAAACTGTGGCCAGCCGTCTCTACTAAGCCTCAAAGACGCTTTGAGACAAGTGTTACACAATTCAGAGAATGTTAAAAATTAGAGTGAAATTGCTTTAAACAAGCGAATTATCGCGAAACAACACCTGCTCGAATCCAACAAAAACTGTGCCCTGCCGTCTCTACTAAGCCTCAGAGACGCTTTGAGACAAGTCTTACACAATTCAGAGAATGTTAAAAATTAGAGTGAAATTGCTTCAAACAAGCGAATTATCGCGAAACAACACCTGCTCGAATCCAAATAAAACTCTGCCCTGCCGTCTCTACTGAGCCTCAGAGACGCTTTGAGACAATTGTTACAAAAATCAGAAAATGTTCAAAATTAGTGTGAAATTGCTTTAAACAAGCGAATTATCGCGAAACAACACCTGCTCGTATCTAACAGAAACTGTGCCCAGCCGTCTCTACTAAGCCTCAGAGACGCTTTGAGACAAGTGTGACAAATATCAGAGAATGTCAAAAATTAGAGTGGAATTGCTTCAAACAAGCGAATTATCGCGAAACAACACCTGCTCGAATCCAACAAAAACTGTGGCCAGCCGTCTCTACTAAGCCTCAAAGACGCTTTGAGACAAGTGTTACACAATTCAGAGAATGTTAAAAATTTGAGTGAAATTGCTTTAAACAAGCGAATTATCGCGAAACAACACCTGCTCGAATCCAACAAAAACTGTGCCCTGCCGTCTCTATTAAGCCTCAGAGACCCTTTGAGACAAGTCTTACACAATTCAGAGAATGTTGAAAATTAGAGTGATTTTTGCTTTAAACAATAGAATTATCGCGAAACAACACCTGCTCGAATGCAACAAAAACTCTGCCCTGCCGTCTCTACTGATCCTCAGAGACGCTTTGAGACAATTGTTACAATTATCAGAGAATGTCAAAAATTAGAGTGGAATTGCTTCAAACATGCGAATTATCGCGAAATAAAACCTGCTCGAATCCAACAAAAACTGTGGCCTGCCGTCTCTACTGAGCCTCAGAGACGCTTTGAGACAAGTGTTACGAAATTCAGAGAATGTCGAAATTTGAGTGAAATTGCTTCAAACAAGCGAATTATCGCGAAACAACACCTGCTCGAATCCAACAAAAACTGTGGCCTGCCATCTCTACTGAGCCTCAGAGACGCTTTGAGACAAGTGTTACGAAATTTAGAGTAAGTCGAAAATTGGAGTGAAATTTCTTCAAACAAGCGAATTATCGCGAAACAACACCTGCTCGAATCCAACAAAAACTGTGCCCTGCCGTCTCTACTAAGCCTCAGAGACGCTTTGAGACAAGTCTTACACAATTCAGAGAATGTTGAAAATTAGAGTGAAATTGCTTTAAACAAGCGAATTATCGCGAAACAACACCTGCTCGAATCCAAATAAAACTCTGCCCTGCCGACTCTACTGAGCCTCAGAGACGCTTTGAGACAATTGTTACAAAAATCAGAAAATGTTAAAAATTAGAGTGAAATTGCTTTAAACAAGCGAATTTTTGCGAAACAACACCTGCTCGAATCTAACAAAAACTGTGCCCAGCCGTCTCTACTAAGCCTCAGAGACGCTTTGAGACAAGTGTTACAAATATCAGAGAATGTCAAAAATTAGAGTGGAATTGCTTCAAACAAGCGAATTATCGCGAAACAACACCTGCTTGAATCCAACAAAAACTGTGGCCTGCCGTCTCTACTGAGCCTCAGAGACGCTTTGAGACAAGTGTTACGAAATTCAGAGAATGTCGAAAATTTGAGTGAAATTGCTTCAAACAAGCGAATTATCGCGAAACAACACCTGCTCGAATCCAATAAAAACTGTTGCCAGCCGTCTCTACTAAGCCTCAAAGACGCTTTGAGACAAGTGTTACACAATTCAGAGAATGTTAAAAATTAGAGTGAAATTGCTTTAAACAATAGAATTATCGCGAAACAACACCTGCTCGAATGCAACAAAAACTCTGCCCTGCCGTCTCTACTGAGCCTCAGAGACGCTTTGAGACAATTGTTACAAAAATCAGAAAATGTTAAAAATTAGAGTGAAATTGCTTTAAAAAGGCGAATTATCGCGAAACAACACCTGCTCGAATCCAACAAAAACTGTGCCCAGCCGTCTCTACTAAGCCTCAGAGACGCTTTGAGACAAGTGTTACACAATTCAGAGAATGTTAAAAATTAGAGTGAAATTGCTTTAAACAAGCGAATTATCGCGAAACAAAACCTGCTCGAATCCAACAAAAACTCTGCCCTGCCGTCTCTACTGAGCCTCAGAGACGCTTTGCGACAAGTTTTACAAAGATCTGAGAATATCGAAAACTGGAGTCAAGTTGCTTCAAACAAGCGAATTATCGCGAAACAACACCTGCTCGAATCCAACAAAAACTGTGGCCTGCCGTCTCTACTGAGCCTCAGAGACGCTTTGAGACAAGTGTTACGAAATTCAGAGAATGTCGAAAATTTAAGTTAAATTGCTTCAAACAAGCGAATTATCGCGAAACAACACCTGCTCGAATCCAACAAAGACTGTGGCCAGCCGTCTCTACTAAGCCTCAAAGGCACTTAGAGACAAGTGTTACACAATTCAGAGAATGTTAAAAATTAGAGTGAAATTGCTTTAAACAAGCGAATTATCACGAAACAAAACCTGCTCGAATACAAATAAAACTCTGCCCTGCCGTCTCTACTGAGCCTCAGAGACGCTTTGAGACAATTGTTACAAAAATCAGAAAATGTTAAAAATTAGAGTGAAATTGCTTCAAACAAGCGAATTATCGCGAAACAACACCTGCTCGAATCCAACAAAAACTGTGGCCTGCCGTCTCTACGAAGCTTCAGAGACGGTTTGAGGCAAGTGTTACAAATATCAGAGAATGTCAAAAATTAGAGTGGAATTGCTTCAAACAAGCGAATTATCGCGAAACAACACCTGCTCGAATCCAACAAAAACTGTGCCCAGCCGTCTCTACTGAGCCTCAGAGACGCTTTGAGACAAGTGTTACGAAATTCAGAGAATGTCAAAAATTAGAGTGGAATTGCTTCAAACAAGCGAATTATCGCGAAACAACACCTGCTCGAATCCAACAAAAACTGTGGCCAGCCGTCTCTACTAAGCCTCAAAGACGCTTTGAGACAAGTGTTACACAATACAGAGAATGTTAAAAATTAGAGTGAAATTGCTTTAAACAAGCGAATTATCGCGAAACAACACCTGCTCGAATCCAAATAAAACTCTGCCCTGCCGCCTCTACTGAGCCTCAGAGACGCTTTGAGACAATTGTTACAAAAATCAGAAAATCTTAAAAATTAGAGTGCAATTGCTTCAAACAAGCGAATTATCGCGAAACAACACCAGCTCGAATCCAACAAAACCTGTGCCCAGCCGTCTCTACTAAGCCTCAGAGCCGCTTTGACACAAGTGTTACACAATTCAGAGAATGTTAAAAATTAGAGTGAAATTGCTATAAACAAGCGAATTATCGCGAAACAACACCTGCTCGAATCCAACAAAAACTCTGCCCTGCCGTCTCTACTGAGCCTCAGAGACGCTTTGCGACAAGTTTTACAAAGATCTGAGAATATCGAAAATTGGTGTCAAGTTGCTTTAAACAAGCGAATTATCGCGAAACAACACCTGCTCGAATCCAACAAAAACTGTGGCCTGCCGTCTCTACTGAGCCTCAGAGACGCTTTGAGACAAGTGTTACGAAATTCAGAGAATGTCGATAATTTGAGTGGAATTGCTTCAAACAAGCGAATTATCGCGAAACAACACCTGCTCGAATCCGACAAAAACTGTGCCCAGCCGTCTCTACTAAGCCTCAAAGACGCTTTGAGACTAGTGTTACACAATTCAGAGAATGTTAAAATTAGAGTGAAATTGCTTTAAACAAGCGAATTATCGCGAAACAACACCTGCTCGAATCCAACAAAAACTGTGCCCTGCCGTCTCTACTAAGCCTCAGAGACGCTTTGAGACAAGTCTTACACTATTCAGAGAATGTTAAAAATTAGAGTGAAATTGCTTCAAACAAGCGAATTATCGCGAAACAACACCTGCTCGAATCCAAATAAAACTCTGCCCTGCCGTCTCTACTGAGCCTCAGAGACGCTTTGAGACAATTGTTACAAAAATCAGAAAATGTTCAAAATTAGAGTGAAATTGCTTTAAACAAGCGAATTATCGCGAAACAACACCTGCTCGAATCTAACAGAAACTGTGCCCAGCCGTCTCTACTAAGCCTCAGAGACGCTTTGAGACAAGTGTGACAAATATTAGAGAATGTCAAAAATTAGAGTGGAATTGCTTCAAACAAGCGAATTATCGCGAAACAACACCTGCTCGAATCCAACAAAAACTGTGGCCAGCCGTCTCTACTAAGCCTCAAAGACGCTTTGAGACAAGTGTTACACAATTCAGAGAATGTTAAAATTTAGAGTGAAATTGCTTTAAACAAGCGAATTATCGCGAAACAACACCTGCTCGAATCCAACAAAAACTGTGCCCTGCCGTCTCTACTAAGTCTCAGAGACGCTTTGAGACAAGACTTACACAATTCAGAGAATGTTAAAAATTAGAGTGAAATTGCTTTAAACAAGCGAATTGTCGCGAAACAACACCTGCTCGAATCCAAATAAAACTCTGCCCTGCCGTCTCTACTGAGCCTCAGAGACGCTTTGAGACACTTGTTACAAAAATCAGAAAATGTTAAAAATTAGAGTGCAATTGCTTCAGACAAGCGAATTTTCGCGAAACAACACCTGCTCGAATCTAACAGAAACTGTGCCCAGCCGTCTCTACTAAGCCTCAGAGACGCTTTGAGACAAGTGTTACAAATAACAGAGAATGTCAAAAATAAGAGTGGAATTGCTTCAAACAAGCGAATTATCGCGAAACAACACGTGCTCGAATCCAACAAAAACTGTGGCCAGCCGTCTCTACTAAGCCTCAGAGACGCTTTGAGACAAGTCTTACACTATTCAGAGAATGTTAAAAATTAGAGTGAAATTGCTTTAAACAATAGAATTATCGCGAAACAACAGCTGCTCGAATGCAACAAAAACTCTGCCCTGCCGTCTCTACTGAGCCTCAGAGACGCTTTGAGACAATTGTTACAAAAATCAGAAAATGTTAAAAATTAGAGTGAAATTGCTTTAAACAAGCGAATTATCGCGAAACAACACCTGCTCGAATCCAACAAAAACTGTGGCCTGCGGTCTCTACTGAGCCTCAGAGACGCTTTGAGACAAGTGTTACGAAATTCAGAGAATGTCGAAAATTTAAGTGAAATTGCTTCAATCAAGCGAATTATCGCGAAACAACACCTGCTCGAATCCAACAAAGACTGTGGCCAGCCGTCTCTACTAAGCCTCAAAGGCACTTAGAGACAAGTGTTACTCAATTCAGAGAATGTTAAAAAATAGAGTGAAATTGCTTTAAACAAGCGAATTAACGCGAAACAACACCTGCTCGAATCCAATAAAAACTGTGACCTCACGTCTCTAAAGAGCGTCAGAGACGCTTTGAGACAAGTGTTACGAAATTCAGAGAAAGTCGAAAATTTGAGTGAAATTTCTTAAAACAAACGAATTATCGCGAAACAACACCTGCTCGAATCCAACAAAAACTGTTGCCAGCCGTCTCTACTAAGCTTTGAGACAAGTGTTACACAATTCAGAGAATATAGGAAAATATGAGTGAAATTGCTATAAACAAGCGAATTATCGCGAAACAACACCTGCTTGAATCCATCAAAAACTGTGGCCTGCCGTCTCTACTGAGCCTCAGAGACGCTTTGAGACAAGTGTTACGAAATTCAGAGAATGTCGAAAATTTGAGTGAAATTGCTTCAAACAAGCGAATTATCGCGAAACAACACCTGCTCGAATCCAATAAAAACTGTTGCCAGCCGTCTCTACTAAGCCTCAAAGACGCTTTGAGACAAGTGTTACAACATTCAGAGAATGTTAAAAATTAGAGTGAAATTGCTATAAACAATAGAATTATCGCGAAACAACACCTGCTCGAATGCAACAAAAACTCTGCCCTGCCGTCTCTACTGAGCCTCAGAGACGCTTTGAGACAATTGTTACAAAAATCAGAAAATGTTAAAAATTAGAGTGAAATTGCTTTAAACAAGCGAATTATTGCGAAACAACACCTGCTCGAATCCAACAAAAACTGTGCCCAGCCGTCTCTACTAAGCCTCAGAGACGCTTTGAGACAAGTGTTACACAATTCAGAGAATGTTAAAAATTAGAGTGAAATTGCTTTAAACAAGCGAATTATCGCGAAACAAAACCTGCTCGAATCCAACAAAAACTCTGCCCTACCGTCTCTACTGAGCCTCAGAGACGCTTTGCGACAAGTTTTACAAAGATCTGAGAATATCGAAAACTGGAGTCAAGTTGCTTCAAACAAGCGAATTATCGCGAAACAACACCTGCTCGAATCCAACAAAAACTGTGGCCTGCCGTCTCTACTGAGCCTCAGAGACGCTTTGAGACAGGTGTTACGAAATTCAGAGAATGTCGAAAATTTAAGTTAAATTGCTTCAAACAAGCGAATTATCGCGAAACAACACCTGCTCGAATACAAATAAAACCTTGCCCTGCCGTCTCTACTGAGCCTCAGAGACGCTTTGAGACAATTGTTACAAAAATCAGAAAATGTTAAAAATTAGAGTGAAATTGCTTCAAACAAGCGAATTATCGCGAAACAACACCTGCTCGAATCCAACAAAAACTGTGGCCTGCCGTCTCTACTAAGCTTCAGAGACGGTTTGAGGCAAGTGTTACAAATATCAGAGAATGTCACAAATTAGAGTGGAATTGCTTCAAACAAGCGAATTATCGCGAAACAACACCTGCTCGAATCCAACAAAAACTGTGCCCAGCCGTCTCTACTGAGCCTCAGAGACGCTTTGAGACAAGTGTTACGAAATTCAGAGAATGTCAAAAATTAGAGTGGAATTGCTTTAAACAAGCGAATTATCGCGAAACAACACCTGCTCGAACCCAACAAAAACTCTGCCCTGCCGTCTCTACTGAGCCTCAGAGACGCTTTGAGACAAGTGTTACGAAATTCAGAGAATGTCAAAAATTAGAGTGGAATTGCTTCAAACAAGCGAATTATCGCGAAACAACACCTGCTCGAATCCAACAAAAACTGTGGCCAGCCGTCTCTACTAAGCCTCAAAGACGCTTTGAGACAAGTGTTACACAATTCAGAGAATGTTAAAAATTAGAGTGAAATTGCTTTAAACAAGCGAATTATCGCGAAACAACACCTGCTCGAATCCAAATAAAACTCTGCCCTGCCGCCTCTACTGAGCCTCAGAGACGCTTTGAGACAATTGTTACAAAAATCAGAAAATCTTAAAAATTAGAGTGCAATTGCTTCAAACAAGCGAATTATCGCGAAACATCACCAGCTCGAATCCAACAAAACCTGTGCCCAGCCGTCTCTACTAAGCCTCAGAGACGCTTTGACACAAGTGTAACACAATTCAGAGAATGTTAAAAATTAGAGTGAAATTGCTTTAAACAAGCGAATTATCGCGAAACAACACCTGCTCGAATCCAACAAAAACTCTGCCCTGCCGTCTCTACTGAGCCTCAGAGACGCTTTGCGACAAGTTTTACAAAGATCTGAGAATATCGAAAATTGGTGTCAAGTTGCTTCAAACAAGCGAATTATCGCGAAAGAACACCTGCTCGAATCCAACAAAAACTGTGGCCTGCCGTCTCTACTGAGCCTCAGAGACGCTTTGAGACAAGTGTTACGAAATTCAGAGAATGTTAAAAATTAGAGTGAAATTGCTTCAAACAAGCGAATTATCGCGAAACAACACCTGCTCGAATCCAAATAAAACTCTGCCCTGCCGTCTCTACTGAGCTTCAGAGACGCTTTGAGACAATTGTTACAAAAATCAGAAAATGTTCAAAATTAGAGTGAAATTGCTTTAAACAAGCGAATTATCGCGAAACAACACCTGCTCGAATCCAACAAAAACTGTGCCCTGCCGTCTCTACTAAGCCTCAGAGACGCTTTGAGACAAGTCTTACACTATTCAGAGAATGTTAAAAATTAGAGTGAAATTGCTTCAAACAAGCGAATTATCGCGAAACAACACCTGCTCGAATCCAAATAAAACTCTGCCCTGCCGTCTCTACTGAGCTTCAGAGACGCTTTGAGAAAATTGTTACAAAAATCAGAAAATGTTCAAAATTAGAGTGAAATTGCTTTAAACAGGCGAATTATCGCGAAACAACACCTGCTCGAATCTAACAGAAACTGTGGCCAGCCGTCTCTACTAAGCCTCAAAGACGCTTTGAGACAAGTGTTACACAATTGAGAGAATGTTAAAAATTAGAGTGAAATTGCTTTAAACAAGCGAATTATCGCGAAACAACACCTGCTCGAATCCAAATAAAACTGTGCCCTGCCGTCTCTACTAAGCCTCAGAGACGCTTTGAGACAAGACTTACACAATTCAGAGAATGTTAAAAATTAGAGTGAAATTGCTTTAAACGAGCGAATTATCGCGAAACAACACCTGCTCGAATCCAAATAAAACTCTGCCCTGCCGTCTCTACTGAGCCTCAGAGACGCTTTGAGACAATTGTTACAAAAATCAGAAAATGTTAAAAATTAGAGTGAAATTGCTTTAAACAAGCGAATTTTCGCGAAACAGCACCTGCTCGAATCTAACAGAAACTGTGCCCAGCCGTCTCTACTAAGCCTCAGAGACGCTTTGAGACAAGTGTTACAAATATCAGAGAATGTCAAAAATTGGAGTGGAATTGCTTCAAACAAGCGAATTATCGCGAAACAACACCTGCTCGAATCCAACAAAGACTGTGGCCAGCCGTCTCTACTAAGCCTCAAAGGCACTTAGAGACAAGTGTTACTCAATTCAGAGAATGTTAAAAAATAGAGTGAAATTGCTTTAAAAAAGCGAATTAACGCGAAACAACACGTGCTCGAATCCAACAAAAACTGTGGCCTGCCGTCTCTACTGAGCCTCAGAGACGCTTTGAGACAAGTGTTACGAAATTCAGAGAATGTCGAAAATTTGAGTGAAATTGCTTCAAACAAGCGAATTATCGCGAAACAACACCTGCTCGAATCCAACAAAAACTGTGCCCTGCAGTCTCTACTAAGCCTCAGAGACGCTTTGAGACAAGTCTTACACTATTCAGAGAATGTTAAAAATTAGAGTGAAATTGCTTTAAACAATAGAATTATCGCGAAACAACACCTGCTCGAATGCAACAAAAACTCTGCCCTGCCGTCTCTACTGATCCTCAGAGACGCTTTGAGACAATTGTTACAAAAATCAGAAAATGTTAAAAATTAGAGTGAAATTGCTTTAAACAAGCGAATTATCGCGAAACAACACCTGCTCGAATCCAACAAAAACTGTGGCCTGCCGTCTCTACTGAGCCTCAGAGACGCTTTGAGACAAGTGTTACAAAATTCAGAGAATGTCGAAAATTTAAGTGAAATTGCTTCAAACAAGCGAATTATCGCGAAACAACACCAGCTCGAATCCAACAAAGACTGTGGCCAGCCGTCTCTACTAAGCCTCAAAGGCACTTAGAGACAAGTGTTACTCAATTCAGAGAATGTTAAAAATTAGAGTGAAATTGCTTTAAACAAGCGAATTATCGCGAAACAAAACCTGCTCGAATCCAAATAAAGCTCTGCCCTGCCGTCCCTACTGAGCCTCAGAGACGCTTTGAGACAATTGTTACAAAAATCAGAAAATGTTAAAAATTAGAGTGAAATTGCTTTAAACAAGCGCATTATCGCGAAACAACACCTGCTCGAATCCAACAAAAACTGTGGCCTGCCGTCTCTACTGAGCCTCAGAGACGCTTTGAGACAAGTGTTACGAAATTCAGAGAATGTCGAAAATTTAAGTGAAATTGCTTCAAACAAGCGAATTATCGCGAAACTACACCTGCTCGAATCCAACAAAAACTGTGGCCAGCCGTCTCTACTAAGCCTCAAAGACGCTTTGAGACAAGTGTTACACAATTCAGAGAATGTTAAAAATTAGAGTGAAATTGCTTTAAACAAGCGAATTATCGCGAAACAACACCTGCTCGAATCCAAATAAAACTCTGCCCTGCCGCCTCTACTGAGCCTCAGAGACGCTTTGAGACAATTGTTACAAAAATCAGAAAATCTTAAAAATTAGAGTGCAATTGCTTCAAACAAGCGAATTATCGCGAAACATCACCAGCTCGAATCCAACAAAACCTGTGCCCAGCCGTCTCTACTAAGCCTCAGAGACGCTTTGACACAAGTGTAACACAATTCAGAGAATGTTAAAAATTAGAGTGAAATTGCTTTAAACAAGCGAATTATCGCGAAACAACACCTGCTCGAATCCAACAAAAACTCTGCCCTGCCGTCTCTACTGAGCCTCAGAGACGCTTTGCGACAAGTTTTACAAAGATCTGAGAATATCGAAAATTGGTGTCAAGTTGCTTCAAACAAGCGAATTATCGCGAAAGAACACCTGCTCGAATCCAACAAAAACTGTGGCCTGCCGTCTCTACTGAGCCTCAGAGACGCTTTGAGACAAGTGTTACGAAATTCAGAGAATGTTAAAAATTAGAGTGAAATTGCTTCAAACAAGCGAATTATCGCGAAACAACACCTGCTCGAATCCAAATAAAACTCTGCCCTGCCGTCTCTACTGAGCTTCAGAGACGCTTTGAGACAATTGTTACAAAAATCAGAAAATGTTCAAAATTAGAGTGAAATTGCTTTAAACAAGCGAATTATCGCGAAACAACACCTGCTCGAATCCAACAAAAACTGTGCCCTGCCGTCTCTACTAAGCCTCAGAGACGCTTTGAGACAAGTCTTACACTATTCAGAGAATGTTAAAAATTAGAGTGAAATTGCTTCAAACAAGCGAATTATCGCGAAACAACACCTGCTCGAATCCAAATAAAACTCTGCCCTGCCGTCTCTACTGAGCTTCAGAGACGCTTTGAGACAATTGTTACAAAAATCAGAAAATGTTCAAAATTAGAGTGAAATTGATTTAAACAAGCGAATTATCGCGAAACAACACCTGCTCGAATCTAACAGAAACTGTGGCCAGCCGTCTCTACTAAGTCTCAAAGACGCTTTGAGACAAGTGTTACACAATTGAGAGAATGTTAAAAATTAGAGTGAAATTGCTTTAAACAAGCGAATTATCGCGAAACAACACCTGCTCGAATCCAAATAAAACTGTGCCCTGCCGTCTCTACTAAGCCTCAGAGACGCTTTGAGACAAGACTTACACAATTCAGAGAATGTTAAAAATTAGAGTGAAATTGCTTTAAACGAGCGAATTATCGCGAAACAACACCTGCTCGAATCCAAATAAAACTCTGCCCTGCCGTCTCTACTGAGCCTCAGAGACGCTTTGAGACAATTGTTACAAAAATCAGAAAATGTTAAAAATTAGAGTGAAATTGCTTTAAACAAGCGAATTTTCGCGAAACAGCACCTGCTCGAATCTAACAGAAACTGTGCCCAGCCGTCTCTACTAAGCTTCAGAGACGCTTTGAGACAAGTGTTACAAATATCAGAGAATGTCAAAAATTAGAGTGGAATTGCTTCAAACAAGCGAATTATCGCGAAACAACACCTGCTCGAATCCAACAAAGACTGTGGCCAGCCGTCTCTACTAAGCCTCAAAGGCACTTAGAGACAAGTGTTACTCAATTCAGAGAATGTTAAAAAATAGAGTGAAATTGCTTTAAAAAGGCGAATTAACGCGAAACAACACGTGCTCGAATCCAACAAAAACTGTGGCCTGCCGTCTCTACTGAGCCTCAGAGACGCTTTGAGACAAGTGTTACGAAATTCAGAGAATGTCGAAAATTTGAGTGAAATTGCTTCAAACAAGCGAATTATCGCGAAACAACACCTGCTCGAATCCAACAAAAACTGTGCCCTGCAGTCTCTACTAAGCCTCAGAGACGCTTTGAGACAAGTCTTACACTATTCAGAGAATGTTAAAAATTAGAGTGAAATTGCTTTAAACAATAGAATTATCGCGAAACAACACCTGCTCGAATGCAACAAAAACTCTGCCCTGCCGTCTCTACTGATCCTCAGAGACGCTTTGAGACAATTGTTACAAAAATCAGAAAATGTTAAAAATTAGAGTGAAATTGCTTCAAACAAGCGAATTATCGCGAAACAACACCTGCTCGAATCCAACAAAAACTGTGGCCTGCCGTCTCTACTGAGCCTCAGAGACGCTTTGAGACAAGTGTTACGAAATTCAGAGAATGTCGAAAATTTAAGTGAAATTGCTTCAAACAAGCGAATTATCGCGAAACAACACCAACTCGAATCCAACAAAGACTGTGGCCAGCCGTCTCTACTAAGCCTCAAAGGCACTTAGAGACAAGTGTTACTCAATTCAGAGAATGTTAAAAATTAGAGTGAAATTGCTTTAAACAAGCGAATTATCGCGAAACAAAACCTGCTCGAATCCAAATAAAGCTCTGCCCTGCCGTCCCTACTGAGCCTCAGAGACGCTTTGAGACAATTGTTACAAAAATCAGAAAATGTTAAAAATTAGAGTGAAATTGCTTTAAACAAGCGAATTATCGCGAAACAACACCTGCTCGAATCCAACAAAAACTGTGGCCTGCCGTCTCTACTGAGCCTCAGAGACGCTTTGAGACAAGTGTAACGAAATTCAGAGAATGTCGAAAATTTAAGTGAAATTGCTTCAAACAAGCGAATTATCGCGAAACAACACCTGCTCGAATCCAACAAAGACTGTGGCCAGCCGTCTCTACTAAGCCTCAAAGGCACTTAGAGACAAGTGTTACTCAATCAAAGAATGTTAAAAAATAGAGTGAAATTGCTTTATACAAGCGAATTAACGCGAAACAACACCTGCTCGAATCCAATAAAAACTGTGACCTCACGTCTCTACTGAACGTCAGAGACGCTTTGAGACAAGTGTTACAATTATCAGAGAATGTCAAAAATTAGAGTGGAATTGCTTCAAACATGCGAATTATCGCGAAATACCACCTGCTCGAATCCAACAAAAACTGTGGCCTGCCGTCTCTACTGAGCCTCAGAGACGCTTTGAGACAAGTGTTACGAAATTCAGAGAATGTCGAAAATTTAAGTGAAATTGCTTCAATCAAGCGAATTATCGCGAAACAACACCTGCTCGAATCCAACAAAGACTGTGGCCAGCCGTCTCTACTAAGCCTCAAAGGCACTTAGAGACAAGTGTTACTCAATTCAGAGAATGTTAAAAAATAGAGTGAAATTGCTTTAAACAAGCGAATTAACGCGAAACAACACCTGCTCGAATCCAATAAAAACTGTGACCTCACGTCTCTAAAGAGCGTCAGAGACGCTTTGAGACAAGTGTTACGAAATTCAGAGAAAGTCGAAAATTTGAGTGAAATTTCTTAAAACAAACGAATTATCGCGAAACAACACCTGCTCGAATCCAACAAAAACTGTTGCCAGCCGTCTCTACTAAGCTTTGAGACAAGTGTTACACAATTCAGAGAATATAGGAAAATATGAGTGAAATTGCTATAAACAAGCGAATTATCGCGAAACAACACCTGCTTGAATCCAACAAAAACTGTGGCCTGCCGTCTCTACTGAGCCTCAGAGACGCTTTGAGACAAGTGTTACGAAATTCAGAGAATGTCGAAAATTTGAGTGAAATTGCTTCAAACAAGCGAATTATCGCGAAACAACACCTGCTCGAATCCAATAAAAACTGTTGCCAGCCGTCTCTACTAAGCCTCAAAGACGCTTTGAGACAAGTGTTACAACATTCAGAGAATGTTAAAAATTAGAGTGAAATTGCTATAAACAATAGAATTATCGCGAAACAACACCTGCTCGAATGCAACAAAAACTCTGCCCTGCCGTCTCTACTGAGCCTCAGAGACGCTTTGAGACAATTGTTACAAAAATCAGAAAATGTTAAAAATTAGAGTGAAATTGCTTTAAACAAGCGAATTATTGCGAAACAACACCTGCTCGAATCCAACAAAAACTGTGCCCAGCCGTCTCTACTAAGCCTCAGAGACGCTTTGAGACAAGTGTTACACAATTCAGAGAATGTTAAAAATTTGAGTGAAATTGCTTTAAACAAGCGAATTATCGCGAAACAAAACCTGCTCGAATCCAACAAAAACTCTGCCCTACCGTCTCTACTGAGCCTCAGAGACGCTTTGCGACAAGTTTTACAAAGATCTGAGAATATCGAAAACTGGAGTCAAGTTGCTTCAAACAAGCGAATTATCGCGAAACAACACCTGCTCGAATCCAACAAAAACTGTGGCCTGCCGTCTCTACTGAGCCTCAGAGACGCTTTGAGACAGGTGTTACGAAATTCAGAGAATGTCGAAAATTTAAGTTAAATTGCTTCAAACAAGCGAATTATCGCGAAACAACACCTGCTCGAATACAAATAAAACCTTGCCCTGCCGTCTCTACTGAGCCTCAGAGACGCTTTGAGACAATTGTTACAAAAATCAGAAAATGTTAAAAATTAGAGTGAAATTGCTTCAAACAAGCGAATTATCGCGAAACAACACCTGCTCGAATCCAACAAAAACTGTGGCCTGCCGTCTCTACTAAGCTTCAGAGACGGTTTGAGGCAAGTGTTACAAATATCAGAGAATGTCACAAATTAGAGTGGAATTGCTTCAAACAAGCGAATTATCGCGAAACAACACCTGCTCGAATCCAACAAAAACTGTGCCCAGCCGTCTCTACTGAGCCTCAGAGACGCTTTGAGACAAGTGTTACGAAATTCAGAGAATGTCAAAAATTAGAGTGGAATTGCTTTAAACAAGCGAATTATCGCGAAACAACACCTGCTCGAATCCAACAAAAACTGTGGCCAGCCGTCTCTACTAAGCCTCAAAGACGCTTTGAGACAAGTGTTACACAATTCAGAGAATGTTAAAAATTAGAGTGAAATTGCTTTAAACAAGCGAATTATCGCGAAACAACACCTGCTCGAATCCAAATAAAACTCTGCCCTGCCGCCTCTACTGAGCCTCAGAGACGCTTTGAGACAATTGTTACAAAAATCAGAAAATCTTAAAAATTAGAGTGCAATTGCTTCAAACAAGCGAATTATCGCGAAACATCACCAGCTCGAATCCAACAAAACCTGTGCCCAGCCGTCTCTACTAAGCCTCAGAGACGCTTTGACACAAGTGTAACACAATTCAGAGAATGTTAAAAATTAGAGTGAAATTGCTTTAAACAAGCGAATTATCGCGAAACAACACCTGCTCGAATCCAACAAAAACTCTGCCCTGCCGTCTCTACTGAGCCTCAGAGACGCTTTGCGACAAGTTTTACAAAGATCTGAGAATATCGAAAATTGGTGTCAAGTTGCTTCAAACAAGCGAATTATCGCGAAAGAACACCTGCTCGAATCCAACAAAAACTGTGGCCTGCCGTCTCTACTGAGCCTCAGAGACGCTTTGAGACAAGTGTTACGAAATTCAGAGAATGTTAAAAATTAGAGTGAAATTGCTTCAAACAAGCGAATTATTGCGAAACAACACCTGCTCGAATCCAAATAAAACTCTGCCCTGCCGTCTCTACTGAGCTTCAGAGACGCTTTGAGACAATTGTTACAAAAATCAGAAAATGTTCAAAATTAGAGTGAAATTGCTTCAAACAAGCGAATTATCGCGAAACAACACCAACTCGAATCCAACAAAGACTGTGGCCAGCCGTCTCTACTAAGCCTCAAAGGCACTTAGAGACAAGTGTTACTCAATTCAGAGAATGTTAAAAATTAGAGTGAAATTGCTTTAAACAAGCGAATTATCGCGAAACAAAACCTGCTCGAATCCAAATAAAGCTCTGCCCTGCCGTCCCTACTGAGCCTCAGAGACGCTTTGAGACAATTGTTACAAAAATCAGAAAATGTTAAAAATTAGAGTGAAATTGCTTTAAACAAGCGAATTATCGCGAAACAACACCTGCTCGAATCCAACAAAAACTGTGGCCTGCCGTCTCTACTGAGCCTCAGAGACGCTTTGAGACAAGTGTAACGAAATTCAGAGAATGTCGAAAATTTAAGTGAAATTGCTTCAAACAAGCGAATTATCGCGAAACAACACCTGCTCGAATCCAACAAAGACTGTGGCCAGCCGTCTCTACTAAGCCTCAAAGGCACTTAGAGACAAGTGTTACTCAATCAAAGAATGTTAAAAAATAGAGTGAAATTGCTTTATACAAGCGAATTAACGCGAAACAACACCTGCTCGAATCCAATAAAAACTGTGACCTCACGTCTCTACTGAACGTCAGAGACGCTTTGAGACAAGTGTTACAATTATCAGAGAATGTCAAAAATTAGAGTGGAATTGCTTCAAACATGCGAATTATCGCGAAATACCACCTGCTCGAATCCAACAAAAACTGTGGCCTGCCGTCTCTACTGAGCCTCAGAGACGCTTTGAGACAAGTGTTACGAAATTCAGAGAATGTCGAAAATTTAAGTGAAATTGCTTCAATCAAGCGAATTATCGCGAAACAACACCTGCTCGAATCCAACAAAGACTGTGGCCAGCCGTCTCTACTAAGCCTCAAAGGCACTTAGAGACAAGTGTTACTCAATTCAGAGAATGTTAAAAAATAGAGTGAAATTGCTTTAAACAAGCGAATTAACGCGAAACAACACCTGCTCGAATCCAATAAAAACTGTGACCTCACGTCTCTAAAGAGCGTCAGAGACGCTTTGAGACAAGTGTTACGAAATTCAGAGAAAGTCGAAAATTTGAGTGAAATTTCTTAAAACAAACGAATTATCGCGAAACAACACCTGCTCGAATCCAACAAAAACTGTTGCCAGCCGTCTCTACTAAGCTTTGAGACAAGTGTTACACAATTCAGAGAATATAGGAAAATATGAGTGAAATTGCTATAAACAAGCGAATTATCGCGAAACAACACCTGCTTGAATCCAACAAAAACTGTGGCCTGCCGTCTCTACTGAGCCTCAGAGACGCTTTGAGACAAGTGTTACGAAATTCAGAGAATGTCGAAAATTTGAGTGAAATTGCTTCAAACAAGCGAATTATCGCGAAACAACACCTGCTCGAATCCAATAAAAACTGTTGCCAGCCGTCTCTACTAAGCCTCAAAGACGCTTTGAGACAAGTGTTACAACATTCAGAGAATGTTAAAAATTAGAGTGAAATTGCTATAAACAATAGAATTATCGCGAAACAACACCTGCTCGAATGCAACAAAAACTCTGCCCTGCCGTCTCTACTGAGCCTCAGAGACGCTTTGAGACAATTGTTACAAAAATCAGAAAATGTTAAAAATTAGAGTGAAATTGCTTTAAACAAGCGAATTATTGCGAAACAACACCTGCTCGAATCCAACAAAAACTGTGCCCAGCCGTCTCTACTAAGCCTCAGAGACGCTTTGAGACAAGTGTTACACAATTCAGAGAATGTTAAAAATTTGAGTGAAATTGCTTTAAACAAGCGAATTATCGCGAAACAAAACCTGCTCGAATCCAACAAAAACTCTGCCCTACCGTCTCTACTGAGCCTCAGAGACGCTTTGCGACAAGTTTTACAAAGATCTGAGAATATCGAAAACTGGAGTCAAGTTGCTTCAAACAAGCGAATTATCGCGAAACAACACCTGCTCGAATCCAACAAAAACTGTGGCCTGCCGTCTCTACTGAGCCTCAGAGACGCTTTGAGACAGGTGTTACGAAATTCAGAGAATGTCGAAAATTTAAGTTAAATTGCTTCAAACAAGCGAATTATCGCGAAACAACACCTGCTCGAATACAAATAAAACCTTGCCCTGCCGTCTCTACTGAGCCTCAGAGACGCTTTGAGACAATTGTTACAAAAATCAGAAAATGTTAAAAATTAGAGTGAAATTGCTTCAAACAAGCGAATTATCGCGAAACAACACCTGCTCGAATCCAACAAAAACTGTGGCCTGCCGTCTCTACTAAGCTTCAGAGACGGTTTGAGGCAAGTGTTACAAATATCAGAGAATGTCACAAATTAGAGTGGAATTGCTTCAAACAAGCGAATTATCGCGAAACAACACCTGCTCGAATCCAACAAAAACTGTGCCCAGCCGTCTCTACTGAGCCTCAGAGACGCTTTGAGACAAGTGTTACGAAATTCAGAGAATGTCAAAAATTAGAGTGGAATTGCTTTAAACAAGCGAATTATCGCGAAACAACACCTGCTCGAATCCAACAAAAACTGTGGCCAGCCGTCTCTACTAAGCCTCAAAGACGCTTTGAGACAAGTGTTACACAATTCAGAGAATGTTAAAAATTAGAGTGAAATTGCTTTAAACAAGCGAATTATCGCGAAACAACACCTGCTCGAATCCAAATAAAACTCTGCCCTGCCGCCTCTACTGAGCCTCAGAGACGCTTTGAGACAATTGTTACAAAAATCAGAAAATCTTAAAAATTAGAGTGCAATTGCTTCAAACAAGCGAATTATCGCGAAACATCACCAGCTCGAATCCAACAAAACCTGTGCCCAGCCGTCTCTACTAAGCCTCAGAGACGCTTTGACACAAGTGTAACACAATTCAGAGAATGTTAAAAATTAGAGTGAAATTGCTTTAAACAAGCGAATTATCGCGAAACAACACCTGCTCGAATCCAACAAAAACTCTGCCCTGCCGTCTCTACTGAGCCTCAGAGACGCTTTGCGACAAGTTTTACAAAGATCTGAGAATATCGAAAATTGGTGTCAAGTTGCTTCAAACAAGCGAATTATCGCGAAAGAACACCTGCTCGAATCCAACAAAAACTGTGGCCTGCCGTCTCTACTGAGCCTCAGAGACGCTTTGAGACAAGTGTTACGAAATTCAGAGAATGTTAAAAATTAGAGTGAAATTGCTTCAAACAAGCGAATTATTGCGAAACAACACCTGCTCGAATCCAAATAAAACTCTGCCCTGCCGTCTCTACTGAGCTTCAGAGACGCTTTGAGACAATTGTTACAAAAATCAGAAAATGTTCAAAATTAGAGTGAAATTGCTTTAAACAAGCGAATTATCGCGAAACAACACCTGCTCGAATCCAACAAAAACTGTGCCCTGCCGTCTCTACTAAGCCTCAGAGACGCTTTGAGACAAGTCTTACACTATTCAGAGAATGTTAAAAATTAGAGTGAAATTGCTTCAAACAAGCGAATTATCGCGAAACAACACCTGCTCGAATCCAAATAAAACTCTGCCCTGCCGTCTCTACTGAGCTTCAGAGACGCTTTGAGAAAATTGTTACAAAAATCAGAAAATGTTCAAAATTAGAGTGAAATTGCTTTAAACAAGCGAATTATCGCGAAACAACACCTGCTCGAATCTAACAGAAACTGTGGCCAGCCGTCTCTACTAAGCCTCAAAGACGCTTTGAGACAAGTGTTACACAATTGAGAGAATGTTAAAAATTAGAGTGAAATTGCTTTAAACAAGCGAATTATCGCGAAACAACACCTGCTCGAATCCAAATAAAACTGTGCCCTGCCGTCTCTACTAAGCCTCAGAGACGCTTTGAGACAAGACTTACACAATTCAGAGAATGTTAAAAATTAGAGTGAAATTGCTTTAAACGAGCGAATTATCGCGAAACAACACCTGCTCGAATCCAAATAAAACTCTGCCCTGCCGTCTCTACTGAGCCTCAGAGACGCTTTGAGACAATTGTTACAAAAATCAGAAAATGTTAAAAATTAGAGTGAAATTGCTTTAAACAAGCGAATTTTCGCGAAACAGCACCTGCTCGAATCTAACAGAAACTGTGCCCAGCCGTCTCTACTAAGCCTCAGAGACGCTTTGAGACAAGTGTTACAAATATCAGAGAATGTCAAAAATTGGAGTGGAATTGCTTCAAACAAGCGAATTATCGCGAAACAACACCTGCTCGAATCCAACAAAGACTGTGGCCAGCCGTCTCTACTAAGCCTCAAAGGCACTTAGAGACAAGTGTTACTCAATTCAGAGAATGTTAAAAAATAGAGTGAAATTGCTTTAAAAAAGCGAATTAACGCGAAACAACACGTGCTCGAATCCAACAAAAACTGTGGCCTGCCGTCTCTACTGAGCCTCAGAGACGCTTTGAGACAAGTGTTACGAAATTCAGAGAATGTCGAAAATTTGAGTGAAATTGCTTCAAACAAGCGAATTATCGCGAAACAACACCTGCTCGAATCCAACAAAAACTGTGCCCTGCAGTCTCTACTAAGCCTCAGAGACGCTTTGAGACAAGTCTTACACTATTCAGAGAATGTTAAAAATTAGAGTGAAATTGCTTTAAACAATAGAATTATCGCGAAACAACACCTGCTCGAATGCAACAAAAACTCTGCCCTGCCGTCTCTACTGATCCTCAGAGACGCTTTGAGACAATTGTTACAAAAATCAGAAAATGTTAAAAATTAGAGTGAAATTGCTTTAAACAAGCGAATTATCGCGAAACAACACCTGCTCGAATCCAACAAAAACTGTGGCCTGCCGTCTCTACTGAGCCTCAGAGACGCTTTGAGACAAGTGTTACGAAATTCAGAGAATGTCGAAAATTTAAGTGAAATTGCTTCAAACAAGCGAATTATCGCGAAACAACACCAGCTCGAATCCAACAAAGACTGTGGCCAGCCGTCTCTACTAAGCCTCAAAGGCACTTAGAGACAAGTGTTACTCAATTCAGAGAATGTTAAAAATTAGAGTGAAATTGCTTTAAACAAGCGAATTATCGCGAAACAAAACCTGCTCGAATCCAAATAAAGCTCTGCCCTGCCGTCCCTACTGAGCCTCAGAGACGCTTTGAGACAATTGTTACAAAAATCAGAAAATGTTAAAAATTAGAGTGAAATTGCTTTAAACAAGCGAATTATCGCGAAACAACACCTGCTCGAATCCAACAAAAACTGTGGCCTGCCGTCTCTACTGAGCCTCAGAGACGCTTTGAGACAAGTGTTACGAAATTCAGAGAATGTCGAAAATTTAAGTGAAATTGCTTCAAACAAGCGAATTATCGCGAAACTACACCTGCTCGAATCCAACAAAAACTGTGGCCAGCCGTCTCTACTAAGCCTCAAAGACGCTTTGAGACAAGTGTTACACAATTCAGAGAATGTTAAAAATTAGAGTGAAATTGCTTTAAACAAGCGAATTATCGCGAAACAACACCTGCTCGAATCCAAATAAAACTCTGCCCTGCCGCCTCTACTGAGCCTCAGAGACGCTTTGAGACAATTGTTACAAAAATCAGAAAATCTTAAAAATTAGAGTGCAATTGCTTCAAACAAGCGAATTATCGCGAAACATCACCAGCTCGAATCCAACAAAACCTGTGCCCAGCCGTCTCTACTAAGCCTCAGAGACGCTTTGACACAAGTGTAACACAATTCAGAGAATGTTAAAAATTAGAGTGAAATTGCTTTAAACAAGCGAATTATCGCGAAACAACACCTGCTCGAATCCAACAAAAACTCTGCCCTGCCGTCTCTACTGAGCCTCAGAGACGCTTTGCGACAAGTTTTACAAAGATCTGAGAATATCGAAAATTGGTGTCAAGTTGCTTCAAACAAGCGAATTATCGCGAAAGAACACCTGCTCGAATCCAACAAAAACTGTGGCCTGCCGTCTCTACTGAGCCTCAGAGACGCTTTGAGACAAGTGTTACGAAATTCAGAGAATGTTAAAAATTAGAGTGAAATTGCTTCAAACAAGCGAATTATCGCGAAACAACACCTGCTCGAATCCAAATAAAACTCTGCCCTGCCGTCTCTACTGAGCTTCAGAGACGCTTTGAGACAATTGTTACAAAAATCAGAAAATGTTCAAAATTAGAGTGAAATTGCTTTAAACAAGCGAATTATCGCGAAACAACACCTGCTCGAATCCAACAAAAACTGTGCCCTGCCGTCTCTACTAAGCCTCAGAGACGCTTTGAGACAAGTCTTACACTATTCAGAGAATGTTAAAAATTAGAGTGAAATTGCTTCAAACAAGCGAATTATCGCGAAACAACACCTGCTCGAATCCAAATAAAACTCTGCCCTGCCGTCTCTACTGAGCTTCAGAGACGCTTTGAGACAATTGTTACAAAAATCAGAAAATGTTCAAAATTAGAGTGAAATTGATTTAAACAAGCGAATTATCGCGAAACAACACCTGCTCGAATCTAACAGAAACTGTGGCCAGCCGTCTCTACTAAGTCTCAAAGACGCTTTGAGACAAGTGTTACACAATTGAGAGAATGTTAAAAATTAGAGTGAAATTGCTTTAAACAAGCGAATTATCGCGAAACAACACCTGCTCGAATCCAAATAAAACTGTGCCCTGCCGTCTCTACTAAGCCTCAGAGACGCTTTGAGACAAGACTTACACAATTCAGAGAATGTTAAAAATTAGAGTGAAATTGCTTTAAACGAGCGAATTATCGCGAAACAACACCTGCTCGAATCCAAATAAAACTCTGCCCTGCCGTCTCTACTGAGCCTCAGAGACGCTTTGAGACAATTGTTACAAAAATCAGAAAATGTTAAAAATTAGAGTGAAATTGCTTTAAACAAGCGAATTTTCGCGAAACAGCACCTGCTCGAATCTAACAGAAACTGTGCCCAGCCGTCTCTACTAAGCTTCAGAGACGCTTTGAGACAAGTGTTACAAATATCAGAGAATGTCAAAAATTAGAGTGGAATTGCTTCAAACAAGCGAATTATCGCGAAACAACACCTGCTCGAATCCAACAAAGACTGTGGCCAGCCGTCTCTACTAAGCCTCAAAGGCACTTAGAGACAAGTGTTACTCAATTCAGAGAATGTTAAAAAATAGAGTGAAATTGCTTTAAAAAGGCGAATTAACGCGAAACAACACGTGCTCGAATCCAACAAAAACTGTGGCCTGCCGTCTCTACTGAGCCTCAGAGACGCTTTGAGACAAGTGTTACGAAATTCAGAGAATGTCGAAAATTTGAGTGAAATTGCTTCAAACAAGCGAATTATCGCGAAACAACACCTGCTCGAATCCAACAAAAACTGTGCCCTGCAGTCTCTACTAAGCCTCAGAGACGCTTTGAGACAAGTCTTACACTATTCAGAGAATGTTAAAAATTAGAGTGAAATTGCTTTAAACAATAGAATTATCGCGAAACAACACCTGCTCGAATGCAACAAAAACTCTGCCCTGCCGTCTCTACTGATCCTCAGAGACGCTTTGAGACAATTGTTACAAAAATCAGAAAATGTTAAAAATTAGAGTGAAATTGCTTCAAACAAGCGAATTATCGCGAAACAACACCTGCTCGAATCCAACAAAAACTGTGGCCTGCCGTCTCTACTGAGCCTCAGAGACGCTTTGAGACAAGTGTTACGAAATTCAGAGAATGTCGAAAATTTAAGTGAAATTGCTTCAAACAAGCGAATTATCGCGAAACAACACCAACTCGAATCCAACAAAGACTGTGGCCAGCCGTCTCTACTAAGCCTCAAAGGCACTTAGAGACAAGTGTTACTCAATTCAGAGAATGTTAAAAATTAGAGTGAAATTGCTTTAAACAAGCGAATTATCGCGAAACAAAACCTGCTCGAATCCAAATAAAGCTCTGCCCTGCCGTCCCTACTGAGCCTCAGAGACGCTTTGAGACAATTGTTACAAAAATCAGAAAATGTTAAAAATTAGAGTGAAATTGCTTTAAACAAGCGAATTATCGCGAAACAACACCTGCTCGAATCCAACAAAAACTGTGGCCTGCCGTCTCTACTGAGCCTCAGAGACGCTTTGAGACAAGTGTAACGAAATTCAGAGAATGTCGAAAATTTAAGTGAAATTGCTTCAAACAAGCGAATTATCGCGAAACAACACCTGCTCGAATCCAACAAAGACTGTGGCCAGCCGTCTCTACTAAGCCTCAAAGGCACTTAGAGACAAGTGTTACTCAATCAAAGAATGTTAAAAAATAGAGTGAAATTGCTTTATACAAGCGAATTAACGCGAAACAACACCTGCTCGAATCCAATAAAAACTGTGACCTCACGTCTCTACTGAACGTCAGAGACGCTTTGGGACAAGTGTTACAATTATCAGAGAATGTCAAAAATTAGAGTGGAATTGCTTCAAACATGCGAATTATAGCGAAATACCACCTGCTCGAATCCAACAAAAACTGTGGCCTGCCGTCTCTACTGAGCCTCAGAGACGCTTTGAGACAAGTGTTACGAAATTCAGAGAATGTCGAAATTTGAGTGAAATTGCTTCAAACAAGCGAATTATCGCGAAATACCACCTGCTCGAATCCAACAAAAACTGTGGCCTGCCGTCTCTACTGAGCCTCAGAGACGCTTTGAGACAAGTGTTACGAAATTCAGAGAATGTCGAAATTTGAGTGAAATTGCTTCAAACAAGCGAATTATCGCGAAACAACACCTGCTCGAATCCAACAAAAACTGTGGCCTGCGGTCTCTACTGAGCCTCAGAGACGCTTTGAGACAAGTGTTACGAAATTCAGAGAATGTCGAAATTTGAGTGAAATTGCTTCAAACAAGCGAATTATCGCGAAACAACACCTGCTCGAATCCAACAAAAACTCTGCCCTGCCGTCTCTAATGAGCCTCAGAGACGCTTTGCGACAAGTTTTACAAAGATCTGAGAATATCGAAAATTGGTGTCAAGTTGCTTCAAACAAGCGAATTATCGCGAAACAACACCTGCTCGAATCCAACAAAAACTGTGGCCTGCCGTCTCTACTGAGCCTCAGAGACGCTTTGAGACAAGTGTTACGAAATTCAGAGAATGTCGAAAATTTGAGTGGAATTGCTTCAAACAAGCGAATTATCGCGAAACAACACCTGCTCGAATCCGACAAAAACTGTGGCCAGCCGTCTCTACTAAGCCTCAAAGACGCTTTGAGACAAGTGTTACACAATTCAGAGAATGTTAAAAATTAGAGTGAAATTGCTTTAAACAATCGAATTATCGCGAAACAACACCTGCTCGAATCCAACAAAAACTGTGCCCTGCCGTCTCTACTAAGCCTCAGAGACGCTTTGAGACAAGTCTTACACTATTCAGAGAATGTTAAAAATTAGAGTGAAATTGCTTTAAACAAGCGAATTATCGCGAAACAACACCTGCTCGAATCCAACAAAAACTGTGCCCTGCCGTCTCTACTAAGTCTCAGAGACGCTTTGAGACAATTGTTACAAAAATCAGAAAATGTTCAAAATTAGAGTGAAATTGCTTTAAACAAGCGAATTATCGCGAAACAACACCTGCTCGAATCTAACAGAAACTGTGCCCAGCCGTCTCTACTAAGCCTCAGAGACGCTTTGAGACAAGTGTGACAAATATCAGAGAATGTCAAAAATTAGAGTGGAATTGCTTCAAACAAGCGAATTATCGCGAAACAACACCTGCTCGAATCCAACAAAAACTGTGGGCAGCCGTCTCTACTAAGCCTCAAAGACGCTTTGAGACAAGTGTTACACAATTCAGAGAATGTTAAGAATTAGAGTGAAATTGCTTTAAACAAGCGAATTATCGCGACACAACACCTGCTCGAATCCAACAAAAACTGTGCCCTGCCGTCTCTACTAAGCCTCAGAGACGCTTTGAGACAAGACTTACACAATTCAGAGAATGTTAAAAATTAGAGTGAAATTGCTGTAAACAAGCGAATTATCGCGAAACAACACCTGCTCGAATCCAAATAAAACTCTGCCCTGCCGTCTCTACTGAGCCTCAGAGACGCTTTGGGACAATTGTTACAAAAATCAGAAAATGTTAAAAATTAGAGTGAAATTGCTTTAAACAAGCGAATTTTCGCGAAACAACACCTGCTCGAATCTAAAAGAAACTGTGCCCAGCCGTCTCTACTAAGCCTCAGAGACTCTTTGAGACAAGTGTTACAAATATCAGAGAATGTCAAAAATTAGAGTGGAATTGCTTCAAACAAGCGAATTATCGCGAAACAACACCTGCTCGAATCCAACAAAAACTGTGGCCTGCCGTCTCTACTGAGCCTCAGAGACGCTTTTAGACAAGTGTTACGAAATTCAGAGAATGTCGAAAATTTGAGTGAAATTGCTTCAAACAAGCGAATTATCGCGAAACAACACCTGCTCGAATCCAACAAAAACTGTTGCTAGCCGTCTCTACTAAGCCTCAAAGACGCTTTGAGACAAGTGTTACACAATTCAGAGAATGTTAAAAATTAGAGTGAAATTGCTTTAAACAATAGAATTATCAAGAAACAACACCTGCTCGAATGCAACAAAAACTCTGCCCTGCCGTCTCTACTGAGCCTCAGAGACGCTTTGAGACAATTGTTACAAAAATCAGAAAATGTTAAAAAATAGAGTGAAATTGCTTTAAACAAGCGAATTAACGCGAAACAACACCTGCTCGAACCCAATAAAAACTGTGACCTCACGTCTCTACTGAGCGTCAGAGACGCTTTGAGACAAGTGTTACAATTATCAGAGAATGTCAGAAATTAGAGTGGAATTGCTTCAAACATGCGAATTAACGCGAAATAACACCTGCTCGAATCCAACAAAAACTGTGGCCTCCCGTATCTACTGAGCCTCAGAGACGCTTTGAGACAAGTGTTACGAAATTCAGAGAATGTCGAAATTTGAGTGAAATTGCTTCAAACAAGCGAATTATCGCGAAACAACACCTGCTCGAATCCAACAAAAACTGTGGCCTGCGGTCTCTACTGAGCCTCAGAGACGCTTTGAGACAAGTATTACGAAATTCAGAGAAAGTCGAAAATTTCAGTGAAATTTCTTCAAACAAGCGAACTATCGCGAAACAACACCTGCTCGAATCCAACAAAAACTGTTGCCAGCCGTCTCTACTAAGCCTCAAAGACGCTTTGAGACAAGTGTTACACTATTCAGAGAATGTAGAAAATTTGAGTGAAATTGCTTCAAACAAGCGAATTATCGCGAAACAACACCTGCTCGAATCCAACAAAAACTGTTCCCAGCCGTCTCTACTAAGCCTCAGAGACGCTTTGAGGCAAGTGTTACAAATATCAGAGAATGTCAAAAACTAGAGTCTAATTGCTTCAAACAAGCGAATTATCGCGAAACAACACCTGCTCGAATCCAACAAAAACTGTGGCCTGCCGTATCTACTGAGCCTCAGAGACGCTCTGAGACAAGTGTTACGAAATTCAGAGAATGTCGGAAATTTGAGTGAAATTGCTTCAAACAAGCGAATTATCGCGAAACAACACCTGCTCGAATCCAACAAAAACTGTGGGCAGCCGTCTCTACTGAGCCTCAAAGACGCTTTAAGACAAGTGTTACACAATTCAGAGAATGTTAAAAATTAGAGTGAAATTGCTTTAAACAAGCGAATTATCGCGGAACAACACCTGCTCGAATCTAACGGAAACTGTGCCCAGCCGTATCTACAAAGCCTCAGAGACGCTTTGAGACAAGTGTTTAAAATATCAGAGAATGTCAAAAATTAGAATGGAATTGCTTCAAACAAGAGAATTATCGCGAAACAACACCTGCTCGAATCCAACAAAAACTGTGGCCTGCCGTCTCTACTGAGCCTCAGAGACGCTTTGAGACAAGTGTTACGAAATTCAGAGAATGTCGAAAATTTCAGTGAAATTGCTTCAAGCAAGCGAATTATCGCGAAACAACACTTGCTCGAATCCAACAAAAACTGTGGCCTGCCGTCTCTACTGAGCCTCAGAGACGCTTTGAGACAGGTGTTACGAAATTCAGAGAAAGTCGAAAATTTGAGTGAAATTTCTTCAAACAAGCGAATTATCGCGAAACAACACCTGCTCGAATCCAACAAAAACTGTTGCCAGCTGTCTCTACTAAGCCTCAAAGACCTTTTGTGTCAAGTGTTACAAGCGAATGATCGCGAAACAACACCTGCTCGAATCCAAATAAAACTCTGCCCTGCCGTCTCTACTAAGCCTCAGAGACGCTTTGAGACAAGTGTTACAAATATCAGAGAATGTCAAAAATTAGAGTGGAATTGCTTCAAACAAGCGAATTATCGCGAAACAACACCTGCTCCAATCCAACAAAAACTCTGCCCTGCCGTCTCTACAGAGCCTCAGAGACGCTTTGAGACAATTGTTACAAAAACCAGAAAATGTTAAAAATTAGAGTGAAATTGCTTTAAACAAGCGAATTATCGCGGAAACAACATCTGCTCGAATCCAACAAAAACTGTGCCCAGCCGTCTCTACTAAGCCTCGGAGACGCTTTGAGACAAATGTTACGAAATTCAGAGAATGTCGAAAATTTGAGTGAAATTGCTTCAAACAAGCGAATTATCGCGAAACAACACTTGCTCGAATCCAACAAAAACTGTGGCCAGCTGTCTCTACTAAGCCACAAAGACGCTTTGAGACAAGTGTTACACAATTCAGAGAATGTTAAAAATTAGAGTGAAATTGCTTTAAACAAGCGAATTATCGCGAAACACTACCTGCTCGTATCCAACAAAAACTGTGTCCTGCCGTCTCTACTAAGCCTCAGAGACGCTTTGAGACAAGACTTACACAATTCAGAGAATGTTAAAAATTAGAGTGAAATTGCTTTAAACAAGACAATTATCGCGAAACAACACCTGCTCGAATCCAACAAAAACTGTGGCCTGCCGTCTCTACTGAGCCTCAGAGACGCTTTGAGACAAGTGTTACGAAATTCAGAGAATGTCGAAAATTTGAGTGAAATTGCTTCAAACAAGCGAATTATCGCGAAACAACACCTGCTGGAATCCAACAAAAACTGTGGCCAGCCGTCTCTACTAAGCCTCAAAGACGCTTTGACACAAGTGTTACACAATTCAGAGAATGTTAAAAATTAGAGTGAAATTGCTTTAAACAAGCGAATTATCGCGAAACAACACCTGCTCGAATCCAACAAAAACTGTGCCCTGCCGTCTCTACTAAGCCTCAGAGACGCTTTGAGACAAGACTTACACAATTCAGAGAATGTTAAAAATTAGAGTGAAATTTCTTCAAACAAGCGAATTATCGCGAAACAACACCTGCTCGAATCCAACAAAAACTGTTGCCAGCCGTCTCTACTAAGCCTCAAAGACGTTTTGAGTCAAGTGTTACAAGCGAATTATCGCGAAACAACACCTGCTCGAATCCAAATGAAACTCTGCCCTGCCGTCTCTACTAAGCCTCAGAGACGCTTTGAGACAAGTGTTACAAATATCAGAGAATGTGAAATATTAGAGTGGAATTGCTTCAAACAAGCGAATTATCGCGAAACAACACCTGCTCGAATCCAACAAAAACTCTGCCCTGCCGTCTCTACAGAGCCTCAGAGACGCTTTGAGACAATTGTTACAAAAATCAGAAAATGTTAAAAATTAGACTGAAATTGCTTTAAACAAGCGAATTATCGCGAAAAAACACCTGCTCGAATCCAACAAAAACTGTGCCCAGCCGTCTCTACTAAGCCTCAGAGACGCTTTGAGACAAGTGTTACACAATTCAGAGAATGTTAAAAATTAGAGTGAAATTGCTTTAAACAAGCGAATTATCGCGAAACAACACCTGCTCGAATCCAACAAAAACTGTGGCCTGCCGTCTCTACTGAGCCTCAGAGACGCTTTGAGACAAGTGTTACGAAATTCAGAGAATGTTGAAAATTTGAGTGAAATTGCTTCAAACAAGCGAATTATCGCGAAACAACACCTGCTCGAATCCAACAAAAACTGTGGCCAGCCGTCTCTACTAAGCCTCAAAGACGCTTTGAGACAAGTGTTACACAATTGAGAGAATGTTAAAAATTAGAGTGAAATTGCTTTAAACAAGCGAATTATCGCGAAACAACACCTGCTCGAATCCAACAAAAACTGTGCCCTGCCGTCTCTACTAAGCCTCAGAGACGCTTTGAGACAAGACTTACACAGTTCAGAGAATCTTAAAAATTAGAGTGAAATTGCTTTAAACAAGCGAATTATCGCGAAACAACACCTGCTCGAATCCAAATAAAACTCTGCCCTGCCGTCTCTACTGAGCCTCAGAGACGCTTTGAAACAATTGTTACAAAAATCAGAAAATGTTAAAAATTAGGGTGAAATTGCTTTAAACAAGCAAATTATCGCGAAACAACACCTGCTCGAATCTAACAGAAACTGTGCCCAGCCGTCTCTACTAAGCCTCAGAGACGCTTTGAGACAAGTGTTACAAATATCACAGAATGTCAAAAATTAGAGTGGAATTGCTTCAAACAAGCGAATTATCGCGAAACAACACCTGCTCGAATCCAACAAAAACTGTGGCCTGCCGTCTCTACTGAGCCTCAGAGACGCTTTGAGACAAGTGTTACGAAATTCAGAGAATGTCGAAAATTTGAGTGAAATTGCTTCAAACAAGCGAATTATCGCAAAACAACACCTGCTCGAATCAAACAAAAACGGTTGCTAGCCGTCTCTACTAAGCCTCAAAGACGCTTTGAGACAAGTGTTACACAATTCAGAGAATGTTAAAAATTAGAGTGAAATTGCTTTAAACAATAGAATTATCGCGAAACAACACCTGCTCGAATGCAACAAAAACTCTGCCCTGCCGTCTCTACTGAGCCTCAGAGACGCTTTGAGACAATTGTTACAAAAATCAGAAAATGTTAAAAATTAGAGTGAAATTGCTTTAAACAAGCGAATTATCGCGAAACAACACCTGCTCGAATCCAACAAAAACTGTGGCCTGCCGTCTCTACTGAGCCTCAGACACGCTTTGAGACAAGTGTTACGAAATTCAGAGAATGTCCAAAATTTAAGTGAAATTGCTTCAAACAAGCGAGTTATCGCGAAACAACACCTGCTCGAATCCAACAAAGACTGTGGCCAGCCGTCTCTACTAAGCCTCAAAGGCACTTAGAAACAAGTGTTACTCAATTCAGAGAATGTTAAAAATTAGAGTGAAATTGCTTTAAACAAGCGAATTATCGCGAAACAAAACCTGCTCGAATCCAAATAAAACTCTGCCCTGCCGTCTCTACTGAGCCTCAGAGACGCTTTGAGACAATTGTTACAAAAATCAGAAAATGTTAAAAAATAGAGTGAAATTGCTTTAAACAAGCGAATTAACGCGAAACAACACCTGCTCGAATCCAATAAAAACTGTGACCTCACGTCTCTACTGAGCGTCAGAGACGCTTTGAGACAAGTGTTACAATTATCAGAGAATGTCAAAAATTAGAGTGGAATTGCTTCAAAAATGCGAATTATCGCGAAATAACACCTGCTCGAATCCAACAAAAACTGTGGCCTGCCGTCTCTACTGAGCCTCAGAGACGCTTTGAGACAAGTGTTACGAAATTCAGAGAATGTCGAAATTTGAGTGAAATTGCTTCAAACAAGCGAATTATCGCGAAACAACACCTGCTCGAATCCAACAAAAACTGTGGCCTGCGGTCTCCACTGAGCCTCAGAGACGCTTTGAGACAAGTGTTACGAAATTCAGAGAATGTCGAAAATTTGAGTGAAATTGCTTCAAACAAGCGAATTATCGCGAAACAACACCTGCTGGAATCCAACAAAAACTGTGGCCAGCCGTCTCTACTAAGCCTCAAAGACGCTTTGACACAAGTGTTACACAATTCAGAGAATGTTAAAAATTAGAGTGAAATTGCTTTAAACAAGCGAATTATCGCGAAACAACACCTGCTCGAATCCAACAAAAACTGTGCCCTGCCGTCTCTACTAAGCCTCAGAGACGCTTTGAGACAAGACTTACACAATTCAGAGAATGTTAAAAATTAGAGTGAAATTTCTTCAAACAAGCGAATTATCGCGAAACAACACCTGCTCGAATCCAACAAAAACTGTTGCCAGCCGTCTCTACTAAGCCTCAAAGACGTTTTGAGTCAAGTGTTACAAGCGAATTATCGCGAAACAACACCTGCTCGAATCCAAATAAAACTCCGCCCTGCCGTCTCTACTAAGCCTCAGAGACGCTTTGAGACAACTGTTACAAATATCAGAGAATGTCAAATATTAGAGTGGAATTGCTTCAAACAAGCGAATTATCGCGAAACAACACCTGCTCGAATCCAACAAAAACTCTGCCCTGCCGTCTCTACAGAGCCTCAGAGACGCTTTGAGACAATTGTTACAAAAATCAGAAAATGTTAAAAATTAGACTGAAATTGCTTTAAACAAGCGAATTATCGCGAAAAAACACCTGCTCGAATCCAACAAAAACTGTGCCAAGCCGTCTCTACTAAGCCTCAGAGACGGTTTGAGACAAGTGTTACACAATTCAGAGAATGTTAAAAATTAGAGTGAAATTGCTTTAAACAAGCGAATTATCGCGAAACAACACCTGCTCGAATCCAACAAAAACTGTGGCCTGCCGTCTCTACTGAGCCTCAGAGACGCTTTGAGACAAGTGTTACGAAATTCAGGGAATGTTGAAAATTTGAGTGAAATTGCTTCAAACAAGCGAATTATCGCGAAACAACACCTGCTCGAATCCAACAAAAACTGTGGCCAGCCGTCTCTACTAAGCCTCAAAGACGCTTTGAGACAAGTGTTACACAATTCAGAGAATGTTAAAAATTAGAGTGAAATTGCTTTAAACAAGCGAATTATCGCGAAACAACACCTGCTCGAATCCAACAAAAACTGTGCCCTGCCGTCTCTACTAAGCCTCAGAGACGCTTTGAGACAAGACTTACACAGTTCAGAGAATCTTAAAAATTAGAGTGAAATTGCTTTAAACAAGCGAATTATCGCGAAACAACACCTGCTCGAATCCAAATAAAACTCTGCCCTGCCGTCTCTACTGAGCCTCAGAGACGCTTTGAGACAATTGTTACAAAAATCAGAAAATGTTCAAAATTAGAGTGAAATTGCTTTAAACAAGCGAATTATCGCGAAACAACACCTGCTCGAATCTAACAGAAACTGTGCCCAGCCGTCTCTACTAAGCCTCAGAGACGCTTTGAGACAAGTGTTACAAATATCACAGAATGTCAAAAATTAGAGTGGAATTGCTTCAAACAAGCGAATTATCGCGAAACGACACCTGCTCGAATCCAACAAAAACTGTGGCCTGCCGTCTCTACTGAGCCTCAGAGACGCTTTGAGACAAGTGTTACGAAATTCAGAGAATGTCGAAAATTTGAGTGAAATTGCTTCAAACAAGCGAATTATCGCGAAACAACACCTACTCGAATCAAACAAAAACTGTTGCTAGCCGTCTCTACTAAGCCTCAAAGACGCTTTGAGACAAGTGTTACACAATTCAGAGAATGTTAAAAATTAGAGTGAAATTGCTTTAAACAATAGAATTATCGCGAAACAACACCTGCTCGAATCCAAAAAAACTGTGACCTCACGTCTCTACTGAGCGTCAGAGACGCTTTGAGACAAGTGTTACAATTATCAGAGAATGTCAAAAATTAGAGTGGAATTGCTTCAAAAATGCGAATTATCGCGAAATAACACCTGCTCGAATCCAACAAAAACTGTGGCCTGCCGTCTCTACTGAGCCTCAGAGACGCTTTGAGACAAGTGTTACGAAATTCAGAGAATGTCGAAATTTGAGTGAAATTGCTTCAAACAAGCGAATTATCGCGAAACAACACCTGCTCGAATCCAACAAAAACTGTGGCCTGCGGTCTCCACTGAGCCTCAGAGACGCTTTGAGACAAGTGTTACGAAATTCAGAGAATGTCGAAAATTTGAGTGAAATTGCTTCAAACAAGCGAATTATCGCGAAACAACACCTGCTGGAATCCAACAAAAACTGTGGCCAGCCGTCTCTACTAAGCCTCAAAGACGCTTTGACACAAGTGTTACACAATTCAGAGAATGTTAAAAATTAGAGCGAAATTGCTTTAAACAAGCGAATTATCGCGAAACAACACCTGCTCGAATCCAACAAAAACTGTGCCCTGCCGTCTCTACTAAGCCTCAAAGACGTTTTGAGTCAAGTGTTACAAGCGAATTATCGCGAAACAACACCTGCTCGAATCCAAATAAAACTCTGCCCTGCCGTCTCTACTAAGCCTCAGAGACGCTTTGAGACAAGTGTTACAAATATCAGAGAATGTCAAATATTAGAGTGGAATTGCTTCAAACAAGCGAATTATCGCGAAAAAACACCTGCTCGAATCCAACAAAAACTGTGCCCAGCCGTCTCTACTAAGCCTCAGAGACGCTTTGAGACAAGTGTTACACAATTCAGAGAATGTTAAAAATTAGAGTGAAATTCCTTTAAACAAGCGAATTATCGCGAAACAACACCTGCTCGAATCCAACAAAAACTGTGGCCTGCCGTCTCTACTGAGCCTCAGAGACGCTTTGAGACAAGTGTTACGAAATTCAGAGAATGTTGAAAATTTGAGTGAAATTGCTTCAAACAAGCGAATTATCGCGAAACAACACCTGCTCGAATCCAACAAAAACTGTGGCCAGCCGTCTCTACTAAGCCTCAAAGACGCTTTGAGACAAGTGTTACACAATTCAGAGAATGTTAAAAATTAGAGTGACATTGCTTTAAACAAGCGAATTATCGCGAAACAACACCTGCTCGAATCCAACAAAAACTGTGCCCTGCCGTCTCTACTAAGCCTCAGAGACGCTTTGAGACAAGACTTACACAGTTCAGAGAATCTTAAAAATTAGAGTGAAATTGCTTTAAACAAGCGAATTATCGCGAAACAACACCTGCTCGAATCCAAATAAAACTCTGCCCTGCCGTCTCTACTAAGCCTCAGAGACGCTTTGAGACAATTGTTACAAAAATCAGAAAATGTTAAAAATTAGGGTGAAATTGCTTTAAACAAGCGAATTATCGCGAAACAACACCTGCTCGAATCTAACAGAAACTGTGCCCAGCCGTGTCTACTAAGCCTCAGAGACGCTTTGAGACAAGTGTTACAAATATCACAGAATGTCAAAAATTAGAGTGGAATTGCTTCAAACAAGCGAATTATCGCGAAACAGCACCTGCTCGAATCCAACAAAAACTGTGGCCTGCCGTCTCTACTGAGCCTCAGAGACGCTTTGAGACAAGTGTTACGAAATTCAGAGAATGTCGAAAATTTGAGTGAAATTGCTTCAAACAAGCGAATTATCGCGAAACAACACCTGCTCGAATCAAACAAAAACTGTTGCTAGCCGTCTCTACTAAGCCTCAAAGACGCTTTGAGACAAGTGTTACACAATTCAGAGAATGTTAAAAATTAAAGTGAAATTGCTTTAAACAATAGAATTATCGCGAAACAACACCTGCTCGAATGCAACAAAAACTCTGCCCTGCCGTCTCTACTGAGCCTCAGAGACGCTTTGAGACATTTGTTACAAAAATCAGAAAATGTTAAAAATTAGAGTGAAATTGCTTTAAACAAGCGAATTATCGCGAAACAACACCTGCTCGAATCCAACAAAAACTGTGGCCTGCCGTCTCTACTGAGCCTCAGAGACGCTTTGAGACAAGTGTTACGAAATTCAGAGAATGTCCAAAATTTAAGTGAAATTGCTTCAAACAAGCGAGTTATCGCGAAACAACACCTGCTCGAATCCAACAAAGACTGTGGCTAGCCGTCTCTACTAAGCCTCAAAGGCACTTAGAAACAAGTGTTACTCAATTCAGAGAATGTTACAAATTAGAGTGAAATTGCTTTAAACAAGCGAATTATCGCGAAACAAAACCTGCTCGAATCCAAATAAAACTCTGCCCTGCCGTCTCTACTGAGCCTCAGAGACGCTTTGAGACAATTGTTACAAAAATCAGAAAATGTTAAAAAATAGAGTGAAATTGCTTTAAACAAGCGAATTAACGCGAAACAACACCTGCTCGAATCCAATAAAAACTGTGACCTCACGTCTCTACTGAGCGTCAGAGACGCTTTGAGACAAGTGTTACAATTATCAGAGAATGTCAAAAATTAGAGTGGAATTGCTTCAAACATGCGAATTATCGCGAAATAACACCTGCTCGAATCCAACAAAAACTGTGGCCTGCCGTCTCTACTGAGCCTCAGAGACGCTTTGAGACAAGTGTTACGAAATTCAGAGAATGTCGAAATTTGAGTGAAATTGCTTCAAACAAGCGAATTATCGCGAAACAACTCCTGCTCGAATCCAACAAAAACTGTGGCCTGCGGTCTCCACTGAGCCTCAGAGACGCTTTGAGACAAGTGTTACGGAATTCAGAGAAAGTCGAAAATTTGAGTGAAATTTCTTCAAACAAGCGAATTATCGCGAAACAACACCTGCTCGAATCCAACAAAAACTGTTGCCAGCCGTCTCTACTAAGCCTCAAAGACGCTTTGAGACAAGTGTTACACAATTCAGAGAATGTCGAAAATATGAGTGAAATTGCTTCAAACAAGCGAATTATCGCGAAATAGCACCTGCTCGAATCCAACAAAAACTGTGCCCAGCCGTCTCTACTAAGCCTCAGAGACGCTTTGACACAAGTGTTACACAATTCAGAGAATGTTAAAAATTAGAGTGAAATTGCTTTAAACAAGCGAATTATCGCGAAACAACACCTGCTCGAATCCAACAAAAACTCTGCCCTGCCGTCTCTACTGAGCCTCACAGACGCTTTGCGACAAGTTTTACAAAGATCTGAGAATATCGAAAATTGGAGTCAAGTTGCTTCAAACAAGCGAATTATCGCGAAACAACACCTGCTCGGATCCAACAAAAACTGTGGCCAGCCGTCTCTACTAAGCCTCAAAGACGCTTTGAGACAAGTGTTACACAATTCAGAGAATGTTAAAAATTAGAGTGAAATTGCTTTAAACAAGCGAATTATCGCGAAACAACACCTGCTCGAATCCAACAAAAACTGTGCCCTGCCGTCTCTACTAAGCCTCAGAGACGCTTTGAGACAAGTCTTACACAATTCAGAGAATATTAAAAATTAGAGTGAAATTGCTTCAAACAAGCGAATTATCGCGAAACAACACCTGCTCGAATCCAAATAAAACTCTGCCCTGCCGTCTCTACTGAGCCTCAGAGACGCTTTGAGACAATTGTTACAAAAATCAGAAAATGTTCAAAATTAGAGTGAAATTGCTTTAAACAAGCGAATTATCGCGTAACAACACCTGCTCGAATCTAACAGAAACTGTGCCCAGCCGTCTCTACTAAGCCTCAGAGACGCTTTGAGACAAGTGTGACAAATATCAGAGAATGTCAAAAATTAGAGTGGAATTGCTTCAAACAAGCGAAATATCGCGAAACAACACCTGCTCGAATCCAACAAAAACTGTGGCCAGCCGTCTCTACTAAACCTCAAAGACGCTTTGAGACAAGTGTTACACAATTCAGAGAATGTTAAAAATTAGAGTGAAATTGCTTTAAACAAGCGAATTATCGCGAAACAACACCTGCTCGAATCCAACAAAAACTGTCGCCAGCCGTCTCTACTAAGCCTCAGAGACGCTTTGAGACAAGTCTTACACAATTCAGAGAATGCTGAAAATTAGAGTGAAATTCCTTTAAACAATAGAATTATCGCGAAACAACACCTGCTCGAATGCAACAAAAACTCTGCCCTGCCGTCTCTACTGAGCCTCAGAGACGCTTTGAGACAAGTGTTACAAATATCAGAGAATGTCAAAAATTAGAGTGGAATTGCTTCAAACAAGCGAATTATCGCGAAAAAACACCTGCTCGAATCCAACAAAAACTGTGGCCTGCCGTCTCTAATGAGCCTCAGAGACGCTTTGAGACAAGTGTTACGAAATTCAGAGAATCTCGAAAATTTGAGTGAAATTGCTTCAAACAAGCGAATTATCGCGAAACAACACCTGCTCGAATCCAACAAAAACTGTTGCCAGCCGTCTCTACTAAGCCTCAAAGACGCTTTGAGACAAGTGTTACACAATTCAGAGAATGTTAAAAATTAGAGTGAAATTCCTTTAAACAATAGAATTATCGCGAAACAACACCTGCTCGAATGCAACAAAAACTCTGCCCTGCCGTCTCTACTGAGCCTCAGAGACGCTTTGAGACAATTGTTACAAAAATCAGAAAATGTTAAAAATTAGAGCGAAATTGCTTTAAACAAGCGAATTATCGCGAAACAACACCGGCTCGAATCCAACAAAAACTGTGCCCAGCCGTCTCTACTAAGCCTCAGAGACGCTTTGAGACAAGTGTTACACAATTCAGAGAATGTTAAAAATTAGAGTGAAATTGCTTTAAACAAGCGAATTATCGCGAAATAACACCTGCTCGAATCCAACAAAAACTCTGCCCTGCCGTCTCTACTGAGCCTCAGAGACGCTTTGCGACAAGTTTTACAAAGATCTGAGAATATCGAAAATTGGAGTCAAGTTGCTTCAAACAAGCGAATTATCGCGAAACAACACCTGCTGGAATCCAACAAAAACTGTGGCCTGCGGTCTCTACTGAGCCTCAGAGACGCTTTGAGACAAGTGTTACGAAATTCAGAGAATGTCGAAAATTTAAGTGAAATTGCTTCAAACAAGCGAATTATCGCGAAACAACACCTGCTCGAATCCAACAAAGACTGTGGCCAGCCGTGTCTATTAAGCCTCAAAGGCACTTAGAGACAAGTGTTACACAATTCAGAGAATGTTAAAAATTAGAGTGAAATTGCTTTAAACAAGCGAATTATCGCGAAACAACACCTGCTCGAATCCAAATAAAACTCTGCCCTGCCGTCTCTACTGAGCCTCAGAGACGCTTTAAGACAATTGTTACAAAAATCAGAAAATGTTAAAATTAGAGTGAAATTGCTTTAAACAAGCGAATTTTCGCGAAACAACACCTGCTCGAATCTAACAGAAACTGTGCCCAGCCGTCTCTACTAAGTCTCAGAGACGCTTTGAGACAAGTGTTACAAATATCAGAGAATGTCAAAAATTAGAGTGGAATTGCTTCAAACAAGCGAATTATCGCGAAACAACACCTGCTCGAATCCAACAAAAACTGTGGCCTGCCGTCGCTACTGAGCCTCAGAGACGCTTTGAGACAAGTGTTACACAATTCAGAGAATGTCGAAAATTTGAGTGAAATTGCTTCAAACAAGCGAATTATCGCGAAACAACACCTGCTCGAATCCAACAAAAACTGTGCCCTCCCGTCTCTACTAAGCCTCAGAGACGCTTTGAGACAAGTCTTACACAATTCAGAGAATGTTAAAAATTAGAGTGAAATTGCTTTAAACAAGCGAATTATCGCGAAACAACACCTTCTCGAATCCAACAAAAACTGTGCCCTGCCGTCTCTACTAAGCCTCAGAGACGCTTTGAGACAAGACTTACACAATTCAGAGAATGTTAAAAATTAGAGTGAAATTGCTTTAAACAAGCGAATTATCGCGAAACAACACCTGCTCGAATCCAAATAAAACTCTGCCCTGCCGTCTCGACTGAGCCTCAGAGACGCTTTGGGACAATTGTTACAAAAATCAGAAAATGTTAAAAATTAGAGTGAAATTGCTTTAAACAAGCGAATTTTCGCGAAACAACACCTGCTCGAATCCAACAAAAACTGTTGCTAGCCGTCTCTACTAAGCCTCAAAGACGCTTTGAGACAAGTGTTACACAATTCAGAGAATGTTAAAAATTAAAGTGAAATTGCTTTAAACAATAGAATTATTGCGAAACAACACCTGCTCGAATGCAACAAAAACTCTGCCCTGCCGTCTCTACTGAGCCTCAGAGACGCTTTGAGACAATTGTTATAAAAATCAGAAAATGTTAAAAAATAGAGTGAAATTGCTTTAAAGAAGCGAATTAACGCGAAAACACACCTGCTCGAATCCAATAAAAACTGTGACCTCACGTCTCTACTGAGCGTCAGAGACGCTTTGAGACAAGTGTTACAAATATCAGAGAATGTCAAAAATTAGAGTGGAATTGCTTCAAACAAGCGAATTATCGCGAAACAGCACCTGCTCGAATCCAACAAAGACTGTTGCCAGCCGTCTCTACTAAGCCTCAAAGACGCTTTGAGACAAGTGTTACACAATTCAGAGAATGTCGAAAATTTGAGTGAAATTGCTTCAAACAAGCGAATTATCGCGAAACAGCACCTGCTCGAATCCAACAAAAACTCTGCCCTGCCGTCTCTACTGAGCCTCAGAAACGCTTTGCGACAAGTTTTACAAAGATCTGAGAATATCGAAAATTGGAGTAAAGTTGCTTCAAACAAGCGAATTTTCGCGAAAAAAACACCTGCTCGAAGCTAACAGAAACTGTGCCCAGCCGTCTCTACTAAGTCTCAGAGACGCTTTGAGACAAGTGTTACAAATATCAGAGAATGTCAAAAATTAGAGTGGAATTGCTTCAAACAAGCGAATTATCGCGAAACAGCACCTGCTCGAATCCAACAAAGACTGTTGCCAGCCGTCTCTACTAAGCCTCAAAGACGCTTTGAGACAAGTGTTACACAATTTAGAGAATGTCGAAAATTTGAGTGAAATTGCTTTAAACAAGCGAATTATCGCGAAACAGCACCTGCTCGAATCCAACAAAAACTCTGCCCTGCCGTCTCTACTGAGCCTCAGAAACGCTTTGCGACAAGTTTTACAAAGATCTGAGAATATCGAAAATTGGAGTCAAGTTGCTTCAAACAAGCGAATTATCGCGAAACAACACCTGCTGGAATCCAACAAAAACTGTGCCCAGCCGCCTCTGCTAAGCCTCAGAGACGCTTTGACACAAGTGTTACACAATTCAGAGAATGTTAAAAATTAGAGTGAAATTGCTTTAAACAAGCGAATTATCGCGAAACAACACCTGCTCGAATCCAACAAAAACTGTGGCCTGCCGTCTCTACTGAGCCTCAGAGACGCTTTGAGACAAGTGTTACGAAATTCAGAGAATGTCGGAAATTTGAGTGAAATTGCTTCAAACAAGCGAATTATCGCGAAACAACACCTGCTCGAATCCAACAAAAACTGTGCCAGCCGTCTCTACTGAGCCTCAAAGACGCTTTGAGACAAGTGTTACACAATTCAGAGAATGTTAAAAATTGGAGTGAAATTGCTTTAAACAGGCGAATTATCGCGAAACAAAACCTGCTCGAATCCAAATAAAACTCTGCCCTGCCGTCTCTACTGAGCCTCAGAGACTATTTGAGACAATTGTTACAAAAATCAGAAAATGTTAAAAATTAGAGTGAAATTGCTTTAAACAAGAGAATTAACGCGAAACAACACCTGCTCGAATCCAACAAAAACTCTGCCCTGCCGTCTCTACTGAGCCTCAGAGACGCTTTGCGACAAGTTTTACAAAGATCTGAGAATATCGAAAATTGGAGTCAAGTTGCTTCAAACAAGCGAATTATCGCGAAACAACACCTGCTGGAATCCAACAAAAACTGTGGCCTGCGGTCTCTACTGAGCCTCAGAGACGCTTTGAGACAAGTGTTACGAAATTCAGAGAATGTCGAAAATTTAAGTGAAATTGCTTCAAACAAGCGAATTATCGCGAAACAACACCTGCTCGAATCCAACAAAGACCGTGGCCAGCCGTGTCTATTAAGCCTCAAAGGCACTTAGAGACAAGTGTTACACAATTCAGAGAATGTTAAAAATTAGAGTGAAATTGCTTTAAACAAGCGAATTATCGCGAAACAACACCTGCTCGAATCCAAATAAAACTCTGCCCTGCCGTCTCTACTGAGCCTCAGAGACGCTTTGAGACAATTGTTAAAAAAAATCAGAAAATGTTAAAATTAGAGTGAAATTGCTTTAAACAAGCGAATTTTCGCGAAACAACACCTGCTCGAATCTAACAGAAACTGTGCCCAGCCGTCTCTACTAAGTCTCAGAGACGCTTTGAGACAAGTGTTACAAATATCAGAGAATGTCAAAAATTAGAGTGGAATTGCTTCAAACAAGCGAATTATCGCGAAACAACACCTGCTCGAATCCAACAAAAACTGTGGCCTGCCGTCGCTACTGAGCCTCAGAGACGCTTTGAGACAAGTGTTACACAATTCAGAGAATGTCGAAAATTTGAGTGAAATTGCTTCAAACAAGCGAATTATCGCGAAACAACACCTGCTCGAATCCAACAAAAACTGTGCCCTGCCGTCTCTACTAAGCCTCAGAGACGCTTTGAGACAAGTCTTACACAATTCAGAGAATGTTAAAAATTAGAGTGAAATTGCTTTAAACAAGCGAATTATCGCGAAACAACACCTTCTCGAATCCAACAAAAACTGTGCCCTGCCGTCTCTACTAAGCCTCAGAGACGCTTTGAGACAAGACTTACACAATTCAGAGAATGTTAAAAATTAGAGTGAAATTGCTTTAAACAAGCGAATTATCGCGAAACAACACCTGCTCGAATCCAAATAAAACTCTGCCCTGCCGTCTCGACTGAGCCTCAGAGACGCTTTGGGACAATTGTTACAAAAATCAGAAAATGTTAAAAATTAGAGTGAAATTGCTTTAAACAAGCGAATTTTCGCGAAACAACACCTGCTCGAATCCAACAAAAACTGTTGCTAGCCGTCTCTACTAAGCCTCAAAGACGCTTTGAGACAAGTGTTACACAATTCAGAGAATGTTAAAAATTAAAGTGAAATTGCTTTAAACAATAGAATTATTGCGAAACAACACCTGCTCGAATGCAACAAAAACTCTGCCCTGCCGTCTCTACTGAGCCTCAGAGACGCTTTGAGACAATTGTTATAAAAATCAGAAAATGTTAAAAAATAGAGTGAAATTGCTTTAAAGAAGCGAATTAACGCGAAAACACACCTGCTCGAATCCAATAAAAACTGTGACCTCACGTCTCTACTGAGCGTCAGAGACGCTTTGAGACAAGTGTTACAAATATCAGAGAATGTCAAAAATTAGAGTGGAATTGCTTCAAACAAGCGAATTATCGCGAAACAGCACCTGCTCGAATCCAACAAAGACTGTTGCCAGCCGTCTCTACTAATCCTCAAAGACGCTTTGAGACAAGTGTTACACAATTCAGAGAATGTCGAAAATTCGAGTGAAATTGCTTCAAACAAGCGAATTATCGCGAAACAGCACCTGCTCGAATCCAACAAAAACTCTGCCCTGCCGTCTCTACTGAGCCTCAGAAACGCTTTGCGACAAGTTTTACAAAGATCTGAGAATATCGAAAATTGGAGTAAAGTTGCTTCAAACAAGCGAATTTTCGCGAAAAAAACACCTGCTCGAAGCTAACAGAAACTGTGCCCAGCCGTCTCTACTAAGTCTCAGAGACGCTTTGAGACAAGTGTTACAAATATCAGAGAATGTCAAAAATTAGAGTGGAATTGCTTCAAACAAGCGAATTATCGCGAAACAGCACCTGCTCGAATCCAACAAAGACTGTTGCCAGCCGTCTCTACTAAGCCTCAAAGACGCTTTGAGACAAGTGTTACACAATTCAGAGAATGTCGAAAATTTGAGTGAAATTGCTTTAAACAAGCGAATTATCGCGAAACAGCACCTGCTCGAATCCAACAAAAACTCTGCCCTGCCGTCTCTACTGAGCCTCAGAAACGCTTTGCGACAAGTTTTACAAAGATCTGAGAATATCGAAAATTGGAGTAAAGTTGCTTCAAACAAGCGAATTATCGCGAAATTACACCTGCTCGAATCCAACAAAAACTGTTCCCAGCCGTCTCTACTAAGCCTCAGAGACGCTTTGAGGCAAGTGTTACAAATATCAGAGAATGTCAAAAACTAGAGTCTAATTGCTTCAAACAAGCGAATTATCGCGAAACAACACCTGCTCAAATCCAACAAAAACTGTGCCCAGCCGCCTCTGCTAAGCCTCAGAGACGCTTTGACACAAGTGTTACACAATTCAGAGAATGTTAAAAATTAGAGTGAAATTGCTTTAAACAAGCGAATGATCGCGAAACAACACCTGCTCGAATCCAACAAAAACTGTGGCCTGCCGTCTCTACTGAGCCTCAGAGACGCTTTGAGACAAGTGTTACGAAATTCAGAGAATGTCGGAAATTTGAGTGAAATTGCTTCAAACAAGCGAATTATCGCGAAACAACACCTGCTCGAATCCAACAAAAACTGTGCCAGCCGTCTCTACTGAGCCTCAAAGACGCTTTGAGACAAGTGTTACACAATTCAGAGAATGTTAAAAATTGGAGTGAAATTGCTTTAAACAGGCGAATTATCGCGAAACAAAACCTGCTCGAATCCAAATAAAACTCTGCCCTGCCGTCTCTACTGAGCCTCAGAGACGCTTTGAGACAATTGTTACAAAAATCAGAAAATGTTAAAAATTAGAGTGAAATTGCTTTAAACAAGAGAATTAACGCGAAACAACACCTGCTCGAATCCAATAAAAACTGAGACCTCACGTCTCTACTGAGCGTCAGAGACGCTTTGAGACAAGTGTTACAATTATCAGAGAATGTCAAAAATTAGTGTGGAATTGCTTCAAACATGCGAATTATCGCGAAATAACACCTGCTCGAATCCAACAAAAACTGTGGCGTGCCGTCGCTACTGAGCCTCAGAGACGCTTTGAGACAAGTGTTACGAAATTCAGAGAATGTCGAAATTTGAGTGAAAATGCTTCAAACAAGCGAATTATCGCGAAACAACACCTGCTCGAATCCAACAAAAACTGTGGCCTGCGGTCTCTACTGAGCCTCAGAGACGCTTTGAGACAAGTGTTACGAAATTCAGAGAATGTCGAAAATTTAAGTGAAATTGCTTCAAACAAGCGAATTATCGCGAAACAACACCTGCTCGAATCCAACAAAGACTGTGGCCAGCCGTCTCTATTAAGCCTCAAAGGCACTTAGAGACAAGTGTTACACAATTCAGAGAATGTTAAAAATTAGAGTGAAATTGCTTTAAACAAGCGAATTATCGCGAAACAACACCTGCTCGAATCCAAATAAAACTCTGCCCTGCCGTCTCTACTGAGCCTCAGAGACGCTTTGGGACAAGTGTTACAAAAATCAGAAAATTTTAAAAATTAGAGTGAAATTGCTTTAAACAAGCGAATTTTCGCGAAACAACACCTGCTCGAATCCAACAAAAACTGTTGCTAGCCGTCTCTACTAAGCCTCAAAGACGCTTTGAGACAAGTGTTACACAATTCAGAGAATGTTAAAAATTTAAGTGAAATTGCTTCAAACAAGCGAATTATCGCGAAACAACACCTGCTCGAATCCAACAAAGACTGTGGCCAGCCGTCTCTATTAAGCCTCAAAGGCACTTAGAGACAAGTGTTACACAATTCAGAGAATGTTAAAAATTAGAGTGAAATTGCTTTAAACAAGAGAATTAACGCGAAACTACACGTGCTCGAATCCAATAAAAACTGTGACCTCACGTCTCTACTGAGCGTCAGAGACGCTTTGAGACAAGTGTTACAATTATCAGAGAATGTCGAAAATTAGAGTGGAATTGCTTCAAACATGCGAATTATCGCGAAATAACACCTGCTCGAATCCAACAACAACTGTGGCCTGCCGTCTCTACTGAGCCTCAGAGACGCTTTGAGACAAGTGTTACGAAATTTAGAGAAAGTCGAAAATTTGAGTGAAATTTCTTCAAACAAGCGAATTATCGCGAAACAACACCTGCTCGAATCCAACAAAAACTGTTCCCAGCCGTCTCTACTAAGCCTCAGAGACGCTTTGAGGCAAGTGTTACAAATATCAGAGAATGTCAAAAATTAGAGTGGAATTGCTTCAAACAAGCGAATTATCGCGAAACAACACCTGCTCGAATCCAACAAAAACCGTTCCCAGCCGTCTCTACTAAGACTCGGAGACGCTTTGACACAAGTGTTACACAATTCAGAGAATGTTAAAAATTAGAGTGAAATTGTTACTGAGCCTCAGAGACGCTTTGAGAAAAGTGTTACGAAATTCAGAGAATGTCGAAAATTTGAGTGGAATTGCTTCAAACAAGCGAATTATCGCGAAACAACACCTGCTCGAATCCAACAAAAACTGTGGCCTGCCGTCGCTACTGAGCCTCAGAGACGCTTTGACACAAGTGTTACACAATTCAGAGAATGTCGAAAATTTGAGTGAAATTGCTTCAAACAAGCGAATTATCGCGAAACAACACCTGCTCGAATCCAACAAAAACTGTGCCCTGCCGTCTCTACTAAGCCTCAGAGACGCTTTGAGACAAGTCTTACACAATTCAGAGAATGTTAAAAATTAGAGTGAAATTGCTTTAAACAAGCGAATTATCGCGAAACAACACCTGCTCGAATCCAACAAAAACTGTGCCCTGCCGTCTCTACTAAGCCTCAGAGACGCTTTGAGACAAGACTTACACAATTCAGAGAATGTTAAAAATTAGAGTGAAATTGCTTTAAACAAGCGAATTATCGCGAAACAACACCTGCTCGAATCCAAATAAAACTCTGCCTTGCCGTCTCTACTGAGCCTCAGAGACGCTTTGGGACAAGTGTTACAAAAATCAGAAAATTTTAAAAATTAGAGTGAAATTGCTTTAAACAAACGAATTTTCGCGAAACAACACCTGCTCGAATCCAACAAAAACTGTTGCTAGCCGTCTCTACTAAGCCTCAAAGACGCTTTGAGACAAGTGTTACACAATTCAGAGAATGTTAAAAATTAAAGTGAAATTGCTTTAAACAATAGAATTATTGCGAAACAACACCTGCTCGAATGCAACAAAAACTCTGCCCTGCCGTCTCTACTGAGCCTCAGAGACGCTTTGAGACAATTGTTACAAAAATCAGAAAATGTTAAAAAATAGAGTGAAATTGCTTTAAAGAAGCGAATTAACGCGAAACAACACCTGCTCGAATCCAATAAAAACTGTGACCTCACGTCTCTACTGAGCGTCAGAGACGCCTTGAGACAAGTGTTACAAATATCAGAGAATGTCAAAAATTAGAGTGGAATTGCTTCAAACAAGCGAATTATCGCGAAACAGCACCTGCTCGAATCCAACAAAGACTGTTGCCAGCCGTCTCTACTAAGCCTCAAAGACGCTTTGAGACAAGTGTTACACTATTCAGAGAATGTCGAAAATTTGAGTGAAATTGCTTCAAACAAGCGAATTTTCGCGAAACAGCACCTGCTCGAATCCAACAAAAACTCTGCCCTGCCGTCTCTACTGAGCCTCAGAAACGCTTTGCGACAAGTGTTACAAAGATCTGAGAATATCGAAAATTGGAGTAAAGTTGCTTCAAACAAGCGAATTTTCGCGAAAAAAACACCTGCTCGAAGCTAACAGAAACTGTGCCCAGCCGACTCTACTAAGTCTCAGAGACGCTTTGAGACAAGTGTTACAAATATCAGAGAATGTCAAAAATTAGAGTGGAATTGCTTCAAACAAGCCAATTATCGCGAAACAGCACCTGCTCGAATCCAACAAAGACTGTTGCCAGCCGTCTCTACTAAGCCTCAAAGACGCTTTGAGACAAGTGTTACACAATTCAGAGAATGTCGAAAATTTGAGTGAAATTGCTTCAAACAAGCGAATTATCGCGAAACAGCACCTGCTCGAATCCAACAAAAACTCTGCCCTGCCGTCTCTACTGAGCCTCAGAAACGCTTTGCGACAAGTTTTACAAAGATCTGAGAATATCGAAAATTGGAGTAAAGTTGCTTCAAACAAGCGAATTATCGCGAAATTACACCTGCTCGAATCCAACAAAAACTGTTCCCAGCCGTCTCTACTAAGCCTCAGAGACGCTTTGAGGCAAGTGTTACAAATATCAGAGAATGTCAAAAACTAGAGTCTAATTGCATCAAACAAGCGAATTATCGCGAAACAACACCTGCTCAAATCCAACAAAAACTGTGCCCAGCCGCCTCTGCTAAGCCTCAGAGACGCTTTGAGACAAGTGTTACACAATTCAGAGAATGTTAAAAATTAGAGTGAAATTGCTTTAAACAAGCGAATTATCGCGAAACAACACCTGCTCGAATCCAACAAAAACTGTGGCCTGCGGTCTCTACTGAGCCTCAGAGACGCTTTGAGACAAGTGTTACGAAATTCAGAGAATGTCGAAAATTTAAGTGAAATTGCTTCAAACAAGCGAATTATCGCGAAACAACACCTGCTCGAATCCAACAAAGACTGTGGCCAGCCGTCTCTATTAAGCCTCAAAGGCACTTAGAGACAAGTGTTACACAATTCAGAGAATGTTAAAAATTAGAGTGAAATTGCTTTAAACAGGCGAATTATCGCGAAACAAAACCTGCTCGAATCCAAATAAAACTCTGCCCTGCCGTCTCTACTGAGCCTCAGAGACGCTTTGAGACAATTGTTACAAAAATCAGAAAATGTTAAAAATTAGAGTGAAATTGCTTTAAACAAGCGAATTTTCGCGAAACAACACCTGCTCGAATCTAACAGAAACTGTGCCCAGCCGTCTCTACTAAGTCTCAGAGACGCTTTGAGACAAGTGTTACAAATATCAGAGAATGTCAAAAATTAGAGTGGAATTGCTTCAAACAAGCGAATTATCGCGAAACAACACCTGCTCGAATCCAACAAAAACTGTGGCCTGCCGTCGCTACTGAGCCTCAGAGACGCTTTGAGACAAGTGTTACACAATTCAGAGAATGTCGAAAATTTGAGTGAAATTGCTTCAAACAAGCGAATTATCGCGAAACAACACCTGCTCGAATCCAACAAAAACTGTGCCCTGCCGTCTCTACTAAGCCTCAGAGACGCTTTGAGACAAGTCTTACACAATTCAGAGAATGTTAAAAATTAGAGTGAAATTGCTTTAAACAAGCGAATTATCGCGAAACAACACCTGCTCGAATTCAAATAAAACTCTGCCCTGCCGTCTCTACTGAGCCTCAGAGACGCTTTGGGACAATTGTTACAAAAATCAGAAAATGTTAAAAATTAGAGTGAAATTGCTTTAAACAAGCGAATTTTCGCGAAACAACACCTGCTCGAATCCAACAAAAACTGTTGCTAGCCGTCTCTACTAAGCCTCAAAGATGCTTTGAGACAAGTGTTACACAATTCAGAGAATGTTAAAAATTAAAGTGAAATTGCTTTAAACAATAGAATTATTGCGAAACAACACCTGCTCGAATGCAACAAAAACTCTGCCCTGCCGTCTCTACTGAGCCTCAGAGACGCTTTGAGACAATTGTTACAAAAATCAGAAAATGTTAAAAAATAGAGTGAAATTGCTTTAAAGAAGCGAATTAACGCGAAACAACACCTGCTCGAATCCAATAAAAACTGTGACCTCACGTCTCTACTGAGCGTCAGAGACGCTTTGAGACAAGTGTTACAAATATCAGAGAATGTCAAAAATTAGAGTGGAATTGCTTCAAACAAGCGAATTATCGCGAAACAGCACCTGCTCGAATCCAACAAAGACTGTTGCCAGCCGTCTCTACTAAGCCTCAAAGACGCTTTGAGACAAGTGTTACACAATTCAGAGAATGTCGAAAATTTGAGTGAAATTGCTTCAAACAAGCGAATTATCGCGAAACAGCACCTTTTCGAATCCAACAAAAACTCTGCCCTGCCGTCTCTACTGAGCCTCAGAAACGCTTTGCGACAAGTTTTACAAAGACCTGAGAATATCGAAAATTGGAGTAAAGTTGCTTCAAACAAGCGAATTTTCGCGAAAAAAACACCTGCTCGAAGCTAACAGAAACTGTGCCCAGCCGACTCTACTAAGTCTCAGAGACGCTTTGAGACAAGTGTTACAAATATCAGAGAATGTCAAAAATTAGAGTGGAATTGCTTCAAACAAGCGAATTATCGCGAAACAGCACCTGCTCGAATCCAACAAAGACTGTTGCCAGCCGTCTCTACTAAGCCTCAAAGACGCTTTGAGACAAGTGTTACACAATTCAGAGAATGTCGAAAATTTGAGTGAAATTGCTTCAAACAAGCGAATTATCGCGAAACAGCACCTGCTCGAATCCAACAAAAACTCTGCCCTGCCGTCTCTACTGAGCCTCAGAAACGCTTTGCGACAAGTTTTACAAAGATCTGAGAATATCGAAAATTGGAGTAAAGTTGCTTCAAACAAGCGAATTATCGCGAAATTACACCTGCTCGAATCCAACAAAAACTGTTCCCAGCCGTCTCTACTAAGCCTCAGAGACGCTTTGAGGCAAGTGTTACAAATATCAGAGAATGTCAAAAACTAGAGTCTAATTGCTTCAAACAAGCGAATTATCGCGAAACAACACCTGCTCAAATCCAACAAAAACTGTGCCCAGCCGCCTCTGCTAAGCCTCAGAGACGCTTTGCACAAGTGTTACACAATTCAGAGAATGTTAAAAATTAGAGTGAAATTGCTTTAAACAAGCGAATTATCGCGAAACAACACCTGCTCGAATCCAACAAAAACTGTGGCCTGCCGTCTCTACTGAGCCTCAGAGACGCTTTGAGACAAGTGTTACGAAATTCAGAGAATGTCGGAAATTTGAGTGAAATTGCTTCAAACAAGCGAATTATCGCGAAACAACACCTGCTCGAATCCAACAAAAACTGTGGCCAGCCGTCTCTACTGAGCCTCAAAGACGCTTTGAGACAAGTGTTACACAATTCAGAGAATGTTAAAAATTAGAGTGAAATTGCTTTAAACAAGCGAATTATCGCGAAACAACACCTGCTCGAATCCAACAAAAACTGTGGCCTGCCGTCTCTACTGAGCCTCAGAGACGCTTTGAGACAAGTGTTACGAAATTAAGAGAATGTCGAAAATTTGAGTGAAATTGCTTCAAACAAGCGAATTATCGCGAAACAACACCTGCTCGAATCCAACAAAAACTGTGGCCTGCCGTCTCTACTGAGCCTCACAGACGCTTTGAGACAAGTGTTACGAAATTCAGAGAAAGTCGAAAATTTCAGTGAAATTTCTTCAAACAAGCGCATTATCGCGAAACAACACCTTCTTGAATCCAACAAAAGCTGTTGCCAGCCGTCTCTACTAAGCCTCAAAGACGCTTTGAGACAAGTGTTACAAGCGAATTATCGCGAAACAACACCAGCTGGAATCCAACAAAAACTCTGCCCTGCCGTCTCTACAGAGACTCAGAGACGCTTTGAGACAATTGTTACAAAGATCAGAAAATGTTAAAAATTAGAGAGAAATTGCTTTAAACAAGCGAATTATCGCGAAATAACACCTGCTCGACTCCAACAAAAACTCTGCCCTGCCGTCTCTACTGAGCCTCAGAGACGCTTTGAGACAATTGTTACAAAAATCAGAAAATGTTAAAAATTAGAGTGAAATTGCTTTAAACAAGCGAATCATCGCGAAACAACACCTGCTCGAATCCAATAAAAACTGCGACCTCACTTCTCTACTGAGCGTCAGAGACGCTTTGAGACAAGTGTTACAATTATCAGAGAATGTCAAAAATTAGAGTGGAATTGCTCCAGACAAGCGAATTATCGCGAAATAACACCTGCTCGAATCCAACAAAAACTGAAGCCTACCGTCTCTACTGAGCCTCAGAGACGCTTTGAGACAAGTGTCACGAAATTCAGAGAAAGTCGAAAATTTGAGTGAAATTTCTTCAAACAAGCGAATTATCGCGAAACAACACCTGCTCGAATCCAACAATAACTGTTGCCAGCCGTCTCTACTAAGCCTCAAAGACGCTTTGAGACAAGTGTTACACAATTCAGAGAAAGTCGAAAATTTGAGTGAAATTGCTTCAAACAAGCGAATTATCGCGAAATAACACCTGCTCGAATCCAACAAAAACTGTTCCCAGCCGTCTCTACCAAGCCTCAGAGACGCTTTGACACAAGTGTTACACAATTCAGAGAATGTTAAAAATTAGAGTGAAATTGCTTTAAACAAGCGAATTATCGCGAAACAACACCTGCTCGAATCCAACAAAAACTCTGCCCTGCTGTCTCTACTGAGCCTCAGAGACGCTTTGAGACAAGTGTCACGAAATTCAGAGAAAGTCGAAAATTTGAGTGAAATTTCTTCAAACAAGCGAATTATCGCGAAACAACACCTGCTCGAATCCAACAATAACTGTTGCCAGCCGTCTCTACTAAGCCTCAAAGACGCTTTGAGACAAGTGTTACATAATTCAGAGAAAGTCGAAAATTTGAGTGAAATTGCTTCAAACAAGCGAATTATCGCGAAATAACACCTGCTCGAATCCAACAAAAACTGTTCCCAGCCGTCTCTACCAAGCCTCAGAGACGCTTTGACACAAGTGTTACACAATTCAGAGAATGTTAAAAATTAGAGTGAAATTGCTTTAAACAAGCGAATTATCGCGAAACAACACCTGCTCGAATCCAACGAAAACTGTGGCCTGCCGTCTCTACTGAGCCTCAGAGACGCTTTGAGACAAGTGTTACGAAATTCAGAGAATGTCGAAAATTTGAGTGAAATTGCTTCAAACAAGCGAATTATCGCGAAACAACACCTGCTCGAATCCAACAAAAACTGTGGCCATTCGTCTCTACTAAGCCTCAAAGACGCTTTGAGACAAGTGTTACACAATTCAGAGAATGTTAAAAATTAGAGTGAAATTGCTTTAAACAAGCGAATTATCGCGAAACAAAACCTGCTCGAATCCAAATAAAACTCTGCCCAGCCGTCTATACTGAGCCTCAGAGACGCTTTGAGACAATTGTTACAAAAATCAGAAAATGTTAAAAATTAGAGTGAAATTGCTTTAAACAAGCGAATTATCGCGAAACAACACCTGCTCGAATCCAATAAAAACTGTGACCTCACGTCTCTACTGAGCGTCAGAGACGCTTTGAGACAAGTGTTACAATTATCAGTGAATGTCAAAAATTAGAGTGGAATTGCTTCAAACAAGCGAATTATCGCGAAACAACACCTGCTCGAATCCAACAAAAACTGTGGCCTGCCGTCTCTACTGAGCCTCAGAGACGCTTTGAGACAAGTGTTACGAAATTCAGAGAATGTCGAAATTTGAGTGAAATTGCTTCAAACAAGCGAATTATCGCGAAACAACACCTGCTCGAATCCAACAAAAACTGTTGCCAGCGGTCTCTACTAAGCCTCAAAGACGCTTTGCGACAAGTTTTAGAAAGATCTGAGAATATCGAAAATTGGAGTCAAGTTGCTTCAAACAAGCGAATTATCGCGAAACAACACCTGCTCGAATCCAACAAAAACTGTGGCCTGCCTTCTCTACTGAGCCTCAGAGACGCTTTGAGACAAGTGTTACGAAATTCAAAGAATGTCGAAAATTTAAGTGAAATTGCTTCAAACAAGCGAATTATCGCGAAACAACACCTGCTCGAATCCAACAAAGACTGTGGCCTGCCGTCTCTACTAAGCCTCAAAGGCACTTTGAGACAAGTGTTACACAATTCAGAGAATGTTAAAAATTAGAGTGAAATTGCTTTAAACAAGTGAATTATCGCGAAACAGAACCTGCTCGAATCCAAATAAAACTCTGCCCTGCCGTCTCTACTGAGCCTCAGAGACGCTTTGAGACAATTGTTACAAAAACCAGAAAATGTTAAAAATTAGAGTGAAATTGCTTTAAACAAGCGAATCATCGCGAAACAACACCTGCTCGAATCCAATAAAAACTGCGACCTCACTTCTCTACTGAGCGTCAGAGACGCTTTGAGACAAGTGTTACAATTATCAGAGAATGTCAAAAATTAGAGTGGAATTGCTCCAAACAAGCGAATTATCGCGAAATAACACCTGCTCGAATCCAAAAAAAACTGAAGCCTGCCGTCTCTAATGAGCCTCAGAGACGCTTTGAGACAAGTGTTATGAAATTCAGAGAAAGTAGAAAATTTGAGTGAAATTTCTTCAAACAAGCGAATTATCGCGAAACAACACCTGCTCGAATCCAACAAAAACTGTTGCCAGCCGTCTCGACTAAGCCTCAAAGACGCTTTGAGACAAGTGTTACACAATTCGGAGAAAGTCGAAAATTTGAGTGAAATTGCTTCAAACAAGCGAATTATCGCGAAATAACACCTGCTCGAATCCAACAAAAACTGTTCCCAGCCGTCTCTACTAAGCCTCAGAGACGCTTTGACACAAGTGTTACACAATTCAGAGAATGTTAAAAATTAGAGTGAAATAGCTTTAAACAAGCGAATTATCGCGAAACAACACCTGCTCGAATCCAACAAAAACTCTGCCCTGCTGTCTCTACTGAGCCTCAGGGACGCTTTGCGACAAGTTTTGCAAAGATCTGAGAATATCGAAAATTGGTGTCAAGTTGCTTCAAACAAGCGAATTATCGCGAAACAACACCTGCTCGAATCCAACGAAAACTGTGGCCTGCCGTCTCTACTGAGCCTCAGAGACGCTTTGAGACAAGTGTTACGAAATTCAGAGAATGTCGAAAATTTGAGTGAAATTGCTTCAAACAAGCGAATTATCGCGAAACAACACCTGCTCGAATCCAACAAAAACTGTGGCCATTCGTCTCTACTAAGCCTCAAAGACGCTTTGAGACAAGTGTTACACAATTCAGAGAATGTTAAAAATTAGAGTGGAATTGCTTCAAACAAGCGAATTATCGCGAAACAACACCTGCTCGAATCCAACAAAAACTGTTCCCAGCCGTCTCTACTAAGCCTTAGAGACGCTTTGAGACAAGTGTTACGAAATTCAGAGAATGTCGAAAATTTGAGTGAAATTGCTTCAAACAAGCGAATTATCGCGAAACAACACCTGCTCGAATCCAACAAAAACTGTGGCCATTCGTCTCTACTAAGCCTCAAAGACGCTTTGAGACCAGTGTTACACAATTCAGAGAATGTTAAAAATTAGAGTGGAATTGCTTCAAACAAGCGAATTATCGCGAAACAACACCTGCTCGAATCCAACAAAAACTGTGGCCTGCCGTCTCTACTGAGCCTCAGAGACGCTTTGAGACAAGTGTTACGAAATTCAGAGAATGTCGAAATTTCAGTGAAATTGCTTCAAACATGCGAATTATCGCGAAACAACACTTGCTCCAATCCAACAAAAACTGTGGCCTGCCGTCTCTACTGAGCCTCAGAGACGCTTTGAGACAAGTGTTACGAAATTCAGAGAAAGTCGAAAATTTGAGTGAAATTTCTTCAAACAAGCGAATTATCGCGAAACAACACCTGCTCGAATCCAACAAAAACTGTTGCCAGCGGTCTCTACTAAGCCTCAAAGACGCTTTGCGACAAGTTTTAGAAAGATCTGAGAATATCGAAAATTGGAGTCAAGTTGCTTCAAACAAGCGAATTATCGCGAAACAACACCTGCTCGAATCCAACAAAAACTGTGGCCTGCCTTCTCTACTGAGCCTCATAGACGCTTTGAGACAAGTGTTACGAAATTCAAAGAATGTCGAAAATTTAAGTGAAATTGCTTCAAACAAGCGAATTATCGCGAAACAACACCTTCTCGAATCCAACAAAGACTGTGGCCAGCCGTCTCTACTAAGCCTCAAAGGCACTTTGAGACAAGTGTTACACAATTCAGAGAATGTTAAAAATTAGAGTGAAATTGCTTTAAACAAGCGAATTATCGCGAAACAGAACCTGCTCGAATCCAAATAAAACTCTGCCCTGCCGCCTCTACTGAGCCTCAGAGACGCTTTGAGACAAGTGTTACAAAAACCAGAAAATGTTAAAAATTAGAGTGAAATTGCTTTAAACAAGCGAATCATCGCGAAACAACACCTGCTCGAATCCAATAAAAACTGCGACCTCACTTCTCTACTGAGCGTCAGAGACGCTTTGAGACAAGTGTTACAATTATCAGAGAATGTCAAAAATTAGAGTGGAATTGCTCCAAACAAGCGAATTATCGCGAAATAACACCTGCTCGAATCCAACAAAAACTGAAGCCTGCCGTCTCTACTGAGCCTCAGAGACGCTTTGAGACAGGTGTTATGAAATTCAGAGAAAGTCGAAAATTTGAGTGAAATTTCTTCAAACAAGCGAATTATCGCGAAACAACACCTGCTCGAATCCAACAAAAACTGTTGCCAGCCGTCTCGACTAAGCCTCAAAGACGCTTTGAGACAAGTGTTACACAATTCAGAGAAAGTCGAAAATTTGAGTGAAATTGCTTCAAACAAGCGAATTATCGCGAAATAACACCTGCTCGAATCCAACAAAAACTGTTCCCAGCCGTCTCTACTAAGCCTCAGAGACGCTTTGACACAAGTGTTACACAATTCAGAGAATGTTAAAAATTAGAGTGAAATAGCTTTAAACAAACGAATTATCGCGAAACAACACCTGCTCTAATCCAACAAAAACTCTGCCCTGCTGTCTCTACTGAGCCTCAGGGACGCTTTGCGACAAGTTTTACAAAGATCTGAGAATATCGAAAATTGGTGTCAAGTTGCTTCAAACAAGCGAATTATCGCGAAACAACACCTGCTCGAATCCAACGAAAACTGTGGCCTGCCGTCTCTACTGAGCCTCAGAGACGCTTTGAGACAAGTGTTACGAAATTCAGAGAATGTCGAAAATTTGAGTGAAATTGCTTCAAACAAGCGAATTATCGCGAAACAACACCTGCTCGAATCCAACAAAAACTGTGGCCATTAGTCTCTACTAAGCCTCAAAGACGCTTTGAGACAAGTGTTACACAATTCAGAGAATGTTAAAAATTAGAGTGAAATTGCTTTAAACAAGCGAATTATCGCGAAACAACACCTGCTCGAATCCAAATAAAACTCTGCCCTGCCGTCTCTACTGAGCCTCAGAGACGCTTTGAGACAATTGTTACAAAAATCAGAAAATGTTAAAAATTAGAGTGAAATTGCTTTAAACAAGCGAATTATCGCGAAACAACACCTGCTCGAATCCAATAAAAACTGTGACCTCACGTCTCTACTGAGCGTCAGAGACGCTTAGAGACAAGTGTTACAATTATCAGGGAATGTCAAAAATTAGAGTGGAATTGCTTCAAACAAGCGAACTATCGCGAAACAACACCTGCTCGAATCCAACAAAGACTGTGGCCTGCCGTCTCTACTGAACCTCAGAGACGCTTTGAGACAAGTGTTACGAAATTCAGAGAAGGTCGAAATTTGAGTGAAATTGCTTCAAACAAGCGAATTATCGCGAAACAACACTTGCTCGAATCCAACAAAAACTGTGGCCTGCCGTCTCTACTGAGCCTCAGAGACGCTTTGAGACAAGTGTTACGAAATTCAGAGAAAGTCGAAAATTTGAGTGAAATTTCTTCAAACAAGCGAATTATCGCGAAACAACACCTGCTCGAATCCAACAAAAACTGTTGCCAGCGGTCTCTACTAAGCCTCAAAGACGCTTTGCGGCAAGTTTTAGAAAGATCTGAGAATATCGAAAATTGGAGTCAAGTTGCTTCAAACAAGCGAATTATCGCGAAACAACACCTGCTCGAATCCAACAAAAACTGTGGCCTACCTTCTCTACTGAGCCTCATAGACGCTTTGAGACAAGTGTTACGAAATTCAAAGAATGTCGAAAATTTAAGTGAAATTGCTTCAAACAAGCGAATTATCGCGAAACAACACCTGCTCGAATCCAACAAAGACATTGGCCAGCCGTCTCTACTAAGCCTCAAAGGCACTTTGAGACAAGTGTTACACAATTCAGAGAATGTTAAAAATTAGAGTGAAATTGCTTTAAACAAGCGAATTATCGCGAAACAGAACCTGCTCGAATCCAAATAAAACTCTGCCCTGCCGTCTCCTTTGAGCCTCAGAGACGCTTTGAGACAATTGTTACAAAAACCAGAAAATGTTAAAAATTAGAGTGAAATTGCTTTAAACAAGCGAATCATCGCGAAACAACACCTGCTCGAATCCAATAAAAACTGCGACCTCACTTCTCTACTGAGCGTCAGAGACGCTTTGAGACAAGTGTTACAATTATCAGAGAATGTCAAAAATTAGAGTGGAATTGCTCCAAACAAGCGAATTATCGCGAAATAACACCTGCTCGAATCCAACAAAAACTGAAGCCTGCCGTCTCTACTGAGCCTCAGAGACGCTTTGAGACAAGTGTTATGAAATTCAGAGAAAGTCGAAAATTTGAGTGAAATTTCTTCAAACAAGCGAATTATCGCGAAACAACACCTGCTCGAATCCAACAAAAACTGTTGCCAGCCGTCTCTACTAAGCCTCAAAGACGCTTTGAGACAAGTGTTACACAATTCAGAGAAAGTCGAAAATTTGAGTGAAATTGCTTCAAACAAGCGAATTATCGCGAAATAACACCTGCTCGAATCCAACAAAAACTGTTCCCAGCCGTCTCTACTAAGCCTCAGAGACGCTTTGCCACAAGTGTTACACAATTCAGAGAATGTTAAAAATTAGAGTGAAATTGCTTTAAACAAGCGAATTATCGCGAAACAACACCTGCTCGAATCCAACAAAAACTCTGCCCTGCTGTCTCTACTGAGCCTCAGGGACGCTTTGCGACAAGTTTTACAAAGATCTGAGAATATCGAAAATTGGTGTCAAGTTGCTTCAAACAAGCGAATTATCGCGAAACAACACCTGCTCGAATCCAACGAAAACTGTGGCCTGCCGTCTCTACTGAGCCTCAGAGACGCTTTGAGACAAGTGTTACGAAATTCAGAGAATGTCGAAAATTTGAGTGAAATTGCTTCAATCAAGCGAATTATCGCGAAACAACACCTGCTCGAATCCAACAAAAACTGTGGCCATTCGTCTCTACTAAGCCTCAAAGACGCTTTGAGACAAGTGTTACACAATTCAGAGAATGTTAAAAATTAGAGTGAAATTGCTTTAAACAAGCGAATTATCGCGAAACAACACCTGCTCGAATCCAAATAAAACTCTGCCCTGCCGTCTCTACTGAGCCTCAGAGACGCTTTGAGACAATTGTTACAAAAATCAGAAAATGTTAAAAATTAGAGTGAAATTGCTTTAAACAAGCGAATTATCGCGAAACAACACGTGCTCGAATCCAACAAAAACTCTGCCCTGCCGTCTCTACTGAGCCTCAGAGACGCTTAGCGACAAGTTTTACAAAGATCTGAGAATATCGAAAATTGGAGCCAAGTTACTTCAAACAAGCGACTTATCGCGAAACAACACCTGCTCGAATCCAATAAAAACTGTGACCTGCCGTCTCTACTGAGCCTCATAGACGCTTTGAGACAAGTGTTACGAAATTCAGAGAATGTCGAAAATTTAAGTGAAATTGCTTCAAACAAGCGAATTATCGCGAAACAACACCTGCTCGAATCCAACAAAGACTGTGGCCAGCCGTCTCTACTAAGCCTCAAAGGCACTTTGAGACAAGTGTTACACAATTCAGAGAAAGTTAAAAATTAGAGTGAAATTGCTTTAAACAAGCGAATTATCGCGAAACAAAACCTGCTCGAATCCAAATAAAACTCTGCCCTGCCGTCTCTACTGAGCCTCAGAGACGCATTGAGACAATTGTTACAAAAATCAGAAAATGTTAAAAATTAGAGTGAAATTGCTTTAAACAAGCGAATTATCGCGAAACAACACCTGCTCGAATCCAATAAAAACTGTGACCTCACGTCTCTACTGAGCGTCAGAGACGCTTTGAGACAAGTGTTACAATTATCAGTGAATGTCCAAAATTAGAGTGGAATTGCTTCAAACAAGCGAATTATCGTGAAACAACACCTGCTCGAATCCAACAAAACTGTGGCCTGCCGTCTCTACTGAGCCTCAGAGACGCTTTGAGACAAGTGTTACGAAATTCAGAGAATGTCGAAATTTGAGTGAAATTGCTTCAAACAAGCGAATTATCGCGAAACAACACTTGCTCGAATCCAACAAAAACTGTGGCCTGCCGTCTCTGCTGAGCCTCAGAGACGCTTTGAGACAAGTGTTACGAAATTCAGAGAAAGTCGAAAATTTGAGTGAAATTTCTTCAAACAAGCGAATTATCGCGAAACAACACCTGCTCGAATCCAACAAAAACTGTTGCCAGCGGTCTCTACTAAGCCTCAAAGACGCTTTGAGACAAGTGTTACACCATTCAGAGAATGTCGAAAATTTGAGTGAAATTGCTTCAAACAAGCGAATTATCGCGAAATAACACCTGCTCGAATCCAACAAAAACTGTTCCCAGCCGTCTCTACTAAGCCTCAGAGACGCTTTGCCACAAGTGTTACACAATTCAGAGAATGTTAAAAATTAGAGTGAAATTGCTTTAAACAAGCGAATTATCGCGAAACAACACCTGCTCGAATCCAACAAAAACTCTGCCCTGCTGTCTCTACTGAGCCTCAGGGACGCTTTGCGACAAGTTTTACAAAGATCTGAGAATATCGAAAATTGGTGTCAAGTTGCTTCAAACAAGCGAATTATCGCGAAACAACACCTGCTCGAATCCAACGAAAACTGTGGCCTGCCGTCTCTACTGAGCCTCAGAGACGCTTTGAGACAAGTGTTACGAAATTCAGAAAATGTTAAAAATTAGAGTGAAATTGCTTTAAACAAGCGAATTATCGCGAAACAACACCTGCTCGAATCCAATAAAAACTGTGACCTCACGTCTCTACTAAGCCTCAGAGACGCTTTGAGACAATTGTTACAAAAATCAGAAAATGTTAAAAATTAGAGTGAAATTGCTTTAAACAAGCGAATTATCGCGAAACAACACGTGCTCGAATCCAACAAAAACTCTGCCCTGCCGTCTCTACTGAGCCTCAGAGACGCTTAGCGACAAGTTTTACAAAGATCTGAGAATATCGAAAATTGGAGCCAAGTTACTTCAAACAAGCGACTTATCGCGAAACAACACCTGCTCGAATCCAATAAAAACTGTGACCTGCCGTCTCTACTGAGCCTCATAGACGCTTTGAGACAAGTGTTACGAAATTCAGAGAATGTCGAAAATTTAAGTGAAATTGCTTCAAACAAGCGAATTATCGCGAAACAACACCTGCTCGAATCCAAATAAAACTCTGCCCTGCCGTCTCTACTGAGCCTCAGAGACGCATTGAGACAATTGTTACAAAAATCAGAAAATGTTAAAAATTAGAGTGAAATTGCTTTAAACAAGCGAATTATCGCGAAACAACACCTGCTCGAATCCAATAAAAACTGTGACCTCACGTCTCTACTGAGCGTCAGAGACGCTTTGAGACAAGTGTTACAATTATCAGTGAATGTCCAAAATTAGAGTGGAATTGCTTCAAACAAGCGAATTATCGCGAAACAACACCTGCTCGAATCCAACAAAACTGTGGCCTGCCGTCTCTACTGAGCCTCAGAGACGCTTTGAGACAAGTGTTACGAAATTCAGAGAATGTCGAAATTTGAGTGAAATTGCTTCAAACAAGCGAATTATCGCGAAACAACACTTGCTCGAATCCAACAAAAACTGTGGCCTGCCGTCTGTGCTGAGCCTCAGAGACGCTTTGAGACAAGTGTTACGAAATTCAGAGAAAGTCGAAAATTTGAGTGAAATTTCTTCAAACAAGCGAATTATCGCGAAACAACACCTGCTCGAATCCAACAAAAACTGTTGCCAGCGGTCTCTACTAAGCCTCAAAGACGCTTTGAGACAAGTGTTACACCATTCAGAGAATGTCGAAAATTTGAGTGAAATTGCTTCAAACAAGCGAATTATCGCGAAACAACACCTGCTCGAATCCAACAAAAACTCTGCCCTGCCGTCTCTACTGAGCCTCAGAAACGCTTTGCGACAAGTTTTACAAAGATCTGAGAATATCGAAAATTGGAGTAAAGTTGCTTCAAACAAGCGAATTATCGCCAAACAACACCTGCTCGAATCCAACAAAAACTGTGGCCAGCCGTCTCTACTAAGCCTCAAAGACGCTTTGAGACAAGTGTTACACAATTCAGAGAATGTTAAAAATTAGAGTGGAATTGCTTCAAACAAGCGAATTATCGCGAAACAACACCTGCTCGAATCCAACAAAAACTCTGCCCTGCCGTCTCTACAGAGCCTCAGAGACGCTTTGAGACAATTGTTACAAAAATCAGAAAATGTTAAAAATTAGAGGGAAGTTGCTTTAAACAAGCGAATTATCGCGAAACAACACCTGCTCGAATCCAACAAAAACTGTGCCCATCCGTCTCTACTAAGCCTCAGAGACGCTTTGAGACAAGTGTTACACAATTCAGAGAATGTTAAAAATTAGAGTGAAATTGCTTTAAACAAGCGAATTATCGCGAAACAACACCTGCTGGAATCCAACAAAAACTCTGCCCTGCCGTCTCTACTGAGCCTCAGAGACGCTTTGCGACAAGTTTTACAAAGATCTGAGAATATCGAAAATTGGAGTCAAGTTGCTTCAAACAAGCGAATTATCGCGAAACAACACCTGCTCGAATCCAACAAAAACTGTGGCCTGCCTTCTCTACTGAGCCTCATAGACGCTTTGTGACAAGTGTTACGAAATTCAGAGAATGTCGAAAATTTAAGTGAAATTGCTTCAAACAAGCGAATTATCGCGAAACAACACCTGCTCGAATACAACAAAGACTGTGGGCAGCCGTCTCTACTAAGCCTCAAAGGCACTTTGAGACAAGTGTTACACAATTCAGAGAATGTTAAAAATTAGAGTGAAATTGCTTTAAACAAGCGAATTATCGTGAAACAACACCTGCTCGAATCCAATAAAAACTGTGACCTCACGTCTCTACTGAGCGTCAGAGACGCTTTGAGACAAGTGTTACAATTATCAGTGAATGTCAAAAATTAGAGTGGAATTGCTTCAAACAAGCGAATTATCGCGAAATAACACCTGCTCGAATCCAACAAAAACTGTGGCCTGCCGTCACTACTGAGCGTCAGAGACGCTTTGAGGCAAGTGTTACAATTATCAGTGAATGTCAAAAATTAGAGTGAAATTGCTTTAAACAAGCGAATTATCGCGAAACAACACCTGCTCGAATCCAACAAAAACTCTGCCCTGCCGTCTCTACTGAGCCTCAGAAACGCTTTGCGACAAGTTTTACAAAGATCTGAGAATATCGAAAATTGGAGTCAAGTTGCTTCAAACAAGCGAATTATCGTGAAACAACACCTGCTCAAATCCAACAAAAACTGTGGCCTGCCGTCTCTACTGAGCCTCAGAGACGCTTTGAGACAACTGTTACGAAATTCAGAGAATGTCGAAAATTTGAGTGAAATTGCTTCAAACAAGCGAATTATCGCGAAACAACACCTGCTCGAATCCAACAAAAACTGTGGCCAGCCGTCTCTACTAAGCCTCAAAGACGCTTTGAGACAAGTGTTACACATTTCAGAGAATGTTAAAAATTAGAGTGAAATTGCTTTAAACAAGCGAATTATCGCGAAACAACACCTGTTCGAATCCAAATAAAACTCTGCCCTGCCGTCTCTACTGAGCCTCAGAGACGCTTTGAGACAAGTGTTACGAAATTCAGAGAATGTCGAAATTTGAGTGAAATTGCTTCAAACAAGCAAATTATCCCGAAACAACACTTGCTCGAATCCAACAAAAACTGTGGCCTGCCGTCTCTACTGAGCCTCAGAGACGCTTTGAGACAAGTGTTACGAAATTCAGAGAAAGTCGAAAATTTGAGTGAAATTTCTTCAAACAAGCGAATTATCGCGAAACAACACCTGCTCGAATCCAACAAAAACTGTTGCCAGCCGTCTCTACTAAGCCTCAAAGACGCTTTGAGACAAGTGTTACACCATTCAGAGAATGTCGAAAATTTGAGTGAAATTGCTTCAAACAAGCGAATTATCGCGAAATAACACCTGCTCGAATCCAACAAAAACTGTTCCCAGCCGTCTCTACTAAGCCTCAGAGAAGCTTTGAGGCAAGTGTTACAAATATCAGAGAATGTCAAAAATTAGAGTGGAATTGCTTCAAACAAGCGAATTATCGCGAAACAACACCTGCTCGAATACAACAAAAACTGCGCCCAGCCGTCTCTACTAAGCCTCAGAGACGCTTTGACACAAGTGTTACACAATTCAGAGAATGTTAAAAATTAGAGTGTAATTGCTTTAAACAAGCGAATTATCGCGAAACAAAACCTGCTCGAATCCAACAAAAACTCTGCCCTGCCGTCTCTACTGAGCCTCAGAAACGCTTTGCGACAAGTTAACAAAGATCTGAGAATATCGAAAATTGGAGTCAAGTTGCTTCAAACAAGCCAATTATCGCGAAACAACACCTGCTCGAATCCAACAAAAACTGTGGCCTGCCGTCTCTACTGAGCCTCAGAGACGCTTTGAGACAAGTGTTACGAAATTCAGAGAATGTCGAAAATTTGAATGAAATTGCTTCAAACAAGCGAATTATCGCGAAACAACACCTGCTCGAATCCAACAAAAACTCTGCCCTGCCGTCTCTACTGAGCCTTAGAGACGCTTTGCGACAAGTTTAACAAAGATCTGAGAATATCGAAAATTGGAGTCAAGTTGCTTCACACAAGCGAATTATCGCGAAACAACACCTGCTCGAATCCAACAAAAACTGTCGCCTGCCGTCTCTACAGAGCCTCAGAGACGCTTTGAGACAATTGTTACAAAAATCAGAAAATGTTAAAAATTAGAGTGAAATTGCTTTAAACAAGCGAATTATCGCGAAACAACACCTGCTCGAATCCAACAAAAACTGTGCCCAGCCGTCTCTACTAAGCCTCAGAGACGCTTTGACACAAGTGTTACACAATTCAGAGAATGTTAAAAATTAGAGTGGAATTGCTTCAAACAAGCGAATTATCGCGAAACAACACCTGCTCGAATCCAACAAAAACTGTGGCCTGCCGTCTCTACTGAGCCTCAGAGACGCTTTGAGACAAGTGTTACGAAATTCAGAGAATGTCGAAAATTTAAGTGAAATTGCTTCAAACAAGCGAATTATCGCGAAACAACACCTGCTCGAATCCAACAAAAACTCTTGCCAGCCGTCTCTACTAAGCCTCAAAGACGCTTTGAGACAAGTGTTACAAAAATCAGAAAATGTTAAAAATTAGAGTGAAATTGCTTTAAACAAGCGAATTATCGCGAAACAACACCTGCTCGAATCCAAAAAAAACTGTTGCCAGCCGTCTCTACTAAGCCTCAAAGACGCTTTGAGACAACTGTTACACAATTCAGAGAATGTCAAAAATTAGAGTGGAATTGCTTCAAACAAGCGAATTATCGCGAAACAACCCCTGCTCGAATCCAACAAAAACTGTGCCCAGCCGTCTCTACTAAGCCTCAGAGACGCTTTGACACAAGTGTTACACAATTCAGAGAATGTCGAAAATTTAAGTGAAATTGCTTCAAACAAGTGAATTATCGCGAAACAACACCTGCTCGAATCCAACAAAAACTCTGCCCTGCCGTCTCTACTGAGCCTTAGAGACGCTTTGCGACAAGTTTTACAAAGATCTGAGAATATCGAAAATTGGAGTCAAGTTGCCTCACACAAGCGAATTATCGCGAAACAACACCTGCTCGAATCCAACAAAAACTGTGGCATGCCGTCTCTACTGAGCCTCAGAGACGCTGTGAGACAAGTGTTACGAAATTCAGAGAATGTCGAAAATTTGAGTGAAATTGCTTCAAACAAGCGAATTATCGCGAAACAACACCTGCTCGAATCCAACAAAAACTGTGGCCTGCCGTCTCTACTGAGCCTCAGAGACGCTTTGAGACAAGTGTTACGAAATTCAGAGAAAGTCGAAAATTTGAGTGAAATTTCTTCAAACAAGCGAATTATCGCGAAACAACACCTGCTCGAATCCAACAAAAACTGTTGCCAGCCGTCTCTACTAAGCCTCAAAGACGCTTTGAGACAAGTGTTACAAGCGAATTATCGCGAAACAACACCTGCTCGAATCCAAATAAAACTCTGCCCTGCTATCTCTACTAAGCCTCAGAGACGCTTTGAGACAAGTGTTACAAATATCAGAGAATGTCAAAAATTAGAGTGGAATTGCTTCAAAGAAGTGAATTATCGCGAAACAACACCTGCTCGAATCCAACAAAAACTCTGCCCTGCCGTCTCTACAGAGCCTCAGAGACGCTTTGAGACAATTGTTACAAAAATCAGAAAATGTTAAAAATTAGAGTGAAATTGCTTTAAACAAGCGAATTATCGCGAAACAACACCTGCTCGAATCCAAATAAAACTCTGCCCTGCTATCTCTACTAAGCCTCAGAGACGCTTTGAGACAAGTGTTACAAATATCAGAGAATGTCAAAAATTAGAGTGGAATTGCTTCAAAGAAGTGAATTATCGCGAAACAACACCTGCTCGAATCCAACAAAAACTCTGCCCTGCCGTCTCTACAGAGCCTCAGAGACGCTTTGAGACAATTGTTACAAAAATCAGAAAATGTTAAAAATTAGAGTGAAATTGCTTTAAACAAGCGAATTATCGCGAAACAACACCTGCTCGAATCCAACAAAAACTGTGCCCAGCCGTCTCTACTAAGCCTCAGAGACGCTTTGAGACAAGTGTTACACAATTCAGAGAATGTCAAAAATTAGAGTGGAATTGCTTCAAACAAGCGAATTATCGCGAAACAACACCTGCTCGAATACAACAAAAACTGCGCCCAGCCGTCTCTACTAAGCCTCAGAGACGCTTTGACACAAGTGTTACACAATTCAGAGAATGTTAAAAATTAGAGTGTAATTGCTTTAAACAAGCGAATTATCGCGAAACAAAACCTGCTCGAATCCAACAAAAACTCTGCCCTGCCGTCTCTACTGAGCCTCAGAAACGCTTTGCGACAAGTTAACAAAGATCTGAGAATATCGAAAATTGGAGTCAAGTTGCTTCAAACAAGCCAATTATCGCGAAACAACACCTGCTCGAATCCAACAAAAACTGTGGCCTGCCGTCTCTACTGAGCCTCAGAGACGCTTTGAGACAAGTGTTACGAAATTCAGAGAATGTCGAAAATTTGAATGAAATTGCTTCAAACAAGCGAATTATCGCGAAACAACACCTGCTCGAATCCAACAAAAACTCTGCCCTGCCGTCTCTACTGAGCCTTAGAGACGCTTTGCGACAAGTTTTACAAAGATCTGAGAATATCGAAAATTGGAGTCAAGTTGCTTCACACAAGCGAATTATCGCGAAACAACACCTGCTCGAATCCAACAAAAACTGTGGCCTGCCGTCTCTACAGAGCCTCAGAGACGCTTTGAGACAATTGTTACAAAAATCAGAAAATGTTAAAAATTAGAGTGAAATTGCTTTAAACAAGCGAATTATCGCGAAACAACACCTGCTCGAATCCAACAAAAACTGTGCCCAGCCGTCTCTACTAAGCCTCAGAGACGCTTTGACACAAGTGTTACACAATTCAGAGAATGTTAAAAATTAGAGTGGAATTGCTTCAAACAAGCGAATTATCGCGAAACAACACCTGCTCGAATCCAACAAAAACTGTGGCCTGCCGTCTCTACTGAGCCTCAGAGACGCTTTGAGACAAGTGTTACGAAATTCAGAGAATGTCGAAAATTTAAGTGAAATTGCTTCAAACAAGCGAATTATCGCGAAACAACACCTGCTCGAATCCAACAAAAACTCTTGCCAGCCGTCTCTACTAAGCCTCAAAGACGCTTTGAGACAAGTGTTACAAAAATCAGAAAATGTTAAAAATTAGAGTGAAATTGCTTTAAACAAGCGAATTATCGCGAAACAACACCTGCTCGAATCCAAAAAAAACTGTTGCCAGCCGTCTCTACTAAGCCTCAAAGACGCTTTGAGACAACTGTTACACAATTCAGAGAATGTCAAAAATTAGAGTGGAATTGCTTCAAACAAGCGAATTATCGCGAAACAACCCCTGCTCGAATCCAACAAAAACTGTGCCCAGCCGTCTCTACTAAGCCTCAGAGACGCTTTGACACAAGTGTTACACAATTCAGAGAATGTCGAAAATTTAAGTGAAATTGCTTCAAACAAGTGAATTATCGCGAAACAACACCTGCTCGAATCCAACAAAAACTCTGCCCTGCCGTCTCTACTGAGCCTTAGAGACGCTTTGCGACAAGTTTTACAAAGATCTGAGAATATCGAAAATTGGAGTCAAGTTGCCTCACACAAGCGAATTATCGCGAAACAACACCTGCTCGAATCCAACAAAAACTGTGGCATGCCGTCTCTACTGAGCCTCAGAGACGCTGTGAGACAAGTGTTACGAAATTCAGAGAATGTCGAAAATTTGAGTGAAATTGCTTCAAACAAGCGAATTATCGCGAAACAACACCTGCTCGAATCCAACAAAAACTGTGGCCTGCCGTCTCTACTGAGCCTCAGAGACGCTTTGAGACAAGTGTTACGAAATTCAGAGAAAGTCGAAAATTTGAGTGAAATTTCTTCAAACAAGCGAATTATCGCGAAACAACACCTGCTCGAATCCAACAAAAACTGTTGCCAGCCGTCTCTACTAAGCCTCAAAGACGCTTTGAGACAAGTGTTACAAGCGAATTATCGCGAAACAACACCTGCTCGAATCCAAATAAAACTCTGCCCTGCTATCTCTACTAAGCCTCAGAGACGCTTTGAGACAAGTGTTACAAATATCAGAGAATGTCAAAAATTAGAGTGGAATTGCTTCAAAGAAGTGAATTATCGCGAAACAACACCTGCTCGAATCCAACAAAAACTCTGCCCTGCCGTCTCTACAGAGCCTCAGAGACGCTTTGAGACAATTGTTACAAAAATCAGAAAATGTTAAAAATTAGAGTGAAATTGCTTTAAACAAGCGAATTATCGCGAAACAACACCTGCTCGAATCCAACAAAAACTGTGCCCAGCCGTCTCTACTAAGCCTCAGAGACGCTTTGAGACAAGTGTTACACAATTCAGAGAATGTTAAAAATTAGAGTGAAATTGCTTTAAACAAGCGAATTATCGCGAAACAACACCTTCTCGAATCCAACAAAAACTCTGCCCTGCCGTCTCTACTGAGCCTCAGAGACGCTTTGCGACAAGTTTTACAAAGATCTGAGAATATCGAAAATTGGAGTCAAGTGGCTTCAAACAAGCGAATTATCGCGAAACAACACCTGCTCGAATCCAACAAAAACTGTGGCCTGCCTTCTCTACTGAGCCTCATAGACGCTTTGAGACAAGTGTTACGAAATTCAGAGAATGTCGAAAATTTAAGTGAAATTGCTTCAAACAAGCGAATTATCGCGAAACAACACCTGCTCGAATTCAACATAGACTGTGGCCAGCCGTCTCTACTAAGCCTCAAAGGCACTTTGAGACAAGTGTTACACAATTCAGAGAATGTTAAAATTTAGAGTGAAATTGCTTTAAACAAGCGAATTATCGCGAAACAACACCTGCTCGAATCCAATAAAAACTGCGACCTCACTTCTCTACTGAGCGTCAGAGACGCTTTGAGACAAGTGTTACAATTATCAGAGAATGTCAAAAATTAGAGTGGAATTGCTCCAAACAAGCGAATTATCGCGAAATAACACCTGCTCGAATCCAGCAAAAACTGAAGCCTGCCGTCTCATCTGAGCCTCAGAGACGCTTTGAGACAAGTGTTACACAATTCAGAGAATGTCGAAAATTTGAGTGAAATTGCTTCAAACAAGCGAATTATCGCGAAATAACACCTGCTCGAATCCAACAAAAACTGTTCCCAGCCGTCTCTACTAAGCCTCAGAGACGCTTTGAGGCAAGTTTTAATAATATCAGAGAATGTCAAAAATTAGAGTGGAATTGCTTCAAACAAGCGAATTATCGCGAAACAACACCTGCTCGAATACAACAAAAACTGTGCCCAGCCGTCTCTACTAAGCCTCAGAGACGCTTTGACACAAGTGTTACACAATTCAGAGAATGTTAAAAATTAGAGTGAAATTGCTTTAAACAGGCGAATTATCGCGAAGCAACACCTGTTCGAATCCAACAAAAACTCTGCCCTGCCGTCTCTATTGAGCCTCAGAAACGCTTTGCGACAAGTTCTACAAAGATCTGAGAATATCGAAAATTGGAGTCAAGTTGCTTCAAACAAGCGAATTATCGCGAAACAACGCCTGCTCGAATCCAACAAAAACTGTGGCCTGCCGTCTCTACTGAGCCACAGAGACGCTTTGAGACAAGTATTTCGAAATTAAGAGAATGTCGAAAATTTGAGTGAAATTGCTTCAAACAAGCGAATTATCGCGAAACAACACCTGCTCGAATGCAACAAAACCTCTGCCCTGCCGTCTCTACTGAGCCTTAGAGACGCTTTGCGACAAGTTTTACAAAGATCTGAGAATATCGAAAATTGGAGTCAAGTTGCTTCACACAAGCGAATTATCGCGAAACAACACCTGCTCGAATCCAACAAAAACTGTGGCCTGCCGTCTCTACTGAGCCTCAGAGACGCTTTGAGACAAGTGTTACGAAATTCAGAGAATGTCGAAAATTTGAGTGAAATTGCTTCAAACAAGCGAATTATCGCGAAACAACACCTGCTCGAATCCAACAAAAACTGTGGCCTGCCGTCTCTACTGAACCTCAGAGACGCTTTGAGACAAGTGTTACGAAATTCAGAGAAGGTCGAATATTTGAGTGAAATTTCTTCAAACAAGCGAATTATCGCGAAACAACACCTGCTCGAATCCAACAAAAACTGTTGCCAGCCGTCTCTACTAAGCCTCAAAGACGCTTTGAGACAAGTGTTACAAGCGAATTATCGCGAAACAACACCTGCTCGAATCCAAATAAAACTCTGCCCTGCCGTCTCTACTAAGCCTCAGAGACGCTTTGAGACAAGTGTTACAAATATCAGAGAATGTCAAAAATTAGAGTGGAATTGCTTTAAACAAGCTAATTATCGCGAAACAACACCTGCTCGAATCCAAATAAAACTCTGCCCTGCCGTCCCTACTGAGCCTCAGAGACGCTTTGAGACAATTGTTACAAAAATCAGAAAATGTTAAAAATTAGAGTGAAATTGCTTTAAACAAGCGAATTATCGCGAAACAACACCTGCTCGAATCCAACAAAAACTGTACCCAGCCGTCTCTACTAAGCCTCAGAGACGCTTTGAGACAAGTGTTACACAATTCAGAGAATGTTAAAAATTAGAGTGAAATTGCTTTAAACAAGCGAATTATCGCGAAACAACACCTGCTCGAATCCAACAAAAACTCTGCCCTGCCGTCTCTACTGAGCCTCAGAGACGCTTTGCGACAAGTTTTAGAAAGATCTGAGAATATCGATAATTGGAGTCAAGTTGTTCAAACAAGCGAATTATCGCGAAACAAAACCTGCTCGAATCCAACAAAAACTGTGGCCTGCCGTCTCTACTGAGCCTCATAGACGCTTTGAGACAAGTGTTACGAAATTCAGAGAATGTCGAAAATTTAAGTGAAATTGCTTCAAACAAGCGAATTATCGCGAAACAACACCTGCTCGAATCCAATAAAAACTGTGACCTCACGTCTCTACTGAGCGTCAGAGACGCTTTGAGACAAGTTTTACAATTATCAGAGAATGTCAAAAATTAGAGTGGAATTGTTTCAAACAAGCGAATTATCGCGAAATAACACCCGCTCGAATCCAACAAAAACTGTGGCCTGCCGTCTCTACTGAGCCTCAGAGACGCTTTGAGACAAGTGTTACGAAATTCAGAGAATGTCGAAATTTGAGTGAAATTGCTTCAAACAAGCAAATTATCCCGAAACAGCACTTGCTCGAATCCAACAAAAACTGTGGCCTGCCGTCTCTACTGAGCCTCAGAGACGCTTTGAGACAAGTGTTACGAAATTCAGAGAAAGTCGAAAATTTGAGTGAAATTTCTTCAAACAAGCGAATTATCGCGAAACAACACCTGCTCGAATCCAACAAAAACTGTTGCCAGCCGTCTCTACTAAGCCTCAAAGACGCTTTGAGACAAGTGTTACACCATTCAGAGAATGTCGAAAATTTGAGTGAAATTGCTTCAAACAAGCGAATTATCGCGAAATAACACCTGCTCGAATCCAACAAAAACTGTTCCCAGCCGTCTCTACTAAGCCTCAGAGACGCTTTGAGGCAAGTGTTACAAATATCAGAGAATGTCAAAAATTAGAGTGGAATTGCTTCAAACAAGCGAATTATCGCGAAACAACACCTGCTCGAATACAACAAAAACTGTGCCCAGCCGTCTCTACTAAGCCTCAGAGACGCTTTGACACAAGTGTTACACAATTCAGAGAATGTTAAAAATTAGAGTGAAATTGCTTTAAACAAGCGAATTATCGCGAAACAACACCTGCTCGAATCCAACAAAAACTCTGCCCTGCCGTCTCTACTGAGCCTCAGAAACGCTTTGCGACAAGTTTAACAAAGATCTGAGAATAACGAAAATTGGAGCCAAGTTGCTTCAAACAAGCGAATTATCGCGAAACAACACCTGCTCGAATCCAACAAAAACTGTGGCCTGCCGTCTCTACTGAGCCTCAGAGACGCTTTGAGACAAGTGTTACGAAATTCAGAGAATGTCGAAAATTTGAGTGAAATTGCTTCAAACAAACGAATTATCGCGAAACAACACCTGCTCGAATCCAACAAAAACTGTGGCCAGCCGTCTCTACTAAGACTCAAAGATACTTTGAGACAAGCGTTACACAATTCAGAGAATGTTAAAAATTAGAGTGAAATTGCTTTAAACAAGCGAATTATCGCGAAACAACACCTGCTCGAATCCAACAAAAACTGTGCCCAGCCGTCTCTACTAAGCCTCAGAGACGCTTTGACACAAGTGTTACACAATTCAGAGAATGTTAAAAATTAGAGTGAAATTGCTTTAAACAAGCGAATTATCGCGAAACAACACCTGCTCGAATCTAACAGAAACTGTGCCCAGCCGTCTCTACTAAGCCTCAGAGACGCTTTGAGACAACTGTTACAAATATCAGAGAATGTCAAAAATTAGAGTGGAATTGCTTCAAACAAGCGAATTATCGCGAAACAACACCTGCTCGAATTCAACAAAGACTGTGGCCAGCCGTCTCTACTAAGCCTCAAAGGCACTTTGAGACAAGTGTTACACAATTCAGAGAATGTTAAAATTTAGAGTGAAATTGCTTTAAACAAGCGAATTATCGCGAAACAAAACCTGCTCGAATCCAAATAAAACTCTGCCCTGCCGTCTCTACTGAGCCTCAGAGACGCTTTGAGACAATTGTTACAAAAATCAGAAAATGTTAAAAATTAGAGTGAAATTGCTTTAAACAAGCGAATTATCGCGAAACAACACCTGCTCGAATCCAATAAAAACTGCGACCTCACTTCTCTACTGAGCGTCAGAGACGCTTTGAGACAAGTGTTACAATTATCAGAGAATGTCAAAAATTAGAGTGGAATTGCTCCAAACAAGCGAATTATCGCGATATAACACCTGCTCGAATCCAGCAAAAACTGAAGCCTGCCGTCTCATCTGTGCCTCAGAGACGCTTTGAGACAAGTGTTACACCATTCAGAGAATGTCGAAAATTTGAGTGAAATTGCTTCAAACAAGCGAATTATCGCGAAATAACACCTGCTCGAATCCAACAAAAACTGTTCCCAGCCGTCTCTACTAAGCCTCAGAGACGCTTTGAGGCAAGTGTTACAAATATCAGAGAATGTCAAAAATTAGAGTGGAATTGCTTCAAACAAGCGAATTATCGCGAAACAACACCTGCTCGAATACAACAAAAACTGTGCCCAGCCGTCTCTACTAAGCCTCAGAGACGCTTTGACACAAGTGTTACACAATTCAGAGAATGTTAAAAATTAGAGTGAAATTGCTTTAAACAAGCGAATTATCGCGAAACAACACCTGCTCGAATCCAACAAAAACTCTGCCCTGCCGTCTCTACTGAGCCTCAGAGACGCTTTGCGACAAGTTTTACAAAGATCTGAGAATATCGAAAATTGGAGTCAAGTGGCTTCAAACAAGCGAATTATCGCGAAACAACACCTGCTCGAATCCAACAAAAACTGTCGCCTGCCTTCTCTACTGAGCCTCATAGACGCCTTGAGACAAGTGTTACGAAATTCAGAGAATGTCGAAAATTTAAGTGAAATTGCTTCAAACAAGCGAATTATCGCGAAACAACACCTGCTCGAATTCAACATAGACTGTGGCCAGCCGTCTCTACTAAGCCTCAAAGGCACTTTGAGACAAGTGTTACACAATTCAGAGAATGTTAAAATTTAGAGTGAAATTGCTTTAAACAAGCGAATTATCGCGAAACAAAACCTGCTCGAATCCAAATGAAACTCTGCCCTGCCGTCTCTACTGAGCCTCAGAGACGCTTTGAGACAATTGTTACAAAAATCAGAAAATGTTAAAAATTAGAGTGAAATTGCTTTAAACAAGCGAATTATCGCGAAACAACACCTGCTCGAATCCAATAAAAACTGCGACCTCACTCCTCTACTGAGCGTCAGAGACGCTTTGAGACAAGTGTTACAATTATCAGAGATTGTCAAAAATTAGAGTGGAATTGCTCCAAACAAGCGAATTATCGCGAAATAACACCTGCTCGAATCCAGCAAAAACTGAAGCCTGCCGTCTCATCTGAGCCTCAGAGACGCTTTGAGACAAGTGTTACACAATTCAGATAATGTCGAAAATTTCAGTGAAATTGCTTCAAACAAGCGAATTATCGCGAAATAACACCTGCTCGAATCCAACAAAAACTGTTCCCAGCCGTCTCTACTAAGCCTCAGAGACGCTTTGAGGCAAGTGTTAATAATATCAGAGAATGTCAAAAATTAGAGTGGAATTGCTTCACACAAGCGAATTATCGCGAAACAACACCTGCTCGAATACAACAAAAACTGTGCCCAGCCGTCTCTAGTAAGCCTCAGAGACGCTTTGACACAAGTGTTAAAAGCGAATTATCGCGAAACAACACCTGCTCGAATCCAAATAAAACTCTGCCCTGCCGTCTCTACTAAGCCTCAGAGACGCTTTGAGACAAGTGTTACAAATATCAGAGAATGTCAAAAATTAGAGTGGAATTGCTTTAAACAAGCTAATTATCGCGAAACAACACCTGCTCGAATCCAAATAAAACTCTGCCCTGCCGTCCCTACTGAGCCTCAGAGACGCTTTGAGACAATTGTTACAAAAATCAGAAAATGTTAAAAATTAGAGTGAAATTGCTTTAAACAAGCGAATTATCGCGAAACAACACCTGCTCGAATCCAACAAAAACTGTACCCAGCCGTCTCTACTAAGCCTCAGAGACGCTTTGAGACAAGTGTTACACAATTCAGAGAATGTTAAAAATTAGAGTGAAATTGCTTTAAACAAGCGAATTATCGCGAAACAACACCTGCTCGAATCCAACAAACACTCTGCCCTGCCGTCTCTACTGAGCCTCAGAGACGCTTTGCGACAAGTTTTAGAAAGATCTGAGAATATCGATAATTGGAGTCAAGTTGTTCAAACAAGCGAATTATCGCGAAACAAAACCTGCTCGAATCCAACAAAAACTGTGGCCTGCCGTCTCTACTGAGCCTCATAGACTCTTTGAGACAAGTGTTACGAAATTCAGAGAATGTCGAAAATTTAAGTGAAATTGCTTCAAACAAGCGAATTATCGCGAAACAACACCTGCTCGAATCCAATAAAAACTGTGACCTCACGTCTCTACTGAGCGTCAGAGACGCTTTGAGACAAGTTTTACAATTATCAGAGAATGTCAAAAATTAGAGTGGAATTGCTTCAAACAAGCGAATTATCGCGAAATAACACCTGCTCGAATCCAACAAAAACTGTGGCCTGCCGTCTCTACTGAGCCTCAGAGACGCTTTGAGACAAGTGTTACGAAATTCAGAGAATGTCGAAATTTGAGTGAAATTGCTTCAAACAAGCAATTTATCCCGAAACAGCACTTGCTCGAATCCAACAAAAACTGTGGCCTGCCGTCTCTACTGAGCCTCAGAGACGCTTTGAGACAAGTGTTACGAAATTCAGAGAAAGTCGAAAATTTGAGTGAAATTGCTTCAAACAAGCGAATTATCGCGAAATAACACCTGCTCGAATCCAACAAAAACTGTTCCCAGCCGTCTCTACTAAGCCTCAGAGACGCTTTGAGGCAAGTGTTACAAATATCAGAGAATGTCAAAAATTAGAGTGGAATTGCTTCAAACAAGCGAATTATCGCGAAACAACACCTGCTCGAATACAACAAAAACTGTGCCCAGCCGTCTCTACTAAGCCTCAGAGACGCTTTGACACAAGTGTTACACAATTCAGAGAATGTTAAAAATTAGAGTGAAATTGCTTTAAACAAGCGAATTATCGCGAAACAACACCTGCTCGAATCCAACAAAAACTGTCGCCTGCCTTCTCTACTGAGCCTCATAGACGCTTTGAGACAAGTGTTACGAAATTCAGAGAATGTCGAAAATTTAAGTGAAATTGCTTCAAACAAGCGAATTATCGCGAAACAACACCTGCTCGAATTCAACATAGACTGTGGCCAGCCGTCTCTACTAAGCCTCAAAGGCACTTTGAGACAAGTGTTACACAATTCAGAGAATGTTAAAATTTAGAGTGAAATTGCTTTAAACAAGCGAATTATCGCGAAACAAAACCTGCTCGAATCCAAATGAAACTCTGCCCTGCCGTCTCTACTGAGCCTCAGAGACGCTTTGAGACAATTGTTACAAAAATCAGAAAATGTTAAAAATTAGAGTGAAATTGCTTTAAACAAGCGAATTATCGCGAAACAACACCTGCTCGAATCCAATAAAAACTGCGACCTCACTCCTCTACTGAGCGTCAGAGACGCTTTGAGACAAGTGTTACAATTATCAGAGATTGTCAAAAATTAGAGTGGAATTGCTCCAAACAAGCGAATTATCGCGAAATAACACCTGCTCGAATCCAGCAAAAACTGAAGCCTGCCGTCTCATCTGAGCCTCAGAGACGCTTTGAGACAAGTGTTACACAATTCAGATAATGTCGAAAATTTCAGTGAAATTGCTTCAAACAAGCGAATTATCGCGAAATAACACCTGCTCGAATCCAACAAAAACTGTTCCCAGCCGTCTCTACTAAGCCTCAGAGACGCTTTGAGGCAAGTGTTAATAATATCAGAGAATGTCAAAAATTAGAGAGGAATTGCTTCAAACAAGCGAATTATCGCGAAACAACACCTGCTCGAATACAACAAAAACTGTGCCCAGCCGTCTCTAGTAAGCCTCAGAGACGCTTTGACACAAGTGTTAAAAGCGAATTATCGCGAAACAACACCTGCTCGAATCCAAATAAAACTCTGCCCTGCCGTCTCTACTAAGCCTCAGAGACGCTTTGAGACAAGTGTTACAAATATCAGAGAATGTCAAAAATTAGAGTGGAATTGCTTTAAACAAGCTAATTATCGCGAAACAACACCTGCTCGAATCCAAATAAAACTCTGCCCTGCCGTCCCTACTGAGCCTCAGAGACGCTTTGAGACAATTGTTACAAAAATCAGAAAATGTTAAAAATTAGAGTGAAATTGCTTTAAACAAGCGAATTATCGCGAAACAACACCTGCTCGAATCCAACAAAAACTGTACCCAGCCGTCTCTACTAAGCCTCAGAGACGCTTTGAGACAAGTGTTACACAATTCAGAGAATGTTAAAAATTAGAGTGAAATTGCTTTAAACAAGCGAATTATCGCGAAACAACACCTGCTCGAATCCAACAAACACTCTGCCCTGCCGTCTCTACTGAGCCTCAGAGACGCTTTGCGACAAGTTTTAGAAAGATCTGAGAATATCGATAATTGGAGTCAAGTTGTTCAAACAAGCGAATTATCGCGAAACAAAACCTGCTCGAATCCAACAAAAACTGTGGCCTGCCGTCTCTACTGAGCCTCATAGACTCTTTGAGACAAGTGTTACGAAATTCAGAGAATGTCGAAAATTTAAGTGAAATTGCTTCAAACAAGCGAATTATCGCGAAACAACACCTGCTCGAATCCAATAAAAACTGTGACCTCACGTCTCTACTGAGCGTCAGAGACGCTTTGAGACAAGTTTTACAATTATCAGAGAATGTCAAAAATTAGAGTGGAATTGCTTCAAACAAGCGAATTATCGCGAAATAACACCTGCTCGAATCCAACAAAAACTGTGGCCTGCCGTCTCTACTGAGCCTCAGAGACGCTTTGAGACAAGTGTTACGAAATTCAGAGAATGTCGAAATTTGAGTGAAATTGCTTCAAACAAGCAATTTATCCCGAAACAGCACTTGCTCGAATCCAACAAAAACTGTGGCCTGCCGTCTCTACTGAGCCTCAGAGACGCTTTGAGACAAGTGTTACGAAATTCAGAGAAAGTCGAAAATTTGAGTGAAATTGCTTCAAACAAGCGAATTATCGCGAAATAACACCTGCTCGAATCCAACAAAAACTGTTCCCAGCCGTCTCTACTAAGCCTCAGAGACGCTTTGAGACAATTGTTACAAAAATTAGAAAATGTTAAAAATTAGAGTGAAATTGCTTTAAGCAAGCGAATTATCGCGAAACAACACCTGCTCGAATCCAACAAAAACTGTACCCAGCCGTCTCTACTAAGCCTCAGAGACGCTTTGAGACAAGTGTTACACAATTCAGAGAATGTTAAAAATTAGAGTGAAATTGCTTTAAACAAGCGAATTATCGCGAAACAACACCTGCTCGAATCCAACAAAAACTCTGCCCTGCCGTCTCTACTGAGCCTCAGAGACGCTTTGCGACAAGTTTTAGAAAGATCTGAGAATATCGATAATTGGAGTCAAGTTGTTCAAACAAGCGAATTATCGCGAAACAAAACCTGCTCGAATCCAACAAAAACTGTGGCCTGCCGTCTCTACTGAGCCTCATAGACGCTTTGAGACAAGTGTTACGAAATTCAGAGAATGTCGAAAATTTAAGTGAAATTGCTTCAAACAAGCGAATTATCGCGAAACAACACCTACTCGAATGCAATAAAAACTGTGACCTCACGTCTCTACTGAGCGTCAGAGACGCTTTGAGACAAGTTTTACAATTATCAGAGAATGTCAAAAATTAGAGTGGAATTGCTTCAAACAAGCGAATTATCGCGAAATAACACCTGCTCGAATCCAACAAAAACTGTTCCCAGCCGTCTCTACTAAGCCTCAGAGACGCTTTGAGGCAAGTGTTACAAATATCAGAGAATGTCAAAAATTAGAGTGGAATTGCTTCAAACAAGCGAATTATCGCGAAACAACACCTGCTCGAATACAACAAAAACTGTGCCCAGCCGTCTCTACTAAGCCTCAGAGACGCTTTGACACAAGTGTTACACAATTCAGAGAATGTTAAAAATTAGAGTGAAATTGCTTTAAACAAGCGAATTATCGCGAAACAACACCTGCTCGAATCCAACAAAAACTGTCGCCTGCCTTCTCTACTGAGCCTCATAGACGCTTTGAGACAAGTGTTACGAAATTCAGAGAATGTCGAAAATTTAAGTGAAATTGCTTCAAACAAGCGAATTATCGCGAAACAACACCTGCTCGAATTCAACATAGACTGTGGCCAGCCGTCTCTACTAAGCCTCAAAGGCACTTTGAGACAAGTGTTACACAATTCAGAGAATGTTAAAATTTAGAGTGAAATTGCTTTAAACAAGCGAATTATCGCGAAACAAAACCTGCTCGAATCCAAATGAAACTCTGCCCTGCCGTCTCTACTGAGCCTCAGAGACGCTTTGAGACAATTGTTACAAAAATCAGAAAATGTTAAAAATTAGAGTGAAATTGCTTTAAACAAGCGAATTATCGCGAAACAACACCTGCTCGAATCCAATAAAAACTGCGACCTCACTCCTCTACTGAGCGTCAGAGACGCTTTGAGACAAGTGTTACAATTATCAGAGATTGTCAAAAATTAGAGTGGAATTGCTCCAAACAAGCGAATTATCGCGAAATAACACCTGCTCGAATCCAGCAAAAACTGAAGCCTGCCGTCTCATCTGAGCCTCAGAGACGCTTTGAGACAAGTGTTACACAATTCAGATAATGTCGAAAATTTCAGTGAAATTGCTTCAAACAAGCGAATTATCGCGAAATAACACCTGCTCGAATCCAACAAAAACTGTTCCCAGCCGTCTCTACTAAGCCTCAGAGACGCTTTGAGGCAAGTGTTAATAATATCAGAGAATGTCAAAAATTAGAGAGGAATTGCTTCAAACAAGCGAATTATCGCGAAACAACACCTGCTCGAATACAACAAAAACTGTGCCCAGCCGTCTCTAGTAAGCCTCAGAGACGCTTTGACACAAGTGTTAAAAGCGAATTATCGCGAAACAACACCTGCTCGAATCCAAATAAAACTCTGCCCTGCCGTCTCTACTAAGCCTCAGAGACGCTTTGAGACAAGTGTTACAAATATCAGAGAATGTCAAAAATTAGAGTGGAATTGCTTTAAACAAGCTAATTATCGCGAAACAACACCTGCTCGAATCCAAATAAAACTCTGCCCTGCCGTCCCTACTGAGCCTCAGAGACGCTTTGAGACAATTGTTACAAAAATCAGAAAATGTTAAAAATTAGAGTGAAATTGCTTTAAACAAGCGAATTATCGCGAAACAACACCTGCTCGAATCCAACAAAAACTGTACCCAGCCGTCTCTACTAAGCCTCAGAGACGCTTTGAGACAAGTGTTACACAATTCAGAGAATGTTAAAAATTAGAGTGAAATTGCTTTAAACAAGCGAATTATCGCGAAACAACACCTGCTCGAATCCAACAAACACTCTGCCCTGCCGTCTCTACTGAGCCTCAGAGACGCTTTGCGACAAGTTTTAGAAAGATCTGAGAATATCGATAATTGGAGTCAAGTTGTTCAAACAAGCGAATTATCGCGAAACAAAACCTGCTCGAATCCAACAAAAACTGTGGCCTGCCGTCTCTACTGAGCCTCATAGACTCTTTGAGACAAGTGTTACGAAATTCAGAGAATGTCGAAAATTTAAGTGAAATTGCTTCAAACAAGCGAATTATCGCGAAACAACACCTGCTCGAATCCAATAAAAACTGTGACCTCACGTCTCTACTGAGCGTCAGAGACGCTTTGAGACAAGTTTTACAATTATCAGAGAATGTCAAAAATTAGAGTGGAATTGCTTCAAACAAGCGAATTATCGCGAAATAACACCTGCTCGAATCCAACAAAAACTGTGGCCTGCCGTCTCTACTGAGCCTCAGAGACGCTTTGAGACAAGTGTTACGAAATTCAGAGAATGTCGAAATTTGAGTGAAATTGCTTCAAACAAGCAATTTATCCCGAAACAGCACTTGCTCGAATCCAACAAAAACTGTGGCCTGCCGTCTCTACTGAGCCTCAGAGACGCTTTGAGACAAGTGTTACGAAATTCAGAGAAAGTCGAAAATTTGAGTGAAATTGCTTCAAACAAGCGAATTATCGCGAAATAACACCTGCTCGAATCCAACAAAAACTGTTCCCAGCCGTCTCTACTAAGCCTCAGAGACGCTTTGAGACAATTGTTACAAAAATTAGAAAATGTTAAAAATTAGAGTGAAATTGCTTTAAGCAAGCGAATTATCGCGAAACAACACCTGCTCGAATCCAACAAAAACTGTACCCAGCCGTCTCTACTAAGCCTCAGAGACGCTTTGAGACAAGTGTTACACAATTCAGAGAATGTTAAAAATTAGAGTGAAATTGCTTTAAACAAGCGAATTATCGCGAAACAACACCTGCTCGAATCCAACAAAAACTCTGCCCTGCCGTCTCTACTGAGCCTCAGAGACGCTTTGCGACAAGTTTTAGAAAGATCTGAGAATATCGATAATTGGAGTCAAGTTGTTCAAACAAGCGAATTATCGCGAAACAAAACCTGCTCGAATCCAACAAAAACTGTGGCCTGCCGTCTCTACTGAGCCTCATAGACGCTTTGAGACAAGTGTTACGAAATTCAGAGAATGTCGAAAATTTAAGTGAAATTGCTTCAAACAAGCGAATTATCGCGAAACAACACCTACTCGAATGCAATAAAAACTGTGACCTCACGTCTCTACTGAGCGTCAGAGACGCTTTGAGACAAGTTTTACAATTATCAGAGAATGTCAAAAATTAGAGTGGAATTGCTTCAAACAAGCGAATTATCGCGAAATAACACCTGCTCGAATCCAACAAAAACTGTGGCCTGCCGTCTCTACTGAGCCTCAGAGACGCTTTGAGACAAGTGTTACGAAATTCAGAGAATGTCGAAATTTGAGTGAAATTGCTTCAAACAAGCAAATTATCCCGAAACAGCACTTGCTCGAATCCAACAAAAACTGTGGCCTGCCGTCTCTACTGAGCCTCAGAGACGCTTTGAGACAAGTGTTACGACATTCAGAGAAAGTCGAAAATTTGAGTGAAATTTCTTCAAACAAGCGAATTATCGCGAAACAACACCTGCTCGAATCCAACAAAAACTGTTGCCAGCCGTCTCTACTAAGCCTCAAAGACGCTTTGAGACAAGTGTTACACCATTCAGAGAATGTCGAAAATTTGAGTGAAATTGCTTCAAACAAGCGAATTATCGCGAATTAACACCTGCTCGAATCCAACAAAAACTGTTCCCAGCCGTCTCTACTAAGCCTCAGAGACGCTTTGAGGCAAGTGTTACAAATATCAGAGAATGTCAAAAATAAGAGTGGAATTGCTTCAAACAAGCGAATTATCGCGAAACAACACCTGCTCGAATACAACAAAAACTGTGCCCAGCCGTCTCTACTAAGCCTCAGAGACGCTTTGACACAAGTGTTACACAATTCAGAGAATGTTAAAAATTAGAGTGAAATTGCTTTATACAAGCGAATTATCGCGAAACAACACCTGCTCGAATCCAACAAAAACTCTGCCCTGCCGTCTCTACTGAGCCTCAGAAACGCTTTGCGACAAGTTTAACAAAGATCTGAGAATAACGAAAATTGGAGCCAAGTTGCTTCAAACAAGCGAATTATCGCGAAACAACACCTGCTCGAATCCAACAAAAACTGTGGCCTGCCGTCTCTACTGAGCCTCAGAGACGCTTTGAGACAAGTGTTACGAAATTCAGAGAATGTCGAAAATTTGAGTGAAATTGCTTCAAACAAGCGAATTATCGCGAAACAACACCTGCTCGAATCCAACAAAAACTGTGGCCAGCCGTCTCTACTAAGACTCAAAGACGCTTTGAGACAAGTGTTACACAATTCAGAGAATGTTAAAAATTAGAGTGAAATTGCTTTAAACAAGCGAATTATCGCGAAACAACACCTGCTCGAATCCAACAAAAACTGTGCCCAGCCGTCTCTACTAAGCCTCAGAGACGCTTTGACACAAGTGTTACACAATTCAGAGAATGTTAAAAATTAGAGTGAAATTGCTTTAAACAAGCGAATTATCGCGAAACAACACCTGCTCGAATCTAACAGAAACTGTGCCCAGCCGTCTCTACATAGCCTCAGAGACGCTTTGAGACAACTGTTACAAATATCAGAGAATGTCAAAAATTAGAGTGGAATTGCTTCAAACAAGCGAATTATCGCGAAACAACACCTGCTCGAATTCAACAAAGACTGTGGCCAGCCGTCTCTACTAAGCCTCAAAGGCACTTTGAGACAAGTGTTACACAATTCAGAGAATGTTAAAATTTAGAGTGAAATTGCTTTAAACAAGCGAATTATCGCGAAACAAAACCTGCTCGAATCCAAATAAAACTCTGCCCTGCCGTCTCTACTGAGCCTCAGAGACGCTTTGAGACAATTGTTACAAAAATCAGAAATTGTTAAAAATTAGAGTGAAATTGCTTTAAACAAGCGAATTATAGCGAAACAACACCTGCTCGAATCCAATAAAAACTGCGACCTCACTTCTCTACTGAGCGTCAGAGACGCTTTGAGACAAGTGTTACAATTATCAGAGAATGTCAAAAATTAGAGTGGAATTGCTCCAAACAAGCGAATTATCGCGATATAACACCTGCTCGAATCCAGCAAAAACTAAAGCCTGCCGTCTCATCTGTGCCTCAGAGACGCTTTGAGACAAGTGTTACACCATTCAGAGAATGTCGAAAATTTGAGTGAAATTGCTTCAAACAAGCGAATTATCGCGAAATAACACCTGCTCGAATCCAACAAAAACTGTTCCCAGCCGTCTCTACTAAGCCTCAGAGACGCTTTGAGGCAAGTGTTAATAATATCAGAGAATGTCAAAAATTAGAGTGGAATTGCTTCAAACAAGCGAATTATCGCGAAACAACACCTGCTCGAATACAACAAAAACTGTGCCCAGCCGTCTCTACTAAGCCTCAGAGACGCTTTGACACAAGTGTTACACAATTCAGAGAATGTTAAAAATTAGAGTGAAATTGCTTTAAACAAGCGAATTATCGCGAAACAACACCTGCTCGAATCCAACAAAAACTCTGCCCTGCCGTCTCTAGTGAGCCTCAGAAACGCTTTGCGACAAGTTTTACAAAGATCTGAGAATATCGAAAATTGGAGTCAAGTTGCTTCAAACAAGCGAATTATCGCGAAACAACGCCTGCTCGAATCCAACAAAAACTGTGGCCTGCCGTCTCTACTGAGCCTCAGAGACGCTTTGAGACAAGTATTACGAAATTCAGAGAATGTCGAAAATTTGAGTGAAATTGCTTCAAACAAGCGAATTATCGCGAAACAACACCTGCTCGAATGCAACAAAAACTCTGCCCTGCCGTCTCTACTGAGCCTTAGAGACGCTTTGCGACAAGTTTTACAAAGATCTGAGAATATCGAAAATTGGAGTCAAGTTGCTTCACACAAGCGAATTATCGCGAAACAACACTTGCTCGAATCCAACAAAAACTGTGGCCTGCCGTCTCTACTGAGCCTCAGAGACGCTTTGAGACAAGTGTTACGAAATTCAGAGAATGTCGAAAATTTGAGTGAAATTGCTTCAAACAAGCGCATTATCGCGAAACAACACCTGCTCGAATCCAACAAAAACTGTGCCCTGCCGTCTCTACTGAACCTCAGAGACGCTTTGAGACAAGTGTTACGAAATTCAGAGAAAGTCGAATATTTGAGTGAAATTTCTTCAAACAAGCGAATTATCGCGAAACAACACCTGCTCGAATCCAACAAAAACTGTTGCCAGCCGTCTCTACTAAGCCTCAAAGACGCTTTGAGACAAGTGTTACAAGCGAATTATCGCGAAACAACACCTGCTCGAATCCAAATAAAACTCTGCCCTGCCGTCTCTACTAAGCCTCAGAGACGCTTTGAGACAAGTGTTACAAATATCAGAGAATGTCAAAAATTAGAGTGGAATTGCTTTAAACAAGCTAATTATCGCGAAACAACACCTGCTCGAATCCAAATAAAACTCTGCCCTGCCGTCCCTACTGAGCCTCAGAGACGCTTTGAGACAATTGTTACAAAAATCAGAAAATGTTAAAAATTAGAGTGAAATTGCTTTAAACAAGCGAATTATCGCGAAACAACACCTGCTCGAATCCAACAAAAACTGTACCCAGCCGTCTCTACTAAGCCTCAGAGACGCTTTGAGACAAGTGTTACACAATTCAGAGAATGTTAAAAATTAGAGTGAAATTGCTTTAAACAAGCGAATTATCGCGAAACAACACCTGCTCGAATCCAACAAAAACTCTGCCCTGCCGTCTCTACTGAGCCTCAGAGACGCTTTGCGACAAGTTTTAGAAAGATCTGAGAATAACGATAATTGGAGTCAAGTTGTTCAAACAAGCGAATTATCGCGAAACAAAACCTGCTCGAATCCAACAAAAACTGTGGCCTGCCGTCTCTACTGAGCCTCATAGACGCTTTGAGACAAGTGTTACGAAATTCAGAGAATGTCGAAAATTTAAGTGAAATTGCTTCAAACAAGCGAATTATCGCGAAACAACACCTGCTCGAATCCAATAAAAACTGTGACCTCACGTCTCTACTGAGCGTCAGAGACGCTTTGAGACAAGTTTTACAATTATCAGAGAATGTCAAAAATTAGAGTGGAATTGCTTCAAACAAGCGAATTATCGCGAAATAACACCTGCTCGAATCCAACAAAAACTGTGGCCTGCCGTCTCTACTGAGCCTCAGAGACGCTTTGAGACAAGTGTTACGAAATTCAGAGAATGTCGAAATTTCAGTGAAATTGCTTCAAACAAGCAAATTATCCCGAAACAGCACTTGCTCGAATCCAACAAAAACTGTGGCCTGCCGTCTCTACTGAGCCTCAGAGACGCTTTGAGACAAGTGTTACGAAATTCAGAGAAAGTCGAAAATTTGAGTGAAATTTCTTCAAACAAGCGAATTATCGCGAAACAACACCTGCTCGAATCCAACAAAAACTGTTGCCAGCCGTCTCTACTAAGCCTCAAAGACGCTTTGAGACAAGTGTTACACCATTCAGAGAATGTCGAAAATTTGAGTGAAATTGCTTCAAACAAGCGAATTATCGCGAAATAACACCTGCTCGAATCCAACAAAAACTGTTCCCAGCCGTCTCTACTAAGCCTCAGAGACGCTTTGAGGCAAGTGTTACAAATATCAGAGAATGTCAAAAATTAGAGTGGAATTGCTTCAAACAAGCGAATTATCGCGAAACAACACCTGCTCGAATACAACAAAAACTGTGCCCAGCCGTCTCTACTAAGCCTCAGAGACGCTTTGACACAAGTGTTACACAATTCAGAGAATGTTAAAAATTAGAGTGAAATTGCTTTAAACAAGCGAATTATCGCGAAACAACACCTGCTCGAATCCAACAAAAACTCTGCCCTGCCGTCTCTACTGAGCCTCAGAAACGCTTTGCGACAAGTTTAACAAAGATCTGAGAATAACGAAAATTGGAGCCAAGTTGCTTCAAACAAGCGAATTATCGCGAAACAACACCTGCTCGAATCCAACAAAAACTGTGGCCTGCCGTCTCTACTGAGCCTCAGAGACGCTTTGAGACAAGTGTTACGAAATTCAGAGAATGTCGAAAATTTGAGTGAAATTGCTTCAAACAAGCGAATTATCGCGAAACAACACCTGCTCGAATCCAACAAAAACTGTGGCCAGCCGTCTCTACTAAGACTCAAAGACGCTTTGAGACAAGTGTTACACAATTCAGAGAATGTTAAAAATTAGAGTGAAATTGCTTTAAACAAGCGAATTATCGCGAAACAACACCTGCTCGAATCCAACAAAAACTGTGCCCAGCCGTCTCTACTAAGCCTCAGAGACGCTTTGACACAAGTGTTACACAATTCAGAGAATGTTAAAAATTAGAGTGAAATTGCTTTAAACAAGCGAATTATCGCGAAACAACACCTGCTCGAATCTAACAGAAACTGTGCCCAGCCGTCTCTACATAGCCTCAGAGACGCTTTGAGACAGCTGTTACAAATATCAGAGAATGTCAAAAATTAGAGTGGAATTGCTTCAAACAAGCGAATTATCGCGAAACAACACCTGCTCGAATTCAACAAAGACTGTGGCCAGCCGTCTCTACTAAGCCTCAAAGGCACTTTGAGACAAGTGTTACACTATTCAGAGAATGTTAAAATTTAGAGTGAAATTGCTTTAAACAAGCGAATTATCGCGAAACAAAACCTGCTCGAATCCAAATAAAACTCTGCCCTGCCGTCTCTACTGAGCCTCAGAGACGCTTTGAGACAATTGTTACAAAAATCAGAAATTGTTAAAAATTAGAGTGAAATTGCTTTAAACAAGCGAATTATCGCGAAACAACACCTGCTCGAATCCAATAAAAACTGCGACCTCACTTCTCTACTGAGCGTCAGAGACGCTTTGAGACAAGTGTTACAATTATCAGAGAATGTCAAAAATTAGAGTGGAATTGCTCCAAACAAGCGAATTATCGCGATATAACACCTGCTCGAATCCAGCAAAAACTGAAGCCTGCCGTCTCATCTGTGCCTCAGAGACGCTTTGAGACAAGTGTTACACCATTCAGAGAATGTCGAAAATTTGAGTGAAATTGCTTCAAACAAGCGAATTATCGCGAAATAACACCTGCTCGAATCCAACAAAAACTGTTCCCAGCCGTCTCTACTAAGCCTCAGAGACGCTTTGAGGCAAGTGTTACAAATATCAGAGAATGTCAAAAATTAGAGTGGAATTGCTTCAAACAAGCGAATTATCGCGAAACAACACCTGCTCGAATACAACAAAAACTGTGCCCAGCCGTCTCTACTAAGCCTCAGAGACGCTTTGACACAAGTGTTACACAATTCAGAGAATGTTAAAAATTAGAGTGAAATTGCTTTAAACAAGCGAATTATCGCGAAACAACACCTGCTCGAATCCAACAAAAACTCTGCCCTGCCGTCTCTAGTGAGCCTCAGAAACGCTTTGCGACAAGTTTTAGAAAGATCTGAGAATATCGATAATTGGAGTCAAGTTGTTCAAACAAGCGAATTATCGCGAAACAAAACCTGCTCGAATCCAACAAAAACTGTGGCCTGCCGTCTCTACTGAGCCTCATAGACGCTTTGAGACAAGTGTTACGAAATTCAGAGAATGTCGAAAATTTAAGTGAAATTGCTTCAAACAAGCGAATTATCGCGAAACAACACCTGCTCGAATCCAATAAAAACTGTGACCTCACGTCTCTACTGAGCGTCAGAGACGCTTTGAGACAAGTTTTACAATTATCAGAGAATGTCAAAAATTAGAGTGGAATTGCTTCAAACAAGCGAATTATCGCGAAATAACACCTGCTCGAATCCAACAAAAACTGTGGCCTGCCGTCTCTACTGAGCCTCAGAGACGCTTTGAGACAAGTGTTACGAAATTCAGAGAATGTCGAAATTTGAGTGAAATTGCTTCAAACAAGCAAATTATCCCGAAACAGCACTTGCTCGAATCCAACAAAAACTGTGGGCTGCCGTCTCTACTGAGCCTCAGAGACGCTTTGAGACAAGTGTTACGAAATTCAGAGAAAGTCGAAAATTTGAGTGAAATTTCTTCAAACAAGCGAATTATCGCGAAACAACACCTGCTCGAATCCAACAAAAACTGTTGCCAGCCGTCTCTACTAAGCCTCAAAGACGCTTTGAGACAAGTGTTACACCATTCAGAGAATGTCGAAAATTTGAGTGAAATTGCTTCAAACAAGCGAATTATCGCGAAATAACACCTGCTCGAATCCAACAAAAACTGTTCCCAGCCGTCTCTACTAAGCCTCAGAGACGCTTTGAGGCAAGTGTTACAAATATCAGAGAATGTCAAAAATTAGAGTGCAATTGCTTCAAACAAGCGAATTATCGCGAAACAACACCTGCTCGAATACAACAAAAACTGTGCCCAGCCGTCTCTACTAAGCCTCAGAGACGCTTTGACACAAGTGTTACACAATTCAGAGAATGTTAAAAATTAGAGTGAAATTGCTTTAAACAAGCGAATTATCGCGAAACAACACCTGCTCGAATCCAACAAAAACTCTGCCCTGCCGTCTCTACTGAGCCTCAGAAACGCTTTGCGACAAGTTTAACAAAGATCTGAGAATATCGAAAATTGGAGTCAAGTTGCTTCAAACAAACGAATTATCGCGAAACAACACCTGCTCGAATCCAACAAAAACTGTGGCCTGCCGTCTCTACTGAGCCTCAGAGACGCTTTGAGACAAGTGTTACGAAATTCAGAGAATGTCGAAAATTTGAGTGAAATTGCTTCAAACAAGCGAATTATCGCGAAACAACACCTGCTCGAATCCAACAAAAACTGTGGCCAGCCGTCTCTACTAAGACTCAAAGACGCTTTGAGACAAGTGTTACACAATTCAGAGAATGTTAAAAATTAGAGTGAAATTGCTTTAAACAAGCGAATTATCGCGAAACAACACCTGCTCGAATCCAACAAAAACTGTGCCCAGCCGTCTCTACTAAGCCTCAGAGACGCTTTGACACAAGTGTTACACAATTCAGAGAATGTTAAAAATTAGAGTGAAATTGCTTTAAACAAGCGAATTATCGCGAAACAACACCTGCTCGAATCTAACAGAAACTGTGCCCAGCCGTCTCTACATAGCCTCAGAGACGCTTTGAGACAACTGTTACAAATATCAGAGAATGTCAAAAATTAGAGTGGAATTGCTTCAAACAAGCGAATTATCGCGAAACAACACCTGCTCGAATTCAACAAAGACTGTGGCCAGCCGTCTCTACTAAGCCTCAAAGGCACTTTGAGACAAGTGTTACACAATTCAGAGAATGTTAAAATTTAGAGTGAAATTGCTTTAAACAAGCGAATTATCGCGAAACAAAACCTGCTCGAATCCAAATAAAACTCTGCCCTGCCGTCTCTACTGAGCCTAAGAGACGCTTTGAGACAATTGTTACAAAAATCAGAAAATGTTAAAAATTAGAGTGAAATTGCTTTAAACAAGCGAATTATCGCGAAACAACACCTGCTCGAATCCAATAAAAACTTCGACCTCACTTCTCTACTGAGCGTCAGAGACGCTTTGAGACAAGTGTTACAATTATCAGAGAATGTCAAAAATTAGAGTGGAATTGCTCCAAACAAGCGAATTATCGCGATATAACACCTGCTCGAATCCAGCAAAAACTGAAGCCTGCCGTCTCATCTGAGCCTCAGAGACGCTTTGAGACAAGTGTTACACCATTCAGAGAATGTCGAAAATTTGAGTGAAATTGCTTCAAACAAGCGAATTATCGCGAAATAACACCTGCTCGAATCCAACAAAAACTGTTCCCAGCCGTCTCTACTAAGCCTCAGAGACGCTTTGAGGCAAGTGTTACAAATATCAGAGAATGTCAAAAATTAGAGTGGAATTGCTTCAAACAAGCGAATTATCGCGAAACAACACCTGCTCGAATCCAAATAAAACTCTGCCCTGCCGTCCCTACTGAGCCTCAGAGACGCTTTGAGACAATTGTTACAAAAATCAGAAAATGTTAAAAATTAGAGTGAAATTGCTTTAAACAAGCGAATTATCGCGAAACAACACCTGCTCGAATCCAACAAAAACTGTACCCAGCCGTCTCTACCAAGCCTCAGAGACGCTTTGAGACAAGTGTTACACAATTCAGAGAATGTTAAAAATTAGAGTGAAATTGCTTTAAACAAGCGAATTATCGCGAAACAACACCTGCTCGAATCCAACAAAAACTCTGCCCTGCCGTCTCTACTGAGCCTCAGAGACGCTTTGCGACAAGTTTTAGAAAGATCTGAGAATATCGATAATTGGAGTCAAGTTGTTCAAACAAGCGAATTATCGCGAAACAAAACCTGCTCGAATCCAACAAAAACTGTGGCCTGCCGTCTCTACTGAGTCTCATAGACGCTTTGAGACAAGTGTTACGAAATTCAGAGAATGTCGAAAATTTAAGTGAAATTGCTTCAAACAAGCGAATTATCGCGAAACAACACCTGCTCGAATCCAATAAAAACTGTGAGCTCACGTCTCTACTGAGCGTCAGAGACGCTTTGAGACAAGTTTTACAATTATCAGAGAATGTCAAAAATTAGAGTGGAATTGCTTCAAACAAGCGAATTATCGCGAAATAACACCTGCTCGAATCCAACAAAAACTGTGGCCTGCCGTCTCTACTGAGCCTCAGAGACGCTTTGAGACAAGTGTTACGAAATTCAGAGAATGTCGAAATTTGAGTGAAATTCTTCAAACAAGCAAATTATCCCGAAACAGCACTTGCTCGAATCCAACAAAAACTGTGGCCTGCCGTCTCTACTGAGCCTCAGAGACGCTTTGAGACAAGTGTTACGAAATTCAGAGAAAGTCGAAAATTTGAGTGAAATTTCTTCAAACAAGCGAATTATCGCGAAACAACACCTGCTCGAATCCAACAAAAACTGTTGCCAGCCGTCTCTACTAAGCCTCAAAGACGCTTTGAGACAAGTGTTACACCATTCAGAGAATGTCGAAAATTTGAGTGAAATTGCTTCAAACAAGCGAATTATCGCGAAATAACACCTGCTCGAATCCAACAAAAACTGTTCCCAGCCGTCTCTACTAAGCCTCAGAGACGCTTTGAGGCAAGTGTTACAAATATCAGAGAATGTCAAAAATTAGAGTGGAATTGCTTCAAACAAGCGAATTATCGCGAAACAACACCTGCTCGAATACAACAAAAACTGTGCCCAGCCGTCTCTACTAAGCCTCAGAGACGCTTTGACACAAGTGTTACACAATTCAGAGAATGTTAAAAATTAGAGTGAAATTGCTTTAAACAAGCGAATTATCGCGAAACAACACCTGCTCGAATCCAACAAAAACTCTGCCCTGCCGTCTCTACTGAGCCTCAGAAACGCTTTGCGACAAGTTTAACAAAGATCTGAGAATATCGAAAATTGGAGTCAAGTTGCTTCAAACATGCGAATTATCGCGAAACAACACCTGCTCGAATCCAACAAAAACTGTGGCCAGCCGTCTCTACTAAGACTCAAAGACGCTTTGAGACAAGTGTTACACAATTCAGAGAATGTTAAAAATTAGAGTGAAATTGCTTTAAACAAGCGAATTATCGCGAAACAACACCTGCTCGAATCCAACAAAAACACTGCCCAGCCGTCTCTACTAAGCCTCAGAGACGCTTTGACACAAGTGTTACACAATTCAGAGAATGTTAAAAATTAGAGTGAAATTGCTTTAAACAAGCGAATTATCGCGAAACAACACCTGCTCGAATCTAACAGAAACTGTGCCCAGCCGTCTCTACTAAGCCTCAGAGACGCTTTGAGACAACTGTTACAAATATCAGAGAATGTCAAAAATTAGAGTGGAATTGCTTCAAACAAGCGAATTATCGCGAAACAACACCTGCTCGAATTCAACAAAGACTGTGGCCAGCCGTCTCTACTAAGCCTCAAAGGCACTTTGAGACAAGTGTTACACAATTCAGAGAATGTTAAAATTTAGAGTGAAATTGCTTTAAACAAGCGAATTATCGCAAAACAAAACCTGCTCGAATCCAAATAAAACTCTGCCCTGCCCTCTCTACTGAGCCTCAGAGACGCTTTGAGACAATTGTTACAAAAATCAGAAAATGTTAAAGTTAGAGTGAAATTGCTTTAAACAAGCGAATTATCGCGAAACAACACCTGCTCGAATCCAATAAAAACTGCGACCTCACTTCTCTACTGAGCGTCAGAGACGCTTTGAGACAAGTGTTACAATTATCAGAGAATGTCAAAAATTAGAGTGGAATTGCTCCGAACAAGCGAATTATCGCGATATAACACCTGCTCGAATCCAGCAAAAACTGAAGCCTGCCGTCTCATCTGTGCCTCAGAGACGCTTTGAGACAAGTGTTACACCATTCAGAGAATGTCGAAAATTTGAGTGAAATTGCTTCAAACAAGCGAATTATCGCGAAATAACACCTGCTCGAATCCAACAAAAACTGTTCCCAGCCGTCTCTACTAAGCCTCAGAGACGCTTTGAGGCAAGTGTTACAAATATCAGAGAATGTCAAAAATTAGAGTGGAATTGCTTCAAACAAGCGAATTATCGCGAAACAACACCTGCTCGAATACAACAAAAACTGTGCCCAGCCGTCTCTACTAAGCCTCAGAGACGCTTTGACACAAGTGTTACACAATTCAGAGAATGTTAAAAATTAGAGTGAAATTGCTTTAAACAAGCGAATTATCGCGAAACAACACCTGCTCGAATCCAACAAAAACTCTGCCCTGCCGTCTCTACTGAGCCTCAGAAACGCTTTGCGACAAGTTTTAGAAAGATCTGAGAATATCGATAATTGGAGTCAAGTTGTTCAAACAAGCGAATTATCGCGAAACAAAACCTGCTCGAATCCAACAAAAACTGTGGCCTGCCGTCTCTACTGAGCCTCATAGACGCTTTGAGACAAGTGTTACGAAATTCAGAGAATGTCGAAAATTTAAGTGAAATTGCTTCAAACAAGCGAATTATCGCGAAACAACACCTGCTCAAATCCAATAAAAACTGTGACCTCACGTCTCTACTGAGCGTCAGAGACGCTTTGAGACAAGTTTTACAATTATCAGAGAATGTCAAAAATTAGAGTGGAATTGCTTCAATCAAGCGAATTATCGCGAAATAACACCTGCTCGAATCCAACAAAAACTGTGGCCTGCCGTCTCTACTGAGCCTCAGAGACGCTTTGAGACAAGTGTTACGAAATTCAGAGAATGTCGAAATTTGAGTGAAATTGCTTCAAACAAGCAAATTATCCCGAAACAGCACTTGCTCGAATCCAACAAAAACTGTGGCCTGCCGTCTCTACTGAGCCTCAGAGACGCTTTGAGACAAGTGTTACACCATTCAGAGAAAGTCGAAAATTTGAGTGAAATTGCTTCAAACAAGCGAATTATCGCGAAACAACACCTGCTCGAATCCAACAAAAACTGTTGCCAGCCGTCTCTACTAAGCCTCAAAGACGCTTTGAGACAAGTGTTACACCATTCAGAGAATGTCGAAAATTTGAGTGAAATTGCTTCAAACAAGCGAATTATCGCGAAATAACACCTGCTCGAATCCAACAAAAACTGTTCCCAGCCGTCTCTACTAAGCCTCAGAGACGCTTTGAGGCAAGTGTTACAAATATCAGAGAATGTCAAAAATTAGAGTGGAATTGCTTCAAACAAGCGAATTATCGCGAAACAACACCTGCTCGAATACAACAAAAACTGTGCCCAGCCGTCTCTACTAAGAGTCAGAGACGCTTTGACACAAGTGTTACACAATTCAGAGAATGTTAAAAATTAGAGTGAAATTGCTTTAAACAAGCGATTTATCGCGAAACAACACCTGCTCGAATCCAACAAAAACTCTGCCCTGCCGTCTCTACTGAGCCTCAGAAACGCTTTGCGACAAGTTTAACAAAGATCTGAGAATATCGAAAATTGGAGTCAAGTTGCTTCAAACAAGCGAATTATCGCGAAACAAAACCTGCTCGAATCCAACAAAAACTGTGGCCTGCCGTCTCTACTGAGCCTCAGAGACGCTTTGAGACAAGTGTTACGAAATTCAGAGAATGTCGAAAATTTGAGTGAAATTGCTTCAAACAAGCGAATTATCGCGAAACAACACCTGCTCGAATCCAACAAAAACTGTGGCCAGCCGTCTCTACTAAGACTCAAAGACGCTTTGAGACAAGTGTTACACAATTCAGAGAATGTTAAAAATTAGAGTGAAATTGCTTTAAACAAGCGAATTATCGCGAAACAACACCTGCTCGAATCCAACAAAAACTGTGCCCAGCCGTCTCTACTAAGCCTCAGAGACGCTTTGACACAAGTGTTACACAATTCAGAGAATGTTAAAAATTAGAGTGAAATTGCTTTAAACAAGCGAATTATCGCGAAACAACACCTGCTCGAATCTAACAGAAACTGTGCCCAGCCGTCTCTACTAAGCCTCAGAGACGCTTTGAGACAACTGTTACAAATATCAGAGAATGTCAAAAATTAGAGTGGAATTGCTTCAAACAAGCGAATTATCGCGAAACAACACCTGCTCGAATTCAACAAAGACTGTGGCCAGCCGTCTCTACTAAGCCTCAAAGGCACTTTGAGACAAGTGTTACACAATTCAGAGAATGTTAAAATTTAGAGTGAAATTGCTTTAAACAAGCGAATTATCGCGAAACAAAACCTGCTCGAATCCAAATAAAACTCTGCCCTGCCGTCTCTACTGAGCCTCAGAGACGCTTTGACACAATTGTTACAAAAATCAGAAAATGTTAAAAATTAGAGTGAAATTGCTTTAAACAAGCGAATTATCGCGAAACAACACCTGCTCGAATCCAATAAAAACTGCGACCTCACTTCTCTACTGAGCGTCAGAGACGCTTTGAGACAAGTGTTACAATTATCAGAGAATGTCAAAAATTAGAGTGGAATTGCTCCAAACAAGCGAATTATCGCGATATAACACCTGCTCGAATCCAGCAAAAACTGAAGCCTGCCGTCTCATCTGAGCCTCAGAGACGCTTTGAGACAAATGTTACACCATTCAGAGAATGTCGAAAATTTGAGTGAAATTGCTTCAAACAAGCGAATTATCGCGAAATAACACCTGCTCGAATCCAACAAAAACTGTTCCCAGCCGTCTCTACTAAGCCTCAGAGACGCTTTGAGGCAAGTGTTACAAATATCAGAGAATGTGAAAAATTAGAGTGGAATTGCTTCAAACAAGCGAATTATCGCGAAACAACACCTGCTCGAATACAACAAAAAATGTGCCCAGCCGTCTCTACTAAGCCTCAGAGACGCTTTGACACAAGGGTTACACAATTCAGAGAATGTTAAAAATTAGAGTGAAATTGCTTTAAACAAGCGAATTATCGCGAAACAACACCTGCTCGAATCCAACAAAAACTCTGCCCTGCCGTCTCTACTGAGCCTCAGAAACGCTTTGCGACAAGTTTTACAAAGATCTGAGAATATCGAAAATTGGAGTCAAGTTGCTTCAAACAAGCGAATTATCGCGAAACAACGCCTGCTCGAATCCAACAAAAACTGTGGCCTGCCGTCTCTACTGAGCCTCAGAGACGCTTTGAGACAAGTATTACGAAATTCAGAGAATGTCGAAAATTTGAGTGAAATTGCTTCAAACAAGCGAATAATCGCGAAACAACACCTGCTCGAATGCAACAAAAACTCTGCCCTGCCGTCTCTACTGAGCCTTAGAGACGCTTTGCGACAAGTTTTACAAAGATCTGAGAATATCGAAAATTGGAGTCAAGTTGCTTCACACAAGCGAATTATCGCGAAACAACACGTGCTCGAATCCAACAAAAACTGTGGCCTGCCGTCTCTACTGAGCCTCAGAGACGCTTTGAGACAAGTGTTACGAAATTCAGAGAATGTCGAAAATTTGAGTGAAATTGCTTCAAACAAGCGAATTATCGCGAAACAACACCTGCTCGAATCCAACAAAAACTGTGGCCTGCCGTCTCTACTGAACCTCAGAGACGCTTTGAGACAAGTGTTACGAAATTCAGAGAAAGTCGAATATTTGAGTGAATTTCTTCAAACAAGCGAATTATCGCGAAACAACACCTGCTCGAATCCAACAAAAACTGTTGCCAGCCGTCTCTACTAAGCCTCAAAGACGCTTTGAGACAAGTGTTACAAGCGAATTATCGCGAAACAACACCTGCTCGAATCCAAATAAAACTCTGCCCTGCCGTCTCTACTAAGCCTCAGAGACGCTTTGAGACAAGTGTTACAAATATCAGAGAATGTCAAAAATTAGAGTGGAATTGCTTTAAACAAGCTAATTATCGCGAAACAACACCTGCTCGAATCCAAATAAAACTCTGCCCTGCCGTCCCTACTGAGCCTCAGAGACGCTTTGAGACAATTGTTATAAAAATCAGAAAATGTTAAAAATTAGAGTGAAATTGCTTTAAACAAGCGAATTATCGCGAAACAACACCTGCTCGAATCCAACAAAAACTGTACCCAGCCGTCTCTACCAAGCCTCAGAGACGCTTTGCGACAAGTTTTACAAAGATCTGAGAATATCGATAATTGGAGTCAAGTTGTTCAAACAAGCGAATTATCGCGAAACAAAACCTGCTCGAATCCAACAAAAACTGTGGCCTGCCGTCTCTACTGAGCCTCATAGACGCTTTGAGACAAGTGTTACGAAATTCAGAGAATGTCGAAAATTTAAGTGAAATTGCTTCAAACAAGCGAATTATCGCGAAACAACACCTGCTCGAATCCAATAAAAACTGTGACCTCACGTCTCTACTGAGCGTCAGAGACGCTTTGAGACAAGTTTTACAATTATCAGAGAATGTCAAAAATTAGAGTGGAATTGCTTCAAACAAGCGAATTATCGCGAAATAACACCTGCTCGAATCCAACAAAAACTGTGGCCTGCCGTCTCTACTGAGCCTCAGAGACGCTTTGAGACAAGTGTTACGAAATTCAGAGAATGTCGAAATTTGAGTGAAATTGCTTCAAACAAGCAAATTATCCCGAAACAGCACTTGCTCGGATCCAACAAAAACTGTGGCCTGCCGTCTCTACTGAGCCTCAGAGACGCTTTGAGACAAGTGTTACGAAATTCAGAGAAAGTCGAAAATTTGAGTGAAATTTCTTCAAACAAGCGAATTATCGCGAAACAACACCTGCTCGAATCCAACAAAAACTGTTGCCAGCCGTCTCTACTAAGCCTCAAAGACGCTTTGAGACAAGTGTTACACCATTCAGAGAATGTCGAAAATTTGAGTGAAATTGCTTCAAACAAGCGAATTATCGCGAAATAACACCTGCTCGAATCCAACAAAAACTGTTCCCAGCCGTCTCTACTAAGCCTCAGAGACGCTTTGAGGCAAGTGTTACAAATATCAGAGAATGTCAAAAATTAGAGTGGAATTGCTTCAAACAAGCGAATTATCGCGAAACAACACCTGCTCGAATACAACAAAAACTGTGCCCAGCCGTCTCTACTAAGCCTCAGAGACGCTTTGACACAAGTGTTACACAATTCAGAGAATGTTAAAAATTAGAGTGAAATTGCTTTAAACAAGAGAATTATCGTGAAACAACACCTGCTCGAATCCAACAAAAACTCTGCCCTGCCGTCTCTACTGAGCCTCAGAAACGCTTTGCGACAAGTTTAACAAAGATCTGAGAATATCGAAAATTGGAGTCAAGTTGCTTCAAACAAGCGAATTATCGCGAAACAACACCTGCTCGAATCCAACAAAAACTGTGGCCTGCCGTCTCTACTGAGCCTCAGAGACGCTTTGAGACAAGTGTTACGAAATTCAGAGAATGTCGAAAATTTGAGTGAAATTGCTTCAAACAAGCGAATTATCGCGAAACAACACCTGCTCGAATCCAACAAAAACTGTGGCCAGCCGTCTCTACTAAGACTCAAAGACGCTTTGAGACAAGTGTTACACAATTCAGAGAATGTTAAAAATTAGAGTGAAATTGCTTTAAACAAGCGAATTATCGCGAAACATCACCTGCTCGAATCCAACAAAAACTGTGCCCAGCCGTCTCTACTAAGCCTCAGAGACGCTTTGACACAAGTGTTACACAATTCAGAGAATGTTAAAAATTAGAGTGGAATTGCTTTAAACAAGCGAATTATCGCGAAACAACACCTGCTCGAATCTAACAGAAACTGTGCCCAGCCGTCTCTACTAAGCCTCAGAGACGCTTTGAGACAAGTGTTACGAAATTCAGAGAATGTCGAAAATTTAAGTGAAATTGCTTCAAACAAGCGAATTATCGCGAAACAACACCTGCTCGAATCCAACAAAAACTGTTGCCAGCCGTCCCTACTAAGCCTCAAAGACGCTTTGAGAGAAGTGTTACAAAAATCAGAAAATGTTAAAAATTAGAGTGAAATTGCTTTAAACAAGCGAATTATCGCGAAACAACACCTGCTCGAATCCAAAAAAAAACTGTTGCCCTGTCGTCTCTACTGAGCCTTAGAGACGCTTTGCGACAAGTTTTACAAAGATCTGAGAATATCGAAAATTGGAGTCAAGTTGCTTCACACAAGCGAATTATCGCGAAATAACACCTGCTCGAATCCAACAAAAACTGTGGCATGCCGTCTCTACTGAGCCTCAGAGACGCTGTGAGACAAGTGTTACGAAATTCAGAGAATGTCGAAAATTTGAGTGAAATTGCTTCAAACAAGCGAATTATCGCGAAACAACACCTGATCGAATCCAACAAAAACTGTGGCCTGCCGTCTCTACTGAGCCTCAGAGACGCTTTGAGACAAGTGTTACGAAATTCAGAGAAAGTCGAAAATTTGAGTGAAATTTCTTCAAACAAGCGAATTATCGCGAAACAACACCTGCTCGAATCCAACAAAAACTATTGCCAGCCCTCTCTACTAAGCCTCAAAGACGCTTTGTGACAAGTGTTACAAGCGAATTATCGAGAAACAACACCTGCTCGAATCCAAATAAAACTCTGCCCTGCCGTCTCTACTAAGCCTCAGAGACGCTTTGAGACAAGTGTTACAAATATTAGAGAATGTCAAAAATTAGAGTGGAATTGCTTCAAACAAGTGAATTATCCCGAAACAACACCTGCTCGAATCCAACAAAAACTCTGCCCTGCCGTCTCTACAGAGCCTCAGAGACGCTTTGAGACAATTGTTACAAAAATCAGAAAATGTTAAAAATTAGAGTGAAATTGCTTTAAACAAGCGAATTATCGCGAAACAACACCTGCTCGAATCCAACAAAAACTGTGGCCTGCCTTCTCTACTGAGCCTCATAGACGCTTTGAGACAAGTGTTACGAAATTCAGCGAATGTCGAAATTTAAGTGAAATTACTTCAAACAAGGGAATTATCGCGAAACAACACCTGCTCGAATTCAACAAAGACTGTGGCCAGCCGTCTCTACTAAGCCTAAGAGGCACTTTGAGACAAGTGTTACACAATTCAGAGAATGTTAAAAATTAGAGTGAAATTGCTTTAAACAAGCGAATTATCGCGAAACAAAACCTGCTCGAATCCAAATAAAACTCTGCCCTGCCGTCTCTACTGAGCCTCAGAGACGCTTTGAGACAATTGTTACAAAAATCAGAAAATGTTAAAAATTAGAGTGAAATTGCTTTAAACAAGCGAATTATCGCGAAACAACACCTGCTCGAATCCAATAAAAACTGCGACCTCACTTCTCTACTGAGCGTCAGAGACGCTTTGAGACAAGTGTTACAATTATCAGAGAATGTCAAAAATTAGAGTGGAATTGCTCCAAACAAGCGAATTATCGCGAAATAACACCTGCTCGAATCCAGCAAAAACTGAAGCCTGCCGTCTCAACTGAGCCTCAGAGACGCTTTGAGACAAGTGTTACACAATTCAGAGAATGTCGAAAATTTGAGTGAAATTGCTTCAAACAAGCGAATTATCGCCAAATAACACCTGCTCGAATCCAACAAAAACTGTTGCCAGCCGTCTCTACTAAGCCTCAAAGACGCTTTGAGACAAGTGTTACACCATTCAGAGAATGTCGAAAATTTGAGTGAAATTGCTTCAAACAAGCGAATTATCGCGAAATAACACCTGCTCGAATCCAACAAAAACTGTTCCCAGCCGTCTCTACTAAGCCTCAGAGACGCTTTGAGGCAAGTGTTACAAATATCAGAGAATGTCAAAAATTAGAGTGGAATTGCTTCAAACAAGCGAATTATCGCGAAACAACACCTGCTCGAATACAACAAAAACTGTGCCCAGCCGTCTCTACTAAGCCTCAGAGACGCTTTGACACAAGTGTTACACAATTCAGAGAATGTTAAAAATTAGAGTGAAATTGCTTTAAACAAGCGAATTATCGCGAAACAACACCTGCTCGAATCCAACAAAAACTCTGCCCTGCCGTCTCTACTGAGCCTCAGAAACGCTTTGCGACAAGTTTTACAAAGATCTGAGAATATCGAAAATTGGAGTCACGTTGCTTCAAACAAGCGAATTATCGCGAAACAACACCTGCTCGAATCCAACAAAAACTGTGGCCTGCCGTCTCTACTGAGCCTCAGAGACGCTTTGAGACAAGTGTTACGAAATTCAGAGAATGTCGAAAATTTGAGTGCAATTGCTTCAAACAAGCGAATTATTGCGAAACAACACCTGCTCGAATCCAACAAAAACTCTGCCCTGCCGTCTCTACTGAGCCTTAGAGACGCTTTGCGACAAGTTTTACAAAGATCTGAGAATATCGAAAATTGGAGTCAAGTTGCTTCACACAAGCGAATTATCGCGAAACAACACCTGCTCGAATCCAACAAAAACTGTGGCCTGCCGTCTCTACAGAGCCTCAGAGACGCTTTGAGACAATTGTTACAAAAATCAGTAAATGTTAAAAATTAGAGTGAAATTGCTTTAAACAAGCGAATTATCGCGAAACAACACCTGCTCGAATCCAACAAAAACTGTGCCCAGCCGTCTCTACTAAGCCTCAGAGACGCTTTGAGACAAGTGTTACACAATTCAGAGAATGTTAAAAATTAGAGTGAAATGGCTTCAAACAAGCGAATTATCGCGAAACAACACCTGCTCGAATCCAACAAAAACTGTGGCCTGCCTTCTCTACTGAGCCTCATAGACGCTTTGAGACAAGTGTTACGAAATTCAGAGAATGTCGAAAAGTTAAGTGAAATTACTTCAAACAAGCGAATTATCGCGAAACAACACCTGCTCGAATCCAACAAAAACTGTTGCCAGCCGTCTCTACTAAGCCTTAGAGACGCTTTGCGACAAGTTTTACAAAGATCTGAGAATATCGAAAATTGGAGTCAAGTTGCTTCACACAAGCGAATTATCTTGAAACAACACCTGCTCGAATCCAACAATAACTGTGGCCTGCCGTCTCTACTGAGCCTCAGAGACGCTTTGAGACAAGTGTTACGAAATTCAGAGAAAGTCGAAAATTTGAATGAAATTTCTTCAAACAAGCGAATTATCGCGAAACAACACCTGCTCGAATCCAACAAAAACTGTTGCCAGCCGTCTCTACTAAGCCTCAAAGACGCTTTGAGACAAGTGTTACAAGCGAACTATCGCGAAACAACACCTGCTCGAATCCAAATAAAACTCTGCCCTGCCGTCTCTACTAAGCCTCAGAGACGCTTTGAGACAAGTGTTACAAATATCAGAGAATGTCAAAAATTAGAGTGGAATTGCTTCAAACAAGTGAATTATCGCGAAACAACACCTGCTCGAATCCAACAAAAACTCTGCCCTGCCGTCTCTACAGAGCCTCAGAGACGCTTTGAGACAATTGTTATAAAAATCAGAAAATGTTAAAAATTAGAGTGAAATTGCTTTAAACAAGCGAATTATCGCGAAACAACACCTGCTCGAATCCAACAAAAACTGTACCCAGCCGTCTCTACCAAGCCTCAGAGACGCTTTGCGACAAGTTTTACAAAGATCTGAGAATATCGATAATTGGAGTCAAGTTGTTCAAACAAGCGAATTATCGCGAAACAAAACCTGCTCGAATCCAACAAAAACTGTGGCCTGCCGTCTCTACTGAGCCTCATAGACGCTTTGAGACAAGTGTTACGAAATTCAGAGAATGTCGAAAATTTAAGTGAAATTGCTTCAAACAAGCGAATTATCGCGAAACAACACCTGCTCGAATCCAATAAAAACTGTGACCTCACGTCTCTACTGAGCGTCAGAGACGCTTTGAGACAAGTTTTACAATTATCAGAGAATGTCAAAAATTAGAGTGGAATTGCTTCAAACAAGCGAATTATCGCGAAATAACACCTGCTCGAATCCAACAAAAACTGTGGCCTGCCGTCTCTACTGAGCCTCAGAGACGCTTTGAGACAAGTGTTACGAAATTCAGAGAATGTCGAAATTTGAGTGAAATTGCTTCAAACAAGCAAATTATCCCGAAACAGCACTTGCTCGGATCCAACAAAAACTGTGGCCTGCCGTCTCTACTGAGCCTCAGAGACGCTTTGAGACAAGTGTTACGAAATTCAGAGAAAGTCGAAAATTTGAGTGAAATTTCTTCAAACAAGCGAATTATCGCGAAACAACACCTGCTCGAATCCAACAAAAACTGTTGCCAGCCGTCTCTACTAAGCCTCAAAGACGCTTTGAGACAAGTGTTACACCATTCAGAGAATGTCGAAAATTTGAGTGAAATTGCTTCAAACAAGCGAATTATCGCGAAATAACACCTGCTCGAATCCAACAAAAACTGTTCCCAGCCGTCTCTACTAAGCCTCAGAGACGCTTTGAGGCAAGTGTTACAAATATCAGAGAATGTCAAAAATTAGAGTGGAATTGCTTCAAACAAGCGAATAATCGCGAAACAACACCTGCTCGAATACAACAAAAACTGTGCCCAGCCGTCTCTACTAAGCCTCAGAGACGCTTTGACACAAGTGTTACACAATTCAGAGAATGTTAAAAATTAGAGTGAAATTGCTTTAAACAAGAGAATTATCGTGAAACAACACCTGCTCGAATCCAACAAAAACTCTGCCCTGCCGTCTCTACTGAGCCTCAGAAACGCTTTGCGACAAGTTTAACAAAGATCTGAGAATATCGAAAATTGGAGTCAAGTTGCTTCAAACAAGCGAATTATCGCGAAACAACACCTGCTCGAATCCAACAAAAACTGTGGCCTGCCGTCTCTACTGAGCCTCAGAGACGCTTTGAGACAAGTGTTACGAAATTCAGAGAATGTCGAAAATTTGAGTGAAATTGCTTCAAACAAGCGAATTATCGCGAAACAACACCTGCTCGAATCCAACAAAAACTGTGGCCAGCCGTCTCTACTAAGACTCAAAGACGCTTTGAGACAAGTGTTACACAATTCAGAGAATGTTAAAAATTAGAGTGAAATTGCTTTAAACAAGCGAATTATCGCGAAACATCACCTGCTCGAATCCAACAAAAACTGTGCCCAGCCGTCTCTACTAAGCCTCAGAGACGCTTTGACACAAGTGTTACACAATTCAGAGAATGTTAAAAATTAGAGTGGAATTGCTTTAAACAAGCGAATTATCGCGAAACAACACCTGCTCGAATCTAACAGAAACTGTGCCCAGCCGTCTCTACTAAGCCTCAGAGACGCTTTGAGACAAGTGTTACGAAATTCAGAGAATGTCGAAAATTTAAGTGAAATTGCTTCAAACAAGCGAATTATCGCGAAACAACACCTGCTCGAATCCAACAAAAACTGTTGCCAGCCGTCTCTACTAAGCCTCAAAGACGCTTTGAGAGAAGTGTTACAAAAATCAGAAAATGTTAAAAATTAGAGTGAAATTGCTTTAAACAAGCGAATTATCGCGAAACAACACCTGCTCGAATCCAAAAAAAAACTGTTGCCAGCCGTCTCTACTAAGCCTCAAAGACGCTTTGAGACAAGTGTTACACAATTCAGAGAATGTCAAAAATTAGAGTGGAATTGCTTCAAACAAGCGAATTATCGCGAAACAACACCTGCTCGAATCCAACAAAAACTGTGCCCAGCCGTCTCTACTAAGCCTCAGAGACGCTTTGACACAAGTGTTACACAATTCAGAGAATGTCGAAAATTTAAGTGAAATTGCTTCAAACAAGCGAATTATCGCGAAACAACACCTGCTCGAATCCAACAAAAACTCTGCCCTGTCGTCTCTACTGAGCCTTAGAGACGCTTTGCGACAAGTTTTACAAAGATCTGAGAATATCGAAAATTGGAGTCAAGTTGCTTCACACAAGCGAATTATCGCGAAATAACACCTGCTCGAATCCAACAAAAACTGTGGCATGCCGTCTCTACTGAGCCTCAGAGACGCTGTGAGACAAGTGTTACGAAATTCAGAGAATGTCGAAAATTTGAGTGAAATTGCTTCAAACAAGCGAATTATCGCGAAACAACACCTGATCGAATCCAACAAAAACTGTGGCCTGCCGTCTCTACTGAGCCTCAGAGACGCTTTGAGACAAGTGTTACGAAATTCAGAGAAAGTCGAAAATTTGAGTGAAATTTCTTCAAACAAGCGAATTATCGCGAAACAACACCTGCTCGAATCCAACAAAAACTATTCCCAGCCCTCTCTACTAAGCCTCAAAGACGCTTTGTGACAAGTGTTACAAGCGAATTATCGAGAAACAACACCTGCTCGAATCCAAATAAAACTCTGCCCTGCCGTCTCTACTAAGCCTCAGAGACGCTTTGAGACAAGTGTTACAAATATTAGAGAATGTCAAAAATTAGAGTGGAATTGCTTCAAACAAGTGAATTATCCCGAAACAACACCTGCTCGAATCCAACAAAAACTCTGCCCTGCCGTCTCTACAGAGCCTCAGAGACGCTTTGAAACAATTGTTACAAAAATCAGAAAATGTTAAAAATTAGAGTGAAATTGCTTTAAACAAGCGAATTATCGCGAAACAACACCTGCTCGAATTCAACAAAGACTGTGGCCAGCCGTCTCTACTAAGCCTAAGAGGCACTTTGAGACAAGTGTTACACAATTCAGAGAATGTTAAAAATTAGAGTGAAATTGCTTTAAACAAGCGAATTATCGCGAAACAAAACCTGCTCGAATCCAAATAAAACTCTGCCCTGCCGTCTCTACTGAGCCTCAGAGACGCTTTGAGACAATTGTTACAAAAATCAGAAAATGTTAAAAATTAGAGTGAAATTGCTTTAAACAAGCGAATTATCGCGAAACAACACCTGCTCGAATCCAATAAAAACTGCGACCTCACTTCTCTACTGAGCGTCAGAGACGCTTTGAGACAAGTGTTACAATTATCAGAGAATGTCAAAAATTAGAGTGGAATTGCTCCAAACAAGCGAATTATCGCGAAATAACACCTGCTCGAATCCAGCAAAAACTGAAGCCTGCCGTCTCAACTGAGCCTCAGAGACGCTTTGAGACAAGTGTTACACAATTCAGAGAATGTCGAAAATTTGAGTGAAATTGCTTCAAACAAGCGAATTATCGCCAAATAACACCTGCTCGAATCCAACAAAAACTGTTGCCAGCCGTCTCTACTAAGCCTCAAAGACGCTTTGAGACAAGTGTTACACCATTCAGAGAATGTCGAAAATTTGAGTGAAATTGCTTCAAACAAGCGAATTATCGCGAAATAACACCTGCTCGAATCCAACAAAAACTGTTCCCAGCCGTCTCTACTAAGCCTCAGAGACGCTTTGAGGCAAGTGTTACAAATATCAGAGAATGTCAAAAATTAGAGTGGAATTGCTTCAAACAAGCGAATTATCGCGAAACAACACCTGCTCGAATACAACAAAAACTGTGCCCAGCCGTCTCTACTAAGCCTCAGAGACGCTTTGACACAAGTGTTACACAATTCAGAGAATGTTAAAAATTAGAGTGAAATTGCTTTAAACAAGCGAATTATCGCGAAACAACACCTGCTCGAATCCAACAAAAACTCTGCCCTGCCGTCTCTACTGAGCCTCAGAAACGCTTTGCGACAAGTTTTACAAAGATCTGAGAATATCGAAAATTGGAGTCACGTTGCTTCAAACAAGCGAATTATCGCGAAACAACACCTGCTCGAATCCAACAAAAACTGTGGCCTGCCGTCTCTACTGAGCCTCAGAGACGCTTTGAGACAAGTGTTACGAAATTCAGAGAATGTCGAAAATTTGAGTGCAATTGCTTCAAACAAGCGAATTATCGCGAAACAACACCTGCTCGAATCCAACAAAAACTCTGCCCTGCCGTCTCTACTGAGCCTTAGAGACGCTTTGCGACAAGTTTTACAAAGATCTGAGAATATCGAAAATTGGAGTCAAGTTGCTTCACACAAGCGAATTATCGCGAAACAACACCTGCTCGAATCCAACAAAAACTGTGGCCTGCCGTCTCTACAGAGCCTCAGAGACGCTTTGAGACAATTGTTACAAAAATCAGTAAATGTTAAAAATTAGAGTGAAATTGCTTTAAACAAGCGAATTATCGCGAAACAACACCTGCTCGAATCCAACAAAAACTGTGCCCAGCCGTCTCTACTAAGCCTCAGAGACGCTTTGAGACAAGTGTTACACAATTCAGAGAATGTTAAAAATTAGAGTGAAATGGCTTCAAACAAGCGAATTATCGCGAAACAACACCTGCTCGAATCCAACAAAAACTGTGGCCTGCCTTCTCTACTGAGCCTCATAGACGCTTTGAGACAAGTGTTACGAAATTCAGAGAATGTCGAAAAGTTAAGTGAAATTACTTCAAACAAGCGAATTATCGCGAAACAACACCTGCTCGAATCCAACAAAAACTGTTGCCAGCCGTCTCTACTAAGCCTTAGAGACGCTTTGCGACAAGTTTTACAAAGATCTGAGAATATCGAAAATTGGAGTCAAGTTGCTTCACACAAGCGAATTATCTTGAAACAACACCTGCTCGAATCCAACAAAAACTCTGCCCTGCCGTCTCTACAGAGCCTCAGAGACGCTTTGAGACAATTGTTACAAAAATCAGAAAATGTTAAAAATTAGAGTGACATTGCTTTAAACAAGCGAATTATCGCGAAACAAAACCTGCTCGAATCCAAATAAAACTCTGCCCTGCCGTCTCTACTGAGCCTCAGAGACGCTTTGAGACAATTGTTACAAAAATCAGAAAATGTTAAAAATTAGAGTGAAATTGCTTTAAACAAGCGAATTATCGCGAAACAACACCTGCTCGAATCCAATAAAAACTGCGACCTCACTTCTCTACTGAGCGTCAGAGACGCTTTGAGACAAGTGTTACAATTATCAGAGAATGTCAAAAATTAGAGTGGAATTGCTCCAAACAAGCGAATTATCGCGAAATAACACCTGCTCGAATCCAGCAAAAACTGAAGCCTGCCGTCTCAACTGAGCCTCAGAGACGCTTTGAGACAAGTGTTACACAATTCAGAGAATGTCGAAAATTTGAGTGAAATTGCTTCAAACAAGCGAATTATCGCCAAATACCACCTGCTCGAATCCAACAAAAACTGTTGCCAGCCGTCTCTACTAAGCCTCAAAGACGCTTTGAGACAAGTGTTACACCATTCAGAGAATGTCGAAAATTTGAGTGAAATTGCTTCAAACAAGCGAATTATCGCGAAATAACACCTGCTCGAATCCAACAAAAACTGTTCCCAGCCGTCTCTATTAAGCCTCAGAGACTCTTTGAGGCAAGTGTTACAAATATCAGAGAATGTCAAAAATTAGAGTGGAATTGCTTCAAACAAGCGAATTATCGCGAAACAACACCTGCTCGAATACAACAAAAACTGTGCCCAGCCGTCTCTACTAAGCCTCAGAGACGCTTTGACACAAGTGTTACACAATTCAGAGAATGTTAAAAATTAGAGTGAAATTGCTTTAAACAAGCGAATTATCGCGAAACAACACCTGCTCGAATCCAACAAAAACTCTGCCCTGCCGTCTCTACTGAGCCTCAGAAACGCTTTGCGACAAGTTTTACAAAGATCTGAGAATATCGAAAATTGGAGTCAAGTTGCTTCAAACAAGCGAATTATCGCGAAACAACACCTGCTCGAATCCAACAAAAACTGTGGCCTGCCGTCTCTACTGAGCCTCAGAGACGCTTTGAGACAAGTGTTACGAAATTCAGAGAATGTCGAAAATTTGAGTGCAATTGCTTCAAACAAGCGAATTATCGCGAAACAACACCTGCTCGAATCCAACAAAAACTCTGCCCTGCCGTCTCTACTGAGCCTTAGAGACGCTTTGCGACAAGTTTTACAAAGATCTGAGAATATCGAAAATTGGAGTCAAGTTGCTTCACACAAGCGAATTATCGCGAAACAACACCTGCTCGAATCCAACAAAAACTGTGGCCTGCCGTCTCTACAGAGCCTCAGAGACGCTTTGAGACAATTGTTACAAAAATCAGTAAATGTTAAAAATTAGAGTGAAATTGCTTTAAACAAGCGAATTATCGCGAAACAACACCTGCTCGAATCCAACAAAAACTGTGCCCAGCCGTCTCTACTAAGCCTCAGAGACGCTTTGAGACAAGTGTTACACAATTCAGAGAATGTTAAAAATTAGAGTGAAATGGCTTCAAACAAGCGAATTATCGCGAAACAACACCTGCTCGAATCCAACAAAAACTGTGGCCTGCCTTCTCTACTGAGCCTCATAGACGCTTTGAGACAAGTGTTACGAAATTCAGAGAATGTCGAAAAGTTAAGTGAAATTACTTCAAACAAGCGAATTATCGCGAAACAACACCTGCTCGAATCCAACAAAAACTGTTGCCAGCCGTCTCTACTAAGCCTTAGAGACGCTTTGCGACAAGTTTTACAAAGATCTGAGAATATCGAAAATTGGAGTCAAGTTGCTTCACACAAGCGAATTATCTTGAAACAACACCTGCTCGAATCCAACAAAAACTGTGGCCTGCCGTCTCTACTGAGCCCCAGAGACGCTTTGAGACAAGTGTTACGAAATTCAGAGAAAGTCGAAAATTTGAGTGAAATTTCTTCAAACAAGCGAATTATCGCGAAACAACACCTGCTCGAATCCAACAAAAACTGTTGCCAGCCGTCTCTACTAAGCCTCAAAGACGCTTTGAGACAAGTGTTACAAGCGAATTATCGCGAAACAACACCTGCTCGAATCCAAATAAAACTCTGCCCTGCCGTCTCTACTAAGCCTCAGAGACGCTTTGAGACAAGTGTTACAAATATCAGAGAATGTCAAAAATTAGAGTGGAATTGCTTCAAACAAGTGAATTATCGCGAAACAACACCTGCTCGAATCCAACAAAAACTCTGCCCTGCCGTCTCTACAGAGCCTCAGAGACGCTTTGAGACAATTGTTACAAAAATCAGAAAATGTTAAAAATTAGAGTGAAATTGCTTTAAACAAGCGAATTATCGCGAAACAACACCTGCTCGAATCCAACAAAAACTGTGCCCAGCCGTCTCTACTAAGCCTCAGAGACGCTATGAGACAAGTGTTACACAATTCAGAGAATGTTAAAAATTAGAGTGAAATGGCTTTAAACAAGCGAATTATCCTGAAACAACACCTGCTCGAATCCAACAAAAACTCTGCCCTGCCGTCTCTACTGAGCCTCAGAGACGCTTTGCGACAAGTTTTACAAAGATCTGAGAATATCGAAAATTGGAGTCAAGTTGCTTCAAACAAGCGAATTATCGCAAAACAACACCTACTCGAATCCAACAAAAACTGTGGCCTGCCTTCTCTACTGAGCCTCATAGACGCTTTGAGACAAGTGTTACGAAATTCAGAGAATGTCGAAAATTTAAGTGAAATTGCTTCAAACAAGCGAATTATCGCGAAACAACACCTGCTCGAATTCAACAAAGACTGTGGCCAGCCGTCTCTACTAAGCCTCAAAGGCACTTTGAGACAAGTGTTACACAAATCAGAGAATGTTAAAAATTAGAGTGAAATTGCTTTAAACAAGCGAATTATCGCGAAACAAAACCTGCTCGAATCCAAATAAAACTCTGCCCTGCCGTCTCTACTGAGCCTCAGAGACGCTTTGAGACAATTGTTACAAAAATCAGAAAATGTTAAAAATTAGATTGAAATTGCTTTAAACAAGCGAATTATCGCGAAACAACACCTGCTCGAATCCAATAAAAACTGCGACCTCACTTCTCTACTGAGCGTCAGAGACGCTTTGAGACAAGTGTTACAATTATCAGAGAATGTCAAACATTAGAGTGGAATTGCTCCAAACAAGCGAATTATCGCGCAATAACACCTGCTCGAATCCAGCAAAAACTGAAGCCTGCCGTCTCAACTGAGCCTCAGAGACGCTTTGAGACAAGTGTTACACAATTCAGAGAATGTCGAAAATTTGAGTGAAATTGCTTCAAACAAGCGAATTATCGCGAAATAACACCTGCTCTAATCCAACAAAAACTGTTGCCAGCCGTCTCTACTAAGCCTCAAAGACGCTTTGAGACAAGTGTTACACCATTCAGAGAATGTCGAAAATTTGAGTGAAATTGCTTCAAACAAGCGAATTATCGCGAAATAACACCTGCTCGAATCCAACAAAAACTGTTCCCAGCCGTCTCTACTAAGCCTCAGAGACGCTTTGAGGCAAGTGTTACAAATATCAGAGAATGTCAAAAATTAGAGTGGAATTGCTTCAAACAAGCGAATTATCGCGAAACAACATGTGCTCGAATACAACAAAAACTGTGCCCAGCCGTCTCTACTAAGCCTCAGAGACGCTTTGACACAAGTGTTACACAATTCAGAGAATGTCAAAAATTAGAGTGGAATTGCTTCAAACAAGTGAATTATCGCGAAACAACACCTGCTCGAATCCAACAAAAACTCTGCCCTGCCGTCTCTACAGAGCCTCAGAGACGCTTTGAGACAATTGTTACAAAAATCAGAAAATGTTAAAAATTAGAGTGAAATTGCTTTAAACAAGCGAATTATCGCGAAACAAAACCTGCTCGAATCCAAATAAAACTCTGCCCTGCCGTCTCTACTGAGCCTCAGAGACGCTTTGAGACAATTGTTACAAAAATCAGAAAATGTTAAAAATTAGAGTGAAATTGCTTTAAACAAGCGAATTATCGCGAAACAACACCTGCTCGAATCCAATAAAAACTGCGACCTCACTTCTCTACTGAGCGTCAGAGACGCTTTGAGACAAGTGTTACAATTATCAGAGAATGTCAAAAATTAGAGTGGAATTGCTCCAAACAAGCGAATTATCGCGAAATAACACCTGCTCGAATCCAGCAAAAACTGAAGCCTGCCGTCTCAACTGAGCCTCAGAGACGCTTTGAGACAAGTGTTACACAATTCAGAGAATGTCGAAAATTTGAGTGAAATTGCTTCAAACAAGCGAATTATCGCGAAATAACACCTGCTCGAATCCAACAAAAACTGTTCCCAGCCGTCTCTACTAAGCCTCAGAGACGCTTTGAGGCAAGTGTTACAAATATCAGAGAATGTCAAAAATTAGAGTGGAATTGCTTCAAACAAGCGAATTATCGCGAAACAACACCTGCTCGAATACAACAAAAACTGTGCCCAGCCGTCTCTACTAAGCCTCAGAGACGCTTTGACACAAGTGTTACACAATTCAGAGAATGTTAAAAATTAGAGTGAAATTGCTTTAAACAAGCGAATTATCGCGAAACAACACCTGCTCGAATCCAACAAAAACTCTGCCCTGCCGTCTCTACTGAGCCTCAGAAACGCTTTGCGACAAGTTTTACAAAGATCTGAGAATATCGAAAATTGGAGTCAAGTTGCTTCAAACAAGCGAATTATCGCGAAACAACACCTGCTCGAATCCAACAAAAACTGTGGCCTGCCGTCTCTACTGAGCCTCAGAGACGCTTTGAGACAAGTGTTACGAAATTCAGAGAATGTCGAAAATTTGAGTGCAATTGCTTCAAACAAGCGAATTATCGCGAAACAACACCTGCTCGAATCCAACAAAAACTCTGCCCTGCCGTCTCTACTGAGCCTTAGAGACGCTTTGCGACAAGTTTTACAAAGATCTGAGAATATCGAAAATTGGAGTCAAGTTGCTTCACACAAGCGAATTATCGCGAAACAACACCTGCTCGAATCCAACAAAAACTGTGGCCTGCCGTCTCTACAGAGCCTCAGAGACGCTTTGAGACAATTGTTACAAAAATCAGTAAATGTTAAAAATTAGAGTGAAATTGCTTTAAACAAGCGAATTATCGCGAAACAACACCTGCTCGAATCCAACAAAAGCTGTGCCCAGCCGTCTCTACTAAGCCTCAGAGACGCTTTGAGACAAGTGTTACACAATTCAGAGAATGTTAAAAATTAGAGTGAAATGGCTTCAAACAAGCGAATTATCGCGAAACAACACCTGCTCGAATCCAACAAAAACTGTGGCCTGCCTTCTCTACTGAGCCTCATAGACGCTTTGAGACAAGTGTTACGAAATTCAGAGAATGTCGAAAAGTTAAGTGAAATTACTTCAAACAAGCGAATTATCGCGAAACAACACCTGCTCGAATCCAACAAAAACTGTTGCCAGCCGTCTCTACTAAGCCTTAGTGACGCTTTGCGACAAGTTTTACAAAGATCTGAGAATATCGAAAATTGGAGTCAAGTTGCTTCACACAAGCGAATTATCTTGAAACAACACCTGCTCGAATCCAACAAAAACTGTGGCCTGCCGTCTCTACTGAGCCTCAGAGACGCTTTGAGACAAGTGTTACGAAATTCAGAGAAAGTCGAAAATTTGAGTGAAATTTCTTCAAACAAGCGAATTATCGCGAAACAACACCTGCTCGAATCCAACAAAAACTGTTGCCAGCCGTCTCTACTAAGCCTCAAAGACGCTTTGAGACAAGTGTTACAAGCGAATTATCGCGAAACAACACCTGCTCGAATCCAAATAAAACTCTGCCCTGCCGTCTCTACTAAGCCTCAGAGACGCTTTGACACAAGTGTTACAAATATCAGAGAATGTCAAAAATTAGAGTGGAATTGCTTCAAACAAGTGAATTATCGCGAAACAACACCTGCTCGAATCCAACAAAAACTCTGCCCTGCCGTCTCTACAGAGCCTCAGAGACGCTTTGAGACAATTGTTACAAAAATCAGAAAATGTTAAAAATTAGAGTGAAATTGCTTTAAACAAGCGAATTATCGCGAAACAACACCTGCTCGAATCCAACAAAAACTGTGCCCAGCCGTCTCTACTAAGCCTCAGAGACGCTATGAGACAAGTGTTACACAATTCAGAGAATGTTAAAAATTAGAGTGAAATGGCTTTAAACAAGCGAATTATCCTGAAACAACACCTGCTCGAATCCAACAAAAACTCTGCCCTGCCGTCTCTACTGAGCCTCAGAGACGCTTTGCGACAAGTTTTACAAAGATCTGAGAATATCGAAAATTGGAGTCAAGTTGCTTCAAACAAGCGAATTATCGCAAAACAACACCTGCTCGAATTCAACAAAGACTGTGGCCAGCCGTCTCTACTAAGCCTCAAAGGCACTTTGAGACAAGTGTTACACAAATCAGAGAATGTTAAAAATTAGAGTGAAATTGCTTTAAACAAGCGAATTATCGCGAAACAAAACCTGCTCGAATCCAAATAAAACTCTGCCCTGCCGTCTCTACTGAGCCTCAGAGACGCTTTGAGACAATTGTTACAAAAATCAGAAAATGTTAAAAATTAGATTGAAATTGCTTTAAACAAGCGAATTATCGCGAAACAACACCTGCTCGAATCCAATAAAAACTGCGACCTCACTTCTCTACTGAGCGTCAGAGACGCTTTGAGACAAGTGTTACAATTATCAGAGAATGTCAAACATTAGAGTGGAATTGCTCCAAACAAGCGAATTATCGCGAAATAACACCTGCTCGAATCCAGCAAAAACTGAAGCCTGCCGTCTCAACTGAGCCTCAGAGACGCTTTGAGACAAGTGTTACACAATTCAGAGAATGTCGAAAATTTGAGTGAAATTGCTTCAAACAAGCGAATTATCGCGAAATAACACCTGCTCTAATCCAACAAAAACTGTTGCCAGCCGTCTCTACTAAGCCTCAAAGACGCTTTGAGACAAGTGTTACACCATTCAGAGAATGTCGAAAATTTGAGTGAAATTGCTTCAAACAAGCGAATTATCGCGAAATAACACCTGCTCGAATCCAACAAAAACTGTTCCCAGCCGTCTCTACTAAGCCTCAGAGACGCTTTGAGGCAAGTGTTACAAATATCAGAGAATGTCAAAAATTAGAGTGGAATTGCTTCAAACAAGCGAATTATCGCGAAACAACATGTGCTCGAATACAACAAAAACTGTGCCCAGCCGTCTCTACTAAGCCTCAGAGACGCTTTGACACAAGTGTTACACAATTCAGAGAATGTCAAAAATTAGAGTGGAATTGCTTCAAACAAGTGAATTATCGCGAAACAACACCTGCTCGAATCCAACAAAAACTCTGCCCTGCCGTCTCTACAGAGCCTCAGAGACGCTTTGAGACAATTGTTACAAAAATCAGAAAATGTTAAAAATTAGAGTGAAATTGCTTTAAACAAGCGAATTATCGCGAAACAAAACCTGCTCGAATCCAAATAAAACTCTGCCCTGCCGTCTCTACTGAGCCTCAGAGACGCTTTGAGACAATTGTTACAAAAATCAGAAAATGTTAAAAATTAGAGTGAAATTGCTTTAAACAAGCGAATTATCGCGAAACAACACCTGCTCGAATCCAATAAAAACTGCGACCTCACTTCTCTACTGAGCGTCAGAGACGCTTTGAGACAAGTGTTACAATTATCAGAGAATGTCAAAAATTAGAGTGGAATTGCTCCAAACAAGCGAATTATCGCGAAATAACACCTGCTCGAATCCAGCAAAAACTGAAGCCTGCCGTCTCAACTGAGCCTCAGAGACGCTTTGAGACAAGTGTTACACAATTCAGAGAATGTCGAAAATTTGAGTGAAATTGCTTCAAACAAGCGAATTATCGCGAAATAACACCTGCTCGAATCCAACAAAAACTGTTCCCAGCCGTCTCTACTAAGCCTCAGAGACGCTTTGAGGCAAGTGTTACAAATATCAGAGAATGTCAAAAATTAGAGTGGAATTGCTTCAAACAAGCGAATTATCGCGAAACAACACCTGCTCGAATACAACAAAAACTGTGCCCAGCCGTCTCTACTAAGCCTCAGAGACGCTTTGACACAAGTGTTACACAATTCAGAGAATGTTAAAAATTAGAGTGAAATTGCTTTAAACAAGCGAATTATCGCGAAACAACACCTGCTCGAATCCAACAAAAACTCTGCCCTGCCGTCTCTACTGAGCCTCAGAAACGCTTTGCGACAAGTTTTACAAAGATCTGAGAATATCGAAAATTGGAGTCAAGTTGCTTCAAACAAGCGAATTATCGCGAAACAACACCTGCTCGAATCCAACAAAAACTGTGGCCTGCCGTCTCTACTGAGCCTCAGAGACGCTTTGAGACAAGTGTTACGAAATTCAGAGAATGTCGAAAATTTGAGTGCAATTGCTTCAAACAAGCGAATTATCGCGAAACAACACCTGCTCGAATCCAACAAAAACTCTGCCCTGCCGTCTCTACTGAGCCTTAGAGACGCTTTGCGACAAGTTTTACAAAGATCTGAGAATATCGAAAATTGGAGTCAAGTTGCTTCACACAAGCGAATTATCGCGAAACAACACCTGCTCGAATCCAACAAAAACTGTGGCCTGCCGTCTCTACAGAGCCTCAGAGACGCTTTGAGACAATTGTTACAAAAATCAGTAAATGTTAAAAATTAGAGTGAAATTGCTTTAAACAAGCGAATTATCGCGAAACAACACCTGCTCGAATCCAACAAAAGCTGTGCCCAGCCGTCTCTACTAAGCCTCAGAGACGCTTTGAGACAAGTGTTACACAATTCAGAGAATGTTAAAAATTAGAGTGAAATGGCTTCAAACAAGCGAATTATCGCGAAACAACACCTGCTCGAATCCAACAAAAACTGTGGCCTGCCTTGTCTACTGAGCCTCATAGACGCTTTGAGACAAGTGTTACGAAATTCAGAGAATGTCGAAAAGTTAAGTGAAATTACTTCAAACAAGCGAATTATCGCGAAACAACACCTGCTCGAATCCAACAAAAACTGTTGCCAGCCGTCTCTACTAAGCCTTAGTGACGCTTTGCGACAAGTTTTACAAAGATCTGAGAATATCGAAAATTGGAGTCAAGTTGCTTCACACAAGCGAATTATCTTGAAACAACACCTGCTCGAATCCAACAAAAACTGTGGCCTGCCGTCTCTACTGAGCCTCAGAGACGCTTTGAGACAAGTGTTACGAAATTCAGAGAAAGTCGAAAATTTGAGTGAAATTTCTTCAAACAAGCGAATTATCGCGAAACAACACCTGCTCGAATCCAACAAAAACTGTTGCCAGCCGTCTCTACTAAGCCTCAAAGACGCTTTGAGACAAGTGTTACAAGCGAATTATCGCGAAACAACACCTGCTCGAATCCAAATAAAACTCTGCCCTGCCGTCTCTACTAAGCCTCAGAGACGCTTTGAGACAAGTGTTACAAATATCAGAGAATGTCAAAAATTAGAGTGGAATTGCTTCAAACAAGTGAATTATCGCGAAACAACACCTGCTCGAATCCAACAAAAACTCTGCCCTGCCGTCTCTACAGAGCCTCAGAGACGCTTTGAGACAATTGTTACAAAAATCAGAAAATGTTAAAAATTAGAGTGAAATTGCTTTAAACAAGCGAATTATCGCGAAACAACACCTGCTCGAATCCAACAAAAACTGTGCCCAGCCGTCTCTACTAAGCCTCAGAGACGCTATGAGACAAGTGTTACACAATTCAGAGAATGTTAAAAATTAGAGTGAAATGGCTTTAAACAAGCGAATTATCCTGAAACAACACCTGCTCGAATCCAACAAAAACTCTGCCCTGCCGTCTCTACTGAGCCTCAGAGACGCTTTGCGACAAGTTTTACAAAGATCTGAGAATATCGAAAATTGGAGTCAAGTTGCTTCAAACAAGCGAATTATCGCAAAACAACACCTACTCGAATCCAACAAAAACTGTGGCCTGCCTTCTCTACTGAGCCTCATAGACGCTTTGAGACAAGTGTTACGAAATTCAGAGAATGTCGAAAATTTAAGTGAAATTGCTTCAAACAAGCGAATTATCGCGAAACAACACCTGCTCGAATTCAACAAAGACTGTGGCCAGCCGTCTCTACTAAGCCTCAAAGGCACTTTGAGACAAGTGTTACACAAATCAGAGAATGTTAAAAATTAGAGTGAAATTGCTTTAAACAAGCGAATTATCGCGAAACAAAACCTGCTCGAATCCAAATAAAACTCTGCCCTGCCGTCTCTACTGAGCCTCAGAGACGCTTTGAGACAATTGTTACAAAAATCAGAAAATGTTAAAAATTAGATTGAAATTGCTTTAAACAAGCGAATTATCGCGAAACAACACCTGCTCGAATCCAATAAAAACTGCGACCTCACTTCTCTACTGAGCGTCAGAGACGCTTTGAGACAAGTGTTACAATTATCAGAGAATGTCAAACATTAGAGTGGAATTGCTCCAAACAAGCGAATTATCGCGAAATAACACCTGCTCGAATCCAGCAAAAACTGAAGCCTGCCGTCTCAACTGAGCCTCAGAGACGCTTTGAGACAAGTGTTACACAATTCAGAGAATGTCGAAAATTTGAGTGAAATTGCTTCAAACAAGCGAATTATCGCGAAATAACACCTGCTCTAATCCAACAAAAACTGTTGCCAGCCGTCTCTACTAAGCCTCAAAGACGCTTTGAGACAAGTGTTACACCATTCAGAGAATGTCGAAAATTTGAGTGAAATTGCTTCAAACAAGCGAATTATCGCGAAATAACACCTGCTCGAATCCAACAAAAACTGTTCCCAGCCGTCTCTACTAAGCCTCAGAGACGCTTTGAGGCAAGTGTTACAAATATCAGAGAATGTCAAAAATTAGAGTGGAATTGCTTCAAACAAGCGAATTATCGCGAAACAACATGTGCTCGAATACAACAAAAACTGTGCCCAGCCGTCTCTACTAAGCCTCAGAGACGCTTTGACACAAGTGTTACACAATTCAGAGAATGTTAAAAATTAGAGTGAAATTGCTTTAAACAAGCGAATTATCGCGAAACAACACCTGCTCGAATCCAACAAAAACTCTGCCCTGCCGTCTCTACTGAGCCTCAGAATCGCTTTGCCACAAGTTTTACAAAGATCTGAGAATACAGAAAATTGGAGTCAAGTTGCTTCAAACAAGCGAATTATCGCGAAACAACACCTGCTCGAATCCAACAAAAACTGTGGCCTGCCGTCTCTACTGAGCCTCAGAGACGCTTTGAGACAAGTGTTACGAAATTCAGAGAATGTCGAAAATTTGAGTGAAATTGCTTCAAACAAGCGAATTATCGCGAAACAACACCTGCTCGAATCCAACAAAAACTCTGCCCTGCCGTCTCTACTGAGCCTTAGAGACGCTTTGCGACAAGTTTTACAAAGATCTGAGAATATCGAAAATTGGAGTCAAGTTGCTTTACACAAGCGAATTTTCTTGAAACAACACCTGCTCGAATCCAACAAAAACTGTGGCCTGCCGTCTCTACTAAGCCTCAAAGACGCTTTGAGACAAGTATTACAAGCTAATTATCGCGAAACAACACCTGCTCGAATCCAAATAAAACTCTGCCCTGCCGTCTCTACTAAGCCTCAGAGACGCTTTGAGACAAGTGTTACAAATATCAGAGAATGTCAAAAATTAGAGTGGAATTGCTTCAAACAAGCGAATTATCGCGAAACAACACCTGCTCAAATCCAACAAAAACTCTGCCCTGCCGTCTCTACAGAGCCTCAGAGACGCTTTGAGACAATTGTTACAAAAATCAGAAAATGTTAAAAATTAGAGTGAAATTGCTTTAAACAAGCGAATTATCGCGAAACAACACCTGCTCGAATCCAACAAAAACTGTGCCCAGCCGTCTCTACTAAGCCTCATAGACGCTTTGAGACAAGTGTTACGAAATTCAGAGAATGTCGAAAATTTAAGTGAAATTGCTTCAAACAAGCGAATTATCGCGAAACAACACCTGCTCGAATTCAACAAAGACTGTGGCCAGCCGTCTCTACTAAGCCTCAAAGGATCTTTGAGACAAGTGTTACACAATTCAGAGAATGTTAAAAATTAGAGTGAAATTGCTTTAAACAAGCGAATTATCGCGAAACAAAACCTGCTCGAATCCAAATAAAACTCTGCCCTGCCGTCTCTACTGAGCCTCAGAGACGCTTTGAGATAATTGTTACAAAAGTCAGAAAATGTTAAAATTAGAGTGAAATTGCTTTAAACAAGCGAATTATCGCGAAACAACACCTGCTCGAATCCAATAAAAACTGCGACCTCACTTCTCTACTGAGCGTCAGAGACGCTTTGAGACAAGTGTTACAATTATCAGAGAATGTCAAAAATTAGAGTGGAATTGCTCCAAACAAGCGAATTATCGCGAAATAACACAGGCTCGAATCCAGCAAAAACTGAAGCCTGCCGTCTCTACTGAGCCTCAGAGACGCTTGGGGACAAGTGTTACACAATTCAGAGAATGTCGACAATTTGAGTGAAATTGCTTCAAACAAGCGAATTATCGCGAAATAACACCTGCTCGAATCCAACAAAAACTGTTGCCAGCCGTCGCTACTAAGCCTCAAAGACGCTTTGAGACAAGTGTTACACCATTCAGAGAATGTCGAAAATTTGAGTGAAATTGCTTCACACAGGCGAATTATCGCGAAATAACACCCGCTCGAATCCAACAAAAACTCTGGCCTGCCGTCTCTACTGAGCCTCAGAGACGCTTTGAGACAAGTGTTACGAAATTCAGAGAATGTCAAAAATTTGAGTGAAATTGCTTCAAACAAGCGAATTATCGCGAAACAACATCTGCTCGAATCCAAATAAATCTCTGCCCTGCCGACTCTACTGAGCCTCAGAGACGCTTTGAGACAATTGTTACAAAAATCAGAAAATGTTAAAAATTAGAGTGAAATTGCTTTAAACAAGCGAATTATCGCGAAACAACACCTGCTCGAATCTAACAGAAACTGTGCCCAGCCGTCTCTACTGAGCCTCAGAGACGCTTTGAGACAAGTGTTACGAAATTCAGAGAAAGTCGAAAATTTGAGTGAAATTTCTTCAAACAAGCGAATTATCGCGAAACAACACCTGCTCGAATCCACCAAAAACTGTTGCCAGCCGTCTCTACTAAGCCTCAAAGACGCTTTGAGACAAGTGTTACAAGCGAATTATCGCGAAACAACACCTGCTCGAATCCAAATAAAACTCTGCCCTGCCGTCTCTACTAAGCCTCAGAGACGCTTTGAGACAAGTGTTACAAATATCAGAGAATGTCAAAAATTAGAGTGGAATTGCTTCAAACAAGTGAATTATCGCGAAACAACACCTGCTCGAATCCAACAAAAACTCTGCCCTGCCGTCTCTTCAGAGCCTCAGAGACGCTTTGAGACAATTGTTACAAAAATCAGAAAATGTTAAAAATTAGAGTGAAATGGCTTTAAACAAGCGAATTATCCTGAAACAACACCTGCTCGAATCCAACAAAAACTCTGCCCTGCCGTCTCTACTGAGCCTCAGAGACGCTTTGCGACAAAATTTACAAAGATCTGAGAATATCGAAAATTGGAGTCAAGTTGCTTCAAACAAGCGAATTATCGCAAAACAACACCTGCTCAAATCCAACAAAAACTGTGGCCTGCCTTCTCTACTGAGCCTCATAGACGCTTTGAGACAAGTGTTACGAAATTCAGAGAATGTCGAAAATTTAAGTGAAATTGCTTCAAACAAGCGAATTATCGCGAAACAACACCTGCTCGAATTCAACAAAGACTGTGGCCAGCCGTCTCTACTAAGCCTCAAAGGCACTTTGAGACAAGTGTTACACAATTCAGAGAATGTTAAAAATTAGAGTGAAATTGCTTTAAACAAGCGAATTATCGCGAAACAAAACCTGCTCGAATCCAAATAAAACTCTGCCCTGCCGTCTCTACTGAGCCTCAGAGACGCTTTGAGACAATTGTTACAAAAATCAGAAAATGTTAAAAATTAGAGTGAAATTGCTTTAAACAAGCGAATTATCGCGAAACAACACCTGCTCGAATCCAATAAAAACTGCGACCTCACTTCTCTACTGAGCGTCAGAGACGCTTTGAGACAAGTGTTACAATTATCAGAGAATGTCAAAAATTAGAGTGGAATTGCTCCAAACAAGCGAATTATCGCGAAATAACACCTGCTCGAATCCAGCAAAAACTGAAGCCTGCCGTCTCAACTGAGCCTCAGAGACGCTTTGAGACAAGTGTTACACAATTCAGAGAATGTCGAAAATTTGAGTGAAATTGCTTCAAACAAGCGAATTATCGCGAAATAACACCTGCTCGAATCCAACAAAATCTGTTGCCAGCCGTCCCTACTAAGCCTCAAAGACGCTTTGAGACAAGTGTTACACCATTCAGAGAATGTCGAAAATTTGAGTGAAATTGCTTCAAACAAGCGAATTATCGCGAAATAACACCTGCTCGAATCCAACAAAAACTGTTCCCAGCCGTCTCTACTAAGCCTCAGAGACGCTTTGAGGCAAGTGTTACAAATATCAGAGAATGTCAAAAATTAGAGTGGAATTGATTCAAACAAGCGAATTATCGCGAAACAACATCTGCTCGAATCCAACAAAAACTGTGCCCAGCCGTCGCTACTAAGCCTCAGAGACGCTTTGACACAAGTGTTACACAATTCAGAGAATGTTAAAAATTAGAGTGAAATTGCTTTAAACAAGCGAATTATCGCGAAACAACACCTGCTCGAAACCAACAAAAACTCTGCCCTGCCGTCTCTACTGAGCCTCAGAAACGCTTTGCGACAAGTTTTACAAAGATCTGAGAATACCGAAAATTGGAGTCAAGTTGCTTTACACAAGCGAATTATCTTGAAACAACACCTGCTCGAATCCAACAAAAACTGTGGCCTGCCGTCTCTACTGAGCCTCAGAGACGCTTTGAGACAAGTGTTACGAAATTCAGAGAAAGTCGAATATTTGAGTGAAATTTCTTCAAACAAGCGAATTATCGCGAAACAACACCTGCTCGAATCCAACAAAAACTGTTGCCAGCCGTCTCTACTAAGCCTCAAAGACGCTTTGAGACAAGTATTACAAGCTAATTATCGCGAAACAACACCTGCTCGAATCCAAATAAAACTCTGCCCTGCCGTCTCTACTAAGCCTCAAAGACGCTTTGAGACAAGTGTTACAAATATCAGAGAATGTCAAAAATTAGAGTGGAATTGCTTCAAACAAGCGAATTATCGCGAAACAACACCTGCTCGAATCCAACAAAAACTCTGCCCTGCCGTCTCTACAGAGCCTCAGAGACGCTTTGAGACAATTGTTACAAAAATCAGAAAATGTTAAAAATTAGAGTGAAATTGCTTTAAACAAGCGAAGTATCGCGAAACAACACCTGCTCGAATCCAACAAAAACTGTGCCCAGCCGTCTCTACTAAGCCTCAGAGACGCTTTGAGACAAGTGTTACACAATTCAGAGAATGTTAAAAATTAGAGTGAAATTGCTTTAAACAAGCGAATTATCGCGAAACAACACCTGCTCGAATCCAACAAAAACTGTGGCCTGCCGTCTCTACTGAGCCTCAGAGACGCTTTGAGACAATTGTTACAAAAATCAGAAAATGTTAAAAATTAGAGTGAAATTGCTTTAAACAAGCGAATTATCGCGAAACAACACCTGCTAGAATCTAACAGAAACTGTGCCCAGCCGTCTCTACTGAGCCTCAGAGACGCTTTGAGACAAGTGTTACGAAATTCAGAGAAAGTCGAATATTTGAGTGAAATTTCTTCAAACAAGCGAATTATCGCGAAACAACACCTGCTCGAATTCAACAAAGACTGTGGCCAGCCGTCTCTACTAATCCTCAAAGGCACTTTGAGACAAGCGTTACACAATTCAGAGAATGTTAAAAATTAGAGTGAAATTGCTTTAAACAAGCGAATTATCGCGAAACAAAACCTGCTCGAATCCAAATAAAACTCTGCCCTGCCGTCTCTACTGAGCCTCAGAGACGCTTTGAGATAATTGTTACAAAAATCAGAAAATGTTAAAAATTAGAGTGAAATTGCTTTAAACAAGCGAATTATCGCGAAACAACACCTGCTCGAATCCAATAAAAACTGCGACCTCACTTCTCTACTGAGCGTCAGAGACGTTTTGAGACAAGTGTTACAATTATCAGAGAATGTCAAAAATTAGAGTGGAATTGCTCCAAACAAGCGAATTATCGCGAAATAACACCTGCTCGAATCCAGCAAAAACTGAAGCCTGCCGTCTCTACTGAGCCTCAGAGACGCTTGGAGACAAGTGTTACACAATTCAGAGAATGTCGAAAATTTGAGTGAAATTGCTTCAAACAAGCGAATTATCGCGAAATAACTCCTGCTCGAATCCAACAAAAACTGAAGCCTGCCGTCTCAACTGAGCCTCAGAGACGCTTTGAGACAAGTGTTACACAATTCAGAGAATGTCGAAAATTTGAGTGAAATTGCTTCAAACAAGCGAATTATCGCGAAACAACACCTGTTCGAACCCAACAAAACCTCTGCCCTGCCGTCTCTACTGAGCGTCAGAAACGCTTTGCGACAAGTTTTACAAAGATCTGAGAATATCGAAAATTGGAGTCAAGTTGCTTCAAACAAGCGAATTATCGCGAAACAACACCTGCTCGAATCCAACAAAAACTGTGGCCTGCCGTCTCTACTGAGCCTCAGAGACGCTTTGAGACAAGTGTTACGAAATTCAGAGAATGTCGAAAATTTGAGTGAAATTGCTTCAAACAAGCGAATTATCGCGAAACAACATCTGCTCGAATCCAAATAAAACTCTGAACTGCCGTCTCTACTGAGCCTCAGAGACGCTTTGAGACAATTGTTACAAAAATCAGAAAATGTTAAAAATTACAGTGAAATTGCTTTAAACAAGCGAATTATCGCGAAACAACACCTGCTCGAATCTAACAGAAACTGTGCTCTGCCGTCTCTACTGAGCCTCAGAGACGCTTTGAGACAAGTGTTACAAATATCAGAGAATGTCAAAAATTAGAGTGGGATTGCTTCAAACAAGCGAATTATCGCGAAACAACACCTGCTCGAATCCAACAAAAACTGTGGCCTGCCGTCTCTACTGAGCCTCAGAGACGCTTTGAGACAAGTGTTACGAAATTCAGAGAATGTAGAAAATTTAAGTGAAATTACTTCAAACAAGCGAATTATCGCGAAACAACACCTGCTCGAATCCAACAAAAACTGTTGCCAGCCGTCTCTACTAAGCCTCAAAGACGCTTTGAGAAAAGTGTTACAAAAATCAGAAAATGTTAAAAATTAGAGTGAAATTGCTTTAAACAAGCGTATTATCGCGAAACAACACCTGCTCGAATCCAACAAAAACTGTTGCCAGCCGTCTCTACTAAGCCTCAAAGACGCTTTGAGACAAGTGTTACACAATTCAAGGAATGTCAAAAATTAGAGTGGAATTGCTTCAAACAAGCGAATTATCGCGAAGCAACACCTGCTCCAATCCAACAAAAACTGTGCCCAGCCGTCTCTACTAAGCCTCAGAGACGCTTTGACACAAGTGTTACACAATTCAGAGAATGTCGAAAATTTAAGTGAAATTGCTTCAAACAAGCGAATTATCGCGAAACAACACCTGCTCGAATCCAACAAAAACTCTGCCCTGCCGTCTCTACTGAGCCTCAGAGACGCTTTGCGACAAGTTTTACAAAGATCTGAGAATATCGAAAATTGGAGTCAAGTTGCTTCACACAAGCGAATTATCGCGAAACAACACCTGCTCGAATCCAACAAAAACTGTGGCCTGCCGTCTCTACTGAGCCTCAGAGACGCTTTGAGACAAGTGTTACGAAATTCAGAGAATGTCGAAAATTTGAGTGAAATTTCTTCAAACAAGCGAATTATCGCGAAACAACACCTGCTCGAATCCAACAAAAACTGTTGCCAGCCGTCTCTACTAAGCCTCAAAGACGCTTTGAGACAAGTGTTACACCATTCAGAGAATGTCGAAAATTTGAGTGAAATTGCTTCAAACAAGCGAATTATCGCGAAATAACACCTGCTCGAATCCAACAAAAACTGTGCCCAGCCGTCTCTACTAAGCCTCAGAGACGCTTTGAGACAAGTGTTACACAATTCAGAGAATGTTAAAAATTAGAGTGAAATTGCTTTAAACAAGCGAATTATCGCGAAACAACACCTGCTCGAATCCAACAAAAACTGTGGCCTGCCGTCTCTACTGAGCCTCAGAGACGCTTTGAGACAATTGTTACAAAAATCAGAAAATGTTAAAAATTAGAGTGAAATTGCTTTAAACAAGCGAATTATCGCGAAACAACACCTGCTAGAATCTAACAGAAACTGTGCCCGGCCGTCTCTACTGAGCCTCAGAGACGCTTTGAGACAAGTGTTACGAAATTCAGAGAAAGTCGAATATTTGAGTGAAATTTCTTCAAACAAGCGAATTATCGCGAAACAACACCTGCTCGAATTCAACAAAGACTGTGGCCAGCCGTCTCTACTAATCCTCAAAGGCACTTTGAGACAAGCGTTACACAATTCAGAGAATGTTAAAAATTAGAGTGAAATTGCTTTAAACAAGCGAATTATCGCGAAACAAAACCTGCTCGAATCCAAATAAAACTCTGCCCTGCCGTCTCTACTGAGCCTCAGAGACGCTTTGAGATAATTGTTACAAAAATCAGAAAATGTTAAAAATTAGAGTGAAATTGCTTTAAACAAGCGAATTATCGCGAAACAACACCTGCTCGAATCCAACAAAAACTGTTCCCAGCCGTCTCTACTAAGCCTCAGAGACGCTTTGAGGCAAGTGTTACAAATATCAGAGAATGTCAAAAATTAGAGTGGAATTGCTTCAAACAAGCGAATTATCGCGAAATAACACCTGCTCGAATCCAGCAAAAACTGAAGCCTGCCGTCTCTACTGAGCCTCAGAGACGCTTGGAGACAAGTGTTACACAATTCAGAGAATGTCGAAAATTTGAGTGAAATTGCTTCAAACAAGCGAATTATCGCGAAATAACACCTGCTCGAATCCAACAAAAACTGAAGCCTGCCGTCTCAACTGAGCCTCAGAGACGCTTTGAGACAAGTGTTACACAATTCAGAGAACGTCGAAAATTTGAGTGAAATTGCTTCAAACAAGCGAATTATCGCGAAACAACACCTGTTCGAACCCAACAAAACCTCTGCCCTGCCGTCTCTACTGAGCGTCAGAAACGCTTTGCGACAAGTTTTACAAAGATCTGAGAATATCGAAAATTGGAGTCAAGTTGCTTCAAACAAGCGAATTATCGCGAAACAACACCTGCTCGAATCCAACAAAAACTGTGGCCTGCCGTCTCTACTCTGCCTCAGAGACGCTTTGAGACAAGTGTTACGAAATTCAGAGAATGTCGAAAATTTGAGTGAAATTGCTTCAAACAAGCGAATTATCGCGAAACAACACCTGCTCGAATACAACAAAAACTGTGCCCAGCCGTCTCTACTAAGCCTCAGAGACACTTTGACAGAAGTGTTACACAATTCAGAGAATGTTAAAAATTAGAGTGAAATTGCTTTAAACAAGCGAATTATCGCGAAACAACACCTGCTCGAATCCAACAAAAACTCTGCCCTGCCGTCTCTACTGAGCCTCAGAAACGCTTTGCGACAAGTTTTACAAAGATCTGAGAATATCGAAAATTGGAGTCAAGTTGCTTCAAACAAGCGAATTATCGCGAAACAACACCTGCTCGAATCCAACAAAAACTGTGGCCTGCCGTCTCTACTGAGCCTCAGAGACGCTTTGAGACAAGTGTTACGAAATTCAGAGAATGTAGAAAATTTAAGTGAAATTACTTCAAACAAGCGAATTATCGCGAAACAACACCTGCTCGAATCCAACAAAAACTGTTGCCAGCCGTCTCTACTAAGCCTCAAAGACGCTTTGAGAAAAGCGTTACAAAAATCAGAAAATGTTAAAAATTAGAGTGAAATTGCTTTAAACAAGCGTATTATCGCGAAACAACACCTGCTCGAATCCAACAAAAACTGTTGCCAGCCGTCTCTACTAAGCCTCAAAGACGCTTTGAGACAAGTGTTACACAATTCAAGGAATGTCAAAAATTAGAGTGGAATTGCTTCAAACAAGCGAATTATCGCGAAGCAACACCTGCTCCAATCCAACAAAAACTGTGCCCAGCCGTCTCTACTAAGCCTCAGAGACGCTTTGACACAAGTGTTACACAATTCAGAGAATGTCGAAAATTTAAGTGAAATTGCTTCAAACAAGCGAATTATCGCGAAACAACACCTGCTCGAATCCAACAAAAACTCTGCCCTGCCGTCTCTACTGAGCCTCAGAGACGCTTTGCGACAAGTTTTACAAAGATCTGAGAATATCGAAAATTGGAGTCAAGTTGCTTCACACAAGCGAATTATCGCGAAACAACACCTGCTCGAATCCAACAAAAACTGTGGCCTGCCGTCTCTACTGAGCCTCAGAGACGCTTTGAGACAAGTGTTACGAAATTCAGAGAATGTCGAAAATTTGAGTGAAATTTCTTCAAACAAGCGAATTATCGCGAAACAACACCTGCTCGAATCCAACAAAAACTGTTGCCAGCCGTCTCTACTAAGCCTCAAAGACGCTTTGAGACAAGTGTTACACCATTCAGAGAATGTCGAAAATTTGAGTGAAATTGCTTCAAACAAGGGAATTATCGCGAAATAACACCTGCTCGAATCCAACAAAAACTGTTCCCAGCCGTCTCTACTAAGCCTCAGAGACGCTTTGAGGCAAGTGTTACAAATATCAGAGAATGTCAAAAATTAGAGTGGAATTGCTTCAAACAAGCGAATTATCGCGAAACAACACCTGCTCGAATACAACAAAAACTGTGCCCTGCCGTCTCTACTAAGCCTCAGAGACGCTTTGACACAAGTGTTACACAATTCAGAGAATGTTAAAAATTAGAGTGAAATTGCTTTAAACAAGCGAATTATCGCGAAACAACACCTGCTCGAATCCAACAAAAACTGTGGCCTGCCGTCTCTACTGAGCCTCAGAGACGCTTTGAGACAAGTGTTACGAAATTCAGAGAATGTCGAAAATTTGAGTGAAATTGCTTCAAACAAGCGAATTATCGCGAAACAACACCTGCTCGAATCCAACAAAAACTCTGCCCTGCCGTCTCTACTGAGCCTTAGAGACGCTTTGCGACAAGTTTTACAAAGATCTGAGAATATCGAAAATTGGAGTCAAGTTGCTTCACACAAGCGAATTACCTTGAAACAACACCTGCTCGAATCCAACAAAAACTGTGGCCTGCCGTCTCTACTGAGCCTCAGAGACGCTTTGAGACAAGTGTTACGAAATTCAGAGAATGTCGAAAATTTGAGTGAAATTGCTTCAAACAAGCGAATTATCGCGAAACAACACCTGCTCGAATCCAACAAAAACTGTGGCCTGCCGTCTCTACTGAGCCTCAGAGACGCTTTGAGACAAGTGTTACGAAATTCAGAGAAAGTCGAATATTTGAGTGAAATTTCTTCAAACAAGCGAATTATCGCGAAACAACACCTGCTCGAATCCAACAAAAACTGTTGCCAGCCGTCTCTACTAAGCCTCAAAGACGCTTTGAGACAAGTGTTACAAGCGAATTATCGCGGAACAACACCTGCTCGAATCCAAATAAAACTCTGCCCTGCCGTCTCTACTAAGCCTCAGAGACGCTTTGAGACAAGTGTTACAAATATCAGAGAATGTCAAAAATTAGAGTGAAATTGCTTTAAACAAGTGAATTATCGCGAAACAAAACCTGCTCGAATCCAAATAAAACTCTGCCCTGCCGTCTCTACTGAGCCTCAGAGACGCTTTGAGATAATTGTTACAAAAATCAGAAAATGTTAAAAATTAGAGTGAAATTGCTTTAAACAAGCGAATTATCGCGAAACAACACCTGCTCAAATCCAATAAAAACTGCGACCTCACTTCTCTACTGAGCGTCAGAGACGCTTTGAGACAAGCGTTACAATTATCAGAGAATGTCGAAAATTTGAGTGAAATTGCTTCAAACAAGCGAATTATCGCGAAACAACATCTGCTCGAATCCAAATAAAACTCTGCCCTGCCGTCTCTACTGAGCATCAGAGACGCTTTGAGACAATTGTTACAATAAGCAGAAAATGTTAAAAATTAGAGTGGAATTGCTTTAAACAAGCGAATTATCGCGAAACAACACCTACTCGAATCTAACAGAAACTGTGCCCAGCCGTCTCTACTAAGCCTCAGAGACGCTTTGAGACAAGTGTTACAAATATCAGAGAATGTCAAAAATTAGAGTGGCATTGCTTCAAACAAGCGAATTATCGCGAAACAACACCTGCTCGAATCCAACAAAAACTGTGGCCTGCCGTCTCTACTGAGCCTCAGAGAAGTTTTGAGACAAGTGTTACGAAATTCAGAGAATGTCGAAATTTGAGTGAAATTGCTTCAAACAAGCGAATTATCGCGAAACAACACCTGCTCGAATACAACAAAAGCTGTGCCCAGCCGTCTCTACTAAGCCTCAGAGACGCTTTGACACAAGTGTTACACAATTCAGAGAATGTTAAAAATTAGAGTGAAATTGCTTTAAACAAGCGAATTATCGCGAAACAACACCTGCTCGAATCCAACAAAACCTCTGCCCTGCCGTCTCTACTGAGCGTCAGAAACGCTTTGCGACAAGTTTTACAAAGATCTGAGAATATCGAAAATTGGAGTCAAGTTGCTTCAAACAAGCGAATTATCGCGAAACAACACCTGCTCGAATCCAACAAAAACTGTGGCCTGCCGTCTCTACTGAGCCTCAGAGACGCTTTGAGATCATTGTTACAAAAATCAGAAAATGTTGAAAATTAGAGTGAAATTGCTTTAAACAAGCGAATTTTCGCGAAACAACACCTGCTCGAATCTAACAGAAACTGTGCCCAGCCGTCTCTACTAAGCCTCAGAGACGCTTTGAGACAAGTGTTACGAAATTCAGAGAATGTCGAAAATTTGAGTGAAATTGCTTCAAACAAGCGAATTATCACGAAACAACACCTGCTCGAATCCAACAAAAACTGTGGCCTGCCGTCTCTACTGAGCCTCAGAGACGCTTTGAGACAAGTGTTACGAAATTCAGAGAATGTCGAAAATTTGAGTGAAATTGCTTCAAACAAGCGAATTATCGCGAAACAACACCTGCTCGAATCCAACAAAAACTGAAGCCTGCCGTCTCTACTAAGCCTCAGAGACGCTTTGAGACAAGTGTTACGAAATTCAGAGAAAGTCGAAAATTTGAGACAAGTGTTACACCATTCAGAGAATGTCGAAAATTTGAGTGAAATTGCTTCAAACAAGCGAATTATCGCGAAACAACACCTGCTCGAATCCAACAAAAACTGTTGCCAGCCGTCTCTACTAAGCCTCAAGGACGCTTTGAGACAAGTGTTACAAGCGAATTATCGCGAAACAACACCTGCTCGAATCCAAATAAAACTCTGCCCTGCCGTCTCTACTAAGCCCCAGAGACGCTTTGAGACAAGTGTTACAAATATCAGAGAATGTCAAAAATTAGAGTGGAATTGCTTCAAACAAGCGAAATATCGCGAAACAACACCTGCTCGAATCCAACAAAAACTGTGGCCTGCCGTCTCTACTGAGCCTCAGAGACGCTTTGAGACAAGTGTTACGAAATTCAGAGAATGTCGAAAATTTGAGTGAAATTGCTTCAAACAAGCGAATTATCGCGAAATAACACCTGCTCGAATCCAACAAAAACTGTACCCAGCCGTCTCTACTAAGCCTCAGAGACGCTTTGAGTCAAGTGTTACAAATATCAGAGAATGTCAAAAGTTAGAGTGGAATTGCTTCAAACAAGCGAATTATCGCGAAACAACACCTGCTCGAATCCAACAAAAACTGTACCCAGCCGTCTCTACTAAGCCTCAGAGACGCTTTGAGTCAAGTGTTACAAATATCAGAGAATGTCAAAAATTAGAGTGGAATTGCTTCAAACAAGCGAATTATCGCGAAACAACACCTGCTCGAATCCAACAAAAACTGTGCCCAGCCGTCTCTACTAAGCCTCAAAGACGCTTTGAGACAAGTGTCACACCATTCAGAGAATGTCGAAAATCTGAGTGAAATTGCTTCACACAGGCGAATTATCGCGAAATAACACCTGCTCGAATCCAACAAAAACTGTGGCCTGCCGTCTCTACTGAGCCTCAGAGACGCTTTGAGACAAGTGTTACGAAATTCAGAGAATGTTGAAATTTGAGTGAAATTGCTTCAAACAAGCGAATTATCGCGAAACAACACCTGCTCGAATACAACAAAAACTGTGCCCAGCCGTCTCTACTAAGCCTCAGAGACGCTTTGACACAAGTGTTACACAATTCAGAGAATGTTAATAATTAGAGTGAAATTGCTTTAAACAAGCGAATTATCGCGAAGCAACACCTGCTCGAATCCAACAAAACCTCTGCCCTGCCGTCTCTACTGAGCGTCAGAAACGCTTTGCGACAAGTTTTACAAAGATCTGAGAATATCTAAAATTGGAGTCAAGTTGCTTCAAACAAGCGAATTATCGCGAAACAACACCTGCTCGAATCCAACAAAAACTGTGGCCTGCCGTCTCTACTGAGCCTCAGAGACGCTTTGAGACAAGTGTTACGAAATTCAGAGAATGTCGAAAATTTGAGTGAAATTGCTTCAAACAAGCGAATTATCGCGAAACAACATCTGCTCGAATCCAAATAAAACTCTGCCCTGCCGTCTCTGCTGAGCCTCAGAGACGCTTTGAGACAATTGTTACAATAAGCAGAAAATGTTAAAAATTAGAGTGGAATTGCTTTAAACAAGCGAATTATCGCGAAACAACACCTACTCGAATCTAACAGAAACTGTGCCCAGCCGTCTCTACTAAGCCTCAGAGACGCTTTGAGACAAGTGTTACAAATATCAGAGAATGTCAAAAATTAGAGTGGAATTGCTTCAAACAAGCGAATTATCGCGAAACAACACCTGCTCGAATCCAACAAAAACTGTGGCCTGCCGTCTCTACTGAGCCTCAGAGAAGTTTTGAGACAAGTGTTACGAAATTCAGAGAATGTCGAAAATTTAAGTGAAATTGCTTCAAACAAGCGAATTATCGCGAAACAACACCTGCTCGAATCCAACAAAAACTGTTGCCAGCCGTCTCTACTAAGCCTCAAAGACGTTTTGAGACAAGTGTTACAAAAATCAGAAAATGTTAAAAATTAGAGTGAAATTGCTTTAAACAAGCGAATTATCGCGAAACAACACCTGCTCGAATCCAACAAAAACTGTTGCCAGCCGTCTCTACTAAGCCTCAAAGACGCTTTGAGACAAGTGTTACACAATTCAGAGAATGTCAAAAATTAGAGTGGAATTGCTTCAAACAAGCGAATTATCGCGAAACAACACCTGCTCCAATCCAACAAAAACTGTGCCCAGCCGTCTCTACTAAGCCTCAGAGACGCTTTGACACAAGTGTTACACAATTCAGAGAATGTCGAAAATTTAAGTGAAATTGCTTCAAACAAGCGAATTATCGCGAAAAAACACCTGCTCGAATCCAACAAAAACTCTGCCCTGCCGTCTCTACTGAGCCTCAGAGACGCCTTGCGACAAGTTTTACAAAGATCTGAGAATATCGAAAATTGGAGTCAAGTTGCTTCACACAAGCGAATTATCGCGAAACAACACCTGCTCGAATCCAACAAAAACTGTGGCCTGCCGTCTCTACTGAGCCTCAGAGACGCTTTGAGACAAGTGTTACGAAATTCAGAGAATGTCGAAAATTTGAGTGAAATTGCTTCAAACAAGCGAATTATCGCGAAACAACACCTGCTCGAATCCAACAAAAACTGTGGCCTGCCGTCTCTACTGAGCCTCAGAGACGCTTTGAGACAAGTGTTACGAAATTCAGAGAAAGTCGAAAATTTGAGTGAAATTTCTTCAAACAAGCGAATTATCGCGAAACAACACCTGCTCGAATCCAACAAAAACTGTTGCCAGCCGTCTCTACTAAGCCTCAAAGACGCTTTGAGACAAGTGTTACAAGAGAATTATCGCGAAACAACACCTGCTCGAATCCAAATAAAACTCTGCCCTGCCGTCTCTACTAAGCCCCAGAGACGCTTTGAGACAAGTGTTACAAATATCAGAGAATGTCAAAAATTAGTGTGGAATTGCTTCAAACAAGCGAATTATCGCGAAACAACACCTGCTCGAATCCAACAAAAACTGAAGCCTGCCGTCTCTACTAAGCCTCAGAGACGCTTTGAGACAAGTGTTACGAAATTCAGAGAAAGTCGAAAATTTGAGACAAGTGTTACACCATTCAGAGAATGTCGAAAATTTGAGTGAAATTGCTTCAAACAAGCGAATTATCGCGAAACAACACCTGCTCGAATCCAACAAAAACTGTGGCCTGCCGTCTCTACTGAGCCTCAGAGACGCTTTGAGACAAGTGTTACGAAATTCAGAGAATGTCGAAAATTTGAGTGAAATTGCTTCAAACAAGCGAATTATAGCGAAATAACACCTGCTCGAATCCAACAAAAACTGTACCCAGCCGTCTCTACTAAGCCTCAGAGACGCTTTGAGTCAAGTGTTACAAATATCAGAGAATGTCAAAAGTTAGAGTGGAATTGCTTCAAACAAGCGAATTATCGCGAAACAACACCTGCTCGAATCCAACAAAAACTGTACCCAGCCGTCTCTACTAAGCCTCAGAGACGCTTTGAGTCAAGTGTTACAAATATCAGAGAATGTCAAAAATTAGAGTGGAATTGCTTCAAACAAGCGAATTATCGCGAAACAACACCTGCTCGAATCCAACAAAAACTGTGCCCAGCCGTCTCTACTAAGCCTCAAAGACGCTTTGAGACAAGTGTTACACCATTCAGAGAATGCCGAAAATCTGAGTGAAATTGCTTCACACAGGCGAATTATCGCGAAATAACACCTGCTCGAATCCAACAAAAACTGTGGCCTGCCGTCTCTACTGAGCCTCAGAGACGCTTTGAGACAAGTGTTACGAAATTCAGAGAATGTCGAAATTTGAGTGAAATTGCTTCAAACAAGCGAATTATCGCGAAACAACACCTGCTCGAATACAACAAAAACTGTGCCCAGCCGTCTCTACTAAGCCTCAGAGACGCTTTGACACAAGTGTTACACAATTCAGAGAATGTTAAAAATTAGGGTGAAATTGCTTTAAACAAGCGAATTATCGCGAAACAACACCTGCTCGAATCCAACAAAACCTCTGCCCTGCCGTTTCTACTGAGCGTCAGAAACGCTTTGCGACAAGTTTTACAAAGATCTGAGAATATCGAAAATTGGAGTCAAGTTGCTTCAAACAAGCGAATTATCGCGAAACAACACCTGCTCGAATCCAACAAAAACTGTGGCCTGCCGTCTCTACTGAGCCTCAGAGACGCTTTGAGACAAGTGTTACGAAATTCAGAGAATGTCGAAAATTTGAGTGAAATTGCTTCAAACAAGCGAATTATCGCGAAACAACATCTGCTCGAATCCAAATAAAACTCTGCCCTGCCGTCTCTACTGAGCCTCAGAGACGCTTTGAGACAATTGTTACAAAAATCAGAAAATGTTAAAAATTAGAGTGGAATTGCTTTAAACAAGCGAATTATCGCGAAACAACACCTGCTCGAATCTAACAGAAACTGTGCCCAGCCGTCTCTACTAAGCCTCAGAGACGCTTTCAGACAAGTGTTACAAATATCAGAGAATGTCAAAAATTAGAGTGGAATTGCTTCAAACAAGCGAATTATCGCGAAACAACACCTGCTCGAATCCAACAAAAACTGTGGCCTGCCGTCTCTACTGAGCCTCAGAGACGTTTTGAGACAAGTGTTACGAAATTAGGAGAATGTCGAAAATTTAAGTGAAATTGCTTCAAACAAGCGAATTATCGCGAAACAACACCTGCTCGAATCCAACAAAAACTGTTGCCAGCCGTCTCTACTAAGCCTCAAAGACGCTTTGAGACAAGTGTTACAAAAATCAGAAAATGTTAAAAATTAGAGTGAAATTGCTTTAAACAAGCGAATTATCGCGAAACAACACCTGCTCCAATCCAACAAAAACTGTTGCCAGCCGTCTCTACTAAGCCTCAAAGACGCTTTGAGACAAGTGTTACACAATTCAGAGAATGTCAAAAATTAGAGTGGAATTGCTTCAAACAAGCGAATTATCGCGAAACAACACCTGCTCCAATCCAACAAAAACTGTGCCCAGCCGTCTCTACTAAGCCTCAGAGACGCTTTGACACAAGTGTTACACAATTCAGAGAATGTCGAAAATTTAAGTGAAATTGCTTCAAACAAGCGAATTATCGCGAAACAACACCTGCTCGAATTCAACAAAGACAGTGGCTAGCCGTTTCTACTAAGCCTCAAAGGTACTTTGAGACAAGTGTTACACAATTCAGAGAATGTTAAAAATTAGAGTGAAATTGCTTTAAACAAGCGAATTATCGCGAAACAAAACCTGCTCGAATCCAAATAAAACTCTGCCTTGCCGTCTCTACTGAGCCTCAGAGACGCTTTGAGACAATTATTACAAAAATCAGAAAATGTTAAAAATTAGAGTGAAATTGCTTTAAACAAGCGAATTATCGCGAAACAACACCTGCTCGAATCCAATAAAAACTGCGACCTCACTTCTCTACTGATCGTCAGAGACGCTTTGAGACAAGTGTTACAATTATCAGAGAATGTCAAAAATTAGAGTGGAATTGCTCCAAACAAGCGAATTATCGCGAAATAACACCTGCTCGAATCCAACAAAAACTGAAGCCTGCCGTCTCTACTGAGCCTCAGAGACGCTTTGAGACAAGTGTTACGAAATTCACAGAAAGTCGAAAATTTGAGACAAGTGTTACACCATTCAGAGAATGTCGAAAATTTGAGTGAAATTGCTTCAAACAAGCGAATTATCGTGAAATAACACCTGCTCGAATCCAACAAAAACTGTACCCAGCCGTCTCTACTAAGCCTCACAGACGCTTTGAGTGAAGTGTTACAAATATCAGAGAATGTCAAAAATTAGAGTGGAATTGCTTCAAACAAGCGAATTATCGTGAAACAACACCTGCTGGAATCCAACAAAAACTGTGCCCAGCCGTATCTACGAAGCCTCAGAGACGCTTTGAGACAAGTGTTACACAATTCAGAGAATGTTAAAAATTAGTGTGAAATTGCTTTAAACAAGCGAATTATCGCGAAACAACACCTGCTCGAATCCAACAAAAACTGCGACCTCACTTCTCTACTGAGCGTCAGAGACGCTTTGAGACAAGTGTTACAATTATCAGAGAATGTCAAAAATTAGAGTGGAATTGCTCCAAACAAGCGAATTATCGCGAAATAACACCTGCTCGAATCCAACAAAAACTGAAGCCTGCCGTCTCTACTGAGCCTCAGAGACGCTTTGAGACAAGTGTTACTTAATTCAGAGAAAGTCGAAAATTTGAGTGAAATTTCTTCAAACAAGCGAATTATCGCGAAACAACACCTGCTAGAATCCAACAAAAACTGTTGCCAGCCGTCTCTACTAAGCCTCAAAGACGCTTTGAGATAAGTGTTACACAATTATGAGAATGTCGAAAATTTGAGTGAAATTTCTTCAAACAAGCGAATTATCGCGAAACAACACCTGCTCGAATCCAACAAAAACTGTTGCCAGCCGCCTCAACTAAGCCTTAAAGACGCTTTGAGACAAGTGTTACACCATTCAGAGAATGTCGAAAATTTGAGTGAAATTGCTTGAAACAAGCGAATAATCGCGAAATAACACCTGCTCGAATCCAACAAAAACTGTTCCCAGCCGTCTCTACTAAGCCTCAGAGACGCTTTGAGGCAAGTGTTACAAATATCAGAGAATGTCAAAAATTAGAGTGGAATTGCTTCAAACAAGCGAATTATCGCGAAAAAAACACCTGCTCGGATCCAACAAAAACTGTGGCCAGCCGTCTCTACTAAGCCTCAAAGACGCTTTGAGACAAGTGTTACACAATTCAGAGAATGTTAAAAATTAGAGTGAAATTGCTTTAAACAAGCGAATTATCGCGAAACAACATCTGCTCGAATCCAAACAAAACTCTGCCCTGCCGTCTCTACTGAGCCTCAGAGACGCTTTTAGACAATTGTTACAAAAATCAGAAAATGTTAAAAATTAGAGTGAAATTGCTTTAAACAAGCGAATTATCGTGAAACAACACCTGCTCGAATCTAACAGAAACTGTGCCCAGCCGTCTCTACTAAGCCACAGAGACGCTTTGAGACAAGTGTTACAAATATCAGAGAATGTCAAAAATTAGAGTGGAATTGCTTCAAACAAGCGAATTATCGCGAAACAACACCTGCTCGAATCCAACAAAAACTGTGGCCTGCCGTCGCTACTGAGCCTCAGAGACGCTTTGAGACAAGTGTTACGAAATTCACAGAATGTCGAAAATTTGAGTGAAATTGCTTCAAACAAGCGAATTATCGCGAAACAACACCTGCTCGAATCCAACAAAAACTGTTGCCAGCCGTCTCTACTAAGCCTCAAAGACGCTTTGAGACAAGTGTTACACAATTCAGAGAATGTCGAAAATTTGAGTGAAATTGCTTCAAACAAGCGAATTATCGTGAAACAACACCTGCTCGAATCCAACAAAAACTGTGGCCTGCCGTCTTTACTGAGCCTCAGAGGCTTTGAGACAAGTGTTACAAAATTCAGAGAATGTCGAAAATTTTAGTGAAATTGCTTCAAACAAGCGAATTATCGCGAAACAACACCTGCTCGAATCCAACAAAAACTGTGGCCTGCCGTCGCTACTGAGCCTCAGAGACGCTTTGAGACAAGTGTTACGAAATTCACAGAATGTCGAAAATTTGAGTGAAATTGCTTCAAACAAGCGAATTATCGCGAAACAACACCTGCTCGAATCCAACAAAAACTGTTGCCAGCCGTCTCTACTAAGCCTCAAAGACGCTTTGAGACAAGTGTTACACAATTCAGAGAATGTCGAAAATTTGAGTGAAATTGCTTCAAACAAGCGAATTATCGTGAAACAACACCTGCTCGAATCCAACAAAAACTGTGGCCAGCCGTCTCTGCTAAGCCTCAAAGACGCTTTGAGACAAGTGTTACACAATTCAGAGAATGTTAAAAATTAGAATGAAATTGCTTTAAACAAGCGAATTATCGCGAAACAACATCTGCTCGAATCCAAATAAAACTCTGCCCTGCCGTCTCTACTGAGCCTCAGAGACGCTTTGAGACAAGTGTTACGAAATTCAGAGAATGTCGAAAATTGGAGTGAAATTGCTTCAAACAAGCGAATTATCGCGAAACAACACCTGCTCGAATCCAACAAAAACTGTTGCCAGCCGTCTCTACTAAGCCTCAAAGACGCTTTGAGACAAGAGTTACACAATTCAGAGAATGTCGAAAATTTGAGTGAAATTGCTTCAAACAAGCGAATTATCGCGAAACAACACCTGCTAGAATCCAACAAAAACTGTTCCCAGCCGTCTCTACTAAGCCTCAGAGACGCTTTGACACAAGTGTTACACAATTCAGAGAATGCTAAACATTAGACTCAAATTGCTTTAAGCATGCGAATTATCCCGAAACAAAACCTGCTCGAATCCAACAAAAACTCTGCCCTGCCGTCTCTGCTGAGCCTCAGAGACGCTTTGCGACAAGTTTTACAAAGATCTGAGAATATCGAAAATTGGAGTCAAGTTGCTTAAAACAAGCGAATTATCGCGAAACAACACCTGCTCGAATCCAACGAAAACTGTACCCTGCCGTCTCTACTGAGCCTCAGAGACGCTTTGAGACAAGTGTTACGAAATTCAGAGAATGTCGAAAATTTGAGTGAAATTGCTTCAAACAAGCGAATTATCGCGAAACAACACCTGCTCGATTCCAACAAAAACTGTGGCCATTCGTCTCTACTAAGCCTCAAAGACGCTTTGAGACAAGTGTTACACAATTCAGAGAATGTTAAAAATTAGAGTGAAATTGCTTTAAACAAGCGAATTATCGCGAAACAACACCTCCTCGAATCCAAATAAAACTCTGCCCTGCCGTCTCTACTGAGCCTCAGAGACGCTTTGAGACAATTGTTACAAAAATCAGAAAATGTTAAAAATTAGAGTGAAATTGCTTTAAACAAGCGAATTATCGCGAAACAACACGTGCTCGAATCCAAAAAAAACTCTGCCCTGCCGTCTCTACTGAGCCTCAGAGACGCTTTGAGACAATTGTTACAAAAATCAGAAAATGTTAAAAATTAGAGTGAAATTGCTTTAAACAAGCGAATTATCGCGAAACAACACCTGCTCGAATCCAATAAAAACTGTGACCTCACGTCTCTACTGAGCGTCAGAGACGCTTTGAGACAAGTGTTACAATTATCAGTGAATGTCAAAAATTAGAGTGGAATTGCTTCAAACAAGCGAATTATCGCGAAACAACACCTGCTCGAATCCAACAAAAACTGTGGCCTGCTCGAATCCAACAAAAACTGTGGCCTGCCGTCTCTACTGAGCCTCAGAGACGCTTTGAGACAAGTGTTACGAAATTCAGAGAATGTCGAAATTTGAGTGAAATTGCTTCAAACAAGCGAATTATCGCGAAACAACACTTGCTCGAATCCAACAAAAACTGTGGCCTGCCGTCTCTACTGAGCCTCAGAGACGCTTTGAGACAAGTGTTACGAAATTCAGAGAAAGTCGAAAATTTGAGTGAAATTTCTTCAAACAAGCGAATTATCGCGAAACAACACCTGCTCGAATCCAACAAAAACTGTTGTCAGCCGTCTCTACTAAGCCTCAGAGACGCTTTGAGGCAAGTGTTACAAATATCAGAGAATGTCAAAAATTAGAGTGAAATTGCTTTAAACAAGCGAATTATCGCGAAACAACACCTGCTCGAATCCAACAAAAACTCTGCCCTGCCGTCTCTACTGAGCCTCAGAAACGCTTTGCGACAAGTTTTACAAAGATCTGAGAATATCGAAAATTGGAGTAAAGTTGCTTCAAACAAGCGAATTATCGGGAAACAACACCTGCTCGAATCCAACAAAAACTGTGGCCAGCCGTCTCTACTAAGCCTCAGAGACGCTTTGAGACAAGTGTTACACAATTCAGAGAATGTTAAAAATTAGAGTGAAATTGCTTCAAACAAGCGAATTATCGCGAAACAACACCTGCTCGAATCCAACAAAAACTGTTGCCAGCCGTCTCTACTAAGCCTCAAAGACGCTTTGAGACAAGTGTTACACAATTCAGAGAATGTCGAAAATTTGAGTGAAATTGCTTCAAACAACCGAATTATCGTGAAACAACACCTGCTCGAATCCAACAAAAACTGTGGCCTGCCGTCTCTACTGAGCCTCAGAGACGCTTTGAGACAAGTGTTACGAAATTCACAGAATGTCGAAAATTTGAGTGAAATTGCTTCAAACAAGCGAATTATCGCGAAACAACACCTGCTCGAATCCAACAAAAACTGTTGCCAGCCGTCTCTACTAAGCCTCAAAGACGCTTTGAGACAAGTGTTACACAATTCAGAGAATGTCGAAAATTTGAGTGAAATTGCTTCAAACAAGCGAATTATCGTGAAACAACACCTGCTCGAATCCAACAAAAACTGTGGCCTGCCGTCTTTACTGAGCCTCAGAGACGCTTTGAGACAAGTGTTACGAAATTCAGAGAATGTCGAAAATTTTAGTGAAATTGCTTCAAACAAGCGAATTATCGAGAAACAACACCTGCTCGAATCCAACAAAAACTGTGGCCAGCCGTCTCTGCTAAGCCTCAAAGACGCTTTGAGACAAGTGTTACACAATTCAGAGAATGTTAAAAATTAGAATGAAATTGCTTTAAACAAGCGAATTATCGCGAAACAACATCTGCTCGAATCCAAATAAAACTCTGCCCTGCCGTCTCTACTGAGCCTCAGAGACGCTTTGAGACAAGTGTTACGAAATTCACAGAATGTCGAAAATTTGAGTGAAATTGCTTCAAACAAGCGAATTATCGCGAAACAACACCTGCTCGAATCCAACAAATACTGTTGCCAGCCGTCTCTACTAAGCCTCAAAGACGCTTTGAGACAAGTGTTACACAATTCAGAGAATGTCGAAAATTTGAGTGAAATTGCTTCAAACAACCGAATTATCGTGAAACAACACCTGCTCGAATCCAACAAAAACTGTGGCCTGCCGTCTCTACTGAGCCTCAGAGACGCTTTGAGACAAGTGTTACGAAATTCAGAGAATGTCGAAAATTGGAGTGAAATTGCTTCAAACAAGCGAATTATCGCGAAACAACACCTGCTCGAATCCAACAAAAACTGTTGCCAGCCGACTCTACTAAGCCTCAAAGACGCTTTGAGACAAGAGTTACACAATTCAGAGAATGTCGAAAATTTGAGTGAAATTGCTTCAAACAAGCGAATTATCGCGAAACAACACCTGCTAGAATCCAACAAAAACTGTTCCCAGCCGTCTCTACTAAGCCTCAGAGACGCTTTGACACAAGTGTTACACAATTCAGAGAATGCTAAAAATTAGACTCAAATTGCTTTAAGCATGCGAATTATCCCGAAACAAAACCTGCTCGAATCCAACAAAAACTCTGCCCTGCCGTCTCTGCTGAGCCTCAGAGACGCTTTGCGACAAGTTTTACAAAGATCTGAGAATATCGAAAATTGGAGTCAAGTTGCTTCAAACAAGCGAATTATCGCGAAACAACACCTGCTCGAATCCAACAAAAACTGTGGCCAGCCGTCTCTGCTAAGCCTCAAAGACGCTTTGAGACAAGTGTTACACAATTCAGAGAATGTTAAAAATTAGAATGAAATTGCTTTAAACAAGCGAATTATCGCGAAACAACATCTGCTCGAATCCAAATAAAACTCTGCCCTGCCGTCTCTACTGAGCCTCAGAGACGCTTTGAGACAAGTGTTACGAAATTCACAGAATGTCGAAAATTTGAGTGAAATTGCTTCAAACAAGCGAATTATCGCGAAACAACACCTGCTCGAATCCAACAAATACTGTTGCCAGCCGTCTCTACTAAGCCTCAAAGACGCTTTGAGACAAGTGTTACACAATTCAGAGAATGTCGAAAATTTGAGTGAAATTGCTTCAAACAACCGAATTATCGTGAAACAACACCTGCTCGAATCCAACAAAAACTGTGGCCTGCCGTCTCTACTGAGCCTCAGAGGCGCTTTGAGACAAGTGTTACGAAATTCAGAGAATGTCGAAAATTGGAGTGAAATTGCTTCAAACAAGCGAATTATCGCGAAACAACACCTGCTCGAATCCAACAAAAACTGTTGCCAGCCGTCTCTACTAAGCCTCAAAGACGCTTTGAGACAAGAGTTACACAATTCAGAGAATGTCGAAAATTTGAGTGAAATTGCTTCAAACAAGCGAATTATCGCGAAACAACACCTGCTAGAATCCAACAAAAACTGTTCCCAGCCGTCTCTACTAAGCCTCAGAGACGCTTTGACACAAGTGTTACACAATTCAGAGAATGCTAAAAATTAGACTCAAATTGCTTTAAGCATGCGAATTATCCCGAAACAAAACCTGCTCGAATCCAACAAAAACTCTGCCCTGCCGTCTCTGCTGAGCCTCAGAGACGCTTTGCGACAAGTTTTACAAAGATCTGAGAATATCGAAAATTGGAGTCAAGTTGCTTCAAACAAGCGAATTATCGCGAAACAACACCTGCTCGAATCCAACGAAAACTGTGGCCTGCCGTCTCTACTGAGCCTCAGAGACGCTTTGAGACAAGTGTTACGAAATTCAGAGAATGTCGAAAATTTGAGTGAAATTGCTTCAAACAAGCGAATTATCACGAAACAACACCTGCTCGATTCCAACAAAAACTGTGGCCATTCGTCTCTACTAAGCCTCAAAGACGCTTTGAGACAAGTGTTACACAATTCAGAGAAAGTTAAAAATTAGAGTGAAATTGCTTTAAACAAGCGAATTATCGCGAAACAACACCTCCTCGAATCCAAATAAAACTCTGCCCTGCCGTCTCTACTGAGCCTCAGAGACGCTTTGAGACAATTGTTACAAAAATCAGAAAATGTTAAAAATTAGAGTGAAATTGCTTTAAACAAGCGAATTATCGCGAAACAACACGTGCTCGAATCCAAAAAAAACTCTTCCCTGCCGTCTCTACTGAGCCTCAGAGATGCTTTGAGACAATTGTTACAAAAATCAGAAAATGTTAAAAATTAGAGTGAAATTGCTTTAAACAAGCGAATTATCGCGAAACAACACCTGCTCGAATCCAATAAAAACTGTGACCTCACGTCTCTACTGAGCGTCAGAGACGCTTTGAGACAAGTGTTACAATTATCAGTGAATGTCAAAAATTAGAGTGGAATTGCTTCAAACAAGCGAATTATCGCGAAACAACACCTGCTCGAATGCAACAAAAACTGTGGCCTGCTCGAATCCAACAAAAACTGTGGCCTGCCGTCTCTACTGAGCCTCAGAGACGCTTTGAGACAAGTGTTACGAAATTCAGAGAATGTCGAAATTTGAGTGAAATTGCTTCAAACAAGCGAATTATCGCGAAACAACACTTGCTCGAATCCAACAAAAACTGTGGCCTGCCGTCTCTACTGAGCCTCAGAGACGCTTTGAGACAAGTGTTACGAAATTCAGAGAAAGTCGAAAATTTGAGTGAAATTTCTTCAAACAAGCGAATTATCGCGAAACAACACCTGCTCGAATCCAACAAAAACTGTTGTCAGCCGTCTCTACTAAGCCTCAGAGACGCTTTGAGGCAGGTGTTACAAATATCAGAGAATGTCAAAAATTAGAGTGAAATTGCTTTAAACAAGCGGATTATCGCGAAACAACACCTGCTCGAAACCAACAAAAACTCTGCCCTGCCGTCTCTACTGAGCCTCAGAAACGCTTTGCGACAAGTTTTACAAAGATCTGAGAATATCGAAAATTGGAGTAAAGTTGCTTCAAACAAGCGAATTATCGGGAAACAACACCTGCTCGAATCCAACAAAAACTGTGGCCAGCCGTCTCTACTAAGCCTCAGAGACGCTTTGAGACAAGTGTTACACAATTCAGAGAATGTTAAAAATTAGAGTGAAATTGCTTCAAACAAGCGAATTATCGCGAAACAACACCTGCTCGAATCCAACAAAAACTGTTGCCAGCCGTCTCTACTAAATCTCAAAGACGCTTTGAGACAAGTGTTACACAATTCAGAGAATGTCGAAAATTTGAGTGAAATTGCTTCAAACAACCGAATTATCGTGAAACAACACCTGCTCGAATCCAACAAAAACTGTGGCCTGCCGTCTCTACTGAGCCTCAGAGACGCTTTGAGACAAGTGTTACGAAATTCACAGAATGTCGAAAATTTGAGTGAAATTGCTTCAAACAAGCGAATTATCGCGAAACAACACCTGCTCGAATCCAACAAAAACTGTTGCCAGCCGTCTCTACTAAGCCTCAGAGACGCTTTGAGACAAGTGTTACACAATTCAGAGAATGTCGAAAATTTGAGTGAAATTGCTTCAAACAAGCGAATTATCGTGAAACAACACCTGCTCGAATCCAACAAAAACTGTGGCCTGCCGTCTTTACTGAGCCTCAGAGACGCTTTGAGACAAGTGTTACGAAATTCAGAGAATGTCGAAAATTTTAGTGAAATTGCTTCAAACAAGCGAATTATCGCGAAACAACACCTGCTCGAATCCAACAAAAACTGTGGCCAGCCGTCTCTGCTAAGCCTCAAAGACGCTTTGAGACAAGTGTTACACAATTCAGAGAATGTTAAAAATTAGAATGAAATTGCTTTAAACAAGCGAATTATCGCGAAACAACATCTGCTCGAATCCAAATAAAACTCTGCCCTGCCGTCTCTACTGAGCCTCAGAGACGCTTTGAGACAAGTGTTACGAAATTCACAGAATGTCGAAAATTTGAGTGAAATTGCTTCAAACAAGCGAATTATCGCGAAACAACACCTGCTCGAATCCAACAAATACTGTTGCCAGCCGTCTCTACTAAGCCTCAAAGACGCTTTGAGACAAGTGTTACACAATTCAGAGAATGTCGAAAATTTGAGTGAAATTGCTTCAAACAACCGAATTATCGTGAAACAACAACTGCTCGAATCCAACAAAAACTGTGGCCTGCCGTCTCTACTGAGCCTCAGAGACGCTTTGAGACAAGTGTTACGAAATTCAGAGAATGTCGAAAATTGGAGTGAAATTGCTTCAAACAAGCGAATTATCGCGAAACAACACCTGCTCGAATCCAACAAAAACTGTTGCCAGCCGTCTCTACTAAGCCTCAAAGACGCTTTGAGACAAGAGTTACACAATTCAGAGAATGTCGAAAATTTGAGTGAAATTGCTTCAAACAAGCGAATTATCGCGAAACAACACCTGCTAGAATCCAACAAAAACTGTTCCCAGCCGTCTCTACTAAGCCTCAGAGACGCTTTGACACAAGTGTTACACAATTCAGAGAATGCTAAAAATTAGACTCAAATTGCTTTAAGCATGCGAATTATCCCGAAACAAAACCTGCTCGAATCCAACAAAAACTCTGCCCTGCCGTCTCTGCTGAGCCTCAGAGACGCTTTGCGACAAGTTTTACAAAGATCTGAGAATATCGAAAACTGGAGTCAAGTTGCTTCAAACAAGCGAATTATCGCGAAACAACACCTGCTCGAATCCAACGAAAACTGTGGCCTGCCGTCTCTACTGAGCCTCAGAGACGCTTTGAGACAAGTGTTACGAAATTCAGAGAATGTCGAAAATTTGAGTGAAATTGCTTCAAACAAGCGAATTATCGCGAAACAACACCTGCTCGATTCCAACAAAAACTGTGGCCATTCGTCTCTACTAAGCCTCAAAGACGCTTTGAGACAAGTGTTACACAATTCAGAGAATGTTAAAAATTAGAGTGAAATTGCTTTAAACAAGCGAATTATCGCGAAACAACACCTCCTCGAATCCAAATAAAACTCTGCCCTGCCGTCTCTACTGAGCCTCAGAGACGCTTTGAGACAATTGTTACAAAAATCAGAAAATGTTAAAAATTAGAGTGAAATTGCTTTAAACAAGCGAATTATCGCGAAACAACACGTGCTCGAATCCAAAAAAAACTCTGCCCTGCCGTCTCTACTGAGCCTCAGAGACGCTTTGAGACAATTGTTACAAAAATCAGAAAATGTTAAAAATTAGAGTGAAATTGCTTTAAACAAGCGAATTATCGCGAAACAACACCTGCTCGAATCCAATAAAAACTGTGACCTCACGTCTCTACTGAGCGTCAGAGACGCTTTGAGACAAGTGTTACAATTATCAGTGAATGTCAAAAATTAGAGTGGAATTGCTTCAAACAAGCGAATTATCGCGAAACAACACCTGCTCGAATCCAACAAAAACTGTGGCCTGCTCGAATCCAACAAAAACTGTGGCCTGCCGTCTCTACTGAGCCTCAGAGACGCTTTGAGACAAGTGTTACGAAATTCAGAGAATGTCGAAATTTGAGTGAAATTGCTTCAAACAAGCGAATTATCGCGAAACAACACTTGCTCGAATCCAACAAAAACTGTGGCCTGCCGTCTCTACTGAGCCTCAGAGACGCTTTGAGACAAGTGTTACGAAATTCAGAGAAAGTCGAAAATTTGAGTGAAATTTCTTCAAACAAGCGAATTATCGCGAAACAACACCTGCTCGAATCCAACAAAAACTGTTGTCAGCCGTCTCTACTAAGCCTCAGAGACGCTTTGAGGCAAGTGTTACAAATATCAGAGAATGTCAAAAATTAGAGTGAAATTGCTTTAAACAAGCGAATTATCGCGAAACAACACCTGCTCGAATCCAACAAAAACTCTGCCCTGCCGTCTCTACTGAGCCTCAGAAACGCTTTGCGACAAGTTTTACAAAGATCTGAGAATATCGAAAATTGGAGTAAAGTTGCTTCAAACAAGCGAATTATCGGGAAACAACACCTGCTCGAATCCAACAAAAACTGTGGCCAGCCGTCTCTACTAAGCCTCAGAGACGCTTTGAGACAAGTGTTACACAATTCAGAGAATGTTAAAAATTAGAGTGAAATTGCTTCAAACAAGCGAATTATCGCGAAACAACACCTGCTCGAATCCAACAAAAACTGTTGCCAGCCGTCTCTACTAAGCCTCAAAGACGCTTTGAGACAAGTGTTACACAATTCAGAGAATGTCGAAAATTTGTGTGAAATTGCTTCAAACAACCGAATTATCGTGAAACAACACCTGCTCGAATCCAACAAAAACTGTGGCCTGCCGTCTCTACTGAGCCTCAGAGACGCTTTGAGACAAGTGTTACGAAATTCAGAGAATGTCGAAAATTGGAGTGAAATTGCTTCAAACAAGCGAATTATCGCGAAACAACACCTGCTCGAATCCAACAAAAACTGTTGCCAGCCGTCTCTACTAAGCCTCAAAGACGCTTTGAGACAAGAGTTACACAATTCAGAGAATGTCGAAAATTTGAGTGAAATTGCTTCAAACAAGCGAATTATCGCGAAACAACACCTGCTAGAATCCAACAAAAACTGTTCCCAGCCGTCTCTACTAAGCCTCAGAGACGCTTTGACACAAGTGTTACACAATTCAGAGAATGCTAAAAATTAGACTCAAATTGCTTTAAGCATGCGAATTATCCCGAAGCAAAACCTGCTCGAATCCAACAAAAACTCTGCCCTGCCGTCTCTGCTGAGCCTCAGAGACGCTTTGAGACAAGTGTTACGAAATTCCAGAATGTCGAAAATTTGAGTGAAATTGCTTCAAACAAGCGAATTATCGCGAAACAACACCTGCTCGAATCCAACAAAAACTGTTGCCAGCCGTCTCTACTAAGCCTCAAAGACGCTTTGAGACAAGTGTTACACAATTCAGAGAATGTCGAAAATTTGAGTGAAATTGCTTCAAACAAGCGAATTATCGTGAAACAACACCTGCTCGAATCCAACAAAAACTGTGGCTTGCCGTCTTTACTGAGCCTCAGAGACGCTTTGAGACAAGTGTTACGAAATTCAGAGAATGTCGAAAATTTTAGTGAAATTGCTTCAAACAAGCGAATTATCGCGAAACAACACCTGCTCGGTTCCAACAAAAACTGTGGCCAGCCGTCTCTGCTAAGCCTCAAAGACGCTTTGAGACAAGTGTTACACAATTCAGAGAATGTTAAAAATTAGAATGAAATTGCTTTAAACAAGCGAATTATCGCGAAACAACATCTGCTCGAATCCAAATAAAACTCTGCCCTGCCGTCTCTACTGAGCCTCAGAGACGCTTTGAGACAAGTGTTACGAAATTCACAGAATGTCGAAAATTTGAGTGAAATTGCTTCAAACAAGCGAATTATCGCGAAACAACACCTGCTCGAATCCAACAAATACTGTTGCCAGCCGTCTCTACTAAGCCTCAAAGACGCTTTGAGACAAGTGTTACACAATTCAGAGAATGTCGAAAATTTGAGTGAAATTGCTTCAAACAACCGAATTATCGTGAAACAACACCTGCTCGAATCCAACAAAAACTGTGGCCTGCCGTCTCTACTGAGCCTCAGAGACGCTTTGAGACAAGTGTTACGAAATTCAGAGAATGTCGAAAATTGGAGTGAAATTGCTTCAAACAAGCGAATTATCGCGAAACAACACCTGCTCGAATCCAACAAAAACTGTTGCCAGCCGTCTCTACTAAGCCTCAAAGACGCTTTGAGACAAGAGTTACACAATTCAGAGAATGTCGAAAATTTGAGTGAAATTGCTTCAAACAAGCGAATTATCGCGAAACAACACCTGCTAGAATCCAACAAAAACTGTTCCCAGCCGTCTCTACTAAGCCTCAGAGACGCTTTGACACAAGTGTTACACAATTCAGAGAATGCTAAAAATTAGACTCAAATTGCTTTAAGCATGCGAATTATCCCGAAACAAAACCTGCTCGAATCCAACAAAAACTCTGCCCTGCCGTCTCTGCTGAGCCTCAGAGACGCTTTGCGACAAGTTTTACAAAGATCTGAGAATATCGAAAATTGGAGTCAAGTTGCTTCAAACAAGCGAATTATCGCGAAAGAACACCTGCTCGAATCCAACGAAAACTGTGGCCTGCCGTCTCTACTGAGCCTCAGAGACGCTTTGAGACAAGTGTTACGAAATTCAGAGAATGTCGAAAATTTGAGTGAAATTGCTTCAAACAAGCGAATTATCGCGAAACAACACCTGCTCGATTCCAACAAAAACTGTGGCCATTCGTCTCTACTAAGCCTCAAAGACGCTTTGAGACGAGTGTTACACAATTCAGAGAATGTTAAAAATTAGAGTGAAATTGCTTTAAACAAGCGAATTATCGCGAAACAACACCTCCTCGAATCCAAATAAAACTCTGCCCTGCCGTCTCTACTGAGCCTCAGAGACGCTTTGAGACAATTGTTACAAAAATCAGAAAATGTTAAAAATTAGAGTGAAATTGCTTTAAACAAGCGAATTATCGCGAAACAACACGTGCTCGAATCCAAAAAAAACTCTGCCCTGCCGTCTCTACTGAGCCTCAGAGACGCTTAGAGACAATTGTTACAAAAATCAGAAAATGTTAAAAATTAGAGTGAAATTGCTTTAAACAAGCGAATTATCGCGAAACAACACCTGCTCGAATCCAATAAAAACTGTGACCTCACGTCTCTACTGAGCGTCAGAGACGCTTTGAGACAAGTGTTACAATTATCAGTGAATGTCAAAAATTAGAGTGGAATTGCTTCAAACAAGCGAATTATCGCGAAACAACACCTGCTCGAATCCAACAAAAACTGTGGCCTGCTCGAATCCAACAAAAACTGTGGCCTGCCGTCTCTACTGAGCCTCAGAGACGCTTTGAGACAAGTGTTACGAAATTCAGAGAATGTCGAAATTTGATTGAAATTGCTTCAAACAAGCGAATTATCGCGAAACAACACTTGCTCGAATCCAACAAAAACTGTGGCCTGCCGTCTCTACTGAGCCTCAGAGACGCTTTGAGACAAGTGTTACGAAATTCAGAGAAAGTCGAAAATTTGAGTGAAATTTCTTCAAACAAGCGAATTATCGCGAAACAACACCTGCTCGAATCCAACAAAAACTGTTGTCAGCCGTCTCTACTAAGCCTCAGAGACGCTTTGAGGCAAGTGTTACAAATATCAGAGAATGTCAAAAATTAGAGTGAAATTGCTTTAAACAAGCGAATTATCGCGAAACAACACCTGCTCGAATCCAACAAAAACTCTGCCCTGCCGTCTCTACTGAGCCTCAGAAACGCTTTGCGACAAGTTTTACAAAGATCTGAGAATATCGAAAATTGGAGTAAAGTTGCTTCAAACAAGCAACAAAAATCAGAAAATGTTAAATATTTGAGTGAAATTGCTTTAAACAAGCGAATTATCGCGAAACAACACTTGCTCGAATCCAACAAAAACTGTACCCAGCCGTCTCTACTAAGCCTCAGAGACGCTTTGAGACAAGTGTTACACAATTCAGAGAATGTTAAAAATTAGAGTGAAATTGCTTTAAACAAGCGAATTATCGCGAAACAACACCTGCTCGAATCCAACAAAAACTCTGCCCTGCCGTTTCTACTGAGCCTCAGAGACGCTTTGCGACAAGTTTTACAAAGATCTGAGAATATCGATAATTGGAGTCAAGTTGTTCAAACAAGCGAATTATCGCGAACCAAACCTGCTCGAATCCAACAAAAACTGTGGCCTGCCGTCTCTACTGAGCCTCATAGACGCTTTGAGACAAGTGTTACGAAATTCAGAGAATGTCGAAAATTTAAGTGAAATTGCTTCAAACAAGCGAATTATTGCGAAACAACACCTGCTCGAATCCAATAAAAACTGTGACCTCACGTCTCTACTGAGCGTCAGAGACGCTTTGAGACAAGTTTCACAATTATCAGAGAATGTCAAAAATTAGAGTGGAATTGCTTCAAACAAGCGAATTATCGCGAAATAACACCTGCTCGAATCCAACAAAAACTGTGGCCTGCCGTCTCTACTGAGCCTCAGAGACGCTTTGAGACAAGTGTTACGAAATTCAGAGAATGTCGAAATTTGAGTGAAATTGCTTCAAACAAGCGAATTTTCCCGAAACAACACTTGCTCGAATCCAACAAAAACTGTGGCCTGCCGTCTCTACTGAGCCTCAGAGACGCTTTGAGACAAGTGTTACGAAATTCAGAGAGAGTCGAAAATTTGAGTGAAATTTCTTCAAACAAGCGAATAATCGCGAAACAACACCTGCTCGAATCCAACAAAAACTGTTACAGGCCGTCTCTACTAAGCCTCAAAGACGCTTTGAGACAAGTGTTACACCATTCAGAGAATCTCGAAAATTTGAGTGAAATTGCTTCAAACAAGCGAATTATCGCGAAATAACACCTGCTCGTATCCAACAAAAACTGTTCCCAGCCGTCTCTACTAAGCCTCAGAGACGCTTTGAGGCAAGTGTTACAAATATCAGAGAATGTCAAAAATTAGAGTGGAATTGCTTCAAACAAGCGAATTATCGCGAAACAACACCTGCTCGAATACAACAAAAACTGTGCCCAGCCGTCTCTACTAAGCCTCAGAGACGCTTTGACAGAAGTGTTACACAATTCAGAGAATATTAAAAATTAGAGTGAAATTGCTTTAAACAAGCGAATTATCGCGAAACAACACCTGCTCGAATCCAACAAAAACTCTGCCCTGCCGTCTCTACTGAGCCTCAGAAACTCTCTGCGACAAGTTTTACAAAGATCTGAGAATATCGAAAATTGGAGTCAAGTTGCTTCAAACAAGCGAATTATCGCGAAACAACACCTGCTCGAATCCAACAAAAACTGTGGCCTGCCGTCTCTACTGAGCCTCAGAGACGCTTTGAGACAAGTATTACGAAATTCAGAGAATGTCGAAAATTTGAGTGAAATTGCTTCAAACAAGCGAATTATCGCGAAACAACACCTGCTCGAATCCAACAAAAACTGTGGCCAGCCGTCTCTACTAAGCCTCAAAGACGCTTTGAGACAAGTTTTACACAATGCAGAGAATGTTAAAAATTAGAGTGAAATTGCTTTAAACAAGCGAATTATCGCGAAACAGCATCTGCTCGAATCCAAATAAAACTCTGCCCTGCCGTCTCTACTGAGCCTCAGAGACGCTTTGAGACAATTATTACAAAAATCAGAAAATGTTAAAAATTAGAGTGAAATTGCTTTAAACAAGCGAATTATCGCGAAACAACACCTGCTCGAATCTAACAGAAACTGTGCCCAGCCGTCTCTACTAAGCCTCAGAGACGCTTTGAGACAAGTGTTACAAATATCAGAGAATGTCAAAAATTAGAGTGGAATTGCTTCAAACAAGCGAATTATCGCGAAACAACACCTGCTCGAATCTAACAGAAACTGTGCCCAGCCGTCTCTACTAAGCCACAGAGACGCTTTGAGACAAGTGTTACAAATATCAGAGAATGTCAAAAATTAGAGTGGAATTGCTTCAAACAAGCGATTATCGCGAAACAACACCTGCTCGAATCCAACAAAAACTGTGACCTGCCGTCTCTACTGAGCCTCAGAGACGCTTTGAGACAAGTGTTACGAAATTCACAGAATGTCGAAAATTTGAGTGAAATTGCTTCAAACAAGCGAATTATCGCGAAACAACACCTGCTCGAATCCAACAAAAACTGTTGCCAGCCGTCTCTACTAAGCCTCAAAGACGCTTTGAGACAAGTGTTACACAATTCAGAGAATGTCGAAAATTTGAGTGAAATTGCTTCAAACATCCGAATTATCGTGAAACAACACCTGCTCGAATCCAACAAAAACTGTGGCCTGCCGTCTCTACTGAGCCTTAGAGACGCTTTGAGACAAGTGTTACGAAATTCAGAGAATGTCGAAAATTGGAGTGAAATTGCTTCAAACAAGCGAATTATCGCGAAACAACACCTGCTCGAATCCAACAAAAACTGTTGCCAGCCGTCTCTACTAAGCCTCAAAGACGCTTTGAGACAAGAGTTACACAATTCAGAGAATGTCGAAAATTTGAGTGAAATTGCTTCAAACAAGCGAATTATCGCGAAACAACACCTGCTAGAATCCAACAAAAACTGTTCCCAGCCGTCTCTACTAAGCCTCAGAGACGCTTTGACACAAGTGTTACACAATTCAGAGAATGCTAAAAATTAGACTCAAATTGCTTTAAGCATGCGAATTATCCCGAAACAAAACCTGCTCGAATCCAACAAAAACTCTGCCCTGCCGTCTCTGCTGAGCCTCAGAGACGCTTTGCGACAAGTTTTACAAAGATCTGAGAATATCGAAAATTGGAGTCAAGTTGCTTCAAACAAGCGAATTATCGCGAAACAACACCTGCTCGAATCCAACGAAAACTGTGGCCTGCCGTCTCTACTGAGCCTCAGAGACGCTTTGAGACAAGTGTTACGAAATTCAGAGAATGTCGAAAATTTGAGTGAAATTGCTTCAAACAAGCGAATTATTGCGAAACAACACCTGCTCGAATCCAACAAAAACTGTGGCCAGCCGTCTCTACTAAGCCTCAAAGACGCTTTGAGACAAGTGTTACACATTTCAGAGAATGTTAAAAATTAGAGTGAAATTGCTTTAAACAAGCGAATTATCGCGAAACAACACCTGCTCGAATCCAAATAAAACTCTGCCCTTACGTCCCTACTGAGCCTCAGAGACGATTTGAGACAATTGTTACAAAAATCAGAAAATGTTAAAAATTTGAGTGAAATTGCTTTAAACAAGCGAATTATCGCGAAACAACACTTGCTCGAATCCAACAAAAACTGTACCCAGCCGTCTCTACTAAGCCTCAGAGATGCTTTGGGACAAGTGTTACACAATTCAGAGAATGTTACAAATTAGAGTGAAATTGCTTTAAACAAGCGAATTATCGCGAAACAACACCTGCTCGAATCCAACAAAAACTCTGCCCTGCCGTTTCTACTGAGCCTCAGAGACGCTTTGCGACAAGTTTTACAAAGATCTGAGAATATCGATAATTGGAGTCAAGTTGTTCAAACAAGCGAATTATCGCGAAACAACACCTGCTCGAATCCAATAAAAACTGTGACCTCACGTCTCTACTGAGCGTCAGAGACGCTTTGAGACAAGTTTCACAATTATCAGAGAATGTCAAAAATTAGAGTGAAATTGCTTCAAACAAGCGAATTTTCCCGAAACAACACTTGCTCGAATCCAACAAAAACTGTGGCCTGCCGTCTCTACTGAGCCTCAGAGACGCTTTGAGAGAAGTGTTACGAAATTCAGAGAGAGTCGAAAATTTGAGTGAAATTTCTTCAAACAAGCGAATAATCGCGAAACAACACCTGCTCGAATCCAACAAAAACTGTTGCCAGCCGTCTCTACTAAGCCTCAAAGACGCTTTGAGACAAGTGTTACACCATTCAGAGAATCTCGAAAATTTGAGTGAAATTGCTTCAAACAAGCGAATTATCGCGAAATAACACCTGCTCGTATCCAACAAAAACTGTTCCAAGCCGTCTCTACTAAGCCTCAGAGACGCTTTGAGGCAAGTGTTACACAATTCAGAGAATGTTAAAAATTAGAGTGAAATTGCTTTAAACAAGCGAATTATCGCGAAACAACACCTGCTCGAATACAACAAAAACTGTGCCCAGCCGTCTCTACTAAGCCTCAGAGACGCTTTGACAGAAGTGTTACACAATTCAGAGAATGTTAAAAATTAGAGTGAAATTGCTTTAAACAAGCGAATTATCGCGAAACAACACCTGCTCGAATCCAACAAAAACTCTGCCCTGCCGTCTCTACTGAGCCTCAGAAACGCTCTGCGACAAGTTTTACAAAGATCTGAGAATATCGAAAATTGGAGTCAAGTTGCTTCAAACAAGCGAATTATCGCGAAACAACACCTGCTCGAATCCAACAAAAACTGTGGCCTGCCGTCTCTACTGAGCCTCAGAGACGCTTTGAGACAAGTATTACGAAATTCAGAGAATGTCGAAAATTTGAGTGAAATTGCTTCAAACAAGCGAATTATCGCGAAACAACACCTGCTCGAATCCAACAAAAACTGTGGCCAGCCGTCTCTACTAAGCCTCAAAGACGCTTTGAGACAAGTGTTACACAATGCAGAGAATGTTAAAAATTTGAGTGAAATTGCTTTAAACAAGCGAATTATCGCGAAACAGCATCTGCTCGAATCCAAATAAAACTCTGCCCTGCCGTCTCTACTGAGCCTCAGAGACGCTTTGAGACAATAATTACAAAAATCAGAAAATGTTAAAAATTAGAGTGAAATTGCTTTAAACAAGCGAATTATCGCGAAACAACACCTGCTCGAATCTAACAGAAACTGTGCCCAGCCGTCTCTACTAAGCCTCAGAGACGCTTTGAGACAAGTGTTACAAATATCAGAGAATGTCAAAAATTAGAGTGGAATTGCTTCAAACAAGCGAATTATCGCGAAACAACACCTGCTCGAATACAACAAAAACTGTGGCCTGCCGTCTCTACTGAGCCTCAGAGACGCTTTGAGACAAGTGTTATGAAATTCAGAGAATGTCGAAAATTTAAGTGAAATTGCTTCAAACAAGCGAATTATCGCGAAACAACACCTGCTCGAATCCAACAAAAACTGTTGCCAGCCGTCTCTACTAAGCCTCAAAGACGCTTTGAGACAAGTGTTACACCATTCAGAGAATGTCGAAAATTTGAGTGAAATTGCTTCAAACAAGCGAATTATCGCGAAACAACACCTGCTCGAATCCAATAAAAACTGTGACCTCACGTCTCTACTGAGCGTCAGAGACGCTTTGAGACAAGTGTTACAAAAATCAGAAAATGTTAAAAATTAGAGTGAAATTGCTTTAAACAAGCGAATTATCGCGAAACAACACCTGCTCGAATCTAACAGAAACTGTGCCCAGCCGTCTCTACTAAGCCTCAGAGACGCTTTGAGACAAGTGTTACAAATATCAGAGAATGTCAAAAATTAGAGTGGAATTGCTTCAAACAAGCGAATTATCGCGAAACAACACCTGCTCGAATCTAACAGAAACTGTGCCCAGCCGTCTCTACTAAGCCACAGAGACGCTTTGAGACAAGTGTTACAAATATCAGAGAATGTCAAAAATTAGAGTGGAATTGCTTCAAACAAGCGATTATCGCGAAACAACACCTGCTCGAATCCAACAAAAACTGTGACCTGCCGTCTCTACAGAGCCTCAGAGACGCTTTGAGACAAGTGTTACGAAATTCACAGAATGTCGAAAATTTGAGTGAAATTGCTTCAAACAAGCGAATTATCGCGAAACAACACCTGCTCGAATCCAACAAAAACTGTTGCCAGCCGTCTCTACTAAGCCTCAAAGACGCTTTGAGACAAGTGTTACACAATTCAGAGAATGTCGAAAATTTGAGTGAAATTGCTTCAAACATCCGAATTATCGTGAAACAACACCTGCTCGAATCCAACAAAAACTGTGGCCTACCGTCTCTACTGAGCCTTAGAGACGCTTTGAGACAAGTGTTACGAAATTCAGAGAATGTCGAAAATTGGAGTGAAATTGCTTCAAACAAGCGAATTATCGCGAAACAACACCTGCTCGAATCCAACAAAAACTGTTGCCAGCCGTCTCTACTAAGCCTCAAAGACGCTTTGAGACAAGAGTTACACAATTCAGAGAATGTCGAAAATTTGAGTGAAATTGCTTCAAACACGCGAATTATCGCGAAACAACACCTGCTAGAATCCAACAAAAACTGTTCCCAGCCGTCTCTACTAAGCCTCAGAGACGCTTTGACACAAGTGTTACACAATTCAGAGAATGCTAAAAATTAGACTCAAATTGCTTTAAGCATGCGAATTATCCCGAAACAAAACCTGCTCGAATCCAACAAAAACTCTGCCCTGCCGTCTCTGCTGAGCCTCAGAGACGCTTTGCGACAAGTTTTACAAAGATCTGAGAATATCGAAAATTGGAGTCAAGTTGCTTCAAACAAGCGAATTATCGCGAAACAACACCTGCTCGAATCCAACGAAAACTGTGGCCTGCCGTCTCTACTGAGCCTCAGAGACGCTTTGAGACAAGTGTTACGAAATTCTGAGAATGTCGAAAATTTGAGTGAAATTGCTTCAAACAAGCGAATTATTGCCAAACAACACCTGCTCGAATCCAACAAAAACTGTGGCCAGCCGTCTCTACTAAGCCTCAAAGACGCTTTGAGACAAGTGTTACACATTTCAGAGAATGTTAAAAATTAGAGTGAAATTGCTTTAAACAAGCGAATTATCGCGAAACAACACCTGCTCGAATCCAAATAAAACTCTGCCCTGACGTCCCTACTGAGCCTCAGAGACGCTTTGAGACAATTGTTACAAAAATCAGAAAATGTTAAAAATTTGAGTGAAATTGCTTTAAACAAGCGAATTATCGCGAAACAGCATCTGCTCGAATCCAAATAAAACTCTGCCCTGCCGTCTCTACTGAGCCTCAGAGACGCTTTGAGACAATTATTACAAAAATCAGAAAATGTTAAAAATTCGAGTGAAATTGCTTTAAACAAGCGAATTATCGCGAAACAACACCTGCTCGAATCTAACAGAAACTGTGCCCAGCCGTCTCTACTAAGCCTCAGAGACGCTTTGAGACAAGTGTTACAAATATCAGAGAATGTCAAAAATTAGAGTGGAATTGCTTCAAACAAGCGAATTATCGCGAAACAACACCTACTCGAATCCAACAAAAACTGTGGCCTGCCGTCTCTACTGAGCCTCAGAGACGCTTTGAGACAAGTTTTATGAAATTCAGAGAATGTCGAAAATTTAAGTGAAATTGCTTCAAACAAGCGAATTATCGCGAAACAACACCTGCTCGAATCCAACAAAAACTGTTGCCAGCCGTCTCTACTAAGCCTCAAAGACGCTTTGAGACAAGTGTTACAAAAATCAGAAAATGTTAAAAATTAGAGTGAAATTGCTTTAAACAAGCGAATTATCGCGAAACAACACCTGCTCGAATCCAACAAAAACTGTTGCCAGCCGTCTCTACTAAGCCTCAAAGACGCTTTGAGACAAGTGTTACACCATTCAGAGAATGTCGAAAATTTGAGTGAAATTGCTTCAAACAAGCGAATTATCGCGAAACAACACCTGCTCGAATCCAATAAAAACTGTGACATCACGTCTCTACTGAGCGTCAGAGACGCTTTGAGACAAGTGTTACACAATTCAGAGAATGCTAAAAATTAGACTCAAATTGCTTTAAGCATGCGAATTATCCCGAAACAAAACCTGCTCGAATCCAACAAAAACTCTGCCCTGCCGTCTCTGCTGAGCCTCAGAGACGCTTTGCGACAAGTTTTACAAAGATCTGAGAATATCGAAAATTGGAGTCAAGTTGCTTCAAACAAGCGAATTATCGCGAAACAACACCTGCTCGAATCCAACGAAAACTGTGGCCTGCCGTCTCTACTGAGCCTCAGAGACGCTTTGAGACAAGTGTTACGAAATTCAGAGAATGTCGAAAATTTGAGTGAAATTGCTTCAAACAAGCGAATTATTGCGAAACAACACCTGCTCGAATCCAACAAAAACTGTGGCCAGCCGTCTCTACTAAGCCTCAAAGACGCTTTGAGACAAGTGTTACACATTTCAGAGAATGTTAAAAATTAGAGTGAAATTGCTTTAAACAAGCGAATTATCGCGAAACAACACCTGCTCGAATCCAAATAAAACTCTGCCCTTACGTCCCTACTGAGCCTCAGAGACGATTTGAGACAATTGTTACAAAAATCAGAAAATGTTAAAAATTTGAGTGAAATTCCTTTAAACAAGCGAATTATCGCGAAACAACACTTGCTCGAATCCAACAAAAACTGTACCCAGCCGTCTCTACTAAGCCTCAGAGATGCTTTGGGACAAGTGTTACACAATTCAGAGAATGTTACAAATTAGTGTGAAATTGCTTTAAACAAGCGAATTATCGCGAAACAACACCTGCTCGAATCCAACAAAAACTCTGCCCTGCCGTTTCTACTGAGCCTCAGAGACGCTTTGCGACAAGTTTTACAAAGATCTGAGAATATCGATAATTGGAGTCAAGTTGTTCAAACAAGCGAATTATCGCGAAACAACACCTGCTCGAATCCAATAAAAACTGTGACCTCACGTCTCTACTGAGCGTCAGAGACGCTTTGAGACAAGTTTCACAATTATCAGAGAATGTCAAAAATTAGAGTGAAATTGCTTCAAACAAGCGAATTTTCCCGAAACAACACTTGCTCGAATCCAACAAAAACTGTGGCCTGCCGTCTCTACTGAGCCTCAGAGACGCTTTGAGAGAAGTGTTACGAAATTCAGAGAGAGTCGAAAATTTGAGTGAAATTTCTTCAAACAAGCGAATAATCGCGAAACAACACCTGCTCGAATCCAACAAAAACTGTTGCCAGCCGTCTCTACTAAGCCTCAAAGACGCTTTGAGACAAGTGTTACACCATTCAGAGAATCTCGAAAATTTGAGTGAAATTGCTTCAAACAAGCGAATTATCGCGAAATAACACCTGCTCGTATCCAACAAAAACTGTTCCAAGCCGTCTCTACTAAGCCTCAGAGACGCTTTGAGGCAAGTGTTACACAATTCAGAGAATGTTAAAAATTAGAGTGAAATTGCTTTAAACAAGCGAATTATCGCGAAACAACACCTGCTCGAATACAACAAAAACTGTGCCCAGCCGTCTCTACTAAGCCTCAGAGACGCTTTGACAGAAGTGTTACACAATTCAGAGAATGTTAAAAATTAGAGTGAAATTGCTTTAAACAAGCGAATTATCGCGAAACAACACCTGCTCGAATCCAACAAAAACTCTGCCCTGCCGTCTCTACTGAGCCTCAGAAACGCTCTGCGACAAGTTTTACAAAGATCTGAGAATATCGAAAATTGGAGTCAAGTTGCTTCAAACAAGCGAATTATCGCGAAACAACACCTGCTCGAATCCAACAAAAACTGTGGCCTGCCGTCTCTACTGAGCCTCAGAGACGCTTTGAGACAAGTATTACGAAATTCAGAGAATGTCGAAAATTTGAGTGAAATTGCTTCAAACAAGCGAATTATCGCGAAACAACACCTGCTCGAATCCAACAAAAACTGTGGCCAGCCGTCTCTACTAAGCCTCAAAGACGCTTTGAGACAAGTGTTACACAATGCAGAGAATGTTAAAAATTAGAGTGAAATTGCTTTAAACAAGCGAATTATCGCGAAACAGCATCTGCTCGAATCCAAATAAAACTCTGCCCTGCCGTCTCTACTGAGCCTCAGAGACGCTTTGAGACAATAATTACAAAAATCAGAAAATGTTAAAAATTAGAGTGAAATTGCTTTAAACAAGCGAATTATCGCGAAACAACACCTGCTCGAATCTAACAGAAACTGTGCCCAGCCGTCTCTACTAAGCCTCAGAGACGCTTTGAGACAAGTGTTACAAATATCAGAGAATGTCAAAAATTAGAGTGGAATTGCTTCAAACAAGCGAATTATCGCGAAACAACACCTGCTCGAATACAACAAAAACTGTGGCCTGCCGTCTCTACTGAGCCTCAGAGACGCTTTGAGACAAGTGTTATGAAATTCAGAGAATGTCGAAAATTTAAGTGAAATTGCTTCAAACAAGCGAATTATCGCGAAACAACACCTGCTCGAATCCAACAAAAACTGTTGCCAGCCGTCTCTACTAAGCCTCAAAGACGCTTTGAGACAAGTGTTACACCATTCAGAGAATGTCGAAAATTTGAGTGAAATTGCTTCAAACAAGCGAATTATCGCGAAACAACACCTGCTCGAATCCAATAAAAACTGTGACCTCACGTCTCTACTGAGCGTCAGAGACGCTTTGAGACAAGTGTTACAAAAATCAGAAAATGTTAAAAATTAGAGTGAAATTGCTTTAAACAAGCGAATTATCGCGAAACAACACCTGCTCGAATCCAACAAAAACTGTTGCCAGCCGTCTCTACTAAGCCTCAAAGACGCTTTGAGACAAGTGTTACACCATTCAGAGAATGTCGAAAATTTGAGTGAAATTGCTTCAAACAAGCGAATTATCGCGAAACAACACCTGCTCGAATCCAATAAAAACTGTGACCTCACGTCTCTACTGAGCGTCAGAGACGCTTTGAGACAAGTTTTACAATTATCAGAGAATGTCAAAAATTAGAGTGGAATTGCTTCAAACAAGCGAATTATCGCGAAATAACACCTGCTCGAATCCAACAAAAACTGTGGCCTGCCGTCTCTACTGAGCGTCAGAGACGCTTTGAGACAAGTTTCACAATTATCAGAGAATGTCAAAAATTAGAGTGAAATTGCTTCAAACAAGCGAATTTTCCCGAAACAACACTTGCTCGAATCCAACAAAAACTGTGGCCTGCCGTCTCTACTGAGCCTCAGAGACGCTTTGAGAGAGGTGTTACGAAATTCAGAGAGAGTCGAAAATTTGAGTGAAATTTCTTCAAACAAGCGAATAATCGCGAAACAACACCTGCTCGAATCCAACAAAAACTGTTGCCAGCCGTCTCTACTAAGCCTCAAAGACGCTTTGAGACAAGTGTTACACCATTCAGAGAATCTCGAAAATTTGAGTGAAATTGCTTCAAACAAGCGAATTATCGCGAAATAACACCTGCTCGTATCCAACAAAAACTGTTCCCAGCCGTCTGTACTAAGCCTCAGAGACGCTTTGAGGCAAGTGTTACACAATTCAGAGAATGTTAAAAATTAGAGTGAAATTGCTTTAAACAAGCGAATTATCGCGAAACAACACCTGCTCGAATACAACAAAAACTGTGCCCAGCCGTCTCTACTAAGCCTCAGAGACGCTTTGACAGAAGTGTTACACAATTCAGAGAATGTTAAAAATTAGAGTGAAATTGCTTTAAACAAGCGAATTATCGCGAAACAACACCTGCTCGAATCCAACAAAAACTCTGCCCTGCCGTCTCTACTGAGCCTCAGAAACGCTCTGCGACAAGTTTTACAAAGATCTGAGAATATCGAAAATTGGAGTCAAGTTGCTTCAAACAAGCGAATTATCGCGAAACAACACCTGCTCGAATCCAACAAAAACTGTGGCCTGCCGTCTCTACTGAGCCTCAGAGACGCTTTGAGACAAGTATTACGAAATTCAGAGAATGTCGAAAATTTGAGTGAAATTGCTTCAAACAAGCGAATTATCGCGAAACAACACCTGCTCGAATCCAACAAAAACTGTGGCCAGCCGTCTCTACTAAGCCTCAAAGACGCTTTGAGACAAGTGTTACACAATGCAGAGAATGTTAAAAATTAGAGTGAAATTGCTTTAAACAAGCGAATTATCGCGAAACAGCATCTGCTCGAATCCAAATAAAACTCTGCCCTGCCGTCTCTACTGAGCCTCAGAGACGCTTTGAGACAATAATTACAAAAATCAGAAAATGTTAAAAATTAGAGTGAAATTGCTTTAAACAAGCGAATTATCGCGAAACAACACCTGCTCGAATCTAACAGAAACTGTGCCCAGCCGTCTCTACTAAGCCTCAGAGACGCTTTGAGACAAGTGTTACAAATATCAGAGAATGTCAAAAATTAGAGTGGAATTGCTTCAAACAAGCGAATTATCGCGAAACAACACCTGCTCGAATACAACAAAAACTGTGGCCTGCCGTCTCTACTGAGCCTCAGAGACGCTTTGAGACAAGTGTTATGAAATTCAGAGAATGTCGAAAATTTAAGTGAAATTGCTTCAAACAAGCGAATTATCGCGAAACAACACCTGCTCGAATCCAACAAAAACTGTTGCCAGCCGTCTCTACTAAGCCTCAAAGACGCTTTGAGACAAGTGTTACACCATTCAGAGAATGTCGAAAATTTGAGTGAAATTGCTTCAAACAAGCGAATTATCGCGAAACAACACCTGCTCGAATCCAATAAAAACTGTGACCTCACGTCTCTACTGAGCGTCAGAGACGCTTTGAGACAAGTGTTACAAAAATCAGAAAATGTTAAAAATTAGAGTGAAATTGCTTTAAACAAGCGAATTATCGCGAAACAACACCTGCTCGAATCCAACAAAAACTGTTGCCAGCCGTCTCTACTAAGCCTCAAAGACGCTTTGAGACAAGTGTTACACCATTCAGAGAATGTCGAAAATTTGAGTGAAATTGCTTCAAACAAGCGAATTATCGCGAAACAACACCTGCTCGAATCCAATAAAAACTGTGACCTCACGTCTCTACTGAGCGTCAGAGACGCTTTGAGACAAGTTTTACAATTATCAGAGAATGTCAAAAATTAGAGTGGAATTGCTTCAAACAAGCGAATTATCGCGAAATAACACCTGCTCGAATCCAACAAAAACTGTGGCCTGCCGTCTCTACTGAGCCTCAGAGACGCTTTGAGACAAGTGTTACGAAATTCAGAGAATGTCGAAATTTGAGTGAAATTGCTTCAAACAAGCGAATTATCCCGAAACAACACTTGCTCGAATCCAACAAAAACTGTGGCCTGCCGTCTCTACTGAGCCTCAGAGACGCTTTGAGACAAGTGTTACGAAAATCAGAGAGAGTCGAAAATTTGAGTGAAATTTCTTCAAACAAGCGAATAATCGCGAAATAACAACTGCTCGAATCCAACAAAAACTGTTGCCAGCCGTCTCTACTAAGCCTCAAAGACGCTTTGAGACAAGTGTTACACCATTCAGAGAATGTCGAAAATTTGAGTGAAATTGCTTCAAACAAGCGAATTATCGCGAAATAACACCTGCTCGAATCCAACAAAAACTGTTCCCAGCCGTCTCTACTAAGCCTCAGAGACGCTTTGAGGCAAGTGTTACAAATATCAGAGAATGTTAAAAATTAGAGTGAAATTGCTTTAAACAAGCGAATTATCGCGAAACAACACCTGCTCGAATCCAAATAAAACTCTGCCCTGCCGTCCCTACTGAGCCTCAGAGACGCTTTGAGACAATTGTTACAAAAGTCAGAAAATGTTAAAAATTAGAGTGAAATTGCTTCAAACAAGCGAATTTTCCCGAAACAACACTTGCTCGAATCCAACAAAAACTGTGGCCTGCCGTCTCTACTGAGCCTCAGAGACGCTTTGAGACAAGTGTTACGAAATTCAGAGAGAGTCGAAAATTTGAGTGAAATTTCTTCAAACAAGCGAATAATCGCGAAACAACACCTGCTCGAATCCAACAAAAACTGTTGCCAGCCGTCTCTACTAAGCCTCAAAGACGCTTTGAGACAAGTGTTACACCATTCAGAGAATGTCGAAAATTTGAGTGAAATTGCTTCAAACAAGCGAATTATCGCGAAATAACACCTGCTCGTATCCAACAAAAACTGTTCCCAGCCGTCTCTACTAAGCCTCAGAGACGCTTTGAGGCAAGTGTTACAAATATCAGAGAATGTCAAAAATTAGAGTGGAATTGCTTCAAACATGCGAATTATCGCGAAACAACACCTGCTCGAATACAACAAAAACTGTGCCCAGCCGTCTCTACTAAGCCTCAGAGACGCTTTGACAGAAGTGTTACACAATTCAGAGAATGTTAAAAATTAGAGTGAAATTGCTTTAAACAAGCGAATTATCGCGAAACAGCACCTGCTCGAATCCAACAAAAACTCTGCCCTGCCGTCTCTACTGAGCCTCAGAAACGCTCTGCGACAAGTTTTACAAAGATCTGAGAATATCGAAAATTGGAGTCAAGTTGCTTTTTTTTTTTTTTTTTTTTTTTGCGAGCGTCCACGGTTCGGAGACTGGGATTGTTGACCATAAGGTGCTTGGAGTTGGAGGGATCACTAGTAGCGCATGAAGAGAGGTAATGGGGCGATGGTACTTGGTAGTTATCCATGTATTTTTTTTTTTTTTTTTTTTTTTTTTTTTTTTTTTTTTTTTTTTTTTTTTTAACCTTAACTTTAAGTTTAACCTGTTATTTTTTTTTTTTTTTTAGGTGACACATGGTCATTTATTTTCATAACAGATACTCAAAGTTAGCTTTTTTTTTATTTTTTTATTTTTTATTTTCTTTTTTTTTTTTTTTTTTTTTTATTTTTAATATGTATATATTATTTTGATTATAGTTGCATTGTCGTATTTAAAGTGCAAGGCGTGTTATGTACGGCTGCATTGATTTGCTAAGACCAGAAGTTATCAGTTGCCAGCGTGCCTGTCTCAGAAAACTGACCCAATCCTTCCTCTGCGCCACTGGGCCATTATTCTGTTTAAGGATCCAGTACATTGTTCCCATTACCAACCAAACTACACAGCGTTGGAGTGCAGTATTCTGAAAATGAAATTCCAAACGCTGGAGCTTCTCAAGGCATGGTGGAGCTTGCGGTGGGCACCATTTGGCGACGTAGGTCCTGAGCTCTACCCAGATGACTTCAACCTGCTTACAGGAAGCGATCCGGTGGTCCAGTGTGTCGACGGCGGCACAAGATGGACATTGGTTTGACTGTGCCCTTCCATGTCGCCAGAGTTTATCCGCTGTCGGTATAGTCTCGTTTAATACTTCATAGGTGGTTTCCTGCCAATCACTGGGCACATGTTTACAAAATAAATTCTGCCAGATCACTTTCCACTCCCTGGTATATTTCTCTGCCACTCTGGGCACCAGATGAACTGTCGTGAGCATACGGTAGTGGTTCCGGGTGCATTCGAAGGCCGTAATGTCATCGTTGTTGTCCAGAATTCGTTTTAGGTGAAGGACAGTGGGTTTAAATCCGTTGAGTGCCACCTGAGGGTTATGCAGCTGTTCCTTCCAGAAATTTTGGTCAATGGATGAGCCAGATCCGCGCAATGATTGTGTGGCGGTTTTCCCCAATAAGGCCATGCATTTCTTGGCAATGTCCACTAAGCCGCAACCACCTTTGGACGGAGGCAAACGTAGTTGAGGCCGGCTCACCTTATATGCTTTTCCAGTCCACAAAAAGTAACCAAGGAGTTGTTCCAATTTCTGTGCGTCACGTTTTGCAATCGGCAGAATCTGTGCCACATACCAAATTTTGCTTAGACCATAAGTATGCAGGTACCAGATGCGTTGTAGCAAATTCAGGTTCCGGATCCTCTCCATGGATAAGGAATGGCGTAAACTATTAATTTTTTCCCTCCAGTTAACTGCAATCGTATCTTCTATATTTGCCATAAAGCATATTCCAAGTATCCTTGTAGTAGTCACACATTGCATCCCCAAGGTCTGTGGCGGTTCCGGCCAATTTCCTAATATTAGGATCTCCGATTTCTCAGCATTTAACACTGCACCGGACATCGTTGTGTACTGCTCCAATCCCTGTTGCATGGTCGTCATGTCTTCATTATCTGCAGCCACCACAGTCACATCATCAGCATAGGCTGTAAGTGTGAACCGTTCATTGTATACACTGACTCCTCGCATGGTTTGTTGCAACCTCTGGAGTAAAGGATTCAATGCCAATGAAAACAATCCCATTGATAGCGGGCAGCCTTGATGTACTGATCGTTGTATTCGTACCGGCCTGGAAAACCATCCGTTCCATAAGACTCGAGACTGTGCCGTGCCGTAGAGTCCCTGAATAAGGTTGATTACCGGCACTGGAAATTTCGCAGCCGTTAAGCAGTTCCACAGATACGAATGGCGCACTCTATCAAAAGCCTGTTGAAAGTCGAGATTGATCAAAGCCACCGCTTTATTTTCTCTGCGTAGATGGATCAGCGTGTCACGCAGTTCCGCCAATGTGTCAATAATGTTCTTTTTCGATATTGCCGCTTGGTTACAATGCATGATTTCTGCATATGCTCCTTTTAATCGGTTAGCCAGAACTTTCGCAAATAACTTATAATCGGCGTTTAGCAGCGTTATTGGACGATAGTCCTTCATGGTGGCGGTTTTCTGTTTCTTCGGCACCAGGGTGATAACACCATCCGCGAAGGTTGCGGGAAACACTGCTGTCTCCCACAGTTCCGCATATACTTCCATCACTTCGTTCTTGATTATTGGCCAGAACTTTCTATAGAATTCATAGGTGAGCCCATCAGGACCTGGTGATGTGTGTCGACTGGCTTGTTCAATGGCGACCAACACCTCCCGCTCCGTGATAGGGCTGGTAAGTATTTTTGCGGATTCCTGGGTGATGCCGGTGTCAAACAGTTCATGTTCCATACGCCTATAAGGGGTGTCTGCTTCTGGCTCTTCTTGAAATAAAGCCTGAAAGTGATCCGCTATAAGCTGGAGCTGGGCGCGCGTTCCAACATGGGCAGTTCCAGTGTGCGCGTCCCGTATTGTTTGAGGATATCTTCCATGTCCCTTCTGCCGCTCCTTTGCGAAATAATAAAATGAGTTCTGTTCCGCTTCATGCATGGATTTCACTTTGGCTCGAACTTTATGTCCTTCCAACTGGTGTAAGTGTTTTAATTTGATGATTTCTTTTACTTTTTTAATCTCCGTCTGCACCTCATAGCCCTCCCTTTGCTTCAGATGCAGCCCCCACAGCGCCTCATTGTAAAAATGTAGTAGCTGCTTCTTGGCCTGTGCCCTCACAATACCCATGGATTTAAATAGGGAGCGAATCGCTGGTTTTGCCGTGTTCACCCACCAAAAACTCTTCCGAGTTGAACTTCTAAAGGCCGACTGTAACTGAAGCCATTTGATTTGAAATTGTTCCCTAATGTCTGTGTCCTCCAGCATAGAATTATTGAGTTTCCAGTAGCCACGGCCGGCCGTCTCAAGCCTTATTTCATTTATTTGCAATTGACATAGCACTGCATGATGGTCACTAAAAACCACCGGAATGACCCAAATTCGATGGACATTTGGAGCCATTCCGGGAGATAGATACTGTCGGTCGATGCGTGAGGCAGAAGTGTTGCGGGTGAAAGTGAATTCCACTTCGTTCCCATGCTTGATCTCCCATGCGTCAAGCAGTTGCAGCTGTGACACTAGGTGTTGTAGCATGATGCTAAAATTCGTAGCACCTTTTTGGTCCTTCGCCTGCAACGTGCAATTGAAGTCGCCTGCTAGCAGAAGTTCCTTGCCTTGTCGCAAATGCGGGGTTACCTCGGTTTGGAAGAAACGCTCTCTCGCTTGTCTATTCTGTGACCCAGCTGGAGCATATATGTTAACCAGGACGGTCTCTTCCAAAGTAGCGGAGAGGACCCGCCCGTCGGGATCCATCTGAAAATTCTGCAGGGGAAGTCCCTTCCTGTACACTATTGCCGTTCCTCTGCCGTTCAAACCTAGGTTAACTTTATAGTCGTAATTGTAAAGAGCATCCAAGTTGTAAGTATTTACTTCTTGGAGAAAGCATATGTCAATGTTGTTCACCTGGAGGAAACTATTGAGCAGTTTTTGGGTTACTAGATTTCTGCACCCATTCACATTCACTGTTGCCACCGTTCGTAGATAGATCATTATGAAAGCAACTGTCGCAAAGATAGTGTAACTCGGGCGTCTACGACCTTGGCCTCGTGCATTGCTGCTAGTGTGCTACTGTTCGGTCTCTGGATGTCTAGCTGGGGTTATCTGTGCCGGAGGGTTTCCCTTAAGCCTTGGGTCACATAAGGACACCTGGGGCTTCCGTGTCACCTGAAGTAGGATCGGCGACTCCGCTTCTGTGGCCCTCGCATCAGGTTGAGAGGGATGAGATCCACCAGCCATCTCTGCACGCCGGTAAATTGCGACTGCTTCAGCTGACCGTGGTTGGTCCTCTTGGGATCTGTGTGGCCGTTCGAGTACTTGCGGTCGAGAATCACTCGCAGATGGTCGTGCCGCTACGGTGGTGCCGGGGGTGTCCTCCCGGTAATGGGAGTCTGCTCCTATCTCCACCGCTGGGCACCTCACACTTTGTTGTAACTGTGCTGCTTCGTAATCACTCTGGGGGTTGTTTCCCGCGTCCCTCCTTGCAGGTTGAACCTCACAGGTGTTCCTGTCACCTCCCTCCTCCAGGATACTGCTGCCAATCAATGCTGAGGTAGGCTCTTGCGTCAGTACTCCAGCCGTATCTGCTGTGTCTGTGGACGGGACTTGCAATAGACGTGCCTCCTCATGGGCTTCTTCCACAACTTCCTCCAGCTCCATTTGGTTATTCCAGGATGGTTCTTCCTTCTGGGCTTTGCTTGTCTTCGCCCGCTTGGCCCGTTTCTTCTCGGTCGGGCGTTTCTCTTCTGCTGCAGCTGTCTCCGTTACAAGTGAACCCACCTCGGGTGGTATTATCTCCTCCGGATTGGCCAGATGTACTCGTTTGCCTGTGGTATCTCGAACTATGGAGGCATACTCCCTTTGCGGTGCAGACCTTGCTGCTTCCTGTTGACTGTCATTCACCAGGGACGTTTGCCTGTTTTCATCCGTAGGATGCGCTCCCTCACTCTGCGTGTCCACTACCACCTTCGGCGGTTCTGTTTCGTTTCTCCGTCCAGTCGCCACTGGGCGTGTTGCGGTCGGACGGTGGGGGCAAAATTCCTTTAGATGTGCCGTGCTACTGCAGACGTAGCAGGATCTGGGTTGGCCGGCGTAGGACACCGATAATCTGTAGCTGCCAATGATGATAAAACTAGGGATGTTCGTCTTCAGTTGCATCTTTACCGCTCGTACCCCATTAAACACCGGGACGCGATATTGTCGGCTCCATTGTTCCTTCCGGACGTCATATACCGTTCCGTAACGCTGCAACGCTGCTTTTAAGATCTCTGCCGGGGGCTCTGGGGGTACATCAAACACTCGGACATTGACAGCATTACCGGTCACGTGTTCGATAAGCACTTTAGTCATCTCACCATTCATGTATGTGAAAGGTGTTTCCGCCGAGAAGGTATTGAGGGTTTTCTCCAGCGAGAGTGCTGATATTAATTTAACATAAATTGCCCGTTCACTTGCAATTAACTGTATTGTATCCACTTGTTCCGCATTTAACCGTAATGTATCTGCTATGAAATCATGCACTTCATATGCCGACGGTCGCGTTGCACTTAAAGCAAACTTGATCCTGAGGGTATTTTTCCTCGCGTACATTTCCATTTCTTTTCACTGTTAAATTTAGCTGAAATACTCACTTTAAATTCCTACACTTGGTGATCGATAATATCACTCACAGTGTTGTATATGTCTTTCTTGCGCTCAATCACTATCAGGCCACACACGCAGTAGACAAAACAACCGGTTCTCCTGGTACGTCTGCTCTGTCCCAGCGCACTGGCTTGACTGGCCGCTTCAAACAAGCGAATTATCGCGAAACAACACCTGCTCGAATCCAACAAAAACTGTGGCCTGCCGTCTCTACTGAGCCTCAGAGACGCTTTGAGACAAGTATTACGAAATTCAGAGAATGTCGAAAATTTGAGTGAAATTGCTTCAAACAAGCGAATTATCGCGAAACAACACCTGCTCGAATCCAACAAAAACTGTGGCCAGCCGTCTCTACTAAGCCTCAAAGACGCTTTGAGACAAGTGTTACACAATGCAGAGAATGTTAAAAATTAGAGTGAAATTGCTTTAAACAAGCGAATTATCGCGAAACAGCATCTGCTCGAATCCAAATAAAACTCTGCCCTGCCGTCTCTACTGAGCATCAGAGACGCTTTGAGACAATTGTTACAAAAATCAGAAAATGTTAAAAATTAGAGTGAAATTGCTTTAAACAAGCGAATTATCGCGAAACAACACCTGCTCGAATCTAACAGAAACTGTGCCCAGCCGTCTCTACTAAGCCTCAGAGACGCTTTGAGACAAGTGTTACAAATATCAGAGAATGTCAAAAATTAGAGTGGAATTGCTTCAAACAAGCGAATTATCGCGAAATAACACCTGCTCGAATCCAACAAAAACTGTGGCCTGCCGTCTCTACTGAGCCTCAGAGACGCTTTGAGACAAGTGTTACGAAATTCAGAGAATGTCGAAATTTGAGTGAAATTGCTTCAAACAAGCGAATTATCCCGAAACAACACTTGCTCGAATCCAACAAAAACTGTGGCCTGCCGTCTCTACTGAGCCTCAGAGACGCTTTGAGACAAGTGTTACGAAAATCAGAGAGAGTCGAAAATTTGAGTGAAATTTCTTCAAACAAGCGAATAATCGCGAAACAACAACTGCTCGAATCCAACAAAAACTGTTGCCAGCCGTCTCTACTAAGCCTCAAAGACGCTTTGAGACAAGTGTTACACCATTCAGAGAATGTCGAAAATTTGAGTGAAATTGCTTCAAACAAGCGAATTATCGCGAAATAACACCTGCTCGAATCCAACAAAAACTGTTCCCAGCCGTCTCTCCTAAGCCTCAGAGACGCTTTGACGCAAGTGTTACAAACATCAGAGAATGTTAAAAATTAGAGTGAAATTGCTTTAAACAAGCGAATTATCGCGAAACAACACCTCCTCGAATCCAAATAAAACTCTGCCCTGCCGTCCCTACTGAGCCTCAGAGACGCTTTGAATCAATTGTTACAAATATCAGAAAATGTTAAAAATTAGAGTGAAATTGCTTTAAACAAGCGAATTATCGCGAAACAACACCTGCTCGAATCCAACAAAAACTCTGCCCTGCCGTTTCTACTGAGCCTCAGAGACGCTTTGCGACAAGTTTTACAAAGATCTGAGAATATCGATAATTGGAGTCAAGTTGTTCAAACAAGCGAATTATCGCGAAACAAAACCTGCTCGAATCCAACAAAAACTGTGGCCTGCCGTCTCTACTGAGCCTCATAGACGCTTTGAGACAAGTGTTACGAAATTCAGAGAATGTCGAAAATTTAAGTGAAATTGCTTCAAACAAGCGAATTATCGCGAAACAACACCTGCTCGAATCCAATAAAAACTGTGACCTCACGTCTCTACTGAGCGTCAGAGACGCTTTGAGACAAGTTTTACAATTATCAGAGAATGTTAAAAATTAGAGTGAAATTGCTTTAAACAAGCGAATTATCGCGAAACAACACCTGCTCGAATCCAACAAAAACTCTGCCCTGCCGTCTCTACTGAGCCTCAGAAACGCTCTGCGACAAGTTTTACAAAGATCTGAGAATATCGAAAATTGGAGTCAAGTTGCTTCAAACAAGCGAATTATCGCGAAACAACACCTGCTCGAATCCAACAAAAACGGTGGCCTGCCGTCTCTACTGAGCCTCAGAGACGCTTTGAGACAAGTATTACGAAATTCAGAGAATGTCGAAAATTTGAGTGAAATTGCTTCAAACAAGCGAATTATCACGAAACAACACCTGCTCGAATCCAACAAAAACTGTGGCCAGCCGTCTCTTCTAAGCCTCAAAGACGCTTTGAGACAAGTGTTACACAATGCAGAGAATGTTAAAAATTAGAGTGAAATTGCTTTAAACAAGCGAATTATCGCGAAACAGCATCTGCTCGAATCCAATTAAAACTCTGCCCTGCCGTCTCTACTGAGCATCAGAGACGCTTTGAGACAATTGCTACAAAAATCAGAAAATGTTAAAAATTAGAGTGAAATTGCTTTAAACAAGCGAATTATCGCGAAACAACACCTGCTCGAATCCAACAAAAACTGTGGCCTGCCGTCTCTACTGAGCCTCAGAGACGCTTTGAGACAAGTGTTACGAAATTCAGAGAATGTCGAAAATTTAAGTGAAATTGCTTCAAACAAGCGAATTATCGCGAAACAACACCTGCTCGAATCCAACAAAAACTGTTGCCAGCCGTCTCTACTAAGCCTCAAAGACGCTTTGAGACAAGTGTTACAAAAATCAGAAAATGTTAAAAATTAGAGTGAAATTGCTTTAAACAAGCGAATTATCGCGAAACAACACCTGCTCGAATCCAACAAAAACTGTTGCCAGCCGTCTCTACTAAGCCTCAAAGACGCTTTGAGACAAGTGTTACACCATTCAGAGAATGTCGAAAATTTGAGTGAAATTGCTTCAAACAAGCGAATTATCGCGAAACAACACCTGCTCGAATCCAATAAAAACTGTGACCTCACGTCTCTACTGAGCGCCAGAGACGCTTTGAGACAAGTTTTACAATTATCAGAGAATGTCAAAAATTAGAGTGGAATTGCTTCAAACAAGCGAATTATCGCGAAATAACACCTGCTCGAATCCAACAAAAACTGTGGCCTGCCGTCTCTACTGAGCCTCAGAGACGCTTTGAGACAAGTGTTACGAAATTCAGAGAATGTCGAAATTTGAGTGAAATTGCTTCAAACAAGCGAATTATCCCGAAACAACACTTGCTCGAATCCAACAAAAACTGTGGCCTGCCGTCTCTACTAAGCCTCAAAGACGCTTTGAGACAAGTGTTACACCATTCAGAGAATGTCGAATATTTGAGTGAAATTGCTTCAAACAAGCGAATTATCGCGAAATAACACCTGCTCGAATCCAACAAAAACTGTTCCCAGCCGTCTCTACTAAGCCTCAGAGACGCTTTGAGGCAAGTGTTACAAATATCAGAGAATGTTAAAAATTAGAGTGAAATTGCTTTAAACAAGCGAATTATCGCGAAACAACACCTGCTCGAATCCAAATAAAACTCTGCCCTGCCGTCCCTACTGAGCCTCAGAGACGCTTTGAGACCATTGTTACAAATATCAGAAAATGTTAAAAATTAGAGTGAAATTGCTTTAAACAAGCGAATTATCGCGAAACAACACCTGCTCGAATCCAACAAAAACCCTGCCCTGCCGTTTCTACTGAGCCTCAGAGACGCTTTGCGACAAGCTTTACAAAGATCTGAGAATATCGATAATTGGAGTGAAGTTGTTCAAACAAGCGAATTATCGCGAAACAAAACCTGCTCGAATCCAACAAAAACTGTGGCCTGCCGTCTCTACTGAGCCTCATAGACGCTTTGAGACAAGTGTTACGAAATTCAGAGAATGTCGAAAATTTAAGTGAAATTGCTTCAAACAAGCGAATTATCGCGAAACGACACCTGCTCGAATCCAATAAAAACTGTGACCTCACGTCTCTACTGAGCGTCAGAGACGCTTTGAGACAAGTTTTACAATTATCAGAGAATGTCAAAAATTAGAGTGGAATTGCTTCAAACAAGCGAATTATCGCGAAATAACACCTGCTCGAATCCAACAAAAACTGTGGCCTGCCGTCTCTACTGAGCCTCAGAGACGCTTTGAGACAAGTGTAACGAAATTCAGAGAATGTCGAAATTTGAGTGAAATTGCTTCAAACAAGCGAATTATCGCGAAATAACACCTGCTCGTATCCAACAAAAACTGTTCCCAGCCGTCTCTACTAAGCCTCAGAGACGCTTTGAGGCAAGTGTTACAAATATCAGAGAATGTCAAAAATTAGAGTGGAATTGCTTCAAACAAGCGAATTATCACGAAACAACACCTGCTCGAATACAACAAAAACTGTGCCCAGCCGTCTCTACTAAGCCTCAGAGACGCTTTGACAGAAGTGTTACACAATTCAGAGAATGTTAAAAATTAGAGTGAAATTGCTTTAAACAAGCGAATTATCGCGAAACAACACCTGCTCGAATCCAACAAAAACTGTGGCCTGCCGTCTCTACTGAGCCTCAGAAACGCTTTGCGACAAGTTTTACAAAGATCTGAGAATATCGAAAATTGGAGTCAAGTTGCTTCAAACAAGCGAATTATCGCGAAACAACACCTGCTCGAATCCAACAAAAACTGTGGCCTTCCGTCTCTACTGAGCCTCAGAGACGCTTTGAGACAAGTGTTACGAAATTCAGAGAATGTCAAAAATTTGAGTGAAATTGCTTCAAACAAGCGAATTATCGCGAAACAACACCTGCTCGAATCCAACAAAAACTGTTGCCAGCCGTCTCTACTAAGCCTCAAAGACGCTTTGAGACAAGTGTTACACCATTCAGAGAATGTCGAAAATTTGAGAGAAATTGCTTCAAACAAGCGAATTATCGCGAAACAGCATCTGCTCGAATCCAAATAAAACTCTGCCCTGCCGTCTCTACTGAGCCTCAGAGACGCTTTGAGACAATTGTTACAATAATCAGAAAATGTTAAAAGTTAGAGTGAAATTGCTTCAAACAAGCGAATTATCGCGAAACAACACCTGCTCGAATACAACAAAAACTGTGCCCAGCCGTCTCTACTAAGCCTCAAGACGCTTTGAGACAAGTGTTACAAATATCAGAGAATGTCAAAAATTAGAGTGGAATTGCTTCAAACAAGCGAATTATCGCGAAACAACACCTGCTCGAATCCAACAAAAACTGTGGCCTGCCGTCTCTACTGAGCCTCAGAGACGCTTTGAGACAAGTGTTACGAAATTCAGAGAATGTCGAAAATTGGAGTCAAGTTGCTTCAAACAAGCGAATTATCGCGAAACAACACCTGCTCGAATCCAACAAAAACTGTGGCCTGCCGTCTCTTCTGAGCCTCAGAGACGCTTTGAGACAAGTGTTACGAAATTCAGAGAATGTCGAAAATTTGAGTGGAATTGCTTCAAACAAGCGAATTATCGCGAAACAACACCTGCTCGAATACAACAAAAACTGTGCCCAGCCGTCTCTACTAAGCCTCAGAGACGCTTTGACAGAAGTGTTACACAATTCAGAGAATGTTAAAAATTAGAGTGAAATTGCTTTAAACAAGCGAATTATCGCGAAACAACACCTGCTCGAATCCAACAAAAACTCTGCCCTGCCGTCTCTACTGAGCCTCAGAAACGCTTTGCGACAAGTTTTACAAAGATCTGAGAATATCGAAAATTGGAGTCAAGTTGCTTCAAACAAGCGAATTATCGCGAAACAACACCTGCTCGAATCCAACAAAAACTGTGGCCTGCCGTCTCTACTGAGCCTCAGAGACGCTTTGAGACAAGTGTTACGAAATTCAGAGTATGTCGAAAATTTGAGTGAAATTGCTTCAAACAAGCGAAATATCGCGAAACAACACCTGCTCGAATCCAGCAAAAACTGTGGCCAGCCGTCTCTACTGAGCCTCAAGGACGCTTTGAGACAAGTGTTACACAATGCAGAGAATGTTAAAAATTAGAGTGAAATTGCTTTAAACAAGCGAATTATCGCGAAACAACACCTGCTCGAATCCAACAAAAACCCTGCCCTGCCGTTTCTACTGAGCCTCAGAGACGCTTTGCGACAAGTTTTACAAAGATCTGAGAATATCGATAATTGGAGTCAAGTTGTTCAAACAAGCGAATTATCGCGAAACAAAACCTGCTCGAATCCAACAAAAACTGTGGCCTGCCGTCTCTACTGAGCCTCATAGACGCTTTGAGACAAGTGTTACGAAATTCAGAGAATGTCGAAAATTTAAGTGAAATTGCTTCAAACAAGCGAATTATCGCGAAACAACACCTGCTCGAATCCAATAAAAACTGTGACCTCACGTCTCTACTGAGCGTCAGAGACGCTTTGAGACAAGTTTTACAATTATCAGAGAATGTCAAAAATTAGAGTGGAATTGCTTCAAACAAGCGAATTATCGCGAAATAACACCTGCTCGAATCCAACAAAAACTGTGGCCTGCCGTCTCTACTGAGCCTCAGAGACGCTTTGAGACAAGTGTTACGAAATTCAGAGAATGTCGAAATTTGAGTGAAATTGCTTCAAACAAGCGAATTATCCCGAAACAACACTTGCTCGAATCCAACAAAAACTGTGGCCTGCCGTCTCTACTGAGCCTCAGAGACGCTTTGAGACAAGTGTTACGAAATTGAGAGAGAGTCGAAAATTTGAGTGAAATTTCTTCAAACAAGCGAATAATCGCGAAACAACACCTGCTCGAATCCAACAAAAACTGTTGCCAGCCGTCTCTAATAAGCCTCAAAGACGCTTTGAGACAAGTTTTACACCATTCAGAGAATGTCGAAAATTTGAGTGAAATTGCTTTAAACAAGCGAATTATCGCGAAACAACACCTGCTCGAATCCAACAAAAACTCTGCCCTGCCGTCTCTACTGAGCCTCAGAAACGCTTTGCGACAAGTTTTACAAAGATCTGAGAATATCGAAAATTGGAGTCAAGTTGCTTCGAACAAGCGAATTATCGCGAAACAACACCTGCTCGAATCCAACAAAAACTGTGGCCTGCCGTCTCTACTGAGCCTCAGAGACGCTTTGCGACAAGTTTTACAAAGATCTGAGAATATCGATAATTGGAGTCAAGTTGTTCAAACAAGCGAATTATCGCGAAACAAAACCTGCTCGAATCCAACAAAAACTGTGGCCTGCCGTCTCTACTGAGCCTCATAGACGCTTTGAGACAAGTGTTACGAAATTCAGAGAATGTCGAAAATTTAAGTGAAATTGCTTCAAACAAGCGAATTATCGCGAAACAACACCTGCTCGAATCCAATAAAAACTGTGACCTCACGTCTCTACTGAGCGTCAGAGACGCTTTGAGACAAGTTTTACAATTATCAGAGAATGTCAAAAATTAGAGTGGAATTGCTTCAAACAAGCGAATTATCGCGAAATAACACCTGCTCGTATCCAACAAAAACTGTTCCCAGCCGTCTCTACTAAGCCTCAGAGACGCTTTGAGGCAAGTGTTACAAATATCAGAGAATGTCAAAAATTAGAGTGGAATTGCTTCAAACAAGCGAATTATCAGGAAACAACACCTGCTCGAATACAACAAAAACTGTGCCCAGCCGTCTCTACTAAGCCTCAGAGACGCTTCGACAGAAGTGTTACACAATTCAGAGAATGTTAAAAATTAGAGTGAAATTGCTTTAAACAAGCGAATTATCGCGAAACAACACCTGCTCGAATCCAACAAAAACTCTGCCCTGCCGTCTCTACTGAGCCTCAGAAACGCTTTGCGACAAGTTTTACAAAGATCTGAGAATATCGAAAATTGGAGTCAAGTTGCTTCGAACAAGCGAATTATCGCGAAACAACACCTGCTCGAATCCAACAAAAACTGTGGCCTGCCGTCTCTACTGAGCCTCAGAGACGCTTTGAGACAAGTGTTACGAAATTCAGAGAATGTCGAAAATTTGAGTGGAATTGCTTCAAACAAGCGAATTATCGCGAAACAACACCTGCTCGAATACAACAAAAACTGTGCCCAGCCGTCTCTACTAAGCCTCAGAGACACTTTGACAGAAGTGTTACACAATTCAGAGAATGTTAAAAATTAGAGTGAAATTGCTTTAAACAAGCGAATTATCGCGAAACAACACCTGCTCGAATCCAACAAAAACTCTGCCCTGCCGTCTCTACTGAGCCTCAGAAACGCTTTGCGACAAGTTTTACAAAGATCTGAGAATATCGAAAATTGGAGTCAAGTTGCTTCAAACAAGCGAATTATCGCGAAACAACACCTGCTCGAATCCAACAAAAACTGTGGCCTGCCGTCTCTACTGAGCCTCAGAGACGCTTTGAGACAAGTGTTACGAAATTCTGAGAATGTCGAAAATTTGAGTGAAATTGCTTCAAACAAGCGAAATATCGCGAAACAACACCTGCTCGAATCCAGCAAAAACTGTGGCCAGCCGTCTCTACTAAGCCTCAAAGACGCTTTGAGACAAGTGTTACACAATGCAGAGAATGTTAAAAATTCGAGTGAAATTGCTTTAAACAAGCGAATTATCGCGAAACAGCATCTGCTCGAATCCAAATAAAACTCTGCCCTGCCATCTCTACTGAGCCTCAGAGACGCTTTGAGACAATTGTTACAAAAATCAGAAAATGTTAAAAATTAGAGTGAAATTGCTTTAAACAAGCGAATTATCGCGAAACAACACCTGCTCGAATCTAACAGAAACTGTGCCCAGCCGTCTCTACTAAGCCTCAGAGACGCTTTGAGGCAAGTGTTACAAATATCAGAGAATGTCAAAAATTAGAGTGGAATTGCTTCAAACAAGCGAATTATCACGAAACAACACCTGCTCGAATACAACAAAAACTGTGCCCAGCCGTCTCTACTAAGCCTCAGAGACGCTTTGACAGAAGTGTTACACAATTCAGAGAATGTTAAAAATTAGAGTGAAATTGCTTTAAACAAGCGAATTATCGCGAAACAACACCTGCTCGAATCCAACAAAAACTCTGGCCTGCCGTCTCTACTGAGCCTCAGAAACGCTTTGCGACAAGTTTTACAAAGATCTGAGAATATCGAAAATTGGAGTCAAGTTGCTTCAAACAAGCGAATTATCGCGAAACAACACCTGCTCGAATCCAACAAAAACTGTGGCCTTCCGTCTCTACTGAGCCTCAGAGACGCTTTGAGACAAGTGTTACGAAATTCAGAGAATGTCAAAAATTTGAGTGAAATTGCTTCAAACAAGCGAATTATCGCAAAAAAACACCTGCTCGAATCCAACAAAAACTGTGGCCAGCCGTCTCTACTAAGCCTCAAAGACGCTTTGAGACAAGTGTTACACAATGCAGAGAATGTTAAAAATTAAAGTGAAATTGCTTTAAACAAGCGAATTATCGCGAAACAGCATCTGCTCGAATCCAAATAAAACTCTGCCCTGCCGTCTCTACTGAGCCTCAGAGACGCTTTGAGACAATTGTTACAATAATCAGAAAATGTTAAAAGTTAGAGTGAAATTGCTTTAAACAAGCGAATTATCGCGAAACAACACCTGCTCGAATCTAACAGAAACTGTGCCCAGCCGTCTCTACTAAGCCTCAGAGACGCTTTGAGACAAGTGTTACAAATATCAGAGAATGTCAAAAATTAGAGTGGAATTGCTTCAAACAAGCGAATTATCGCGAAACAACACCTGCTCGAATCCAACAAAAACTGTGGCCTGCCGTCTCTACTGAGCCTCAGAGACGCTTTGAGACAAGTGTTACGAAATTCAGAGAATGTCGAAAATTTAAGTGAAATTGCTTCAAACAAGCGAATTATCGCGAAACAACACCTGCTCGAATCCAACAAAAACTGTTGCCAGCCGTCTCTACTAAGCCTCAAAGACGCTTTGAGACAAGTGTTAAAAAATCAGAAAATGTTAAAAATTAGAGTGAAATTGCTTTAAACAAGCGAATTATCGCGAAACAACACCTGCTCGAATCCAACAAAAACTGTTGCCAGCCGTCTCTACTAAGCCTCAAAGACGCTTTGAGACAAGTGTTACACCATTCAGAGAATGTCGAAAATTTGAGTGAAATTGCTTCAAACAAGCGAATTATCGCGAAACAACACCTGCTCGAATCCAATAAAAACTGTGACCTCACGTCTCTACTGAGCGTCAGAGACGCTTTGAGATCAGTTTTACAATTATCAGAGAATGTCAAAAATTAGAGTGGAATTGCTTCAAACAAGCGAATTATCTCGAAATAACACCTGCTCGAATCCAACAAAAACTGTGGCCTGCCGTCTCTACTGAGCCTCAGAGACGCTTTGAGACAAGTGTTACGAAATTCAGAGAATGTCGAAATTTGAGTGAAATTGCTTCAAACACGCGAATTATCCCGAAACAACACTTGCTCGAATCCAACAAAAACTGTGGTCTGCCGTCTCTACTGAGCCTCAGAGACGCTTTGAGACAAGTGTTACGAAATTCAGAGATAGTCGAAAATTTGAGTGAAATTTCTTCAAACAAGCGAATAATCGCGAAACAACACCTGCTCGAATCCAACAAAAACTGTTGCCAGCCGTCTCTACTAAGCCTCAAAGACGCTTTGAGACAAGTGTTACACCATTCAGAGAATGTCGAAAATTTGAGAGAAATTGCTTCAAACAAGCGAATTATCGCGAAATAACACCTGCTCGAATCCAACAAAAACTGTTCCCAGCCGTCTCTACTAAGCCTCAGAGATGCTTTGAGGCAAGTGTTACAAATATCAGAGAATGTCAAAAATTAGAGTGGAATTGCTTCAAACAAGCGAATTATCGCGAAACAACACCTGCTCGAATACAACAAAAACTGTGCCCAGCCGTCTCTACTAAGCCTCAAGACGCTTTGACAGAAGTGTTACACAATTCAGAGAATGTTAAAAATTGAGTGAAATTGCTTTAAACAAGCGAATTATCGCGAAACAACACCTGCTCGAATCCAACAAAAACTCTGCCCTGCCGTCTCTACTGAGCCTCAGAAACGCTTTGCGACAAGTTTTACAAAGATCTGAGAATATCGAAAATTGGAGTCAAGTTGCTTCAAACAAGCGAATTATCGCGAAACAACACCTGCTCGAATCCAACAAAAACTGTGGCCTGCCGTCTCTTCTGAGCCTCAGAGACGCTTTGAGACAAGTGTTACGAAATTCAGAGAATGTCGAAAATTTGAGTGGAATTGCTTCAAACAAGCGAATTATCGCGAAACAACACCTGCTCGAATACAACAAAAACTGTGCCCAGCCGTCTCTACTAAGCCTCAGAGACGCTTTGACAGAAGTGTTACACAATTCAGAGAATGTTAAAAATTAGAGTGAAATTGCTTTAAACAAGCGAATTATCGCGAAACAACACCTGCTCGAATCCAACAAAAACTCTGCCCTGCCGTCTCTACTGAGCCTCAGAAACGCTTTGCGACAAGTTTTACAAAGATCTGAGAATATCGAAAATTGGAGTCAAGTTGCTTCAAACAAGCGAATTATCGCGAAACAACACCTGCTCGAATCCAACAAAAACTGTGGCCTGCCGTCTCTACTGAGCCTCAGAGACGCTTTGAGACAAGTGTTACGAAATTCAGAGTATGTCGAAAATTTGAGTGAAATTGCTTCAAACAAGCGAAATATCGCGAAACAACACCTGCTCGAATCCAGCAAAAACTGTGGCCAGCCGTCTCTACTGAGCCTCAAGGACGCTTTGAGACAAGTGTTACACAATGCAGAGAATGTTAAAAATTAGAGTGAAATTGCTTTAAACAAGCGAATTATCGCGAAACAACACCTGCTCGAATCCAACAAAAACCCTGCCCTGCCGTTTCTACTGAGCCTCAGAGACGCTTTGCGACAAGTTTTACAAAGATCTGAGAATATCGATAATTGGAGTCAAGTTGTTCAAACAAGCGAATTATCGCGAAACAAAACCTGCTCGAATCCAACAAAAACTGTGGCCTGCCGTCTCTACTGAGCCTCATAGACGCTTTGAGACAAGTGTTACGAAATTCAGAGAATGTCGAAAATTTAAGTGAAATTGCTTCAAACAAGCGAATTATCGCGAAACAACACCTGCTCGAATCCAATAAAAACTGTGACCTCACGTCTCTACTGAGCGTCAGAGACGCTTTGAGACAAGTTTTACAATTATCAGAGAATGTCAAAAATTAGAGTGGAATTGCTTCAAACAAGCGAATTATCGCGAAATAACACCTGCTCGAATCCAACAAAAACTGTGGCCTGCCGTCTCTACTGAGCCTCAGAGACGCTTTGAGACAAGTGTTACGAAATTCAGAGAATGTCGAAATTTGAGTGAAATTGCTTCAAACAAGCGAATTATCCCGAAACAACACTTGCTCGAATCCAACAAAAACTGTGGCCTGCCGTCTCTACTGAGCCTCAGAGACGCTTTGAGACAAGTGTTACGAAATTGAGAGAGAGTCGAAAATTTGAGTGAAATTTCTTCAAACAAGCGAATAATCGCGAAACAACACCTGCTCGAATCCAACAAAAACTGTTGCCAGCCGTCTCTAATAAGCCTCAAAGACGCTTTGAGACAAGTTTTACACCATTCAGAGAATGTCGAAAATTTGAGTGAAATTGCTTTAAACAAGCGAATTATCGCGAAACAACACCTGCTCGAATCCAACAAAAACTCTGCCCTGCCGTCTCTACTGAGCCTCAGAAACGCTTTGCGACAAGTTTTACAAAGATCTGAGAATATCGAAAATTGGAGTCAAGTTGCTTCGAACAAGCGAATTATCGCGAAACAACACCTGCTCGAATCCAACAAAAACTGTGGCCTGCCGTCTCTACTGAGCCTCAGAGACGCTTTGCGACAAGTTTTACAAAGATCTGAGAATATCGATAATTGGAGTCAAGTTGTTCAAACAAGCGAATTATCGCGAAACAAAACCTGCTCGAATCCAACAAAAACTGTGGCCTGCCGTCTCTACTGAGCCTCATAGACGCTTTGAGACAAGTGTTACGAAATTCAGAGAATGTCGAAAATTTAAGTGAAATTGCTTCAAACAAGCGAATTATCGCGAAACAACACCTGCTCGTATCCAACAAAAACTGTTCCCAGCCGTCTCTACTAAGCCTCAGAGACGCTTTGAGGCAAGTGTTACAAATATCAGAGAATGTCAAAAATTAGAGTGGAATTGCTTCAAACAAGCGAATTATCAGGAAACAACACCTGCTCGAATACAACAAAAACTGTGCCCAGCCGTCTCTACTAAGCCTCAGAGACGCTTCGACAGAAGTGTTACACAATTCAGAGAATGTTAAAAATTAGAGTCAAATTGCTTTAAACAAGCGAATTATCGCGAAACAACACCTGCTCGAATCCAACAAAAACTCTGCCCTGCCGTCTCTACTGAGCCTCAGAAACGCTTTGCGACAAGTTTTACAAAGATCTGAGAATATCGAAAATTGGAGTCAAGTTGCTTCGAACAAGCGAATTATCGCGAAACAACACCTGCTCGAATCCAACAAAAACTGTGGCCTGCCGTCTCTACTGAGCCTCAGAGACGCTTTGAGACAAGTGTTACGAAATTCAGAGAATGTCGAAAATTTGAGTGGAATTGCTTCAAACAAGCGAATTATCGCGAAACAACACCTGCTCGAATACAACAAAAACTGTGCCCAGCCGTCTCTACTAAGCCTCAGAGACACTTTGACAGAAGTGTTACACAATTCAGAGAATGTTAAAAATTAGAGTGAAATTGCTTTAAACAAGCGAATTATCGCGAAACAACACCTGCTCGAATCCAACAAAAACTCTGCCCTGCCGTCTCTACTGAGCCTCAGAAACGCTTTGCGACAAGTTTTACAAAGATCTGAGAATATCGAAAATTGGAGTCAAGTTGCTTCAAACAAGCGAATTATCGCGAAACAACACCTGCTCGAATCCAACAAAAACTGTGGCCTGCCGTCTCTACTGAGCCTCAGAGACGCTTTGAGACAAGTGTTACGAAATTCAGAGAATGTCGAAAATTTGAGTGAAATTGCTTCAAACAAGCGAAATATCGCGAAACAACACCTGCTCGAATCCAGCAAAAACTGTGGCCAGCCGTCTCTACTAAGCCTCAAAGACGCTTTGAGACAAGTGTTACACAATGCAGAGAATGTTAAAAATTCGAGTGAAATTGCTTTAAACAAGCGAATTATCGCGAAACAGCATCTGCTCGAATCCAAATAAAACTCTGCCCTGCCATCTCTACTGAGCCTCAGAGACGCTTTGAGACAATTGTTACAAAAATCAGAAAATGTTAAAAATTAGAGTGAAATTGCTTTAAACAAGCGAATTATCGCGAAACAACACCTGCTCGAATCTAACAGAAACTGTGCCCAGCCGTCTCTACTAAGCCTCAGAGACGCTTTGAGACAAGTGTTACAAATATCAGAGAATGTCAAAAATTACAGTGGAATTGCTTCAAACAAGCGAATTATCGCGAAACAACACCTGCTCGAATCCAACAAAAACTGTGGCCTGCCGTCTCTACTAAGTCTCAAAGACGCTTTGAGACAAGTGTTACACCATTCAGAGAATGTCGAAAATTTGAGTGAAATTGCTTCAAACAAGCGAATTATCGCGAAACAACACCTGCTCGAATCCAAATAAAACTCTGCCCCGCCGTCCCTACTGAGCCTCAGAGACGCTTTGAGACCATTCTTACAAATATCAGAGAATGTTAAAAATTAGAGTGAAATTGCTTTAAACAAGCGAATTATCGCGAAACAAAACCTGCTCGAATCCAACAAAAACTGTACCCAGCCGTCTCTACTAAGCCTCAGAGACGCTTTGAGACAAGTGTTACACAATTCAGAGAATGTTAAAAATTAGAGTGAAATTGCTTTAAACAAGCGAATTATCGCGAAACAACACCTGCTCGAATCCAACAAAAACCCTGCCCTGCCGTTTCTACTGAGCCTCAGAGACGCTTTGCGACAAGTTTTACAAAGATCTGAGAATATCGATAATTGGAGTCAAGTTGTTCAAACAAGCGAATTATCGCGAAACAAAACCAGCTCGAATCCAACAAAAACTGTGGCCTGCCGTCTCTACTGAGCCTCATAGACGCTTTGAGACAAGTGTTACGAAATTCAGAGAATGTCGAAATTTGAGTGAAATTGCTTCAAACAAGCGAATTACCCCGAAACAACACTTGCTCGAATCCAACAAAAACTGTGGCCTGCCGTCTCTACTGAGCCTCAGAGACGCTTTGAGACAAGTGTTACGAAATTGAGAGAGAGTCGAAAATTTGAGTGAAATTTCTTCAAACAAGCGAATAATCGCGAAACAACACCTGCTCGAATCCAACAAAAACTGTTGCCAGCCGTCTCTAATAAGCCTCAAAGACGCTTTGAGACAAGTGTTACACCATTCAGAGAATGTCGAAAATTTGAGTGAAATTGCTTCAAACAAGCGAATTATCGCAAAATAACACCTGCTCGTATCCAACAAAAACTGTTCCCAGCCGTCTCTACTAAGCCTCAGAGACGCTTTGAGGCAAGTGTTACAAATATCAGAGAATGTCAAAAATTAGAGTGGAATTGCTTCAAACAAGCGAATTATCACGAAACAACACCTGCTCGAATACAACAAAAACTGTGCCCAGCCGTCTCTACTAAGCCTCAGAGACGCTTTGACAGAAGTGTTACACAATTCAGAGAATGTTAAAAATTAGAGTGAAATTGCTTTAAACAAGCGAATTATCGCGAAACAACACCTGCTCGAATCCAACAAAAACTCTGCCCCGCCGTCTCTACTGAGCCTCAGAAACGCTTTGCGACAAGTTTTACAAAGATCTGAGAATATCGAAAATTGGAGTCAAGTTGCTTCAAACAAGCGAATTATCGCGAAACAACACCTGCTCGAATCCAACAAAAACTGTGGCCTTCCGTCTCTACTGAGCCTCAGAGACGCTTTGAGACAAGTGTTACGAAATTCAGAGAATGTCAAAAATTTGAGTGAAATTGCTTCAAACAAGCGAATTATCGCGAAAAAACACCTGCTCGAATCCAACAAAAACTGTGGCCAGCCGTCTCTACTAAGCCTCAAAGACGCTTTGAGACAAGTGTTACACAATGCAGAGAATGTTAAAAATTAGAGTGAAATTGCTTTAAACAAGCGAATTATCGCGAAACAGCATCTGCTCGAATCCAAATAAAACTCTGCCCTGCCGTCTCTACTGAGCCTCAGAGACGCTTTGAGACAATTGTTACAAAAATCAGAAAATGTTAAAAGTTAGAGTGAAATTGCTTTAAACAAGCGAATTATCGCGAAACAACACCTGCTCGAATCTAACAGAAACTGTGCCCAGCCGTCTCTACTAAGCCTCAGAGACGCTTTGAGACAAGTGTTACGAAATTCAGAGAATGTCGAAAATTTGAGTGAAATTGCTTCAAACAAGCGAAATATCGCGAAACAACACCTGCTCGAATCCAGCAAACACTGTGGCCAGCCGTCTCTACTAAGCCTCAAAGACGCTTTGAGACAAGTGTTACAATGCAGAGAATGTTAAAAATTAGAGTGAAATTGCTTTAAACAAGCGAATTATCGCGAAACAACACCTGCTCGAATCCAACAAAAACTGTTGCCAGCCGTCTCTACTAAGCCTCAAAGACGCTTTGAGACAAGTGTTACACCATTCAGAGAATGTCGAAAATTTGAGTGAAATTGCTTCAAACAAGCGAATTATCGCGAAACAACACCTGCTCGAATCCAATAAAAACTGTGACCTCACGTCTCTACTGAGCGTCGGAGACGCTTTGAGATCAGTTTTACAATTATCAGAGAATGTCAAAAATTAGAGTGGAATTGCTTCAAACAAGCGAATTATCGCGAAATAACACCTGCTCGAATCCAACAAAAACTGTGGCCTGCCGTCTCTACTGAGCCTCAGAGACGCTTTGAGACAAGTGTTACGAAATTCAGAGAATGTCGAAATTTGAGTGAAATTGCTTCAAACAAGCGAATTATCCCGAAACAACACTTGCTCGAATCCAACAAAAACTGTGGCCTGCCGTCTCTACTGAGCCTCAGAGACGCTTTGAGACAAGTGTTACGAAATTCAGAGAGAGTCGAAAATTTGAGTGAAATTTCTTCAAACAAGCGAATAATCGCGAAACAACACCTGCTCGAATCCAACAAAAACTGTTGCCAGCCGTCTCTACTAAGCCTCAAAGACGCTTTGAGACAAGTGTTACACCATTCAGAGAATGTCGAAAATTTGAGTGAAATTGCTTCAAACAAGCGAATTATCGCGAAATAACACCTGCTCGAATCCAACAAAAACTGTTCCCAGCCGTCTCTACTAAGCCTCAGAGATGCTTTGAGGCAAGTGTTACAAATATCAGAGAATGTCAAAAATTAGAGTGGAATTGCTTCAAACAAGCGAATTATCGCGAAACAACACCTGCTCGAATACAACAAAAACTGTGCCCAGCCGTCTCTACTAAGCCTCAGAGACGCTTTGACAGAAGTGTTACACAATTCAGAGAATGTTAAAAATTAGAGTGAAATTGCTTTAAACAAGCGAATTATCGCGAAACAACACCTGCTCGAATGCAACAAAAACTCTGCCCTGCCGTCTCTACTGAGCCTCAGAAACGCTTTGCGACAAGTTTTACAAAGATCTGAGAATTTCGAAAATTGGAGTCAAGTTGCTTCAAACAAGCGAATTATCGCGAAACAACACCTGCTCGAAAACAACAAAAACTGTGGCCTGCCGTCTCTACTGAGCCTCAGAGACGCTTTGAGACAAGTGTTACGAAATTCAGAGAATGTCGAAAATTTGAGTGGAATTGCTTCAAACAAGCGAATTATCGCGAAACAACACCTGCTCGAATCCAACAAAAACTCTGCCCTGCCGTCTCTACTAAGCCTCAGAGACGCTTTGCGACAAGTTTTACAAAGATCTGAGAATATCGAAAATTGGAGTCAAGTTGCTTCAAACAAGCGAATTATCGCGAAACAACACCTGCTCGAATCCAACAAAAACTGTGGCCTGCCGTCTCTACTGAGCCTCAGAGACGCTTTGAGACAAGTGTTACGAAATTCAGAGAATGTCGAAAATTTGAGTGAAATTGCTTCAAACAAGCGAAATATCGCGAAACAACACCTGCTCGAATCCAGCAAAAACTGTGGCCAACCGTCTCTACTAAGCCTCAAAGACGCTTTGAGACAAGTGTTACACAATGCAGAGAATGTTAAAAATTAGAGTGAAATTGCTTTAAACAACCGAATTACCGCGAAACAGCATCTGCTCGAATCCAAATAAAACTCTGCCCTGCCATCTCTACTGAGCCTCAGAGACGCTTTGAGACAATTGTTACAAAAATCAGAAAATGTTAAAAATTAGAGTGAAATTGCTTTAAACAAGCGAATTATCGCGAAACAACACCTGCTCGAATCTAACAGAAACTGTGCCCAGCCGTCTCTACTAAGCCTCAGAGACGCTTTGAGACAAGTGTTACAAATATCAGAGAATGTCAAAAATTAGAGTGGAATTGCTTCAAACAAGCGAATTATCGCGAAACAACACCTGCTCGAATCCAACAAAAACTGTGGCCTGCCGTCTCTACTGAGCCTCAGAGACGCTTTGAGACAAGTGTTACGAAATTCAGAGAATGGCGAAAATTTAAGTGAAATTGCTTCAAACAAGCGAATTATCGCGAAACAACACCTGCTCGAATCCAACAAAAACTGTTGCCAGCCGTCTCTACTAAGCCTCAAAGACGCTTTGAGACAAGTGTTACAAAAATCAGAAAATGTTAAAAATTAGAGTGAAATTGCTTTAAACAAGCGAATTATCGCGAAACAACACCTGCTCGAATCCAACAAAAACTGTTGCCAGCCGTCTCTACTAAGCCTCAAAGACGCTTTGAGACAAGTGTTACACCATTCAGAGAATGTCGAAAATTTGAGTGAAATTGCTTCAAGCAAGCGAATTATCGCGAAATAACACCTGCTCGAATCCAACAAAAACTGTTCCCAGCCGTCTCTACTAAGCCTCAGAGACGCTTTGGGGCAAGTGTTACAAATATCAGAGAATGTCAAAAATTAGAGTGGAATTGCTTCAAACAAGCGAATTATCGCGAAACTACACCTGCTCGAATCCAACAAAAACTGTGGCCAGCCGTCTCTACTAAGCCTCAAAGACGCTTTGAGACAAGTGTTACACAATTCAGAGAATGTTAAAAATTAGAGTGAAATTGCTTTAAACAAGCGAATTATCGCGAAACAACATCTGCTCGAATCCAAATAAAACTCTGCCCTGCCGTCTCTACTGAGCCTCAGAGGCGCTTTTAGACAATTGTTACAAAAATCAGAAAATGTTAAAAATTAGAGTGAAATTGCTTTAAACAAGCGAATTATCGCGAAGCAACACCTGCTCGAATCTAACAGAAACTGTGCCCAGCCGTCTCTACTAAGCCACAGAGACGCTTTGAGACAAGTGTTACAAATATCAGCGAATGTCAAAAATTAGAGTGGAATAGCTTCAAACAAGCGAATTATCGCGAAACAACACCTGCTCGAATCCATCAAAAACTGTGGCCTGCCGTCTCTACTGAGCCTCAGAGACGCTTTGAGACAAGTGTTACGAAATTCAGAGAATGGCGAAAATTTAAGTGAAATTGCTTCAAACAAGCGAATTATCGCGAAACAACACCTGCTCGAATCCAACAAAAACTGTTGCCAGCCGTCTCTACTGTGCCTCAAAGACGCTTTGAGACAAGTGTTACAAAAATCAGAAAATGTTAAAAATTAGAGTGAAATTGCTTTAAACAAGCGAATTATCGCGAAACAACACCTGCTCGAATCCAACAAAAACTGTTGCCAGCCGTCTCTACCAAGCCTCAAAGACGCTTTGAGACAAGTGTTACACCATTCAGAGAATGTCGAAAATTTGAGTGAAATTGCTTCAAGCAAGCGAATTATCGCGAAATAACACCTGCTCGAATCCAACAAAAACTGTTCCCAGCCGTCTCTACTAAGCCTCAGAGACGCTTTGGGGCAAGTGTTACAAATATCAGAGAATGTCAAAAATTAGAGTGGAATTGCTTCAAACAAGCGAATTATCGCGAAACAACACCTGCTCGAATCCAACAAAAACTGTGGCCAGCCGTCTCTACTAAGCCTCAAAGACGCTTTGAGACAAGTGTTACACAATTCAGAGAATGTTAAAAATTAGAGTGAAATTGCTTTAAACAAGCGAATTATCGCGAAACAACATCTGCTCGAATCCAAATAAAACTCTGCCCTGCCGTCTCTACTGAGCCTCAGAGACGCTTTTAGACAATTGTTACAAAAATCAGAAAATGTTAAAAATTAGAGTGAAATTGCTTTAAACAAGCGAATTATCGCGAAGCAACACCTGCTCGAATCTAACAGAAACTGTGCCCAGCCGTCTCTACTAAGCCACAGAGACGCTTTGAGACAAGTGTTACAAATATCAGAGAATGTCAAAAATTAGAGTGGAATAGCTTGAAACAAGCGAATTATCGCGAAACAACACCTGCTCAAATCCAACAAAAACTGTTGCCAGCCGTCTCTACTAAGCCTCAAAGACGCTTTGAGACAAGCGTTACACAATTCAGAGAATGTAGAAAATTTGAGTGAAATTGCTTCAAACAAGCGAATTATCGCGAAACAACACATGCTCGAATCCAACAAAAACTGTGGCCTGCCGTCTCTACTGAGCCTCAGAGACGCTTTGAGACAAGTGTTACGAAATTCAGAGAATGTCGAAAATCTGAGTGAAATTGCTTCAAACAAGCGAATTATCGCGAAACAACACCTGCTCGAATCCAACAAAAACTGTTGCCAGCCGTCTCTACTAAGCCTCAAAGACGCTTTGAGACAAGTGTTACACATTTCAGAGAATGTCGAAAATTTGAGTGAAATTGCTTCAAACAAGCGAATTATCGCGAAACAACACCTGCTCGAATCCAACAAAAACTGTTCCCAATCGTCTCTACTAAGCCTCAGAGACGCTTTGACACAAGTGTTACACAATTCAGGGAATGTTAAAAATTAGACTCAAATTGCTTTAAACATGCGAATTATCCCGAAACAAAACCTGCTCGAATCCAACAAAAACTCTGCCCTGCCGTCTCTACTGAGCCTCAGAGACGCTTTGCGACAAGTTTTACAAAGATCTGAGAATATCGAAAATTGGAGTCAAGTTGCTTCAAACAAGCGAATTATCGCGAAACAACACCTGCTCGAATCCAACAAAAACTGTGGCCTGCCGTCTCTACTGAGCCTCAGAGACGCTTTGAGACAAGTGTTACGAAATTCAGAGAATGTCGAAAATTTGAGTGAAATTGCTTCAAACAAGCGAATTATCGCGAAACAACACCTGCTCGAATCCAACAAAAACTGTGGCCAGCCGTCTCTACTAAGCCTCAAAGATGCTTTGAGACAAGTGTTACACATTTCAGAGAATGTTAAAAATTAGAGTGAAATTTCTTTAAACAAGCGAATTATCGCGAAACAACACCTGCTCGAATCCAAATAAAACTCTGCCCTGCCGTCCCTACTGAGCCTCAGAGACGCTTTGAGACAATTGTTACAAAAATCAGAAAATGTTAAAAATTAGAGTGAAATTGCTTTAAACAAGCGAATTATCGCGAAACAACACCTGCTCGAATCCAACAAAAACTGTACCCAGCCGTCTCTACTAAGCCTCAGAGACGCCTTGAGACAAGTGTTACACAATTCAGAGAATGTTAAAAATTAGAGTGAAATTGCTTTAAACAAGCGAATTATCGCGAAACAACACCTGCTCGAATCCAACCAAAACTCTGCCCTGCCGTTTCTACTGAGCCTCAGAGACGCTTTGCGACAAGTTTTACAAAGATCTGAGAATATCGATAATTGGAGTCAAGTTGTTCAAACAA